>CM067066.1:32217179-33599142 GCA_033980235.1 Diadema setosum | reverse complement strand
TTGAATACTAGGCTAGATTTTATTGCTTCAGGTGAAAAGGCCATCCTCTTTCTAGGAATATCAGACTTACGGAGTATTCATATTATTCCCACGTCAAAGGTATCCTAAGAATATTGCTTTGGATAGTATACAAATAGTGAATGGTCATGAGTGCAATGGTACAAGATTTCGCATGAGGTGAAAGATAGAGGCGCTCTATTCAACGAGGCAAAACCAAGTTGAATAGTGCGCCTCATCTTTCACCGAGTGTGAAATCTCGTTCCATTGCACGAGTAAAGACCATACACTATTTGTTTTATACAACATCCAAGTAGATCTTTGTTATTTGGTTGGAGGATTGTTGGGTAGGTCTAAGTAGGCCTAGAAGTCTATAATATGTATGAAAAATATAGCCATACTTACATGTGGATCCACTGCGATTCTCTTTCTGGCTTGTACAATCAGTGTAGATACAGGTCACAGCTAGCGCTCATACACGTAGACTAGCACTACGTAGGCCTACATACGCGCATGCATGTACCGCACACGTACACTGCGCTAGCTGCATGCGATCCTCAATATGCAACACACAGTACATTCAGTACCGTGGAATAGAACGAAAAAATCGAACCAAGTTGCACGCAAAAATAGAACCAAAATTGCACGCCGCGTTGAATGGAGTACTTATTGAATATCATGTCACCAACAATCCTCCACTCAAATTACAAGGATCTACTTGGACGTTGTATAAATAAGAATAATGAACTTCTGTCTGAAATGTTTTTTTTTTTGGGGGGGGGGGGGGCGGGGGAGGTGAAACGGGATGGAGAAAAGTCCTTTTTGACTATCAGTAACAAAACTTTGTGCATGTAGACTTTGACTATTTCAGGGAGATTGCATTGGGTGGTACACACAACAGTTGTTGGTAAATATGCTTATACCGGTCAAAGGGGCCCAGTGTTTTGTTCATACATGTAGTTACTGTATGTACGCATGGATGTGCTTGCTGGCTCTCCATTTCAAGGCTGCTGATTGTTTTTAGTGACTCACACAATAAATTCAAGTATAGACCTGTCTTTATCAGACTGAAGTTCATATACTGTATATATATACATGATATAAAAACCACTATTGTATTATTGGGAAATTAGCGCAATGTCAAATTAACCTCCAATTCGTGCAATGAAGGTGCAAAGTGGAAATTTTCGCGGTGTTGAAATTTTCACGCATTTCGCGCAACCAAAAACAAGCGCGAAAATAAAAGCACGCGAATATTTTTGCATGCCGTATGTTCCAGTAGTTGATGTCTTGATTCCGTGGAATTAAAAACATGCGAAACTCTTTTCGTCTGGCCAAGCTTGAAAATTAGTCGCGCGAAAATATCCACTTTTACAGTAGCATATTATCATCTACTGTGTATACAAAAGTATAGGACGTTTTAGCAGCGCATCAAAAACACGTTGTCTGCTGAATTTTACCGTTCAATATCAGAGCATATTGAAAGAAACGCATAGGCCAACGTATTAATTCCCCATAGGCTACCGTTGTTAATGGCCGTTCAAGATCACACCGCATTCTGTCTTGTCTGTTGCGCAAGCGCTTGCTGAGTGCACAAACGCTTGTTACTAGTGCGCGTCATTTTGTTACATCACAAGCACACAAATAATCTTGCTAGTTGCTTTAACAATTGCTACATACGCAGTTTTAGGGGCTTCCCCTTTTCAGCGCTGGGATGTTACTACTGAGTTATCTTCAAAGACGAGTATAGAAGCCCGGTATTTTTGTGCAGTGTATGCTTGCTCTACTTGATTGTAGATGATAATAATTATATTGGATGGCCTTAATTCATGGAATACATGTACCAGGGAATATTGCACTCGTTAGGGCCAATATTGCACTAGTCTTCAATTCGTACAACTCGTGCAATATTCCCTGGTATCCCATTCATAGCCATCCAATATAAGATACCCGGTAAATATCTTTTTACTAGGAAAGTTGTCCCCAAATCTTTGTCTTGGTCATGAAATAGCACGCTCATTTGTGAATTAGCATGCTGTATGGGTTGCGTCTCCATCGCCCCAAAATTTCTTCATCCTGGCATACTGTGGAAACCACTTTTAAACCGTGCGCTGAGCTGAGCTTCAGCTTCAGCTTCAGCTTAGCTAGATGGCTGGGGGAAGTACACGTAAAAATACAAGCTAATCACTGTGTACATACACACACAGTGTATTTTGTAAACAACATTTTGAGAAATCAAGGATCACATGTGCATACTACTGTTGCTGACATTTTCTTAGAAATCTGTATCGTGCGTACTGGCTGTTTTGTCCTTGTTTGTGCATGTAATAAGTCACTGTGCATTTAAGCTGAAGATTCTTGCAGACTTTGTTTTTACAACACGTTTTAATTCTGTGAATCATTAATTACATGAGATGTCTCACTGGACAGAAGAACAAACTTGTAGCGTTATTGATATCCCTTTGGAGAGAAGATGCTGTATTTGAGTAAATCGTGAGTACGAGAACGCAAGGAAAAAAGATATCATGGAAGTCTGTGCAACAAGCTTGCAACATATGGCGTCATAAAGATGGCCCGACAAGTCAAAAGCAAGATAAAGGATTTGAAAGCTGAGTGCGCGGGGAAATCCACTTTTGAACAGTGCGCTAAGCAGAGTAATGATACAAAGTACGCATGCATCAAATTTCGAGCTAATTTTCCCAAGTGGGCTGTTTCGAACTGATGAAGAAGCACATTCATCGCAATATCGGCTTTTTTCCCAAACTGTAAAATATCCCGCGAGTTTGAACTTCACGCTGATGAAGACACGCCTTGTATGAACAGATACAGAGGGGCATAAGTCTAATTATGCTTCTGGAGCGCTCTTCCGCCGAAATTGTGTGGACATTGATAATGTGGCATCTGCAAACGACAATACTTATGTGTACGACCGGAAAGGGGGGGGGGTAGGGTACGCTTACAATGTTTGTCTGTCAGTTTGTTTGTCTGCTTGTTTGTGTACAAGATACCATGGGAATGGATGAAAAAAATGTCATGAAATTTGCAGGGTGTGTTCATAGTTAGGTATGCTAGAAACAATTAAATTTTTGGTCATGAGGTCAAAGGTCGTAGGGGTCACAAAGGACAAAAAAATAAGCTTAATCTCCCAATAACTCAAGAACAGGAGATTTGATTTTTACCAAACTTGCAGAGTGTGTTTATTATGAAGTAAGAAAGAAACTGTTTAATTTGGGGGTCATGAGGTCAAAGTTCATAGGTTTCATAAAGGATATTTATAAAATAAGTTTAATTTCCCATTTACTTAAGAATGGATCATCAGATTTTCACCAAACTTGCACTGTGTATTCATAATAATGTAAGAAAGATACAACTTAATTTGGCAGTCACATGTCAAAGGCCAGAAGGCCTGGCCATAAAGGATATAAAATAAGCGTAATCTCCTAATAAATCAAGAACAGATGATCAGAGTTTCATTAAACTTGCAGACTGTGTTCATAGTGAGAAAATAAAAGATAGTTTGGGGATCATGAAGTCAAAGGTCATGGGGGTCATAAAGGACTCGAAATAAGTTTAAAGGGTGTGTACAGTTCTGGTTGAGGTAAGGATTTAGCTTTTAACATTTTGCAAGATATTCAGAAACCACTCCATGAGATGTCAAAGAGCATGCAATTCTAAGGGGTATCAAAAGTTTATTTGATGAAATTCGGTTTTGAAATGGCTGAGATATCCAAAAACAAGGTGAAACAAAGAGATCCTGATAAAAGTGTGGCCTGTAGCTTTTTTTTTTATTGTTATAACTTTTTTGGATATCTCAGCCATTTGAAAACCAATTTTCATCAAATAAATGTTGAATCCTTCTTAAAAGTACATGCTCTTTCATATTTCATAAGAGGTTTCTCATTATCTCACTAAGGAATGTTCAAAACATGAATCCCCACCTCAACCAGTACTGTACAGTCCCTTTAACCTCCCAAAAACCCAACAATGGATGATCAGATTTTTATGCCTCCGCCACGAAGTGGTGCCGGAGGCATTATGTTTTCGGGTTGTCCGTCCGTCCGTACGTACGTCCGTACGTACGTCCGCTTTCGTTTACGCGATAACTTGAGTAATATTTACTGAATTTTACCAAACTTGGTCCAAGTATGAAGTATGATGGGGCAACGATTTGATAAGATTTTGGGTGAAATCGGCTGAAGGTCAAAGGTCAAAGGTCAAGGTCAAATCGTGAAATTGTATCCGTTTACGCGATAACTCAAGACTGTATGGAGCAAATTTCACCAAACTTTGTTGGAGGATGATGTATGATGGGGCAATTACTTGATTAGTTTTTCAGTGAAATCGGACAGAGGTCAAAGGTCAAAGGTCAAGGTCAAATCCTAAAATTTATCTGTTTATGTGATAACTCAAAACTGGATGAAGCAGCTTTCACCAAACTTGGTCCAAGGATGATGTATGATGGGACAATTAGTTGAGTAGATTCTAGTGACATTGATAAGAGGTCAAAGGTCAAAAGGTCGAGGTCAAATGCTAAAAATGTTGCTATTTCCCCCCATATCTATGCAATGCCCGCAGTTATTTTCTTGAAACTTAGTGTAGACATGTACTACTGCGTAAGGATTCTCCAGAGAGAGTTTCATGTCATAAGGTCAAAGGTCAAAAGGTCAAAGGTTAGGTGAAAATGTTGCAATATCACTTTTCTCGCAAATGGTTCAATGTATCTTCATGGAACATGGTACATATGCATGTACTGACTGGCAGGGATTATCTAGGGAATTTAGGGGTCATGGGTCAATAGTCGGGTTCAAAGGTCAAGGTCAACTCCTCAAAATGTTACTACTGTATTTCCCTCATACATGTATACTAGTATGTGCAATGATTGCATTATTAGTTTTAAAAGTGTTTAATGTATGTACATGTATTACTTGATGGTGATTCTCTTGGAAATTTCCAGCCAGAAGGTCAAAGGTCAAAGGTTAAGGGTCAAAGGTCAGGTTTAAATGAAAAAAAAATATTTTGTACTGTAATTACACTCTTTCTTCATACCTTGAAAATTATACTCAATGCATAAACTTATAATAAGGTCGGTCAGAAGTCAAGTAAAATTTTTCAATTCCCCAAATATGTGTACCTGCACTCTTTAATAGACAATTATAGCAAACCCAGTTCGTGGAAAGTGAACATTCAAGATATTTCTGACAAACCTGTTATTTCGATATTTTGCCAGTTATGTGAAACTGTCATCACACATTGTCAAGACATTGTACTATACACCTATTGGGAGAATCATGCATTATGGCGGAGGCATCAGTCGCCGTAGCGACATTTCTAGTTACTAAATTTATTGTGTGGATGTCCAGCTCTACCTCTTTGTGTTGGAGATACTGGTACAAAATGGCAATATTTCAGTCATGGCTGCTTGGCAGAGGTCTGCTCTCTTGGAGTGCTCGGACTCCAGTTTCAAATTTGTGTTTAATTCCTTGTGTTATTTGCCCACACCATCATCTCTCCCATTCAATGACATGCAAAATTGTAACATATTTTGTATTTCAAACCAGTGCAGTTACATTTCAGATGAAATGCAAGTGTGTAATGAAGTTGAAAGGCTATATAACGTAAGAAGCTTTGTGTGCCCTCAGTATGTACAATGCAATCAGGTTTGTTATATTCATATTTGTCATGCATACATAGTATATGAAAGAGAAACTAGTGGATGTCTTGAACGCCAGTACATGTGCAGCAATGCACACTCCCCGGATGTGTTGCTTTGTTTTGGGTACATAGAATCAGTAATGAGTTCAACTGAACAGGATGCAATAAACAGGTTTTGCACTGTATATACTACCTTGGCTGTATGTAAGTACCTGTTGGAGATGCACTCTTATACACTGTAGTTGTAGAGAAAATTGAAAAAGCCAAAATCTGAACATACAACATCTGGGCCCTGTTTTATGAAGAGTTAAAATCGATTATAAAGTTGATTTCAACTGTAAGTCTATGGCAGACTGTGTGGTAAGGAGATTTAAAATCGATTTTATCTTTTGATAAAACGGGGCCCTGATCTCTTTTCATAGAAATCTCTGCAAAAAAAGAGCAAAATATAAACATTAAGTTATGATTCATGGTATGATAGCTATGATGCGTTTCACTGTTGCATACTGTTGATGTCATAGTGGCACTGTCATAAAATCACTGAGTAGTGTTGACGTAATTTTAACAGCATTTGACCTTGATTTCATCAGTTGCTTGATTATCTTGAGCATCGGGTCTATTCAGACATGTCAACTACTGTAAAACAATATTTTCGTGGCATGAAATTTCCATGAATGGGAGCCGATGGCCTTTTTCGCGGCATGAAATTTTTGTGAGTTGCCTCTAACATTCATTGTGTACAAGATGTATAGTACAGACAAGAACTTTCACGTGCATTTCAATTTCGCAAATCTTGGCTCTTGCGAAACTCATGAAATTAAAATGCATGCGAACATTCCTCATTTTACAGTAGATCCATTTCCCTATCATAGCTGAATAAACGCTTTGCAGGAAGAATGTCTTCTTCTGATTATGTTGATTACATGTAAGTATCTAAATCAAATAAAACATGTTTGTACTTGGTGAATGATACCTTTGTGTTGCAATGGGCATTCTGTATACATTGTATGGCTCTATACATACATGTATATAATGGGAGCCTAATTAATTTGCTGACATTTTATAACCCTCCCAGAATTATGTTTAAGGTCATCCGATTGTAGATAGCTTGTTGTTCCAAAAACAAAGAAATCTTGGGGGATCGGTCATTTGCACTTCTATGCAATTATTTCAAGAGCATCAATGTGCAAAGTTCATGTGTAGAACGCTTGTCTGAAAGTGCAGAGTGTTACTTCATACATCAAAGATCACAAGTTTTTTGGGGGGTTTTTGTTGCATTTTTCCATTTTTTGACCTGCTTTCAAAAAGGTATATCACATAAAGGAGGTACATTTAAGGTGAAAGAGCAATGGAATAACAAAGAAATGTGTCAATATCTAGAATGGGCCACACTTGCATAAAGAGGTAGCGCGACAAGTCAATGCTTGGGTACATAAATCACAAGCGAAACCGAGCATGTAAAGTGTGTGTGTGTGTGTGTGTGTGGGGGGGGGGGGGGGCGGCTTGGACTTTGCGGCTTGGACTTCCAGGAAAACCCAGGCTTCAGACAAGGCAATTTGTTTATGTATATTGTGTGTGAGACTGAAAGTAGAGCTCTGAATTGCTCAGGCTCTGGAAGTGACTGTTCATGTTTAGAGGCCATAGATTCCTGTGTCTTGTGCCTTCTGTCTATAGAGTATTTTGTTAATAACAGGATGGTGCCTTGTGAGCGTAAAGGCAGATTATGGCGAGTGAGCTCTTAATGCTCGCTGCTTCCAAGAAAGTGAGTCTCTGGGCCATATTTTAGTCATGTGGGTTGGTACATTAATCTCAGAACGCCTCCTGAAAGATACATAGATTTGAGAGGGGGCTTGTAATTTTTGAGGATATGTCAAAATTTTCTGTGGCAAGTATCCTTTTATATTTTGTGATTCTGAAATTTGTGACTGTCATTTTTTCCAATACTTTTCCATTCTATCTTTGTGAACTTGTAGAACATGAAGATCCTGGTGTGAAGACTGAAAATACACTAGTAGGTAGCCTTGCAAACACATGCTGCAAACTAAGAAATTTTCTTGTCACAAGGTAGTATCAATTTTGCACCTATTCATACATGTAGTTTACACAATTTCTTCAGTATTTTCCATGATGTTTCAGTGAGAACACATAATGTAGGCATGTTCTAATGCATACATGTATGAGATATATGTTTGCAGTATTTATCATTTATGTATTTTTATATAGGCCTACTGTATGAGGAGAAAGATGAAAAGGTATTCCACATCTTCAGGTATTTGTTGTAGAACATGTTACATTCAGTGTCAAAACTACAATTTCTGCTGTGAGGGTCAGTCGAAAAAGGGTTCTAAAAGGTACAAAAGATGTACATAACGTACATGTAGGATTCTACACCCCCCTCACCCCGAACAAAAGAGAAAAAAATGGAAAACAAATTTGCAAGATGACATGAAGAACACGACTAAAATTCCTTTTGATAGCAGTGTCTCATACACTGGAGCATACTGTACTTTGGATGTCTTTTAGCACGAAGCAGTGTGGATGTGATTATCATTCATATTGAGGTTTGGAATAAACAACTTCCTGCACCAGGGCTGTTTCTACATGGGTATGATGTGTCTACTGTACAACAGGTATATCTATGACAGTGTACAAGTGTTTTTGTTGTTTGTTTGTTTGTTTGTTTGTTTGTTTGTTTTTGTTTTTTTTTTTTGGGGGGGGGAATAAGGGTTCCATGTGGTTTGGAGTACTCACACATGGCATATACATACAGTGTACATGTACACTAATGCATGGCTCGGCACTAACTTTTTTGTCTGGTGGCCCGATGGGGCCACCAAAATCCTAAATATCAAATTTTTGGTGGCCCGAGAGAAAAATTTGGTGTCCCGAAAAAAAAACCCAATAAAAACAATAAAAGTTCTGCTTTTATGAGTCAAATATTTAAGATTTATGATAGTAAGAATTAGAAGACTTGCAACACTCACTCTCAGGCATTCATTCAGTCCTTTTCATCCATCCTTTGAACAAATTTAACTGCTAATTTCCGGCGCAAAAAGTTACGAAATTATTGACATACTTTTCAAAAAATTTTGGTGGCCCGAAGAGGGCCACCAAATTTGCCTTTTTTTGAAATTTGGTGGCCCGACTTTAATTTTTGGTGGCCCCGGGCCACCGGGCCACCGTTAGTGTCAAGCCCTGACTAATGTCACAGTGGACCCCCCCCCCCCCCCCCCCTTTATGTACAGTAGATCTCTTTCTGTCTCTTTCTTCATATACAGTGCAGTACATGTACATCCCTGTTGAATAACCAATAATCACAAGATTTGTCAGTGAAACAGACGCATTGACCATTTTGGCACAGTCTATTAGGTCTTTTCATAGATTTCCTTGTCTACACTCTGAGATCTACAATACATTGTATGTGTACTGCAAGACACAGGTTTGTATGCCTAGTGCAGAAATTCGCTGCAGCAAGAATTCTACCTTGGCAGATGACATTGGTAAAAAACCAAAGAGACATTGACTTCTCACACAGAATAGGACATTCAACAATTTTTTTTTTTTTTCAGTCTGTCTGAAACATCTCAGTCACCTAATGTCATACACATTATTTCATATTCTTTGTACACGTGAGAGTCAAATGATTTTCTTGAATATAAATGAAGAATTGAAATTTCCTGGGGTGGTATTCTGAGGTCGTAATTAAGTCTGTAATTAACTTCGTGATTAAGTAGTGAAGTTAATTACCCCTTAATCATGGGCAAAATCGGTATTCTGAGGACGTAATTAAGGTATGATTAAGTCCCCTGTAATTATCTTAGGTCCCTCCCATCTAATTGTTATTCCATCCAATCAGACGCGTTGTTAGAAGCCAAAATGATGATTACACGCGCAAATATGCCCTCAATGCGCGCTCCTCCACGCCCCCTGTAATTACAACCCAAGAGCTCCGTGCGCACACTCCGGTATTTGATTACAACCCCTCACCTACGCACGCGAAGATCTCAACCTCTTTGCTCACATAAAATGACAAAATTCCTCGAAGATCGGCTATATTTCTTTTTTTCTCTGAATTCTACGGATACCACGATAACAACATTCAACCGCTCCTCGGTTACCGAAGACGGTAAGCATCGTTGTGGCAGAGAAAACACGATGTATTGCGTGATATCGGAGTAGTAAATGACACTCTTTGGTATCATTAAGTTTTCCATTAACTTTCATACTTAATTACACCCTCAGAATACCGATTCGTAATTAACTCTGTGATTAAGTCCTCTCAGAGGTGCACGCGCATTGATACGCGCAAACGCGTAAGTCTTTCCCGCCAAAACGCTTGTTGCTATGGTAGTTAATATACCCCCTACTTAATCATGCTCTCAGAATACCAATTCGGTAATTAAGTGCTAATCAGACACTTAATCAGCTCTCAGAATACGGCCCCTGGTATTGAACGATGCGTAGTAGCACTGAGTACCCTGAATACACTGTAGGCATTCAAATTTTGTAGTAAAATAATTAAGAATCCTTTTGTTTTCTTATCAAAAATACAAAGTAAGTGAAATTGCATGTTATACACAATGCAAATCACAAGCTTGCCTAAACTGTAACTGTCCCAGTTAGGTGATTGAGTCGGCTGAATATTGTGAGGTACCCATTGAGTGATGTATCAGATAACTCACTCGCTGACTTTTATATGGTTAGAAATTTCATGGTAATCAGATTTCCCTCAAAACCCTGATGCTATATGTTGTGTTTGTATCAGCCTGTCCCTGAAATATGAATTTTCCTTAGCATACATTGCCCTCTAAGGTATGGAGGACTTAGTTGTAGCGATAATGGTAATTGTGATTGTGTATGCTTTGGGCAAAGTGCAAACTAATATAGGGGGGCATGTTTGGCCATATATAATTAAAAAGCAAAACAAAACATTGAATTACATATGCTATGAAAGATTTTTATCAGTTTTATCAGTTTCAGAGCGTGGGTATTTGTTCCAAGTTCATTGTGTCACTGCCTGCAACTAAGGATAGCCTGGTGGTAGTGTCGCTGCCCGGAAAGCAGAAACAATAGATGACAGGTTCGAATCCCGCTGGTTCCTTTTTTCAACAATGTTTGTTAAATGTCGATCAGTAGTTGTGATCTTACACATATATTTCTACAGAGGGAGGCAACTGATAAAAATCTTTCATACATGTAGTACATCTTCACCCCTTTGCCCTAATAACCTTTTTCGTTCATTCTTTATTTTCATTCGAATAGGCTGTGTGCATTGACATTCATGTCTGTAGTATCTCCCTTATAGTCATCTTCACGCGAGTGTGGTATTTATGCAGTTTATCTGGTGTCCAGGCCAAATGTTGATGAATGCTTGATCTGAGAGATCTACCAGCACTTTTTTCTGCGAATCATAAAACGCAAGGTTGGGCCTCTCTCCAGCGCATAAAGGGATGTTTTGCGAGTCATCTCTTACCTGTGCCCACCCTGCCATGCCACATATTGCTGGGTCCTAATTGCTAAAGGCATACACCAAATATTGCTTGCTAGACCGTCTTGCAGATATATGTGTGCATCGTTGAAGTGTGTGAAAGTCCTGTTGGACTGATCTATGCTGTATCAGAGGTGCACCTGTCTTTAATGATGGGAATGCTTCAGATATAGAGGGTTTGCCTGCCTGCACTGGGGTGACATCAAGGCATATTATTGCTGATATCACAAGAATTTCAGTGGGCATATTCTGCTGCTTCAAGTTTGCTCGATGTAATGGTGTTAAATGTTTGTGTAGAATGCCATATCAGATGCTGAACCTCAAAATCATGGCTTTTGTGTCATTTGTTATTGATATACTATTTTATGGCCGTTTCCCAACCTCTTAAGCCCGCCGCACACTATACGACTCACAACTATATGACAGACTTCTGTCAGTTGTATAGTCATGAGTCGTATAGTGTGCTGCGGGCTTAAATAGATGAAACTTAGTTTGAAGTGATGTAGTCATTGTAATAGATGTTATTAATGTTAATTTTTTTTTCATATATTCTCAGATTGTTTGTAATAAAAACAGTACCAACAATAAAAGTGGACTCTTATAAAGTGCTCATTCTACCTTAAAGGACAAGTTCACCTTCATTAACATAAGGATTGAGAGAATGTAGCAATATTAGTAGAACACATCATTGAAAGTTTGAGGAAAATCAGACAAGCCGTTCAAAAGTTATGAATTTTTGAAGTGTTTGTGCAGTCACCGCTGGATGAGAAGACTACTACAGTGTATGATGTCACATGCGTACAACAATATAAGGAAAATATAAAGAGAATTTCACAAAATTTTATCTTTTGAAAAAAGTGCACATTCCCTTGACTCATTACTGACATATGTTATGGGTAATATTATTCCCATTGCCTTTAGAAAGAGGCAAGTCAAGTGCTCTTTTATTATGCGAAAAAAGTGAAAATATGTTGAATTTTCTTTACATTTTCTTTATACTGTTGTACTCATATGACATCACGGGCCTTAGTAGTCTCCTCATCCAGCAATTCCAACACAAAAGTTTTAAAAATTCATAACTTTTGCATCAATTGTCCAATTATCCCCAAACTTTCACTGATGTGTTCTACTAATATTGCTGCATTCTCTCAATCCTTATGTTAATGAAGGCGAACTTGTCCTTTAAAAGAGGCTGATCATCATGGTGCTGTGAATAAATAGTACACAATGTATACCCTTGTATCATAATTATATGATATAGGGTTGCTGGGCTTCCCAACTTCCTCACTTGGGTTTTTGATGAATAATCATCAGTCTGTCTTTTTTTGTCTTTATTTCCCTCAGGAAATATTGACATCATCTTTTACCTACCGGAAATATTGACATCCCACTTGGTCATAATCAGGAAATTATGATACACTTCCTGCTTTCTGAACAAAAAAGATCCTGCTCAGAGAAGCCGCAATGATACTTCAATTCTTTCTGCCTGTTGTACTTTCATGGTAGATCTATGTTGTTGTTGTTGTTGTTCAATTGTATTGGGATTCCTTCAATTTGCCCATACTTCATGTGAGGCTATCATTTCTCTTTTCTTTGGTTGTACATAGATTCAAATCATGCTACAGTCTTCATGCAGGCTGTGATGCACATTGATGTACCTTATACGTACATTATGTAATACTTCTGTCCAAACTTTTCAGATGTCTTCTGGAGATGCCATGCTGGGAAGTCAGGCACTTATGGTATACTGTATAAGCTGTTATTTTCGCAAGGGTTTAATTTTCGCGAATTTCGCTAATCACTGTTGGATCACAAATTTAACAACGCGTAAAACTGTCGGCACACACTTAAAATACTGTGATAGTGCACGTGTGATAGCCTCGGTGTCAAGTCACGAAAACAAAATCTCGCAAAAGTGTTTGTGACCTCGTCATGCTCGAAAATGTGTGTACGCAAATATAACAGCTTATACAGATGTGTTGTTTTGTAGCTCTTCCAATTGTTTGTTCTGCAAAGATTTGAGAAAATGTGACTCAAGGTAATTTTCTTTCGCTTTTGTTAGCTATAGTGTATACTTTTCCTTCCAGAAATTGTTGCTGCAAAGTCACTACTACAGCTGAAGAATTTGTTGGTAAGAGTATAATTTCCTGCAGTTGAATTCATTACCAAAATCAAACTGAAAATCCCACTAAATATTGATGGTTATGTGTATCATTTCGTACATCAGGGGAACAAGTTGCAAAGGGTAACCATGTGGATTCACTTCATAACACTATTTCTTGTTTTCATCTCGTAGAAGCAATTATTTGGTTTCAGTGCTCAATATCAAAACACTCAATTCTGAATGCGATGATTGGAATTTATCCAGTGGCACAGGCCTTGTAATATGAAACTGTTCAAAATTGAGAATGACTGTAAAGTGGAAACACACACAAGAAACACATACTGTAAAACATGATATATTCGCGGCATGAATTTTTCGCGAATTGGAGCCGACGGCCTTTTTAGCGGCATGAAATTTTCGCGAACTGGAACTGGTATTCAATGCATATAGTGTAGAAAAGAACTTTCGCGTGCATTTTAATTTCGCGAATCTTCGAGCTCGCGAAATTCGCGAAATTAAAATGCACGCGAACATTTCTCGTTTTACAGTAGTTGATATATTTCAGTCAACTCTTCTTTATAATACTGTCATCTTTTTGGAGTTTTAATTTGTCAAATCATACAATCATTTACATTGAGAGGTGTAAAGTGGTGATATGTGAAGTGTGGACAACTGTGCAATGCATAGATATGTTTGCAGGCAAAATTATGTGTTGTTGTTGTTGTTATCCAACACATGGAATCTTGACCAGCTGGGTAGTAATGTTGGCAGCCATGTTATAACCCAGGATTTTGACCCTTCTATTAGTTGCTTGATAAAATGCACATGGCTGGGGGGGGGGGGGTAATAAAGGACAAATGTGATGTTGGGATGCACACATAGTAGGGAGAAAGCCTCTGCAATGTGCCCTCCATTCCCTCTAGAGTCTCGTGCACACTCCATCCAATCAAGGGATTCAGGGTCCCTGGCAGTTTCTTGGAAAATGACATACGTACTGATTTTTTTCCCCCCTTACTCAAGCAGTAGGGAGCTGTGGGATGGGAGAGGGAAAGGCAGGGATGGTTAGATTGATGAATGGATATATACAGTAATAGGAGGATAGATGAAAGTGAGAGAGAGAGAGGGAAGGAATAATTTATGTCCATCAAGGCTGGTTGACTGCAAGCACACAAGGACAAGGCATGCATTTTGGCTGATACCATTTCAGCTTGCTGTATAGATGCGTATGGTGTGACATGTGTGCAGGAGCACACGTGCATGTGTGTGTGTATGTGAGAGAGATGATAACATTTCAGATACATATGTGACCCGCGACAATGGTTTCAGGCAAAAGTCGCAAGAGCAAATTCCCTCCTAGGCGGGGTACAAAGATCTTTACCATTATTTTTGTGGATTTATTTTTTTTTTTGCAGAAATCGAATCTGTGATATGTTTTCTACATCTACACTAAATTTCATAGCATAAGACTACGTTTTTCCTATCGAAAATGGAATTTTAAGCACCCTATGTTGGATCGCATTCGTCAGTCTCGAGCTTCTTTCGAACGCCGCGCCAATATCCCCAGCCTTGCTACGGCGCAAGGTCTCGCATGCGATTGGCTGGTGCGTCGCATACATTTACATAATTCGGCTTTGGGAGACACCAGTTGCAGCGTTTGGGGAATGCTTTGTCCACGTCACGCGTGCATGATTACATGCTCCATTGTTCTTGCTATAGTGGTTTATACGCTGTAGTACGTGCTCTTCGTTTGGCTTTCTATCGAAACTATTTTACCGCAATTTTCGACAACGGAAGTGAAACAAATATCGTTTAGCACGACATAGTCGTGTGAAAAGAAAAAAACAATAGTCTACTTGTACATGTAGTAAAAATTATGACAGCAGACTGACTCAAGGGAAGGTAGATGAGAGGAAAGGAAAGGTCACATGAAACCAGTTTTATTCAAATACTACACATCAAGATCGCACGAAACTAATGAGTCGTGTTTGTTTGTTTGTTTTAATTATAATTAACACCACCGAACAAGGCAACATATGCACGGCTTGTAAAAGCAAAACAAACAGGAAGCGTGATCTTTGCCAGCACTGGAATTTTCTGGCTACAAAAGGGTTGCCAATGATAAAGTCAAATCAACAACAATGAAAACGCGATTTGTAAATGTGTGGATTCGCCACCCGCTCCTGTTACATGCACATGGTCATGGCGTGTGGATGCCATTGCGTAATGCGTGCACCCATACACATGTACACCATACGTGCAATTATCGTATCCGCCATCTTGAAAGACGTAATGGTAAACAAACCCGAGCAAACCGCATTGTTTTTCGGCTCTCCATAGGAAGGGTGCGCGGGAAATTTGACTCTCTCAGTAAGCCAATCAGAAGGCGATGTGGTTGCTAGAGGCGGAGCTTAACATCGATTGGCACCATCGTACGGATGGGTGATTCTCACCTCGCATCACCGCTCGGACATTGTCTTTGAGAAAGAGGTGAATCTTTAAAGCCCATTTTCTCGTAATTTTGTCAGGCTGACAACTTAAAAAGTGCATTTTATATCGCTTTCCATGCCCACTTATGGTGCCAAAGAATGCAACTGTTTTATATCAATGCAAAGCTTAGGAAATGGGCAATGTGACTCAGTGAAAAAATGGATTTTCAAAATTCCTGACTTTTGCCTGAAACCGTTGTCGCCGGTCACATATGTAGGTGAGGAGGGTTATGTATATCAGATTTATGGAATGCCTCTGCCATTTATAGTTATTACACAGTATAAGATGGGAGAAGTCTTGCTTTACCATACTTCATGATGAATTCATCAGCTTCACTGTAATACAGCAAGTGCTACATTATTGCCCAAACTCTGGTGGTTCTTTTCTTTTTTTTTTTAAAGAAATATGGTGTAGTGTTGATCGCAAACACTCTTGGACTCTGAATGAAGAACTGTGTGGCTATAGTTCTGATATTACTGTTGCTGATTGCACTGCAACCTTCCATGACCTTCACCGCATGCTGATCTTAGAACAGTTGTTGCAACAGTTAGTGAGCTTTATTTTTAAGTTTCTTTGATAAGTCATCAGAGATTCTGTGTGCCGGTGAATAATGCATAATATATTTGCAGCAGACCGTGACTGAGATCTTATGTTTGTTTTAATCCTTTAAAAACGTATATAAAAGTGGAAGTATGAAAGTCATCAGATTTGTCAGAATCCTTGCTTTGCATCAGCTGATTGACATGACAGTGCTCTTTATTCTTCTTGATTTGAAGTCCATATTCTTATTTTTGCACTGTGCATGAGCTTGGCTTCAAGTACAAGTAGTAAAAGTGCTGCTGCTGCAGGCTACAGTATTTGAACTACACATTTTAAAAGCAGAGTGTGGATGCCTATTACTCCCCTGCCAAACCTCAGAACCACAGCAGCTGTCATACGGAGATGAAAATAGTCCCATTTTCAGTTTGGTGGAAGAGTGCAATTTCAAAAGCATGGGGAGAGAGTCATACAGTGTATAAAGTTGTAGGCAGATTATCAGTATTTGCAAGAAACCTCCTAAACATGCACTAATTATGCCCTTATGAAGAGATAAGGCTGGAAGAAACCATTCCAAGCAGAGTGTGTTTAGCCAATTGAGTGATGCTGAGGGTCAAATTCAAACCTGAAATTAATTTTTTTTTTTTTTTCTCACTTGATACCTAAAGATCTTGGTGATGTTTTGGACCCACTTCACACTGAAATCACGCACACATCATAGCATAATGTGAGATTTGTGAAGGTGTGATGGCCACTTT
Organism: Diadema setosum; assembly: GCA_033980235.1. Classification (NCBI taxonomy): domain Eukaryota; kingdom Metazoa; phylum Echinodermata; class Echinoidea; order Diadematoida; family Diadematidae; genus Diadema; species Diadema setosum. The sequence continues at coordinate 33,582,119 of CM067066.1, read as the reverse complement.
CAAAGGCATTATTTGCCATTTGCAGATGAAACACAAACCCAGCCTTAGTACTTCAAAAGAATGATGAATTTGAAGTAGGAATAGAAACAACCAATGTAAAAATGTTAATCAGTATGAACAATAATTATGATAAAATTGTTTCTATAATAAATCATCTACAGCTATGGTTTATCAAGAAAAATTGTGATATTCTTATATTTTAATACAGGCTTTATTGCATTTTTTTTGGTGGTAGGATGTTTTGTGATTCAATCCAAGTGACCTACACATATGCATCAAATGTGATAACTTGAAAATTGTTTGAATCACTGCCCCTAGTGGTAAACAATACCTTTTTAAAGTACCATTAAGATTGGTGTTTTTAACATAATGGGCCTTGATACATTTTTTTTTTTTTTTTTAACACCTCAGCCTCATAGGGTGTCCAAACCCTGTTTTAACCCAGCCTTTCAAATTAGAATTACCACAACAACGCCCAGGCAATCTTTTTTTTTACCCTGCCTGTTAATTAAACAGTTTCTGCAAAATGTTGCTCAGACGCTGTCGTAACATTTGGCAAATTCTGCCCTAACCAGCTTGGGTACTGTATACGCCGAATATTTCGCAAGGTTTTTATTTTCGCGAATTTCGTGAGTCAAGTGCTATTCGCGAAATTAAAGACACGTGAAAATATTGACTCTGATCCAAATGTGGATGTGATGTACGCATGTACACTTTCTTCGTTCAGTACACGACTCCACGATCGCGAATTTGACCACCTGCGAAATCGTTGGGAATTCCCGATTCGCGAAATATATGGCGTATACAGTAATTACCCTGACAACCCTTCTGTTAAGACGCCCTCATGGTAACATTCCTTTGATGCACTCAACACACATACCATGTGCAATACTCCAAACAGAATGACAAATCATGCGCATGGATTGTAACCACACCCCTTCATGCATGAATGGGTAGGTTGCTATGGAAACCTACCCAGAAAAGGTTTTTGGTGTGTGTATTAAAACAGTACCCCTCACTCTCTCCTCTCAATTTGAACTACAATTATATTTTTTTCTAAAAACCTGTTGGACAAGAATCAGCATGAGGGATGTAGAAATCAGTTCAACAAGCTATCTCTTTTTTCTTTTTTTTAATGACATTAAATCATGAAAGTTCTTATCATGGTTTATCAAGGATTTTCCTCACAATTTAGTCGTGTGATATTGAATTTGTTCATGAGCAATGTTAATGTGAATTCTGAAAACTGCTATGAATATGACCTTTCTAGATGCCAAAAAAGATTCACATTTGTGTTCCACAGGTTTGTTTGTTGTTTTTTTTTTAGATTTTTTTTTATGTTAATGTTTTTAATACTTAGTCACAGAAATCTCTTTGTTTTGTGCTCAACCTAATTGTCTAGACACACTTTGTCATATTTTTGAGGGAAACTGCTTAGAATATGTTCAGGACTATATCTGAGACTCAAAATAGAATTTAGAAAAATTGACAGCCTTCTCCCTCATACGGCCTTATTACAGATATTCTAATGCAGTAGAGTTTCTCAAAGCTGGGTGATGTCTGTGATACTTCCTACTTTCTGTGAGATGATAGTGTGTGTCACCTCTGCCTTGACTTTTGTTCCAGCAGAACTGTGCTGTATCATTCACATTTAACGGTACATTCTTGTTGAGGTTTCACAGTCACTGGGAGGGGCACATGTGTGAGCCTGTTCACGAAGTTCCAAGAAATAGTGGTTTTGAGAATTCAGTTTTGCTACTCAATGCTACAAAAAGATAATTCTTGTCTGCTACACAAAAAGGGCAGAAATTAAATGATCCATGGAACTAACACCTTGTGTGCCAACTCAAAATAATACTTTTGTTACACACACAGTAGGCCAGGCACGCTAAACACATGGAGCAGTTGAACAATTATCACAATCAGTGCGCTATACATTAATGGATGATTCATCTTTCAGGCAACCAAGATGCTGCATGGCTTCTGAATGAATACTTATTAGTTTTGCAAAAGATGCCTACCCTTAGAAATGAAATAGCCAAGTAAGCATTGAAACTATGGTAATTTGAATGAAAAATGTCTCCTGGTTCCCAGTAAGGAGCTGTGTGATTGGCTAGATTATTTCTATGTGTTCTATTTCAAGGGAGTCTCTCGGGTAGTGGGCCACTCAAGTTTTCATATACAAAATGCATGCCCACAAAATGGGGGATCTGCGCGCCAGTGGGTTTAAGGCGCATTTTGGTATGATGTACAATGGGTTGAAACAAGAAAGTATGCTGCTGTTACACCTGTTACACAGATGCCAGTGTAGTAAGTGATAGCCCAACACCTTAACCCTGTGATTTGATAACAATGCTTTTTTGTTGTGTGTTGTCGTTTTTTTTTTTTCCATTTTTATTTCTGAGGATTGGCTGTAGGATGTCCCATGGAGGATGTTAGGATGTGAGAGGGTCATCAGGGTTATCGACAGCAGACCAGTTCAATCTTTTTTTTTTTTTTTTTTGATGAGTCACCCTAACTTCCCTAACTCTGTAGTAGGTATTAAAATGATGACATAAATTGTAGCATGTAAGTTGCTGTGTGTTTGGGGGGGGGGGGGGGCAGACAACTCCTTCCTCCTGTTAGTGTTAGAATTACAAATAATGCACTCGGCTTGTGCAAACTACCGTTTTAGTCTCACGTGGTTGTATTTGAATACTGCAGGTGAATGCAGCAAGGTGGGGAATATCCTAATAATGGCAAAAAACAAAAGAAGAAGAAATGAAAAAAAAAAAAAGAAATGAAAAACAAAACAAAACCCAGCAACAGTAACAACAGCAAACAAACAAGAAAGAGAAATGCTTCCAAAAATGTAACAGGCAAGAGGTTGTGAAGTGAAAGTCTAGATTCTGGACTGTTTCTGATTTTATGCTCTTTATTTGAGCCGATATGAACATGGAATGGATTTAGGGTGTAAATTTTAGGTGTTCCTTAATCAGTGATATGCCTGTGTGTCAACATGACAATTGTTCTCTTCATTCTTTTAAACTTGAACACCACTAGCTTCAGTGACTGCTGTCTGCTCAAGCAATAAATGAGCATGTTTCTACTGAGCGATGAAAATTCAAGGTGATGCGAGGCGATTCGAGGTGATTCGCTGTGACACGTTGTGACACCTTGAATTTATCCTCAGTAGAAACAGATCGGATAGTGGCCAATGCGTGGTGATGCGAGGTGCTCCGTCGTCCACCTTTTGAGGTGGTCAATGTGCGGTGATGCGAGAGACGATTTTCAGTAGAAACACACCGGGTAGTGAAATTTGCGGTGTACCGGAAGTCTCGAATTATTGGGAGATTTCGCCCGCGTTATTCGAATGGTCACACACCTGCTTTGCGTTCACAGCGCTGACGTATCTTGCGTGTTGTAGTATCCTATACAATACCATGCGCTGTACAGTCTACACTGTACACTGTACACTCACTTTGTGCTGCCTACTGTTACTTCTCATTTCATGGCTTGCATGAACCACCAGATACACTAATTTGGTTCTTGTAGTTTGACTAAATTATGTGTTGGAGAATATCGACTGGAGAATTGATGTGCAGAGATTTTTTTATTTTCAAGTGACGGCAGATATGACAGAAGTAGTGAGGGCATTTCATTTTTGGACTCCAAAACAAAGCGGAATGCTGACAGAATGCCATTATGTAGCCTTGCATACTTCTTCTAGTTTGAGACGTTGCATCTCCTGAAACGTTCGGTCACTTTCTCCATCTCCAAGCAGCAGATTGAACGTGACTCCCGACTCTCTCAGGCGCGGGGCTACGGTGCAATTATCTCCCCCAAAAGTCGTAAAAGCTTTTGAATTCCTAACAGCTATCGAAGCCGTGCGAGAAGTGAGGGGCTGAAATCCCCGAAATTTCAACCTCGCGTATTTCCTAAAATTGTTTGTCAAAAGTCACGAAATTTTCAGCGCACATCTAGAATGGCAATATAATGCTACATACAAATTTCTGGCAAATTATGTTGCGTACTTTTTGAGATATCAGTACTTCTCTGTTCTGAAGGGCTGATGAAAGAGGCTCCGATTATTTCCCGACACAAGTCTGCTTCAACATGAATATGCCTATAATTCACATGTTACTAGACTGTAGACTTCAGACTCACTCTCTGCGGAGTTTCGAGTTTGTGCAATGAGATATAATGTCGAAATCAAGACATATAAACTGGGGGTTTTGCAAGAAACGCTTGGAAACAGCAACTACGAAGCAAACGCGTCGAACATTACGAGCATGCGCAAAGCCTCGTGAGAGTGCGGTGTGTGTGCAGTGTATGCAGAACACAGGCATCATGCGGGAAATTGCTGCATCGTGCGGGAAACTGAATCGTGCTTTTGGAGAAAAAACAAGTACGTTTACAACCGAATTCACCCCTTTCGTCCCCATTTTATATGCTATTGAAAGAAATTTAGTGAGTGTAAATCATTAATTCTTGAATGTTATCCAAATCTTTGACCAAAAGAAGTCCTTTCTTTGCATGCCTTGACTGAGTTGAATTGACTTCGTTCTCCTACTCGTAGTGCATGTGTTATTCATTGATTGTGACGCAACACTGCATTGCCCATTGTATTATAAGGTTTCCACGCTGGGTGATGGTCATATTAATCAGGTGCAGGCTGCCGGCCGTGCTTGCCCCTCACTCGATCAAGGATGGGTACGGAGTGCACTGATCAATACACTGAGTCGTGAATACAACGACGATTTGCAGTGCCCGAGTGTTGTTCGACCCTACACACATAACCGTGCGTGGGACTGCCCTTAACAGGCAGTGCAGGTTTCAGCTACGTGTGGCGCGGACGTTCAAGGGTTTGCAAATCACATAGCTTTCGTCTTTTTCCCGACACAACCGTTCGCGGTAAAATCATGAAAAGATATTTGGAACAGATCTTATATATACTTTGCTGTCCAATATCCTGAAGTTTCGTTTTTGTGCAATCACTAGAAATATGAAAAATAAGGCACTGTTTGCTGATCAAAAAAAAAAAAAAAGAAGTGCCTTGTTTTGGCTTAATTTTCACATATCAAATCGAGATTAATCCCAAAATGGTTATAATGACAGGTGAGATCATCTTTTCTTCTTTATTTTGACGTTTAAATTACTTCATTTCGTGTTTTCTATAGCGAGATATCGCAGTTTTGCCGCGACCATTTTGTAGCGGTTTCGCGTAAACAAGTTGTTTACTTTATGTAAATTAGGCAGTACTGCAGTGAAGCTTTTCGCGAGATAATTGCACCGTAGCCCCGCGCCTGCTCTGACTGGGCAGTGAGAACTGCTAAAAACAAAAGCGAAAATATAAATTCGCATTTCACGTCCTAATCTAGTTTGTGCCATCTTGATCATTTTGTTTACCTTCCCATACCGCGCGACCTGCGACCACATCTGTAAAATACACGACTTCCGGTTCACAGCAAGTTCTCTCCCATCTTCCTGCATTATCACCGCGTATCACCGCGTATTTATCGCTCAGTAGAAACAGTTCTGGTAGTCGTAAAATACAAGGTGATGTGAGGGACAAAATTAGTGGTGATGCGAGGTGCCCCCAGTAGAAACACGCTCTATGTTCCAGTCTTGCTTTATCATTGTAATAATGAATATTAGAAGGTCATAGATCTATGTACTTGCGTAATGGACTGTACCAAGCTCAGTGCTATCATTCTTGAAACCTTTGATGGCAACCACAAAGTCCTATGAATGCCAAAATCGTGTAACCTCAAAGTAATATATTTTTTAAAGTGAGTTCTTGGGATCACTTATGGCTCTTTTTATGGTAGCTCTTAACCTACTATCAGTACTTGCTTCTGCACATTGTTTCACTTGGGCAAAACGCAAAGTTCAAGTGCTGCCTAACTCAGAAGTGTTTACAAACTCGTGACTGTATTTAATACTCTAGCACATACGCTTGTCTGGTTCTGAATCCACCCAACTTTCCATGAATACGTGCCCTTAAGTAAATATATGTATTTGAACAGGTCACACAAAGTGAGATGCTTATAAGTGATCATAATCAGAAAATTTATTGTCAGATAGTATTGTTCTGTTGAGAATATAATTAAATGGGGTAGATAGTGCGTCGGTGCATCTTAAGTTATTTTTCAAATATTGGTTATCATCTTCTCTTTCATAGTTTGATTATTTAAAAAAAAAGTAATTTTGTAACACAAAACAAGTGGATGTTGTCAGGATATGCAACATCAGGGTGCTTGTGTCGTCAAGTTTAAATATTTGGCTCTCTGTCAAGTAGACCTCTTACTATATATAGCTCTCTCAATTGATTGCACCATTCAAGTAGATGATTTGCCTTTATGGGCATTGTATGAATAAAATTTACTTGCTGCTCAATGCTTGCAGGAGCAAGTGGCAAGGATGTCAAATTCACAAGGTGCTGAATGCAAGGTTGAACAACTTGCTAAGAATGTCTGATGCACGATGGCTCTTGTACACTCTGAGCATCCTATTCGCCACTTGTGAAACATGAATCTTTAAAATTCTTTGACTTTCTTCAATTTGCACAGTTTAGTGAAAAGTTAGCCATTATGTTCATTCATCTTTACTCTATCATAGTCAACTTGAACATACCACGTACCGTACCGTACCACATCAAAAGTGGACTACTTCCAGATGTGCTCCAAAAAACTTAGTGTACTGTGTCATGCCAGAGAGCGCTTGAATGCAAAGTGGTCCAAAAGTGTACCGTACTGACTGTTGACATGAGAAGAATGTGCATAACACGCACTATGTCTTAATGCAAAGAGCTGATTCTTATTCTTATATATGTTTGGGACACCTGGATGTAGCACAGGTACAGGCGTATGAGGTGTATGTGTTGGTTGCTATAAAACGTGTGATCCTTCTGACTCGAGTCCGAAAATAGCTCATAAGGTATGCCTTCTCCACAATCTGGCGTGGTATTGTATGGTACGGTTTACTTTGCTTTGCCTTTGAGAGCTCACATGCGGCCTATGTCTCTTGATGGTTGTTTTTAAGTTGCATTATGATGTCATCCCTACATTACATACATAGGGTAGGCCCCTACATGCACACACATGCAGGCACAATCTGTGCTGATTTCTCTTAGCCCCCATCCCCCCCCCCCCCCACACCTTCCCTTCCACACTTGGCTAAGTTGGACATAACCTTTCATGCTCTTCTCCATGTTCGCAAGCCACAATTTCTCATTTCTTTGTCCTCTCTCATTTTCTTAACATTTTTTTTTTGTAATATCAGACTTGCCACATGATTAATTTGATAATAATCAGCAGCTCAAGACACATTAGTAAAAGGCAGATAAAGAAGAAAAAGGAGGGAAAAATCCAAAACCCAAGATGCCATGCATATTAAGTTATACCAGCAAAATTGAGTTGTAAACTTGGAATATTGCATTAGTAGTGGCAGGGTTATCATCAGTGGTAGATAGAGAGGTAAGGTTATGTGATGATAAACAAATATTGTTTATTTGCACAATGCAGTGCACGGATAAGTGTTGACGTATATCTGTAGTATTCACACTGAAGTAAATTAGGGGGATACAAATCATGAGATTTGCGTCGCCATCAAGATTTTTGTCTACGTGGACATGAAGATCCTTCTACGTTATAAATAAAGCAATCAGCATTGTGATCCAAATCCTAAGAAATCTTGCGATGATTTCAGAATAATGATAATCTGAGAAATACTGTAGCACAGTTATTCGCACTGCTGTGTGTAAACCACCATTGGAGCAAAATATCTCGAGATTTAAATTTTTTTTTTTTTTAATGTCTTGTCATTCACAACATACATTATGACAGTGCAGGAACACAAGGTCAAGGGTCACCATTTTGGTAGATTTCTGGTATGCACAGTTTTGTCGACAAATTATCGCAATCTGCAATTAGTGGGATATTTCTGTCATCTGAATGGGCTCAAAATATCTCGGTATTTCGATTGCAAACATTATTCCATTATTTTGTTTGTGTGAATGTGACTATCAGTGTGATAATGCACAGGGCAAACTGCCTGAAGTGCATTTTGTATAGAATGTATTGAAAATTGCCTTGTAGAACACTGCAATACCTACCAATATTAACTACAAAGAAAGATGAGCTGTGTGCTATTTGAGTTAAATATGATGCACAATGCACTAAATTGATACCTGAACTGTAAATGTCTTCACCGTTATTGAATCTGTCGTTACTTCATGTTCATGGCTGGCTGTACGATTATGTTTTTGTGTGACACGTTCAGGCATACTGAAGGGTAAAAGTTGATATACTGTGAATCCCTTTCAAGTATGGAGTTCTATGATTAGGATAGGAGAAGAGTAATTTGAATTTCAAAAAAGAAAAAAGAGAGGAAATTTTGTGAAGACGTGTGTGCAAGCCAAATGGAGACTTGTTTGGTGGAGTTTTGCATCAGCCAGATTGCAATTTTATCGTCAGTCTTTTGTTGCAAGTGCTTCAAATACGGTACTTGTTGAAGAAAGACCACTTTTGTAAAAAGCTTCAAAGAAGACAGTTAGACTCAGAACCTCACTAACTGCGGTTGATCAAACTCAAAAGATTTCTCGAACTTTAAATGTTCTCAAAGTTTTCCAGTGTGACCGCGAACTTACAGAAAACTTCTTGCTTCTCACTCCCTGTTTGTTGTCTCCAAACCTTCTTCTTTGTTGTGCATGCGCACCAGTGACCAAAACTTGAAGGACTTTATGGAGAACTGAAACTTGGAAAAGCTTGGCTGCCAATGTGAATGGACAAGCAAACTTTGTTGTCAAAGTTAGACTTCTCATAGCTTTGCAAGTGTGACTGCAGTTACCCTACAGTAGGAGTTTTTGCACATTTTTTTTTTTGTTTTGTTCTGCTGTAAGGACAGGGATGAATTTTATGTGCTCTAAGTTTTGCTTTCAGTCAACATGTGATACATTGCAGTTAAGAATTACTTGGACAAAACACAGTAATTGAAACATTGATTGACATTTTTTTTTGTAGTTACAGATATCACAGAGTGTAAAATGCACAATACACGTGGACAGTCTAACTCATTGTAAGAGACTTGATTTAGATTATGCTTTCAGAACTTTTTTCTTTTATTTCTCCACTTGGAAATGAAACGGTTCTTCCTCTGTGTATTCTTTTCAGGACATACAGAAGGAGAGTAGCTGCTACGAGTTGCTCACAACAGATGCCAAGGATCCTGTAAATAAAGGCCTAAACAGATATCGTGACATCCATCCTTGTAAGTAGAAGCATCCTTTGATAATATTGACATTAGATGAGTATAGGTGTCAATGTTCAAAAAGCATTCTTTGATTTCTATGTCTTCTGATTGTTTGTTGTTGTGTTTTTTTTTTGTTTTTTTTTTTAGGGGGATAATGTGTGATGAGGTTAGTGTAGATTAAAGATTGCTTGCAAAAAAGGACTTGTACTATTCGAAGCAAGAATGATTGGCTTTCTGTCTTGGACTTTTTTGCCATCATCATTTATTCATGTCTATCATGGATTTGATAGTGGCTGATAAAAGGCCACGGCAACTATCTTGGGATGAAATGTCTGTTGTAGCAGTTGCAACAAAGGAGCACTGAAGGTTAATACAGATAAAAGTGTGTGAATACCTCTGCCAAAGTAAGATATTCTATTTTGACTATGTACTTTGTATCAGGTGAAATGAGAGTGAAGTAATCCTATAGTACAAGTTTCTGTTACTTTTGCTCTTGCCCCCCCCCCCCCCCCCCCATACAGACAATCACACAAGAATACACCTAAAGAGAGGTGAGGTCAACTACATCAACGCCAGTCTAATCGAGGCTCCCCTCAGCAAACGCAAGTACATTCTCACTCAGGTAAAGCACTGCGCTCTCCTGCGACATTTTATTCTTCCCTGCCTGTTTTTTCACTGTGATTCCACTCTACTAGCCCATAATCTAGGTGGAGGATGCAGCTATTGGTTTTTGCTGTTACGCTAAATGTCTGATGCAGCGAGACTATTGTCTGTGATAAGCGACATGTCTGATGCAGCGAGACTATGACAGTGGATGCGCAATCACCGCCTGTATTTACCCCTCTTGCTGTAGTCGTTGTTTTCTAATTATATATTTTGAATTGGTGACAGTTTCATACTAAAAACTGCCACCAATTCATAGTCGATAGTAAGAAAACGACTTAAGCAATACGAATGGCTATAGGCGGTGGATGGTTCTACTGTTCATAGTCTTGCTGCATCTGGCGTATCGCTTAGCAAAAACAATCATCTCACCACATCAGACGTTTAGCACTACAGCCAATAGACAATAGCTGTTTCCTTCACCTAGATTGTAGGCTACCACCTAACAGATATGCAGTTATACAAACATTTTTCATGAGAGCAATTTCCAAGAATGCATCTTTGTTTAAAGTCATCACTTTTTCCCCCAGCTCACATGAATAGGTCTGGAGATGGATCTCATTTATTAACTGTGACTGCCATTGACACCTACTTAATAATGCGAGTTTGCATATAACATTGATATTAAAGCAATTGACAGCAATGTTTTTGCTGTATTTACCCTTATGGCATTCCTTTGCTGCACTGGCATAAACACCTCAAACAATGAATCCCAATTTAGAGGTGATGCTCCCTGTGAAGGTTCCTTTTTGAAAGAAGTAAAGTGACCAAGGAATAAAAATGATATTAAATTGTGCATACAGTGGAAATGGAAAAGTTGTAAAGATGGGAATGTTGTTAGATCCTTTGATGCATAGGTTCAAGCAGGGTTCATGTGAACTGACTGTTGAAAAATGAACTATTGGTTGTTTTTAAAGGAATGTCTTTCTGTGTGATTACATTGATTTATTACAGACTCTCATCCATATAATTTAACCCATTTAGGATGGACTGATTTTGATACAACATGTATTTCCCATAGACACTTGCCCGAGTATACTCAGGATTTGTCCTCAAAGGGTTAAAGTATCTCTTGATTGTTTGGATTTTTTTTCCCCTCAAACATTGCTTATGAAGGTACCATTGTTATAATTATTATTAGCATTTTTTTGTTCATTGCAAGTTAGTTGTCCTACTACCTTGACTGGAGTGACAGATAGTAGGACTTTGTATACATGTATTTTACACGTTGGACGTTGGTACATGTTGAAAGTTTTGCATCCTCTATCATGATTGACACTTTTTTGTTGTGCAGGGACCTCTTGAAAGGACAGTGGGTCACTTTTGGCAAATGATATGGGAGCAGAAAACAAGAGCAATCATCATGCTGAATAACTTTGTGGAGAATCATCAGGTAAGAGAGTCATCGACTACTTCAGTGTGAACACACCCTGTCACATCCATGGACTTTAAAAAAAAAGTATGTTCGTGTGTGTGTGTGTGTGTTTTCATTCAGTTCAGTTCAATTTCAGTTCAATAACATATACCCGAGCTGCTAGTAGGTTGCCTTTCATGGTCATGCCCTGAATTACATCAAAGTGTTTTTTTGTTGTTGTTGTATTTTTCTATACTCCCGATGAACTCACACTGATTACTTGCGCCATTCGCTTGCTTTTTCTTATTTTGATGTTCTCTTAGTGAAGAAAAGAAAGAGCATTGTATATATGAAGCTTTTGAAAAAAAGCAGGATGCCGATTTGTTATGTGGTTTGATAGGTGAATGGAAAAGCCTGTATTCCAGGAAATATGACCATCATTAGTTTCTTCTGGAAGTGAACAAGATGTGACTGACAATGTAAAATGAGGTCACTGAACCTGAGAAGGAAGTTACGAAGTCAAGCCATGTGCATGATATATACCTCTAGGATGTTCAAGCTGTATATAAACTGGATTCATTCGGGGCTTTGATGTATCAGATCCCCATGCATGTAGAGCAGATCCTTGCCATTTGCTTTCTGATATATATTTCACATATAGTTGCGAACGGTAATAATTGAAATCAGACATGAAATGACAAAGTAGCTGAATGCCTTCAGTCTGCAACAATTCCGTACAACACAGATCAAGATTTTGCAGGCAAGCAAACTAGCTAGTCAATGTCTTTGTTTTTAGCTGACCCCGAACTCAATACATTTGAGTAGAATTATGCAAGATTTGGTAAATTTTCATTCACGATAGAGAATTATAAACATGACAGACATCCAGTTGTATTGTGTGGATATAACAATTACATGTTCCAAATTGTGACGTGGTGATGATCATCATATACTTACTGCTATCCATTCTGGCTGTGCAATCAATATCAACGTTGCTTGGTTGTTGTTGTTTTTTTCCATGAAAATTCCTTAGCCTTGATATCTCTAATTTTTGTCATATTTTTGTGAATTTACTTGGAAATCATTTGGACTGTTTTTGTAATGTTATCAGGCAGAAATGTCTTGGTCTCATAAATCTAAGGTCTTCTCTCTCTCTTTCTCTCTCTTATAAATTCTCATTGGTCTGATTTTCTGCATACAATCTACCTTTACCCATCATTTTAGACCTCAACCACTATGATTTAAAGTTTTAAAAGATTTAAAATTTTTTTGGCCATAAAACATAAACTGAAATTCTATCTGTTTGCATGCATTTGTTCTAATAATGAGACCAAATTTCATTCCTCTAATACAGATTATGTTCGCAAAGAATGTAACTACCCTATTGAATTGCAATAATTCCCTTGTCTTAGATTAGAGCTAGGCAATCTCATAGAATTCCGTGCTTGCACATACCACTAAAAAGGTGGTTATCCTTCGTTGTTGGCCATGGCCTATTAAAACTTAACATTTCCTCGATCAAAGGCTACTTAACCTAATTTCCAAGAAATCGTATTTTGCCTGGATGGGTCATATACTGCTGAAACTAAATCTCCAGTCACGCAAGTACAAACGCTGTTCCTCGCTCGTGTAGTAGATATTGGTCTTTGATGATCTGCTGTTGCACTGTTATCATTTGTTCTTGAGAATTCAGTTTGAAGTGCGCGCATTCTTGATGCTCATCCAGGCTTGATGGTGCTGCTTAGCAATTTTTATGCCTCCGCTACAAAGTGTCACTGGAGGCATTATGTTTTTTGGTTGTCTACAGTTCCATCTGTAATCTTAAATATTGTGTAAGGTAATGAAACTTGGCATAATATATGCATAGATGTATGAGTGGACAAAGTGTTGCCTACAAATATCAGCTTTTGGGTGTACATACTCAAGGTCAAATTCTCAAAATTTCACTATTTCCCCCATGTTGCTTAGAGACATTTCATGTGATAATGCGCTGTATAAATGTTGTGAATTATCATTTATTATTATGTCTATGCAATGCATAATGGTTAAATTTAAAATTATTTCCATGAATGCACTTGCTTACTTTAAGAGACAACTGTCCCATACATAAGGTGTACTTATGTTAATTAGATTAACATCATGAAAAATATGCTTTATTCTTTTGCAGGGAAACATTGTTGAAAGGCACTTCAGTATTGTACCTTTCTTCACTGCTAAACAGAACTTGATCAATGATATACTTTCAGAGAATTTTCAATTCAAACTTTACTTTGAAAGATCTACTTTTTCTCTGGTCCAATACGTAAGTTGGCATATTTTTCTTAATAAGATGTTTAACCTAAGGTAAAATGACATCAAACTTAATCACAATATTCCTCTCAAGAATACCTGTCATACTGATAATATTAATAAACAGTAAAGTCAAAGTGCTCTTTCATTACTTTTCAGAGGTTTGAAATCTCTGAATGTCCCATACCTATTGGTGCACAATATCTTGGACTTGCCCTTATACTTATTAAAACATTTTTACATTATTAACACTGGTTGTTTATATCCTAAATTCACATATCAGAACTATTTTGAAGCACTAAAGCTGGGTTTTTTTTTATTCATCTACAAATGGTAAATAATGCTCCTTTTTAAAAGAAAATATGTATTCAGGTTTACCGTTGTATGATTTCCCCACATCAGTCTGTTGACTGAAATTGCAGAATTTTTGTTGGTCACTTTGCCGAGGTATGCCACATGAGCTGCAGAGGCAGTGAAAGTGAATCTGTTGGTAGTCAAGATCTAAGGGTGCGTTCGAGCGCTCTCCTAAAGTGAACTGTACCGTACCGTACCGCGCCAGGGGAGCGTTCGAACGCTCCTAAAGTGTACCGTACCGTACTGTACCGAGCCAAAAGTGGACCACTTCCCGATGTGCTCCAAAAGCGTACCAAAGCGTACCAAAAGTTCGTTGTAAAGCATGCGCGTATCATGCGCATACGTCACAATGCAAAAACATCATTCTCTTTGTTCGGGACAGCTGTAAGTAGGTCAAGCGCAAGGTGAATGACCTTCTTGCTACAAACAAGCGTGACCTTTTCTAAAAATAACTCGAGAGGTACGCTTTCTCAACAGAGCATTCGAACGCTCCCAAACTAGCACAGTACGGTACGGTACGCTTTAGTTCAGTTCGCTTTGGTTCGCTTTAGAGCGTTCGAACGCACCCAATGAGCTTCATAAGAAACAAACAAAACAAACAAAGCATGCTCCTATGGCAGATATTATGATTATTGATAGTGATTGTGTGAGGAGCTGAGACATCACAGTCAACTCTGTTCAGTAGTTAGATTTCTCTAGTTATATTTATGTTCAATATTACTAATAAACAATGTAATGAATGTACCTCATCTACAAATATTTTGGTAAGTCCACAACCATGTCAGCCGTTTATATTTTGTTTGTGAAATGAGCCGTAGACTTGTCGATTTGGAATCTTGTTGATTTCTGAGTAGTCTGATGTCCAGTTCTTGCTTGCTTATAATGTGATTCTCATGTCAGTATTTAAATTACAATTAATGATTCAGAATAGAATTTGGGAGTTTTCATGGAAATAATTTACGTCATAGGAGCTTTAGTCCTATGATGCCCAATTAACAATAAACAATGATGTTAATGATATTTTTATTAGGAATGATATGGAATACATGTCTTTCATTGTTTTTGAAACAATCCTTTCAAAAGCAAAACTGGTACACCAGTTGAAAAATAAATTCCATGAGCTTTCTAGGAAACTTCGCACATTAAACAAGATAACCAAGTTAATGCCCGTATCATTTTACCTTGTTATTGTGCATATTTGTGTGCATTCCATTTCCCTAATATTTGCAACTTGTTATATGAGATGCGTAATATGTAACTTCATGTTGATTGATGGTACGCTTCTTTGTGTGGGAGGCAGTTCAGTAGTCATGGTTGAGTCAAATTTATTTCCAAGACTTAGGTGATTTGGACTGAAAGGAATGATTGTCCTTTTTTTAGAATCCTATTTCTTCAAAGTGAATATTTCATTTTATATAGCATAGCATTGCATCTGATGCTCACTGTCAGTTCAGTCCAATCATGGATTTTGCCACAAGAAATCAGAATATCCTGTACACAAAATCTCAGGTGCCTTTCTTCAGTGGTAGAATAAAAGATGATTTCGGCCATCTGCTGTGCGTGCTATGATGTACAAGCTTTGTACGCAACCACTTCATTCTATGATGAGCCCTTTTTCATCCAACACCTGAGCTCTGATTGGTAAAATTAGGGTAATTTCTTTTAAAAGTAAATTAATCCAGGATTCAAGAGAGCGCTGTTAAAGGGATGGTACAGTATTGGTGGAGATGAGAATTTGGCTTTTAATTTTCAGCAAGATACCAAGAAAACACTTATGATGTAGTACAGAGCATACCATTTTAGGAGGAATTGAAAGTTTATTTGATGAAAGTCGGGTTTGGAATAGCTGAAACATCCAAAAACAAAGTAAACCAAAGCGATCGTAATAAAGTGTGGGTCCCACACTTTATTAGAATCGCCCTTTTCTGGATATATCAGCCATTTCAAAACCAATTTTCATCAAAGAAACGTTGAATTCCTAATAGAATGACATGCTCTTTGATATTTCATTTCCAGGTTTCTCATTATCTCACCAAAAAAATGTTAGAAACCTGAAATTAGGTCTCAACCAAAACTGTACGATCCCTTTAAGCATCTGCCATGTCCTGAATGTCCGAATCAAACCAGTGAGTGTGTAAAAAACAGTGGTTGAAATGATGTCAGTCTCAGCTTGTCTCTTGATTCCTCCATTGTTCCTGGCTGGTTCCACTTACTAGCGTAAAACGAATGTTCGTGTGCATTTTAATTTCGTGTATTTTGCGAGAGCCAAGATTCGCGAAATTAAAATGAACATGAAAGTTCTTGCCTACACTTTACGCATTGAATGTTAGAGGCAACTTGCGAAAATTTCATGCCACAAAAAAGGCTGTCGGTTCCAATTCGCAAAAATTTCATGCCGCAAAAATATCGTGTTTTACAGTAGGTCCTACATGTTTGTACGTAGAGATCCTTCAAAGCAACACTGCACACTGGCACTGGTGCGACAGTCCCTGACCAGTAAAAATCACTGTCGGACCAGTAACTTTTTCAGGAATGGACCAGTAAAAGATGGAAAAACTGGGCACCTACAAGTCTGACAGATACATGTAGGTTGGACCAGTAGAAAAAATGGGTGCGTGTGCAGCCCTGCTTCGAAGAGTAAGTTTGCTTGAAAGCTAGCCACAGAAACTTACTTATAACTACTTTGATTGACAGTTTTAAAACAAGCTTTATGTCCTAAATCTTCATATTGAAGATGGAGGTGGTCGTCAGGCCATTCAGCAGGGCCCTCTTGAACCCCAGGTCTGTGTATCTTTGAGATGGTCATTAGGATGATGATCCCCCAGAATGGCACATTTCTAAACCATTGGTTTAAATTATTTCATCCTCACATTATGACTGCTCATCAGGCAATAGAAAGACTGTTCAACTTTCGTACATGTGACTAGCTACAAAGGTTGCCTTATGAAATGCTTAGAACTGTTGGCTAAGTGCTGTCATAACAACATGGTAACTACAAGGTGTGTACTTTGGTTGTTTGCACACTCCCAGAGATCAACTGGCAACTGTTGCCTCTGTCATCTTGTTTGTTTTGTAGTACAGTGGAGCATCAAGGTCAAGGAAATTGAAGACTATTTTGAGTTTCAAGCACCAGTATTAAAGCAATAAAGAGCAAGGAATGAAAACTTGTTTACCAACTATCAGCTGCTTGTTCAAATGCCTTTAGATTCTTTCTGCTTTTTATGATACATACATTGTACATACATATGTGTGTGTGTGTGTGTGTGTGTGTATATATATATATATATATATGCATGTATAATGGCTCTTCCAACAAAAGCTGGGGTAATGAATTTTATGTTGAAAATAGAAATGTCTTGTTGACATACATCTGTTTCTACTGTCTAGAGCCATATATAATGGTAGCCATTCCCTCAGTCTACCATTTAGAATTCAGAGCATTGAAATCCATATGTACAAATCAAATCTATTGTGCAATCAAGCACTGGGAAAAACACTGGTCTTATATGGCATGATAAAGCAGTAGGAAATGTACTGGGATAACAGGATGAATTCTTCATTGACCATTTCCCCTCTAAAAAGAAAAAAAGTTTCTCTTTCGTGTTTATGAAGGTAATGTGTGCATTGTGTGTTTGGATTGTATGGCCAATTTGAGTGTAATGAAAAGGAAATGCCGCTATTATAAACAGGAGAAGCAATTATCATACAGTTGTAAATGCTGATTAATTGGCAAAAGCGGATGTGACCTCCAGAGAGGAAAAAAAAAAATGATCTAATGCAAATACACATCCAGGTGCTTTCAGTTTGCCTTTCATTTCATTCTTCCTCAGATGCATCCACTCATAATAATTTAAATCCAACTGATCATAATCTGCTGTATCTCTTTTGCAATTGGCTGTAACACTGTTAACCCATATCGGGCCATCTATGGGATATTCCATAGTTCGTCCGAACGCCGCAGGGGCCACATACGGAATATCCCGTAGTGAATGAAATGACGTATGAATGACGTCAGTCATTTCCGCTGAGTACTATGACTGTACTATGCATTGAGTGGCAGCATGTTATATACCATACTAAAGAGATTTTTTTTCCTCTTTCAAATGATATTATATCTTGTTTATGTTTTTTTCATTGCTTGCTAATGAAGAGCGATTGTTTGGAGAGTTGGGCCACGGTGCTGGGCCACTTGGGTGTTTGTGTACACAGGTGCGTTGGCCCGATATGGGTTAACAGCCTTGTTTGTATGTAATATACCAATGCACCGTTTTCGTGATGCATCTGCCAGATAAAGTACATGAGAATATTATGAAACCTTTGCTATAACAAGCAGTCTTTTTTTTCGTGTCTATGAAATTAGGGAATATAATGTCTTATTAAAAAGTCAGGATTGCATTCGTACCAAAATTTTATAATGAAAATATAAAGTGTCATTCTTTGTCTTACATTTCTTGTCTTCTATGGATTTGACAAGAGTACCTCTGAAATAATTATCTAAACCAAATACTACCACAAAATACTAACATATCTTTGCAGAGAAGAGGGTGAAGTTCTAATCTATATTGATCTTGAATGTTATGCGAGGTTTCCATGGAGAAAGAAATACTCACATATCTCTCTGGGTTTTTTTTTTTAAATTCAGCAAAAATGTGCAGACTACTTTCCACGTGGCCAAGACAACGGGAATACAGATACGCTCATCTGTGAAGATACCCTCTTCAAAGTGACCTACCTCAGACAAGAAAGACATCACTACTACATTGTCCGGACACTACTCCTCGAAGACCTTGTGGTGAGTTCATGACCATGTTTGTTTCTTTGTTTGATTTCCGTCTGAGAAGATGGCTGGATAGCCCATATTCAGCTCCGCTAAGCTGGTCTTCCATGGGGTCCGGTTGGATGTGAAGCGGGACCTTTTCACCAGGTTAAACTCCCTGCTCTTTGCAATGAATAAATGAAGCGGGATCTTTTACGTGCATAAGTTGCAACTCTCTCTCACATGGGACCTCCATTTTATGTCTTATCCGAGGGACAGAGTTGTTTGCCTCTTACTAGAAGCAACGGTATGATTAAACACAACATAGCTCAGTGGGACTGGGGAATCGAACCCAGGTCCTTTGGATTGTGAGGTAGACACAGTACCGATTGAGCTAACTCACCGCCCATGTGAAACATTTTAACTCTTAAAGAGTAAACCCAGCCTCAGGCTTGCCCTTCATGGACTTTGACATTTTAAAATCTGAAAGGAAGCACCTAAGCCAAGGGTAGGATGAACTATAAAAGAGCTCAAGGTGAAGATCCTAGCGAGTTATAGATAACTGCCTTGAATCTTTAAAAAAGTTGCTCCAACCATAGAACTAACTTTAGGGCTGCGTTCATGCGAAACTAGAATTGCGTTTCTAAAACGCATTTAGTCGCTAAACTTGTTTAGTTGTGTTGCGTTCATGCGATTTTTCCATTTAAACGCGTTTCAAAACGCCGATCTGAAATGTGGAAAGAAGGGCGTTTTGAATCATGATTCTCCCAGAATCACAATCGCAGAAACCGCATGAACGCAACCGTGATTTTCAGTCATGATTCTGGACGTCATTGTGTGCTGTGCGCATGCGTGTCTCACGGGGTATCCCACAGCTTAGAACTGGTTCTGTTCGTGCGCTTGTGTACGTCTTATGAATCATGTGTTTCGGTACCATACCTGCACTAGTTTGTTAGCTCACCTGAGCTAAAGGCTCAAGTGAGCTATTGCGCTCGCCCTTCGTCCGGCGTGCGTCGTGCGTCGTGCGTCGTGCGTCGTGTGTAAACTTTTTACATTTTCATCTTCTTCTTGAAAACCCCAAGACCCGATTTTCATCAAACTTGGCAGGTAGCATCCCTAGGGGGTTAGGAACTCAATTTGTTAAAATGGGCACCATGCCCCACCCAGGGGGCCCCCAAGGGGGCACAAAACCCCCCAAAATTAAGGAATCTGTAAAAATCTTCTTCTCTAGAACCAGAAGTGATAGAGCTAAGTTAATACTATGAGTTAGTACATTGATGACTGTAGTTTCAAGTTTGTTCATGGCAGAATCAGGGGTGCCCCCCTTTGGACCCAGGGGAAGGGGGTGGGGAGGGGTCCTAATGGGGCCTAAATTGTACATTTTCATCTTCTTCTTGAGAACCCCATCACCCATTTGCACCAAACTTGGCAGGTAGCATCCCTAGGGGGTTAGGATCTCAATTTGTTAGGATGGGCACCATGCCCCACCCAGGGGGCCCCCAGGGGGGCCCAAACCCCCCAAAATGAATCTTTCAAAAACTTCTCTAGAATCAGAAGTTATAGAGCTAAGATAATTTTATGAGTGAGTACATTAATGACTGTAGTTTCAAGTTTGTTCATAGCAGATCCAGGGGTGCCCCTCTAAGGGGCGGGGGGGGGGGGGGGGGGGGAGTTGAGAAGGTCCAAATGGGGGCCTGAATTGTACATTTTCATCTTCTTCCTGAAAACCTCATGATGGATTTTCATCAAACTTGGCAGGTATCATCCCTAGGGGGTCAGGATCTCAATTTATTAAAATGGGCACCATGCCCCACCCAGAGGGCCCCAGGGGGCCCCAATCCCCCCCCCCCCCCCAAATTAAGGAATCTTAAAAAATTTGGGCCCTTATTGTACATTTTCATCTTCTACTTGAGAATGCCTGGTCAAATTTTAGTAGAGCTGTGAATAATTTAGATTAGTGACTGCGTGAAAGGTGAACTTGCGATACTCAGGTGAGCGCTAGACCCGCCGGTCTCTTGTTTATATCAACGCCATACACCGATTCTACGCTAGTATCTAGCTGTTTATTATAATAATACATGTAATTACTCTCCGATTGAGTTGATAAATTGGCTGCAGCTGTGTCTACCAAGGAAAACAATTGGAGAGATGAAGATTATTCCTCGATCTGTGGACAGAGCCTGAATGCCACAGCTTACTGGAAGGTATTCACCGAAATAAAAACATAAAGGCCTACAATAAACTGACTGATCAGTTGGCAGAAGGATTTAACAGGAGGTCAGGCTCGAGTTGCAGAGACAAGGTAAAACTGCGCAGTGTGCTGTGCAATGGCAAAGGATGAGCTGAGCCAGAATCAGCATTGCGCAAGCCCGCATGAACGCTCTTCTGCGGAGACCGTGATTTGAAACGCCGTTTTGAATCATGATCCATGTTTGTGATTCTGGCTACGAAATTCGCATGAACGTGCCCTATATAGCCCCTACTCTCAGTCCAAGGACAGTACCTGAACTTTCACGTTCAATGAATTCACACACTGCTCCTTGTGAAGTTTAGCGGTGAGTACACGACCCCTCTCTACTGTGTTCATGTAAAAGTGGGCATTTTCACATATATGAATAATTTTTCACGCTCTGCCAGGCGAGATAAATTTTGTGTATGTATGCCCATGATTTTTTTACCATGGCTACTACTAAAACACTGATCAATTCAGTGCTTATTTACGTCGAGGTTGGGCAATTTGTCAATCAGTTGCAATGAAAACGTCTCGACGGAAGAATTTCACTAATTTGAATAATAAAAGCAGTACCCGCTGCATGCTATAAGGATTAGAACCAGCACTTGCTGTCAGGCGGAAGCTCGGTGGTCTAGTGGAGATGATGCCTGTCTGGAGATCAGGAGGTCGTAGGTTCGAATCCTGCTTGAGTATGTATGCCCATGATTTTCTTATCATGGCTTCTACTAAAACACTGATCAATTCACTGCTTATTTACGTCGATGTTGGGCAATTTGTCAGTCAGATGCAATGAATTTTGTGTGTTTTGAATTCATTGGAATCGGATATATAAAATTATTACACTTTGTCAGCTTTTATTTTCGCAATAGTTTCATGTTGCACGAAAATGTCCATGTAAGTACTCATAAAGCAAGTCTAGCCAACCAGTACTTGCTCTGTGATACTTTATTTTTTCACGGGGGTGGGGGTGGGGGAATTGATCCAAGACCAGCACTATTAAAGCATCAATGTCTGGTAGCTAGTCTCAAGTCAAGGACCCCTGGCATGATTTCTAACGTCATGATTCTATATTGCCTTTCAGTTTATAGTCAGTTTATGTATCTGAGACATTCATTCAATCCTGCAACAAGATAACACTATCACTTCATGGGGTAGATCAAATCAAATGATGAAGAAAGTTATGAAAGTGGTATTGTTACGACCAAAATCACTCTGAGAATGATCGCACAAAAGAAACAATCAACTAATGTTCAGGCGGTTTATTAACAGTGATATTGTGGGTACAGACTCGTAATCGGTTTTCACATCAGTACAATAACGATCAATACAAACAATTACAACTCGGTAATAGAATCACTTACGTGCATTACAGTCCAAAATTTGAAAGCAAGTAACCCTTTGACAGTGTCCAGATACGATGTTCGATGCACAGATGAATGATACCTCAGACGTAAATCCAGAGGCGCAGGTTGTGATAATCCTCGTTATTAATCCGGGGTAAAATCCACAATGTATGTCCACGGCGAAACGTGCAAAATCCAAAACTTATGACGACCACGTCCAGTTGATGCATTGAATGATGATTCACTTTATAATGTCCAGCAAGGAATCCAGCCCGTCACAGCTTTGCCGTAATAATGTCCGTTGACACTAAAATATGGAGTCTATCTCCAACGTAGGCAAATTAATTCTCTGCAGGCAAAATGTCTTCCAGGCCTTATCTCCACAAACACAATTTGTATAGCAGGTCAGCAGGTAACACAGGACTGACTATAACAAGTCGCTTCAGAGCCAGAAGTGACGTAACTCTCCAGAGCAGAGGTGTTGGGTACTCTGCCTACTGCAGAATTTCTCCAGCTTATATACTATCCATTCACCCCTTTCTAGTACATTCTGTAATTTTCTCCACCCTGGGGCCACATACCTGAACATATTGGCAAGTCCAAATTCCAGGAATCCTGGATGACTCACTTCCTAATATGTGCATAACATCATTGCCAAAATTAACTACCAATCACATTGGGCTACAAGGGCAGTGCCTCACTCAGCCAGCACTTCCCAGAATTTTCTGGAATGGGTTAACTCATTCTAGATTGAGTGAGCTATAATGTATTTCCTGTCACATGCATACATGTACTGTAGCTACATTGTATACTACATAGAATATTCTCCACTGATCTGGTCAGCCTGTATGTACTATATCTATATCACATAGAATGTTCTCCATTATTCTGGTCTACCTGTGTACATAATAGCAACCATGCATACAGCCTTGATACATGTACATAACTACTTGTGTGTACATTCGTGACACCATCCCCCATGGGAAAAAGAAAGCCTTGCCGTAGCAAGGGTTTCTTTTACCTTCACAATTTCTCATTGTTATTTACAACGAATGTGAGGTAAAATCTAACTCAAACAACCATAATCACATACTATCACATGCTTTTTGAAAAGCTGCATTGATTCCATGTTCTCTTTTCATGGATACCATTTACAATGATATTGCTTGAATTTTCTGAGCTAATCATGTCAAACTCAAATTGCATACCGGTACCTCAGTAATGGATAAGCTAAACACTGTATGTGTAATGTGAGGTGAAAACCTTTCACCCTTAACTTCTACTGTGCTATCCACTATCTATGTCACACCAACTGACTTTCGGTCATAGCACTCTTTCAACATATTGACATGACACATTCTCTGTTCTTTGCATCTGTCTGGTGTACTGACTACGTAATTCACGTCATTGAGTTTCTTTTTGACACAGTATGGGCCACTGAACTTGGCTTTCAGTGGTTCACCTTGTATGGGCAGCAGTACAAGAACTTTGTCACCTGGTTTGAAGGTTCGGGCTTTGGCATTTTTGTCTGCCTTTCTCTTCATAGAGTCTTGTGACACTTTCAAGTGTTCCCTAGCTACCTCACAAGCCTTTGAAAGCCTTTCACGAAACTTTGACACATAGTCAAGTAGGTGGACCTCATCATCCTCAGTCATGAATTTTTCTTTGATGAGCTTCAGTGGGCCCCTAACTTCATGACCGTACACCAACTCAAATGGGCTGAAACCCGTCGACTCATTTGGGGAGTCCCTCGTCGCGAACAGCAGGAAAGGGATGCCCTTATCCCAATCCTCGGGATACTCCTCACAAAATGCCCTAATCATTGTCTTTAGGGTCTGGTGGTAGCGCTCCAACGCACCTTGGGATTGGGGATGATAAGCTGACGACTTCAGCTGCTTCACACCCAAACGATACATCACCTCTTGAAATATGCCTGACATGAAATTTGACCCTTGGTCAGACTGCACTTCCTTGGGCAACCCATACCTAGTGAAAAACTGCACTAGAGCATCTACCACAGTCTTAGCAGTGATATTTCGCAACGGGATAGCCTCTGGAAACCGTGTAGACATATCCATGATTGTCAAGAGGTACTTATGACCCGACCTAGTCCTAGGCAAAGGTCCAACACAGTCAACTAGAACCCGACTGAATGGTTCTTCAAACGCAGGTATCGGAATCAATGGCGCCGGCTTCACTGAATGCTGTGGTTTACCAGCCACTTGACATGTGTGACAAGTCTTGCAAAACTCAGCCACATCCACATTCAACCCTGGCCAATAGAAATGCCTCATGATCCGATCCTTTGTCTTTCTGACGCCTAAATGGCCGCCAACTGGTAACTCGTGAGCAATCCTCAAGATCTCACCGCGGTAACTGGGAGGGACAACAACTTGACGGACCACCGTCCAATCCTCATCAGCTGGCCTATGGGGAGGTCTCCACTTCCTCATCAAAATGCCATCTTTGACATAATAGCACTCAGGGACCTTTTCAGCCTCAGCCTCAGAACATGCCGTCTGAGACAAGCCTTTCAACTCAGAGTCTGCCTGCTGTGCTTCAACCAAGGAAGACTTGCTAAACAGCCCATCACTGTTAGCCTCGGAGCCTAATACAGCAACCCCATCATTCAAATCCTTGAAAAAGGTTTCTGCCAACCAAACACCGGAATTCTCCTCCACATCAACAGAATCCGCATCATCTTGAACAGCTCTACGAGCCTGAGACCTAGTCACAACACAATCTGGGAAAATCCCAGGAAACTCCTCCTGCAACTGCTCAGTTTCAGCAACCACCACTGGTTTATCCGAAACAACTGGAGACGCAACCACCTTGTCCCCAGCCAAGTCATTCCCCAACAAGAAGTCAATGCCTGCCATGGGCAACTCAGGAACAACTCCAACAGTAACAGGACCAGAAACTAGGTCACACTTCAAATCCACTCTATACAGTGGTACTGACATATAACTGCCATCAACAGTCTGAATCAAGACTTTTGCATTCACTGCACTATCTGGTGGAAAAGTCATACCACCATCCACCATCAACGACTGAGAGGCCCCCGTATCCCGCAGGATGACTACTGGTTTACCTGCCTCACCAGAAGTACATGGGGTCACCTCACCATCAAACAAAAAGCTACGATAGCTCTCATCCACCTGCTTAGTCCTATCTTTGAACTTGGGAGATCGACTTTCAATGGCCTGTGTTTCACTGAACGGGACACTATTTTCGGGTAGGACACTTTTTGACATGACAAATCCCACCTCCTTCGTTGCACCATTTTGCAACTTCCAACATTGCAACTTTATGTGCCCTTTCTTGTGACAATGAAAACATCTGATGACATTTGCACTTGTACTGGACCCTTTGTCAAATTGAGGCTGTGGTGCAGACAACATTCCTGAACCAGCATTCTGTTGGTTGCTCGACTGATTTTTGTCTCTCCTATTTCCAGAGAAATTTCTGAAAGGTGGTCTGTTTTCATGTCTGTGAGTTAGCTCATACTCATCAGCCATAAAGGCTGCTTTATGCAAACTTGCCACTTTGTGATCTTCCAGATGCAACCTCACACTGAAAGCAACACTCTTTTTGAATTCTTCCAAAAGAACAACCTCACGTAGGTTATCAAAATCCTGATCCACTTTCAGGGATCGGTACCACCTATCAAACGTCATTTCTTTTTCACGAGCAAACTCAACATGTGTCTGGCCTGGTTTGCGGTACGAATTTCTGAACTTATGTCTGTAAGCCTCTGGCACCAACTCATAAGCATTCAACACTGCTTTCTTGACTGTAGCATAGTCACGTGATTGCTCTTTGGAAAGAGATGAGTACACATCGGCTGCTTTGCCGACAAACACACTTTGAAGGAGCAAGGGCCAAAATTCCTGTGGCCAGTTCAAACTGTCAGCCACCTTCTCAAATGACACAAAATATGCATCAACTCTGTCTTCTTCAAACTTTGGCACCAATCGAATGTTCCTAGCCAAATCAAATTCAGAGGGAGCCCTTTCACGATTTCCAACAGTCTGTGCATGAGTCAATTCCATCTCACGCAGTTTCA
The DNA here is from genome assembly GCA_033980235.1 of Diadema setosum. Lineage (NCBI taxonomy): Eukaryota > Metazoa > Echinodermata > Echinoidea > Diadematoida > Diadematidae > Diadema > Diadema setosum. The sequence continues at coordinate 33,555,830 of CM067066.1, read as the reverse complement.
GTTGTTGCTCCACTTCAATTTTCTTCATTTCAATTTCCCTTTCCACTTCTCTTTGTTCTCTGTCCCTCTCTCTTTCCATTTCTAATCTCATCTTCTCTTTCTCCATTTCCATTTGCAATTTAGCAAGCTCAAGCCGTGTTTGATCTGACATTTGAGCTTGATTTGGAGTGTCAATTTCTTCTTTGAGCTCCATGTGACCAGCTACCAAGTCAAGAATTTCTGCCTTTCTTGCACCTTGTGGAACATCAACATTTAAATGCTGTGCAATAGCAGTCAAATCACATTTGCGTAACCTTTGCAAATCTTTGAGGGACAAATCTGTCCTCTGAACAAATGCCTGAACATCCATTGTACTGATTGACATTGTCACAATGTATTACACACAGTATACAATTGAACAATCAACTCAACTGGTATTTTGTCTGTACCAATATTCTGGATTCCGGAACGTTCCAAATTCTAAGTTTTGGCTTTAAATTCACTTCTCAGACACAAGCCCCCAATTTTGTTACGACCAAAATCACTCTGAGAATGATCGCACAAAAGAAACAATCAACTAATGTTCAGGCGGTTTATTAACAGTGATATTGTGGGTACAGACTCGTAATCGGTTTTCACATCAGTACAATAACGATCAATACAAACAATTACAACTCGGTAATAGAATCACTTACGTGCATTACAGTCCAAAATTTGAAAGCAAGTAACCCTTTGACAGTGTCCAGATACGATGTTCGATGCACAGATGAATGATACCTCAGACGTAAATCCAGAGGCGCAGGTTGTGATAATCCTCGTTATTAATCCGGGGTAAAATCCACAATGTATGTCCACGGCGAAACATGCAAAATCCAAAAGTTATGACGACCACGTCCAGTTGATGCATTGAATGATGATTCACTTTATAATGTCCAGCAAGGAATCCAGCCCGTCACAGCTTTGCCGTAATAATGTCCGTTGACACTAAAATATGGAGTCTATCTCCAACGTAGGCAAATTAATTCTCTGCAGGCAAAATGTCTTCCAGGCCTTATCTCCACAAACACAATTTGTATAGCAGGTCAGCAGGTAACACAGGACTGACTATAACAAGTCGCTTCAGAGCCAGAAGTGACGTAACTCTCCAGAGCAGAGGTGTTGGGTACTCTGCCTACTGCAGAATTTCTCCAGCTTATATACTATCCATTCACCCCTTTCTAGTACATTCTGTAATTTTCTCCACCCTGGGGCCACATACCTGAACATATTGGCAAGTCCAAATTCCAGGAATCCTGGATGACTCACTTCCTAATATGTGCATAACATCATTGCCAAAATTAACTACCAATCACATTGGGCTACAAGGGCAGTGCCTCACTCAGCCAGCACTTCCCAGAATTTTCTGGAATGGGTTAACTCATTCTAGATTGAGTGAGCTATAATGTATTTCCTGTCACATGCATACATGTACTGTAGCTACATTGTATACTACATAGAATATTCTCCACTGATCTGGTCAGCCTGTATGTACTATATCTATATCATATAGAATGTTCTCCATTATTCTGGTCTACCTGTGTACATAATAGCAACCATGCATACAGCCTTGATACATGTACATAACTACTTGTGTGTACATTCGTGACAGTATGCCAAGGCAAATATTGCTGAGCGATGCTGCAATCACATGGTGCGTATTGTGCTAGTTGAGAGGTACCCAGTTCCACCAGGGAGATGAGATGTTCTCCCTGGTTCCACAGCACTATCATGCTACTATCATGACAAGGTACTGTTAACCTTCTTAGAACTCAATTTTGGCAAAGATGCGTATTACTGCTCAAAAATAGACAAAACTTTTGATTTAGAGAAAACAATTGCAAGGGAAAAGAAATTTGCATTGATTTCTGTAAAGATTTAGTCTCCAATTCTAGGCTGGTTTCCCTTTCATTGCTCCCAGTTTTTATGCCTCCACCACAAAGTGTCGCCAGAGGCATTATGTTTTTGGGTTGTCCGTCTGCCCGTCTGTCCGTCCGTCCGTCCGTAATCAATTTTGCGGAGAGCGTAACTAAAAAACCGTTTGAGGTATCCTAATGAAACTTAGCATGTATATGTATGAGTGAGCTAAGTTGTGCCTATTAACTTTTGGGTGCAAAGGTCAAAAGGTCAAGGTCAAATACTAAATATTTCACTATTTCCCCCATATCTATGCAATGCCTTAAGGTATTTTCTTGAAACTTATTATATACATGTACTGCTAAATAAGGATTCTTCATAGAGAGTTTTGGGTCAAAGGTCAAATGAAAATGTTAAAATTTCACTTTTTTTCAATATATACATGTCTTACCCAATAAGCAATAGAGATTCTCTTGGAAGTTTCTTTCCAAAAGGTCAAAGGTCAAGTGAAAGTGCTAAATTTCACTTCTTCCACCATATCTCGAAAGTGACTCAAGGTATCATCATGAAACTTAGCAAATACCTATGCATGTTCTACCTGACAGTAAGTGATTCTCTTGGGAATTTTAGGGTCATAGGGTCAGAGGTCAAAGGACAAAGGCCAGGTTAAAAATGCTAAAATTGTTCTACTTTTTAATACTGAAATCACACTTTTTCTCCATACTTTGATAATTAATGCATAAACTTATCAGAGGCTCAAAAGTCAGGTAAATATCATCAAATTCCCAAATACCTGTGGTAACACTTAAACAATATAGCCATTCATCCAGTTATATCTAGTTCAAGGAAAGTGAACATTCAACACATTTGTGACAAACCTGTCATTTTAATATTTCGCCAATTATGTGAAACTGTCATCACAAATTGCCAATTATGTGAAACTGTCATCACAAATTGCCAAGACATTGTACTATTAGGAGAACCATGCATTATGGTTGAGGCATACCAGTCGACATTTCTAGTTTCTTTCTCTTTTAAAATTCATTTTTCCCCTCCTATGAAGTCCGAAAGTGGTGGTGCGGTTTATACACATTGAAATATGGTAATCATGGGGATGAGTTTGTGGAATGAAAGATTTGTATTCTGAATTTAATACTGACCTGAATTAGGTTATAGGATTACATTTTTCAGAAAAAAAAAAACTCATAAAAAAAAGAAGAAAATTGCTGTGATTGTAAATACATTAAATACTACATGACAGGTGTGAATTGGCATTGGGATTATCGTTAGCGTTCGCTAAAATTATAGTAGTGTGTAACTGTACATCATACGTACACAAGATGGCGCTATACTGATGTGTAACCTAATTATAAAGCTCAGAGAAGAAGACAACAAGGAGTATAATGAGGGGGAAAAAACAGATGCTTATAGCCTTGAAGTGAGGCCAGATGTGTGGGATTGACTGCGATCATGGTAAGGCAAGCAAGACAGATTTCTTGGAATTTCAGAATTGGGACAGGGAATACTTTGCACCTGCGTATGGATCCCTGGATGTTTGTTCATATTCACCGCGTTCATAGCTGGAAGGTATGCAAGCTGCATGAGCTATATCACACATTAAGGTACATGTACGTCTGCTGTATTGACGAGGATTTGTCTAATAGGGCTGAATTACAGATTTAGGGCCCTATTCAAATTCAAGGCTACTTTTAACCCCAGAGGGCCCTGTGAGGAGCTATTCAAGTCACTTGTTCCCACAAAATGCAGTGTACATGTGATAGTCATCGCTTTGTTGAGCAAGCTTCACCTTGGGCCAAACTGGAAAATAACACTGTTAAATATGAAATTTCAAGCACAATTTGTGTCTTATGAGAGATTAACTCTTTTTCTTAGAAGAAGAATGTATGCTAAAAATTATTAGCTTTGATATTGCTGTACGTGCTAAAGAGAATAATACGTCTGAAATCTGGTTTGGGACATTTTGTCTTTCAGAAGTTATCTTTTAATTTTTAGGCAACCTCCCTTTGATAGAATGTGTTTTTTTTTTCATATAATCATAGAAGTTTTTTTTTCTTTTGACAACTCCACAAAAATAGCAAACTCAAGTCACCTATTAATTACTGTAAAACATATTTTAGCGGCATGAAATTTGTGCAAATTGGAGCTGACAGCCTTTTTCATGGCATGAAATTTTGCGAAGTGCCTCCAGCCATGGCATTCAATGCATATATGGTGTAGATAAGAGCCTTCACGTGCATTTTAATTTTGCGAATTGTAGCTCTCGCGAAATTCATGAAATTGAAATGCACATGTCATGAACATTCCTCGTTTTACAGTAGAGAATGTGGATGACTTTGACAGATTTATTGTTGGTAGTTTCCAGCATTTCAAATATTATGCTTACCATTATAGTAGACTGTTAGTAACTACCAGAAAGTGTGCTTGGGGCTTGCCCAACATGCAACATACATGTAGCAGCAACTGATGCATGTAGTGCTTACATTGAAATTTGTTTAGCCAGAACAGGTGAAATAAATACTTCTCATTATAAAGACTCGAAAGAGCACACTCGTCAGTTTGGGTATGTATTTTGTAAACCACCCTCTACTTCTTTTATGAGCTAGTTTTCTTTATTGGAGAATTTTCAAAGCAAAGCTGCCCATCATTCCTCTAATGGTGGTTAGCCTTGCTTGAAATTAAAATGACATAAGGTTATAGAGGAGCAGTAGGCTTATTATGATCTAGAATTACAGATTGTGAGGTATAATATATATTTATTATGTCCAATATCCCACTCATTGTGCCAATAAAATTTATACTTGATTGAACGTGATGGAAAAATGTTTAGGCATCACAAGACAAAGAAGCAATTAACAGTCAAACCTGTCTATAGCGGCCACCCAAGGGAGACGGAAAAAGTGGCCATTGTAGACAAGTGGCCACTATAGACAGGGTCGTTTACATGGCTTTTCTCTCTGGGGGTATTGTGTTTAATGTCCATATACAGCAGGTGGCCACTATAGATAGGTGGTCGCTATGGCAGGTTTGATTGTCGTGGGGTATCTTATCCTTGATTGCCTCGTTGTGTAATATGAACGCAATGTGATCAAAATTTTTAGACACTCTTGACACCAAGTGCTACCATCAGTGAAGCTGAGAGAAGGCAACATATCTTGTGAATGAAGGCCTCTGACATACACATTATGATGCATAAATGTCTCAGAATTAACAGATTTTTGCATTTAAATCCCCAGGTATTATACCCGAATGTAACAAGATAAAAGTTTTTGAGCAATAGGCTAGTATACTGATATGGTCATACGGGAATACGGATATGACATTCAACAAATATGTTGCTTTCCCTTTCCATTTGAACTGCAATGAAAACTCATTGAGTTATGTCAAGAGGGAAAGTTTTTGTTCCAATCTGTAACTTTCCTAGCAGTGTTTTGGTTGGCCTGTGGCGCAGATACCTAACAACATTTGTGTGTATATGTGTGTGATGGAACAATTTTTTTATATTAGTGTGAATGGCCAAAATATTTTCAATTTAAGTGTTCCTCATGAATGCCTTTCAGTACCTGCCTTTCAGTACCCAGAAAAAGTTTTAGAGGTACATAATGCCATTATGTACATCAGGGAATTTTCAGGGCAACTTTGGCTATTATTATCCATTGTGCTATTAACAATACAATGTAAATTTCATTTTCATTTTATTGTTTCTGTATGGTACAATATAATCAACTCTGATCACATTCAGAAATAAACACATGATTCATAATAATTCATGGCTGATTTTGCACATGACAGGCAATCAAATCATTGTGACAGAGAACGAAGACATAATCATAATAAACAAAAAATCAAGGTACCATACAGGAGGATCCCCAGTAAGCCGAGCTTGATATTGGAGCCTCGTACACAAATAGATAAATAAACAGTTTCAACCAACTATCGGTTTACTTAACTACAACAAAACAAACTAGTTTTACACAACAAAAACAGTTACACAACAAAACATACACGGACATGTACACAGGTGATGCTAAGAAAGAACAACAAAGAAGAAGGGGACAGCGATAATGAAAGATGGTGAGAAAGAACAGGAGAGAGAGAAATAGAAAGATTCCTCATTCATTGTACAATAACACACTGTGCAAATACAACACTAATTGCAGGTGCATTCACCCTGTTGCCAGGTAACGGCTGGGTGTAGCAAGTATGGACCAGTGACATCTGTATATAAAAATAGAGAAACATTCCATGGCATGCCTACAACAGAAGGCAGAGTACAACATAGAATGAAGATGCTTCAAGTAACAAAAGAATTCATGTTCTGGATATGTAAATTAACTCACTGATATTTAGCAACAAGCATATGCTTAACAAATCTTTTAAAGGAACCAATTGAGTGAATTGCACGGAACTGAGATGGTAAAGAATTCCATACGTCTGGGCCAGTGTGCCGAATTGATTTTTTAGCTAAACAAGTTCTGGGATTTATAAGATGAATATTGGAGGCATTTCTTGTAGGGTAGGAGTGGATTTGTTTATTGAGTTGGAAAATATTCATGAAATAAGAAGGTAAACACTGAATATTGTAGCGAAACATGAAGGTAGCAGTCTGTAAAAAATTAATGTTATCAATTTTCAAAATGTTATGCTTTTGAAATATTGGGTCTGTGTGAGCTCTATGATATATGTCTGACATGATCAGACCAATTCAAATATTCATTGATAACAACACCCAAAAATTTCATACATGATTTTTATTCAATTGCAATATCATCTATGAGTAACACATTATTTTCTGGATCATGATTTGTTCTTCTATAACCTTTAAAATGAATAAAACTTGTTTTTGACAAGCTGAGAGATAACACGTTGCTCCGGAACCAAAGTGACAATTACGGTAGTTCAGTACTCAGTTTCGAAATAAGACTATTGTAATCAGCATGGGAAAAGAATACATTGGTATCATCGGCAAAGAGAATATATTGCAATGAGTCTGACACATAAACCAAATCATTACATATATTAGGAATAAAAGCGGGCCTAAAATGGATCCCTGGGGGACACCACATGTTAACGGAAGCAAAGTAGATGAATGAGAATCGTGAACAGTATATTGATATCTATTTGATAAGTAACTAAGAAACCAATCAAGGGCGACGCCCCATACACCATAATGCTGCAATTTGGAAAGTAAGACACCATGATCTAGAGTATCGAACGCCTTGCTGAGGTCCATAAACACGCCTATCACGTGCTTATGTGTTGGTAAACTGGTCAATTAATCATGCATTTTATATGCCATGTATTTGAGCTAGTAAACTTCTGTTTTTGACTCCTTTTTCCTCAAATCCATGCAGTGCAGACACTTTTAATCTTTATGCATGCTTTTTCTTAAGTTTTTTTTTTTTTTTTTTTTAATATGCCTGGATATTCCTAGTAACTCGGAATCTGAAGGGAGGACTTTGCATATAAATGAAAATGACACACACACACACATTTACACACACTCTCAGATCTGACTGCGCTAACTGGCTCAAATTATACAGTGTATGTTTTATTCATGCATACTGCCCTGTAAGTGGCCAAGTAGAATGTAGTCTCTTCACAGGGGTTGTTTTCCTGGAAAAGAGAGTCTGCATGCTTATTGCATTATGCAGGTGTGCTTGTGAAAAGCAGAGTCTGTAGAAAGTTACGTAAATGTCACATGAATAATTATTTTTGGGGAGCTTCTGCTCGGAACTGAAAAATATGCATTTATTGACAGGACTGGTAGATGCTGGGATTGTGACTTTTGAGTAGGCCTCCCTTAGTCACAGTGTCTTTTTCTAAAGGTTTAAATTCATTTAATATATTTTCTCCTCTGTTAAACTCATTTGATATATTTTCTCCTCTGTTAAATTGCAATGATGTGGAGAGTAGAACAGGGCCCTGTTGCATAAAGAGATGCAATCAAATGTAAGTCAGAAAATCAAACATAAGCTAGGTATAGAGCAGCCAATCAGAATTGAGTATTCACATACTTACGTTTGATTTTCTGAAGTATGTTTGATCTTGACTTCTATGCAACAGAGCCCATTAGTCAGAGTTTGTTTCCTTTCTTGCTGTGGCTGCTTGAGAATTTCTTTGTAGTGCAACGATTGTTTCCCAACTATTTGATGCTTTCTTTGAAGAGACATTGTTTCTGAATATTTTCTTTCTTCAGACTCGGAATATTTCATACAATGCAATGTGTGTGTGTGTGTGTGTGTGTGTGTGTGTGTGTATGTGTATACAGACACCCACATTGTACACTGCTGCTAACTGCATTTCACGGGTCCTGCAAGGATATCTGGCTTTAGGGGGAAAATTGTTCTAAAGAACATAATTAATGATGTACACGTGTATGACAACAACAAAATCTAATGATGTACCTTTCAAAGTGCATGGGAGTGCCAAAGAGCACAAATATTTATAGTCATTCATAGAGTTTCTCATTTTTTTTTTCATTCCATCAGAGTATTTAGTATTTGTTTGTTTTTTATCACCTCTTGTCAGCTGTTTTGTTCCTTCTTTCCATACATGGGAACAAACACAAGTAGTTCGTCCATGGCAGGGAAAAGAACATTGATTCTTGTTAACCTAAAAAAAAAATAATAATAATACAGTTTGCAAAAAGGCAATTGCTAGATGAAAAAAAAAAGGACAGTAAAAATGTGAATTTTCCTGGCTATAGGTTATTCCTTGGAGAAAGTACAAGTTACTAGAAATAGATATGTCATTAGGTGCTTTGAGAGCAAGCAACCATTGACTATACAGTGTAGGGGGTATTTTGTCATAATTAAATTGCAGTGTAGATTCAGTGATAACACATACACCTAATCTATAATGCAGGGTACAATATCACATTTAATATCAAACACTGCATCTAGACCTGTTGGCATGCAGTTATGGCCAATAAATAGCTCCAGCAGACTCCAAAATTAACTTTCCCCAGGAAAGCCCTGCATCTTGAAAATGAGTTAGGCACCCCTGGCAGGCTCATGCATTTCCAGGAATGCTTGTCGCTCGAGTACATGATTTGACAACCTTGCTCAGATTGCAAGTTCAATTTTGAGGCCTAGCTCGGAATTTTCCACAAAACCAGAGTTTTTGTGATCAAATTTCCTGATAAAGGTGCTTGATGTTTTACATGTAATGTGGATTAAATTGTTGGGAAAAGCTGTTTTTTTTTATGTTCTTCAAATGTGTTGTGTCATGCAGTCAGGAATGTGCTAAAGTTTCCATGAAATGTTTTACTTTGGGGAAATTAAGCCATTTATTTTAAGATGCAGGAAGCAGAAATGTGACCTACATTGTGGAAGGGTGTTATTCCATTTTCATCTTTGTACCAACTCTTGTAGCCAGAGCACATACAAGAATATCTCTTTATAGAAATTAATGAAAGGACATTGATGTAATGCCATTAGTAACCATGTCAACATTGATGTCATAATACTTTCATTTTCTACATGTTTGCTTGAATTTGATTAGTTTTGATATCGTAAAGTTGTTTGAAATTCCAAGGGAAATTCCATTCATATTTTATATGTTGCTTTCTTTGATGGGAACAGAAAAATCAGGGAAATATATCTCAGAAAATTCAGGGGGAAAGAGGTCTTACACACGCACTAACACAAAGTTATTGATTGTTTGCATTTTTTTTTTTTCAGACAATACAGCATCAGAAGATTTATAGGTCGTTCACTTTCATTCCTATTTCTTTCTTCAATTTCAGCATGAAAAAGGGAAACAATCCCCACCCCCCCCAAAAAAAATGCGGATCTGCAAATGAGATTTTGTGGTATTGACAAATTTTGATTAGCTCTTCTTTGTCTTCTTAGCGAGAAGTCTGTATGAGGATAATATTCTGGTATGTCATGAATGACTGTGTAGCTGACTTGAATTGAAATCTTCCAACTTGTATAAGTAGATATAAAAAAAAAAGAAGAAGAAAGGGGGAAAAGGAACGACACGTGTAACACTTAATATGGCACCCCACTTTTTCACCTGTGAAATGAAATAGATTTAACAAACGTCTCCATTTATTCCAGTAGGACTTGCAGGACAGGAGAAGAACAAAAGATGTATTTTATTATTGATTTTTTTTTTTCAGGAAATGTTAAGCATTAGGTTATTCAGGCCTGTCTTCATCATACACACAAAAAAGTCCCCCCCCCCCCCAAAAAAAAAAGCTTCATTGATGTACCTCCCTCGTGGCATTTTTGCTTGTTCTCCAGAAGTACATCACATAGGTGCAAGCCCAATGTTGCATGTTGTTGCCAGTGTAATTTTGTATGAACAATTTATGTAATGAAATGCATCTCCATTTGTTTTTGTTTTTGTTTTGTTTTGTTTTTTGTTTGTTTTTGTTTGTTTGTTTGTTGTTCAGTTGTTTTTTTAAAGCATGGAAAAGGATTGTGCATCTCTTCTATATCATCTGATCACTTGATACACAAGTTGCTAGCACCTCGGAGCCAGAGATTGTCATCCCAAAGTAAAATGAGTGTTAAACCACAAAGGTCCCACATTTGTTCTTGGAAGGTAGTGTTCTACTTTCATACATGCACCTTTCCATGAGAGTTGCATTCACTTTAAATTACTCATTTGCACTGATCAAGGAACTGTTGGTTGAATCCAGTGATACTGTAGATACATTGCGCAATTAACGAAAGTCATACCCTCTCGCGATTTGAACTTGAATCCATGACAAACTTTTGGGTGAAGTCTCACAAACACTCATGCCAGCACTAAGAAATACATGATGTATGTGACTCTTTGCAGTGTATAATATAATTTTTAAGGAAGTATAGGGAGGAAATCAGTCAAAACTGTCGGAAATCTTGAAGAAAATGTAATTCCTTGAAAAGTATGTGCATGAAGTAACTATGATTACATCATAAAACCATGACAAGCCATTTTATTTGTTATTTCCGTGAAGTGTCTGCAATGTCCTCGTCTGTCTCTCCATGGACGTAGGTCCGTGGTCTCTTCTTACTTACTTACGTCATGGACCTATGTAGGTCCATGCTTATGTCTAAGTGAAACGATGAAATCTCACCTGGTCACCATTGCTATGTAAAAAGTACTAGTGATTGGTCATTATACTTTACTAACGAACAGTCAAAATAAATGCTGTGTCACATGTATACTCTCAACCAATTGGAGCGAGCTCCTCGGGTTTAAGCAGGGAGTTGAGGTCCCTTGCATCAGTAATATCAACAATGCCCCCAAAAGCAGCCCATATCTGTATACTATTAACTGTTCTGTATGAAATTCTGAAATCATGTGAAGATTGTATCCCTTTTCCAAACGTCACAGAATTTTGCATATTATGTTAAAGAATAAAGTTTTCCAACATTGAGTATGAAGTGTTATGGTATTAAATACACTTCAGAGTTTTTAAGGGAGAAATAAAAAAAAAAAAGAAGAAGAATATGACCCCAGTTAAAAATATGCTCCCCTTTGTACAAAGGAAATGGCTGGATTGGTGTGTTTGTTTGTGTGTGTTTTTTTTTTTTTTTTTTTAATAGATTCACTGGAAACCTGTTTTACTGTTTCCTCTTCTGTTTTGAAGAAGTTTCCAGTGTCATTATTCTGAGGAAAGGTCTGAATTATCTTCTATGGCTAAACCAGCTTCTAGAGGGAATCTAATTTTCAGGGTTACAAAAGGGGCACACAAACTTTGAAACCGTGCAGGGGGTCTGCAAGGTTTGTGGAAGCGGTGAGGTACATGTATTCCCCTTCTGCTGATCTGTATGCAGTGCACTTCCTTTTTCCAGCTCTCTTCTGGCTGATGTTCTGTTTCCGACTATGTCTGTCTCCGTGATTCCACTTGGCTCTCCATTCTTTTACTTGTATCCTTTGCCTTTGTTCTTCTCTCGTCATTCTGACATTTATATTCGTGTATTCCGAAGAAAATGCAGGTGCTTCTGGGAATGTCGGTAAGCTTGGCCCCCTATTTCACGCCCATTTTACGAATTTGCTGACAGTGAGGTTCGCCGAGCCCTTCGAAGGTCACATGTAGCACCCAGATATATTGTAGCCTTTCCACGATAATAGCCTTCTGCATGTTTTGCCCCGTATATAATTATCACATTTCCACGAAATCTGCATTCCACCCAACATCAGGCTCTGTCTACCATATGTTTGCAGCTCTTCATCTGCAGCAGTGCCTGTCCATGGTTGAATTGTGTCTTCCAAAATGAGGGGGATGAGTTGAGAGAGGAGGGGGATTTAAGGGGCTGGGGTGTTTAAGGACCCTGCTCAAATGAGCTTTGATAGTTTTCTTCATACTTCATGAAATTATTTAATCATTGATAGTTAAAGGTGTAGAAATATATAATACAAAGGTATTGAACATCGGTATGGAAATTACGAGAGCTAGATTTTTGGTATTTATTCATCTATTTCTTTCAAGGTTTCACAAATTGTAGATTTTTTTTTTTTTTTTTGAAATGCACAGGCTCCCCCTCCCCCGGCCTCTCAGAATCAGAAATATCAAATATGCATTTATGAGCAAAAGATGAAAGCAGGTTGCATTTAATAAAAGGAAAATAGAAAGTGTGATTTGTAGGTTGAATCAGCTGTGGAATCAATATGTGTTACATTTTGCCAACTTTAACAAATATTTTGCTTTGATATAGATAGAGTGTGGAAACATTCCCTTCAATTGAAGTTTTACCCCATTCTAAAGTCCTACATCTCTATTTGAGTCCATATATGTAGATGTATTTACATATGATACATGCACACACACAGCAGTGATATGTGATATTACATAACTTCAATGCTGGAAAAAAAAAAATGAGGAGTACTATTTTGAAACTTAAATGATTGAGGATTAAATTTTCCACATTTTGGAAAGACTATATTCCAAGTGTACTGCTGTGTAACTTGCAAAACAGTGTTACTGTTTAATGTACTCCTTTGTAAAGTTCTCCTTTCCTGATTTTGCATCCACTAAATGATCGGGGAAAAAATAGCATGCAGATATTTTTAAAGATATTGAATTATATACAGAAAATGCTCACATCAGAGAAATTGTAACCAAGCAAAATTCAGAGAAACTGGCGTACCACCCATAGTGGGAAATAGGGTATTCTCTGTTTTTTATCAAAAGCATTTCTATTCTATACCATGTCTGAACAGACTTTACCTGGATGTTCTCCGGATGTTCTCCGGATGTTCTCCAGATACAAAACATATGTATGTTACCAATCCATTTGGTAATAATCACAATTCGGGATGAATGATGTCTGCACCATCTTAACAGAAATATCTTTTCCGGGTACATTACTTAGAATCCTCGGCTGTCCCTGGCCAGCTTGTTACAGATATGCATAGCCGGGAATATGTGTCACTGACACATCACCTCATCGGCTTTGCAGTCTTGTGCACAGCACAGAACAGTAGCAAACAATTGTGCATATGTGTATTAGTACAGGCATGTATTATCTACATAGACATTTAGATCACTGCTTTCTTCTGTAAAATTACATCTACAGTGTAAACACAATTTTCTTGTTTCTGAAAAATAGAATAATTTTTAATCTTCTGTGAATAAATATAGAGATCATAAAATCAACAGTATTGTTAACAACCAGAACAGGCTGGTAGTAATCTTAGACCCATAGCATAAAGTGCGTGCATTGGTTGTATCAATACTTCAGGCTAAAGTGGCATCATCCGGGTAGCTTCTCCAGGTAAGATTTACCTCAAGAGCGTTTTAACAGACAGTTTACCCGGGTATCTTCTGGATGTTACCCTGAGTCGAGTCTACCCTGGACAGTGAAGCATAACATCTTTCCAAAGGTCCTCCATTTCCTACCTGGAGGTTGTCCACTGGTGCTAGTGCTAGTGCTATTTCCCAAACAAGGGCCTTAAATTGAGCTCCAACACCGACAGTCAGATTAACACAGTGATACCGATCAAAATAATTAATTGATCCACAGCACTAGGTGTCGGAATCATACGACTGCAAAGTCTGTGAGAATTGCACGACGAAAAAAGTGGTGGCATTATGGCATTAGATGAAAGAAGAAAAAAAAGAACAGAAAGTGGGTTTATTTATCAATTTCAAGGAAATATGTTTAATGATTTTGGAGTAAAATGCATGCATTTATGAGTTGCTGTCCTTGCTAGTAGTTTGTAAAAACTTAATGGGCTTCAACCTTGCCAGCATTTTCTTGTTTTAGTAGAAAAGCTGTTTATTCAGCATAATTCCCAGAACATTTTATGGATTTGATCAGCTACCAGATCCTGACACAGTTTTTCCAAGATACTACCGGAAGGGAGTGGAATCTTGGAATGGATGATACTCCATGGCATGGGAATGGAACGAGGAATTGTTTGCATTGGTACAATGCATACTGCTGATTTGGCAGACTAAGCTTTCAGCTGAGTGCCATGCATCGGTTCCTGAGTGTTTACATTTTTTTGAATTTTCAATTCTGTGAAATTTCAGCCCAACTTCTTGTCCAATGTAAATGTCGTGTTTAGCCTAAATACAAATTACACCTTGGAACACAAGGAAAGCCATAAGAATGGGCAGGAAAAGTAAAACTTACTCTTATGAGTGCATATGATTTTTGTCTTTTTTATGCCACCACCATTAAGTGGTACCAGAGGCATTTTGTTTTCGGGTTGTCTGTCCATCTTGCCGTCCTTCCGTCCATAATCAGTTTTGTGGACAGCGTAACTTAAAAAGGGACGGTACAGTTTTGGTTGAGATGGGACTTCAGGTTTCCAATGTTTTTTGATGATGATTTTCTGAGATAATAAGAGATCTCTTATGAAGTATGAAAGAGCATATTAAGGGGAATTCAAAGTTTATTTAATGAAAACTGGTTTTGAAATGGCTGAGATTTCCAAAACAAAGCAATCCTAGTAAAAGGTGAGGCCCATCGTTAAGACCATTTAGTTTTACTTTGTTTTTTGGATATCTTAGCAATTTCAAAACCAATTTTCACTAAATAAAATTTGAATTCCCCTTAGAATTGTATCCTCTTTAAAATTTCATGAAGTGGTTTCTAAGTATGTCGCCAAAAGATAAAAGCTGAATCCTCACCTCAACCATTACTATACCATCCCTTTAAGAACCGTTAAAGGTATCCAAATGAAACCTGGCATATATACGTATGTATGAGTTTACAAACCTTACCCAGAACTACCCTTAATTGAACAGTGCAAGAAAAATCACACACGGGAATTTTTTTTCCTAGCTTTTGCATGAATATTGTTTTTTCGGGACATTTTCCAGTGAGAGCACTCACCACAGAAAATTGATATGTGTGTTTTGTCTGACTTAATACATGAACAAACCAAATTTGGCCAGGCTTGATTTGGAAGGAACTCTGAGGTACAATTTGTAGAATGCATTTTCCTCTGATTACTCATTGATTGCCCATCATGATACTTTTTATGGAATATATATTATACATGTATGTTCTACTGTTGTGATTGTAATTGTGCCTTAAATCTATGTTCATCTGACTTCCGCAATATGGCCCCTTTCGTACACTTCGTTCTTGGAAGTTACATGCGGAAATGCTTTGAAAATCCAGCGAACAGACAATGTCAGGCCAGAGGATTTCTCTGAATTCCGGTGCAGTTCTTTGTAATCATAGTTTCAGTGTGTAGGTAGCCTATTTCCATTCCCAATAGGACCGAGCCCTGTTAGCAAGGTTAAGGGCATTAGAGACATGGGAGAGCTTCTTACCCTTGGTTCTGACTAGGTGCTATACAAATGATGCACAGGATAGAGTGCATTAGTGGAGATGTAGCGCACTCGAGGGTATTTACAATTGTGAAACATGCACGAGGCGAAGCTGAGTGCATGTTGCACTACATTGTAAATACCTGAGAGTGAGCTGCATCTCCACTAACACCATGAAATAATCCTGTGCATCATTTGTTTTATAAAATGGGTCGAAAACTAACACTCATAACAGCATTTTTCACGTACCTTTGTTGGTCAATACCAGTCAGCTACATGTAGCACTCGCTGAAGAGTCAAGATGTCCGAAGATGTTCGTCCCAAACATTTACGCACGTCACACTCGGAAATCCCGCACATATAAGTACTGTACGTATAAGAGTATACGTACGCCACACATGTTATGCACACAAGAGAGGCCAGGCAGCCCGAACTAGAAGTTGTTTACAGGATTGACAGTGCGTATAGTAGCGCACTGCTAGTGTAAACATTGTGACGTCAGGCCGTGCATGTTAGTGAGAAATTAATACATGCACACGTGACTCATTTCAGCACTTCCAATTGGCTACATTCTTGAACCCATTTTATAATACTTCTTATGGAAAGTCCTGCTTTGCTGGACTGTTCCAAGGCTGTAAAAGCGTAGTGCGGATGCTCAAGGGGACCTCTGGTCCCTGCAAAACTTGTTGGGTTCGGAGACAAAATTTGAAAGGGAGAGTGTCCTTGGACTCGTACTGTAAAAGTGGAAATTTTTGCGGTGTTGAAATTTTCGCGCATTTAGCACAATCGGAAATCAGCGCAAAAATAAAAGAACATGAATATTTTTGCTTGCCATATGTTCCAGTAGTTGATGTCTGGATTCCGCGGAATTAAAAACACGCGTAACTCTTCTTTCCCAGATGGGCATGAAAAATTAGTCGCGCAAAAATATCCACTGATAGTGCCCGGCTGAACTCCTCCAATCTGCATACATGTGAAATCGGATGTCAAAGAAACTACTTTTTTCTTTTTTCATTTTTGCTGTTTTTTTTTCATTTTTGCTGGCGGCTGCTCCGAATGTAAACATTTTACACTTGGTTTGGTACGATGCATCTGTGCGCTTTATCTAGTGCTGACTTTATATGCATGAGGATTTTCCATAGTATGCTCTTTTTACAGCATTGTATTTTGTACACAAAGTGCTGATTTGCTGATGGGAGGAGTGCTGATTGGTTGTTGAGATTAATTCAATTCAATTCAATTCAATTCAGTTTTAATCATCCATTGAAAAAATTACAGGAAATTCAATTCAGGATTTTTGCATATGTGTTAATGATGGTGCTTAAAATGTCAAGAACAGGAAATAGTACACGATAAATAACTGTACATACAAAGTCAAACTGGAAGAAACAATCGTATAGAAGCAGACATAAGACTGACTCAATTGGCATAATGTTAAAAACTCTAGAAATCTTTCCCTGTTACCTACATAGCCAATCCCAGTCCCAGTCCCCATCCCCTATGTACTGTTTGCTCTTTTTGAGAGAGGATTGCACTGACAGCATTATCGAGTATTTTACTCAAAGCAGTGATACCAAGTTCAAAAAATTTTTATGAGTGAGATTTTCATGACTAGGTGTCTCGGCGCTCGCGCGCATGCGCTCGTGAATTAGGGGGTGTCCCCCTCCCATGGTAGGGAGCTTTTTTTTTAATTATTAGCTCTTAATGATGCGATCTGGTGCATACTTAAGTAACCATTTTCTACTTATTTTGAAAGACAAAATAGAAATTATACCTTCAATTGCAACTATCACTTTCATCCTTTGAGCTATGCTCCCTATTTTTGGCCAAAGTTGCAGATTTCACCTGATGCGTGAGAAAAAAGGGTGCCATGCGTGAGATCGTGAGACAGACCCTAAATGCTTGAATGCGTGAGACTTGGTAGCTCTGTCAAAGATAGGTGAACTTTGTTATAAGCTAATAGAATCATATGGCTTAGAAAAAGGAGATACCAAGAGCAAAAGCTAAAACAAACAGGCGTGATCGCTAAAAAAAAAAGTGACAATGACAAGAGGCGCCAGTGGGGCCACAGAGGAGACTGTCCAAATCACAATGGTCCCCGCAGGTTGGGGACAGTCTATAGTAGTGTGGGTGGTCATTCATAATAGAGATGAGATCTATCCTGACCATCTCAGAGGTGCGCCACCTAGGCTGTGTTCATGCGAAACTAGAATTGCGTTTCTAAACACGTTCAGTCGCTAAACGTGTTTAGTTGCGTTTCGTTCATGCGATTTTTCCATTTAAACGCGTTTCAAAACGCCGATCTGAAACGCGGAAAAAAAGGGTGTTTTGAATCATGCTTCTGCCAGAATCACGATCGCAGAAACCGCATGAACACAACCGTGATTTCAATCATGATTCTATGACGTCATTGTGCGCTGTGCGCATGCGTGTCTCATGGGGTATCCCACAGCTTCTAGTTCTGTTCGTGCGCTTGTGTACACCTTATGAATCGTGTGTTTTGGTACCATACTTGCACTTGTTTGTTTACATCAACGCCATACGCCGATTCTATGCTAGTATCTAATGTTAACTGTTTAATATAATAATACATGTAATTACTCTCCGATTGAGTTGATTAAAGTAATGACTGCAGCGCTGTGTCTACCAAGGGAAACAATTGGAGAGACGAAGAATTAGGATTATTCCTCGATCTGTTCCTCGATCTGTGGGCAGAGCCAAAGTGCCACAGCTTATCAGAAAGTATTCACGGAAATAAAAGCGTAAAGGTATGTACAGTTGGAATAAGGTCTGGCTCGAGTTGCAGAGACTTTATAGACAAGGTCAAACTGCGCAGTGCGCTGCACAATGGCAAAGGATGAGCTGAGCCAGAATCAGCGTTGCGAAAGCCCGCATGAACGCTCTTCTGCTGAGACCGTGATTTGAAACGCCGTTTTGAACCATGATTCATGTTTGTGATTCTGGCTACGAAATTCGCATGAACACGGCCCTAGTCTGAATGCAGGTTTAGTACATTTATTTTGGCAATCTGCTGGTTCCTGCATACTACAGCTGCTTTTGTGCGCACCTGAAATGAACAGTTTGTGAAAATTGATTTATGGAACACGATGCGAAAACTGATAATTCTTGTCTGTGAACACAACAAAGTAGTTATCTGAACACAACAAAGTAGCTATCTCTGCCTATAGGCATTGTGATGGGGAAATAAGTCCTGGCCCCTGTTTCATGAAGCTGTTCGTAAAGTTACAAATGACTTAAGAACGTCTGGTGATCAGTTCTGATGTGCTATACTTATCAGAATTTCCATAATTTACCTCAAGAACTGATCACCAGCCATTCTTATGTCGTCCGTAACTTTACGAACAGCTTTATAAAACACCCCCCGTTTTATAAAAAACAAGGAAAAGTAGAAATTACGCGGTGCGTAATATATGTCCTCGCCGGAAGTAGCATTTTGAAGCAAAATGTACAATATAGGTCAAAAATCAAGGTCAAAGGTCAAAGAAGTGAAAGGTCAAAATTCTGTATAGAAGTTTTGAAGCCCTCACCAAGTGCCATCACATGAAGCAAATGGAATCGAAATTGGGTTAGAAATGGCGAAGGAGTAGCACTTTGTAGCAAAATGTACAATACAGGTCAAAAATCAAGGTCAAAGGTCAAAGAAGTCAAAGGTCAAAATTCTGTGTAGAAGTTTTGAAGCCCTCACCTAGTGCCACCACATAAAGCAAACGAAATCGAAATCCGGTTAGAAATGGCGAAGGAGTAGCATTTTGTAGCAAAATGTACAATACAGGTCAAAAATCGAGGTCAAAGGTCAAGGAAGTCAAAGGTCAAAATTCTGTGTAGAAGTTTTGAAGCCCTCACCTAGTGCCATCACATAAAGCAAACGGAATCGAAATTGGGTTAGAAATGGCGAAGGAGTAGCATTTTTGTAGCAAAATGTACAATATAGGTCAAAGGTCAAGGTCAAAGATCTCAACCGAAATTCTGTGTAGAAGTTTCAAAGCTCTCATGTAGTGCTATCATATAAAGCAAACAGAATCAAAATTGGCTCATAAATGACAGAGAAGTAGCAAATTGAACATTTTGATCACACACGGACGCACACAAGGACACACACACGTACGGAGCCCGTTTTATAGTCCCCTGCTCGAACTCGTTCGGCGAAGACAAAAACCAACTCTAGCGATAATTTGCTGTGCATGGTGTCTGTGAGTGGTACACAGAGACACCGTCAGTTTTTAAAATCCCATAATGCAACTCGCCGCAGGACCGCACAGTAGGGTATCTGGGGTCACATTCTGTTGATTTTGTTTTGGCGCGTTTTCAGTCTAGAAATTTCAAAGCATTACATAAGTTACGTTCAGACGGGAGCCCTTAACCTCGAAGTTAGGAAACTTCGAGGTTAGAGCTTGTAGTTAGGGACCGTGATGACGCACTCGTAGTTAGCAAACCTCGAGGTTTGCTCGATGTTTCGAGCCACGAGAAATCTTATGGTTAGCGCTCTAACCACGAGCCGCGGGGGGTCCCCACTCGTAGTTAAGCACCGTGTGGACACAAAAAACAACGAACTCGAAGTTAAGAGTGACCTCGCCGTAAACTCCAGCCCCCACAATTTCCCTCTGCTTCCGGGTCAACCTCCCAAACGTACACCACAAATACACTACACGTGAAAAACCTATGACGCACGACACAACATCATCTTTTCTTCCCATGCGCTTGATCTCTGAAACTGAACACGTCGAACTCGCTACTGTATTCTATATTCTTCTCCGACGCTAAAAAAATGACGAATAAAATGACAATAAAAACGACGAATATCTTCTTAAAGGCATTAAGTCATCAGTGCAGTGCTATCTCTGCATACCATGACAGAAAACAAGAGTGGTACGTACCTGTAAGTGAGTCCGACAGGGTTGGACTAAAGAATAAATAGACGTCTTGTTAGCAGTGTGGGCTGAAACTTCGGTTTTGTGGGAAGCTTTACCTCGAGGTTAAGATTCGCCGTGTGGACACACGTCGTAGTTAGGGGGCAAGAGCTAAACCTCGAGGTTTCCTAACCTCGAGGTTAGGGCCTGCCGTCTGAACGTAACTATTTACAGCCAAGTATTTTTTTTTTTCAATTCCAAATTGTGTAACTCACTATAAGTGTAATCCACTTCTGAATATTTTCCTGAGTGACCATGAGATTTGATGCTCCTACCCGGAACTGATGGCATTTCCGGGAAAAGCGTATGTGGTCAAGACCATAAAATTGCAAAGTTACAAGTACAGTAATTGGAACAGGTGTGGACTGAAGAGGTGTGTGTTCCGGAGTGAACAGACTCAATACACAGTTGCACCTGCACCCTGCTTTGAGTAATATATGTGGGAGTAAGTGATTGGACATATCTAACATTCTTATGGTTGTGTGTACATGTGTATAAATGTGTATTGTGTGTGCAAAATTCAATAGATAGGAAACTATGGAAAAACTTGTGATAATTTTGTGGGAACCAATTCATGTCTAATTTTTATTACATTACGTGTATTTCGATAACAGTAGTTGTAATCCACAAGCGTTTGCTATGAAGTGATTGTTTGTATCAGTATTATATCCTACTCCATGTAGCAATTTTATGTACAAAATATGTACATACCTATGATGTTACAGACTGCCAAAGTTGAACATATGAGCTAGTTATACAATGTATGCAAAGGATTAAAAAGCTTGTTGGAGGATAATGTTTTCTGTTCTAATATTTCTTATAATAGTCCAGAAAATAATGAAAATAGAAGAAGCCATTGCAAATTTTCAATCAATGCACTTATCTTTAAGTTGTTTTTCCAGTATTCACATTATTAGATGTAATTTCATCAAGTAATGTCACTGTGCTTCTTTTGTAAAAGTACAAAATTTTTTATTAGTACTTTCTATTTAATGTGAACTCTTTTCATTTCTTTTTTTTTATTCAGAAGTCCACTACCACCGTAACTACAGCCTGATTAGTTTATAATAAAAGCATAGACAACAAGAGAGAAACTTGTATTCGAAAGGTCACAGTAAAAGATAGTTGATATGCAAATTTTTCTGCAATCATTATCCTTAGATGCTTTGAAAAGAAATGAAGCAAATCACACCAACACAAATGTCTGTGTCTTAAACTTTTTGTTGTTTTGTTGTTGTTGTTGTTTTTTTTTTTTTTTGGGGGGGGGGGAGAGCTAGTCACAAAATCAATATCTATGTTATTGTCCTTTTTTTTCTGACACAAACTATGGTTGCACTTATGTCACATGATGTCTTATCATTGGAGGAAGAATATACTCTTATGGTACCAAATCATTTGTTTCCCTCTTTATGGAAATTACCCAAAACTGCACTGTTCAATGTATAATCCCATTTTTTCAAGGGTTATCGTTTCTAAGTAAGGTGCATATGCATGAAAGCGTGTCTGTCCTTTTTCAAAAACCAAGCAGCAGAGAAGATTCTGTCACTTAGCGCCGCAAAGCCACTTTGCAAACGTAATCTCTCGGGTATATCAGATAATCTTTCTGAGAAACTCTTCGTGAATCAGTGATAACAGGGTGTTGTTTTTATTTCATAGGAATGCTGTGATAATGATATGCATGCTTCTCTGTCAGTGGAGGTGTGTATACATTCTTGTTACTAAGATTGCCTCTAGATATGTTATTTTAGTAAGTTTTTCATGTCTTTTTGTTAAAGCAAGAAAAAGTTCTTGGACAACATAGCAAAGTTGAGACTTTTCTTCTTATTCTTATTGTAGATTTGAACTAGTGACTGGAAAAAGTCTGTTACACAGAATATTAAAACTAGCATTCAGTGAGTGATTTTGCAACTCTTTCCTGACATATTTTGATTGTAGAGAGGATACCAGCTGCGCAGATGTGTTCTTCAGTCCTCAGTTTATGTTTGGTTTTTGCTAGTTTTTACAGGGTTTTTGGTTTTTTTGGGGGGAGAAAATTTGATGGCTGACATTTCAAAGTTGTTATGTATGCTTATTTCTTCAAAAAAAAAAAAAAATCAAAATTGTAATCATACAGAAAAAAATAAATAAAAATCTCATTAAAACAATATTCTGTGGTAGAGAGGATACAGCCACATTTTCTGAGATTTCTTTTTTCTTTTTCTTTCTTCTTGCATGAATTCAAGAGTTGACTGACATTTGGAAAATTGATAACTTGTGAAAATATTGCTTCCTGGAAAAGAATCAGATGCAATGTTTATCATCTCCAAGGTGGGAATATTCTTGCGTTTTTTCATTTTGTGAATGTTTCCTACTATAAATCTGTAAGATAGAAGCATAAAAAAGGCCATTTTAGGGAGGGGAAATCTTTGATGAGATTAGCTATTTTCCTTCATCTATTTGTCCTTCTTAACTATTCATTGTAGCCATCTTCGGATTAATCTAGTGCAACGCTTCTTATTGCTTGTACAGGTAAAATGCCTTTATCACAACTAATTCCAGTTTTCATTAATAACACGCTGAAAACGTGTATAGTAGCACAAGTATCATGTATCACATGATACGCAGTTGCAGAGCCCAGAGCAAAACAATGTGCTGTAATTTTGAAGTGTCGCATTATTGGCATATTAAGTGTCTTTTCGTGGAATTGCTTGTTAGGTGGTTTTTACTGTCCCTCAAGTAGACGGCAGTATCGTATGTCCAATACATAGAAAGCTAATGTGACGTGGAAGAGTCATTGCTGACTACTTAGGGGAATTTCTTTTGAAGTGTCCAGTTCTCATGAAGTGAATGTGACTTGACATGCTCCCAAACTGGGACAAACATTGTGTATATTTCTTTTTAGCAGGTTTTAAGTAATACTGGATACTTGAAACTGCCACACGGAAAGGGGAATTCCTCTGAATTTTTGTCGCTTGTACTAAATCAGAGATTACAAATTACTTAGATTTCACTTTCAGTATAGAGTAACCTTGTCCACATCTGGTATTCAGTCAGGTGCAGTTGATTCACAGCACAGTGGTCAGAATTTAGGCCACAAACTGACCTGCATGCCCAGTTTCTGTAATCAATTGGTTGATTTTCATTAGCCCTGTCATTCACCCAGACTTACACACAGTTAAGCCAGAGAGACAGTGAATATAATGCACACATATACATGGTATTATACTTTTGATCATTACTGTAAAACGAGGAATGTTCGCATGCATTTTAATTTCGCGAATTTCGCAAGTGCAAAGATTCGCGAAATTAAAATGCACGCGAAAGTTCTTGTCTACACTATATGCATTGAATGCCAGTGGCAGTTCGAGAGAAAATTTCATGCCGCAAAAAAAGGCCGTCGGCTCCAATTCGCGAAAAATTCATGCCTCGAATATATCATGTTTTACAGTACATCGCAGGTGGTAGGGGAGAACAAAGAACATGATGCTGTATTGCCGATGCTGTATTGCCTGTACTGTAAACACACAAATTTTCTCACATTTCGCACTATTTTTGGCTAGAGTGAAAACTTTCTCTGCACATTCTGAATGGGTTGACAATCATGCAGCAGGAATTCAAGAACCTGTGAATATGTTTTTGAGCCACTCAGCGCGAAAAGTTAATCATGCGAAAATATGGACATTTGCAGTAGTTTGAACGTGCCATGCTGCTGCAGTAGGTACAGAAGACTTTTACAGCCGTGTGTCAGCACATATAAAGTAGGTAAAAGTGGAAATTTTCACCGTGTGGAAATTTTTGCGTAGTTTGCAAAAATAGAAGCGTGCAAATATTTTTTGCTTGTTAAATGTACCACTGTGTAATACTTGAGTCCGCAGAATTAAAAACACATGAAATTCATCTTCTTCGACAGAGTGCGAAAAATTACTCACACGAAAATATTTACATTTGCGGTACAGTGGTCAAATGATGACCTGTGGAATCTGGCAAGGCAAGCAAACTGTTCTTACATTGTACCTCCGCCAAGGAGGTTATGTTTCTGTCGGCATTGGTTTGTGTGTCTGTTTGCAAAATAACTCAAAAAGTTGTTCATGGGTTTGGATGAAACATGCAGGAAGAGTTGATGATGACACAAGGAACAGATGATTAAATTTTATTAGTAATCTGGAAATTTTTCTGAACTTTTTCTGAAGGATTTTTTAATCTTTTGTCAAATTATGGTCAATAAACCTGGGAGTTCAAGCTGCGCGTATTTGAGGTTTGCATGATGCACACAAAAGCACATGCTCTGCTTGAGGCGCTGCGTAGCAGGAAGCTGACAGGTAAGCGCAAGGCTTCTTTATCGCTGAAAAATTGGCGGATTTTCAGAATGCATGTACAGATGGAAATGAGCTGCTTGGGGAGAACTGCACTCTCTGAGTGATTTTCTGGTTTTATTTTGTTTCTTCCAGACTTATGGAGCTGTCACAATGTAGCAAATAGATGCAATGAATTCAACTCCAAATCTAGAGCTAATGGGCATTCATGTAATTTAAATGTGATATTGATTTCTTGATCTTTTTCCCTTCTGGTTCAGTTTGGCAGCGGAGTCGTCAAGTCTTTCCATCCTTTTTTTCCCTCCCCTTCTTGCCCCAGCAGTCAACTGGGATACTATTTTATTTCTCCATCTATCCATTCTCATTGATGAGGTTAGGTAGTTTTGAGATCATTCTTGAGCTGTGGAAGGACTTACCAGTTTAAAGGAGTTTAAGAGGTCACATAATCATCTTCTATCATGCCTGTCAATCCTAACAAACATGCGTCTTCAATATGTAGACATTTTTTTTTTAAGTAGAAAAAAAAATGTAACGTAGGATTTTGCAAACTTTGCCACTCACACAGTATGTGCGCAAATTCACTCATTATTTATTGTCTTTCTCTATGATAGGATTTAACATTGGCTAACAGGATTGAGATCTAGCAGCTTTCTTGGGTAATTAGGTGATAAGGTCATCAAACTTCAAGATCATTTGAGAGTATCTCATTTATCCTGGACAAATTTCACCTTCATTTTAATTTTCAGCATGTTTTAGCTCAATGAATTTTCTTTCAAATTATTACACAGTTTCTCAGTTAGATGACATCATCATTGTGTAGAAATATATTGAAGTTAACCTTGCAAAATTCATCTTATTTTATTCTTTTTTTTTCCTTTTTTTTTCGAGATGCCACTTGACATGGCTTTGTTCATTGAGCAATAGCTCACTTGAACAATTTTTCTTGCAGCTTTTGACTTGTGTAGTAGCTGACACTTTGGGCATAGTACTGTGCCCTCTGTTTTTTGATTGGATTTCGGGATGACGTCTAAAATTTGGTTGAAATTAAAACTTAGACTTTTGTGTAGTGTTACCATGTGTGGGCAGAACCTGTACCTTATCGTGCGCAAGCTACCTTGTTGGGATCATGTTGCTGGGATTTTTTTTTTCCTTTTGAAATCTGTTCTTTGATAAACTATACATCGTAAAGATTTCGTGACCAATTGCCGCCAATCACAAATTTCTATTTAAAGCCTATTATTTGCATGTTCCTTTGTTCTACGCCCCTTCATCTTCCATGACTCCAAAGTATTTCCATCAGGGATAACCTCGGGTAGTGTGGGTGGCTTCTGAGGTAACCTCAGAAGCCACACCACCTATCCTTTCAGAGGAAAGAGCCTACATTATATTTTGTAGCTCCTACACTTTCTCTCCTACTCTTTTATTTCTTTCCCTTTCGTTCCACCCACGCTGTCCGGGATCACGTGAATGTTTAATCAATCATTATCTGTCGAGATCGACTGTCTCCAGTGTGACTCATTATCTTAATTATGAAGCCGTACAGTGTGCTCTTCACGAGTTAATTGATTTTGCCCTGATATCAATACAACATGAACATGTTCTCTTGGGCGAGATGCAAGGTTGTCAAACTTTCCTGGTTTGTCCGCCTGTGTGGCAGAGGAGTTGTATACTATAGGCAGCTACAAAGACCATAGCAAGTTGTAGGTTGACCACTACTGAAAAGGAGAAGTCATTCCGTTGTGAAATTCAAGCCAGGTTTAGGGTGTCATGTTTACATGGCATACTTTCAAGTAATGTTGGCTGACATTGAAAGCAATATTAGATTTAAGGACATATTAGTCAATTAAAGGGATAGTACAGTATTGGTGGAGATGAGAATTGGACTTTTAACTTTTTGCAAGATACCAAGAAAACACTTGTGATATTGTACAGAGCATACCATTCTAAGAGAAATTCAAAGTTTATTTGATGAAAATTGGGTTTGGAGTGACTGAAACATCCAAAAACAAAGTAAAACAAAATGATCGTAATAAAGATGTAGACAGTGTGGGTCCCACACTGTATTAGAATTGCTCTTTTTTGGATATCTCAGCCATTCCAAAACCAATTTTCATCAAATAATAAACATTGAATTTCTAATAGAATTACATGCTCTTTCATATTTCATAAGAGGTTTCTCATTATCTCACTAAAAAATGTTAGAAACCTGAATTTAGGTCTCAACCAAAACTATATAATCCCTTTAAGCTATAGTGATATTGTAATATTCCATGATTCTTTTTCTTCTTTTTCTTGTTATTAAGAGATGAGATGAAACTGGTAATTTACAAAATAAAGTCTTCATTTAACCAAGTACAATATGTTGTTCTGTGTAGATTGAACCAAATGATTTAGACCAGCATGTATGACAACTCAATGCCTCAAGCTATCAAGAAACAAATATTAAAGTTTGAAAAAATCTGATATTTCTTTTCTTTGCTTTCTGTAAGTTTGTTGACTGGTCTGTTACAGCATGCCTGCAAATGAAATTAGCCAGCATGCGGAAATTTTGTGAACTTTTTTTTAAAGTTATTTTTTGTCATTGAAAAGCTTATACTTCTTAAGAATGGAAATGACCTGTGAATTTTACTCAGCCCCCCAAAAGCCCCTCATTAGCATATCTGCCAGTCAGTATCCATATTCATCTTTATCAGACCTTGCTTTCACATGTACCGAGAGTGCTGTAAAATTTGAATGCTGAATTACAAACATGATTGCGATTACGACTCAAATCATTGCTTGTTCACACGACCGAGGAAGACTTCATGGATTTTGCGATTTTAAATTTCAGAGTGAGGAAAGGAGGTTTGGATTCTTTCCAAGTTCCCATCAATCTTGAGTCGCAAGTAGCTCGTGCTTTAACTGCAGTTTGAGCGTTTGAGGAGCGCAGTCAGAAAGGTCACCGTAAGCTCCGCCTCCTAAAACATGATTGGATGTCAATCACGTTCACACGACTGTTTTGCTCCTTAATTCTGGCGAAACATGAAACACCTCCAGATCGTCATTTGAAACATGATTGGAATTATGATTCAAATCACCTTCAGCAATTCCAGTTTCCATTCACATGGCAAGAATGCTTCATAAGAAACAGGATTCTAGTGATGCGTCATTACATTACAATCGTGTTTCACATTAAGCCCTGGCAGTATGTGTGAAAGCAAGGAGAGTTCATCGCAAGTGGTACACAGTGTTGGCACAGTTGGGGAGTTGACAGAAATAGATGTGGTAGACCCAAACCACGTACAGCGACTCCATTCTGCAAACTCTATGTTTGATTCATTTCCACTGAAATTGTATTGGAAATGCTAATTATGTGGCATGCCAGAAAGACTGCAGTGGTTTTTTCATGCTTGCCAGGGATTGGCTGATTCCAAGTCATGTGATGGTCTTTCTTTCTGGGATGAGGGTCATTAAAGGCATACTTTACCATTTTGCAGATGAAACAAAAACCCAGCTGTAGTGCTTCAAAATTGTTATAAAATGTGAGTTAGGGATAGAAACAACCAATTATGTAAAAATTTGAATCAGTATAATTAATGTTAAGTATTGTTAAATATACAAAATGTGAACAATAGTTAAAATAAAAATGTTTCTAAACTAAACTGTGTACAGTTATGGTTTATTGAGAAAAGTAGTGATGTCTCTTATTCAATATTTTAGGCTGTATTGAAAATTTTGTACATGGCAGGATGTTATGTGATACATCTGACCTACACATGGGCATCAAGAGTGGTATTTTGAAGATTTTTTAAATTACTGCTCCCAAAGGTAAACTGTTCCTTTATAACCCCTTTCCCCCATTGCATAGAAGAGCTTTTTAGTCTAAATACTGTAAAAGTGGATATTTTCGCGCGACTAATTTTTCGCGCTAGGCCGGGTCAGAAGAGTTTCGCGTGTTTTTAATTCCGCGGAATCAAGACATCACGCACAGGAACGTATGGCAAAAAAAAATATTCGCGTGTTTTTATTTTCGCGCTAGTTTCTGGTTGCGCGAAATGCGCGAAAATTTCAACACCGCGAAAATTTCCACTTTTACAGTACCTTAAGAGCTGATTTCATGTTTTTGATGATACACTGTACATATTGGTATGTAACAAAATGCTGCATTGCTTGTTTTGTAAAATGGTTTTATCAGCTATGAGCATTTGGCGTATGTGTTACATTCTGGCTTTCAAAACATTAATATGATGGTGTAACAAGTTTTGGCTCTGATTGCTTTGAGACTTTCTGATATTTTATTTAACCAGAATTATAAAAAATGGATAATAATGATAATATCTCAAGTGCTGAGAAGACATCTGTTTTTTGCTGTGTATCATGGTTGCCACATTACCACACAAATCTTATGTTAGTATGTGATAGGACATCAATGTCACTGTTGCATTCAAGAAGAAAGAAACTGAGTATAACTCCCCCCCCCATAATGAAAATGTTGTTGCTTGATTTTGATCATAGAACAGATTGTTTGACACTAGAAAAGTTTTAAACTTCTCTTCTAACATGGTGATAAGGCTGATTCCCCTCTATTCTCCATTATGCAGATGATCATGTGTGTAACATTGCAAGAATTCACCACTAAATATAATTTTGAAAAATTACTAAAACGGAGCAGAATCTAAGAGACTAATTTCACGACATATTTGTGTGTGAAAGAAGGTAGTAGTATATAATCTGCAATTTGCCTACCAAATCGTTACCATTAACATTCATTTGCACATGTTGTTATTGCTTATTGTTTTGCACTTACTGTACATATTTATGTGCTCATGTCACATTATGTGTGGCAAAGTAACAATTTTATCTGTTTGGTTTTTTTTTTTGTCTTTGACTTTGATAAAATTTAAAATGCTGAATAGATGCCAATATCTCTAATAATGGGCAATTCACTTTCAGAATGTTGGTCTGGTATATTCTTCCATTCTATTTTTTCCTGGAAAGAAAACCAAAAGTAGTTGTTTGATCTGTAGGGATGGCAACCATATGTTGAGAGCGCAGTGTTTCCAAGACCCATGCATATCCTTTGTCCAGAACCGTTATTGGATTAAATGTGTGGCTCAGCTGATAGTTACATCTGAGAGTCACATGAGTCTCTGGAATGATCGGAAACTGAGGAGTAGCTCCTTTTTGCTTTTCCTCCATCTGTTTACATAAAAAAAAAAAAACAACAACAACAACAAAATGCATCAACTCTATTCCACTTTGAAATATCAATGAACTTTGAATAGTACACTCCCTGTGTGGGGCATGCTCTGGTCCAATTTGTTGTCTTTAACAATAAAGGCATAGTTAAACAATGTATCTTCTTTAAAAAAAAAAAAAAGAAAAAGAAAATGAAAAGAGCTGTATGGCTCTACAGGGTTCAAGAACCTCTGATATGTTGTGAATATAAAGCTATGAAAGAAATTGTGTTGAAAATAAAAACTAATTGCCCCAAGAAAGTGAAAATCTTTGCTCAACAAGATTTACCATACTTAATATGGGGTATGGGATGTTTTGGGTTAGTGTATAGCTAGGAATAGATCAATGGCAGTTATAGAAAGTTGTACTTCTTGAAGGACAGTGGGTGGCACTTTGATTTGCTTCAGTTGCTAAATCACCTGAAAGATGTCATATATCTGATGGACATGTCTTATTGACATAAAATGCAATGATTAAATTACAGTCTCATGGTCTTACTTCCGTCAGTTTATACTTCAACATGGTTTCATTCAGGTTTATTATCCTTTTATCACTCATATATTACCCAAAGTAAAACCCTCAATACATAACTGCCTCTGTAATGCCCATGCTTCATAGATGAGTAAACTGTATTATCAAATACTCCTCCTTTGACTATTTTTTTCTACCGATCCTTTGTACATTTTCATAAGATACAATAGTATGAAATAATTCCGGAACTGCTCAAAAGACTCGGAAATGTGCCAGTTCCATGAATTGTCACCTGTAAGTGACTCAAATCATGGGTGGCAAGTGCAGATTGGATTGTATCCAACATGTTCTTGGAAAGCTTTGAGACAGAGTGGTTGTGATATAGAATTTGTTGTTATTTGATGCAGATTATGAATGGATCCACTGCCTTTACTAATGAAATCAAATTCATGGTCCTTCCTGTTTTAATGCCTACTGATGAACACTCATCATCACTTTTGTTGTTCTGTTCATGCTGTAATTAAGAATCTTCTTTATTTTTGCAACTGTTCTTCTGAGCTGGCAACAAACCTCAGCCAAACTTCAGGGTAACAATGAATCGTTTTTGTGTGAGGAAATGGAGAGGGGTGGGGGTTGAATATTGGTGCAGACTGTCTATTTCAGTAAAGAGATTCTTGTTATCAACAGTCTATCACTTCTTTGTCTTTTTGATCCAAACCCTGCAACTGGATTCCTGTGATTGTATAGAATTCATTGAGAACAGATTAATGGTAGAGCTCTCCTTACAACTTCTTCAATGACAAAAAAAAAAAATGAATAAATAGTAAAACAGCTACAGGTGCCTTTGTAAATGAGCCTATGGACCACTTTGATCATTGTTCTATTTTGACAGTGGTCATTAATTGTGGTAGCCTTTTCCTTGTTTTACCATAGTGTATTACTCACATCCAGACTTTTGGTCGTCAAAGGGGCTGGAAGGATGAAACCTTCATGGTGTAGCAAATCAAGGAAAGAAATATGAAGTACTTAGTCCTTCTGACATCCAGCTGTGTGTGTAATAACCATTTATATCACCACTCTCAATCATATGATTATTTCTGTTCTACCAAAGATAAGGAATTCTCTAATGGTGTTGGTATTTTTGTTTTGTTACATTCATAATGACAATTGGTATCATACGTGAGGTAGGGAATTCAATTTGTGAAAATGAACTGCCTTCAAAACTTAATCCAGTGATGTGTTCTCTTTTCGTCCTGATAGTCACAAGATACCAAAGAGATTCTCCACTTTCACTACACCCGGTGGTCGGACTTCAGCGTCCCCCAGTCTCCAGCAGCATTCCTCCACTTTCTCCACCATGTCCGCCAGTCGGGCTCCCTGCTAGACAACGTAGGACCGCCCGTCATTCACTGCAGCGCTGGGGTCGGGCGATCCGGTACGCTCTGTCTGGTAGACTCATGCCTTGTACAAGTGAGTAGTCGGCCCTCTGCAGGATTTTGGGGAGAGATCCCCTCTACACGTGTGCGATGATGATAATGTGGCCATGTTTACCAATGATGTTTGGACTGCTTTTCCAGAGGGGTCTGCTATTCTCATTTCCCAAGCATTAGAAGATACCCATTTTAACACATGGGCATAAAGGGACACCTGTGTGCATACATTTTTCATGAGTGATACAGGTGTTCTAAAGTCCATTTATATAAACATTTGTTTCTTGTTGTTTTTTTGTTGCTGTTGTTGTTTGTTTGTTTGTTTTTTTATGTGTGACACAAGCATTGCTTCCAGGCAGACATTGTCTCACAAATCAACATACTGGGGAATCTGCTTAGAAGAACATTTGTCATTTGTCTTATGTGAGGTAGACTGTGAAACTTGAATTTGCCAAAAGTTGTGGTGATTCATACTGCAGCATTTCAGAAATTGCCCGCATCTTATTCGTATTCATCTGTTCTACGTTATGCCTGTTTTCTTGTCTTTTCAATGAAAAAGCAAGGTTGCTATGTGTGAGGAATCTTATTTGTTTTTCTTTTGGAAAGTTAAAGGGGATGACTAGTAACTGATCAGTGGGAATCAGTGGGAATGCTGGGGGATGATTGTTCCAATCCTTGTGGGATTCATTTAACCCTATCTCTGTCACATAGACGAAGCCAGAATGTTCAGACATTTTGCAGTGCGGAGACATGGGATTGTTGTTGGCCAGTTCTGATTGTTATTATTGACATTAATGTGTCATGTTATACATCATTTGAAAGCTTATGGTCTATACTTTCATATTACATAATAATCTGAGTGAGGGCGCCCTCACATTTTAAGTAGGACGCCCTCTAATGTCACATAATTATCTTTGCAGACTTACTTGTACATGTTACCACCTCATTTTCTCACACAATATGCTCTTATACCCCCAAAAAGGTCTATACAAATGTTGTAGAGAATTTATTCAGCTTTCAGATGATGTGATTATTTTGTCAGTAGCATTAGTACTTTTCATTTTATGAACAAAAGTGTGTGGCAAGTACAACCTACATTTTACACACTTCGCACAATTTCTGGTTTTATGAATTAAATGTTGGCATGAAAGTAGACAAAGCATGCTAACATCTAGTCAGGATGAAAATATTAATTGATTATACGACTTTTACTTATAGTTTAGATTATTCTTGTCCTATAATATTGCCATGTATGGTAAGAAAATCGAAGGGTAAAAATTGTCACTGAAAATATTCAGTCTTCAGAGTGTCCATTCCTGTTGAGTATGTTGAGTAGACTCCTTTGCACTCTCCTCATTGAACAGAAGTGAACCATCAATGTAGTCATTTGCTTTATGATAAACCTACATTGAACATAAGTTTCATAAAGTAACGGTTTATTAGATAATAATGATCGACAGTCGAACATACCTCAGCTTCTAAGCTTCGAGACCGAGACTGTCCAGCTGCAGGTAGGAGGCTACTGTACCCTTATTGCTCCTAGCACCCAGCCCCACTAGCCCCTAGTTTGCAGGCACAAACCCTTGTTGGTCGTAAAGGAGTCTGCGCCAAGACTACTACATGCACCACTTTGGCACTGTCCCATAGGCCCTGTGTTGAAGCTTCTCCCACCTTGTTGGGAGAGGATGCAGTGTAGTGGTGCGTGTATTAGTCTTGGCGCATGCAGACTCCTATACGACCAACAAGGGTTTGTGCCTGCAAACTAACTAGCCCCGGCTAACTAGAGACCCATTGCACCGCTGTTAGTGCTAAGTAAACAGCTACAACTGCTGCACTGAATGTGCAGTGTTCATTTATTCTACAGTTCATTTAAGAGGCCGATATCACGAAAACCATACCCCTTCACAGAATTCAAAGATGTTAAAATCCCTATCCTGAATGTTTTCACTTCATATTTTACTATATTGACTTAGATAAAATGGATGAAAATTGACCCATGTGTACGATCTTTTCATCGCACACGGCGATCTTATTACAGTCCCACATATACAGATTCGTGTAATTTCTCCACACAAGAAACCTATAGCAAAACTGTACACAATACATTGCAGTCTGAATGCAAATAAACATGGGCGGGGCCACCACAATTCTTTTGACTTTGAGAAGGCTTTCCTGATTGGTTGAAGGTGGGGAAGCTTTTTTGCACACTGGATATCGTTTCCTTACACTGTCAGCCAATCACAAATGAGTTTAGAGAGTGGTAGTGTCATAGCCTTTGAAGTAATCTGTCAATCAAAATAGGGCCTATTTAATCGGCCCAAGCATTTACATAGCAGGTTTTGGGCCGATTTAATCGGCCCGTGACACAGATAGGGTTAAGAGTACATTATATATCTATTGTTGTGTGAAAATTATTTGCTTCAGAATGGTCTCATATTCAAGTAATGTGCAGTTTAATGTTTGCAGGTTAGCATGCCTGTACAGTGACGGGCATTGAACGGCACATTACTTGAATATGAGACCGTTCTGAAACAAATAATTTTCACACAACAATAGATATATAATGTACTCTTAAATGAATCCCACAAGAATTGGAACAATCATCCCCCAGCATTCCCCCTGATTCCCACTGACCAGTTACTATCCATCCCCTTTAATTCAATGTGAACAGCATATCACAAGATGAAATTGATGATTTAGATGGTAGAAAGAGTTGTAAAGCATCAGGGTACATTGGTACTGTCATTAACAAATGGTGCTTTTTTGGGGAGGTGGTGTATTGGATAAGTAATTTGATATCTGGCCACTTCTTTTTTTTCATCCATGTTACCATGATGGACTTTTACACACAGAGTCTTGTTGTACCTTGTTCTTTATCAGATCTTTGCCATCAACTGAATGAAAAGTTTGTTACTTTTACTAGGTTGAAGAATACCCCTCCCTATGGGAAGTTAATAATGGCTCCTATATTGACAGTGTGTGTAAGCATACAGTTAGCATGAATGATGGCTTTAGAACACTGTTTCACAGTATATTTACTAATCATTTCTACCCTCTCAGAAGAAGGTTAATACCATGGCAGCAGAACACCTTGTGGCATGTGAATTTTTCCCACCAGACAACGGCCAATGCTCTCTCACTGTGTAGCCACACTGGCCCCTGTGTATTGGTGGTGTACTGCAATGCATCACACCTGTTGAAAGTCCTGCGATTTTTGTAGCCAAATTCTGTTTTGCCAAGCTGGAGCTTGTTTTCGCAGAACATGAATGTAGGCCCGTTGGGGAAAGCTGATGTTTAATGGATGATGGTTAATGTCTGTAACGGAAGTCAGCAGCTAAGATTTCAGCAAATTTGTAAGCCGATTCATCGAGTAGATGAAAGTGAGACAAGCAGACAGATCATTCACTGATGGCAGTGAAACATCCGGTGATGAAAATGTCTGTGAATTCCAAGAGTTGTCACGTTGGTAGTGTCAGTTTGTAAATGAACAGAAGAAGAAAATCACCCACAGCAAAATGCATGTAATAATAACTCTGTTGAAATTTGATTTGCATCTTTTCTGAATCCAATTTTCCTTGTGAGTAACATTCCTTCAGTTTTCATAAATAGGCTATATTTTGTTTGTTTTCACAATGAGTGTGTTTTTTTTTTTTTTGTATGCAAAATGTTTTTCTAAAAGTTTCAAGGATAAACTTAAACATTCTGATATTTCACTATGCCAAGCATTTCGGGAAGGGATGAATCAGGGCAATTTTAGCTTCAAGTAAGTAATGGGTAAAGGACAAGTCCACCTTCATATACATAAGGATTGAGAGAATGCAGCAATATTAGTAGATCACATCAGTGAAAGTTTGAGGAAAATCGGACAATCCGTTCAAAACTTATGATTTTTTAAAGTATCTGCGTAGTCACTGCTGGATGAAAAGACTACTTAAGTGTATTATGTCACATGCGTACAACGATATAAGGAAAATAAAATGAGAATTTCACAAAACTTTACTTTTTGAATAAAGTGCACATTCCTTCGACTTGTTACTGATGTATGCTAAGGGTAATATTATTCCCCCCTGCCTTCTGAAAGAGAGAAGTCGAGTGTTCTTTTGTTATGCGAGAAAAATGGAAATATGTTGAATGTTCTTTATTCTTTCTGTATATCGTTGTACACTTGTGACATCACAAGCTATAGTAGTCTTTTCATCCAGCCTTGACTGAGCAGAAACTTCAAAAATTCATAACTTTTGAATGGATTGTCTGATTTTCCTTACACTCCCACTGATGTGTTCTAGTAATATTGCTGCATTCACTCAACCCACATGTCTACGAAGGTGAACTTGTCCTTTAAGAATATTTGTGTGCTTTGGCCCATGCCATTTGATGTCTTGTGAATTAAGATATATATTTTTCAGTGCAATTCAATCCAAATTTAAGGTGCATTTTTCAACAATACTAAATGGCATTCACTCTGTTGCTTGGCTGATCTATCTTCTACTGCTATTTGTGGTTAATAACAATGATATGAAACTTACAAGCCGTTTCTTCCTTCTCCTCTCCCGACCCGCCCACCTGTGTGCAGATTGAGAAGAAAGGACACACCTCAGGGATGAATGTGAAGCAGCAGCTTCTAGACATGAGGCGGTATCGACAGGGTCTCATACAGACGTGGCAGCAGCTACGCTTCTCCTACTGTGCCATCCTGGAAGGGTCAAAGGTCATCCTGAGGGGAGACTCACTGGGCTCATTAGTGGTTGAGGTGGGTTAATTTGTTTTCAAAGGTTCCACGCTCGTTTTTCTTTCCGACTTCTAGGAGATTGTCCGAGGGAAAGATCTTACCTTGCTATGGCCAACCATCCACACTTCTCCATCAGTCTCCCCACCTGAGGGGAACGGGTTCGGATGAAGCCAGTCTACAGATCAGCATTGGGCAGTGGGCTTGCACTCCAACACACAGGTTTGCTTCAGGCCCACTTGCCTTGTTGCCCCCTTCTCCAGGACAAGTAAAACTCATTGTCTGGCAAGTAAAATCAGTGGGCACTTGCCCAAACACCCACCCTGGGCAAGTGAGAAAGCTGTCTTTTGTAGTGCCGTGACAAGACATGCACCAAGAAGTGGTTGGCAGTACGCTGCAGTTCTTGCCTTCCATATTGTATGCTTGCACAGGTGTGATGTATTCAGGTATCTTGTTTTCCTCATTTCCCAATTTTGTCCTAGAACTCAACGTTCTTGCCATTGATAGGGGAAACACTTTCCTTGGACAGTAGGAAAATTGAGGAGAAAAAAATCCCTCCTCACTGTGCATTCTGTTAGACCCTGGTTGCATTTATCAACTCAATTCTGGTGCAGAATTAAGGTTTCCAAATAACTTTTAAGGAGCTTTGGGCAGTACATGAATGCAAAGCTGTGTGTATTATGGGGTTAGAAACAAATTTCTGAAACAAAGAAAAAAGTGTGATCTCAAAAGTATTTGATCCAGAAATGCGTTTCTGCAGAGTTGATAAACGCAAAGTCATTTTGAAATGCACGTATAGCTTGGACCTGCCCATGCCGAGCACTGCCAACTACACATCTTTCACTCCTTGGGTCAAGCTGCGCAGTGGAGCTGCACGGTAGTGACAAGGCCTCCCAGTTTACTCATGACAGAGTTGATAAAAGCAACAACTCGAGAAATATAATCCAAAAAGCTTTTGAAAATGTGTGTAATAGTGGGCATTGAAATGCATTCAAACATGTGAAAGTTGATAAGCGTAGCCCCTGTTTCAGATATATGTGACTGCAGCGTGTGTGGCTTTTCAGGGTTTGTTTGATATAAAAACCCTTTCAGTGGTGAGGAAGGGAGAGAGTTCTCTCAATCATAGATGTTCGATTCTCCATTTCTAGTTCCTGGAAAGAGAGAAACACCCAATTAAACTTCTCTTTCATGTAGCACACATTCCTGCCCTCCCCCCCCCCCCCCCCCTCCCCTCGTATCACTTTGCATGACCTGTGATTGTTGCCAAACAGTATCAATCACTGCATGCCCCAGCATGATTTATAGTATCTGGAGGTCTGGTAATGAGCTTTATTATGGACTAGCTGGTAGCAGTAATATAATGGGTTTTTTGAGGGGGTGGGGTGGGGGTGGAGGAATGCTCCTTTCTCCCCTTTGATTAGCATGAGGAGTATGGACCTTTACAAATTTTATTTTCTATTTTCTTACTAGTTGTGGAGTGTCAAAATTTATAGGAAGGGAGAGTAGCTGGCAATTACCACAGTTGCAGCCAGAATTGTAGATTGTTGTAAAGTTGTCATAGGCCTGGTTGCATGCAACAGATACCCTGGAAATTCAATTGAATTTGCATGTGGTATGCAGATTTTGTGTGAGTATGTGAGTGACTGTTTAGGTATGTGCTTGTGTGTTATGTTTACTCGTGCATTAAATGATTGCTTCATTTTACACTTCCGGCCTTTCTTGTCTGGAGACAATGTGTATGCTGTTTTATATCATCTTGTATTATGTTGTAAGCATGCCTAGTGGCTGTGCAAAAGAAAAGCCACCTGACTTACAAGCGTATGGCTATTATTGTAGCAAACCATTTTTTTGTTCATGTGTGCGCAGAATGATGCAGACTGTGATTCAATACCCCCTCCCCTGCCACCAAAGAGGCCCCTCTCACGCCCCCAGATGATGGCCGATGGCCAGGCGGCGACGCGTGAGGCTGAAGAGAACAACAAGCAGAACAAGACGAAAGCTGCGGCCAAGGATGGACTGGTGGACCCCGCTCAGACAGCCGGTGTTGTCGACGCCTCGTCAAATGCCGACAAGAATTCCAGGTTTGCCTATCAAGTGCACAAAGGATATTCTTCTGTGATGCGTAATGATGATGCAGTGATGATTGTATATACGCTTGCCGATATTAGTAGGTAATAGTGTATGTACGATAATTTTTGGAAGATACATTATCAATTTTCAGCTGTAAAAAATGTGGGCCTCATAAGACTCCATTGAAGACAAAGGTAGTGCCTTGCCTGTTATGACAGAGTGACTTTATCGAAAAAAGAAAAACATCATGAATTGACATGCAAACTTCTGTCTGGAAAGGAGCGAGTTTGAGCCAGGGTGCAATATGGCTAATGCATTCAGCAGCCAGGTTTCCTCTGTCAATGGAATGTGGTCACATCGCTGATGTTAATTGGCAGATTGATCTTGATTCCGAGGACACCCTGGGGGTGTAGACATCAGAGGCGATGCAGCGCTGCAACCCACAAACATTGTTATTTAGATTATGTGATGATATGAATGCCATTGCCAAATATCGAATTATCATCAAGTACAAAAGGTTATGGTGCACCACCTCATGTTTATAGTGCAGTAAAATTTAGAGAAAACTCAAAGCCTCTAATTTTTTTTTTTTTTTTTTTTGGGGGGGGCAGGGTTGTTTCATGTAAGGTTTCAGTTATGGCATTAAAAGTTGACTGCATTCTTAAAAAACATTGATAGAAAAAGCTTTACCCTGTCCATTTTTAAAGCCTTTTCATGGTGATGCCTGAGGGGCACCCTGTAAAGAACAAAGATTGCACATTGGACTGCAATTCTTTGCCAAATATGTGTACATTGAAACAATAAAACTAATCAAATCTGTCTACATGCTGCCAAAAAAGCCTTCAAACTCATCTCCTTGAGGGGAAAAAAATAAATTATTTGACATATTTTACCTGCAAAGAGCAGGCAGCTGCATGACCTCCTCCAACACCCCTATTCCAACGTGTGGAAACTCTGCCCCACCCTTAACCCCTCCCTACCTCCCTCCAGGTTTCTGTGCTGCCATTTGTGCCAGGTACTGTCAATTCTTGGAGCACCTGAATGGAAGCTGAACATTGGCATAGTTGCTGGAACGCTCATTTCATAAATGGAGCGGTTGCACTGGAGAGGTACACATATATTTTTGTTGCAAAGTGCTGCAAAGCCACTTCCCACGAACTTAACAAATATGAAAACAAACCATTTCCTTCTCATTTTGTTTTCTTCTTCTTCTTCGTAAATCTCATCCTCCAGAGTCCAAGACAGGGAGGGGCAGGAGCTACGGAAACGCAAGCGAGAGGAACGGGAGGAGAAGAGTGCCAAGCTGAACGAGAAGATCAATGAGATGAGACGCAAGCAGCGGAGAGCCGAGGCCTGGCAACAGAAAAGGTCATTAATACGTCTCGGAATGGGGGTTGGGGTCGGGGTAGCTGTATCATTAGCGGTGGTCTACTTCTACCTGTCCTGAGATACAAAGAAAGGAAAAACGAATGAGATGTAGAGTGAGTGTGAGAGAAAGAGATGGGATGGACTCTTGAGAAAAAGAGAGATAGAGAAAAAAATATATATAAGTTTCAGGGCATCACAATAGCAAAGACAAAATGTTCAGAATTGTGATGCATGTGAAGAATATGAAAAGAGACGTATAGTCGTTTGAAAAAGCTACAGAGTTTCATCCCCCCTGTGGCATCGGGACAGATAGCCCATGATCTGCCCAGGATGTAGCCTAAAAGAGGAGTGCATAGCTATCCATGTTACAGCAGTGCCTGTCACCTTTTCTGACGTTTTCTTCTGGCTAGCTAGCTGGTGGAGTTCGTGGTTTCAAACAAAATAACCTAAAAACAGCACTCAGAAGAAATTAAAGGGAAGAAATTTTACATAACCAGAATGATAAGTGAGCAAATATTAATGCGCCACTGTCTGTAAATTTTTACAAAATTGCTTTACGGAAAGGCATCCAGACAATTGGATAAAGAAGACAGTCCCATGCTTGTCTTTGTTTGGAAGACTTGGCACTGTTGGTTGCCAACCAGGTAAATCTTAGCACTCCATGCCTTATTCATTCCATAGGAATTTGTCTCCTCATTAAAAAAAAAAAAGAAAAAAAAAAAGAGATGAATTCAGTTTTGTGCCCACAAACTGTACAAGACAAAATGTTCATGTCTGGAAGTTTAATGCACACTGATTCTGTTATCAGGCACACTGATCTCTCTCAACACCTGTGTGCTAGCCCTAGAAACAGAACGGGCATGACTCGAGCTTGGTTTTTTGTTTCGATCTTTTTTTTTTTTATAAATTCAATGTATTTTATTTTTGTTTTGTTTTGTTTTTTTTTTTGCCAGAAAGTGTTGTTACTATCAGTTGTGGTAGTAAGCTGTAAGGAGATTAGTCGTGTATACAGGGTTGCGTGTAGGTACATATCATGACTTGAGATATGATATGATATGATTTGATATTTGCCCAAGCCGTCCTTTCATCTTTCCTGCTCATTGGCAACCATGTGTATTTGGAATGTCTGCGCTGGTCTACCCATGTGTTGTAGGTGTGTAATGCAAGAATCTTTATAAATTAATGACTGTGGAGTGTGCTTTCACTCTCATTTTGCGGTGAATCAATTTGTTTGTTGGGATGTATTGTCATAAATCCCTAGCAATTGCTAGGCTGGTATAAAAAGATAAAGATAGGTGTATTGGAGAAGAGAGGTGCTGAATGCAGTTAGCCCTCTTGATGAGTATAAGCCCAATGAGATGGGTAGAACCGAGTCACACTGTATGCTAGGTTCTCTTCTGACTCCTCAGTCACATGTTCCTGCAATGGAGGTTTTATGGTGCTTTCACACAGGGATGTGAGAGTTCAGAGTTTAGGTCTGATTTCAGAGTTTTTACTCTACCCCAAAACCCACTTCTTTTTGCAGCTCAGATGCATTGAAATGTACACAGTTTAATGCACTTCAGACATTTTTTTTTTTCATGAGTTTCAGATTTTTGTTAGACTTTATTCTACAAGATCTTTCACAATAAATCGGGCATAACCATCTTAATGCAATTGTTCACACTTTGCATGTTGTGTTCAAATAGATTGCTGGCTACAATTCACCATTCACTTCAAAACTCGTAGGTAATCAATCACCCATTCTTTCTTGGTATGTTCAGTTTGCTACTGAACTCAAGACAAAAAAAGTACTCATTTCTGGTCACTCAGCTTACAGTCATGCCAAGGAAGTTGTGTGTGGCTTGTAGACATTGCTGTGTATGTGAATCACTGATATAGCCGGCGTACGGTGGATTATAAGAAATGATAGAATAGACTCGTCGGTGATATGATGTGTCTGCCAAAATGTGTGCCAGAATATTGTTTAATGATCTGCTTTCAACCGAGTAGTTGGTTGTGCTGTTATGTTCCGTCAGATATTAATAGTGCATAATGGTGATCCTGTGTCAAGATGAAACAAACAGATGATCATTGTGGTGCTCAGAAGACTGTGTGGTCGCAACATAATGTGAATATTTTCTGCTCCTCTAACATGGAAAAGAAGCAGGGGACAGAGATTCCCTCCTTGTGAGTTGTTGAAACACTATGCATAGTGCTTTAGATTAGTAGCAGTGTTCGTATTTCGAGATTAAGGTGGCAGTGGACTATTTTAGGAGTGAAGATGTTCAAAAGTGATTATATCTCTGTACGTTGCAATGATTTGGACAAGTCTATGCACTGTGTGTAGATATGAAAATACATCTGTGTGACTCGATACGTGCAGGCCACTTGCAGGAGTATGTTAAGTTATGCACTGATATCATTATGAAGTGAAAAGTGCATCAAACCATCTGTTATTTCATAATGTGATATAATGATTGATTTCATTTCTGCAAATATATTGCAGAACCCCATTATGAAGTTTGTGCAAATTTGATACTGCAATGCATTTTTAATCCTTCGTTTTCAGACAATACTATCACTATGGGTCATTGTTTACAGAAACCAAGCTGTCTCAGTGAAATATTTTGACTACAGAGTCATACTTAGTAGAAACTGCAGATTGTGGGATGAGGAACTCAAACGTTGTATGAGATCTTTGTTTGTTTGTTTGTTTCTGACATGTTGGTAGTGTAACATGTAGCACATGCATCTTTGATGAATAACTTAATTTTAAAAGATGTTCAATAGATAAGTTATCAGATGAATATTCAGGGCAGGATTTCATGTTTTATATATTTAATACCCCAGAAAGATACAGGAGGTATTTTTTGTTGTTTTGTTTTGTGTGTGTTTTTTTGTCACTGTTATCATTCCACTTTACCAGTGATGCACTACGGATGCATTTCGAGCATTTGGTATCATCGGGTAAGCAATGCTGCAATGTTAGTCCGAATTTAATATTGTGAGCAATTACGCAATGCCATAACTTTAAGGATGTTTAAGGTTGAGTCTTCAAGCGGTCACTGTTTATCTCCATCAAAGCAGTAGAGTTTCTACAACAATGTAACGCCATTGCTGTAGTTTCTACTTCCTTGGGAATCAGGTGT
The DNA here is from genome assembly GCA_033980235.1 of Diadema setosum. Taxonomy (NCBI): domain Eukaryota; kingdom Metazoa; phylum Echinodermata; class Echinoidea; order Diadematoida; family Diadematidae; genus Diadema; species Diadema setosum. The sequence continues at coordinate 33,512,578 of CM067066.1, read as the reverse complement.
TGTTGTTTTATGGTTTGTTTTGTTGTTGTTGTTGTTGGTTGTTGTTTTTTTTTTTTTTGGGGGGGGAAGGCATTGCTTGTGTCATAATTATTTGCTTGATATGAGATATAACCACTCTCTGTCAAGTTTATGGCAAGTTGGTTCTCGAAACCAACTAATAGCATTCCCTAACACCTGTGTGGTTATTTTCTTTGATATAAATCACCTCCGACAGACATGAAATTGAGGTGAATTGTTTGTGTGGCATACCAAGGGAGGCTACCATGCCTGATTGTCAAAACAGTATTTTCTCCGAACTGAAATCTGTCAAAACTGTCATCATTACAAGCTGCAGTAGAGGCTTCTAGCATTAGTATTTCAATGTGATGTTTGAATTGTAGTGGAAATATCTCTACGATATAGAAAATATCTCTACGAGAGGTAAAGCATGCCTGCCAGCTGTACCTGTGAAATTAGAACATTTGCTTTTACTGCAAACTAATTGACAAATCGCCTGGCACTGACGTAAATCAGTGTTTAGTAATAACCATGATTAAAATTAGAGAGTTGGTTCGAGTCCAACCTGAGCATGTATACCCATGATTTTTATCATGGCCACCATGAAAACACTAAATAATTTGGTGCTTATTTACGTCGATGACGGGTGATCGGTCAATCAGTTGCAATTTTTTCTGTTTGTTGCTCTCTGTTGAGCTTTAGGGTTGGTAGCTTTGTTAGCATACTGCAAAAGTGGAAATTTTCGCGGTGTTGAAATTTTCGTGAATTTCGCGCAACCAGAAATTAGCGCAAAAATAAAAGCACATGAATATTTTTGCTTGCCATACGTTCTAGTAGTTGATGTCTTGATTCCGCCTAATTAAAAACACTAAAAACTCTTCTTACCTGGCTGTGCACGAAAAATTAGTCGCGCGAAAATATCCACTTTAACAGTAGTTTATTCTTGGCCCAAAATGTTGCAATGTGAGCTAAAAGGTATTATGCATAATTGTATGTGTGAGTTAGTGTTATGGAGCTGTCTATGAATGACAGTGGCCCGTTCAACAGAGAAGGATTAGGATCATAATTATTTCCTTATGCTGCTCCTCTGCTCACCATACTTTCATGCCACCAGACTTTGCAGCTCCTAAGCCAAGAATTGTCTATTCCACCAGGAAGGATATGGGATACAGTGCAAGAAAGACTTAGGAAATGGCGTGGATGCAGAATGACTCCGTTTAAGGATGTTCTGCAAGGGCACAAGTGAACAATGCATGTGTAGAGTTCTTTATAGATGTGATAGCTAACTTCAGTCCAATTGCACTCTTCAATTTAGAACCATCAAAAGTGGATGTGGATGGAGGGGGAAGGGGAGAGGGAGGTGATCTCATTACGCACACAGCTTGAACTCCAAATTTCGTTGACCTTATATGCCAGAAGATGAAAATCCTTCAAAAATCCAGAAAAAATCCTGGATCACTACTACAATTGGATGAGGTGTTCCTTGTGTTGATATCAACTTTTTATTCATTACCAAGTTTCATTTTAATCCGTACACAACATTTTGAGATATTTTGCAAACAGACAAACCAATGCCGATGATCAAAAACCTCCTTCTTCCTTGGTGGAAGTAATAAAAACATGAAATCATCACATGAAATATTCTTTGAAGAGAGGGGAAATTAAAGGGTTAAATTGATGCTGAATACCACATTCAGGAAAGAATATTACTGTTCAAAATTGATCAAAAAAGAATGAAAGTGAAAACACAGAGATTGTTGGGGAAGGGTATAAAGGCATTGACTGCCATGCTATGCAACAGTCTCAATTCTGTTAGTTTGTATGGGTTATGTGATGATAATTAGGTATTCTGGCATGTGCAGTTCAATGCCTTTCTACCTGCAACATGCTATAGAATTTAATGCGTTTGTTTTCATGCCATAAGCAAGCTAAAAGGTGGGATTCTGGCAAATGCCAAGATTTTGTTTCACTTGCACAGTGCCTAAGTTTGATCATAGGGTACTGTGTATGCCATATCTTTTGTGATGGTTGGGGACTTTTGGTGGTTGTGGGACTTAGTGTTAACTGATTAATAATGGAGACATTGACGGCACATCAGTACATTGCCTCCTGTAACACTGATGCAATATATTTCGTCTCCAAAATGGAAAAATACTAACACTGCTTCTTGGAAAAGGATGACACTCAAAACAACTTAACTAACCACTTGGGAATTGTCTACAAGTTTTGATTTATGAAACATATGGCATACACAGTATTAGATGAAATAAAGATATAGCCAATATATTCATATGTTTATTCATTAGATGTATCAGATCATAACCATACTGCTAATGCTATCGTCATCATATATCATCAATATCACAACAATCAAAAGTTATATGAATGTCATCACCATCAGCATGAATAGATGAAGAGAACTGCAAAACCAAACGAATTAATCAGAAATCTTGGCCCCACAACAAAAATCTATTAACCGGTTGAAGACGGACTGATTTTGCACCAAACGCATTTCCCATAGACACGTGCCCGAGTATACTTGGGGACTCATCCTCAATGGGTTAAAGTAATCAAATGTCACTCACTGCAATCAATAGTTACATCACATTATTTCACTTCAAATGGATTTCCTCTTTCCTAACCATTTCTGTTTGGCAATGAATTGTTGTATGTGGTGTGTAGGGCTGGATAAGGTTTATACTTATTTTTGTTCTTTGTTTCGGTGGTACAGTTGAGATTAAGTACAGCATTGTCATGATAGATAATAATGTTGTATGGCTCTCTCTTATGAGAGCAGTGGGAAAATTTTTTATACCTCTTGGTGCAAGCATACTATTTTTTTCCCCCAATGTATAAGTGTTCTCTTTGTCAATTCAGTCAGCATTGTATAAAAATTTTCCAGTATGAATCTGATCAAGCTCAGAGAGAATTAATACGTTTGTAATGCTGGAGCCAGAATATACTGTATGTCCCAAAAAATTACAATCAGATTTTCGCATTGATAACTTCCAATACGATGAAACTGTCTGAATGCTATTTCAGTGTCTTAAAATATAACATCTTAGCTACATTTCACAGAAAACCCCATTCAGTTTGGATAAGTGGTCTCAGAGAAATGTGGATTGTTGTAAAGCATGTCATGAGTCTGATTCTTTCAAGTTTAGCACTTGGATGCTCTTGGAATTGCATATTAATGTGTAAACACAATAGACAGAACTTGGAGGAAAGAGATACCTGACATGCTCTACAAAATTCCTTATTTCTCTTTGACAACTAAAGCAAATTGAATGGGGTTTTCTGTAAGATGTGTGCAATGAGTTATAGTTTCATACCCTGAAATTGTATTTGGATTGATTCACTATATTTAAAGTTATCATTGTGGAGGGTACCGCTGTAATTTTTTTTTTATTTTTTGACATACGGTATTTCTATGAGTCCTAGAATGTAGATATACTCAGCCTGCTAGGTTTTGTTCATTCATCCAATGCAGCAGGTATTTGTTGAAAGTGATTATAAGCACATTTCGTACGCATTTCGGTATTGAGTTATGGTCAATACCAATCATGCAGCCAGTGGAAATATTTTCTAATATTTTAGTACGGGTACTTGTTTGTTTGGGTTTTATTTTTCCCCCTTGTGAGTGTGGGAGTAATTTTATATCTGATATTTGAGATATCAATATAATCATGTTCGTTTTGCAAACAGAATTATTTCTAAAGTGAAGTCATAGGTAACCTTCCTAAATGTGATGTATGCAATGCAAGTACTACGAGGTGTTAGATGTTGCGCTGTGACTTTGGAAACCAATTTTGAAACTGAGAATAAGTATATGAAATATGAGGTTTGTGTTTAAATGCAGCTATCCCAGGTAGCTTTGCCTGCATCGTGTGGATACATTGGCAAATTTGTCATCACAACAAAGCCCAGACTCATTAACAAAGTGACTTCGACATCATTTTCCCTTTGTGTGTTTTTCTGTGTGTTTTGGTAATGAAAGGATCAAGCGTATTATACTTGTCCTCCTCAAAACCTTGCTTTGAGGAACAGGCTTCAGCTTTGTGGAGGGTTAATTTCCCCCACAACTTGACCTTGATATACCCAGAACAGAGCCGCGAATGTAGTGCTGTAAGTCTTCAACATTCATCTGTCTTGGAGGTGCGTGGCCAGTGTGCAACTCACCTCACACTATGGTTGGAATGGAGCATTCTCAATATGACATGCGAGGACAGTGGACATGCTCCCTCTATTGCTTAAACACAGCCAGTGTGCTATTCCTTATCGAGTCCTGCAACTTTTCTTGACGGCGTCACCAATCAAAGAATGTTCTGCTGCAGAAAAACAGCGACACCAAAAAAATATCAGGATGTTTTAGGGAGTATGCAACACGTTGAATTGATGACATATTGCTGAAGATAGTTGAGGAATCTAACTCTCATTGCTTTCTAAGCTGTATTGATCTGAGAGAATGTGATGAAATTCCCAAAACATGTAAGAATCATCCATTGACATAAAGTACAAATGTATGTACAGTCGTGGCAGTCGCACTTGTTTGGTTTTTTTCTTTCTTTCTTTTCTTTTCTTTTCCCTGCATGAAAATATTTTGCCTGTAATGTCATCAAAATTGGTCTGACAGTGTCACTTCATTGACTTTTCTGGCAACTGCCTGAAATGATGAATTCTTTCGTGGGATTACATACATAATGAGAACAATTATGTAATTGAAGTGTGATAGAAAGGATTGCACAGACAATGGCAGAATGGCTGAATACTTCTGCAAATGGACACAGTTTGGAAGCAGTAAATCATTTTGCAGTTTTTGCTTTGGATATTGTAGAGATTTTTTTTTCCTTGTGAGAAGAATTACAACTTGAAAAGGAGGTGGGAAAACAAAAGGCCATTAATGAAATAGGAAAATTAGATTGTTTCAGGCTAGTATGGAAAGGATACTGCTCTGGAAATGTGGATATTCAGCTTTGAAATTTTATTTTTTTAATCAGTCACCTCAAAAAAAAAAAGATTGGTCTCCTTTTTATCTTGTTTATGAACTACCTCTCTAAAAGAAGAGATTTATTGATCACATGAGCCGAGTTGTCCGTATTCTTTGAAGCTCTTGGTCAATGATTTTGTGGATATCCGTGAGGTTCGTCCAGAACTGGACAGCTTTGACAAGTGCTGCAATTTAGAAGTTGTTGTTGGGTTGGTTTGTTTTTTTTTTCTCCTAACAATCCATTGTATTGTTGCCCGTGCTATCATGTTGATCAGTGTGTGGGATGTTTGCAAGGGTGGATGTGTATCCCATCTCAGCCACCCCTTGTCTTCAGCTGAGACAGCACAGCGATTCTTGGTGCGTACCAGGAGGGGAGAATGGACAGAATTGTGCAAACACTGGTCGGAATGCTGATACTCGATGAATGAGTATGCTTTCGTCCAAACCAGGTTCAATTCTGTCATTGTATTCTTGTGTGGGTAAGCTGCATGTAAAATAAAAAAAAAAAACAAAGAAACAAATGTCAGTGGAGATGAATTATATGTACCTCTCTTTGGCGGTAAAGTTCTTGGCGCCATGATAAAGATGGTGAAAAGAAAAACCTCTGGAGTTTCATCATGAATAAAAGTGCAGAGTATCTTTGTGTGGAGGAAGTGAATGGTGTTACACCATCTCTGTTTGTACATCATCCAGTAAATAAGTATTAGTTAATATATTGTACAAATGTGTATATTTGTTTGTGCTTTTATTTTTTATTTCTTTATAGGGAGTCATAATTATATTATGAAAGTGTGTAAAGTCCATAAAAAAAAAGATTTGAAGAGATGTCTACCTACTTCATGATTAGAAATTATGATTTTTTTTTCTATCAAAATGATAGCAGTGATGAGCCAGTACTTGATTTATTTTTTCTTAAACAAAAGTATCTTTCATGTATTTGTTTGCAAATGACTTCTGAGGCATGAAATAGGGGAGAAAAGAAATCATCAATATTTCCCCATTTGCTGATCTTTGTCTATGATTGGTAAAGCAGTGTTGGATATGAGGGGATGTGAGTAGGGTATAGGAGATGCAGTGAAAATAATCCAGTCAAATTAAGTTGCCTTACTTTGAGGAAAATTAGATACAGGAGCCATTACTCCTTGAGTATTAGTGAAGATGAAGTGAGATATTTGTATTTGTGAAACAAAATGATATGCAGGAAGCATTGATGTAAAATTTGCTTGTGCACTGTGTGCAAACTTCTTGAGGGAGGGTTGAAAGAAGTAAGAGCAGATACAATTGTGTGTTTTTATTGCAGTTGCACTGTATTATGCATCTGCAATAAATATAGAACAAAAGAAAATTGGTGAAGTCTGATTTTCTTTTTTGGGGGGTGGGGATGGGGGTTGAAGGAGGGGAGGGGAAATTTGGAAGAGCAAGGTGGAAGAATGAGTCTGTCAAAAGCATATGTCAAGATGTTGGTGTTGATGTTTAATAATGGGAACTTAGCACAGGTTTCCATGTTGTAAAATGACTGTACAAAGACTTCTTATTCTCATTAAATATGTACATGTTACTCTCCAGATGCTAGAGTCCAGCAGTGTTCTGTGTTCTGTGAAAGCTCCAAGTGTCAATGAAGGGTTGCCTGACGTGTGTTGTTTGTGCCACTCAAGACCGGTGTCATACAATGTATCTGGTGATGGGCAGGTTCCCCTGAATCTGGATGACTGTGTTTGGAGAGCTGAGTGGATTGTAGGAAATGAAAGCTGCAACTGGTATTGTGCCGTCCACAGTCCTGGACTAGAGAGGGCAGTATGAAACAATGAAAGTAATGTCTACAGTGACTGCAAACACAAGGGGAACTGTGTGGGACAAGTGGGGAAAGAATTTGTGTCCATAGTTTTATTACATGTCTATCTCTTGTGTATGTCTGCATTGTTGTGGGCAAGTTTATAGGTTTATTGCAACATTACACACAGTTTATACTCGGTTCATTAAAGGGGAAGGCTAGTAACTGATCAGTGGGAATCAGTGGAAATGCTGGGAGATGATTGTTCCAATCCTTATGGGAGTCATTCAAGAGTTCATTGTATATCTATTGTTGTGTGGAAATGATTTGCTTCAGAACGGTCTCATATTTAAGTAATGTGCAGATTAATGCTCCGTCACTGACCAGGGACGCTAACATGGAAGCATTAAACTGCACATTACTTGAATATGAGACCATTCTAAAGCAAATAATTTTCACACAACAATAGATATACAATGAACTCTTGAATGAATCCCATAAGGATTTGAACAATCATCTCCCAGCATTTCCACTGATTCCCACTGATCAGTTACTAGCCTTCCCCTTTAATAAGCTCACATTTTATTCACTCTTTATGATAAGGCTCCTTTTCCAACAAATCTAGAAAGCTCCCTGGTTATGTGAAAAAGGAAGAAGAAGTAGGTGATTTTGCAAATGTAGAACATGCTGGTTGAAGTGAAGCAGGCATTAAATGAATTTTTAGATGGAGGAGGAAAAAAAAAACACCCACAGATTTTTTGTTTGTATGATTGCAATATTGTCTTTGAAAACGAGTCCAATACAGAACTTAGCTCATATCCCCTTGTTGTTGTTTTTGTTTTTATCTCCCTGCTTGTAGGCAGCCCCTGGAGGTGTCTCTCAAATCAAGCTCGCGCAGACCCAGGCCGGCGTCGAGTAGATCGCCTCATAAATCTTGAACCAAAATCAAAGAGAAATAGCAGAGGAGAAAGAAAAAAAAAAAAAGACTGCATCTGTATTTATGTTCCTTATCCTTTCTGGAGACCCATCGAAAAAACAGCCAAACAAACAAACCGAAAAGTTCTGTTGTACAAGAGTATCAAAAAACATTTTCTTTTTTTCTTGGGGGAGGGGGTGTAAATTCTGCATGCCTGCATTTTGGCTCATGATGGAATTTCTGGAGCAAATCTTCCACCCAGGATTGCATCTCTTTGACCATGATTCGAACCAGAGACAGAAAATGACTTTGATTTTAACCATCTGCTGTAAAAGTGGAAATTTTCGCCGATGCAGAAATTTTCGCATATTTCGCGAAACCAGAAACCAGCACAAAAATAAAAAGCATGCGAATAGGTTTGCCTACTATATGTACCACTACGTAATGCCTTGATTCCATTGAATTGAGTACACGTAAATTTTATTTTACCCGGTAGAGCGCGAAAAATTACTCGTGCAAAGATATTCACTTTTACAGTAGTTGAGGGACCAGGAGTAATGTATACATTCATTCTTACAGTCGGGTCCTAGACTATCCTGCTGAAATGTAGACATTCCTGCAAACTAGACCAGGAACTAGGGGGGAAAAAAAAGGGAGAAAAATATAGACTTTGATTTTTATGCCTCCGCCACGAAGTGGTGCCGGAGGCATTATGTTTTCGGGTTGTCCGTCCGTCCGTCCGTCCGTCCGTCCGTCCTTCCGCCTTCCGTCCGTCCGTCCTTCCGCCTTCCGTCCGTCCGTCCTTCCGCCTTCCGTCCGTCCGTCCTTCCGTCCGTCCGTAATGAATTTTGTGGACAAGGTAACTATCAAAACCTGTTGAGGTATCCTAATGAAACTTGGCATGTTTGTGTATTAGGGGGTGAAGTTGTGCCTATCAACTTTTGGGTGCACATGCTCAAGGTCAAAGGTCAAAAGGTCAAGGTCAAATACATAAAATTTCACTATTTCCACCATATCTATTGAATGCCTGAAGATATTTTCTTGAAACTTAGTGTATACATGTATTACCCAATTAAGATTCTCTCGTGAAAGTTTGGGTCATGAGGTCAAAGATCAAAGGTCAGGGTCAAATACATAAAATTTCACTATTTCCACCATATCTATTGAATGCCTGAAGATATTTTCTTAAAACTTAGTGTATACATGTATTACCCAATTAAGATTCTCTGGTGAAAGTTTGGGTCATGAGGTCAAAAGGTCAAGTAAAAATATTAAAACTTCTTTTTTTTTCTCCATACCTTGGAAAATTGTTCAAGGTATCTTCATGGAACATAGTATATACATATACTGACTGGAAGTGATTATCTAGAGAATGAAGGGTTCATGGGGTCAAAGGTCAGGGGTCAAAGGTCAAGTGCAACACTTCAAAATTTTACTATTTCCCTCCTATCATGCAATGCCAGCAGGGTTATTTTTTTACACTTGGTGTATGCATACATGTGTAACCTAATAGAAATTCTCTGGAAAGTTTTTTTTTTCTTCTCTTTTTGCCTCAAAGGTCAAAAGGTCAATGATCAAGTGAAAGTGCTGAACTAACTTTTTCCTCCATATCTCGGAAGTGGCTCAAGTTGTCTTGAAACTTAGTACATATTATGCATGTTCTACCTGAAAGTGATTATCTTATGAATTTTAGGGTCAAGGGCCAGATGAAAATGGTAACAATTTACTATTCAATTCAGAAATTGCACTTTTTCTCCACACCTGTACCTTGAAAATTACTCAATGCCTAAATGTATGAATGGGTCAAAGTCGAGTTAAAGTCCTTAAATCCCTAGATACATACTCTCCTATTCATCCAATTAAACCTAGGTCAAGGAAGGTGAACATTCAACACATTTGTGACAAACTTGTCATTTCAATATTTTGCCAATTTTGTGAAAATGTAATCACACATTGTCCACATGTACTATCTAGACCTATTGGGAAAATCATGCATTATGGCGGAGGCATACCAGTCGCCAAAGCGACATTTCTAGTTTAAACCTCTATACCAAGGAACAAGTAGTGCTGTAGGCATTCGTAACACATTGATCTTAACTGGGGAAAACAAAGATGTGACTTTGAGGACTTTGGAGAAAGTACACTTTTGTAGATTTCAGCAAATTTTCCCAGCAAACACCACACATAGAGATTTTCTTTGGCTTGTCCTGCACACACTGCATAATTTTTGCTTGTTTTCAATGTTGATTTGAAACCCTTGATTTGAATCCTTTTTTAAAATCTCTCTCTCTCTCCCTCCCTCTCTCCGTCTCTTCGTTTACTTCTGGTCTGCTGTTGCTAAAGAAGAAAACAAACAAACAAACATACGGTCACCGTGCTTGTAGACGTGGAGAATGTAAGGACGGAACCTTCGGAAAATGTGGTTGTTTGGTTTTACCTTTTCTCCATTTCTTTTTAGTAGTCCCCACAAAAGTTGGATGGATGTAGCCCCCTCCCACCCCCGTTCTGCAGGACCCCTGCTTACGAGGCCATGAACGAATGAGGCCATATTTGTTTTAACATCATGCCATATTAATCTCCTCTTTTGTTCTGCATGCGGAAAGATTAGAAAAGGGATCTCTTCATGAATTTTTTTTTTATCGCGGGGATTTATTGCCTCCTTATGGAGGATGTTTGAGAATCAGAGAGATTTATATCCTGGAAACAGAGCAAATGGACTGCATTGAAAGACTGTGACCTATTGACTGCTTAATGACATTTACTAAGATGGATAACCGAATCACTGATCTCATTGTATTCATGTTCTTGCACATAGGAATCAATGAGCCATGGAATCAGGAGTGTGTGGTTTAAAGGCAACTTTTCAAAACCCTCCTAGGTGCTTCTTTTTTAACAAGAAGGCGAGACGGCAAACTCATTTAGGGAACAAGGTGTTTTCTTTTCTCAAATGAGGTGCCTAGGAGTGGTTTTAAAAAGTCCCCCCCCCCCTTTGCCGCCTTGTCCGAAACTGGTTTTAACAGGTTCATTACGCACAAAGTACCTTTCGTAGTGGCGTATTTCGAGTAGTTGACACTAATGTTCCATCTCCTTAGGGTATGAACACACTTACTTTTGTCATGTGTTGTGAAAATATAGAGAGCTCATGTTGTGAATGTCTAACTAGTGACAATCCTATATGTGATATGAATTGGAAATGGAATGAGAAATCAATCCTGTGCAAGTAATGTCACAATTCAACCATTTAGGGCCTAAACTGTGACAAGCTGTACAAAAATAATGCCTGCAAGTGTAAGCATGCATGTTTGTGTGTGTGTTTGTGAGTCTGTATGTTGTATGTTTGCGAGAGAAATATAGAGAAAGGGACAGAGACAGACATACAAATAGACGGACAGACAGACAGACAAGATGGTGAGTGAGAAAGATGATAAGATATATTCCTTGATGATTCTAGGCAGTGTTAGGTCATGTTTTTCATGACTTCTGCAGCATGGAAAGGAAGTATAATGCAAGCAAATCAGTCAATAAAAAAAGTAAATAAAAAATCCTACCAGAGCCCCGAGACAATGTGATTTGGCAAGCTGACAACACACCGTGTGTACGTCAACCACAAGGAAAGAACCGAGGAACTGATGGCTGCACACGTGAGGGAGAGTTACGGCATCAAAATCCAGTCACATGATGTTTGATATAGTCATAACACCAGTGCTTGGTTGAAATTAATGTGTAAACATCGAAGGTAGTGTAAACATGCTGTACCCAATCACTGTTGGCACTAATGATATGCAGTATCCTTTAAGTGCCATGAAGCAAAAGTTTTGCTGGGTCATGCATTTATGGTTTGTAGTGTCGTTGTGTCAGATTCTCAACATTGATTTAAAGTATTTGTATATTTGTTCTTACTGGTATTGCAACAATCGGCATTATAATCTCTAGGAGCCACTGATATTTATTTTACGTACATCAATATTGTTCTTAACCCAGGCAGACTTTTAGAATAAGTTTCACATGTTTTGTGGATGTCATGGAATATTTCGCATGACTTTGAAGAATTTTATTCTTGCCTACATTTCAAGCTTAAAAAAAAAAGAGAGAATAAAGTAAGAAAAATAATATTAGCATACAGAGTAGAGGCAAGGTATGTTAAAAACTGTGCTCTAACAAACAGGGACATAAAATGTAAGAAAATGTTGAATGAAAGTTGCAAGAGTACTACAATAGTAAAATGATGTCCCAATAGAGACAAAGCACTGCACCCAACGTGCAGGCACTCTTGCAATATTGTATTTAACGTAACCATACTCACTGCCTTGTGCCATATTATGTACCAGTGGTAGACACTATACCTTAACATCCATGATTCTTATGGAAGCATTTGGCAAGAATCCAAACACAGCTGTTAGGATACATGTAGCATTTCATGATCAAAGGTAAACAATAAGCAAAAATCTTGGCTGAACTTCTCCAATAGCTCTCAGAGTCACCTTGTATTGACACTCAGTATCTTACGTATCGTACAGTGTTGACAGAGGCACCTTGTGTCAAGTGGCAATAAAGTGAAATTGTGCACCCTTGCATTTTTGTTTAATTTAAAAAACATTCACAGCTATCGTGTACTCTAACATATTAAACTGTCGCGCACAGCTGTGTTGATGTCACGCGTCAGAGGAATGGTGGAATGTTTAGTCTCAAGGTGGTGTGACAGAGTACACTTACAGGAGCTTTTCTAGCAACACAACGTACCTGAAAGAACACAAACATGAGTACATATGTATTAGTCTTCTTTATGAGTGGCAATAACATGTACTTTGATGGCCTTTAATGCTCTTAAAGTCAAACTGTATGTTTTAAACAGGGAGGTGTTACAGAGATGGAGTGGCAACTCTTCGTAATTCATGCAAACACATGTTTGGGTTCAAGGCGTTACAATGGGATGTCTAGCATTCCATTGCGCTTTGAAGTCATGCTCGGCACCGCTCTAGTTGCAAGACGAAGTTCGGAGACGAAGAACGCATTTCACCTTTCTTTGAATTACAAGCTTTATTTCACCGCAAAATTTTAAATGAAATACTCGAATTGATTTAGAATAGTTTAGGAAAGAATTCAATATTATTAACATGTATTTCTAGTTTCTTCGTAATTCGCAAATCGAAAGGAAATTAAAATTAGGCCCTCTTAAAAACATTATTTTTTCTAAAAATGTGCACATTTCCGCATGTTAATTTTCTATCTTTTAATAAAGGGATATTTTGATCTTTCAAATAAAGTACTCCGTTAAAGCGTGTTCCAGCGTGTTTTTAAACTATTTGCTGTTGAAATTGTGAGTTTTACACTGCCATCACATTGAAAGAGAGAGCGAATTGCAGTATAGGAGCAAATATTTCTAGATGTGAGAGCGCTAGTCCGGATTATTGATGCTCTCTTTTGTCAAAACACATGGGTAACACCTGTAGTTGAACGCATAACTTATCGGCGGTGCCGCGCATGACTTCAAAGGAGAGCTTTATTTGCCTCTCCTTCTCTAGCACTTCCCTGTTTTAAACAAAGAAGTACCATGATGGAACATTGAGAAATGAGATATCAGACCTGTGGCCTGAGTTAAAGTGTGCTGACATGAAAGCTTGATGAGGACCAGCTCTTAGGGAAAGTGCACAAATGTATTTACTGTCGAGTAGTTTGATGAAGTTGTGATACAATATTAAGCTCAATAAGTTAACATTGCATGGCTATCCCATGATTATTCGACCAAGATGTGATGATATCAGGTCATGTGATTTGAGAGAAGTAGATTTTCAAATACACTGAGGCTATTCCATGGCTATCTTTGATCATAACTTTTGTTCGTCCTAAAGAGAATGTGCTGAATAGCAAGAAATGATTCAATTCTGTAGCCACTCAATTCCTGGCAGTGAGTGGCTAAGACTGTCTCAGTAAACATAGATCATAATACAAATATTTATGTTTAAGATAGTATATAGCAAGAAACATCAAGATACATGGATATTAGTGCAACCTGTTCATTTTCCGCAGGAAGAGTATCAATTTATTACACGTATGTTTATACTGGCTTAAAGGGTTAGTATAGCATTGGTCTTAATGAGGATTGGGCTTTTAACTTTTTTTGTGAGATGCCAAGATTACCACTTATGAAATAGTACAGAGCATACCATTCTGAGAGGTATTCAAAGTTTATTTGACTAAAATTGGTTTTTCAATGGCTGAGACATCCAAAACCGAAGTAAAAAAGGGATCCTAACATAAGGTGGGTCTCAGCTTTTATTGGGATTGCCCTGTTTTGGATATTTCAGTCATTTCACAACCAATTTTCATCAAATAAGCATTGAATCCCTCTTGAAATTACATGCTCTTGCATATTTCATAAAAGGTTTGTCATTATCTCACCCCAAACTTTTAGAAATCTGAAGTTCGGTCTCAACCAAAACTAAATGATCTCTTTGCAAGCATATCATGCAAGCTTATCCAACAGTGAATGAAGTGTGATTGGTACTGGGAAGAGTATTGGCCACGTGTGCATTGGATGTAGTCCAGGTTCATTTTATAGTTTGTAATGTTGAGGTACACAGAACAAAATGATTTTAATCATAGGAGAAAATAAGCGGCACTGATCTCTCTTTAGTGTGAATTCAAATGGATTTCTTCCAAGGCAAATCAATCATCAAGTGCATGCTTAGCTGACAAAACATGATCTATAGCAAAGTTGTCCACCTCATGTTTGTATTTAGTAAGTTTCCTGGTTTGAACCAAATGATAGAAAGGAATGAATTTTCACAAATTTCCCCATGTGGCTATCAATTAGGAAAATCTGTCATTACATTACGAGTAATAGTTTTTTCAAGGCAAGCTAGAAAGTCAATAGTCCAAATCTTACAAGAAGTCTGACATATACATAAAGTTTTTCTCTTTCAGAAGCGACAACATTCTATTGATTTTTCTGTATGGATTGCTCTTTTAGATTTGTTTTCATTACCAAATTTTGTCTTGCAGTGTGTTTCAGAGATGAAATGATTTTTTGATTGCCAACAAATAGTCTCCTAATAATAAACAAGTTCATTTGGCTGCATTAAAATCAGTATCCATTGACACCTAGCCAATGAGGCACTTACCTGTGTACAGGCACCAATGACAATGAATGAGAAAATATGTTATTTTCTTCATTCTTCTGTAAAAATGGAGGTATATATTTTTCCTTGCTATTATCAAGGTTCTGGTAAAGGCTTTGTGTACATTGTCATTCAGGAAGAGTGAGAAAATTGGTTAACCCCATCATGGTTGTTGAGAATCCATGTCATGGTAAAATGTCTATTCTGTATACCACAACTTGTATCCATCAGGATTCTGCATTGATACAGTGTACCATGTACATCATTAAAATACCAAAGGAATGTTTTTTGCTCACAGCCCATCTTTTTGTTTTTGTTGTAATGAAGGAAATTGTGTCTGTTCCGGTTATGAGCAATTCTGAGAGAATCACTTGTGTGTGAACAGTGTGTGAGGAAAATTTTAAGCAGATTGACCTTGTTTTAATCGTTGCATAATGCAAAAATATTTCATTTCAGCACCTGCAATTCATAGTCAATTAGAATTTTATAACTAGAGTGAAGTACGTTGATTAGAATGATAGACATTTAATCAAAATTTGACGTAAGATAAGACAGTTACAAAATGTTACATTTTCAACGACATCACTCACATAGGAAGAGGTGCTTGGTCATCACTTCAGAATTCTCCAATTTGTTTGTACTAAAAGGCCCGAGTTCATGAAGGTGGTACAATTGAAACCATGGTTTAAACCATGGACAATTTCTACGGAGCGTAGAGAAGTGTCGCATGGCCTAGCTATTTCGTTACGAAATGACTTATTTCGTATCATTTCGTTGACGAAATGACTGATCTCGTAACGAAATATGTTATAGGCCGTGCAATACTTGGCACTTCATACAAATTGTTCTCGGTTTAAACGATGGTTTCAATATTGTACCACCTTCATGAATTCGGGCCATTGTGTTGTTAAAGCCATGTCTTTGATCGACTATATGCATTGCAACTGCAAACTCTTTCCCCCTAGAAGTCATATTTGCTAGGTTATTACAAGGCTACACAGGGGCGGATCCAGGAATTCGGTAAAAGGGGGGGGGGGGTGCAAAGTCAAGCAGTTGTATTTCTGGTGCCCCTTCCGGTTTGAATCAGCTGACAAGAAAAAAAAAAGTACGTAGTAGTTTTTGTTTGTTTGTTTTTTTAATGGTCTGTGAGGTAATGACGTTATCCCCTTCGAATGGTTGCGACTAACGTCGCTCAAAAATTCCCCGACTTTCTCATAGCATGTTAAGATCTGATGTAGGTAACACCTCTGTCACTCTACATGCTTGATCTATTATGGTGCGCGTGAATCAGCGAGAAATTTGTTAAAACATTGTATCGGTATAAAAACTGAAGGTAAAGACAGGCGCGGTCAGACTGGCAAAAGATCGAGAAGTTTAAGATCTCGAAGTTTGGGCCATTGGTACGCGCGCAAGCAAGAGTGCGCCGTCCGATGGTTAATGATTGTGACGTAACAATGCCCATCTGTACATGACAATGGCCTCGCGCTTCGGAGGCACCGCCCGCAAACAGATCGAGAAGTTTCGCGGGAAGTTTCGCGGGAAGTTTGCGGTCACACTGGCAAAACTTCGAGATCTTAAAGATCGCGATCTTAAACTTCGCGATCTTTTGCCAGTCTGACCGCGCCTGAGACATAAATACATGTCTCAATATGATGACGAATTCTGTTAGGAGATGTTGTTTGATGTTTGACTCGCACGCTTTCTGAGCGCAATGAGCATCGTGCGCGCGTCATCGTATCGTGCAGTTTTGAACGTATGCTTTCTGCGTGTGATATCCACTTTTCATCAACAAATTGAATAGATACAGATTGTACTGAAATCTGTCATAATTCAACCCCTAGATTCTTGCTTCTCGACCGGGTGGCCGCGGCCAACTGGTGGGCCGCGACGCCGGCCAAAATAAAAAATAAAAAATATAATATTCAATCTAACTGGGCCTCATAAGAATTTGTAGGACCCCAAGAGGGCCTCGGGTTGAAAAATGCTGAGAGTCACGGTCCTAGATGATATTATCACCAGAATTGTTCAACCACTTACAGTTACCCCTTCCTTCCCCACTGAATTTCAATGAACTTGATAAGTTTAAGAAAGAACTGTAATACTTGTAGTGAACATGCGGAACAACTTCAGATTCGTAGTAGGTGACGTAGCCCTCAGAAAAAGATGAAGAAAAAAGACTGAGGAATGGATGGATAGGCAAATAGATGGAAGATATTTATTGCTGCTATATACAACAAGTGCATTTGCTTGCAACAAACAAATGGACACTTTTACACGCGTACAGAACAGATAGAGGTGCAATATAGAAAGCTAACAATTCCGGCACTGCCGATAATAATATTATGATACGTTTAAACTTAAACTTAAAGTGATCGTTTAGTTTTGGTTGAGACCTAACTTCAGGTTTCTAACAGTTTTGGGTGAGCTAATGAGAAACCTCTTATTAAATATGAAAGAGCATGTAATTCTAAGAGGAAATCATGTTTATCTGATGAAAATTGGTTTTGAAATGGTTGAGATATCCAAATCAAAAGTTGAACCTACCTTTTATAATGATTGTTTTGTTTCACTTTGTTTTTGGATGTCTCGGCCATTCCAAAACCGATTTTCATCAAATAAACTTTGAATTCCTCTATTAGAATGGTATTCTCTGTACTCTTTCACAAGTGGTTTCTTGATATCTCACAATACGTCAAAAGCCCATTCCTTATCTCCGCCAATACTGTAGGCTACCATCCCTTTAACGTATCGAGTGCCAAGCACAGCGTCAAAATTTGCGTAATAACTCTAATATAAAAATGGTGACAACTTCTTGACCCTTGTAATTATATTATGTTAACACAGTCATATATTTCGAGTGAAAGGTACACATCGTAAACATTTACTGACAAGACGAAAAGGAAGCAGAGAATATGTTTGGGCAGGTAAGTATGTCGCTGTTACCTGAAGGGTATCCGTCTGAGCCTAACTTTCCCCAGAGGCTAAACAATAGCAATGCAACAAAATTTTGAAACGTCTCTCGACTCTATAGGCTACCAGAGAAGTTGTATCGCACTGCGACGAACGGTGAGCCTTCCGGAAGCCCGTAATCATGGACACTTTAGAATACACCGTATTAAAAGAGTAAGTTGACTTGATTTTCATGACTGACACAATTTATTGTATATGATGCTGATATTTTCTCACTTTGACGCATGGTCCTCAACTCGCTAGAAATTTTCTGATTCTGACAAAGACCTGTCTTCGAGAAGCCATTAGGCAGATTTGACAACTCGCGGTCGCGATGGGACCCGGTGTGCTTCAAACGTCTTTTCTTTTCACCTGCCGCAACAACCATAAACCCGTACTCGGAAGTCTTTCTATCATTTCATACAAACTGCAAGTTAACGTTACTCTCCTGCCATAGTTAAAATTGGCAACAAAAAATTAATTTTGACAGTTTGAAAGGGATTACAGCCACTCCCATTTCGATTCATGAAAGTCTACTATACGTAATCTAATTACGTTCATTATGTATATCTATATCTATATAATTATACTGAATTATATATCCTATATATACGTTCATACAGTGTGTAAGTGTGTGTGTGTGTGTGTGTCCTATGTACATGACATGTATACACAGACATATTATTGCATGTAATGGTACTGATGACGATCAATGAATATTACGGAATAACTACAGACCGGTATTTTCCCAAAGCGATGACACGTAAGACGGTCTTTTAATTGCTATTAATGAAATTTTTTCTTACCATTTCAGGGCCACAACTAATCGGATTATGGAATCGCATCATGCGGCTCATTTGCATTTCAATATCGGTTTTTCGAAGAAGAATAATTGCATAATCACCGTTAAAGGGTGAAGTTAATAAAAACGCATGCACACAATAATGTGTATTACTGTGTACTAAGTATTTGTAAGTGCTTTAACTGCAAGGGCTACACCGTAAAAAATTAAAACGGAATGAATAAATCAATAAAAAAAAGTCAATTCAACGTTGGGAGCACACTCCTCTCGCTCGTTTCACAAAGTTCTATGATAACTTTAGCTGCATAGAAGCATGAAGACATTTTTAGTAAAAATATGATTCCGCTCTTTTTTGTGCAACGTACGTATAATTTTCCCTTGGGACTGAATTCACATTTTACATGTTCTAAAAAGGTTCGATGACAAATGCAATTCTAAAGAACTGTGAGAGATTTTAACATAGATAAAAAGAGGGAATGTTTTGTCAATTATAGATAAAAAGAGGGAATGTTTTGTCAATCTTTTTAATGTTGAATATAAGATTTTCTCTGTCATTTATTGATGATAATACAAGCTTCTAAAGAGAAATCTTGTCACATTTTGTTTAGGGGTAAAATTAAAATACACCCATGTTCAGGTTAACTTCGGTAAATAATTCGGGAGTAAGCTCAAACCCACAAAATGGGAATAATTTATTTGAAATGGAGCCTGGAACGAGAAAGTTACGGATTTGAAGTGTCCCGTGTATGGGCCTATTCATAAAACAGTGGTACTGGTTACTAACACAATGAATAAAGCAAATCCACTAAAGTCCTACCACTGTTTTGTGTAAAAACACGTGGACCTTAAATTCCACAAACTCTTTTTTCCACATTTGGTCTGATGATGTCAGCATCTCGCAATACTCACACCTGCTTAGATATCAAAAAAAAAAAAAAAAAAAAAAAAAATATATATATATATATATATATATATATATATATATATATTCATCAATTTAGTATGAATATTTACTTCTTCTCTGATGGTAATGATTGATTAGCCAATGGAGTAATGTGGTGTCAAAAGTTTTATTCTTCTTTCTGATGTCGTAAACAAATATAATTATGTACTACACGTCACTAACAGATATAAGATTACTCTCATCTAAGTCGGTAATTATGGGAGTGTGATCGAATTCACTGTTTTGCGGAAACCTGCTGTGGAACTTTCAAATCCATATATAATTCTTCCCCTTTTGTTTCATTTCATTTTCATTTCGTTCATATCCACTTAAGAACATCATTGAGTTTGCAAATGGATGAAGTGGATTATAATAAGAAATTGAGATATATTGAAACAAACAGTATTATTATGTAATATTATACACAAACACTGAATTCATATCAAAAGACAAAGAAAAGAAAAGGAGGAAACTATTTCGGGCCATTCAGAAAGTTGTAACTTTAACTACATCAAAAAGGGTGTTGTATATGATAGATAAATTATTTTACATTGTCGTATGGTCTTACTGGTCTTACAAAAAAAAAATCAAATTATTTCATAAAACTTGACATTTGTAACATAGACGACTGCATAAAAGATGTGCGATTTTAGTGGGAGATGGGTGTTCTGGGCATTTCTTGTGTTATATACTCGTGAATGGAACCACTTAGCAATGTTTGGGGTGAAATTTATCAGATGTTGTTGACACTGTAACTGCATGCTCTTTTGCAATTTGATTTTATCCAACGACGAGAGTATGAACGTGGGTGGAATTTCAAAATACAGTAGCGCACCACACTCTCGCCTCTTTGCCCCAAAAAACCATTACAATACAAGAGGTATCATCATGTCTGTCGTACTCAAGTGATTTTCGCCATTTGACACAACGCGCCAGCGCACTATTATTGTATATTGTAGTTTCTCATATTAAGCGCTCGTTTGAATAAAAAATGAAAATGAAAATGAAGCCTGTATGACCGATGATGTCACACTCTTCTCTTTCTCTTCCGATCAGAGCGGAAATAAGGCTCAAAGAGTCGAAGAGTTCACTTTCAAAACTAGCTTTTGTTTTCTCATTCTACCTCGCTTATGATTGGAATGACAGCATTAATAATGTGACTCTCGTTGCAATGACAGTAGACACGACATTAATCGCATGTTGACTGTGACTGCCTTCTGCTGGCGCGCTTTGCTGCAGTCAGTGGCCTTCGACAAAATATGGTCAGCCGGTCGGTGCACCGAAGCGTTGTATGGGTGTGTATATTCAGTGCAAACCCTGCCAATAACGCAGAACAAGCATTATTATTGAATCTGTGACGTAAATGAAAAATAAAACTGCCACCACTGCTCCCTATCGGGCGTGTTGCAAAATTCGAACCAGAAATGAAAATGCATGTACGTTGGAATTCATGATTACCTTGTACAATATTCAGGAGTCGAGGACTCAACGGTTTAGTTTTGTGTGCATCTTCCAAACTTCGCAATGCGTTTATGCTTCAGGTGATGGGAATATCATTTTGATGGTTCCATGTTGTTGCTCCTGCGATAACAATGTTGCTCCCATGAAATGCCAAATGTAAAGTCTACCCACAAGCAGTAACTGTCGCAATAGGCAATGTCGTGTCACCCATTGGGATAGATGAGTGTACTTATTTCATTTGTCAACAGAGATAATTTTCACTACTA
The DNA here is from genome assembly GCA_033980235.1 of Diadema setosum. Taxonomy (NCBI): domain Eukaryota; kingdom Metazoa; phylum Echinodermata; class Echinoidea; order Diadematoida; family Diadematidae; genus Diadema; species Diadema setosum. The sequence continues at coordinate 33,491,368 of CM067066.1, read as the reverse complement.
TAGAAGAGCTTGTTCGAGGCTTTTCCGACATTACATTGCAGAATGCCTGCTAATTGGATTCTAACCATTGAAATGTATGGCGTACGATCATAAAGGTAGATAGTCAATATGACTATATACTTACTAAGTCCTCGGAAGAAAGAAAAAATGAGTTTGATTTCATTCTAAAACTAGTCTATCTGGACTGCATGAATGACATGTAACTGTGCAAAACTAGCTTTTATGAGGTCTTTCACGATGTAGAGTGTCAACTTATAGATCCTTCTGAAAAAAAAAAATGCTGGGTTTGATTAAAATAGCTCGCAGTGCATGGTATCCGTTGCATTCACATTTCTTCGAAAGATTAACTGATTTGACAGAGCTGACCCCGCTATACAACAACAGTGATATACTTGACTGAGTCTTGGAAAATGCCTGACCGAAAAGCCGAGTGAGAGAAAATATGTGGCCTGACTGGGACCTTCTGTATACATGGCTATCAGACATAGTGCAATACTCCATGCTTAGTCAGCAGCCTTCAAGAGTAGCAGTAAAAAACAAAAAACAACGACAGAGCTTTCATTGAAAATCTGGCATATGAAGACAGTGACGTGCCTTTCATGCAATGGTTTAATAACCACAACCCACCTTTGGTGCAAGAAACAAAACATTTTTTTTTTTTTATTTATTTTTTTTTATGGAGATCAAATTAAGAAATTTAGCGAAGAGTTAAAACAGTGTGGCTATACAAGTAAACTGGATGTCACTCTGTGTACTGTGATAGGTTGTACTATCCGCCAGTTTCTATTAGCGTCTGTCTCCAGGTGTTCGCGTGTAAAGATGTAGCCGATAAGTTCACCTTGTTCAATTTCGTTGGTAAACTCAATTTCCTTTGCCACGTTGTTAATTGGCAGATCATCAAATTACATGTACACTTGTGCAGTAGATCGAACTGCAGAATCCATGGATTTGTTTGGCGGTGTCGCGACGTTTATTAATCGTCTTGACAATGAAAAAATGCACAAGCTCGCAAACTGAAAAAAAAACCCACAACAACATTGAAAGTCAAATGACGTCCAACAGGTTATTGGAATTAACGTTGATGAATGCATGGTGATATTGTTAATAATATTTACTCCCTTCCATTTAGGCTTGATATCATACAATTTTGTCTAATTTTTTTCATATAATGTAGACGGGGGAGGTTTTTTTTTTTTTTTTTTTTTTTTTTTTTTTTTTTTTTTTTTTTTTTTTTTTTTTTTTTTTTTAAGGATTTAAGGTTTTTAACTTATAGGGCCTACTTTTTGGCATTTTGCCAAAATATGAACGTCACCAGAGGTCTGTGTTTGGTACGTCGCAATAACTGCGTGTCACTTTTTTTTTTTTTTTTTTTTTTTTTTGCCAAGCCCAATTAATGTTTGCCCATTTGCACAGTCTGTTGAATTTGTAAAAGAGAGTACACAGCAGGAAGAAAGGGGCTCAAGGACCAGCTGACGTGGAAGAGCACTAACGTAAACACTAATTGGGCTGGGTTGGCTCTCCGAGAATCTGATTGGTTAGCTCCGTGGGCGTTGGCGGGGGCTCGGCTATGACCTACAGCCGTCCTTCATGAGGATGCCGTATTCATCACAATGTGCTAAGCGCCAAAACGCGAGAGTAGCCTAAATGCGCGGCGACATACACGAATTGATCAATAGTTATCAAGCAGCTGTATATAGTCAATGTTGTTTTCTGCGAAGATTTGAGAATGTACGTCATATATACAAAAGACATTATTTTTACCTTTTCTCGACCTTTGCAACGAGTGAGAGATCCCGAGGATTTATCAGAGTGCTTTCATTTCTTTGTAGACTAAAATTATATTATCTTGCTGATTTCTCTGTTTTGTTATCCTGTGTACCATGAGATTCATCTGTCAAATTACTTTTTATCTTGTCTGATAATGAAATTATTTTGTTTTGATGCTTTTGCATGGTTGTTCTTGCCTGAGACATGATATGATATAAAAGCATGTATCATGTTTATTCATTTATTCATTTATACATGCAATACACAATCATTCATATGTTTCATATGATGACTTGCAATCTTTGTTACTATGTAACAGATGTAATAAGGTTCTCTCTTCAGTTGGCCGTCTTGCTGTTGCCTTTACGGACATAAAAACAGAGCGGGTCAGACTCCGGTCATGCAGAGAAAGGTATGTAGTTTAGCACGTAGCCAAAACGCATAGGCAGGTGTACAGTGTGTGGGGCTCCTATTGTATTGTGTGACGAATGTTTCCACGAACGGCTCTCTTGAATTGAGCGACAAAATTACCCCTTTTTATAGTTTGCAGGAACTGGCAATGGGCCATCCACATCTCAAGTGCTGAAACAAACTGTCAGTGTGCGAGACAAAAACTAAATGATGATGCCAAAATCATTCTCGGGAGCAAAGAACAAACCAGTAAATGTCATAGAGGCATAATAATCTCTCCTCTCAAAACATCTCGATATCCATCTATTTATTTACTAACCCAATTCATGAACCTAAATAGAGCCACTTGATTGGTCTCCAGTTCAGAGATTGTGAAATGTTTGTATGGGTAGGATCCTAGATCAAAAGACACTGGAAACTAAAATGCATAAACATACAAACAACGATGCATGTAACGGAGCAGAACAACTCAGAACTTCGATGGGATATCAAATGACCGAGTCCATGCGTAGCTCCGTGTCGACACGGTGAAAGCGGTTGTGTATAGATTATTGTTAATTAATAATGTATATAATGGAACAGCATGGAAAAATGAACTTGGTTCGCTTTGGCTCAGACGAATGGGAATTGATCCCTGAAAAATAGATTACATTGTATGTATTTTTATCTTCACCTGCATGACTTACACACATTAGGCGTTGGCGGGGGCTCGGCTATGACCTACAGCCGTCCTTCATGAGGATGCCGTATTCATCACAATATTATGTGCCCAGCGCCAAAACACGAGAGTAGCCTAAATGCACGGCGACATACAGGAATTGAATGCTATTTTCTGCGAAGATTTGAGAATTCACATCATATACAAAGGACAACACTATTTTTACCTTTTCTCGACCTTTGCAACGAGTGAGCGAGGATTTATCAGAATGCTTTAATTTCTTTGTAGACTCCCATCTCACGGAGAAAGGCATGCAGTTTAGCACGTATCCAGAACGCATGGATATTCAGGCCTACAGTGTGTGGGGCCCCTTGTATTGTGTGACGAATGCTTCCACGAACGGCTCTCTTGAATCGAAGGACAACATGACCCCTTTTTCTGAATGATTTTATAGTCTGCAGAGACTAGCAATGGGCCATCCACATCTCAAGTGCTGAAACAAACTGGTATAGTGTGCGAGACAAAAACTAAATGATAATGCCAAAATCATTCTCGGGAACAAAGAACAAACTAGTAAATGTCATAGAGGCATAATAATCTCTCCTTTCAAAACATCTCGATATCCATCTATATTTACGAACCCAATTCACGAACCCAAGAGCCACTTGGTTGGTCTCCAATTCAGAGATTGTGAAATATTTGTATGGATAGGATCCGCTAGATCAAAAGACACTGGAAACTAAAATGCATAAATATACATAGCAAAGAACGGAGCAAAACAACTCTGAACTTCAGTGGGATATCAAATGACTGAGTCCATGCGTAGGTCCGTCTCGACGGGGTGAAACCGGTTGTGTACAGATTATTGTTAATCAATAATGTATGGAATAGCCTGGAGAAATGAACTTGGTTCGCTTTGACTCTGACGAATGGGAATTTTCATCTTCGCGTACATGACTTATACCCATTATATAGGTTTGCGGAGAATGAATTCGCAAAAAGAAAAAGAATAACAATTCAAACACACAGAAAGCGATGTGGGTAAAAGCATGCAGTAAAACCAACGTAATTGTGTGTCACAATATTGCTATAAACCATCGCAGAAAAATATCGTCATGTCATCCTACTGCTCTCTCCTTCTTTCTTTCTCTCTCTCTCTCTCTCTCTCTTTCTCTCTCTGTCTCTGCCTCTCTGGATACTGAATGATTTGATTCTTCCCTTTTTTGGTGTGTATGTGTGTGTGTGTATGTATGTGTGTGTGTGTGGGAGGGGGAGGGTGGGGGTGCTGGACACGGGTTGCTGCCCGGTCTCCCTTTAGTGTTTGTGTATTGAGGCAAAGGATTCCATAACAATGAAAGGAATTCGCACGTTAATTCATTACGTGAGGGGCGCGGCACAAAAACGTCATCTGATTGGTTGAAAATCGGGGCGCTGTCGGAGGCTCGCCTAAAATTTGCATGTGATCTTCAACTGTCATTCAGAATAAAACGCAAATTCGGTGATTTTTTTCTGACGCAATACGGTGTGACGAATCCAACATAACTACGAGGAAATACAATAACGTGTACTGGCAAAGGGCAAAGATGTTTTGACTACTGACGAGAGTGCAAAATAATACCATGACCCTCAAATCTGTTTACCTTCATTACAACATACTGATTTGATTATACACTGTATATTGTATTAGCCTAACCCACAAAGAATCACATAGTACCGTATGTGTATACATACAAATGTACACAGACATGATAATATCGTATTGCGTATATACAAATTGTCATGAAGTCATGTTTTTATTCAAAAGTTCAACAGACCGTCCCCATACTATAACTGTCTATATACCTATGCCATACACTATTGTACGTCTTATCGAAATATGACCAATCATGACATTTTTAGAAAGGGGACACGTCTTCCTAATAAAGCTACTGGTGAAATGTAGCTATGATCCCCAAGCCTTTATTCACCACTGTTCACAATATTGTGAATAACTGATGAGTTACGTCTTATGTCCGGTGACCAACTAGCACGCTTTGTCGTGTGTATAGTAACATCCTACGTATTAGTCATTGGTGAGGTTGACAATGCCATCGTTTTTCTACCACATAATGACTGCAGGGATGACAAGGCATTTCAGTATCAATGATCGAACTGCTTCCTTTTAGCATTTCCGTAACTATCGGACTACAGCCAAACGTAGAACAGGATTTTCTGCGTACAAGTTTGACGGGAACTATACCACTCCCCACACAGTGTAGATACATACATGTAGTTCATTTACGGAGGTGGCCATCTCTCTGGTGCACTAATAGCCAATATAAACAACAAATTTCATCCAATAAAACGCACCCGATTATATATATATATATATAATATACATATACATAATATCATAGGGGAAGAAAGAAACACGAAAAGGCTAGCCATTCAATATGATATTCAATTAACATTTTTTTCTCATGGCAATGATGCACGATACCAAGTATTATATAAAAACATCCAACTGAAAACACATACACTTGCTTACAAATATACAGATGTGAATATGATATAAATCATACATATGCATATGTGTTTGTATAGAAACACACGCGCATGTTATATTACATTCATATGATTGTAGCGAAGGTCTCGTACAAGCAGGGAAACAGCATACAATTAAATGGGCGTAGTCATTTTCCGCGTCATTTGCGATGAACAAAACATCCTACATACCTATAATTATGTTGCTCGCCGCGCTTTTAAATATAATGAGGAAGCATAGAAGGAAGTTCCGCTTACTTCAGTCTTCACGACAATGTAGGCCTATAGTGATCATAGGCTTCCACAATTATTGTATACTCTTTTCATTTCGTTTTACTTACCTTATTCTCTGTTACCAAAGAATGTGATGTGTAAATGTTTTTTGTCCAAAATTGAATGAAATTTGAATCGCATTGAATTGAATAAAATTTTGGTGCAATGTAATGATATCATGAGGATCGAGTGAAAAGCATTGAAGTTTGATTGAGTGAGCTCCTCATTCTGTATCATCAATAAATCTATTCAGCAATAAAATGACACTCGTAACATTTTTGTTTAGATATTGAAATCAATAATTTTCAATTCTTGTGAATATTTACATGTGCTGTTGCCAGCCGGGGAAACGCTGTCTAAACCTCAAGACTGTGGTTCATAACATGCTTAATGGGAATCCCCACTCCGTGGTCAACTACAATCACCGTGCAATAACGAATAGATAGTGCTATTGAATTTTCATGGAAATCGGATATGAAAATAAGAAAATCGTGGAATCTTCAAGTTCGGTACGCTTTTGCGAAACATAGGTAAGAAAATTGTGACATTTTAAGATTTCACTTTTTGTTTTTCAAGTGATGCTGTTTACGATTTTATATGCATATGCACTCAAAAGATAGAGCCATCGCTTATATACTATCCTTTCATTGGCTCGTTACGTCCAAGCATCACAATATCTTTCTTGTTCCAACGGATATACATTGAGCACTCGATCCATTTAGTATGTATAGCAACGGCGTAGTCATTGTAACATAATATGTATATGGTTATAATTGTAACTTAGGTGCATAAATGCATAATACCACGTGTATATGGACTTTGCTGCATCATAACTATAATCCTGGATCAGTTCCCCCCCCCCCTCATCCAGTCAACAGTTAACTCATATCAACTTTAAAAAGTTAATAAAAGTTTGAACAACCACAAGACCCATTTGTTCCAAAAGTGAATATTCTTTGCGGGTTTCGATTTGATTCCAGTGCTGTATGACGAAGTAATCACATTTTAGATTCTTTTTTTTTTTTAGTTCAATAAGTATATTGTGCATTATCAATTTTTCGTATTTTTGTTGTAACTGCGTGAGCGCTGTGTATCTTTTTTTTTTATATTGGTTATCATTATATTATTGTTACATATTTCTACGCCTTCCGTCCTGGTTTAATTGTTATATATTGTGACTTATACCCTGTGTACGACATGATCATACCGCGCAGCTTGGCGTTATCATTTGTCATATATTTTTGTTTTGTTTTGTTTTGTGAAGCTCTTGTTGTTGTTGTTTTGATATGTGGTAAGCATGTATATGTGTTATGCAAACTTCCTTAATTGTTTGCTTATTCCATATTCAAAGTCTCTGTCATGAGATGTCACAATAGACGACTGTCTCTACCTCCTGCCGAACGGTTGCTCCAAGGAGATAAGTCTGCTATACCTTCGGTTTATCGTATAATATAATAGTCCTTTTGATCGTTTATATTCATGCAGTATATCAGACATATACGTAGAACACAATATTATCAATTGTCGTTGTGATTCATTGTTATTTTGCTGTGTTTGGAATGTATTTATGGTGGTATATGCGAAGGTACTGGCATTTGAGATATATGGATGTACTTTTTGTTAATGGAGGTTGTGTTAAGATTTCTGTATTACTTGAATGAATTAATCAAATATAATTCGTCGGCCTCATGCCAAAAGGGCACTAATAGTGTACAAAGTCTATGGTGTTAAGGCCCTTTTGGCATGAGGCCGACGTAGTTGTTTTATTTATTCATCTTTTGTGTTTCCTTTTGAATTGTATTCTCTATGTATGTGTCATTACGTATATATGCCACTTATTCATGAAGAGTTTCCATTTTATGGATACTAAATAAAAGAAATGAAACGAAATGTGATCATATTGGAAAAAATGTAGGGCCTGCATGCTTCTGCAATTTGCATGCGAAACATCCGGCACTAAAATGAGCAGTGATAGCTGTGAATTCCGCGATCAAAATAGATAACTCTATAAACACCGAACGTACATCGTCATGAGTCATGATCGTGTTGTACAAAGGTAAGTCTAATCAACTCATTTTGCATGATCACGCATTCTATTTGCTTTGTACTTTTGTACTTTGCACTCTTCTCGATGGTCTTCTTCGCCTTGAGGGAGATGGAAAGTGATGTAGGAGATGAAGTTTGATAAAAGAAACCGACAAAAAGAACAGAAATGAAACAAAACAAATAAACAACGAACAACAAACAAACAAACAAGCAAGCAGACAGACATTGTAACCGAAACGATGTAATTAATGATATTCTCTGTTTTTTAATTTCTGCCGCAATAGAAATTGATTTTGATTAACACAAAGCTTCGTTGATTCATATCTTTGTTTGATATCTCAAAATGACAATGTTATTTATACTATGTGTCTTTTGATGGGTCTTACTCTGAATAACCCTTTTCAAGAAGGATGAGAGAGGGGATGGAATACGAAAATTTTCTGACAGCTTACAAGTGTATAACATAACCAGTAATCACTGTAGACAGACTTTGAACTTTGAAAGTTGCGCCACGAACACCCCCCCCCCCCAGAAAGACAAACAACATAATGATTATCTGTACGTTTTATGAACAAAATCAAAACAATCTTTCATGAGATGAGAATGTTTCATCATCGTCCATAAACTGCAAACGGTATTTTTCCCGTTTGCATATGCTTTGGTTCTACAAACAGACAAAGTGACGTCCCTTGCACAAGATTACCTCGTGTTCGGCAGGAGATAATATTGTTTATTCGGAGACTAGAAATCAACAAGACAGGGTAATAAAGACACATATTTTTATAAAAACTTCACGTAAAGGTATTGTCATCAGCTGTTTCTCTTCTTCCTCTCTTGAAAATCTGTTTTCTCTGTCTGTATGGTTCACGCCGTCCCCATAAAGATCCTCATGCACACTGAATATGAGATGATAAACATTTCATTATCTGTAAACATTGTTGCTACTTATATATTTTCAGATCACGAAGATCATGCCTTTTTTGCACTCTGTCCATGAGTTGATCATGCCATTATGCTGATCATTCCTCGGGGGAGAAAAAAAAATCAATCTAAAAGCTACACTCTGAAGTCAAAGCAGGAACAATAAAATCTTCCGAAAACAAACAATAGCACAAGAAATATCTGACATTCTTAAAAAGAATAGTGCAAAGTTTATCATACTATTATGAACATCAGCAATAGGTACGTCGGGTATTTTGTTCCGAAAAGCAAGCATTGACAATGATATAAGAATGACGGGGGATGAATGAATGAAGAGATTTTCTTTTCCCCTGTGTACGGACGATTCCATTTTTGTCAAGGATATCGCATGCATGAGTTGGCACACTCCGCATCCAGCATCCGTGTTGTCGAATCTCTCTTTACCGTGCTCATTCATAACCTGGTGACGTCACAGATCGGAGCAAACAGCGAAATACCTCTCCTATAAAGGCGACTCTCTCATTCATTCGTACCACTGTACGAACACGTTTGCTCGCCGTCTACCCGTCAGCAGCGAATTAAAGGTGATATAGATTTCCAGCACTGCTCACATTGATGTGAAATTTATTTTCAGGAGTCGTTCTAAGGGTAAATATTACCTTTGAGGAAAAGGACACATTGAGCAGCGAAATTCAAGAATCATACTATTTACAATGGAAGCGACTAAAGGACCTGTTGTGGTGACCCCCGATGCCGTCGATCCTGCAGACGTGATAGACAGGTAAGCATCATTATTCCTCCAGTCTTCTTTGCATTATATTTGCCCAACAATTAGACAACAGGTATAATATCCATTATCTTTTTTCTTTTTTCTTTTTTTGGGGGGGGGGGAATCATCTTCATAATGATGAGTAGCTTTGTACGCTTTTTCTATTTATGGAAATTTATGTATGGAAATTTATAGCGCATGTAATGATGTCACAGATGTACGTGTAATGAAAATTGTTTATATTGTAGAAAATAACATTTGTGTTTAGTACAATGTGTATTATGTTTGATGATACTGCTGGAAAGGAATTGCAAAGTCATGGCATATAGAGAATAAATCAATTCAAATCAAATCAAATTAGTGTATACTCACTGATGTATCATCATGAACGACCGACCACTGGATGAACAAGGATAAAGAATATTGTCCTCCACTTCAAGTTTATGTTTGCATTTATCATGCATTTACATTGTACACTGAAACCCTACACTTGATTCCTAAGTTATTCTCGATTTAGGCCTTGATCACGTCATGGTATTATGATAGAACTGAGTAGGCAATTGCCGTCAAAGCGCAACCTTCATGTTTCACATCTTATTGGGGAATTAAGATCGCTTCCCACCATAAGCCATCAGTTATTAATTATTGACATTTTCATTTATGGATTTCTCATTTCATTCTGTCAGTCCAGCTTTTTTACGTGACGTTCCTATCCAACTTGACTTGTGTCATCTGTAATCATACACTTTAATTTTCTCTGCGATGACTGTTGGGTATTTACTTCATTTCTACAGTTTATTACAAAAGAAATATGATTGTAATAAAGCCAGCTAAACCAAATAGAGATTTCATTGCGATTGTAACTCCTTGAGTTATAACAACACTTTATTATCAATGGGCATATAGATCCATCGATTAGCGGTTCATTACATGAATGAATGTGGCAGTGCAAAAATGAATTAATGCTCGCTTCAGTTCTTCGACCAGCATACGCAGAAGGCCTACTAGTAATACTGATTTTGCAGGGCTGCCAACATTGGAAACTAGTTGAGAGTGAGACTCCCATAGGCCAATGCTATAATTTAGGAGTCGAAATGAGTGAGATCAATAGAAATGCATGCAAATGAAATAAAGTTTTAGAGTGAGAAAGGACCAAAATGAGTGAGTCTCACTCTCAATGAGTGAGAGTTGGCAGCCCTGATTTTGTCAGAATAAAACGTGAAAGCTGTAGGTAGTTGGTCTTGATCAGATTCTCTTTATCAGACTACGTTAGTATCATGGACTAATGGTTTTAAAAAAATAATAAAAAGTGGGTCAACTTCAGGATCACCCTCACCCAAGAAAGATACGTGCTGAAAAGCATCAACACCGGCCTTTCGCCGCGCTGTCAGAGAACGGTGATAATAATTATGTCAGTCTGCTGCACACCATACCCAATACGTACACACACCATACCCAACACGTGACGAGAACGACAGTGTTGTTACCGGCATATGCTAATCAGAGACCCTGCCCCCGTTATAGCAGCCAATGAGAAACCGCGGAAGCGGTCACACCTTCCTATTCATCCAGAGAAATTTCCATCGCATTGACGCGTTACAAAATGTTCAATGTAATACTCTGTTCTGAAAATCCATGGCAGCTATCACGTCATACCCATCAAGAATGTTACTCTTTTACATTGATGTACTACAGTCGTGACTATCTAGTTACAATAAAGGGAAAATACATATATTTCGAATAGACGTGCAGCGGAAATTTGACAAGAGTGGCTGCTGGTTCAGCTCAGCTGATGCCAGTGACGTCATTGCTATTCACCAAGCAATCCCTCCCCCATTGACGTACGCACAGGACACGTACAACTCGTTCACAGTAGGTCAGTGCATACACCACAGTGGTTGATACAACGGGCGCGCAACCATCATCGACCGCGCTCGATCGCATTGTTCAGCTTTCCCTCCATTTCTACGCAAAAAATCCAACCCGCCGCGCGCCGCTCTACTGCATATACATGCACCACCGTGACTGTACTACATGCACCACACTCACCGCAAGAACATTGTGCGAGGCGACTGACTTGCGTTCATGGCGTTGTCTACCCGAGTAAACTACTAAACCACTGAGCTGAAATTCTTGATTGTGTCGTGAACTGCTTTCACAATGACATCGATATGTCGTCAGTTGTTGCGGTAAGATATGCGACTACGGAATTCAATATAATATTTGCTTTGATATACGTCTTCTTGTAGACAGTGTTCCAGTTATTGAGATTGTGCGATTTACGACCCACCGCATCACAGCACAGCTCCGCTGCAATCCCGTGCCAGTAGAACCTGCGTAACACTAAACACAGATTCATCTTTTCTTGCAGCGGCTTGTGCTGTGTCGACCGACCGTACCGACCGGCGTGCAATGACTTTCCGTCGTCATTCATGCCATGGACCATGGTCTACGTCTGATGTCGATGCTATTGTCCATCGCATTGTCCTGTATTAAATTGAACTTGACCCTGTTCTTGGTGCGCGCAGTTGACTGCACTCAGAACTAGAACAAAATTCGAGATCATATTTGAGTTTCCATATTTATATTGCTGATGATACTTTCGGCTTTCCGAGTAGCAGAGATCAGAGTAGAATCTATGTGGACACTGCTGCTGTACACTCTTCTTCTAGCTATGACAGTGTTTTTACACTTCTCCGTGATGCACAAGTAACATTAGACGCCTAACAGACTGAATAGCTAGTAGGGCCTAGTAGTAAGCATTAAATTGACTAAACTGGGTCGGGCATGTGATTTACTCTGAGATAATAGGCTACTACTAGTACTATTTTACTAGTCTAGAGACTAACACGTTACATCAAGATATTAAAATGATAGTTCTCTAGTTTTTCCTCGTGGCTCATGCCATTTAACAGGGCTCACTACTCAAGGGTCCAACACGTTAGCCCTACTAAACTATTCTTCTCTAGAATGGTAGACTAGACTGCTCTAGTTTATAAGTCGATTCTAGGAATCCAGCAGGAGGGACTGATCTTTTTGCTACAGACGACGCGCGCGTGGTCAATGGCCCATAAATAGGGCTAGGCTAGGCATTGTTAATGTTTTGCCATTTTTATTTCATTTTCTGCATCCTTCAGACTTTTTTTTTTTCTTTATATGTTTACTTTGCATCCTTCAGACTTGGTATAACTTTATAAAAGATTTTCAAGAAAAACTGGCAGGTTTTCACCTAAGTTTGCTTGGTTGTGTAGTAGATAAAGTCTATTCATACCGAATCATACCCTGCAAAGTTTCAAGTGTACTGAACACAGTACTGAACAATATACTTGTAGCAATTTTACCCAGGGTGGCGATTTAGGGCCCCTGATGAGGTGCAGGTACCTTATTATTATTACAATGTATTATTATTTTTTAAGTTACTGCTCAGGATGAATTTGGTGATTGCTGGTTCTAGTGTTGCACAGCTGGTATACATGTGCCCCCACCCCCACCCCTGCTGTATCTCTATTCATGCTACTGGGTTTACATCTGGTCCTGGTGGCTGCAGGAATCCCCTTTGTTGTAATCTTTGTTTTCCTTCTTGCTTCAAACTAATACATGTACCCCTTTGACGCTTAGCAAATTCAACCCGACTATCTCAAGGTAAAATCCTGGATGACTTTTCAGAAATCTTATCCTCAAACCATCCCTGGTGTGTAATTCCTGAGTCTCCAGCGAACTTCTAGGTGACGCTGTGGTATGAAAGGCATCATGGGAAAATTGTAGTCCTCTGGAACCCTGTCAAACATACATTTACATGTATTGATTTTATTTATTTTCCTTGAAATTTTTTATTAGTCTCATTGATGTTAAATTATACCTGTGCTCAACAGTTACCAGTTACATCTTTTACCTTCCAATTTCTGTAATAATGCAAATATGGAAAAATTGCTGATGTTACACAGTCTAACGTGTGCTGCTGTCATCAAGAAAAATGATATCGTGAATCAGTGGTGAGCAATACATAGAGATATCATTACTGCGGCGATAATGGATTGAGTACAGTATGTATCCATTATGCAGGGCTCGACGCTAATGGTGGCCGGGGCCACCAAAAACGCACGTCGGGCCACCAAAATTTCAGAAATGAAGAATTTGGTGGCCTGATCGGGCCACCAAAAAAGGTCGGATGTTTGCCTTTGGGCCACCAAAAATAAAAGTTAGTGTGGAGCCCTGCATTATGTGTCAACAAAGTACTTGTATGTACTTGTATCTTTCGTTCATATTCATTGGCTATGTGGTGGCATAAAAAGTGCATTTGTGGAGTGAATGCATTTTTTCAAACTGTATGATACAATGGTTGAATAGCATATTTATCCAAAGCATCAGCAAATAAGCTGTTTTTTTTTTCTTTTTTTAGTGTGTGTGTCTGTGTGTGTACACATGCATTTGTGTGTGTGTGTGTGTGCACTCACACACACATTGTGAGCACATGTAGAAGAATACCTTGTGTATTTTGCAAAGTTTTTATTTCCTTCTCAATTCTCTGTATGAATTAGTGTATTGTGTCCATTGCTTCTGCATGGTCAATGCTGATTGCTACCAGTGCAGGATTGTGACCTTTAGTGAATATTATATATTGATTATTGCATTGTCACAACTTACTATGACGCTATAAAAGTGGAACTGGTTCAGGATGAGAGCACATGTTTTGTGTGTCAGGGTACAGTATTGAGTGCCTTCATTTCAGTCACTTGAGGTATAGGGTACTTGAACTTGCAAGCAGGCCTTATTTGTTATTCTTATGTCACTGGACTAAATGAGAGATCATGGAGAATAAAACACTTGACAACCTGCCTGCCATATTCTCATCCCACAGTCAATTGCTGTCTCTGGTTTGCCTCATACATGTATGTACATGTGCAGCAATTTTGTGCCTAAAACTAGCCTGATGAGCAGATCTTCCAAACTTGCATAAGCTGAGGTCACTATTATACCCTGGCTTGCAAGAAGGACAGTTGTACACACTGTATGCTGCCTTTTGTTCGCATGATGCACTTGAAACCTACGGTACCTATTCAGTCTGGACTTCCCAGTTCCCATTTGGGCTGGGGAACTTCATAGAGACTTGTTATGAGAAAAAATGCATCTGGTGACCCAAACTGGGAGCTGGACAATGCTGCCTTCTTTGTTGGTCTCTTTCTGTCTTTATTAAGCTCTTCCAAGCTTTAACTTGTTTGCAATGAGGATTATAGACATGATTTTAAGGGGGGGGGGGGGGGGGTGACAGGTGGAGGGCAAAAAAAGTTGTCCCCTGCCTAATGTGTGTATCAGGGAGTTCTTTCTCAGTGATGAATTTTCCCCCGAGTTCCACTTATTGCCCAAATGGGACATACGACCGTGTATATGTACACACTGTCAGTGAAGAATTCCACATGAATGAGGATAAAAATGAGATATTGTAATATTATGATGAAATCTGCAGAGCAAGTCTACTAAAAGCCATCTGGAGCATTTTGAAGCTAGAAAAAAACAATCATTTAAATATAGGAGTGCTTTTTGAGAACAGTGATTAATATTTTCAAAGTCCCTGTTTCACAGATGATAGTATGGGACTAAGGGATAATTGTGAGAAAGGGGTCTGATAGAGACTATCCAAAATTCTATTAGAGTGGACCTGGGCTAAGGAAAAAGAGTGAGAAAATGTCTGAATGTGTGGGGGAAAGCAGTTTAATAATTATATAATATTGACTGGCCTCGAGGGAGATACCAGAAAATATTGCCCAAACTGAAAGAATATTGCCCGAGTCGAAGACGAGGGCAATATTCTTTCAGTGCGGGCAATATTTATCTGGTATCTCCCTCAAGGCCAGTCAATATCATAATTATTACCTATCCTCTAGGTAAATTAAGAAAATATGTGAATACGGCTATACACTATGATATAGATCAAGCCACATTTGACTACCTGTAGATCATCAACATGTCGAATAATTGAAAAATTGTTCATCAATGTATATCATTCAACTCCAACTTCAAAGATACATATGTAGTTGTAACAGGCGAACTTCAAACATCTGAACGCTTTTACACTTTATTTTTACTGCTGTTTAAATTTGGAGAGTTGTAAAACTGATGGTCACTCTGCAATTATTGAGCGCAAATGGACTAATCATTGTTTGACGCGTAGTGCTGCTGTAAGTGGTCGACCTTGTATGAGTTGATTTATCAGCGTTCTTCTGCGGTGCGTGTAACCGACACCCAGCGACGTCCTGGAATGTTTTCTTTTCGTGGTCGATCGGAGGGAGGTGGGGAGAGAGATCGCACTCTTTCTCTTCCCACCTCCCTGTGTAAAGTGAATGGCGAAAATCGGAAGATTGCACTGCTGGCACACATTGTTTTGTGTACGGTACGGTGTGTGTAACCGACACGCAGCAACGTCGCGAACCCGGCAGAGGCGAACGAATATTGCTTGCTGACCTTTTAACCCTGCAAAATATCAACTCCTGACCTTTTAACCCTGCAAAATATCAACCGGAATTGCCTCGCAAAACTCACTCGTATAGGTAATAATGAGATATATTTCGCCTTGCCATTGGGAGGTTGAAATGCATGTAATTTATGTCTGTGCAGTACCTCCATTTCATGGGATTATTCACTGCCTGACCCCTGTGGGTGTCGAGTTGACATTAGATGGTAAATATTGGGTTCTCCTAATACCCCAGAATCATGTTACCGGGGCATAATATATCTCCATCATTGAAAAAGATACCCTGCATCTGTTAATGACTGTGCTATCTGCACTTGATCTCTCGAGGTTAGGAATAGTCACATGAAGCTAGGGTACAGATTTGCTGATACAGTATACCGGTACTAGTACTGTGCAATTCATGTCACCTTTCCTCCTGCACAAATGTGTGGTATGCACCAGGGTCTAGCATAAATGTAATATGACTCTATTTCTCCCTCTCTCCTCCCCACCCCACCCCCTTTGTTTTTGTCATGGCAGTAGAAATAACAATGGGGTTGTCATCAAGTTTAAACCTGTCACTTGTGATGTGAGAGTTAATAAACAAGTATTATTGTCCAAATTAAGAATGAATTTTTGCATTGAGTTGTTTTCATTGCAACTGATTGATGTGTATTACCCTTCGACATAGATTAGCACTGATTATTCAGTGTTTTAATAGTAGCCATGATAAAAAAAAAATAATGGCCATTCATATGCGGTTGGCACTCACGTATTATACCTGGTACTTCAGCTTTCTTATTCTTCTATCATTTTGTATTTCTTTTATATGTTTTTCATGTAGTCATTTCAACATTTTTTTTTTCTGTTTTAGTGCTTCTCCTTTTTTTTTTCTCTCTCTCTCTTTTTAAAATTCATTACTCTTACAATGTTATTGCCACTTTCTAATTGAGAGAGAAAATTGTCATGGTTACATAAAAATCAACAGGGCCCTGAAAGTTCATAAGGGCAGGACGAACAGTTCATGTTCATGTGACAAGTTTGAGACTTGTCGGCCACGGGTTCATGGTAATTAAGCCTTCCACATGTACTGTATCCTTCTGCAAGGCAGTCTTGTCAGCGTATCAAGGGTCGTTCAGACAGAGATTAATTGATAGGTGTCAACTGTAATGCCATGTTTCCTGCTATACCCCCTTGAAACGTGAATCTGAAAGGGTACGCGGTATACATGCACGTAGGGCACAGCAACCGCCCACGAGAGCCTATAAACAGCATGTACCTATTGGTTCTATCATGTACAACAAAACATGTTATGTTCTGTTGTGCATACATGTAGCTTGAATTATATCTCTATCTGTCTACTTATCAGTTAGATTATCATACAGCAATGGTAGAATTTTGTGCCAGAATGCTTTATCCCACGCTCTTTGGTCAATAAGGACAGGATTTACAGTATATTAATCTGTGTGAATTTTTCAAAGAGCAGCATAAACTAAAATGTCTGTAAACAACAGATCCAAATTGCTGAGAAATGGGGGGGGGGGGGGGGTGGAATGTACAATTTTGTATCTTAAGCCAAAAATGTAAAAGAAGTATGGGGTGCATTTTTTAATTCTCTAACCCACCTGAATATTGCGCAGATCATGGCTAACTGCAATGCATTCAAATACAATGTTTCTAATCCGTGTGTGCTTGCCTTTGAATAAATGAGAGTAATTTGTATAATGGCATGGTACCACCCCCACAGTGAGTCATACCTGACACATCCATGGGAGTTGGTTTGAGGGGGAAATGTCCTGGTTTCACACAATCAAGTTTGATACAGATATGTCGGGTGTAAAGGTAACTGCTGACCAATACAACAGAAAAAAAAAAAACAAGCAAACAACAAGACCAAAACCCATCTATACGCACACACATAGTACAGAGGAAATAACCATAAAAGGCCAAAAAGTAAGAACCAGCAATTGTGGTTATGTGATATTCACTGTGAATGCTCAGTAGTATACACTGTACATTGTATGTAAGTACAGCTACTTATTTTTAAGGCAATAAAAATTATAAACTGTCTGTAGAGGTTTGTCAATTCAGTTAAAGATGAAATTTCAGGAGTTTTTAATGGGTAATTGTTTGTTTATTTGTTGGTAGGTTTTTTTTTTTTCGTAATCATTCAACTACAGAATAATCCCATCAGCAGCACCATTATGTCCACAATGCTTCCTTATTAAAACAGTTCAGCAGTTGATAGAACATTTTACTGACATAGTGCAGACTGGCTTTTGAGACTGATTATGAGCAGGTGGATGGAATAAAATATTAGAAGGCCCTCAGAGGAAGAACATGTGTCTGGAAGATGGGATACAATCAGTAAACCAGCCTATAAGATTACTAAAGAAAATGCATTCATGACTGGCAGCTGTTGACATTTCCTGGAGACACGCTGAAGACTGCCAGCACAGTGCAATATTGCAGAGGACACTAAGCTTATAATGGGCCATTAGATTGCTTCTGCATAATTCCTGCTGAAAAATTGCGCTCAAGTTGCAGTAAATCATACATAAATGATTCATAAAAGGAAATATACCTATGTACCATTAATTTACATTGAATAGCAGCATCTGTATAGTCACTCGTATATGGTCTTGGCATTTCTACAAAAATGTAGTGATGTTATGTCATTCTTGTTACATTGTCTTTAATAGCTTACTAAGAATGACTCAGTAAACAGCAACCACCAAGTAAGGTAGAAAAAGAAAGTTGGTTTTTGCCATTGTTGCACTCAGTGTTTTTTTTTTTTTCTTTTTTTTTTTTGTAAATGAAAACTCACTTCCAGGGGTTATCTTGTGTGCAGGCAACACTGTACAGTACAAAGTGCATGGAAGATGTACTACTATACCACACTGAAAATGATTGAGAACAAACAACAAAACTGACTATCATTAGCTCATATGAATTGTTACTGGACTGGAGTATTCTCTGTGCTTTACCTGCAGTTCAACGCATCATGCCATCAAGGCGCTGGGCAGATGTAATCTCCACACATCACCGTACTGTCACCAGCGGGCAGCAGCGGCAGCCAGCAAGCTCTATGGCCCACAGCTGGAGAGCCTGCAGCCCAGCGTCAGGGAGTACGTTTTGGAGAAGGCGGAGCTGTGCAGGCCAGACAACATCCATATATGCGACGGCTCACAAGAGGAGAATGACACCTTTCTCAAGAAACTGCAGAGCGATGGAGTGATCACGCCCCTCAAGAAATATGAGAACTGGTAAGGAAGTTAAAAAGAAAAGAAAACAGGCATGAAATGTATGTATGATGTATTTGTGTATACATTTCAATAGTTTTATATGCTATAATTGTAAATTATGTGTGTATACATTTCAATATCTAGTATCTTCAAAGCTTTAGTTTCAAAAAGTTTTATATAAGACACCATGTCAAGAGCCAAATGTCTTTTCCTCGCTGCCACATAGTTTATTCAGGTCATTATTGGTGCTATCATATTAAATGCATACCAGGTAATAGTATTATCATCTAAGCTGCATCTAGTCTTTTGGAGGAAGAAATTAAAGCAAGAATTGGTCTGATGTTGAAGCCACAAAGTAATAGGGATATGTTCGGTTGTTGTTGTTTTTGCTCGTCAGCAGATGAGGCACGCCAAAAGATTATCTGATCAGCGTTTCAAGGTAAAGAGGAAAGTGAAAGTTGAGAACGGAGACAATTGATTTTTAATATATTTTCCCCCTCCCCCACTCTATCCAGCTGGCTAGCGAGGACAGACCCCAGAGATGTGGCTCGAGTGGAGAGCAAGACGGTCATCGCCACTCCAAGCAAGAGGGACACAATACCCATCGTTGCCGACGGCGTCTCAGGGAAGCTGGGAAACTGGATCGCTCCAGACGTCCTAGACCAGGAACTTGGCGTCAGGTTCCCTGGTTGCATGGCAGGTGGGTCAAAGCATCAAGGACTGGAAGCAGTGTTCGGTTGTGTTTGTGTTTGGCGTGTTTGTCTTGTTTGTTGTGCACTTCTGTCTTCCTGAAGATATTGTGACCTTTTTAACTTTTTGGAAACAGCCCAGGTATACAATTTATTTGTTAAGGTCTGCAGGTTAAATTTCCTCATTAAACTATTAAAATATTTGTAAAAAAAACATGTAATTTAATACATATGTCATTATTAATTGTGTCTGTGCACACAATTCATACCTGCATATATCAGGTTTTACAAAATAAAAGTGAAACATATTGAATGATGCATGCCCAAAAAAAGTCATGAAACAAGAAAGAATCCATTGATTCACTGTCAACATTGTGAAGAATGCAGCACAAACGATGTGTGCTATATTAGTTTGAATGGCATGCCCATGTATGCAGTGCTTACCATTCTAACATGTTTTTTTGTTATTTTAGTGTATATTTCACATGAAATTGGCACCAACTGCATAATGTTCTGTGTGTTCCTTTGGGCTGACTTTTCATGTCTGTATGAAGTTGTTGCACACATTGCAGAATAGTAAATTGATTTCAGTATCGGGCAACATCGTACAAAACATCTTGCGTTTTATCTGCAGGTACCACCATCCATATTTTCCCTTTCCAGTAGGGTGGGCAAATGCCTGATTCTGAAATATATGAAAAATTGTCATGGCATGTGGTGGTGAAAATGAACAGTTGTGAAAAGAGTGAGTAAGTAAAATGCCGGATGAGTAGAAGACAATTTTTTCCTGATTATGCATGTTAATTTTACCGCAGATCATCTGTGTTTGGTGTCATTGTTGTGCAGGAGCAGATAGTGCAGCAATGTTGCAGTGATATCAAGAGATGCCACAGGATAAAGAAAAAAAACTTCAGACTTAGTGTATGCAGTTGCAAACACAGATTTACAGAGAGAGAGAAAAACCCTGGTTGCTGACAGTTTATGTTTGAAGCTATTTTGCAGCACTATGGCCCGAATTCACGAAGGTGGTTTAAACTTAGACCATTGTCTAAAATAAGCATGAAATAGGCGCACCTTTGACATGCATGTATCAATGCATGTTTGCTATTGGATGTCTGTTGGTGTACACAATCTGTCAATTGTATTTATGCAGAAGAAATTTGCATAAACCATGGTTTCAATTGTACCACCTTTGTGAATTTGGGCCTTGGATATACATTGTACAGGTGCTTGCTAAAACAGCACTTGACGAAACTGACACACATGTATAGCAGTGACAACACGCAATGGAAGCGTGCAGTCTCCTGCA
Organism: Diadema setosum; assembly: GCA_033980235.1. Lineage (NCBI taxonomy): Eukaryota > Metazoa > Echinodermata > Echinoidea > Diadematoida > Diadematidae > Diadema > Diadema setosum. Next base: position 33,470,309 of record CM067066.1, on the reverse strand, counting down.
ACATGATAGTCACGCAACTTGAAGTAGTCGTATAATCCAGGTCCGTAATTATCTTTATCTGCCCTCCGAGTGCGAACATGTCTAGGAGTGTTGGCCCGGCAGGGACTAAAGACAATAGTCCATAAAGTACGCTTACACACAAGCACACATGCACCCAGAGTTAATTTTGTTTGCTCGCTTTCAGGCTAAGTGGGGGAGATGATAACCTCACCAGGCATCAAGCTAATCTCCTCATGGGGCAAATTCTGAACAGCCAGTTGATAGCAAAGTAACTTTCAAAAGAACAGAAAAACAAAACAAAATGGAGTCCTAAGCACAGAAATAATAAATGAGCAGGAGAGATAAAAGTGATAAAGTTGCCAATCTGGGCGTCAAATGCAGTCGAAATATGGATGTATACATGTAGGTGAGCCTCTAGGGAAAAAAAAAAGAGACGTGTGAGAACACATAGTGGAAAAATTCTCACCAAACAAACTGTCACCACGTTTGTAGATAAGGATAAATACTGGAGAGTAAACTGTACTTTGTCCTGTGTAGTGTAAATGTTATAGGAAGTAGAAACCATGTCAAATTTGTATTTGTATTTCAAAGTCACACAGTCTGGTCATGGAATAAAAAAACAGAGATTTTGAATAAAAATGTGCAATTTACCATTAGGTTTACCCACACATATTGCATGTTCGTGATTCTAGATTTATTGTCGTGTTGCATCAAATGTTTGTACCTTTATTCAGTTGTATACTTTATGCAAAAGATTGCGAGGTAGGAGTGATGAAAAAATCTTAAAAACAACTGCAAAGAAAAATTTCCATATTCCAAGATATATTAGGACCATTACCAATTGATGAGTGAGATTACAATTTGTGTAATTTTACACTACCTTGCATTGGAATGTATACATGTGGCATAAAAGCTTTACCTCCAATGTTTTTCATGTCACAAGGTCAGTTTTGACAATGTACTATGCACATGTACATTTACATTATGAGCTGTGTTTTTGGTTTAGGGTTACAAACACTCTGCTATTTGCCCAGTCATCTGTTTAAATTAGCAGTCTATTCTAGAAATCTGTTCCCTCGGTTGTCTGAAAATCAAAATTTATTTTGCTCTGCAGTGTTGCCTGCATTGAGAGCGAATGGCATGGGATGGGAAAAAAAATCCAAAGAGATGGAGTTAACCCTAATCCCACCGGTTTTTTTGAGGGACTTGAAACCACGGGGGGACTTTTTAGCCCCTCCCCCCCCCCCCTTCAGATCTCGGTCGTGGATCGCGCGATCCTCGCGAAAATTTGCGCTAAGGTAGAGACCAATGTAATCTACAATACTGTAAAATTAGATTTTTCAAATTTTTATTTATGTATTTTATATTAATTAATTTATCCTAATTTATGCAAATTTTTTTTTTTTCCTACAAATCTGAAAATAAAGCTCCAAGATTTCTAATTTTTGGTTAACATGTTCTTTTCAATATCCTCAACAATAATATTGAAGCAAAAATGCGGCTTCATAATTATTTCTTATGTATTTTATTGTTTATTGAATTTCTTAAGTATTTCTTTGTTTTTTTTACTTTTTGTTTTTGCTGTTTTTTGTCAAAATTTGTCGCAGAAACTTTTTAAAGCATAATCAGGCTAAAATAGATCATTATCAGCCATTGAAAGTAAAGATACTTATTTCTATATGAATTAATTGCAAAAACACAATTTACATTGGATTTGTACACAAAATCACGTTTTTTGAACAATTTTTGGGTCGACAAATTTTTTTCAAAGGGGCGTGGCTTCAAAACAGTATGCCCGGGAGCGACAAATTTGGTCTCAAAAGTTGCGCTATACTTGAAAGAAAAAAGTCATAAAATGTCGCGGCGAGAACATCACGCGTTGCAGAATAATCATGCGAAACGTCGAGGGAGGGGACCTGATGATTTTAGTAGGATGTCATCCAATTGAACATACACATACAACCATGTCTTTCTGTGGTTTACAGACAGTTAAAAAACCACTTGCCCTGTATCTTGATTTTTTTTTTCATGTTTGTTTCCCATGGTGAATATTTAACAATTGAGTGGTTAATTACAACTGCCTTCGATCGGTAAACTGTGAGTTCTTTGCTTGGGCAAAGTTCATTTGTACCAGTACCAGTATAGTTCCACAGTGAGCTCCTATCAATAGCATGGTATTTTTGTAATGTAGTTGTGTTTATCCTGCAAATTACAGTAAGTGCAAAAAGGCAGCAGAATTCAGAATGATGTGACCTCATATGCCAAATGCCACTAGAAGCAGAATGGAGCATGGGCCATGTTTTTTTTTGTTTGTTAATGATTTCATAGTGTTTGAAATAACCAGTCAATATGAATAAGCAACTATGCCACAAAGTGGAAATGTGACAATATTTGAATTCAAATGACATTGACTTGAGTGTAAGAGAGTGCACAGCACAGTGTTTTTGAATATGATGTTTGAAATAATGTCATGTAAATGTGTAATTTTAAGTATGAATGACTGTAGAACATTTGATGTTATGGATATCACAATGATTGGAATTATGTGTCATCTGATTTCAGATGTGAATAATTTTTCCTGTAGGGTCATCTCATCTTACAGGGCAAACAGATGTAACTTTATCTCTTTTCCCTTTGTCCATCTTGATCTGGCTGCAGGGAGGACCATGTACGTCATCCCCTTCAGCATGGGGCCAGTGGGCTCGCCCCTGTCCAAGATCGGCATCCAGGTGACCGACTCCCTCTACGTGGTGGCCAGCATGCGAATCATGACCAGGATGGGCAAACAGGTCCTGGACACCCTCGGAGACGGGGAGTTCGTCAAGTGTCTCCACAGCGTCGGGCAGCCACTTCCGCTCAAAGGTAAAGGGTGCCAGGATTTTTTGCCCTGACCATCAGGCAGAACCTAATTTGAATTCAATATTTGTCTGGTACCATTTCTCATCCCACATTCCTTACACAGAACTGCTATGTCTATCAATTGATCCTCCCTCTGATGATGGCTGATCTCTCCTTTAATGTTCCTTCTTCTCTCTTTGACTTAATATCCCATTGTCTTTCTTTTAGTCTGTCCAGACCATGTTGCTGGCACATGAGTTTTTCATGAATTAAGACAGTCAATTGAATATGAGTGAATTAACTTTGCAGTTGATCAAGGCCATTTGTATTAAGAGGTTTTAATCATAGATATTACATGCTTATACTGATTAGTCTGATGTGGCCTAGACCCTTTGTTTGTAGCAGATCTAACTGTTTTGTGTTTTCCAAACTGAACTCGAGCTCTGTATTAAGGCTGCTGTGTAGATGTTGCAGGATAGGTCATTTGCTGTAATGTAATCACTTGTACGTAAAACTTACTCAATGTATTGTGATTACTGTATATACCAAATATTTGGCAAGGTTTTATTTTTTTGAATTTTGCAAGTCAGGTTCTATTCGCAAATTTACAGACGTACAAAAAATATGAGTCTGATCTCGATATGAATATCGTCGCTGGGGCGACAAGACCTCGTATCTACAAAATGTCAAATGTTCAGGAGAGCCAAAAAAGCATGGCTGCCAAATACTTGGGTACCTAAGGGGGGGTCACTGTGCACCCCCCCCCCCCCCAGGACTCCTCGAAACTTTCATTTTCAGGATCCTCATGACATACCAAAACATAATCAAGATGTTAACAGGAACGAAAAGTGGCTGTTCTAGGTGAAATTTAATGTATTCTATTGTTTTTCATAATTTCTTATGTATTTCTTTGTTTTTCAACTTTTTCAACTTTTGTTTTTTCTTTGTTTTTCTATTGGAAATTGTCACTGACCACTTTTCTACCATAATTAGCACAAAACTAATCAATGAAAGTGAATAATTGTAAAAATAATCAGGTTTTCATGACCTTCATGACAGAGCACCTGTTTCCCATAGGAAATGTACACAAAATCATAAAATTGTGCCCGTTTTGGGGAGACATACCGTTACAATAATGGGTGTGACTTCGCAAAAGTATGCGCGGATGTTGCAAATTTGGTCTCAAAAATTGTGCGAGACTTGACCAAACAAAGTCAAGAAGCCTCGCGACAGATTTATAGCGCGAAACTTTGAGGGGGGGGGGGGTGGCGGATCCCCCCCCCCCCGTCCTTATGTATGTATGTAATATATATGAAGAGTTTGTTTGCAAAAACCGATAAGTCCATATTTGCCAAATGGAGATATTTGCGATTAAAGGTCAAGGAAAATAAAGAGAATAATAAGAAAATTGGTGCTTCTTTTGACCATAACTTCAAAAATGTACCTTTATATGTAGTGACCAATATATCATTTAAAAGGTATTATTTTGCACTTTATGACAGAGACCATAACTCAAAATCTTTAAAAATGGACTTATCGTTTTTTGCAAACAAACTCTTCATATGTGCTTACATGTTGGGCCTACATAGTAGGGTACCTAAGGGGGGGGGGGTCACCATGCACCCCCCAGGACTCCTCAAAACTTACTTGACTTTGTTTTGTTCAAGTCACATGCAACTTTTGAGACCAAATTTGCAACTTCCCCGCATACTTCTGCGAAGTCACGCCCATTTTTGTAACGGAATGTCGTCCCAAAACGGGCACAATTTTGTGCTTTTGTGTACATTTCCTAGGGAAAACAGGTGCTCTGTCATGAAAGTCATGAAAACCTGATTATTTTTACAATTAATCACTTTCATTGATTAGTTTTGTGCTAATCATGGTAGTAAAGTGATCATTGACAATTTCCAATAGAAAAACAAAGAAAAAACAAAAGTTGAAAAAGTTGAAAAACAAAGAAATACATAAGAAATTATGAAAAACAATAGAATACATTAAATTTCACCTAGAACAGCCACTTTTCGTTCCTGTTAACATCTTGATTATGTTTTGGTATGTCATACGGATCCTGAAAATGTAAGTTTCGAGGAGTCCTGGGGGGGGGGGGTGCACGGTGACCCCCCCTTAGGTACCCGACTAAAAGCACCGTAGCGAATGGGATAGCGTTTCCTTTGACATGCCATGGTGGCTTCATTTTTGGAATAAGACAGTTAGGATTTGGTCAGGACATCACTTAACCCATTATTTGACCATTAATAAAAAAAAGTCATTTTCACGAAAATTGCAGATAACAAGGTCGTGTCACTCCAGCGACGATATGTCATTCATGTATACATTTCTCCGTTCAGTACTGTGCTCTATGATCGCGAATTTAACCACTTGCAAAATCGTCGGGAAGTCCCGATTCCTGAAAATTTAGCTTCGCTAGATATATCGTGTTTACAGTATATTTGCAAATTGAAAACAGAGTTCTCCTGTTTGTGAAGGAGTGTCTTAGTTTTGATATCAACTCTCTTGAAACTTCCATGTCTATCCTCTTTGCTCCATTTCCAGAACCTTTGGTCAATAACTGGCCATGCAACCCAGAGAAGACTATCATCTCACACATTCCAGACCGCCGCGAGATCTGCTCATTCGGCAGTGGCTATGGAGGCAACTCCCTGCTGGGAAAGAAGTGCTTTGCGCTGCGCATCGCATCGCGGATCGCCAAAGATGAGGGCTGGCTAGCAGAACACATGCTGGTTAGTAAGATTTTTGTGTTTTTTCTTTTCTTTTTATCACAAATTATAGAGAAGTTGGAATCATGAAGACAAAGTATGTTTTCAAGCAGTGATGTGATTTATTGAAATGCTATACAGCTGTAGCTTGTGATGTATGATATTTAAATAAAAAAGACAGCAGTGTTTTATTTCTAGCATAATCATATTGTTCTTTATCATTCGATGATAGTAATGATAATGGACATGATGATGCTGACAGTGATGACTAATATTATCATCATTGGTAGTACTTGCGCTAGTAGTAGTTGTGGTATTTATAAGTACTGCTTATTTTTTTGGTATATTGATGGGCAACAATGAAAGTGGACCCACATTTGGAGGGTGTGAATATAGACTGCAACCATCTTGATTTCAAAGCTGGCATGTCTTGATTTAGAAATTAATGCCTTGGTGATTGTTACAGGTAGCAAGCAAGCGAATTCAAAAGATGAGATAATGCAGACTTGGCTTGATTGCAATATGAAAGGGAATTATGGCTGCACAACAAAGCAGTGATACAAATGAAAAATTCCATCTTGGTTTGGAGTTGATAATTGTATCAGTTTCCTTCTTTCTCAGCTGTTGAGTTTCTGTGAAAAGTAGCCTCTGTGGACATATAGATATGCTGATTCTGTGGATATAGCAATTTGCCTAGTTTGTGTATGAAATAGTCGATTTGCTACATTTTGCTATTTGCCTGGGCAAATGAATTTATATCCCTCTCTTTCTTTCCTACTGTAGATTCTTGGGCTTACGAACCCAGAGGGCGAGAAGCGCTATGTGGCAGCCGCTTTCCCCAGTGCGTGCGGCAAGACCAACCTGGCCATGCTCAACCCCACCCTGCCTGGCTGGAAGGCAGAGTGCATCGGTGATGACATCGCCTGGATGAAGTTTGACAGCGAGGGAAGGCTCCGGGCCATCAATCCCGAGGCCGGGTTCTTCGGCGTCGCGCCGGGCACATCAAACTCGACGAATCCCAACGCAATGGCAACCATCGAGAGCAACACTGTCTTCACAAACGTGGCATCGACAGATGACGGCGGGTTCTTCTGGGAGGGTCTGGAGAAAGAGACACCAGATGTGAGTTCACTAATTGCGTTCGATTGTTGCCAAATGTTTTATTGTAACAAATAAAGACAGAATAAACTGACCAGAAAGAATATAAATTATTAGTGGAAAAGTGAGCAAAGAAAATGGGATTCCATCGGGATTTCGAACCCGAGACCTCCGGATTGCTAGACCGGTGCTCTACCGACTGAGCTATAGAAAGCCCTAGTGCAGTGTTCGTCCCAGAAACCCTTAATTCTCAATGCTCGGGTGGTCAGAAGCTATAGCAGTGTGTTTGTGTGTGACACACACGCACACACTTGAACCTGGCATAAACCCGAAGGATAATTCAACTTGGGGATAAATGCGAGGGATCACCGAAGTGATGCAGCTTTTTGAGTTTGTAACAAATAAAGACAGAATAAACTGACCAGAAAGAATATAAATTATTAGTGGAAAAGTGAGCAAAGAAAATGGGATTCCATCGGGATTCGAACCCGAGACCTCCGGATTGCTAGACCGGTGCTCTACCGACTGAGCTATAGAAAGCCCTAGTGCAGTGTTCGTCCCAGAAACCCTTAATTCTCAATGCTCGGGTGGTCAGAAGCTATAGCAGTGTGTTTGTGTGTGACACACACGCACACACTTGAACCTGGCATAAACCCGAAGGATAATTCAACTTGGGGATAAATGCGAGGGATCACCGAAGTGATGCAGCTTTTTGAGTTTGTAACATATAAAGACAGAATAAATTATGCCAGGTTCAAGTGTGTGCGTGTGTGTCACACACAAACACACTGCTATAGCTTCTGACCACTCGAGCATTGAGAATTAAGGGTTTCTGGGACGAACACTGCACTAGGGCTTTCTATAGCTCAGTCGGTAGAGCACCGGTCTAGCAATCCGGAGGTCTCGGGTTCGAATCCCGATGGAATCCCATTTTCTTTGCTCACTTTTCCACTAATAATTTATATTCTTTCTGGTCAGTTTATTCTGTCTTTATTTGTTACAAACTCAAAAAGCTGCATCACTTCGGTGATCCCTCGCATTTATCCCCAAGTTGAATTATCCTTCGGGTTATGCCAGGTTCAAGTGTGTGCGTGTGTGTCACACACAAACACACTGCTATAGCTTCTGACCACCCGAGCATTGAGAATTAAGGGTTTCTGGGACGAACACTGCACTAGGGCTTTCTATAGCTCAGTCGGTAGAGCACTGGTCTAGCAATCCGGAGGTCTCGGGTTCGAATCCCGATGGAATCCCATTTTCTTTGCTCACTTTTCCACCAAATGTTTTATTGATGACATTTCTGTTTAAAGTACTCTACTCCGGCAGTGCAATTTCAAATCAGTCCTTACAAAACACATTGTCATACTTGTTTGTATCTTTGAAAAACTTAGATGAGATTGGAGTGTCGAATATTAGGCGCTTTATAATATTATGATACTTGACTGTAATGAAATATTTTTCTTCCAGGCTAGTTTTGAAAAAAAGAAAAGAAATGAAGAAGGTATAAGATTGTTGATCCTCTAATGTGGAAGGGAAAAAAGGAGAGATTTTTTTTTTATTTTTATTTTTTTTTACCACTGCACCAAGTATACAAAAACTTCTTGCCGAATGAGATCCGATAGGAAGCCCCAATTCATATCATGTTTGAAAGCCAAATTTAACTTTTTAATCTAAAAGCTGGAGCACCTTTCTCATTACTTGCCTCTGTTACTCCTCTCCCATTTCAATGTAACAGAATGTGAAGATTACCACGTGGCTTGGCAAGGAGAACTGGAACAAAGACATGAAGACGCCGGACGGCAAGAAGCTGCTAGCGGCCCACGCCAACTCGCGTTTCTGCGCCCCGGCCAGGCAGTGCCCAGTAATGGACCCGGCCTGGGAGGACCCGGCTGGGGTGCCCATCGATGCCATCATCTTTGGAGGAAGGAGACCAGAAGGTCTGTTGTACTTTACACCCTGTATACTAAAATGATGTGACAAATGCCAATTTTTTTTTTTTTTTTTTTTTTTTTGGGGGGGGGGTTGTTAGATGCATTCTTCCTCCCCACCCCCTCCAATTTCTAAGACCAGGATTGAAATGTCATTCATAAATAATGAGCAGATAATTACAATGTAAAGTACACTGAGAGATTGTGTGCATATGAATGAAAAGAGAAAATGGTGAGGGGGAGAGGGAAAGAAAACGAATATACAATCAAGCAGGATGGAAAACCAAACCAACCAATCCCTACCCCCCCCCCAAAAAAAAAAAAACCCAAGCAAACAAACAAGAATCCCTTTTATTTAATATAAAATTAGCAATCATGAACTTAAGTAGAAGGAAGTCTCTGTTAGGAAGACTCTTTAAGATACAAGTGAAATGTTTGCATGCAGTCAAACATGAATATATTTTGATTGAACAATTCTTCTCCTCTGTCTGCTAGGTGTTCCTCTTGTCTATGAGGCATTTGACTGGAGTCACGGCGTCTTCATCGGAGCCTCCATGAAGTCAGAGTCTACGGCAGCAGCAGAACATGCAGGTAGGCTTTGATTACAGACCTGTAACTGATGAATTGAATGGCAAATAACACATGCTACTACTTGAATTTCCAAAACATCCTGTCTGCCATCGTACTTTGAGTGATTTTAGCCCAGGGATGAAATGTGCTGAGTGATAGACAACAACAACAACAACAACAACAAAAGAATGCCATCCCAAGGCAAGCCATTGTAAGAAAAGAAGGAAAGGAAAAAAAAAAAATGTTTTATACAACAAAAGATGCCATGTATAAGTCTCCTCCCTTCCCCATCCACATTTCCCTCCTGTATACAAACACTCCTTCACAAGAGGAACACACACAAAAAAAAAATTACCTATCATTTACAACCTCGTTCTCTCCAGCCAAGGTCATGATGAATGACCCCTTTGCCATGAGGCCGTTTTTCGGCTACAACTTTGGCCACTACCTGGCCCACTGGCTGCACTTCAAGGACAGGCCCGGCCTCCAGCTGCCCAAGGTCTTCCACGTCAACTGGTTCCGCAAGAACACCGCCGGCAAGTTCATCTGGCCCGGATTCGGCGAGAACACCCGAGTCTTGGATTGGATCTTCCAACGGTGTGCTGGAAAGGTTGGTATCTTGTTCCTCCAAAAGAGAAAAATCTTCCCACATTGTGATGCAACTCACATTATTTTGACAATCTGTCTGTATCTATCTGCCTGTCTGTCCTTCTATCTATCTGTTTGTCTATATATCTATCTATTAATTTGTTTATGTATGTATTTATTTACTTATTTATCTGTCTGTGTATCTATCTATCTATCTATCTATCTATCTATCTATCTATCGTCTATCTTTCTATCTATCTATCTATCTATCTATCTATCTATCGTCTATCTTTCTATCTATCTATTTATATATCTATCTTCTACCTATCTATCTATCTATCTATCTATCTATCTATCTATCTATCTATCTATCTATCTTTCTATCTATCTATCCATGTATCTATGTAGACAGATCACATATATCATGAACATCATGGATATGAACTTGTGGTTAAAGAAGAAAAGAAAACAGTTAATTGCTGTATCAAACAGATTGTCGTAGTCTCAGGCGACTTTTGTGCAATTTGGCAGTGAAATTTGTAGGTCTATATCGTTATAAAATGTGTATGGGACATGCCTCACTGTACCACTGAACTATTCTGAGACAGTTTCAGGCAGTTTATTACAAAAGTTGTATTAATTTAAATGTGGATGACATAGTTTAGAACACAATTATTATTTTTTTCTCCTCATTTGTTTTTTTTTTTTTTTTTGGAAAATTTATTTGAGAAAGCTGGCCTTAACTTTAAACACGATGTGTAACTATAGAGCCTGAAATGTTCACCTGCATTTTGATTTTGCGAATTTTGTGTGAGCCGAGATTTACCGAATCAAAATGCTCACGAAAGTGCTTTTCTACACTCTATGCATTGAATGCAAGTGACATTTCATGAAAATTTCATGCTGTGAAAATACCTTGCTAAACAGTGTTAAGTTTTAAGTAGCTACAAAGTTGACAAGCAAAAGATAGGAGTTGTAGCCGTACTCAATTCCCTCAACAAAGTTACCAAAACTTTTACGTACCTGACTCTTAACCCATCTACATCCAACTCCAGGAGGGGATTGCACAGGATACCGCCATCGGACGTGTGCCGACGCCCGGAGCCATCAACCTGTCGGGCCTGCAGGAGGAGGTGGATATGGAGGAGCTCTTCCGGCTGCCGAAGGACTTCTGGGAGAAGGAAGTCGAGGAGATCAGGAGCTACTTCAAGACCCAGGTGCCCGAGGATCTCCCCGAGGAGATCAATGCCCAGCTCCGGCTTCTCGAAGAGAGGATCAAGACCCAGCTCTAAGGAAGGGGACCGGTGATAGATTGAGATGCCATCTTGCATTGTCATCATCATCACCAATCACCATCCTTTGGTGGGGTGACTCGAGTGAAGAAAAAGACTCTATAACACAAGCTGGGAAAGCTTTTGCTCTGCAGTGCAAAAAAGAAGCGAAGAGAGCAGTGGCAATTGCTTGTTTGTTGTTATTTTTTACCTTCTTAACCAATGCATAGGCAAAAGGGAATTCGGAAGCAATCATGCTGTCTGACCATACTGATGAGGATGCATGCTTTTGCACTAACACAAATTGGCGCCAGTTTGTTGGAGATGTTATGGCAATTCTCGAGTTTGATTTTTTAAAGAAATTCGACAAGGCTTTTTAATGACATAGCAAGATACCAAATATTTCATGATTCAGTGACGACAGGTAGTATTGTTGGAATGTAGTTGTGGAAATGATCTCTTTCCCCTGATAGGTAACAGAGATCATTCAACAACCACGCGCATACACCCAACAAAGGTGTGAATCACTGAAAAATATCATGCCAAATCAATGTATCACGCCAGTGGTAGATAAGCGAAGCTCATGTGTGAAGTAGATGTGGCTGTAGATTTCTTAATGCAGTCTTTATTTTTTTTTTTGTCAGTATGTGTGTCAGTATGTCTGTGTGCGTGTATGTATGTGGGCGTATTTATATGCGATTGATGAGGAGCTGTACGTGTGTTCAAACTGACACTGTGTGGGATTACGGGGGGGGGGGGGGAGGGGGAGGGGAGGATGAGGATTGGATGCATTTTAGATAAGAGATGTACAGTTGTCTGTGGTCTTTGAATCTAATACATTATCCCTTCATTTGTTTTGTTTGTGTGTGTTTTTTTTTTATCCTCACTTTCACCACATAGATTTCACTGCAGGTTGACAAACTAGAACACTTTGAGTGCCAAACACTGTCCACGTGGATTCCCCTACCCTTCTCATGTGCTCACACATATTCAGCCAGAAGTGTGGCCACTCAGTGCATATAGATCAAGTGCATTGACCTTCCACCTTGACGAGTCATCTTTAATCTGTACATGTGAAGGACATGCCTCCCCATCTTTTTGTAGCCTTTTGCCAAATAACATTCCCATTTGACCCTACAAGCTGATAGGTGGGGGAGGGGCAAAGTTAAATTACTTTTTTACCCTTCATCCTTGACCTTTCAGCCAGTCAATTTTTTAAACTATATTCACATAAATAGAAGGTCTATTTATGTCTATTTTTTCCACCAAATGACATAACATTGGAATTCCTGGTGGCAGTTATGGCTTGACCATATGGCCATTTTTAAGTTCATTGGATGTTTGGCCAAAACCTAATAAGCACGTCTTCACGTCCTTGTGTTGCGTAACTGTTCTAGTGTCAATGAAATCTGGGGGGGGGGGGGGGGGGATGTCCTAAGTCATGATGACAAGAAATGGGATGAACAGGGCCAGACAAACATAGTGCCTCTGTCTCTGTTTGGGGTGCAGGCACAAACATTAAAAACCAAAGTGAATTCTGAGAATATACCTCAAGCATCAATATTTATATAGCTCATCGAAATTATAATAACCATTGACAGTATTTTCAGTGTCTTGAGGTGTGTGAAGGATTTCGTCCAAACTTTCATAGATCTATATGATGACATGCCGCTGTCAGCGACACCAATAGATTCAAAGTTTGAGAGGTAGAAGTTTCTACTGCTCATGAAGCCTTCATCTGATGAGGAGTTTTCCAGTTTAAGCAACAGTTTTGACAAGATTATTTGGGCTACCAGATAGCAACTACTATTGGAACATTAAAAAAATGCATAACCCATTGATCCATATTAACATAGGGAAAAGTATTCTGCTCATAGTTTGTTACACATGCTTTGTGATTGTGGTAAAAGCTTGTGGATATGATTACTGTAAACTCAATTACACATCTGATATAGGGAAGGCAAATGGAACATGAATTGCTCTGAAATAATCAAAGTTGTATCTAATGTCTTCGTGATAACCTGTTCTATTATATATCATTATATCTTGTGTTGATAAGTGGTTGTACACATGTAATGTACATAATTATGTGAATGCGTAAAGCCAGAAGCGATATTAAAATAGAAGGCATTTGTACACTGTATTTATATCAAACAGAGAAGATAATTGTGTGATATGCTTCCAGGCCTGGCCGCATAAAAGGGTATGAGCTTGCTTGAGTCTATGTTGAGTTGTGATTGGAATGCCTTGTGTTTAGTTGCACATTAGGTCTCAGTGATTACCATATCAGTGAGATTTCTTGCCCGGGGTCATCTGAGTGTATCTGTAAATTTGTAAAGTCAACAAGGTCATGATGAAACTGTATGTTACATTAGAATAAAATGAGGAAGGGGGATTTTTGTCTGTCAAATCATTTGATTTTGCACTATGAGCAAGAGAGAGCATGATATATATACATATACATATATTTCTGTCATTTCTTTCAGCTTTATTGCACTTGTGTGCGAGTGTGTGTTAACAATGTGTGGTTATGGTGGGGGTAGGGGCCAGAGATGGCAAAGGTTGGGGGGGGGGGGGCAATTACTGTAAAAACTGGTCAATGAGTCCTGCATCATTCAAGGTGTAAAATGAGTTTAAGGTCATCGTGAGCGTTTTATATCGGAAACAGTCGTTAAAATGGCACAAATGCATATGACCTCTGTGAGGCCAGTGATCTTGTGAGATAAAGGCAATAGAAATGTTGGGATGTACATTTCCTGAGTGTCATTGTATCTAAATTAATGCAGTCTGCTTGTGGGCAGCAGTTTTATGCTTCATCTTGTGCTTTTCATGTTCATGTAATGTTTACTCCTAGCCAACAAGTGTAGACAAGTGTGTTTGCATGTGCAGCCATGACATCTTACTGCAGAACCAAGCGATTGAGTGAAAATGTCGTACAGCCACATCTCTTGTAGTTTGGTTTTTTTTTTTCAAGAAGTTATTCATACCAGTAAAAATCACGCTGTCTAGGTATTAGTGGGAAAGAAAGAACATTCACTTCCAAGTAATATATTTTATTAAAGATACGTATATGAATCGTAATGAATTCAGCAACATATTTAATTATTGTTACCAACTCTAAACAGTTGAAATGTGATCAGAGACTTGCAGTGATATGAATGTGACTATAAGGTGTGTCGAGAATTGGCATTGTGATTACCCAACACAGGTTTGTTCCCAAGTGCATTATATTTTATTTTGATTTCCTCTGAAATTGTCCTGACAACTAACTATTTTAGTGCATGGATTTTTGTTTTTGTTTTTTGTTTCTTTTGCTTTAATGTTTAAAATGGTACCATGAGTGGAAATGTGAAGTTGAGAGAGAGAATTTACGCTGTGTGAATAATGAACAGGGACAACAGCTAATCTGTGAAAATTGTGGGCACTGCTGGCGCATAAATGTGGAGAGAGTCAATGACCGTTCTCAAGTGGGCAAGTCGTCTATAGGGGCATCCTCGTGGCGGCTTTCATAGCTACCCTAGTCATGAGACTGACCAGGACCCTAGTCATGAGACTGACCAGGGTGCTGGCAAAGTAATAGTCGGTTGGTTCGTCCCCCTAACATGCCACCTATTTCTGTCCTTGTCAGGAGACACCATTCTCCGCGCAACTCTGGTGATGAAATAGCTAGTATGTTGCATTCTGGAAGCACATCGTAGGATACCGAGAACGGCTTGTTAATCATAGAAGTTGTGGAAAATTCCTGTTAATGATTTCCTCTTTTTTTTTTTTTTTTTAAGTGTGTGTGTGTGTGTATTGGTGAGTGTGAGTCTTTAACAAATTAATGAGTACTGCCTTTTAGTCATATAATTTTACATGAAGACATTGTGATTGTTTATTATACAAAGGTGGGTTACATGATCCTATGTTTGATTGATAATATTTTGAATTGTCTGAAGAATTCATCATTTGCTAATTTGTGTTCAAATATCCACTCATTGCGTATTCGCAAGTCACTCTTTTTGCAAACAGGTTTTCTGTGGTAAATTTATTCTAAGTCATACATATTTTTGTTATACCAAGTCAACTAGGACATTGTCCATCACCTCCAACTTTCATTGTATTTCATCATAGACATGACAGTATAACCGAAAAAAAAAAAACAACTTTATAGATATTGTTTGTACCACAAGGTTTTGTGTTATGCCTAAACATGTTGCAATCATGATATATGTAGTTTTTTATGACTGATTGTTATTTGTGCATTGTTATCAAGGTCACCACATGTAGATACTGCTAAATTATTTGTCAAGTGATACGAGATGGAAATGGACAGAGGTTTGTGTGCAATCTGATCCTTGTTATAAAGTGTGGAGCACACAGGGGGCTGTCTGTATACTAGTTGTACTACATTCGATCGTGTTTGCCCAGTCAGCAATGGCGTGTGTGCCCAGACAAGTGAAATGCATGCAATGGAGGAAACTCTGTTGAGAGATGCGGACCGTTTTTGATAGTCACCGGAGCTTGCAGTGTTCTCTATCAAAACATGGGTGCATATTTTTGTAGAATACCAGCCTATTCAAAACATATTACATTTGCATCTGTTGCTTGAAATATTGGATATTTTGTCAATGCACCTGACCTCAACTTGAATAGACAAACATTTGCAGGCAAGATTCTTTACATAGTGTCTCCATTTTGGCAAGATTGATAGAATATCTTCCTTTTTTTTTCTCTTTTTTTCTTTTTTAATCTGGGGACTTACAGCCATTCTTTTTTTCTCTTCATTGTGTCCCAATGCTTGAGGAACTTCATGTTGTGAAGTATTTAATGTTTCCACAGCAACCTGTATCTATGTTCAGTGCTCACCAGTCTTGGTGTGCTTGGCTGGTGGTGAATGCAGTACATATCTTTCCTGTGTTTGTTGTTGAAAAAAAAAAAATCCTCTTTCAAAATGTCACTTCAGCAGTGTATCAGTGTGCTGCATCAGAATAAATATATGCCTTTTTAATCAAAGTTCTTGTATTGCATATCCTCCTTAACTTATTTTGGAGTAAATGAATAAATGAATACAAAATAACAGAGAGAGAGAAAGAGAGGACCCAGAGTAACGCGAGAGTAAAGTGCCATGAAACAATTTTGTATTGGCTGCATTTATGCAGTGTGCAGTTCACTTTGGAGCTTTCAATGTACATTTTGCACTGCTCCTGTGAGCATTGGTGCTGACTAATCTCCGAAGAAAACGTCAGTACAGGCATGATGTAAGTTTACACCAGGAGTGATGGGAGTTGTATCATACAAATAATGAATGTTTATGAGTGCAATGGACAGAATATTTCATGAGGTGAAAGATGAAATGATCCATTCAACGAGGCACAGCTGAGTTGAATGGATCAAACATTTCATCTTTCGCTGATTGAAATATTATCCTTTGCACGAATGAAAAACATTATTTGTTTTATATAATGCCCAAAGTAGATCATTGTCATTTGATGTTTTATTAATTAAGAAACAAGAGAGAATCTTAGATTGAGAGAGTGCTCACTGAGCGCTTTATGCTAGCGCGCTGTCGCATACACACACTGCAAACGCAAGCATTTTACATGCGTATAGTGTGCCAGGCTCTCGGCGTGCGTGCAATGGAGCAAATCTATGGATCCAAACTTGCACGGTAAATGGAGCCACAATTGCACGGATGATGACGTCATAGTGAAATGGGACAAATGATCAATGTCAAACAACCACTCAAATGACAAGGATCTATTTAGGCATTATATGGTATACACTGATCGAAATCTTATGTGCGTGTGATAAAAATAGTCATTCCACAAGCAGCTCAGTACAACCGGCCAGGCCTCGGTGTGAAGCTTTTGTAATAGTCATTTTTATGCATAGAATACTGCATGTTGCATTCCCCATCCTTCTCTATTTTGCTGTATTTGGTCATACAATTACTTTAACATGTACACACACACACACACACTCAACTACCAACCTACCCACCCACCTTTTCATGTATTTGTACGTACAGGGCTGCCAATATACGCATACAAAAATCAGGGAGATTGTCAAGAGTCGTCACAGAGGGCGCTACATTTTGTCGTCAAGACATGACAAAACGTCTTGCTTGGCATTGGGCTCCTTGCAAAGTTAGGGAGACATATCAGCTCTGTTCATACAACTCATGTACATACATATACATACATACAGTACATACATACATACATACATACATACATACATGTGTACATACATACATATGTAGATACATACACTTTATGCATTCAAAAATACATGTAGGCCCTATACATGCATGCATCCAAGTGCAGTTGGAATACAAAGTTTATTGATCATGAAGCCAATACATGTAATGGAAAACTGAACTTGACTTAATACAAAGTTTGTAGCCCAGCAGCATGAGATCTGAGTAACTGAGTGAAAAAGAAATAGACTTAAGACACTTTAGTTGGTTTATAAAATCATGCCCCTCAGGCACCCCAACATCTCTGTCCCAACTTTCATGATTTCCCAATGTCTTTTTTTATTTTGAACACCTGCTCAGTTTAGTCTTTGGCATGAACATAAAGCAAAAAGAACATTTTTCCAAGCCATCTTACCTCACTTTTTGACTTCCTGGGTCCCATTTCTTAAAACTTGTTACAATGTATCAGTAACAACTGCCACATTTCTATGACAAATTTGCTCTCAGCCAATCAGATGCAAGGATTTCAGTAGCTTATAACAACTATCATAACTTGTATTGATAACAAGTTTTATGAAATGGGGCCCAGGGCCCTGTCTTATAAAACTTGTGATAGAAATCAATCAATCACAAATCTCTTGAAAGCTGTGATTGATTGATTGCAGTTCTCCATCTTCATTTCAATCATAACTTTTTTTTTATAAGATGAATTTGCATTCAATCGTAAAGTTGCGATTGATTTGAATCAATCATAAATCTTTACAAGACAGGGCCCTGGTTTCTCAAACAATGTTCATGGATGTAACGTCCCTGATTAGTCATGTTGTATAACAGCATCTCAACATCTGTCTGTTGCTTCCAGGAAGCTGCTTAAAGATAGCCTCCAGCCAGATTCACTACAATGTTGTAGTATGTACAGCATGGACTTCATACCTGTGCTAGGCACCACCTTCCATTGTGTATGATAGTAATACCGCCTCCACACTTTCTCTGTTACTTCACCTCACTTTATGTATTTTTTTTTTTCAATGACATCACCATGCAACTCTATCCGAGTTTCACGCACTCTTCATGAGCTACTGAGCAGGGTTTGTCCTCAAGGTCCAGTGTTCAATGTTGTGCTAATTCACTCAAAAATAGATCTGTTCCCAAAGAGAAAGGCAAACCTGCTGCAAATAAGGAATCAATTAATCAGGATGGTGCTTGAAAATAAAAAAGAAATACGAGATGACTTGCTGATGTTAAAATTTCTTTAAGTCTCTTGCATGACTTACAATTTTACATCAACAGCTCTTTTTGTTGCATTACTTTCATTCAAACTAACATTATCTCTTGGGCACAATGACTTCTCTTTATCAGTTCATTTGTCTAGCTGCAACCAAAAAGACCAAAATCATTCAAAAGAAGAAGAAGAAGAAATAAGCTACTCTTTTTTTTTTTGAGAAGATATAATGAAAAATTAACAAGACATACAATCCAACTTCAGCTATTCGGCCATGTCGAGTCCGTTGTCCATCCTGATAAGTTTCATGGCCAGATATTAAAATGAGACATGCTCCAGCACGACACTTTTAAGCAAGTTGAGTTGGGAATATACAAGAAAATGGACAAAAGATGCCGATCCCTTGTGGGTCGCCCCAGGTGACCAGCAATAGTCAGCAAATGGTATAAACCAGGCACATTGTGTCATGCGGTTGAAAATTTACAATTCACTACAATGATTTACATGGTATTTGCATGTTTCATGATTCAAAAGATGTGGAAATGAAATGGAAATATGCCTTCTTTTAGGTCTTTGTTCCTCCTAGCAATAGTATTTGGTTGGTAAAAATGTACATAGTATCATAGTGAACAACAGTTATGTCCAAAATTTCTTACTTCCTTGTATTTGTAAGAGAATAATCATTGTTTTTTGTTTTCCTTTTAGCAAAGTTTTGCACCAAAAATGCACAGACAAGCATTTGCCAGTCCATGTCCAGATAATACACAGATCCAGAAAAAAAAAAGTAATGGCCACATAATCGAGGAAGGACTGTACCTAAAAAACAAAAACAAAAGCAACAAGGAAAAGTAGAAATTACGCGGTGCGTAATATATGTCCCCGCCGGAAGTAGCATTTAGTAGCAAAAGGTACAATATAGGTAAAAAGATGAAGGTCAAAGGTCAAAGAAGTCAAAGGTCAAAATTCTGTGTGGAAGTTTTGAAGCCCTCACCTAGTGCCATCACATAAAGCAAACGGAATCGAAATCGGGTTAGAAATGGCGAAGGAGTAGCATTTTGTAGCCAATGTACAATATAGGTAAAAAAATCAAGGTCAAAGGTCAAAGAAGTCAAAGGTCAAAATTCTGTATATCAAAGAAGTTTTGAAGCCCTCACCTAGTGCCATCACATAAAGCAAACGGAATCGAAATCGGGTTAGAAATGGCGAAGGAGTAGCATTTGGTAGCAAAATGTACAATACAGGTCAAAAATCAAGGTCAAAGGTCAAAGAAGTCAAAGGTCAAAATTCTGTGTAGAAGTTTTGAAGCCCTCACCTAGTGCCATCACATAAAGCAAACGGAATCAAAATCGGGTTAGAAATGGCGAAGGAGTAGCATTTTGTAGGCAATGTACAATATAGGTCAAAAATCAAGGTCAAAGGTCAAAGAAGTCAAAGGTCAAAATTCTGTGTAGAAGTTTTGAAGCCCTCACGTAGTGCCATCATATAAAGCAAACGGAATCAAAATCGGGTTAGAAATGGCGAAGGAGTAGCATTTTGAAGCAAAATGTACAATATAGGTCAAAGGTCAAGGTCAAAGGTCACAACTGAAATTCTGTATAGAAGTTTCAAAGCTCCCATGTAGTGCTATCATATAAAGCAAACAGAATCAAAATCGGGTCAGAAATGGCGAAGGAGTAGCATTTTGAACATTTTGATCACACACGGACGCACACACGGACGGACGGACGGACACACGGACGGACGGACGGACACACGGACACACACACGTACGGAGCCCGTTTCATAGTCCCCTGCTCGAACTCGTTCGGCGGGGACAAAAAATAAACAAACAACAGAAAAACAGACATATTATATCCACAGTAGTAGTACTGTCATAGAGTATATGTACACTTGTCACATTCAGGCCATGTGTTCACATTTCTTGGTCATTCCCTTCATACTGAATGTCAAAGTTCATGCTACATCTTGATCTCTTACGCGTATAAATTGCAGGTGAAATGGTCTGCCACGAGGGCTTTCCCCTAGAGTTGGTGACACATGGATTGAGGCAAATTTCTCATCTATGTCTTGGAAGAGCATCCACCAGGAAGAGACTTTATTCACTCTATTTGACAACTTACTTTATACACTCGATTTGACAACTTACTTTATAAACTCTATTTGACAACTTACTTTATACACTCTATTTGGCAACTTAATACATACAAGAGTGCAACATCTTGAATACACTATACTAGATTTATTTCCACAACAAATACACCAGCCAAAAACCTCGAAGAAAGCTAATTATGTACTTGAAATGTATGTATAGCATTTTACAGCGCATCAAAAGAGCAAGGACCATTTGTTACAATGTACGGCATGTATCTATTAGACTGATCTCTTTTCGTTGAAAACGGGATTCCCTGCGTAAGAATTCCTGGCTGTAGTGTAGGACTGTGCACTTCATCAATATCTACAGTTGTCAAGTTGTGTTGATTCAACCTATCATCAGACTTGTTACATATACAGCGGAGGTCCAGCAAACATGCTTTCTGATATAACGTTACCTTTGAGTCATGTCTAGAGATGCTCTTTGCATTTCATCCCAGAATGGAATTACATGACTATGCCCTTGGCTTGAAAAAATATATATAAAAAGATTTAACTCAGAATATACATGATTTGCCATGATGATGATTCTGTGTAGTAAAACCATGATACCAGTGTACAACAATGCAAACTTCCTGTATATGGCTCTCAAGGAAAGAGGCATCTTACTGTAGAAGGTTTAAAGGAGACCTCCAGATGATTTTCTGATTTTTACATTTGAACATGGATAATTTACGTATACTGAGTACAGAGTTTCAGAATTTATAGTGATTGGGATGAGGAATACGGATGTATTTAAGATTTATAACAAGTTGCAATGAACAAGGATGGTGACATGGCAGCTTCATGAATGCATGAGTTGGGGCTCAATGAAACAGAACAAAAGAAGAAGGTATGCATAAATTCTAAACAGGTGAACATGTCAATCAAGCGGCATTGTAATGGAAGTACGCTGACTACATTTTTGAAATATGTGAGGCTCTATGTCATCAACACTGTTCAGTGTAATTTGCTTTAGATTTTTCAGAGTATTGGTTTCTCTGCTCAAAGACCACAATAAATTCCACAAATCTATACACGGAGCTGTCGATTTACGTACTACATGATATGAAATTATGAAAATTGTCTGGAATGTCCTTTGTGATCAATTTTTTTTTTTTTTTTAATCAAAATTTAGTAATCCTTCCAATCTTGGCCTACCTAGTAGCAGGGAGGTGCTAGAGAAGGAGAGACAACTACTGCTCTCGTTTGAAGTCATGCGCGGCGCCGCCGAGAAGTTATGCGTTCAACTACAGGTGTTACCCATGTGCTTTGACAAAAGAGAGCATCAATAATCGGGACTAGCGCTCTCACATCTAGAAATACTTGCCCCTACTGCAATTCGCTCTCTCTTTCAATGTGATGGCAACAATAAATTTGTATAACTTGAATTGGAGCAGCGAACCAAAATGCAGTGTAAAACTAACAATTTTAACAGCAAATAGTTTAAAAGCACGCTGGAATACGCTTTAGCGGAGTACTGTATTTGAAAGATCAACATATCCCAGATTAAAAGATAACTAGAAATGTCGCTTTGGCGACTGGTATGCCTCCGCCATAATGCATGATTTTCCCAATAGGTCTAGATAGTACATGTGGACAATGTGTGATTACATTTTCACAAAATTGGCAAAATAGTGAAATGACAAGTTTGTCACAAATGTGTTGAATGTTCACCTTCCTTGACCTAGGTTTAATTGGATGAATAGGAGAGCATGTACAGTTAAACTCGCATAAGTCGATCTTCTCGGGACTGAGCAAAACACATCAACTTAGGCGATTTTCGACTTGTGCGTAAGTCGAAAAAAAATCGACTTACAGTTTCACCACAGGTACATACAGATGTACATGTATGTTCAATGTACATGTATGTTGTCTACTCTGGAGCCGAGAGCTGGAGCGGTGTGCCGCAACACGGGTCGCCCAGCAGGGCCGCGGCTAACTTTGCATGGACAGTGCATTTAGTATTGGCACAGGTCCGATTACTTTACACCCTTGTTAAACCTTGGGGAAGTGAATATGAACGATATTTGAGCAGTGATTGATTCCAGTTTACCATACCATGGCTTGAAATGCGTGTAGAGGTGCAATTCTGATTTACCCGTGCCCGTAACTTTCCCCCGACTTTCCGCTTTGAAAACTCAGCAGCTTCATCCATTATACCACTCCACTGCACAGCGCTGCAAATGCCAAGCTACATGTATACTGCAAGCTCAATACTGTACATGTAAATGAACGCATGTGTACTGTACGAACGCTGTACGTACGTAGCGCGACAGCTGACAGGGCTGTACCAGCGGACCTCCAAAAACGATCCTATGCGATCGCTTTGAATTTTGATTTTAGATAATTTTTTTTTTGTCACCTCACACTCTTCACAATAATAAATGACAGTAATTTATTACACAATAAAATCTTATTCGACTTAGGCACAGTGAATGCAATGGTTTTTCCGTGAAAGTGTTCTTGGAATTTCATCGACTTAGGCGAGTATTCGACTTACAAAATTCGACTTGTGAGTAAATTAATACATGTACGTCGATGGGGAAAAATCGGGACTTTTTAAAATCATCGACTTACGTGATTATTCGACATATGCGACGTCGACTTAGGCGAGTTTAACTGTATGTAGGGATTTAAGGACTTTAACTCGACTTTGACCCATTCATACATTTAGGCATTGAGTAATTTTCAAGGTACAGGTGTGGAGAAAAAGTGCAATTTCTGAATTGAATAGTAAATTGTTACCATTTTCATCTGGCCCTTGACCCTAAAATTCATAAGATAATCACTTTCAGGTAGAACATGCATAATATGTACTAAGTTTCAAGATAACTTGAGCCACTTCCGAGATATGGAGGAAAAAGTTAGTTCAGCACTTTCACTTGATCTTTGACCTTTTGACCTTTGAGACAAAAAAGAAGAAAAAAAAAAACTTTCCAGAGAATTTCTATTAGGTTACACATGTACATGCATACACCAAGTGTAAAAAAAAATAACCCTGCTGGCATTGCATGATAGGAGGGAAATAGTAAAATTTTGAAGGGTTGCACTTGACCTTTGACCCTTGACCTTTGACCCCATGAACCCTACATTCTCTAGATAATCACTTCCAGTCAGTATATGTATATACTATGTTCCATGAAGATACCTTGAACAATTTTCCAAGGTAAGGAGAAAAAAAAGAAGTTTTAATATTTTTACTTGACCTTTTGACCTTTGACCTTTGACCTCATGACCCAAACTTTCACCAGAGAATCTTAATTGGGTAATACATGTATACACCAAGTTTCAAGAAAATATCTTCAGGCATTCAATAGACATGGTGGAAATAGTGAAATTTTATGTATTTGACCCTGACCTTTTGACCTCATGACCCAAACTTTCACCAGAGAGTCTTAATTGGGTAATACAAGTATACACTAAGTTTCAAGAAAATATCTTCAGGCATTCAATAGATATGGTGGAAATAGTGAAATTTTATGTATTTGACCTTGACCTTTTGACCTTTGACCTTGAGCATGTGCACTCAAAAGTTGATAGGCACAACTTCACCCCCTAATACACATACATGCCAAGTTTCATTAGGATACCTCAACAGGTTTTGATAGTTACCTTGTCCACAAAATTCATTGCGGACGTACGGAAGGACGGACAACCCGAAAACATAATGCCTCCGGCACCACTTCGTGGCGGAGGCATAAAAAAACTAACATGCGCAAATATGCGCATTATAGAAAAATATTAGGTTTTTAAGAGGGCCTAATTTTCATTTCATTTTGATTTGCGCATTACAAAGAAACTAGAAATACATGTTTATAATAGTGAATTCTTTCCTAAACTATTCTAAATTTCATTAAAAATTTTACGGTGAAATAAAACTTGTAATTCAACGAAAGGTGAAATGCGTTCTTCGTCTCCGAACTTCGTCTTGCAAACCAGAGCGGTGCCAGGCATGACTTCAAAGCGTAATGGAATGCTAGACATCCCATTGTAACGCCTTGAACCCAAACATGTGTTTGCATGAATTACGAAGAGTTGCCACTCCATCTCTGTAACACCTCCCTGCTAGTAGTTTGCAAGCCCACTCAGGTGTAGCAAATATGCTTCAGCCCAACTGGAAGACCATAGTGACACAATACGGATTAGTTAATCTCTATTCTTTGACAATTAATTTCCAGGCGTCTGTGCCAATCGTCGAAGAAAGCACTCCAGCGTGCGTACCAATCAACAAACAGAACACAGTGGGGGCTGAGAAGACGGTCGGCCAACATGGGCCGGCCACTAGTACATCGTGGGATCGATTGGCCGGATAAACAGCGTGGTCCAGGAGCTGGGGATCTTCCACATTGTTCTCCAGGAGTCGTCTCCCCTGGGTGGGTTGGATGGTTCCTGGAATATGGAATAAACGTTCAGATGCTTGCAAATGTACCAGGTTTTCTACTTTTTTAGTTGCAGACATGCAAGGTTAACGCCCTGAAGATAATCCCATCTTGACAATAAGCCAGTTCGGAGTTCCACTTTGAGCATGAGCAGAAACAAGGTCATTCGGACCAACAGGCATGTTGGTTTTTAAATTTACTAGCATTAGCATCTGTCATGTAATGATTATTTATGTATTCCTTATAAATGCCACTTGCCAGCACATCCACCTGTCAGCAAAAGTGGTAATTGGCAATATCAATAGAAAGAGATTGTCAATACATCCAATGCAAAATAATGAAATGGATGCTTTCTCAAATGTGAATTGACAAATCATTCTGCTCATCTGGTCTACGCAAGTATATTCTTTGTTTGAACAGGATTGATGAATCCCATAAATTGTTACGTAAAGCTTATGCATTATGTCGCTCTGAAAACGAGTGAAGTTCCCCTAACCAACTGAGAAAAAAGAAAGGTCATTCTTACCAATGTGCCCATGAGCTAACTCCGAACTGGCTTATTGCTATCTCCCTGTATTTCAAGTCAACTTCTGTCAATGTCTTACAGATGTATCTGTTTGGAATGCACAATTTATTCTACAGACAACTTTCATCCAAGAGTTATGGTGATCATTGGTAGTAAACTTATTATCAGACAGCATGTTTGATTGAAGTTAGATGCTGTGTCCATGTAGAGTTTATATTTGATAGGAGGTACAGAGTATAACTTTTAATATTACACAGATGATGACTAGAGGTAAAGGGGCACATAAGATATTCCATCCAAAGGCTCTGAAAAGTACTGCAGGAGATTTAAGTAATGAGACAAACTTGAAGAACTTATGAATTCAAAATGCTAATTGGATAATTGTTGGGTGTCCATACAGTAAAGAATTTATCCATGTTGTGTCCTCAGTTCAGCCGGCAGATGGATCATTGGCGGAAGCAGACGAAAGGATTACAGTGAAACCCCGTTATAACGAGGTCCGTGGGACCGGCGATATTACCTCGTTATCACCGGTACCTCGTTATAACCGTACGCATCAAAAACAAAGAAAAACATAAGCATGACGTCATATACCCATAAATGAAACTTAAGAACATATCCTTTGCGTTGTTATTACACAATTATTGAGCGTTATTATTGAGAGAATAAAGGGAAATTATTTGTGAATTAGACGAAGAAATAGGGGCTGAAATGATAAGTTAATTCTTTATTGTAATTCTTGTTTTGTTAAGCTTTTTCTAATAAACACCAGCGCAAATATATAGAGTAACATACAGGCCTTGTTTACCGTAACTTGCTAGGTATTTTTACGCTGTTGGTGCCCAGCGGGAATGCGATGTTTTCATGAATCATTTCGGCTGTAATCTTGTACAATGTATGATCGTTGCGCCCAAATGGATAAAAAATGCGTTCTTTATTTTCTTCCGAAAATCTCCTCGCGTTTTGTACATCCGTTCTTGAACTGTTGAATGCGTTTGTTTCTTTTTCCGAGCACAGATTAAGTAGGTTAACATGCGTTATTCAACTATTTTACGCTACTGTCACCCGGCGAGATCGCGATGATTTCATTAATTATTTCGGCTTTAATCATAGACACTCATTTTTAAATTATCATTCGTTAAATGATAATGAACAAATCCAGATCTATTCAAACTAATACATGCATTTGTTTCTTTTTTCTGAACACCGATTAAGTAGCTTAACATGCGTTATTCAACTATTTGTACTCTACTGTCACGCGATGATTTCACTAATTATTTCTGCTTTGATCACACACTCATATTTAAATTATCATTGATAATGAACAAATCCAGATCTATTCAAACCAATAAATGCGTTTGTTTCTTTTTCTGAACACCGATTAAGTATGTTAACATGACATATTGCGTTACTCAACTATTTCAACGCTACCGTCAACCGGCGGGATCGGGGCGATGATTTTATCATTTTTGTATTAATCATCCAAACTCATATTTGATCAAAACCAGCAAAAGAACTGGAAGTCGGAACTAAAATTTGAAAGGATATAATGATGAGTTGCACACGCATTCCAGTTGTCCATTTTTGGTCACAATTGTCGCTACATGAAAAGTTTTTGAATGTGTTATCTATTTTTTTTTTCTCGTTGCGCTGTGGTCGGACCTCATATCACGCACTCGTTTCTCGCGAAAAAGAAAATCGAATGATTATGTTTAATAATCAAGTAGGAACATCGGAAGGTATTCCTGTGTCTTATCGCGTGTTTAAGAAGAAAACATGGAACGGTTCTTTGCAAAACGGGAAAAGACGTGGATAGCGTGAATTCGGTTTTCAATGTTTCATTTGTCGCGTGTTTGAAAGCCGCAATTTGGTCAAGAAATGGAACCTCGTTATATCCGATCAAAATGCTTATGTTTTTCTTTATCATGATTTACCGAAATTGTCCTCGTTATAACCGGAATCTCGTTATAACCGAGCTCGTTATAACCGATTCGTTCTGCCATAGGTTTACACGCAAAGGAAAACGGGACCGACGTGATCACCTCGTTATAAGCGGTTCCTCGTTATAACCGAACTCGTTATAACGGGGTTTCACTGTACTTTGGGATCTCTATTGTTTACACAATATTGAATTTGCAGATGGCTGGATTGTTGGCCAGTAAAGTCAAGTGGCAAAGTCATGCTGCATTCCCCCTCCCCCCCCCCCCTTCAAAGTGACAGGAAGGTCACTTCATGGCAAATAAAAAAGGGTCTCAATCCTACATTCAAACAATAAGAAGAAGAAGGAGAAGGAGGAGGAGCAGGAGGAGGAGAAGAAGAAGAAGAAGAAGAAGAAGAAGAAGAAGAAAACAAACAAACAAACTCTGAAGAATGGTTTGAAAGTGGAGTGTGGATCCTGTATTTGAGACTCCTGGGCCCCATTTCATAAAGGATATTAGGATGGCAACTCTTGCTGGAATGGCAACTTCTCATAGCAACAGCCAATCAGGAAGCTGGATTCTTGTCGTTACCATGACAATTGCCATTCCAGCAAGAGTTGTTATCATATCAACTTTTTATGAAATGGGGCCCAGGGCCCAGGAAGCTCGATTCTTGTCGTCACCATGACAATTGCCATTCCAGCAAGAGTTGTTATCATATCAACTTTTTATGAAATGGGGCCCTGGCGCTGGGCCCCATTTCATAAAAAGTTGATATGATAGCAACACTTGCTGGAATGGCAATTGTCATGGTGACGACAAGAATCCAGCTTCCTGATTGGCTGTTGATATGGGAATTTGTCATTCCAGCAAGAGTTGACATCCTAACATCTTTTATGAAACAGGGCCCTGGAAAAAGCCCTCATCCACAGAAAGAGGATGCCTTCATGTACATTCTTTCACTGGCAAACAATCTGGCCATCTGGAAAGTTCCTTGCCCTCTACTGACAGTAGATGCAGTACTACTGCCTTTCTACCTTAACAGCAGTGAATTCTCCCCGGCACAGATGAGATGAAGAAGTTATGTGGATGAGTCGTAAAATGGTTTGGAAAGAAATCAAACATAAGTCAAGGTGACATGGTCCATGACTTGTGCCAACTTTGTATCTATACCTGGTGGTTTTCTGGAAAGCTCCAGTCCCACCAGGCGTGGATACTCACTGGAATGAGCTGGAGGAGGCTGTTGACAAAGGCGGCCATCATCAAGGCATCCTGGGAGTTGTCACCCTCAGAGCAGTAGTGCAACAAGACGGCCAGGGGTACTTCTGCTTTACAGCTGTCAGCAGGAAAAGCAAAAATATCCTCAGGGGGTATGAGCAGATGAAAAATATTCAATTTCAATTTCAATTTCAATTTATTTTCATACTTCTCAATGAAGGAATGTACAGCAAATATAATAAAAACATAGTGAATCATAATATCCCGCTTGGATGTACAGTAAATTAATGTAAGAATATAAAACATATAGTGGTCAATCATCGTACGTTTGGTTCTATGTATAACGCTAAAGAAATATGACGGAACCTACTTAAAAGCGAGCTTGTTAAGCGTAGGTTCCAAATTCTGAACAGAGTGTAAAAATGAGGAGCACGGATGCAACGTAGGACCAAAATAAAGAGAAACAAAAATGAAAGGCAAAAATACCTGGTGCACTAACAGAATCTTCTCAATACATTAATAGTGATATACAGACAACCACATTCTGCAGATGTAAGAACAGTTGATTTAACAGTGTTGACAATAGTGTAGTAGTATGATTTGAATAACGGTGAAAAGAGAACAACTCGACATGCGAGTCCTCGGAGGAGATACGGGAAACCTAAAGAGTGAACATACAAGTACTAACATTCAAAGAAAATTTGGAATTAATTAGAATTGCCAGCCAGTATAGCACTAAGGGAAATACAACAAGCCAGCTGTTCACGCGTTCCGAAGTCTTAGGGCATCAAAAGGGGTACTGGTGTGAAGGAATTTAAGAGCGCAAACAGAGAGGCTTAGCTGATATGAATAACAACAACCAACACAGCAGGTAAAGGCACATAAACAAGAAAGAAGGAAATTTCAATGGACTTACGCAATGTAATTATTCAATAAATTATGTCTTAATTTGTATTTGAAGGTCGACAAAGACAAACAACCTGCGAGTTCTATGGGGAGATCGTTCCAGTACTTCGGCCCTGCATACATAATTGTTTTTTTCGCAAAAATGGTTCGGGTACGTGGTAGGTGATAATCGTCACGTTGGCGGGTGGGATAGTTATGAATAGAGTAATTTCTTTTGAACATATGCAGAAAAATATCAGGAAGATCATTTTTGGATAATTTGTACATGAATATCCCTAAATTGTAATAAAACAAATCTGACAATTTCAAAATTTTGCTCTTGTGGAAAAATTCATCTGTATGAGATAGATACCCAGTCTTATTAATTATTCTAATAGCGCGCTTTTGTAAGAGAAAGAGCGAGTCAAGCAAAGACTGGGTCGTGTTACCCCATGCCAGTATTCCGTAGTTGAGGTAAGGGGAAATCATAGTCGAGTACATAATTTGCAATATATTGGTGGGGAAGTAATCTTTCAGTTTATTTAGAATTCCTGCATTCCTAGATAAAACTTTGGTTAAAAAGTTGATGTGAGACTTCCAAGATAAATCGCTATCAATATACAGTCCTAGAAACTTAACACTATCAACCTTCGTTAAATTAATGCCATTAATTTGGACATGACCAGGAATAAATTGCAAAGAGTTACTGAACAGCATATAATATGTTTTATCAATGTTTAGTGATAACTTGTTGGCATGAATCCAGGATTGAACAAGTTTCAATTCGCTGTTTAACATATGAATAAGCGTATTAGGATTACGATGTGAAAGAAATAGATTTGTGTCATCTGCAAAGCATATAAAAGAAAGAATCTCTGATGAATTTTGGAGATCATTTATGTACAATATGAATAGTAGCGGGCCGAGTAGGGAACCCTGGGGGACACCACATGTAATTGATTTCATTGAGGACTCATGACCATTAAGATAAACATACCGCTTTCTATCAGTAAGATAATCTCTAAACCATTCTAAAGCCGTCCCGCGAATGCCGTAATGGCTTAACTTATAAAGGAGAATATCGTGGTCTATCGTGTCAAAAGCCTTCGAGAAATCAATAAAAACACCGATGGTGTGTGAAGCATCGTCAAGAGCATGTGCCACTTTATCAATAAAAGCCAATAAAGCGTGGGTTGTGCTGTGTTGCTTTCTGAAATCGAACTGAAAATTCGAAAGAATATTACAATTAATAAGAAATCTAAGAGTTCTTTTATGAACAAGCTTTTCCAAAATTTTTGAAATTGAAGTTAAAAGAGATATCGGGCGATAATTATTAACATGTTCTTTAGGACCCTTTTTGTATATAGGAACAACTCTAGCGACTTTCATTTTATCAGGAAATTTTCCGCTTAATAAAGATTGATTGAAAATATAGACGAGAGGAGAAACTATTTCATTTATCACATTTTTTAAAAGAAAAATTGAGATACCATCATCACCTGTACTCTTCTTATTATTCATTTTACAAACAACTTCTTTAATTTCATCATCAACAATAGGAACGAAAAAGAAAGTCAGTGCGTTCCTATCCCCTAAGAACGAATGAAAAGGTGTCCGTGAATGCGGTATTTTGCTGGCAAGATCTGGCCCGAGGTTAACAAAGAAGTCATTAAATATATCCGCCATCGCCCCTGGTTCATCTACTGAACAACGGTCTTTAAAAATGGAATTTGGGGAATTTTTATCTACAGTAGAGTTTAAAGCTGTGTTAATCACCTTCCACGTACCCTTTATATCTTACATTTGTGAAACTGATTGGAGAAATACTGTTGCTTAGCTGTAAGTAGAGTAGATGTAAGCGTATTTCGATAACGAATATAAAAAGATTTGTTTAAAGCATTTGGGGATTTACGGTATCTACAATATAATCTATTTTTCTTATTAATAGACTTAAGGAGAGATCTCGTGATCCATGGTTGTCTTGGTATTTTCTTATAATTTGATCTAGATCGTTTTATTAATGGTACATAACTATTACAATTTGTTGTTAAAATATTCATAAAAATTTCAAAAGACACATTTACATTTCCAGAACAGTAAATAGGAGACCAGTCAACTGACCTCAATCCCTCCCTAAGTCTATTTAGATTACATTCAGACATATCACGAAAACCAGAGTTATGAGTTGGTGTTCTTCTCGTGAAGAACTGGGAAACAAGTGCGAATACTGGGAAGTGATCAGAGAGATCTGAAACAACAATACCAGGTGTAACGTCAAAAGATAAATTATTAATAAATATATTGTCAATGAGAGAAGAAGTAGCATCAGATATACGAGTAGGTTTTCTTATAAGGGGAATATAAGATTTTGACAACATAAGGTTGAGGAAATCTTGGCAGATTGGAGTATCATTGCAATTAAAAAGATCTATATTAAAGTCACCCATTATGATACATGTCTTATTGGCAAAATATTTATCAGAAAGAAGTCCGTGAACTAACTCAATAAATTCAGAAGGGTTGGAATGAGGTGGCCTGTAAATTTCCCCAAAAATAATGTTACCTTTGTGTGGAGTTATAACCTCAATGAAAATACTCTCAAGACATTCTGAAATAATACAATATTCATGTAGCAACTGACAATTCAAAGTTCGTGTGACATAGAAACCTACTCCACCACCTCTCTTACTATTCCTGCTATTAGTAAGTAATTTAAAACCACTGATCATGAATTGGGAGGAAGGTGACGTCTCCTTTAGCCATGTTTCACTGAGGCCAATAATAGAATGTGTGAATTGCAACTCGTTAACAAGTAAAAGTAATTGGTCGAAATTTTTGTTTAGACTCCTAATATTGATATGTGAAACAAAAAGATCTTTAGAATTTGAATGAGATAAGGTGATGATTTCTTTTTCCAAATGATAATAAGAGGACACATTTTGAGCAGAAACATCATTAGTATCTAAGTCAAGCTTTAATTCTTGAGTTTCTGTATTTAAAGATGAGACAAAGTCGGTGCTGTCACCTTCTTCACAGTCAGAACAGTTTAAAGAAAAATTCATTGCAGCTGGCTGGTAATCACATACTTCGTTATTCATTGCGGGAGGAAGATTTACGTTAATTTGTTCAGCCATTTTGGAAAATAGGCAAACACAAGTTACATAATGACTTGTTTACTAGGAATGCATGCTCATGACTTTGGTTGCCACATGTATCTTGGAAGCAGTGCTCGAAAATAACATTCCGCCGATGAACAGTAAGAAAAATACCAACATTCACATATTGATGTATAAAGATGGCAAAGACAAATGGAGAGAAAGTTGCATTGCCATTTTCCCCCTCATGTTGTATATAGTCGCTGGGGTGACAAGACCTTGAATCTCAAATTTGGGTGAAAATGACTTTTTTTATTTATGGTCAAATAATCGGTTAAGTGATGTCCTGTCCAAATCCTAGCCATCTTACCCCCAAAATGAAGCCACCACAACATGTCAAAGGAAAGGCTATCCCATTCACTGTAGTACTTTGGCCGCCATGTTTTTTTTTTTTGGCTCTCCTGCACATTTGACATTTTGTAGATACAAGGTCTTGTTGCCCCAGCGACGATATGTGTCATCTTGAGGTTTGTACAGGGCTGCAAGGCTCAAGCTGTAGTAAAGCAGGCAATGGTTGCTTAACAACAACAAACAAATATGATACATTGTACACACAGTAGTCCTAGAGCTATTTTTCTTATCTGATCTTTCTTTCTTCTTTTTTTTTTCTTGGAAGGCATGACTCATTGACAAAAATCAGTAGTAAAGCTAAAAACTCTACAAACATCCAACATGTTGAACTCATGACAGGCTTAACAGGATTTCTACCTGACAGGTCCAACTAATGGGTAAATGTAAGAATGTTATGTGCTTTATGCCCTTCACATACAATACAATGACACCATTGAGCTCAACTAAAAGTATGCAGTGCATGCAAATAAACAACACACAACAAACAAACAAACAAACAAACAAACACACACAAACAAACAATAAACGCAGGATGCTGGCATGAACAGGTACTGACCCGTCTATAAAAAGTTTCTTGGCAATGCCCCCACCAGGCAGTTCGATGTCCCTTGCAGCCTCTGGGATATTGTCCTGCTTTTTGGCTGGAAAAAGACCCTCTTGTGGTGGTTTTTTCTCCAGCTGCTGGTACTTCAGGATGGATGATACAAAACTATCCTCTTCTTTCTCAAGGGATGGAGTCATGAGGTACCTGGAGGAACTTCTGAATGGTGACAAATTAATTGATATTTTTTGTATTATGTTCACATCACCAAGATCTTATCTGCAACCCAAAACTTTATGGTTTTCACTATTGAGAAGGAACCTGCACTGGGAAATATGTGGTAAGGATAAAAACTCAGATGTGATGATTTATACATCTACAGGAACTACTAACATGGCAATGGTCAAAATCTGTGCAGTTTTTTCTTTAACATACCTGAAAAATGAAATTCTACAGCAGGACCTCATCTAAAACTCTTGTACATCATCAAGAAGGATGAATCAGAAAATAAGTGCAATTTGAGGAGACAATTACTTGGCCGATTTTCACTAGAATAGCTGATCCAAACATAATCATCAATTCTAACTGGTATGCTTTGGCTGTGTGGATTTCTGTACAATGTTTCACATATTTTTACCCTTATCTAAATAGCTTCAAACATTGCGTGATGATACTCGCTATCAAGATTCCATTCTCATACAATGAAAACACTGACATTATCCCCCTTGAAAAACACAAAATAACAAAATACATTCATTATGCTTTGCTGTTACATCTTTAAACTTCTGCATTATCTAAGTGTTGTTTCTAATTTATGTGTTTCCTTGCAATACCTGCTGTGACATGCTGTGCCACTTGTGCACACCGGTCAGGTTGTTGAATCAATTGATGCAGTAATCTGCATGAAATTAATGAGCAGCAGCTGTCAATACAGCTGACCGATTCTTTTGAGCTGCCAATCAAGTAAGAAAATGTTAGGGATTTTTGTTTCATTTTTATGCCTCCGCCACGAAGTGGTGCCGGAGGCATTATGTTTTCGGGTTGTCCGTCCATCCGTACGTCCGTCCGTCCGTCCATCCGTCCGTCCGCTTTCGTTTACACGATAACTTGAGTAATATTTATTGGAATTTTACCAAACTTGAACCAAGTATAAAGTATGATGGGGCAATTATTTGATTAGATTTTGGGTGAAATCGGCTGAAGGTCAAAGGTCAAGGTCAAATCATGAAAT
This sequence comes from Diadema setosum, assembly GCA_033980235.1. Taxonomy (NCBI): domain Eukaryota; kingdom Metazoa; phylum Echinodermata; class Echinoidea; order Diadematoida; family Diadematidae; genus Diadema; species Diadema setosum. Next base: position 33,435,558 of record CM067066.1, on the reverse strand, counting down.
TGTATCCGTTTACGCGATAACTCAAGACAGGATGGAGCAAATTTCACCAAACTTTGTAGGAGGATGATGTATGATGGGACAATTACTTGATTAGTTTTTCAGTGAAATCGGACAGAGGTCAAAGGTCAAAGATCAAGGTCAAATCCTAAAATTTATCTGTTTACGTGATAACTCAAAACTGGATGAAGCAGCTTTCACCAAACTTGGTCCAAGGATGATGTATGATGGGACAATTAGTTGAGTAGATTTTAGTGACATTGGCAAGAGGTCAAAGGTCAAAAGGTCAAGGTCAAATGCTACAAATGTTGCAATTTCCGCCATATCTATGCAATGCCCGAAGGTATTTTCTTGAAACTTGGTGTGAACATGTAATACTGCGTAAAGATTCTCCAGAGAGAGTTTCATGTCATAAGTTCAAAGTTCAAAAGGTCAAAGGTTAGGTGAAAATGTTGCAATATCACTTTTCTCGCAAATGGTTCAATGTATCTTCGTGGAACTTGGTACACACGCATGTACTGACTGGCAGAGATTATCTAGGGAATTTAGGGGTCATGGGTCAATAGTCAAGGGTCAAAGGTCAAGGTCAACTCTCAAAATTTTACTATTTCCCTCATATACTAGTATATGCAATGCTTGCATTATTAGTTTCAAAACTTAATACGTGCATTACCTAATGGAGATTCTCTGGGAAATTTCCAGCCAGAAGGTCAAAGGTCAAAGGTTAAGGGTCAAAGGCCAGCTTTCAATGCCCCCCCCCCCCCAAAAAAAAAAAAAAAAGATAAAAAAAAATAAAATAAAATAAAATAAATAAATAAAAATAAATAAATAAATAAAATAAATAAATAAAAAAAAATTAAAAAAATTAAAAAATTAAAAATCTATTTTGTACCGTCATTACACTCTTTCTTCATACCTTGGAAATTAATCAATGCATAAACTTATAAAAAGGTCTGTCAGAATTCAAGTAAAAATTCTCAATTCCCCAAATATGTGTACCTGCACTCTTAGAAAATTATAGCAAACCCAGTTCAAGACATTTCTGACAAACCTGTCATTTCAGTATTTTGCCAGTTATGTGAAACTGTCATGGATCACACATTGTGAAGACATTGTACTATACGCCTATTGGGAGAATCATGCATTATGGCGGAGGCATCAGTCGCCATAGCGACATTTCTAGTTATCTATGAATAGGTGGGGTGTAGGTTAGGGACTAAAGATGCCGGGAGGGGCCTGATAAAGATCATGAATTGTGAGCATGCCCTCAGGATGGTATGCACCTTTAATGGCTATTGTTCTTTCAGCAGAGGATATGGCAAAAAAAAAAAAAAAACAAGACAGGAGCACTACAGCACCAATATGACAATACCACATTCAAGGCAATACATTATGGTTTGTGCAACAAAAATACCCCTGATTATTTTGTTGCCGTTGTTCTTGTGTACACCTACATAGATGTTCCCACATTTTTTAATCGTTGGCTAGTCAACTCTATCGACTTAAGAAAGGGAAAATATTCAATATTGCAGCATTCTGTTTTGATACTAATTAAGGACAGGGTCATAATGGGCTATTTCATCTCTAGAACCATATCTTGTGTGATGGTTATACAAAACAGCAACCTGCTACCTTATATTACACACACATTTTTTTTTCTGCTTTTGTTTTTGTTTGTTTGTTTGTTGTTTTTTTTCTGGCCTACTACAGGAAAAAGAAGCTAATGGTTTTATTACCTAAAATCCATACTTCATTTCTCCTGACCATTCTGGTAATCTACAGGGCCTTGATCCCATTAGACCCCCAAAAGTCTATGACCTCATAAAGACAAATTGTGGCCTGACCAGGGTACAATGAAGAGGTTACAGAGCCCTAGACACTGAGACAGTGCTCTGTGCTTGTTACAGACTGCTTCTCACCTCAGTACGTGTGCATCTGTCTTTTCGTAGGCAAAGCACGACGTCAGCAAAACAGTCCGGGCAAAACCAACTTCCTTGATCCAATCCAGAAGTTTCTTTCTGAATTCCACTACCCTTCCCTTCATCAAAAAAAGAATGCAGAAAACTCACTGCAAGTGTATTTTTGTCATAAGATACCGGTAGAAAGGAACATAAAATTACTTGTCCAGAAATCATACATTCAACTTTTGTACAAGACACAATGGCCCGAATTCACAAAGGTGGTACAAATGAAACCATGGTTAAAACCATGGACAAAAACCATGGAGCGGCAAGTGTCGCACGGAATATTTCGTTACAAAATTGGTCATTTCGTCGACAAAATGACCGTTTCGTTAACGAAATAATCATTTCGTCGACGAAATGTTCATTTAGTTACAAAATATTTTCATTTCGTTACAAAATAATCATTTCATCGACGAAATGACTGATTTCGTAATGAAATATTCCATGCGACACTTGGCGCTCCATGGTTTCTGTCCATGGTTTCATTTGTACCACCTTCGTGAATTCGGGCCAATATTGTTATTTCTTGTATTTAATCATCAACACATTGTGTGCAGAAACATGTACACGATGTGCAATATGAACCGATATTTAACTCTGATATTTAGACATGCTTTTTCTGTACAAGGAAAAACCAAGTTTAAGATGCATGTTACATCACACTTCAAGGGAATGGTAAGGAACAAGAGGCAAGCAGCTGCAGGGGCAAATGGCCTTGGTCAGTGTTGAAAAAAAGAAGAAGAAGAAACCCAAACACAATATTCCTACCTTTACAAATGATGCTCGCTGCTGAATGACCACAATCTTCTTTTCTGAAGATTCATACACTGTAGGATATGAGTGAAACAGGAATAGAAAACACAAGAACAAAACTGACAGGGTTGATCTTCCATGCATGAATGGTAATTAGTTTCACGTGCAAAATCATGAGGGGGGGGGGGAGGTGTGTTTCAAAGAGAAATAGGCTCATTATTCTGAACCCATTATTATGACAGCTATTGATGAAAGCATGGTTTGAACATGTTGCAATATTAAAGATGTCATTAAGTATGTAGTCAATCAATGTTAACCCTCAGTAGTCCCGACAAAAACCAAGCAAAACTGAATAAATCATGATCTTCAAATAGGTAAACACCACAATTTCTTGCTTCATCCCTTCAATGATAAATTTGGACTGTTAATGCTAGCACTGCTTGAGTGCTTACAGCTTTAATTCACATCAGTGTCACATAACACAATGCATCAGAGGTGCAGGCATGAAGTAAAAAGATAATTTTGCCCACATTCTTCTAAAGTTTGTTTGGAAACGTGGGGAATGTTGCATGTGTTCACTAGTAACGTTATAATAGTTACGCCATCTAGTGTTTGAAAACAACACATGTGTATAGAGGTTCGATGTATGTGAGATTCGGACACTCTGATTTGTACGCGAGGGAAGGAATAAACAAGCATGAACCGGTAGACAACTGGCGTAGACAATTAGTTTCATTTAAGTGTGTTCTTTGTTCCATAGTTGACGGGCATGAAACAACATGGTGTCAGGAGTCAAAAAAAAAGAATTGTCGTGAAAGTAGGTTTGTAATTGTTTAACTGTGAGTTGAGCTAATTAGTTTGTGTGCCTGTCGGCGATGACGGCCCCATTGACATTGATTCCCGTGTACTAATATGGTCGTGTACGCGGAGGTAAGGATCTGGCATGGTAGTTGGTGTACTATTGCGACTCGGTTGGTGAGCGGCAGGACACTATAATGAATGCACGATATGTATGCAGTGTCATTGTCTGTACTCGTGCAATGCCCTATTTGATCTGTGTCACTTGAGCACACCTGTGGCCCGTTGCATAAAACTTACCGTTGAATTTCAATGGTAACTACCGTCAAAATCAGGCGTCACAGCCAATCAGCATCAAGGATTATAAGCTTTACCGCTAATTTGAAGACTTACCGCTAGAAAGGAGTGGTAAGTCCAGCGGTAAGGTTTTTATGCAACAGGGCACTGTACTGTATAGCTGTATGTACACATTAGTCAATGTTTGTTGCCCTGACTGAGGTTCAGTAGTGTATGTATTAGGTCGCAAGTATACATTTCACAGTCACGGCTACCAGTAGTGAACATGCAAGTGACAATACAGTCCCAGTCACGCAGATGATAATGCCACACAGGTTAGCCCAAGTAGATCTAGCACGAGTAGCAGACATATGTCAGGTTGGACAAGGGCTAATGTGCAGTTGCCCAGACCACTCTCCTTGCTCGGAGATCTCAAGAAAAACTAGACCATATTTAAACATATGTGGGCTAGTTATGAAATTGTAACAGAGCTAGAGCATGAATCAGACAAAGTTTATATTGCACATTTTATTATGGCAATTGGAGCTGATGCCCTACAGGTGCACAATGGTTTGCCCTTTCGGAATGAGGGGGAAAGGCAAAATTTTGCTCGTATCATTGAACTATGGGATGCCCATTGTTTGGGAAAAACAAACCTTACATATGAAAGGTACACGTTTTACCAGTGCTCACAAGATAGTCAAGAAACTGTTGAGAATTTCTATGTCCGACTCAGATCGGTAGCAAGCACCTGTGAATTCGGTAGTGTCACAGACGAGTTGATTCGTGACAGACTAGTACTAGGTATTTCGGATGAAAATGTGAGGAAAAGGTTGTTACAAGAACCAAATTTGACGTTGAGCACATGTTTGGATATTTGTAAAGCCCATGAATCCTCAAAGTTACAAGGTGATGTAATGCAGGCTGCAAATGATCCTGTTGCATATTCAGTACACAAGTATCCTCAGCCTAGCCATGGTCGTAAACCACATAGACCACAGAACTCGGGCAGGTCTCGGGTGGAACACAGGTGCGACCAAATGTGATTGATTGTTATTACTGTGATCAGAAACACGCTAGGGATAAGAATCAATGCCCTGCTTGGGGCAAACGATGTAAGAAATGTAAAAAGTTGAACCATTTTGCCAGTGTGTGTAAACAGAGTACTACACAAGTTCATGATGTAGATTATGGTGATGACCAGGATGATCAGTCTGAGGAAGACTGTCTTGTAGTTACATTGAGTGATGAAGTCAATCAGATTTCAGATTCAAAGTATGTCAAAAAGATCATGGTTACTATGGTTGTTGATAATAAGGAAACTGTTGCTATGCAACTTGATTCGGGAGCAACTTGTAATGTGATTCCTAGGAAGCATGTTCCCATGGATACAGTCGTTGAAGAAGCAAGCAAGTTCTTACCATGTACAACAAGGATACCATGCCTATCTTAGGAAAGTGTAAGCTGCACTTACACGTAAGGAATGCAAGGAATGGTAAGAAATATCTAGTTCCCTTTGTAGTGATAGACAGTGACACTATCAGACCATTGTTGGGATCTAGTACAGCACAGCAAATGAAGCTGATTGAAGTGAGGTATGAGAATATTCAGCAGGTACAAGCTGATAAAGTTGAAAACATTGGGGAAGAGTACAAAGATGTTTTTTCTGACCTTGGTAGTATGCCAGGGAAGGTACATCTCGCTGTGGACCCAGAGGCCAAACCAGTTGTTAAATGCCTCCGAGGAAAGTCCCATTAGCAGTCAAACCATTGCTCAAGGCAGAGTTAGACAGGTTGGAAAAATTGGGGATCATAGAAAAAGTTGAAGGTCCAAGTGACTGGGTGTCTAGTCTAGTTGTAGTTAAGAAGCCAAATGGAAAGATCAGAGTGTGTATAGACCCAATGCACCTCAATAAAGCATTGAAGTGTGAGCATTATCCCTTACCATGCATTGAGGATGTGTTACCAAAGCTCACAAGTGTAAAAGTGTTCAGTAAAGTGGATCTCAAGGAAGGGTTTCTCCAGTGTTCGCTTGATGACGGGTCAGCAGCGTTGACAACCTTTCAGACTCTATGGGGACGATATCACTATCGTCGTCTTCCCTTCGGTCTCTCGCCGTCCCCAGAGTTGTTCCAAATGCGTCTTGACCAGTGTCTCGAAGGTCTACAAGGTGTCATCGTCATAGCGGTTGACATTCTGATCACTGGACAAGGTGACAGCTTTCAGGAAGCATGTCTTGATCATAAGCATAACATGAAGCGATTCCTTGAGCGTTGTCAGCAGCAAAACATCAAGTTGAATCCTGAGAGGTTTGAGTACAAGTGTGAGGAAGTCTCATTCATTGGACATCACTTAACGCGTGAGGGTGTTTGCGGCAACAAAGTTGCCGCATTACGCGATATGCGCAAACCGGAAGATGTACCTGGTGTCCAAAGATTCGTTGGTATGGTTCAATATCTAGCCAAGTTCCTGCCGGCCTTGTCAGCGACCATTTAACCATTGCGTACACTCACACACAAAGATACCCCATGGTCTTGGGGAGAGGTACAATCAAATGCGTTCTCTGAAGTAAAGAAGTTGATCACTTCTGCGCCCGTGTTAGCGTACTTCAATGAGAAAATTGCACTAGTGGGTCAAGGTGATGCTTCGGACAAAGGCCTTGGGTTTGCCTTGTTGCAGAACGGCAGGCCAGTGACTTACAGTAGCCGAGCGTTGACAGATGCAGAAACGCGCTATTCGCAGATAGAAAAGGAACTCCTTGCACAGGTTTTCGGACTGGAGCGAAATCACCAGTATGTGTATGGTCGCAAAGTCATCCTCTGGACCGATCATAAGCCCTTGGTGTCGATCACAAGGAAACTGCTCGCATCCGCACCCAAAAGACTGGAACACCTACTGCTTCGACTACAGCAGTACGATGCAGAAATTTTCTACAAACCCGGATGAGAAATTCATCTTGCGGACACATTGTCTCGTGCGTACTTGCCGAACACTGATCAGTCGTTGGCCGAGAAAGAAGCAGAGTGTGTACACATGGTAGATGGACTTGTATCCATATCGCAGCAAACGCTGGACATACTGTAAAAGTCGATATTTTCGCGCGACTAATTTTTCGCGCTAGGCCGGGTCAGAAGAGTTTCGCGTGTTTTTAATTCCGCGGAATCAAGACATCACGCACAGGAACGTATGGCAAGCAAAAATATTCGCGTGTTTTTATTTTCGCGCTAGTTTCTGGTTGCGCGAAATGCGCGAAAATTTCAACACCCCGAAAATTTCCACTTTTACAGTAATCAAACGGGAGACCATGCAAGATGATGTTCTACAATCGGTAAAGAGACTAATACAGTCAGGATGGCCTGAAGACAAGCATAGTTTACCGCATGGGACTGAGCCATATTTCTGTATTCGCGATGAGTTGGCCTTTGAGGATGGACTCACTTTTCGTGGACAGCGATGTGTTATTCCCACAAAAGCACGGGCACGCATCAGAAAACGGTTACACTGTGCCCAAACGGGGCTACGATAAACTCTGAACAGAGCGCGTGAATGCATGTACTGGCCGAATATGACGACAGACATTCGCGACTATCTTTCGCATTGCGAGGTATGCCAGATGTTTGCGCCAGAGCAGAGGGATGAACCACTTCATAGTCATGAACTTCTGTTGCGCCCATGGCAAAAACTGGGAATTGATCTATTTGAGTTTGATGGAAAGGATTTCCTTTGCGTTGTTGATTTTTACTTCAACTATTTTGAGGTGGAACCGGTCCATCAAAGCAAAACTGCACACGCCATCCTTGTCAGACTCAAGCGAATGTTCGCAGGGCATGGAATCCCTGATTGCATCATATCAGACAATGGTCCTCCATTCAACTCGCAGGATTTTGCGAATTTCATGAAAGACTATGAGATAACGCACAAGACCAGCTCACCTAGGTACGCGAGAAGCAATGGTAAAGCGGAAAGTGCCGTCAAAATCGAAAAAAACCTGTTGCGCAAAACGAGTGCAGAGAAAGGCGATTTCCAGCTGGGCAATTCCGCAGTTAGGTGGACATGACATGGATAAAAGAAATGTGCCTCTTTATCTTACCCTTTAATCTAGGTATCAACTAATGCCATGGATGTTCACCAATCATTAGGGTCTTTCAAATTCAGTAGATTTTATTTTTCGTATTTATTGATTTTGCGAGATCTACAACCATCATTTAAAATGTACATGTGGGACTGGGAATGCTGAAATTCACTTAAATGCAAATTACAGTGGGTTCCTTTGAAATTTTTTCCTCAAAGTTTTGCTAAAGGGTAAAAGATGAATACATTTAAATACTCCAGAAGTCATGTGACATTTTGTCAATTACAAAAGGGTGAAATGACCTGCGGAATTACTCCGGACAAATGTAACGTTACTAACCGTAACGTTACTAACCATGCTTTTGGGGGTCTAGCTAAAAAATTATCTGTCGAACTGCTAAAAAAATTTGCATGAACATTTGTCATGATGCTATAATTGAAATTAATGCAACACTTTGTTTGAAGTAACTTGAATTTTTGCACACTTTTTGTTACAAGACATTGATTTTTTTGTCATGTCCTTTTTTCGTAACGTTACTAACCAGCCCTTTAAGTTGCTATAGCAATTCTAATATTTCTTGGATTGTGTTCATTCTTTTCTGCATCATAAACCTGGCAGGGATGAACATGTTTTTGACATAATTTTGACTTGAAATGAATAAATGGTAATTTAGTGGTAAAAACAAATATCTAAATTTGTTCAAATGTAACGTTACTAACCGCGGAATTGCCCAGCTAGCACTTCTCAATTGGCGCAATACACCTACAGCAGGACTTCATAGCTCGCCAGCTCAACGGCTGTTTAGACATCGCACGCGTACCCTAGTTCCAATGTCTACAAACCTGTTAAAACCGCAGACGGTGGAGAATGTTGTCGCGAACAAAACACAGAAGCAACAAAAGCAGAAGTGCTGGTATGACAGAGGAACACAAAATCTGCCTCCGTTGAGGAAAGGGGGTGTAGTGCATATGAAGCCAAATCCAAACACTCACGATAAGCGCTGGATTAAAGCTCAAGTGTTGGAACAAGTGGATGTTCGATCATACACCGTCAGAACGGAACACGAGCAACAGTATCGCAGAAATCGAAAGCATCTCCGCAAAATGGGTGAAGTCTTCAACCACAAAGCAGAGCTGTTTCCTGATATACGCATCAATCGCGATGGCGCGCAGAGTAGCGGGAGTTCTGGGATGCAGCTTCCTAGCAGAGATGCAGGAAACGCTAACAGCGAAACAGACGCAAATCGCGAACCGAGAGCTTCGGGAAACATGAATCGCGAAGCAAATGCAAGTCGCGAAGCGAGAGGCACAGATAATTGTGCGAGAGTACCTCCATAACCAATTCGACGTAGTTCGCGGCTTCGACGACCGCCATCGTACATGAAAGATTTTCTTATGTACAAGTGAAGACTCTTATGATATAAACTTGTACTTTAGATGTCAAGGGATTTATTTGCTGGTTTTTTATGTTTTCCGTAGGTAAAAAAAAAAAAAAAAAAAACTGGTTCAAGCAAATATGGTTTGAAATGTGATAGTTACAGAATTTGTGATATATGCTTATGATACGGCTTCTTAGTTTCATAATACCCCAATGTTAACGAACATGTTATTTGTTATATCGATACAATGACCCCAATGTTAACGAACATGTTATTTGTTATATCGATACAATGACACCATACCCAAGTATAACACACACCACGATACATTAAGTATGTTAATTAATGTGGAATATTGTCATTCAATGTGCTAGGTTCAATGTCATTAGCACACATGTTACAATGTTGGATTGTGTGGTCAATTCTTTATACAGAATTTGACAGAGTAAATGCATATTATGTATGAGGAAGCATAGTGAACAAAAGGGAACATTTGGTAGTTGGAAAAGTTCAAGATTATGAAGAAATTGGTTAAGTGGAAATATTGATGTTATAAGCTCATACAAGTTGTTGGTATCTATGTATATTTGTATGTATGGCATTAAGAGTTAAAGTTTAAGTTGATTTGTTTCATTAAAGAAGGAAGGGTGTTGTATGTGTTCACTAGTAACGTTATAATAGTTACGCCATCTAGTGTTTGAAAACAACACATGTGTATAGAGGTTCGATGTATGTGAGATTCGGACACTCTGATATGTACGGTATGCGAAGGAAGGAATAAACAAGCATGAACCGGTACTCGGTAGACAACTGGTGTAGACAACTTGTTTCATTTAAGTGTGTTCTTTGTTCCATAGTTGATGGGCATGAAACAACAGAGAAGATATGGCTAACCTTCCGTACTAGTGACCAATATTCCGCCGGAGACACCTGTTGAGAGGAATGCATCGTTGCCGCAGAGAGGTTCCAGAGAGTGATCGTGTAGACAACCCACCTTGGTCAGCTTCAGTGTGTGAATGAGGAGATCACAGGCCAGCTGTCCAACATTGCCCACGGATATTGCTGGCTGCATGAACAGGGAGATGGGAAATGTAGCTGCCTACAGTATCAATTCAATCATCCTTTATGCCCATAGCCCTTATCTAAGTTGGCAGACGATAGCTTACCTGATACCTGACATTTCCATTATCAAGTCAAAGTTCATACATTTAATGCATGCATCGTGTCATTATCTTTGACACTGCTTGACCAGAAGTCATATTGGTAACAGGCAACAATATCTCTTTAATTCATTTCCTTTCTACCTCTGGTTTCTTGTGTGTGTGTGTGTGTGTGTGTGTGTATGTGAGTGTGTGTTTGTTTTGTTTAGCATAGAGTCATTGGTGCTGCTAAACACGCACTCCATGTTTTTATTAGCAGACAGTCCCAAATACAGGGAATTTTTCCTACTTTGCCTTGCATTTAGCTTCTTACATGAATTTTTTCATAGCTGGTGACATGATAACTTCTTGTAAATTTGTAACATTTAATAACACCAAACAGATAATGGATTTTCCATGATTCAAGAACTGTGAGTGGACCAATCACCTCAGTAGTATACCGGTGTCCACTGGATGTAACCAGACAATTTTGTTTCTACAGTTCTGTAAGAGATTCTATTATATTCTAAAATCATAATTCATGCTTGAATTTCAGTTGGGGCAAGTGAATTTAATACTGTGCTTTGTCTAGATCTAGGATCTAGAAATGAAAAGACCATAAATGACTAATGTTAACAAATGTTAACACTAGAACTTTCCATGTGTTATTGTTGAAAACAAGTGTAGAAAGATGCCAGTTTATTTCACTACGTCTGCTGTATCCAACTTTTAGCTACTGGTTAAATGGTAGGTATGTTAAGCATGGCCCCACAAGGGTACATCTGGGGGCATTTCATGAAGCGTTTTGGTCAGATATTTTTCTGACAAACTGTTACAAGCTACTGAAATCCTTGCATCTGATTGGCCGAGAGCAAATTTGTCCGACAACCTTGTCAGGCAAAATGATTCATGAAATGCCCCCCAAGAAGAAGCTTGATTATAGTGAAAAAGTAAATAAATTAAGTGAATTGATTAAGTGTATGACTGAATAAATGAAAGAATAGAATAATAAACATGTATTTACATTCAGAATGGATGAGTTGTTAATTACTCATATCTTATTCTTAATCTAGATTAGATCGGTATAATCGTGATCATATAGTCCCCACCGCTCCCCCCACTGCAGTGCGCATGCACCCGTGCGTTAGGGTTAGTAGGGTATAGGTCCTAGGGTTAGGTTATACAAATGATGCACAGGATAGAGTGCGTTAGTGTAGGCGTATAGTGCACTCGAGGGTATTTACAATTGTGAAACATGCACGAGGCGAAGCCGAGTGCATGTTGCACTACATTGTAAATACCCGAGAGTGAGCTATACGCCTACACTAACGCCACGAAATAATCCTGTGCATCATTTGTTTTATAAAATGGGTCGAAAATTCGAAAACTAACAGCATTTGTCAGCGTTTTTCACGTACCTTTGTGGGTCAAGACTCGGAAATCCCGCACATGTAAGTACTGTACGTATAAGCGTATACGTACGCCACATGATTGTTGTGCACAAGAAAGGCCGGCTGGCAGCCCGAACGAGAAGTTGTTTACAGGAGTGACAGCGCGTATGGTAGCGCGCAACGCACTTGTAACAACTGATTAAGTGCGCACTGCTAGTGTAAACATTGTGACATCAGTGACTTTACGCTTTTTTGCAAGGCCGTGCATGATAGTAAAAATTAATGCACGCACACGTGACTCATTTCAGCGCTTCCAATTGGCTACATTCTTGAACCCATTTTATAAAGGGTTTTATTTAGTATGGACATGCAGCGGTGGGGACTAGATTCTATATCACGATTATGCCATTAGATCTAGAGCTAGAAAATCTAATTATTTAAGCTAGATTCTAGTCTGCACTTCGTACTTCTAGATCATATTAATCAACTTGTGTGTTGTGACTTCACGATATCAACAAGTGATCAATATGATATATGAGCTGATGAGAGCTTTAACGTTACAGTTCTAGACTAACAGTTTATAATAGAGGGGTTCTACTAACTATCTAGACTAGAGTCTACTAGGTCTAGATTTCTAACATTCATTAATTAGTCATAAATTTACTGTCATAAATTAATCAACAGAAACACAAAACATGAAGAAAGACAAAAGGAAAGAAAAACACCTGTGGCTCGTTAGGCTCCAGCAGCACAAATTTGGCAATGATGTAGATTTTAGACAATATAGACAGGCCTAGGGCCTAGATCTACGTGATCTAGAATAGAATATTGTGTGTAGGTCACCTAGATCTGTTCCAGACTAAGTTTACAGGAGATGTAAATTTATATAGGCCTAATTATTCTTTACTCCACGACGGGGGCGAGAAACTGTCTAGCACAGGGCAGGGTCTAGACTAAACATTTGTTCACATTACTAGGCCCTAGTTACTAGTAACTGCTAAGAGTAGCAATCATTTTGTTAATCAATTCAAACACTGCGACTTTAATACGGAAGTAGGAGACGGAACACAGTTTTGAGCGTACGGGACTCAAGCAGCACAAGATGAAACTGCACAATCCACAAGTGCTTACTAAGTCTGTCTGTGTTGCCTCTTTTGAACAGTCTTGAACAATAACGAATGAAAAGTATGATATATTTTGTATCACTCACCATAATTAGAGTGTATCCTTGCCATGCTGGGGTCGCTGATCCGTTAGAGGCACCAAAATACATGTCGTTACCACGGTCGTTGTACCACTGTTGTCCCGGTGCGCGCAATTTGTGGCATCGGAAGGGAAACACCCGTACACAGACTGTCGGCTGCTGCAGCTGTAATATGAATGTTGTTGCTGGCGATGAGTCGACGAGTCAATTCACAATTCAATTCAGTTCATTTCACTTCAAATCAAATCAATTCAATTCAGTTCAATTCAATTCAATTTGATTCAATTCAATTCAATCCAATTCATTTCAATTCAATTCAATTCAATTCAATTCAATTCAATTCAATTCAATTCAATTCAATTCAATTCAATCCAATCCAATTCAATTCAGATAGATGCCAATCAGATCAATCACGAAATAGGTCTACAGGGCTACATTTTCAGTAAATTTACATGGAACATGATAAGCAGGCCCGTAGCCAGGGGGGGGGGGGGGGGGTGCGTCGGGTGCGTACGCACCCCCCCCCCAAATTCTGAAAGGTCCACTTTTTCATAATAACGGTTTTTAGCAATTCTCAAGATAACAATCCAAATAAATATAAAGACACATTATATGCTACGTAAATGTGGAAGAGTACGTTTAAAAATGTTAAAAATAATTGTACGAAACCCTTTTGTTGTATGAACCATCGGATCGTCCCCATGCACACAAACACAAATGTTATGTATCAATTTGTGCGAGCTTTTATTATATTGGCACTGCATGCCATGGCCCTTGGCGCGTGTGACCGGTGTTTTGTTTTTTTTTTTTTCCACTGGCCGCCCGAGTACGTGCGATTCGTGGATGACATTGACGTTGACACTTGCATTTTTTTTTTCACAGGAACAGAGGTAAGTGGATGAAAATCTAATAGCCTCAAGTTTACATATATGATAAAAATTAAAGAAATTTCCTCGAAATTACTATAATCGAAAACCTGAGACATTTTATATCTACGTCTACACATCTACAGTCAATGAAAAACCCTATGTATGATAGCATTGTGAGAGCGTTAGACTGCATTGTGACGCATCGTTATTTAATTTACATTCTTTATTGATATATTTTCATAAATATTTCAGGTAATGAGTCGGATTGGATTACAATTCTCACTTACAGCTTTGTAGAAGTCTGAGTCAACAGTATCACACAGTACTTCAAGACGTATTATAGTACAAACGATTTCTTGAGCCTGCACCGTTTCAGGCTCTGTTCTGGATACGGCGGTAGAAACTCATTCTTTTTTGTTGTTTATTTTATCATTATTTACTAATCTCTTTTCTAACTTACAGGTAGCGGATTTCTTTGCAGGCCAAATTCGGAAATGTAGTGTTGATTATTACTTATACATTTTCTCATGTTGTGACAGTTCTATTGGTTCTCATTTTAAAGTGAGCCAAAACTTAAGAACATTTTCACTTATAATTTCCAAAGAGTATTATGCAGGCACGCAAACTCATTTTAGTTGTATTTCATTTAAATGTAATGGGTAAGAGGGTATGAGAGAGAATGGAAAGTGCTGAGCTATGAAGTAAAATGGTAAAGTAAAAAGTTTGTTAGATAGTATTACAAAAGAAACTCATTCTTTTTTGTTTGTTTATTTTATCATTATTTACTTATCTCTCTTCTAACTTAAAGGTAGTGGATCTCTTTGCAGCCCAAATTCGAAAATGCCTAGAGACAGCTAGTAACCAAATATGCTACTATAATTTAATAAATAAGAAATAACCATTCCAGTATGTATCTTAGTGTGCACAGTAAGACAGATCAAATCAAATAGGAAAACATCTGAGCACTAAGCCTGAGGTCTGAATTTGCACTCAACTTCTTCAAATGGCTAACGGATGTTTAATTTTTGAATTTCACTGACCTCCAAATTTCACAAAGAAAACCTTCTTAGCATGATGGTTAATATGACATTTGACTGATATTGGAGATGTTTGCGAATCGGATCTACTACCTTTAATATTATTAAATCTAAAATGATTATTTGAAAGTTCGGAAATGCTGGAAATATCCTACCACAAGGAGGCGATATATAAATGGTTCACATTTACAATTCATTTTGTTTTAAAAATTTTCTTATTTATTTTCGTTTTTGACAAACTCGCATACCAACGGCTGATATACTGTATAGTAAAGTGAATGTTTCATCTTCCAAACAGCATCCAATGGGATGGAAAACTCCAACTGAAAGGTGGACACCGTGACCATACTCGCTAAAGAAAACGCGTAATAGGGGTCGTTTTTTCTCACGGATTAGATGGAAAGTGTGATGTACGAGCGTATATAATCAAAGGGTATCAAAAAGGCCGAAATTTGGGAAAATGGTATATTGTTCAATCATGATGAAGTACTTTTTTAGGGTGCAGGAAACATTTAAGGAATACTTGTTTTTAAGGCCCGAAAAATCATATGATCATTACTCGTTTAGGGGCCATTTTGAAAGTCCGTGTATGAGCATGGTGTCCACCTTTTAATTGTCGCTACCCCTCCCGGGACAGTATTAAAGGACCGTTTTGTTAATTAACGCAATCCCCCCATCCTTTAAAAATCCTGGCTTCAGGCCTGCTAACGCGGGTATACAATAGAAAAAATAAAGGTTACAACAACACCAGGAAAATCACTATTCTCAATTTTGCGGCGCGCTACGCGCGCAGAGTTTCGAACACAATTAAATTTTGCAACTTCCTGGCAAAATGAGTTTTTACTATTTCCTAGATGAAATACCGTAACGCGATTGCATGCAACAGACAAAAATACAAATTTCCTCGAGACTTTAAAACGTCATTAAAACAGTCAAAATTCACAATTTGCGGCGCGCTTCGCGCGCAAATTCTTATACAACTTTTGTAGTTCGGTCGTCCAAAGAATATATATATATATATATATATATATATATATATATATATTTGTGTGTGTGTGTGTGTGTGTGTGTGTGTGTGTGTGTGTGATCATTGGTATTGGTACCGAAGGTCCGTTTTTTTAGTGACCGCACCCCCCTTGAAAAATCCTGGCTACGGGCCTGTAGCTATACAATGATCGATCTGACTATCAGATCACTGTATCAGATAAGGAGGGTATATGTCCCGAGAAGTTACTAGTACACAAACAGGTAATTTTGTGTTTGGATTTTGACAGGGTGAATATTAAATTCATACTAGGCCCTGCATCATACACACATTGAACCTTGAAGAAGTAATCCCTGTTGCAGCGTTTCATAGGAAGCTAAACTGGGATGGTACATGGTGACATCAAAGGCCAACAGACAAACAACAACAACAACAAAATAATTTCATTTCATTTATTTCCACATGAAAAGTCTGCAACAAAAGTGACATTTGAACAGTATAATTTTTCTACAAAGTGTGGGGGACCAACTCAACAGAAGCACACAAATCTTGTTTGTAAAAGGCCCCATGTGACATAACATGACAGTCACAGATGAAATACACAATAAACAACATAAAATAAATCAGGATAGAAAGAGACAAAAGGAGAATAAAAAGATGGAGAATGGAGAGAGTTAGAAATATATAACAGATCAAATGTCAATAATAATTTACTTTTGAACGTTTGACTAAATCGTTTCAACATTTTGGTAATTTTTAAGTCAACTGAAACACTATATTCCAAAGAAAAAAAAATATTCCAAATCAATTGAAAAGAACAGGAAGATAAGGAAGAAGAAGACGAAGGAGGAGGAGGAAAAGAAGAAGAAGAAGAAGAAGAAGAAGAAGAAGAAGAAGAAGAGGAGGAGGAGGAGCAAGATACATGTTCACGGACTTTCTCCCCAACTGACATACATGTATATTAAATCTGTGTTCCTTTGGAAAGTAGACCACATTTCTAAATCCGGTGTTGCCGATCGAAAAAGGCCACAACATTACGCTAATCCGAAAATGAAAAGAACAGTGCGTACAATAACGAACCTTCAAATAAAGATTAAAAAACAAAAATCTTGTCGGATTAACGAACCGTCGGAACAACGACCATTATTTCATTTTCGAATTAACGAACCTTCGGAACAACGAACCTGGGGGGGGGGGGGGGGCGACGAACGTTTTTGGGGATAGGGTCTGCGGAACCTGAAGGTTGGGTTCAAGACCACTACTCCCCCCCCCCCCCCCCCACCCCCTGCTCAGACGAGAATAATCTAAGGGCGGAACCTTTGGAAATTCGTTGGTGTTATTTTGTTTCCGATTCTTTTTTTTTTAACGAGCAAAACAAAAACAAACAAAAACAACAACCTGGGAGCCTGCAGCCTATATTACATTAATCAAAGTTTCTTAAAAGAAAAGGACTGATTTTATGACATCTTTCCACCGCTCCAATCGGAGAAGTGGTGAGTTTAAAATAATGACATCATTTCCTGTTCACTCTGAATACATTATACCGGGTGTCCCAAAAGTCCCAAAAAAAGCGGAACGGTGGATTTTCAGTACCTTGCGTTATAAAAGTGATATATTTCTTGACATCATTAGAAAGAGCATATTTCGTAGAAGACCATGATACCAAAATCATTAAATTTGGTTCAGTACTTTTTATTCTACGCCAATTTCTGTAAATGCAGTCATTTTCAATTTTTTGCGACTTATGAGATAATCATTTGGGTGCGACACGCGTTCCATACGGTGAATTGTGTAAGCTCGCTGATCCATGTCAACAAAAGATAACGCTTTTTAGCGCGCGCACACACACACAGACACACACACTGTTTTTTTCCTGGCCCGTGCCCAATAAGCTGTATCTTTTGTTGACATGGATCACCGGGCTTACACAATTTTCACCGTATGGATCGCGTGTCGCACTCAAATCTCATAAGTCGCAAAAATCCGGCGAAATTTGACAATGACTGCATTTTCAGAAATTTGCGTAGAATAAAAAGTACTGAACCAAATTTAATGATTTTGGTATCATTGTCTTCTGCGGAAGATGTTCTTTCTAATGATGTAAAAGAATATATCACTTTTACAACGCAAGGTACTGAGAATCCACCGTTCCGCTTTTTTTTTTTTGGGACACCCGGTATAGTTGACCATTATTTGTTAACTTTCATGTTACATAACATGTTAAATTTAGGGATTCTATAAAACCTCGTCATACGCCTGATTTTGAAAAATTTCCGTCTTTTGACTTGTACCCCTAAGTTTCCGTTTATAGTCAACTAGAACAAGGAGAGGAAGTTAAAGGGATGGTACAGTTTTGGTGGAGATGAAAATTGGGCTTTTAACTTTTTGCGAGATACCAAGAATACACTTATGATATAGTACAGAACATACCATTTTAAGAGGAATTCAAAGTTTATTTGACGAAAATCGGGTTTGGAATGACTGAAACATCCAATAACAAAGTAAAACAAAGCAATCGTAAGAAAGTGTGGGTCCCACACTTTGTTAGAATCGCTCTTTTTTTATATCTCAGCCATTTCAAAACCAATCTTCATCAAATAAACGTTGAATTCCTCATAGAATTACATGCTCTTTCACATTTTATAAGAGGTTTCTCATTATCTCACCAGAAAATGTTAGAAACCTGAAATTAGGTCTCAACCAAAACTGTACGATCCCTTTAACAGAAAGAAAATAATTCTGACCAGGAACGCGCCCAGTGACAAGCCGAAGTCCGGAGGGTATAATAATGTGTTACTTTGATGTGTGTGCCTCTTTTCTTATCTGTCTTTTGATAGCAAGGTGGTCTTACCACACACAGCAACAAGCGCTGGGGCTACATACGTTCGTATAGCATTCAACCAGGGATGTGCTAGAGTTGGGGAAGAAACAATAATCTCTCCTTCCTACCCATCATGCTCCGTGATCCAGAGAAGTTATGCGCTCTATCACAGGTGTTTATAAAGATTAATGAATCGCATTGACAAAAGGCAGCACTTCTATACATTCACTCCTCTATCACACTGACCTCAATGGAGGTCTGTGCTTTATCACAATAGACCCAGCGAGCAAGCTGTTCGCTGTCCCTTTCAGTATTTTGGCAGCAATATCAGTGTGCAGAGAACATGATATGGGAATAAAAACCACTAAAAAATGTACTTTAGTGAAAAATGCTACTAAACTCACAAAGATGCACGCATTAGCCTGTTAGGTCTACTTAATACAAAAGATTCATCCTTTATAGTTATCCCGTTATTATAGTTATATCCAGGTTTACAGCACATTCAGGTGCTGTAAACCTGGCGAACAAAATAATACACAAATCAATGTACGTAAAATGGTGAAAACGTTAACAACGTCGACAAAATGAATGCCTTTATGACATGATTTATAAACAAGCAAGTTGAAGAGTGAATGTGCTGTTATATGTCATTATTTTCTTGTTATTATACGCACATGTAGTAGTGACATATAGGCCTACGTGGTTGTTTTGCGAAAACATGTTAGCATTATTTTGAAAACCATTATTTTATTGTCGTATGTCTGATTTTCATGACACTGCTAACCATTCTGCTTGTACGACTGTTCTTTTTATTGTCAAAGACCAGAACACCTAGTAAAATGTTCCAAGGGAGAATTATAGATACTGAGCGCGCGAAGGTTGTGCAATTGGTCCGCATTGTCTGTGCTCCTTTTCTCCATGTTATTCTGTTAAAGCCTGCCTCACATAGCAACAAGCGTCGAGACTACATTTTGATTTCTACGAAACTTCGGCAATTTCAATTAATGATGGGAAATGCAAATCGCTTCAGTATTCAGACATGTACGTCAGAGCAGGGAAGTGTTACGGATGGAGTGGCAACTCTTCGTAATCGATGCAAACACATGCTTTGGTTCTAAAAGAGCAGTACAATGGAATGTCTAGCATTCCTCCTCGCGTTGATATATTGCTCGCCGCCGCTCTAGCTCCAAGACGAAATATAGAGACGAAGAAAATGTTTCACATTTCATTGAATTACAAGCTATATTTCAACGCAATATTTCAATGAAATACTAGAATCTATTTAGAACAGTTTAGGAGAGAATTTAACATTATTAACATATATTTCTTTACTCTTCATAATACGTAAATCGAACTGAAATGGAAATTAGGTCCTCTTAAAAAATGAACAAAAATTATGCGCATGCTAGCTGTGTATCTTTTAATCTGGCATATCAAAATTGTGATCTGCCCAATATAGAATTCCACTAAAGTGTGTTCCAGCGTAATTTTCTACTTTACAGTGCATTTTGGTTCGCTGCTCCAATTTAAATTAAAGCTGACACATTAGCCGGGTTCACACGTACACCAATTAGCGGGATACAAATCTCGAGATTTGCATCGCGATCGTCATCCCGAGTTTTTTGCACGTGTGGACAGAAAAAACCCGAAAATTAGCGGGATAAGCATCGCGATGCTAATCCCAAGAAATCTTGCGCTGGTTCGCCAATTAGCGGGATAATTGGCCCCGCGCTGGTACGTGTGAACGGTCGGGATTAGAATCTCGAGTTTTTACATCCCATCATGCAATGCGCACATCACAACAGCGAGGCCTCTGCGAGGAGGTCCTTCACCTCTTTGGAGAACAATAACAACAGCGCGCGAACCACACCACTGACGCGTAAAAGACAATAGACAAAGGTAAGTGCGCGCAAGCAGTGATAGAGAAGGGCGCTGTGTGACCCAGTTTGCAGGCTTTGTTGTTGTCTCTATCGGCAATTAGCGGGATAATTCGGTACGTGTGGACGCTCGCCAAATTAGCGGGATACCGATCGCGATCGCCATCCCGCTAATTTGGTACGTGTGGACGCTCGTCAAAAAACTCGGGATGAGCATCGCGATCGTCATCCTGCTAATTTGTACGTGTGAACTCGGCTAATGATTGTTGCTAGCACACTGAAAGAGAGAGCGAACTGCAGCAGAGGGAAATCTTTTCTGTTGAAAGAGCGCTAGGCCTGATTACTGAATGCTGTCTTTTGTCAAAGCACCTGTGTACCACCTGTAAGATAAGAGCACTAGTCCTGATTACTGAATGTTCTCTTTTGTCAAAACACCTGGGTACCACCTGTCATTAAGCGCATAACTTCTCGGGTCGCCCTGCATGGTCAGACGAGTCGTTTTGCAGACCTCTTTGTCGAGGTTAAGGTGACATTCACGCCTTATTGGAAAACCAAACCGAAGGAAATGCATAGGAAGGTGGGTGAATTACAGAGAAAGATTCAAATGAAAGCTTGATTTTTTTTTAAGCCACTTCGTAATTAGCTCATGTACACCTTGGTACAAATGACCTTTCTTTTTTCTCAGTTGGTTAGACACTTCACTCGTTTTCAAAGCGGTATAATGCATAAGCTTGCCCGACATCACAATTTGTGGAATTCATGTTCAAACAAAGAATGAGCTTGTGCTTAGACCAGGTGACCAGAATAGTCCGTCAGTTCACATTTTAGCAGGCATCTAATTTATTGTTTCGTATGGAGTGCAATGACAACCTTTTTCTTTTGATATTGCAAATGCCAGGCTTGCTATCAGGTGGATGTGCTGGCAAGCACTAATCAGATAAGGATCACATGAATAATCATCACATCACAGATGCTCATTTCAGTGAAATAATAAACCAAAATTCCTGTTGGTACAAATGACCTTTCTCTGCTCATGCGCAAAGTGGAATTACGAACTGGTCTATTCCCCTGTTGCTTTCAAGGGAAAATCACTCTTTGGTCAAGTTGATTTTAGAAATGAGAGAAAAATAAATCAAACAAAGACAACAAACATTGTTTCATTACAATAAGATAGGAAAATTACGGAATTCTAATTTTTCACAGAACTTTCCAGAAATATACAATTTAATTTCAACAAGATTCACATGGGCAAATTAAACTGGGAGTGATGTAATGATTTCGAAAATCTCTTGTTTTCTTGCGTGCACAAGTCTTCAATCAATATTCATATTTATCACACAAAACAAGAAGGAAATGTAAGCTGTTCAACTGTGATAATAGTTGAGAAGTTCATAGGTGCGCTATCGACAAAGGAATGGTCGTTGTTTCTTTTTTGGAGTGTACGAACATTTCGAAGAATTGTTTTCTTTTTAAAGTGATGATATCATTTCTTTGTCACTCATACATTAAATTTTGTAATTGGGACAATGTTAATCATTTGGGAAACATTTTAAACTCTCATATTCCACAGCCTTATTTCACGTCCAATATTGATAAAAACGTCTACCATTTTACCTTCTTTTTTTTTAATTTGTCAAATAGAAAATGGAGAGGAATTTCCCCTTAAGTTGTGAATGGAAGATATAGATGAATACCCGACAAGGAGGGGGGGGGGGGGTACTGTGTGTGCCTGTCCTTTCAATCTCAGTCGACATACCTTGCCTCACATAGCAAGCAATAATCGCAGAGACTTTGTACGTATTTTCATGTAATTCGACTTTTGAAAGGACTCGGTTGACTTATAGGAACGTTTACTGCTCCCGCTTTGTTGTGAAGACGAGGGCAAAGATTGGCTAGTTTACTCCTCCTTCATTGACAAAGGGTGGCTTGAATGGTTTATTACGTCACAGGATGTCGTAGCAGACCCTCTGTCATGTCTGTCGTCTCAGTCGGAGGTACGAAGCGGGTGAATTGCCGAGGAAAATTTAAGAGAAAGCTTGACCTGTTTCTTTTTTCAAACCCTTAGTTCCCTCTTGCTTTAAAGGGAGATATGGAAAATCTAGTCAAGGTGAGAATGGAAGAACATTTTCAACCAAACAAACACAACAAAGAATGTTTCATTACAATTGGGCAATAAAGTCTTAAGAAAGTTATTGAATTCCCAATTTTCACATGTTTTCCCAGAAATGTAATATCGATCCTATATAGTCACGTCGGCAAATTAAAAAAAAGGGGTCGATGTCATATCACCTCGAAAATCTCTTGTTTGTTTGTGCAGAAGTCTTCCACATTTTTCTTTTCACATGAAAAAGAAGAAATGGGAGACATATTTACATCAAACAATTCCGCAGAAGTGAAGTTCTAGCAATATGATATCAGAAGAGAAGATCATACTAGGTGTGTTATAAAGAAAGAATGCTTGTATGATTTCATTCTTTTAACGAACCTCTCGAATGATGAGTTTTTCCATGATGAAATTATTTCCTTGTCACTATGTCTTGTGCATCTAATATATAGGACAGGTATCATTGTTTGGGGGAAATTATGTTAAACACTGACGAAATGTTAAAAGATCCAAAACCTCGTTCACATTTGATGTTGATAAAACGTCTGTTATTTCACCTTGATTATATAATTTTCTTCTTTCTTTTGTTAAGTAGATCATAGATTGGAGTTTACCTTTAAATCGTGGAAGGGAGCATTGACTGCGAAGCATGCAGGTCTAGACCTATTCGGTTTTATAATTCTGTAGCTAATCTTGGCCATAAATGGGGGACTGCCAAAATAAGTAGAAAAGATAATTTAATGGTTCAAAATGAGTACGGTGAATAAATGCCTGTGCATGAATCAACTTTCGTTAAGCATACTGAAGCCCCCAGTTATGGTTGATTGAAAAAAAAAAAAAAAAACAGCATCCAAACTGAACAGGTCTGTAGACGACTCCGGGTAGCCTATATTGTGTCCTTTATTGTGTGTGTTTTCCCCGCTCTTACGTCGGCACATCTTTCCTCTCATAGCAACAAACGTCGAGATTGTATAACGTAGACCAAATAGTAATTAAACCAAATAACAATTAGACCAAACAGTAATTGGACGAAATGATGACTAGACCAACTGGTTATTACACCAACTGATATTAAACAGTCTATTAGACTAACTGGCTGTAGACTAGGTGGTAATAGAGTGTACTAGTAAACCGATCCGGACGATAGCCTCTTTGAAATGGTTGTTTGAAGGTTAAATATGAATTCAAAACTCGTCTTTTATGAGAAAAAGTACCAACGCACCCTTTCGGCAAAACCGGCGGGGGGGGGGGGGGGGGGGGGGGGGGCTTTGGACGAAGGGTGGTGTTCCCATTAACGCGACGCGCCACCACCCAACCCACCCTTTCGGCACAAGCCACCCTGGAGGGGCCGGGCTTTTTTGGCTATGCTCAGACCGGGGGGGGGGGGGGGGGGTGGATTCCGCCCCCCCCCCCCCGATCTCGGCCATCGGTGGTGCGATCGCGATGAAATTTTGCATGCGTGAGACCCGCGTCAAAATCTACAAGATTGTGTCATAAGATTTTTTTGAAACAATCAATTTCTAATTTTAATTAATTAATTATGCAAATTAAGCTCAAGATGATATTTATGCCTAATTAAAAGCATTGAGAGTCTAATTTTTGATCTGTAAATCTGTTTTAGCATATTCAACAATTGTACATCACAAAAACTTCAAAAACTCATTTCAATTCTTATGTATTTTATTGTTTTCAGAATTTCTTATGTATTTCTTTGTTTTTCAACTTTTGTTTTTTCTTTGTTTTTTCATTGGAAATTGTCACTGACCATTTTTCTACTATAATTAGCACAAAATTAATCAATGAAAGTGATTAATTGTAAAAATAATCAGGTTTTTATGACTTTCATGACAGAGCATTGTTTTCCATAGGAAATGTACACAAAATCACAAAATTATTGTGCCCGTTTTGAGGTAGCCTTTTGTCAAGGCCCTCTCGCTGTATGGTGAAGAGAGCCCAGCTGAGTGGGGTTGCGCTGGCGCGCTCGGCTGGGCTCGCTTCGCTCGCCCATTACAGCGAGAGGGCCTTGACAAAAGGCTAGTTTTGAGGCGACATTAAGTTACAAAAATGGGCGTGGCTTCGCAAAAGAATGCGGGGACGTTGCAAATTTGGTCTCAAAAGTTGCGCAAGACTTGAACGAAGAAAGTCAAGAACCCTCGCGATGAGGCCTTCTCGCGTTACAGAATTATAGCGCGAACGTCGGGGGGGGGGGGGGGGGGCGGATTCCGCCCCCCCCCCCCCCCGCCCATTTTAGGGTTAAAGGGATGGTACAGTATTGGTGGAGATGAGAATTGAGCTTTTAACTTTATGCGAGATACCAAGAAAACACTTATGATATAATACAGAGCATACCATTTTAAGAGGAATTCAAAGTTTATTTGATGAAAATCGGTGTTTGGAATGACTGAAACATCCAAAAACAAAGTAAAACAAAGCGATCGTAATAAAGTGTGGGTCCCACACTTTATTAGAATCGCTCTTTTTTGGATATTTTAGCCATTTCAAAACCAATTTTCATCAAATAAACATTAAATTCCTCATAGAATTACATGCTCTTTCATATTTTATAAGAGGTTTCTCATTACCTCCCCAAAAAAATGTTAGAAACCTGAAATCAGGTCTCAACCAAAACTGTACCATTCCTTTAACGTGATGAGGAATGTAAACCGATTCAGTAGCCGTGTATTATACGCCAGGCGATGTAGTGTGGCAGACCATCTGTTGTCTCTGGCGGATCACGCCTTATTCGAAAACAAAACGCGAAAGAATGAATATAGGGTGGGGAAGGCATGTGATAATTGGACCGAGAAAGATTGGTGTTTTTCCCATCCCTGTGTAGTCCCCTCTTGCTTTAAAGTGAAAACTCCCTGCTCAAGTCAATTTAAAGAGAGACAGAAAATTCTAAATCAATAAACAGACACAACAGAGACTGCTTTATTAGGATCAAGTAAACACAGGAAAGTTTTCCAAAAATTGTGATGTTAATCATAGATACGTAGGAAAACTAGATGAAGAGATGTTATAATTTTGAAAGTCTCCTGTCCCCACTTTCCTCAATTCTTCAAAAATAATCGTCTTTCCACTTTAAAAGGAGAAGAATGAGTTGTAAACCCCATGTCCAATGCTTCTACAGAAGTGAAGTTCTGGCAATTATGATAGCTTGGGAAACAGTCATAGGAATATTATCGATAAGTTAATTGATACATGTATACATAACGAACCTTCCGAAGAGTGAGTTTACTGTGGTGACGAATTTGACATCATTAAAGTTACCTCTTCGCTTGTGCATTTGCACTTGGGACAGTTATTACTCTTTCTGGAGAAACATGTTGAACTGTCGTTTCCACAACATCACTTCTCTTTCAAAATCGCCAAAAAAAAAAATGTCTGCAATGTCACGTGAATTTGCTACTTTTCTTTTATTTTGCTATTAACAAGGCTTGCAGTTTACCTTTAAGTTGCGGAGGGCAAAAATGAATGCTAAGTAGATGACCTCCCCTGGCAAGCCGAACCCGGAGGTGAGCATAATGTGTGTGCTCCTTTCCTTTTAATTAGTCGACATACCTTACCTTACGTAGCAACAAGCCCCGATATGTTGTACGCATTTGCATGGAATTTGACTTTGGAAAGAACTCATTTGACTAGGAATGTTTAACGTAATCCGCTTTCATTGACCAAGGGGTATATTGAGAGAATACGGTAGTATGAAAAGGAAAGTGTGAAAGCTTTTAACAATAACAACAGCAACAACTTGGCGCGTCAGCGAAGAGATCAAATATTATGTAATGCACTTCAACAAACTTCTGCTGTTGAAAGGATTCCGTTGAGAAATGCAAATCTCTTCAGTGCACTTGTCTGATCTGTCAAAGGTGACATTCACGACCTATTCGAAAACTGAACCTGAGGGAATGAATAGGAAGGCAGGTGACTTGACGAGGAAGATTCAAAAGATTGGCTTTTCTTTTCATCCCGTATTCCACGCTTGCCTTTAAAGGGAAAGACACTTCGTGGTCAAGTTGATTTGAAGACAGAACATTTTTTTTTTCAGATCAAGCAAACACAACAAAGAATGTTTCAATATAATCAGGAAAATATAAGAAAGTATGGAGTTCTATAATCTCACACGACTTTCCAGAAATGTAATATCAATTAAAGTTACGTGGGTAAATAAGATGAGGGGAAGATATTATGACCTCGAAAATGTCTTATGTGTTTGTGCACAAGTCGGCAAGAAGCATTCTTTTTTTTTTACATGGAAAATATAGGACGTAAGCACTGTAGGGCTAAGCCGTTTGCATCAAATGATTCTAAAGAAGTGAATTTCTAGCAATTATGGTTGGAGATCAGAAATGTACTTTAGACAAAATGAAGATTTTCAATAGATTTTGAACGAACCCTTATCCGAAGAACTAGTTTTTGGCTGATTATACATCATTTCCTAAGCTTGTGCGTTTACTAAGCTTGTGCGTTTGCACTTGCGACAGATATTACTGTGTCGAAGAAGGATGTCACACCCTGATGTCCCTCAACCTCATTTCACGTCCGATATCGAGAAAGAAATGTCTAGATCTATTTGGATGAGTTACTTTTTTTTTGCTAAGTAGAACATGGGGTCGAATTTTCCATTAAGTTCTGGAAGGGAAACTTGAATGCTAAGCATGTTAACGTTCTCCACCAAGCCGAGCCAGGGGGCAACATACCATGTTTCATTGTGTGTGATCCTTTCTTTATTAGTCAGTAAAGCTTGCCTTACATAGCAACAAGCGCTGAGATTATGCATGCATTTGCATGTAATTCTATTTTGAAAGGACTATTTGGGTAGGAGTGTTAGCCACACCCACTTTGGATCAGGTGATGAGGGTCAGGTAATTTTACTTCCACCAATGAAGACCAAGGATGTTGTCCCGAGAGCAAGGTGTGGCTATATTTTGCTTCTTTGATTGGCTGTAATAGAGGTGCATGTAGTTTGATTTGAGAAAAAAAGTATAAAAGGGGGAGAATGACGCCTGGTGCATCAGCGAGGATATACCAGTCTGCCATCGTGTCGCCTGTGAAGGAGCGTGTGAAGAGGTTACGGTTGACCCGACTCTGCTACTCAACGTGAGTAAGTGTCCGTCCCTGCACTTGCATCATCATCGTAAACCGGGCGAAGAAGAACATCCGTTTGGGTGGACATCATCCTCCGGGAGTATAGGGCGGCGGTCTCGTGGGCTTGACCACGACCGCCGATAACTGTAAGTGATGCGTACACGCTGTTTTGGAAAGGACGAAACAATCATTGTTCGGAAGATTACGCTCGACATTTAATATTCTTTCGGCTCAAGCATTTGAACATTTCTTTTTCGAGTAGCTAAAACGGGGAGGTTGGAGAGACAACCTCCCTGGCTAAAGGGAGGGCCATGCGTTATGGTAGAATACAATTATGACTGTACTTGGTTAATTACCAACCACTGCATGTCCGTGTAATACATTTTCTATTACAACCATTCAAAATGTAGACAGCTAATGTATTTCTTAGGATTGGCAAACCTTAACTATTTTGTATCAACGCCAGGTCAAATTTTGTGGGTT
Source organism: Diadema setosum (assembly GCA_033980235.1). Lineage (NCBI taxonomy): Eukaryota > Metazoa > Echinodermata > Echinoidea > Diadematoida > Diadematidae > Diadema > Diadema setosum. Next base: position 33,407,326 of record CM067066.1, on the reverse strand, counting down.
TTGTTTTATTTTCTATTTCCTGTCGCTAGGTGTTTGGCCAGTGACGGATGGCACCATGCAGATTCCAGTGACTCTAATTCCTGACTGACTCAACGTGCTGCGGGACTGAAAGACAACTGGCGACCACGAACGTCTTCATCGGTTACACTGAGCAAGGTATCGGCAACGGTCGTGTTTTTGGCTGTGGTGCGCCAAAGAGAATTGTCTGGTTCTTTAAAAAAAGTCACCCAAAATGTTAGCTCAAGAGCAACAAAATCACCCATCGCAGTAAAGATTGATTTTTGTTTAAAATAAAATTTATTAGCTGGGGAACTGATTGTAACTGAACCAGACATCGTTCTTTTTATCATACCACTTAAATCTACCACAGAAAAAAATAACCCTTGCCGTTACCGCACTCGCTGTACTGCGATTCCAATAGTGACCATGCAGGAAGATTCACTTCTAGACTTAACCGTATAACTATTGGATATCGTCTGCTAGAATCTGTATTGGGCTCTTAATTGGTTTACATTTTTTTTAAGTGGACAGAGGGAATTGTAAACCTCACAGAAGAAAAAATATCAACAAACTGTTCTTGTCTTCATTGTCCTGGTCATTTATTTAAGAGTACCTTGATAAGAAAATGTGAGCTGGTTGTCGTGCAGAGCAAGCAAGAGATGGGGTGCTGTTTTGGGCTCTTGGTTCATTATTTGAGGTGAAGTGTGCTGTGTCAAACAGAGGAAAATGTGTGTATATATTATGAAGTATGTATACAAACACATAACACATTACAGGGACATAACAACAACACATAACAAAGTATACATTATGAAGTATGTATACAAACACATAACACATTACAGGGACATAACAACAACACATAACAAATAACAGGGACATTAACATAATTTAATAGAACACTTTATGTACACATAAGATCGAAGAAAAAAAACTGTTAAAAAGGGTGGTTGAATGAATGCATTTCTTTGTACTGTCAAATCATCACTACCTTCACTGGTGATAAAAAGACAGTACAAAGAAAAATGCATTCATTCAACCACTCTTTCTAACAGTTTTTTTTTTAACACAAATTCAAGATATATGTAGAGCCGCAGCTGGCTGTGTGCAGGGGGTGTACGGAGTGCGTAGTGCTGCAGAGCCAGCGGCCAGCTGGCTGTGTGCAGGGGGTGTACGGAGTGCGTAGTGCTGCAGAGCCAGCGGCCAGCTGGCTGTGTGCAGGGGGTGTACGGAGTGCGTAGTGCTGCAGAGCCAGCGGCCAGCTGGCTGTGTGCAGGGGGTGTACGGAGTGCGTAGTGCTGCAGAGCCAGCGGCCAGCTGGCTGTGTGCAGGGGGTGTACGGAGTGCGTAGTGCTGCAGAGCCAGCGGCCAGCTGGCTGTGTGCAGGGGGTGTACGGAGTGCGTAGTGCTGCAGAGCCAGCGGCCAGCTGGCTGTGTGCAGGGGGTGTACGGAGTGCGTAGTGCTGCAGAGCCAGCGGCCAGCTGGCTGTGTGCAGGGGGTGTACGGAGTGCGTAGTGCTGCAGAGCCAGCGGCCAGCTGGCTGTGTGCAGGGGGTGTACGGAGTGCGTAGTGCTGCAGAGCCAGCGGCCAGCTGGCTGTGTGCAGGGGGTGTACGGAGTGCGTAGTGCTGCAGAGCCAGCGGCCAGCTGGCTGTGTGCAGGGGGTGTACGGAGTGCGTAGTGCTGCAGAGCCAGCGGCCAGCTGGCTGTGTGCAGGGGGTGTACGGAGTGCGTAGTGCTGCAGAGCCAGCGGCCAGCTGGCTGTGTGCAGGGGGTGTACGGAGTGCGTAGTGCTGCAGAGCCAGCGGCCAGCTGGCTGTGTGCAGGGGGTGTACGGAGTGCGTAGTGCTGCAGAGCCAGCGGCCAGCTGGCTGTGTGCAGGGGGTGTACGGAGTGCGTAGTGCTGCAGAGCCAGCGGCCAGCTGGCTGTGTGCAGGGGGTGTACGGAGTGCGTAGTGCTGCAGAGCCAGCGGCCAGCTGGCTGTGTGCAGGGGGTGTACGGAGTGCGTAGTGCTGCAGAGCCAGCGGCCAGCTGGCTGTGTGCAGGGGGTGTACGGAGTGCGTAGTGCTGCAGAGCCAGCGGCCAGCTGGCTGTGTGCAGGGGGTGTACGGAGTGCGTAGTGCTGCAGAGCCAGCGGCCAGCTGGCTGTGTGCAGGGGGTGTACGGAGTGCGTAGTGCTGCAGAGCCAGCGGCCAGCTGGCTGTGTGCAGGGGGTGTACGGAGTGCGTAGTGCTGCAGAGCCAGCGGCCAGCTGGCTGTGTGCAGGGGGTGTACGGAGTGCGTAGTGCTGCAGAGCCAGCGGCCAGCTGGCTGTGTGCAGGGGGTGTACGGAGTGCGTAGTGCTGCAGAGCCAGCGGCCAGCTGGCTGTGTGCAGGGGGTGTACGGAGTGCGTAGTGCTGCAGAGCCAGCGGCCAGCTGGCTGTGTGCAGGGGGTGTACGGAGTGCGTAGTGCTGCAGAGCCAGCGGCCAGCTGGCTGTGTGCAGGGGGTGTACGGAGTGCGTAGTGCTGCAGAGCCAGCGGCCAGCTGGCTGTGTGCAGGGGGTGTACGGAGTGCGTAGTGCTGCAGAGCCAGCGGCCAGCTGGCTGTGTGCAGGGGGTGTACGGAGTGCGTAGTGCTGCAGAGCCAGCGGCCAGCTGGCTGTGTGCAGGGGGTGTACGGAGTGCGTAGTGCTGCAGAGCCAGCGGCCAGCTGGCTGTGTGCAGGGGGTGTACGGAGTGCGTAGTGCTGCAGAGCCAGCGGCCAGCTGGCTGTGTGCAGGGGGTGTACGGAGTGCGTAGTGCTGCAGAGCCAGCGGCCAGCTGGCTGTGTGCAGGGGGTGTACGGAGTGCGTAGTGCTGCAGAGCCAGCGGCCAGCTGGCTGTGTGCAGGGGGTGTACGGAGTGCGTAGTGCTGCAGAGCCAGCGGCCAGCTGGCTGTGTGCAGGGGGTGTACGGAGTGCGTAGTGCTGCAGAGCCAGCGGCCAGCTGGCTGTGTGCAGGGGGTGTACGGAGTGCGTAGTGCTGCAGAGCCAGCGGCCAGCTGGCTGTGTGCAGGGGGTGTACGGAGTGCGTAGTGCTGCAGAGCCAGCGGCCAGCTGGCTGTGTGCAGGGGGTGTACGGAGTGCGTAGTGCTGCAGAGCCAGCGGCCAGCTGGCTGTGTGCAGGGGGTGTACGGAGTGCGTAGTGCTGCAGAGCCAGCGGCCAGCTGGCTGTGTGCAGGGGGTGTACGGAGTGCGTAGTGCTGCAGAGCCAGCGGCCAGCTGGCTGTGTGCAGGGGGTGTACGGAGTGCGTAGTGCTGCAGAGCCAGCGGCCAGCTGGCTGTGTGCAGGGGGTGTACGGAGTGCGTAGTGCTGCAGAGCCAGCGGCCAGCTGGCTGTGTGCAGGGGGTGTACGGAGTGCGTAGTGCTGCAGAGCCAGCGGCCAGCTGGCTGTGTGCAGGGGGTGTACGGAGTGCGTAGTGCTGCAGAGCCAGCGGCCAGCTGGCTGTGTGCAGGGGGTGTACGGAGTGCGTAGTGCTGCAGAGCCAGCGGCCAGCTGGCTGTGTGCAGGGGGTGTACGGAGTGCGTAGTGCTGCAGAGCCAGCGGCCAGCTGGCTGTGTGCAGGGGGTGTACGGAGTGCGTAGTGCTGCAGAGCCAGCGGCCAGCTGGCTGTGTGCAGGGGGTGTACGGAGTGCGTAGTGCTGCAGAGCCAGCGGCCAGCTGGCTGTGTGCAGGGGGTGTACGGAGTGCGTAGTGCTGCAGAGCCAGCGGCCAGCTGGCTGTGTGCAGGGGGTGTACGGAGTGCGTAGTGCTGCAGAGCCAGCGGCCAGCTGGCTGTGTGCAGGGGGTGTACGGAGTGCGTAGTGCTGCAGAGCCAGCGGCCAGCTGGCTGTGTGCAGGGGGTGTACGGAGTGCGTAGTGCTGCAGAGCCAGCGGCCAGCTGGCTGTGTTCTGTCTATATAGAGCTTTAGCCAACAAAATGTGATTCTTTGTGGTACAAGTCAGAGCCTGAAGGGTAATGGTTAAGAGATTAGAAAGGAAGCAAGTTATGTTCATGAAATTTGAATACACCCATATACAGCCGCATATCCTTTAGAGATTTGGTGAAAGTTTGAGACTTGATTATTTAATGACATAATCATATTATCATTATTGGTTTTGCATTTGTTCACAATTGGCTATATAGTGTATCTATTTCTGTATATATTTTGATAATTAAAGAACTCGTATTAAGATTGAATGATTCTAAGTATTTATATGTAGAAGTTTAAATAGATACATGTTTATGTCATTATTTGTCCTTATTTCAACTGAAGTGCAATAATGTGCTTACATCTTCATTTTCATTATGTTTGAATTGTCTATTTTTACTCTTACCCAGATACATACAGCTTCTTTCCCTTTCTTTCCTTCCTTTTCTCCTCTGCTCACTCCTCTTCTTCTTCTCCGTTATACTTACATTTCTCCTGCTCTCCCTCTGTGCCTCCCTTTTCTCCTCCCCAAGCCTCTGTTAGTATCTCCTCTCTCTACGTCACTCTGTTCCTGTCTCAGCCTCACACTTCATGTAGCATTCTGTATCTCTCAACATTCCTCCTTCCACGCCTCCTCTCTCTTCTTAACCTTTTTATTAGCTGAAATAGTTGTGATATGTCAATAATGGAGGATATAAGGTACATATATGTAAACCGGGTTTAATTTTCTTTTCACTCAACTCAACCTTTGTTGTAATGTGATTTATATACTTAATGTATTGCCACTATTGATGTACTGATGTTTGTTGTTGTTGTTGTCGTCGTCTTAATGAATTATATTTCTTTGTGTCTTGTATATGTAATTTATTTTGTCTCACTGTATTTTTATCGATGTAAATCAGACCAATTCAGCCATTCGGCTGTGAAGTTTGATGATCAATAAACAATCTTTCATTCATTCATTCAAAAATTTGTAAGTTAATATAATTCATTTTTCCCAACATTTGTTGATTTGTTCTGAATGTTTACTAGTTCTTAAATGAAATAACGCTCGTTATTCCGACGGTTCGTCAATCAGGAAATGGAAAATGAAATTGTTTACTAACGAACTTTTTTTTTTTTAATTTTCAACCTCTGTTTTATTTTGAACAAATTTCGATAAAAAAAAACCCGAGAAAATAATCATCTTCTCGGTTACTACATATGGACAGAATGATGTTTTTCTCCTGAGTGTCACCAAACCGTAGGCTGGTTCTACCATGTCTACGGGGTTTACTTGTGCATTCATATATTTATGCATTTCCCGCGACCCAACCATGCATGAGCTATTCTTTTCAAGATGTCGTGACGCCTGTAAACATGCATGTATAGGGCCATCTTAATGCAGTGAATACTCTTAGTCGTACCAACGGGGTATCATGTTTTTAAAAAATGGTTTCATTCATACCCACGGTTAGATTAATAGAAGTCTGAAGCTACATCTAGAAGCCACTCTTTTTATCGGTTACGGCTTTCAAATTTGAAATGTATACAAGATTACTGGAATTACTTTATGTAGCCCAGATGGCTACTAGCACATATAATAAAGAATGGAATAGAATAGGATAGAAAGTTAAAGAAAACAGAAGCATTACAGTTGTTTTCCAAGTCACCCTGTGACGTCAATATGAATCAGTCTTTTCCCCTTCTTGGAGTCGATGAAACCCTTTATTTTGCTTCCAGCTAGAGTTCTTTTTTTGTCACTTCTCCTCTCCCAAGAAAAGTTATTGGTCTTAGGAATTTATGCGTTTGACATTGGCTACTTTCTCCAGATAGTGGTCAGTCCCCTGCACTCTCCATCCCCAAAGCCCCAATCCAAATTACGGGAATGACGTGTTTTTGCCCTCTGATCCCTAAACATGAATGACCCTCTGGGCTAGAAGGTCGTTCTCCAGCCAGAATTTCTCACTTTTATTTTAATGTTCTTTAGTGGAGTGGGTCAGACAGGAAATCCAATGACAAATTCAGGGACAACGACTCAGAACAACGATGACGGTGACGTTGGACGTCATAAGGACTCTGGCATTCATTTGGTTTATCGTTTTGCTATCCAAGAAACAATAAAGTCTTGACCAGTGGTTACAGAGAAGAAGGAAATAAAGAAACTAAAAGACAGTGGGAGAGTTAATCGGAAATTGAGATGAATCAGAGAAAATGGAGTTTCATAGAAACAAATGGGAGGAGCTAATGAAACATTTGACCAATAAGAAATTAATTTCTAGTGAAGATCACACCCCAAAATAAGATTTAGCCAATGAAATATTTTAGGGAAAGGATGCCAATAGTAAATTTGTTATAAAAGACCATGTTTGAGCAAAATGGTGTAGGGGAAACAGAAGAGAGGAGCTACGTGATTAGAGAGACCTGAAGATAGAGAAGGTCAAGAATAGTTGGAGACCACATAGATAGAGCCAGGAGATCCCCTTCCTTGTACATCATGCTCCCCTCCATATTAATCAACTAAACTCTATCGACGCTGTGAATGTGACGAGGATCTTGGTTGAACTGCCCAAGAGTTAACGAGTTAACTGGTGAACAACATCACGACAAGTTGAGAAACAGTACACCACGACAAGACAAAATTTTGGTTTACACCAATCTGGGTGTAATGAACTCCAAATAGTCGACTGGTGTCATCGGAGATGTTGAATCGCCCTGTCAGACTGATATAAGGTAGACGGTGATGGTGACGAAGTGTTTCATGAGGTCGTGACAGCAGACTGCTCAACGGACGCAGGCGAGAACCTCATCCCGCGTGCATGCCGACGTCGAGATAAGTGGCCACACCCATCAACATCATATATCCCTACTAACAAAACCCCTCCCCTTCCCTTAAGAAGTGTTAAAGAAGTAAAGGTCTCCAAAGGTGTAGAATTAAGTGATGAGTGATGTGTTCCATTGTGTAGTAAGAAAAGAAATTTGCTTGTGTAATCTTGTCTCTGTTTCAGACCTACGAGAAGGCAGGTCGGTGAATAAATATGCTGTTAGCAGCATTGACATTATCCATGTAAATTTTAGTATTCTCCCGCATTTTATATTTGCTGTTGTGAAGCAATATTTAGTCTCTTTCTAACTTTTGGAAATTTGATGATGATTGGTGTCTATGCGATTACCTAATCCCCGACCAGTACAGAGAGAAGCTAACTGACCAGACCAACATTTATCCGCCTCTGTACAACATTGGTCGCCCCTTGAGAAATTTGGGGGTTAGATTTATATTTACGACTGTCAAGTACATGCAGCCCTATGCCTAACAACTAGCGGTCGATCCTACTGGGTTTGTGCACTGACATAGCATAGCAATGCACAACTGACTCATTGCATAACAAATTCAATCTCATTCTTTTTTCGTCTTGTTTTGGAAGCGCCCCCTGTTACGGATGACGTAATACACGTGTTTTAAAAGTGAACAGATCTATACTTTCCAAAAGGTGTTTTAAATGTGTGTTCGTTTTTGCGTGTTTAGTATGTGATGTCAACGTGCACCATGTTCAACTTATGACGCAGCACCAAATACAAGGAGGGGTCCAGGGAATATGACCTTTTTTTCCATTTTCCAGGTAAGCAACGTATTCTCGAGCGTTCCTTGTAATGCAGTCTCTGAATGCGGAAATGGGGATGTCATGATATGCCGCGGCATTTTTTTTTTATTTCTAAGAGCGCCGTCATCTTTTGTCCAGCCGCGGGGGGGGGGGGGGGGGGGGGGGGCTGTTAATGGTTGGTTTTGTCAAGGATCAATGCCCCTCCCTAACCCCCTCCTTTCCAATTCAACGGTGAGAATCCCACAGCAGAACGCTAGAAAGCCCGGAGTCTTCAGAGTGGGTTTTTTTTTTCGATGTTTCTTTCCCCGTTTTCGTCCGTTTTTGTGTGTTAAAAAAAAGTGTGTGTGTGTGTGTGTGTGTGTGTGTGTTTGTATGTTTGTGGGGATGCACCCCCCCCCCCCCATTCGACGACTCTTCTACAGTACAAGCTAGGTCCATTACGTAATCTTCGTGATACAGAAAGGAGGGCGTGCGGCCATTTTACTCATCAAGAGGCGCTATTCAAATTTCATGGAAATATTTATGATAAGGGTTGATCATGCTGGGGACATGACAGCATGCTCGAGGCTAACCCGATCAACAATGTATAGCTAATGCATATAAACTGCATTGTAAGTATTGAAATATACCGGATTTGAACAGGTGGGTTAGAAAAAACAAAAAATGTTTACTTCTCACAGGAGCAATATCCAAAAGTTTGCACACTATTGTACATTCGTGGGAACTGGTAACTGGCTTGGTTCAAAAAATTTCATGTTCTGCAACAAGTAGTAGACAAAGAACAATAAGAGCGGCCCATTTGCCCCGATGGCATCCTCACATTTCCTTTTGTTATGCCTCCGCCACGAAGTGGTGCCGGAGGCATTATGTTTTCGGGTTGTCCGTCCGTCCGTCCGTCCGTCCGTCCGTCCGTCCTTCCGTCCGTCCGTAATGAGTTGTGGACAAGGTAACTATCAAAACCTGTTGAGGTATTCTAATGAAACTTGGCATGTATGTATATTAGGGGGTGAAGTTGTGCCTATCAACTTTTGGGTGCACATGCTCAAGGTCAAAGGTCAAAAGGTCAAGGTCAAATACATAAAATTTCACTATTTCCACCATATCTATTGAATGCCTGAAGATATTTTCTTGAAGCATAGTGTATACATGTATTACCCAATTAAGATTCTCTGGTGAAAGTTGGGGTCATGAGGTCAAAGGTCAAAGGTCAAAAGGTCAGGGTCAAATACATAAAATTTCACTATTTCCACCATATCTATTGAATGCCTGAAGATATTTTCTTGAAATTGAGTGTATACATGTATTACCCAATTAAAATTCTCTGGTGAAAGTTTGGGTCATGAGTTCAAAGGTCAAAGGTCAAAAGGTCAGGGTCAAATACATAAAATTTCACTATTTCCACCATATCTATTGAATGCCTGAACGTATTTTCTTGGAACTTAGTGTATACATGAATTACCCAATTAAGATTCTCTGGTGAAAGTTTGGGTCATGAGGTCAAAGGTCAAAGGTCAAAAGGTCAGGGTCAAATACATAAAATTTCACTATTTCCACCATATCTATTGAATGCCTGAAGATATTTTCTTGAAACTTAGTGTATACATGCATTACCCAATTAAGATTCTCTGGTGAAAGTTTGGGTCATGAGGTCAAAGGTCAAAAGGTCAAGTAAAAATATTAAAACTTCTTTTTTTTCTCCATACCTTGGAAAATTGTTCAAGGTATCTTCATGGAACATAGTATATACATATACTGACTGGAAGTGATTAACTAGAGAATGTAGGGTTCATGGGGTGAAAGGTCAGGGGTCAAAGGTCAAGTGCAACACTTCAAAATTTTGCTATTTCTCTCCTGTCATGCAATGCCAGCAGGGTTATTTTATTTTTACACTTGGTGTATGCATACAATGTGTAACCTAATAGAAATTCTCTGGAAAGTTTTTTTTTTCTTTTTTTGCCTCAAAGGTCAAAAGGTCAAAGATCAAGTGAAAGTGCTGAGCTAACTTTTTCCTCCATATCTCGGAAGTGGCTCAAGTTATCTTGAAACTTAGTACATATTATGCATGTTCTACCTGAAAGTGATTATCTTATGAATTTTAGGGTCAAGGGCCTGATGAAAATGGTAACAATTTACTATTCAATTCAGAAATTGCACTTTTTCTCCACACCTGTACCTTGAAACTTACTCAATGCCTAAATGAATAGTATGAATGGGTCAAAATCAAGTTAAAGTCCTTAAATCCCTAGATACATGCTCTCCTATTCATCCAATTAAACGTAGGTCAAGGAAGGTGAACATTCAACACATTTGTGACAAACTTGTCATTTCAATATTTTGCCAATTTTGTGAAAATGTAATCACACATTGTCCACATGTACTATCTAGACCTATTGGGAAAATCATGCATTATGGCGGAGGCATACCAGTCGCCAAAGCGACATTTCTAGTTTCGTTTTGTTTTACAAGGTTAGGGGCGATGCAAGAGATATTAGCACTCATTATTATTTTTTGTTCACACATTGCAGTTCATCGGTAACTTCAGCTTTTATTTAGTATTAAAGAATGATGATCAAACCAACATGTAAAAGCTTTCACTCATGGCATAAATAATGTGTATGTGTGTGTGTGTGTGTGTGTGTTTGTCACTGTCAAAGACTGCGTATTAAATGCATATATGCAACACGGAGGACAACGGCGTAAATCCGTACTGAGGAGTGGGGGGGGGGGGGGATGGTCACCATCACCACGATTACAAGCCCATAACCGGACCGGCGCAGCCTTGGGGGGGAGGGAAGCTTGGTGACCCCCCCCCCCCCCACACACACACACACACACACTTTACAGGGATCGGATGTCCCACTCTTTTGCATGGAATAAGTTATAGTGGGAGGAAAGTGGCAGCAAAAATATGAAGACGTTTTGTTCTTGTTGCTTTTCTTTTTTTGCTTGTCAGATGACTTTCGGCGGAAAATGAGACCTTAAAAGTATGAAAACATTTTTCTTTTTGTTTTTGAAATATCTGTGAGAGGGAGCGGAACGACCGAACGGGGGGAAGGTGTGTATCCCTCTCCCACACGAGGAAGATTTTGCATTTTCAGACCTGAAATTCAGCGATCTGGTGCACACTTTTGGTGAAATTTTGTTTTCTTTTCTTTAAAAAACAATAAGAAAATGAAATATTCACAATATATTATTGAATGACTAAATCGTGGTATTTAAGCTCTTGCTCCGCCTGTGCGACATCACTGTGAAGGCCTACTAAATAATGGGGCCTATCACCGGCGTAGACAGGATTTGATCTTAGCCGGAGGAGCGGTTATGTGCCACGGAGGGAGCGAAGCAAGCGAGGGGGGGGGGGGGGAGGGTATGGTAGGGAGGTTTCCCCCTCCCACGATGAATTTTTTTTGCATTAATAATTTAGACGTTTTACAGTCCCAAAACTGCCGTTTGTAGCTATATTTTTCGCTTTGGAAACTAAGGAGGGCCGCACCGGGCGCAACTGCTGTCAATCACTGGCAGCAACATCAGGAGAATGGCATAGCAGTTAAATGCGAGCGAGCGGAGCGAGCGAGCTTGAAATTTTTGACATTTTACATTCTAAAAACTGCCGTTTGTAGCTATATTTTTCGCTTTGGAAATTAAGGGGGGCCGCACCGGGCGCAACTGCTTTCAATCACTGGCAGCAACATTAGGAGAATGACATAGTGGTTAAATGCGAGCGAGCTTGAAAATTTTTGGCTATATTTTTCGCTTTTTTTGTCCCACTTTTATGGGGGAACCACCCCCCCCCCCCCCATCGACGCCTCTTTATAATATGAGGGTGAAAGATCTGCTCCACACTCTTTGATAAATTAGGGAAATATACGTCAATATCAAAAGTGTACAAAGTTTATCGAAAGGGATCCTGTATAGCAGAGCATTTGCATGTTTATGATTGCAATACAACGATCTGGTGCATAATTCTGGAGATATCAGAATCACTATCATCCTTCAAATGCAAATTAAGACAGTATTTATTGAGTAATTACGCTACATCAGCTCATTGAAATTCTGTTTTGTGCTGTCCATGGGTGCGTCTATCAACTCCTTTTCTCGGCAGAAACAGGTTATCCAAACAGCTTTCAAGGAATTTTTACGAGTTGATAAACGCAAAGCTGTTTTGAAAGCCCTTTAGGAAAGCCTTTTACGAAAGGGTGCGTTTATCAACTCTCCTTTCTCGGCAGAAACAGGTTATCCAAACAGCTTTCAAGGAATTTTCACGAGTTGATAAACGCAAAGCTGTTTTGAAAGCCCTTTAGGAAAGCCTTTTCGAAAGCCCCAAATTTGTGGCGATCCAAACAGCTTTCCTAAACAGGTTTTCAGAAACCTGTTTGTAAAAGCCTTTTGGAAGTTGATAAACGCAAAGCTGTTATGAAACGGCTTTGTAGTCTTGTACTTCAGGCACGCCTTATGACCTCTTCTCCTCTGGTCGAATTGCGCAATGCAGCTGTGCAGTGACAGGCCAGTTAAAAAAATCGTGTTCGCGAAGAGAGTTGATAAACGCAACTATTTTGAAAGCCGTTTCTAAAGGGCTTTGGAAAGGGCTATCGAAAGCCGTTTAAACAGGGGAGAGTTGATAAACGCAGCCAAAGTCGCATGCCGCCACTCAGAAATATTTGAAGTATGTGCTAAACTGGAGCTGCCTCACAGATAGGAAGACAATTGATTCATGTGGCATTGCATCATGACTCGTCACTCTCAAAGGAAGATATGTCTTTATTATGGTAATTGCTTTTCGCCGTCCCTTCTTAGAAAACAAGCGGCACATTAATAGTACAGGCAGTCAGGGCTTTGGAAAGGGCTCTCGAAAGGGCTACGGAAAGGGCTTTCGAAAGGGCTATCGAAAGGGCTATCGAAAGCCGTTTAAACAGGGGAAAGTTGATAAACGCAGCCCATGACTATCCCGCTATACTGTACTCCAGGGTTGTTGTCATGTTAAACCAGACTTTAAGAGCCCAGCTGTTTGCGCCCTCAAATTCTATCACTGTGTTATGTATATTTTTCCTTCTTTAAAGATAGCTGGGACGAGGAAACAGCTGGTATTTCACATTCTCATTGCACTGCAACTGGTTATTGAATGTCTTTTTTTTTTCTGGATTTGCAGGTGCTTGTGTTCCCTTCTTAATACACGCAATGTACACATTTCTAATACAATTTGTACTGTCTAAACGGTATCATTGTTATTATATATTAAGTCATATTGTATTGCCAGAACGACAATGGTTCGTCTGCCTACAGCATGTGGCTTTTCCGACCCCTAACCTGCACTAGAGAAGAATTTGCTATATAACTGTATAATTGTACTTTTTTATTTTGTTTTTCTCTTATGTTCCGATCGTTGTTGTACCCGTGCTCCCCTTCTCAATCTTAAACTCGTTTTGAACTGGGACCTACGCTCAACAAGCTCGCTTTTAAGTAGGTTCCTTCATATTTCTTTAGCATTCATTCACAGATTCCAAACTTAACAGATCGACCACTATTATGTTTTATATATTTGCAATATTCTATGTATGTCATGTATTTTATTTGATTTTGTTATATTTTATGTAATTTTTCATCGAGAAATATGAAATAAATTGAAATAGATATTTGGACAATATTTTCCATTAAGAAAGTTCGAGATTTGTCCTCATCTCGGGAATTGCTTGGGGGATAAATGATTTGTCTGCCTAAATACATCCGTATAGGGGCGGGGCAAATGCCCCCCCCCCCCCCAATAGATTCGACGCCCCTGATCTTCCCTGGGTATGCCCATAGATGTATCCTGACTGAGTCATCAGTCACTGTCGTTTCTCAATAATGATTCAGGAAATGGAGGGGGTTCAATTATGGCGATATATTTTTTGTTATTGTTTGTTTGTTTGTTTTCGTACATATTTTGCAGATGGTCCCCAGTTACTCGCGTCATAGGGTGTTTACATGTAGGCCTATACTATTTGACGTTGTCAACGTCTGAGCCATACCTCGCAGTGTATATTGATGTTACTTTCTTCGCGAGCGAGCGAAGCGAGCGAGCGCCTGAGAAAATTGTGTATACATTTTCCTACAAGATAGCATGTATTGTTCAGCTCTGTTACCTGTCTGAAGGCCGGCGTACAAACGTCATGCAATATGCCAAAATTGATACATATCACATTTCTGCTTCCTCCATTTTTTTCCTAAAAATTCAGATGGGGATGATTGTACAGGCCATCCCCCCCTCCTCCATTTCAGGGGGGGGGGGGATATATCCCCCTATCCCCCCCCCCCCCCCGGGATTTACGCCCATGACGGAGGAGCACGACAAGTGTTATAGGCCTAATATTAACATCATCATTACTACTATTATTGTCATCACTGTCATTACATATCCGTATGATGTATATAGGATTATAAATGTGAATCGTTTAGTATCCAGAAACAGTAGAACACAATATAGGCCTATGATAAAGGGAAGTTTATGAAAATCGCTCAAAAATCTGTCAAAATTTATGAATTTGTAAATCCTTGTAAAAATGTGTGTGAATGTGTGTGTATAGGGATTAGAGGGGATGGAGGTAAAAGGATCTACTCACTCTCCACGGGATGTGCTCATTCAAAGAAAACAAGAATCTATTTTACACTAAACAAGTTATCAGCAGTTTCTTGGTAACGACAAAGTATCTAAAATAATAGCCTCACATCTCCTATTAGGCTCCATGCATAATGAGGGTGTTTTTTGTCACTCTCATGGACCGAAATGAAATAGATGGGTTTTATACAAAAACCAAAAGTAAGAAGAGTTAAGGAGTAGATGTGTGCTCCCTTATATGCATTCCCGGGATGTGCCAATGCTAAGAATGCATTACTATATAATGTGGATACTCTGTCAAGCTGATGTACATCGTACGTTGATCTGGAGTTTAATAATTAAGTTATGATGAAGTAATATAATCATCATTATTATTATTATAATTGTTATTGTTATTATTATCGATATCATTATCATTATTAGTGGTAGCAGGGAGGCGTTAGAGAAAGAGAAGAAGAAGAAATAAGAAACTCTTCTTCGTATATACCCATGCTCCTAGCCCGACCAGACGCCGTGCGAAGCGACACTGTCTTCACGGTGTACAGCAACAGGGCTGTGTATAGTTACGTGCCGCCGAGAAGTTATGCGCTCTCGCGACAAAAGACGGCACTTCTGTTTAAAGGGACTGTACAGTACTGGTTGAGGTGATGATTCAGGTTTATAACATTCCTAAGTGAGATAATGAGAAACCTCTTATGAAATATGAAAGAGCATGTAATTCTATGAAGGATTCAACGTTTATTTGATAAAAATTGGTTTTCAAATAGCTGAGATATATAAAAAAAAGTGATAACAATAAGAGGCGGCAGGCCACGTCTTTTATTAGGATCTCTTTGGTTTCACCTTGTTTTTGGATATTTCAGGCATTTCAAAACCGATTTTCATCAAATAAACTTTTGATACCCCCTAGAATATTGCATTCCCTTTGACATCACATTGAGTGGTTTCTGAAAATCTCGCAAAACGTTAAAAGCTAAATCCTCACCTCAACCGCAGAATTGTACAGTCCCTTTAAGTATGCATTATTCTTAGAATACACCATACCTCGCCGGCAGTACTTCGCTGTCCCCTCCACTATTTTCGGCAGGAATTTGTTTTCAGTATGCAAAGAATATAGGACACGCGAAGAAAATTGTTAAAAATTGTTTTTCTTTAATTTTAAAATGCTACTAAACAGCAGAAACACGCATTAGCCAATATAACTCGATTTTTGCACGAAATGATCGCAAGATGGTTACTGTCTTGTTAACTTTCTTTTATAAAAGATATCAATACTTCTTTTTCAGCTCAGGGTATTAATAACAAAGAAATTCTAAGAAAACTTTAAAGGAGCTGTTCCGTACAAGATTACCACTAAGTCCCATGCAGGATTTCAACACTCCCTCTGTTCAAAATACAGCCTTAACATTGCAAAAATCAAGAACGTTTTCTTTGGCCTCCATATCCAAGCTCTATGGAAGAGCAGCTTGGCGCATGGAACACCAAAGCCAGTGAAATGCTAGACATTCAGTTGGCATGCTTAGAACCTAAGCGTATATAGGTAAAGTTTAGATTCCACTCCTTCCCTAACACCTCCCTGGTAGTAGCCGGGAGGTGTTAAAGAAGAAGAAACAAGAATCTCTCCTTTGTACTCATGCTCCGTGCTGCCGAAAAGTTATGCGCTCTATCGCAGGTGTTAAAAGATTGCTTTGATACAAAAGACAACACTTATGTTTAGGTATGCACATTCCTAAAATACACATTCCTAGCCAGCAGCAATGCGCTGTCCCTTCATTTTTTTTTTTCGACAGCAATTGTTTTGTGTGCAAAGAATATAGGACACGACAAGAAAGTTAGTAAAAATTGCACTTCTTTAACGGTAAATTGCTAGTAAACACGCAGACAAACGCACTAGTCAATACTTGATTTGAAAGATTTAACATTCAAGTGCAAAACCTGGTAAAGAACACGCACATTGTGCGCAAGACGGTTATATCTGCCAGTCCGGGGTGTTAATTACAAGGAGATTTGAAGAAAATTTAAAGTAGTTGTTCCGTACAAGATTACCATCAAGTTCCAGACGGGAGTTCACCTTTTCCTCTACTCAGCTTAAAATTGTTTAAATCAAGGACCATTTTTTTTTTGTCTCTATATCCAAACTCTGTGGAAGAGCGGTTTGGCGCATGGAAAATCAAAGCCAGTGGAATGCTAAGCATCAAATTGTCATGCTATAGAACCTACGCAAAATCTGCACAAATTGCGAAGAGATTTCATCCTTTCTCTGACACCTCCCTGAGTATATAGTAGGTACTAGGTGTTACAAAAAAAAAAATTTCCCACTTTTGATCCTTTTATTGTTCAAAAACTATATATCAGATAACAATAACATTAATATGAGCAATAGCTGAATAACGTACAATTTTGTTGGAGGCAATTTTAAAATGACAGCATAATTCATTTTCATTTAATGAAACATTAATTTTTCAGTTAGGTTTCAGATTTTGCTCTATTTTCAACCCTCTGTACAAAACTTTAACTTTACACAGAAGTCAATTGGTGTGTATGGGAGTGTGTAGTTGACACCCAGACAATGGTCCTGAGGTGGCATACCCCTACCCTTTTTGATAGTGATCCCAGGTTGCGGATTTTGTGTCAGTACAGTGATCTCATGCCGGTTCTTAGTTGTTTTTGTTGTTGCTGTTATCATTACTATTATTGTTATTGTTGTTTTCAATCATCATCATCATTAATGTGAACAGCACAACAAAAAAGTACATTCTACAATGTGTTGGCATCGTAGGAATCAGTCAAAAATTTTGCAAAACGACAACTGCCTGTAATATGCAACGCCTCCACAGTTTTTGAACAAAGATTGTAAATGGATATGCTGTAGTATAACTGATGCAATTAATGCAGGGAGGTGTTACAGAGATGGAGTGGCAACTCTTCGTAATTCATGCAAACACATGTTTGGGTTCAAGGCGTTACAATGGGATGTCTAGCATTCCATTGCGCTTTGAAGTCATGCTCGGCACCGCTCTAGTTGCAAGACGAAGTTCGGAGACGAAGAACGCATTTCACCTTTCGTTGAATTACAAGCTTTATTTCACCGCAAAATTTTATATGAAATACTCGAATTGATTTAGAATAGTTTAGGAAAGAATTCAATATTATTAACATGTATTTCTAGTTTCTTCGTAATTCGCAAATCGAAAGGAAATGAAAATTAGGCCCTCTTGAAAACCTAATTTTTTTTCTATAATGCGCACATTTCCGCATGTTAATTTTCTATCTTTTAATAAGGGATATTTTGATCTTTCAAATAAAGTACTCCGTTAACCCTAACTAGGCCGGGGGGGGGGGGGGGCTCCGAGGCCCCCCCCCCCCCTCGACGTTCCGCGCGATGTATCGCAATCACAAAAAGCTATCGCCGCGACGTTTCATGACTTTTTGCTTTCGAGTCTCCCGCATCTTTTGACACCAAATTTGCGACGCCCGGGCGCGTGGTTCTGAAATTACGCATAAATATGTACATGCATGTCAGACCAAAAATTGCTCAAAAACGTGAATTCGTGTACAATTTCAATGCAAACTGTGCTTACAGGCAAATTTCATAAAAGCATGATTATTTTGGTGTTTTATAGATTAAAATCAATGACTAACATATTTTCTTGTTCGGAGCGATGTCGCCGACAAATTTCATCGAAAAAACAATGAAAAACATAAAGTCGAAAAAACAAAGAAATACATAAGAAATTCAAAAAACAATAAAATACTTAAGAATTTTTTCAGATGTCACAATTTGTTTATCACATTTGCTAAGGACACTGAAAAGAATATTTACACAAAAAATGTGCCTGTTTTGAGCTTTATTTTTTGTGATTTATACCAAATAGTCTGATTTCATGCATAATTTAGCATATTAATGATAATTTTTTGAAAAATTAACTTCAAGGTATTTTAGATTACATCATAGGCAATGTGTGTGCCAATTTTCGTCGCGATCGCACGGTCGACGGCCGAGATCTGGAGGGGGGGGGGGGGGGGCCTGGGAGGCCCCCCCCCCCCCCCCGGCTCTATCAACTACCTAAATAGCCCGGCCCTAGTTAGGGTTAAAGCGTGTTCGAGCGTGTTTTTAAACTATTTGCTGTTAAAATTGTGAGTTTTACACTGCATTTTGATTCGCTGCTGCAATTCAAGGTACACAAATTCATTGTTGCCATCACATTGAAAGAGAGAGCGAATTGCAGTAGGAGCAAATATTTCTAGATGTGAGAGCGCTAGTCCCGATTATTGATACTCTCTTTTGTCGAAGCACATGGGTAACACCTGTAGTTGAACGCATAACTTCTCGAAGGTGCCGCGCATGACTTCAAAGGAGAGCTTTAGTTGCCTCTCCTTCTCTAGCACCTCCCTGATTTAATCATCCGATGATGTAATAATAATATACATGAACACATTAATCAGGGAGGTGCTAGAGAAGGAGATGCAACTAAAGCTCTCCTTTGAAGTTATGCACGGCACCGCCGAGAAATTATGCGTTCAACTACAGGTGTTACCCATGTACTTTGACAAAAGAGAGCATCAATAATCGGGACTAGCGCTCTCACATCTAGAAATATTTGCTCCTACTGCAATTCGCTCTCTCTTTCAATGTGATGGCAACAATGAATTTGTGTACCTTGAATTGGAGTAGCGAATCAAAATGCAGTGTAAAACCCACAATTTTAACAGCAAATAGTTTAAAAACACGCTGGAACACGCTTTAACGGAGTACTTTATTTAAAAGATCAAAATATCCCTTATTAAAAGATAGAAAATTAACATGCGGAAATGTTCGCATTATAGAAAAAATTAAGTTTTTAAGAGGGCCTAATTTTCATTTCCTTTCGACTTGCGAATTACGAAGAAACTAGAAATACATGTTAATAATATTGAATTCTTTCCTAAACTATTCTAAATCAATTCGAGTGTTTCATCTAAAATTTTACGGTGAAAAAAAGCTTGTAATTCAACAAAAGGTGAAATGCGTTCTTCGTCTCCGAACTTTGTCTTGCAACTAGAGCGGTGCCGAGCATGACTTCAAAGCGTAATGGAATGCTAGACATCCCATTGTAACGCCTTGAACCCAAACATGTGTTTGCATGAATTACTAAGAGTTGCCACTCCATCTCTGTAACACCTCCCTGATTAAATCATTATTACACATGCACGTACTGCACAACATTAGTGTATATTTATGATTTGAAGCGCAGGGGAATCTTGTAATGCATGCTTTAGAACCCAAACGATTTGCATGAATTACAACGAGTTGCCACTCTATCTATAGACAACACCTCTCTGATTATAGTTGGTCTGGTGCTTCAAAGCATGGGACGACTAATGGTAATGCTCTGAAGTAAGCTGTTAAGCGTATCAATATACTTGTATTCCTTTCTTTATTTTGACATCTGATAGCTATAATAATTCTGGATTGAATAAAGCTCATTTCCCAGTTAACACTGGGCAGTTCTTGGAAAATGCTTCCCTTTAACTTTCACTTATCACCCCATGGTAATTCGAAAGTTTATTTAGAATTGTAATCGAAAACCAAGCAATATCAACATTTGACAATATCATTTTAAGCTGAAATTATTGCTGGAAAGAGTATTTTCAGTCATTTATGGTGATTTTACCTCCACCCTATAATCACCCCTATAAAAATTATCATGTAAAAGTTTGCCAATTAATGGCTGTTATTTTCATCAACTCATATTACTATCTTGATATAGGACATTGGATGAAGTTATGGCCTAAGAAAAGGAGTTACAATCAAAATAGAGTGACCGTCATAGTACTATCATTTTATTGGGACTGGACGGCTAAACAGAATAACCCCAAGACATGTGATGCATTTAGCACCAGTGGCAGGGCAGAGGCATACAATCAATGTAAACTAGACATTTCGCAGAGAAAAAAAAAATACCGCTCTCATTTCTAAATCTGATCGAATTTTGATACCTCTTTCTTGACGCATACCATGTCGGTACTTTACTTAGTACAATATTGTTACAAATTTGAAGAATTGCTATGGATAAATGGTAAGTTTGTCATTTCATGTGCACATTATAAACGTGATATTGCTATAACGTGACCAGACAACATCCAACAATTTGCAGCTCTTTACTCTCTAATGGAGGGTAAAGAATGACATGTGAAAGTAGGCCTATTATGTCTAGTTTAAGTCTTTAAATACATCTATCATATCTAAACCACACAAGGGTGTAAAACAACAACAATCCAGCATACATCAGTAGATATTGTTTCACGGCACATTTTGTACACCATCGATTGTTTGAGCCGGGATGTGTTGGATGTGTTGGATGTGTTGTAGATTTATTCAGTTCCAACACTGTAGCTTATGTCTGCCACATACCACGGGTGCTGCTAAGATAATAGGAATAGATGCTTCAATAGGTTATGCAGGAGTCAGGTGCGTTGCTATGTCAGTGCATAAACCAACTTTTGTTGGGCATACTTACTAAAGCCCACCAGGATTGGTTGAAATACACGTTAACATTAAAAAACAAACACTACAACACAGCACCCAAACCGAAAAGGCCTATTGATGGGGTAACAACTCTTCGTAATCCTACAAACACAAATTTGGGTTCTAAAGCATTTCAACAGGATGTCTAACATTCCTCTACGCTTTCAAGCCATAACCTCGCTGCCCCTCATCTCCTATAGACGAAACACTTCATTGGATTACAAGATGCATTTCAGTGTAATATTTTTGAATGAAATATTATATAATTTGTTTAGAACAATTTAGGAAAGAATCTAAAGTTATACACCTGTATTTCTGTTCTCCTCGTAACGGCCAAATCTAAAAGAAATTAAAATTAGTTGATCTTAAACACTTGATATTTCCATGATGCGCACATTTCAGCATGTTAGTTTCTTATCTTTTGATTTGGCATATTTGATCTTTGAAACAAAGTGCTTTGATAAAGGGTGTTCCAGTGTATTTTTCTACTTTTTGCAGTTAACAAGGCAATTTTATATTGTATTTTGATGGCTACTCCAATTAAAAGCACACACATTCATTGTTGCCAGCACATAGAGATAGCAAACTGCAGCAGGGGGAGGTCTTTTCTGCTGTGAGAGCGTTAGTCCCGATTACTGATGCGCTCTTTTGTCAAAACACCTTTTCTTTTGTCAAAACACATGGGTGCCACTTGCAGTTGAGCGCATAACTCCACGGCCGTGTCGCTCACATGACTTCAGAGGAGAGCATTTATAATCAGGGATGTGTTACACAAGAGTGGCAACTCTTCGTAATTTATGCAAACACAAATCAGTCGTGTTTGGGTTCAACGCGTGACAATGGGATGTCTAACATTCCACTATACGCTGGACACCGCTCTAGATAGTTGCAAGACGAAGTTTGGAGACAACGAATGCATTTCACTTTTCATTGAATTATGAGCTTTATTTCACTGTAAAATCTTAAGTGAAATGCTCGAATTGATAAAGAAGAGTTTAGGAAAGAATTCGACATTATACATGTGTACATGTATCTAAAGTTTCTACGTAATGCGCAAATTGACAGGATATGATTATCAGATCCTCTTAAAATCCTAATATTTTTCAATGATGCGCACATTTTATTTTGCGCAAGTTATTTTTTAATCTCTTAATCTATGATAGTTTGATCTTTCAAATAAAGTCCTCCGCTAAAGCGTGTTCCAGCGTGCTTTTAAACTTTGTGCTGTTCAAATTGTCAGTTTTACACTCTGACCTACAGGTCAGTGGTTTTGCCAAGGAGGTTCTAGAGAATGGACTGTCTTATTTCCTTTACTAGATGTTCGATGCCGCCGCTCAGAAATATTTGAAGCATGTGCCAAACAGGATCTGCCACGCAGATAGGGAGACAATTGACTCGTCTCTCATTACATAATCACCAGCCACTTTCAAAGGAAGATAATGTCTGTGTGATGGTAATTACTTTTCGCGATCCCTTCTTATAAAAGGTAGGTGGTACAGACACGAGGATGCGCGAATAGAAATTGAGCCGAAAATGCTGAAATACAGATAAAAATTACTCGACTGGGCATACCCGGGCACTAGTCTGATATATCTATCAATAAATAATCACACTTGAAGATTATTTCATCTTAGTTTCATTTTTGGAAATTAAGCGGAAAAGTGATAAAAGCAGCTTTCCAGGATGGTACAGTTTTAAACATTTTCACATGATACAGCTCTGATTTACACTTTTGCGCAAATTTCTGGACGGAATTGACTTTTGTTTTACATGCTTTATCATTACGTAAAATTTCATTTCATTTAATAAATAAATAAGCAAAATATGGCCAACATAATGATAACGTTCAAAATGAATCTTCAGATTGCTCAGCAAGACGGCGGCTTAAAACATCGATCATCAAAGGCACAAGTGCACCTGTGGAATTCTTTTGTACATCAATAGAAATCTGACAACTGTTTGAATAACTGCAGCCAGTTGGAACTCCAATGTATTAAACCTCCTTGGTTTTCCACTGCATTTTGATTCGCTGCTCCAATTCAAGGCACACAAATTCATTGTTGCCATCACATTGAAAGAGAGAGCGAACTGCAGTGAGGGGAAGTCTTTCCTGGTGTGGGGGCGCCAGTCCCGATTATTGATGCTCTCTTTCGGCAAGCACTTTGGTTCCACCTGTATATAAGTTAAGCCAATAACTTCTCGACTTTGACGAGCATGACTTCAAAGGAGAGCAGGAGTTGCATTTCCTTCTCTCACACCTCCCTGATCTAATGATAAACACCTTTCTTGTTTGAGTTCGGCGTTGAACACCAAAGTTTTGGGTAAAATGTGCAAGTAATTCAGCATCGATTCAAGTGAGACACTTTTGATTAATATCAAGATTGAAATGATAAAACATCTCGAATGGAAAACACTAAATGGGAGTAATATAATTATGTTAATGCAAAAGCGGGCAATTTGATGAAAAAACATTTTGCATTTAATGTTAATATTGAAGGGTTTACCTTCGGCAGGAATTTTGTAGTAGTGTATAATATATCCAAAACCTGTTAAGTTTAAGTCAGAATTGTGTTAACGTCATTCATTTTTTCATTTGATGTAAATCGGGACAAAGTACATCTTGAAAACACTTAAAAATGAGAAACAGAATGGGCAAATTCTACCGTTCATTGAAGGAAAAGTTTCATCAAATAACCATGTGGATTGAGTGAATGCAGCATTATCAATAGAACACATCAGTGAAAGCTTGAGGAAAATCGGATAATCCGTTCAAGAGATATATATTTTTTAAGTTTTAGTGCGGCTACTGCTGGATGAGAAGGCTACAACAGCTTTTGACATCACTGCAGAACGATATAAAGAAGATAGAAAGAGAATTTCATAAAATTTGATTTTAAAAAAAAGTGACGTTCCTTTGACTTGTTGTTGACGTATAATCATTTCCCTGCTTTTAAGAGAGATAAGTCAATTACTCCTTCATTATGATAGGAAAAGGAAATTTTGTGGAATTTCCTTATATTGGATTTTTCTCTAATAGTTGTTCTGCAGTGACGTCACCAAGTGTCTTCTCATCCAGCAATGGCGGCACTCCGACTTTAGAAATTCATAACTTTTGAACGGATTCTCGGATTTTCCTCATATTTTCACAGATGTGTTCTGCTGATAGTGCTGCACTCGCTGAATCCACATTATGTATTTTGTAGAAACTTCCCCTATAAAAGGAAATACAGTCAAACCTGTCTATAGCGGCCACCCAAGGGAGACGGAAAAAGTGGCCGTTATAGACAGGTGGCCGCTATAGACAGGTAATCCAACTTTGTGTGCATTGCTTACATGTACAAATTGTACAAGTATCATCGTTGTATCCTTACATGTACATGTATGTGTGTACGCATGCATACACCGTGTGTTTCATGCATTTAACCATGCCGGTGTATATGAAATTGTTTATTGTCGTGAAGAATCGTGCATAATTATGACCTGAATGAGGGATGAATGCAGCGGTGGCTATCACTGAACGCTGCCCGCACGGCTACCGAACAAAAAAACACGCTGAATTATCGGCTTGGCTACGGCTCCATTGGGTTTTTGGCCGCTATAGACAGGTTAATATCTCCCGCGGGAAACAAAATTTGTGGCAGCTGGCCGCGTTAGAGAGGTGGCCGCTATACACAGGGTCTTTAACAGGGCTTTTCTCTCGGGGGGATTTTGCAGTGGCCGCTATAGACAGGTGGCCGCTAAGGCAGGTTTGACTGTATGTTGGGTGTAGGAATATAGACTATCGTTCCTGGTGGGTCTGCGATGTGTTTTGATTGACATCAGTGCTCAGCCAATAAAACTTCGAGATTTGACCACAGGCAACTATTATTTTTCCATGCCTTTATCCCGAGGTTTCTCTTTGGACCTATTTTTATTCGACTACCTGTACCACACCGGGCAGCGATTTTTTTTCCCGTAACCCTAACGCGTCGAAATTGCCAATTGTGGCACTTGAGCAAAGACTATCAAAGTACTAGTTGGTTGCGATACTTGTGTTGCTTTCTTGTATACAGTACCATGGTCGTCTGCTAACCACAGAATCAGATTAGAATGTGAGAATGGCACGCCGCCTTGTGAACTGTCATAACAACGGCTTTGTGTGTGTGTGTGTGTGTGTGTGTGTGTGTGTGTGTATGTGTTGTGTGCGTGTGCGTGTTTCCACTTCGCCATCGGCATCGCGTTCTGTTAATGATAATAATAAATATCATTTATTAAAGCGCTTATTACAATGTTTCTAAGCGGAGTACAAGATCCAAACTCGAAGTTTTCATCAATATCTTGCAAAAGTAAATTGGAAATCTAAGCTTGGAATTAATTATGATATAAGTATTATATAGGCCTATATAGGCGTACAACTGCAGCAATTGCTATTGTTAACATTGATCATGTTTATTAAGCCACGCAGAATCAGATTCGAAGTGGGCATTATGTCTAATTGGGTAACATGAATACACTACTTGGTTAATTTGGGTTTATATTTCTCCAACCTCACGATGATTGTGCTTAAAAAAAAAAAATGATTCAGAAAGGCGTAGTAGGCTCCTTTTTAGTTCAGGTTCATGTAGATCAAGATATATGATTAAATTCTCATGCACTAACATCCAAGATGAAGATGGGGGAGGGAAGAGAAGCTGGGGGAGAATAATCATTGATTTCGATCGATAAAATCTCTGTATTGATATATTAATTCAATCAGCTTTATAAAGGCATTTTGAAACAGCATTTATAAAGCAAACAGCAACTCATTTTCATTTAAAATTATAATATCACGTACGGTTTGAATTGATCTATCAATATAAATATATAGGTCTATATTTTTGGATGTTCACTTTATCACTGCCAACCCTATAGTTCTCCTCATCAAGTGCCTCGTTACCTCTACCAAAACGACCATCAGTGAAGAAAACCCAAACCCAAAGAGAAATGTGAATTGAGTGAAAGCAACAACATTAGTAAAACACATCAGTGACAGTTATAGGAAAATCGCACAATATTTTAAAAGATGCAAAAGTTATGCATTTTTAACGTTTTGATGTTGGTACAACTGGATAAGGGGATACTTGAGTTCATGATATCATGTGTGGACAACAACATAAAGAAGATATAAAGAAATTCATAAAACATGTTTTCACTTTTCTTGCGTAATGAAAGAACATTTGACTATAAAAACCGCTTTCAGAAAGTAGGGGGAATGATTACTGCCTTTAACATAACTTATGTTAGTATCAATTGAGTTGATGGAATGTGTAATTTTCATGAAAAATGATTTCTTTGTGGAATTCTCTTCATGTTTTCTTTACCTTGTTGTCCATGACACACATGACGTCATGGACTCTAGTAGTCTCCTTATCCAGTGATTACAACACAAAAACTAGAAAAATGAATAATTTTTGTATCGATTGTCGGCGCTCCAAAACTCGAGTTCTTGTTATACTCGTAACTTTGTATGAAACTTCATGATCGATATATTATAGAAACAATCACCTGGCATTAACTGGTACAGATTCCCAGGTGGGTTCATGGGTTTATGAGTAATACACATTTGTCGAAGCGACTTGAAACGATCGTTTTATAATGTGTTGTTATTTGGCACAATGTGTGTATGTGTGTGTGTGTATGTTTTCTTTGCACCGAAAACTCGAGGGCGGGCGCCTGAAAGTGCAATGATTGCACCTTCCATGCACTATGTGTGTGTGTCTTTGTGTGTATGTGCGAGTGCGTGCAATGTGTGTTTGTGTGTTTATGTGATTGTGTGGGTGTGGTAGGTGTGCAGTATATCGTTACTTGCAAAGTTTTGTGTATGCTAACGTAAAAAACGTATGATAATCAAGAGTTATTCTGAAAGAAAATGAAAGCGAGGTCACAGCTGGTCGTTGTTCACGTCTGAAAAAGTAAACGTTCTGGTCATAATCATTAAAATGTCAGAAATTGTGCGCTCTATTGTTAAAAAATGTTTGTTATTCAAACTTCAGCGTGTTTTATGAACACATATTTATATATTTCAAGATTGAGCCTGCTGTGACCTAGTTTAGTAACCATGTCATAAAGCATTACAAAATTTTCCCTTTAAACGTACTAGCAACTATATATGAATAGGTGGTACACGTAGATGTAAGGCTTAGGACATTTGCAGGAGTAGGGTAGGTAAGATTTTTATCATGATTGTACCTTGAGATGCTCACAAGCGCTTTATTAGATCTTAAACTGAAATACTGATAAACCAACTGGCCACGACTTCAAAATGACGTCAAAATCACGTCCATTACCCTTGTTCTTGAAGAAAAGGCGTCTTTCAGATGTATTCCTTGTTTTCTTTTCCAATATACGTTAAAAAGTCATGAATTGACGTGTATACGACGTGCTCATAACGTTCTGACATACATCTTGTCTTTAGAATTGTGATTTACACATTATTAAGACGACTCTTATATGACCACCAATGACGTCGTTTGGACAACTTCCATTTGAGCAAAAATACGACATATTGACGTCAGTTTGAAACGTTTATATGACGTCCAGTATTTTTGTTTATTTTCGTCTAAAAGATTTTTTGACGTCAGTCTCGTCTTCAAATTAATAATTTACACGTCTTTATGACGTCTTTGTATAACAACCCAGACGTTAGAAAGACGTCACAAATATGTCGTCTTTTAGACGTCATCCATTTGAGCAGAAATACGACTTTCTGGCATCAGTTTAAGACGTCTAAATGATGTCTGCTTTCTTTGCTTATTTACGTTAAACAAACGACAATTATTGCGCCTTTCTGAAGTCTAAATAATGACGTCATTTTTATATCTTCCATTTGAACAAAAATTCGTCTTATTGTTGACAGTTTCGACGTCTTTCTGACAACAGTAATGACGTGAAAATGTCGTCACTCTGACGACAATATGTTGCATAGCAAACTGATATAACTCTATAAAACTCTATAATTAGTAGGCCTAACTATATGACGTTATAAAGACGTCGAAAAACTTACGTAAACATAACGTTAATATGTCGCTTATATATAATAACGTCATAAATACGTCGCAAAACAATGTAAATTTAACGTCATAATACGTCATTAATATGACGTGATAAATACGTTGGAAAACAAACTAATATAACTACAAAACTATAATTCGTAGGCCTAATTATATGACGTCATGAAGACGTCGCAAAACTGACGTAAACATAACGTTCATATGTCGTTGATATAACGTCATAAATACGTCGCAAAACGACGTAAATTTAACGTTATAATACGTCATTAATATGACGTGATAAATACGTTGCAAAGCAAAGCAATATAAATCTATAAAACTATTCGTAGGCCTAATGAAACGACGTCATAAAGACTTCGCAAAATTGACGTGAACATAAGGTTAATATGTCGCTAATGCAACGTTATAGATGCGTCGCAAAAAAACGTAAATCTAACGTTATAATACGTCATTAATATGACGTGATAAACACGTTGCAAAGCAAACTGATATAACTATAAAACTCTATAATTCGTAGGCCTAATTATATGAGGTCTCAAAGACGTCGCAAAACTGACGTGAACATAACGTTCATATGTCGCTAATATAACGTCATAAATACATCCCAAAACAATGTAGCCTAAATTTCACGTTATAATACGTCATTAATATGACGTGATAAATACGTTGCAAAACAAACTGATATAACTCTACAAAACTATAATTCGTAGGCCTAATTATATGACATCATAAAGACGTCACAAAACTGACGTGAACATAACGTTCACATGTCGTTAATATAGCGTCATAAAAACGTAGCAAAACAACGTAAATTTAACGTTATAATACGTCATTTATATGACGTGATAAACACATTGCAAACAAACTGATATAACTATAAAACTCTATAATTCGTAGGCCTAATTATATGACGTCACAAAGACGTCGCAAACTGACGGGAACATAACATTCACATGTCGCTAATATAACGTCATATATACGTCCCAAAACAGTGTAGCCTAAATTTTACGTTATAATACGTCATTAATGACGTGATAAATACGTTGCAAAGCAACGCAAATTTTACTTCACTTATGCGTCGTAAATACGACGTGAATAATGCGTCACAAAATTGATTTGAATTTTACGTATTTAGTTCGTCGCTAATATGACGTTAAATATACGTCGCAAAACTGAAGAAAATTTCACGTTAATACGTCGCTCATATGACGTCATAAATGCGTTGTAAAACAAAGTATATATTACTGTATTAAGACGTCATTTAACTAACGCTATGAATACGTTGCAAACCAACGTAGATTGCGTCATTAATACGTTTTTATGACGTAAAAATTACGTCACAAATTTGACGTAAATTTTACGTCATCAATATGTCACCATTATTAGGTAATAAATATGTCGGAAAACTGACGAAACACATCAGGATGTCCATAACATGACGTGATAAATTCGTTTATAAGAGACGTTGAAATCACGTCATTTTCTGGTCATTTTAAGACTTGCGACAACTTTGACCATGTAGTTGCAACCAAATTGAGACGTCTTTTTTACCTCCGTCTGCTAGCTGGGATGTTCATAGAGTTTGTTCGATCCCTTTCTGCCAATTCAACCGCTCATATGACTACATTAGTATTAGTGCTATATGTTTTTCCTAACCAATTTCTGTGCATTTTCTGCACGCATCCTCATGCATCTAGGCTGTAGAAATCGACAACTTTTGCTGATCTGAGATACAACGTCAAACGTTGAAATAGATGAATTTACATGTCTGTGTTTGAAACCTAAAGTAAGGGGAAGTCCAAACTAAAGATAACTTCTTTAAATAAAAATAAAAAAAAACCTTGGCAAATAAGAAAATATTATTGGTTAAAGATTGAGGAAAACTTTCTTAAGAAAGGTATCATTCTAATTATAATCGATCAAGAAAATCAGGCAATCTATGACGTTTCCAGCGACTTCCTATACAAGAGAATAGAAAAAAAAGTACATGTATGCAAAATTTCATATTTTAACGTAAAGGCATCATTTACCTTTTGCATATGAAACAAAAACCCAGCATTGGTGCTTCAAAATAGTTCTTAAATGTGCGTTAGGGATATAGACCCCGTTTACAGTGCGGGGCCGGGCTCGGCCGAGCCTCGCAATTTTGTCCGTTTACACTGCTGGGCTCGGCCGCGCTTTTAATTCAAACCTTTCAATATTTTGTCGTAGGGGCGCTCTGCTTGTAAACAAACGCAATTTGGTATAGCCTGGTTTTCAGACTCTTTTCCAACTGGATTCCGTGGCGACGAAGTCGCCGTTCGGGTAAAGGCCTTTGCCGAAGGAAAAATCCTTTGCAGGACAAAACCACCTTAAACTATACTAGTTTTCCACGTTGAGGGTGGTAATATCGTGAATAGCGAAATAGTACGGGCAGAGGGTCTGGCAGCCAGACTAAAATTGGCCGCCCATTTGGCCCAGTTTGCGTTTACACCAGGAAGAGGCCAGGCTCGGCCGCGGCTCGGCCGCGGCCGAGACCACCTCCAGAGCGAGGCCAAATGCGAGGCCAATTTTGGCCTCGCATTTGGCCTTTTGTGCGTTTACACTGAAGCGGGGCTGGGCTCGGCCGCGGCCGAGCCGCGGCCGAGCCTCGCACTGTAAACAGGGTCTTAGTAACAACCAATGTAAATATTTGAACCATTATCATCGATGTTATATATTTTTAGATATACAAACTGTGTACAATAGTTATAATAAAAATGTTTCCAGATTAAACCGTCTACAGTTATGGTTTAGTGAAAAAAATAGTGATATCTCCTTATATTTCATGCTTTATTGAAAACGTTTCATATGGTGGGATGTTTTGTGATACAACGAAATGACCTACACATAATATGCATCAAAAGTGATATCTTGAACATTTTTTAAATCACTGTTCTCAACGGTAAACAGG
The DNA here is from genome assembly GCA_033980235.1 of Diadema setosum. Classification (NCBI taxonomy): domain Eukaryota; kingdom Metazoa; phylum Echinodermata; class Echinoidea; order Diadematoida; family Diadematidae; genus Diadema; species Diadema setosum. The sequence goes on along the minus strand of CM067066.1, from coordinate 33,376,755 downwards.
ACCTTTAAAATACATGTTTGAATTCCATTTCAAATTCATCCTCTATAGCAATCACTCCAAATATTTTACAAATAACCTCTGTGACATCAGTTCTATTGCTTCATCATGGAAAATACATTTCAAAAAATTTCTCAATGATTTCTTTACAAATTATCAAAACACTCTTCATAAATTAAGTGACGAGCACATCAAAACACCACTTTTCTGCGGGGGAGGGGGGCAGAATGAATTTTTGAACACTGTGTAGGTGATTAATTCCTAGTGGAGTCAACATCTTGGTTTCGAACCAATGTTGGCTCAACCTTATACATGCACATAGTTATGTCGTGCCACGCTGGACTAACCATTCATGTAAACGTCACATGGATCGATGTTGGCACAATGTTTCACTGACTACTGTCATTGCTTTTAACATCTTTAAACCGTAGATTTTTGATGTTATACAAATGCGATCCTACACACTAACCCTTCACAGACAGCTGTTCACGCCATCCTGACAGTTGACTAGCTATTACTATATCATACAGTATCTCAGCTGTTGTAAAACAAAAACAAAAGAACAATCGTTTGGATGTAATTTATACGGTTTTGTCAAAAATCATAGACTTACATTTTTGCACGTTCACACACGTATACACATAATATACACGCACACACACGCGCATATTATATAGCCTTCGAGATTTTTATATATACCATCACTTATTTAGACGTAAAGATGTATTAATTTATATTGTTTAAAAGTTTTATATAGTTATTATAAATCTGATACATGTTTACACACTTGTGTATGTTAATGCACACCACACCCAACACAACTTGATTTATACATATTAATATTTCTTTAATGTTATATATTTCTGACAATGACATTGACATTGTATTGCTGTATATCTCTTGCGTGTTTATCACGTCTATGTATCCATGTTAAACGTGTGCTCTGTATATTGTATGTATCGATGTAACTTGTATGCATGCTAACAAAACAAATTTCCAGAAACGGTCAATAAAATCGAATTGAATTGAATTAAAATGAAATTTCTTTTACCTCACGGCCTATGTACACATCATTATATCAAGCAGCACTATTATCCTACCCCCCAAATAAAAATAAAAATAAAAATAAAATCATTCGTGGCTTGTCAACGGACACCACCTGACGCTCACTCCACTTTTGAGGCTGCCGCGTAAGGCAGCCCATAAATAATCTGAACACAAGTGATCGCTGTCAATGAAAGTGACCAGTGATTTGTAACTTTGATTGAAAAAGGCACCCTCCCGTGTACCAGGGAGGTGAGAGTTTAGTCTCACCTCCCTGCTAATATACCAGCAAGGTGAGTCACCTCACTGCTTATGTTGTACACGATATACCGAGTGCTGAGTTTTGTAAAATGATATACTTGCTAAACGGTTTGCTCATGTGAAACGTCTTCGAAGAAAGCTCCAATTTACCATGTACGACTTGTATCCTCACTTCTCATTTTCCTCTGGAACTTCGATTAATGGGAACGTGTTACTGTTGAGTGTATACTTGCAGTGCGAACAGAATAATACACCAAAAAAACTTTAAAAAAATGATATTCTTTATTAGAATTCCATCGATATCAGGCCCATGTTTACAATGAAATTAATCTGAACAAAAATAAGCAGCTGAATTCTTATCTCTTGTGCTTCTAAATCATATTTTTCTTACACACAGTACAATATAGTCCTATATATATACAAATCATACCATGCGTAGCGTATTACTTGACATAGAATGTTGCATGAATATCTCAGAAATGGCTTTCTGATTACTCAGTAACTTCAAGCCAATCCATATCTGCCTTACGCACACACTGCCTTGTGCTACTGAATCACCTTCTTTTTTAAACACACACACACACACACACACGCACACACACAAATACGCACACACACATACACACACACACGCACATACACACACACACATACACACCTACAAACAAACCCGTTGTTATGTTTGAAGGGCGTGCCATTCACATTCGAATCTGATTCTGTGTTAGTATGCGTACATATTGTATAACTACCAAGCGCATACGTACAAAACCAGCCAGTACACTGATAGTCTTTGCTCAAGTGACACAATTGGCAATTTCGACGCGTTAGGGTTACGGAAAAAAAAATAGAAAAAAACATGAACGTTTAAAGAACATTATCCATTAGAAGTCACCATAAAAACTTCTGTAATGCATGTGATTATTTCTGTACAGGTGGAGAAGTTCGAGCTTGTTTTTCATCCATGGAAACCCTTAAGTGGTTTGACTTAACTCCTCTTCAGTTGTGATGTATTGTTCAAACTGTAGACATGGTCTTTTGTACGACATTTTCGTGCCTATTCAGGGACGGATCCAGTGAAAAATCTGAGGGTAGACATAACATTCCCTAGTGTTTGATTTCACGGTATACAGAAACAAACAAACAAACACTCACCTTATATTTATTTTAAGATTCATCGCCCTTTTTGTTTTCATTTTTACTAATTAGTAGTGTGTATGCACGCAAAATTGAAACCCTGGATTACCAAAGGCATAATGCGATCCATAAACACATACCATAAATAAATTGGATAATGTTGAATCACAACATATACCGTCACTATAGATGTAATAGAATATATAATCAGAATCATATAGAATCCATATAAATGCTCTTTGGAATACTGTAAATAATCTGTTGGTTTAGAAAAAAAATAATGATACATCCAATTTATGCATTGATGATGACTCATTTTGTTGACAAGGGGTTTCATTATGCCTACACTCTATGATAGATGTGTGATCCAAATGCCCATTTTACTCAGTATTACCCATTCACATCTCCTCAAAGTTGTTGTCTTTTTTTAATTTTTCACCCCTACCTTTATCGTTATGGAATCATTAAAACAGTCAGCAATATCAAAGGGTATGATAGATTGAGCTATCCTTGTGAAGCAGATCATCTATGATATAGTTGACCCACTATAGTTGTCTCACTATTATTTTTTTGTATTATTATTATTACTATTATTATTATTATTATTATTATTATTATTGTTATTATTATTATCATTATTACTGAGTTGAGCTGAGTTTGTTAACAACATACATGTGAATATGATAACATGATACAATAACATGAAAATCTTTCATAAGAATACAATGATATACAAGGTTATTACAGATATGCAAGCATATGTTTTACATACTTATATTTATCTTACATAAGAATACATGTGGTATACATACGTGTATTTTTTTTTATTCATGTTCCATATTCCACATTTCGTACAAGTTTTATATTCCATTTGATTTTGAAAAAGATTTTTTTTTTAACACAATGGACAGTTTGAACCAAAATTGCACAAATGTATAAGGACGTATAGGTCTAATTGACGTGTAATATGAGGAACCCACTATAAGCAAAGCAAAGTAATTGATTTAGTTTCATTGTGATACATTTATCACTGAAAAGGCAAAGAGAATAAATAAGTATGTAATATAGCCATATATGCATAGACAAGGGTTCTGAAAAAAAAAGAAAAAAAAAAGAAAATAGAAAACAGAAGACAATGTTGTTAAAGGGGGAACCAAAAGGTAACACAAGTGCTAGTCGAGAATGGTTCTCCCATTATAGCTACATGTATATTTAAGATGCTTATTGCAAGGTCTACCCTTCTAAAGTAACTGTACTATAAAAGTACATTAAACGAAACATCTGAATATTCTTTTCATCACTAAATTTCATTTAATAAGTGTTTTTTTTTAGGTTTCTTCGAAATGAAGATCTTGTTCTTTCCTATTGAATATTTTTGGGCAAACTATACCAGAACTTTGACCCGACAAAAGATATAGAAAATGTACCATGTGTTGTTTTACATTTCGGAAGTCTAAGCATGGAATGATCTTTGCCTCTAGTCCTGTATGCATGATTCATTGGCTCATAATATTGCGTTACAGAATGTGGTAAATGTCCCTCGTGTAGATCATATACAAAGGTTGACACTGCAGGCTTATTCAGGTCAAGAACATTTAACACTCCTAGACTGGTGAATAATGGCCTAGAACTTGTTCTTAAGGGGGGAATGTAATAGCTCTCACGGCCATTTTTGTGCTAAAAATATACAATTTGAGTGGCTCCTGTAGGTACTTCCCCATACTTCAATTCCGTAGATGTGATTGTATAAAGAATTTATATAAAAGCATGAGAACATGCCTTGGAACAAAGTATCTTAACTTGAAAATTAAGCCAATTTTGCGCCTAATGCATTTGTTGATACATTGAATCTAATCCTTCCACATCACGGTCTCATCAATTTGGATTCCTACAAAAGATGCTACATGTACTCTTTCTATAACCGTTTCAGAGACTGTTAATACACCTTTAATTGCAATTGGTATTACTATTATCATTATTATTATTGTCATTATTATTATCATTATCATTATTATTATTATTATTTATTCGGCATTTACTACACAATACAAGTGATAACAGATAAACAAAGAAAACAAGCAAAAATACAAGGACACAAAATGTCAAGCTTTCCCTGATGCGCTTACAGAATTTCCATGAGTTGCCGGGTTTTAATCTAAAATGCCCAAACTCATTGAAAATCAGCAAGGTTATACAAATCGCCAAAAAAAGACAATCCATCACAAATGAAAAATTATCGTCCAATTTTTCTACTTCTAGCCCTATCTAAAGTCCTGGAAAAGATTGTACATGTAAGACCTGATGAGTTTTGAATAATAATGCATTATAAGTCCTATTTGGCTTTAGAAAAAGACACTCAACCGGTTATGCTATTATTCACAATTACTGTACAATAGAATTATTTAATCTTTTACGAAATTGAGAAGTAAATGATTTTGGTATCTTTATGGATCTGAGTATAAGGCATTTGATACCATAAATTACAAACTTTTAGTGTATAAAGAGAAAAAATGCTTTATATGAGGCAAAGCACTTGGCTGGTTCAAAGATAATTTACAAAACAGAAAGCAATACCAATTTTGTTTCATCAATCAAATTAGTCTATATTGAACAAAACATCGACTGCGATGTCCGGCAATGATCGATTCTCCGACCATAGTTGTTTTCTACATTTATGAATAATTTACATTGTTTTTACTCTTGATATCTATTTATTACACACCGACGCAGAACTTTCATATTTTGATTTATATATTTATATATATATATATATATATATATATATTTATTTATTTATTTATACTGTATATATATTACAAATGTCAAATGTTTGACAATACAATGCGCAAACACGTACGTAGGTCGGTGTCTACACAATTTGGTCTCAGACTCTGTCAAACTTTGGCACATCCCACGATTATCAATATGTGCGGTAACTTTAACGCAGCAGGAGGAGAATAGAATTGGGTCAGATACTAGCAGTTACATCTGACTACTATTAGTTGCTAAAGATGCCCTTCGGATAAAAAGTGATAGGAGCTTGGATGATATTTTTCAAGTCTATTTTTGTCAAAACAGATCTTTTGTTCAATTTTCAACTTTCGACTTTATTTTTATTTCCATTAAATAAACAGGGAAACTTGTATACAATGCATTAACAGAACATATTATTTTGTAATAATTTCAAAAACGTAAATTAACAAAATACATGTGATCATGAGTAACAACATAATTGCATATAATTTATTTGTACGTATGTATAGTACAAGGATGGGAACGGAAATGGAGGGTTACACTAAAAAGCCTAGCTTGCACGATATGGGACCCTCAGAAATACATAAGAGAACGAATAATGACTATGTCAATTGACATAAAATCAAATGAGGAAGGAACGAAAAAAGGAAAAAAGGAACGGAAAAAAGGAAAAAGGGGAAAAATGAAACTAAAACACGCGCCATCGTGGACACAAGCAAACTGGATTCCATGATGTAGGAGTAATAAGACGCACCCTGGATTGATATTGCAAAGAATTGGGTACATATACCGGTAAGAATGCAAAGAGCGGACATATAAAAAAGGAGAGGATAGGCACAATGATATACGGTTCAATAACAGTAACGCCTGAGGAGGACTTATGTTTGACAGATTATTTTACTGTAATGATAGAAAATAATTCATACGTAATTGACTAATGCATACAAAAGATGATGACTTAATTGAGATAATGAAACAAACCTAATTTGGTTGTATATTATAAGATTTCAATAGAAAATGATTTAAATTTATTCTTGAAAGAATTCAAAGTTCTTCCTGTTACTATGTCGTTAGGAAGTGAGTTCCAGTACTTTGGCCTATCGTAGATGAAGGTATTCTGAGCCAGCAGAGTTTTAGAAGGGGCAAATGGAATTCATTCGATCGCCTTATTTGATAATTGTGAAAGGATTGATTTCTTGGAAACATTGTTTCAAATATATTTGGAAGATTATTTTATCGTAATTATACATAAATTGTCCTAAATTATACAAATACAATTCCTTGATTTACAGTATTTTGTTTTCAAAAAATAACGGGTCAGTATGAGACAAAAATGCAGTATGACATATAATACGGATTGACTTCTTTTGTATTAGAAGTAATTTATCTAAGAGTGTTTGATATGTATTTCCCCACGCAAGAATGCCATAATTTAAATAAGGCAATATGAGAGATGAATATAATGTAAGCAGGGACGACAAAGGAAGACAAAATTTAATCTTGTTAATTATATCATTATTTCGTGAAATAGTTTTGCATATACTATCAGTATGAAATTTCCATGAAAGCTTATTATCAACTGTTATTCCCAGAAATTTAACCTGGGAAACATTTTCCAGTGGAGTCCCATCAAAAATAATATCAACAGGTAGTGTCTCTATAGAGTTGCTAAAAAACATATATTTTGTGGTTTGTTTGTTTTTTTAATTAAGAGATAATTTATTTGCCTTTATCCATCGGGCAGCATTTTCTAGTTCAGAATTTATTGTATTAACAAGGATAATGATAATGATAATGAATAACATTTATATAGCGCTTAATACTGATGTTTCTAAGCGCATCGATCCGGGAAAAAAAAAAGAGGAGGAGTAGGATAAGAGGATTATTGTGCGAAAAGAGAAAGAAAGAAAGAGCATCTGATGATCTACAAAAATCATTTATTTCAAAAAGAAACAAAAGCGGACCTTATAAACTTCCCTGTGGGACCCCACATTTGATATTTAACATTCAATTCAATTCAATTCAATTTATTTTCAAACTTCTCAATGAAGGAATGTACACTTAATATAATAAACACATAGTGAATCATAATATCCGGCTTGGATGAACAGTAATTTAATAATTATAAGCATGTAAAACATACAGCGGTCAATCATCGTACGTTTGGTTCTATGTATAACGCTAAGGAAATATGATGGAACCTAGTTAAAAGCGAGCTTGTTAAGCGTAGGTCCAAAATTCTGAACAGAGTGTAAAGATGAGGAGCACGGATGCAACGTAGGACCAAAATAAAGAGAAACAAAAATGAAAGGCAAAAATACCTGGGGCACTAACAGAATCTTCTCAATACATTAATAGTGATATACAGACAACCACATTCTGCAGATGTAAGAACAGTTGATTTAACAATGCTGACAATAGTGTAATAATATGATTTGAATAATGGTGAAAAGAGAACAACTCGACATGCGAGTCCTCGGAGGACATACGGGAAACCTAAAGAGTGAACATACAAGTACTAACATTCAAAGAAGAATTAGAAATACAATTAGAATTACCAGCCAGTATAGCACTGAGGGGAAATCAACAAGCCAGCTGTTCACGCGTTCCGAAGTCTTAGGGTACGAAAAGGGGTACTGGTGTGAAGGAATTTAAAAGCGCAAACAGAGATATTTTACATTTGTGAGTTACAACCATTTAAAGAAACACATTGCTTCCTGTTCATAAGATAACTCCTGAGCCACTACAAGGCCTTCCCACGTACTCCGTAATGATGTAATTTATTAAGTGAAATATCATGATTAATAAATTGTTGACTCGTTTTGTCTAATAACATGGATTGATATACACATTCATGTAATACTAAATATGTAATCCAATATAGCAACACACAGTGAGTCACAGAACGAGATTTCAAATAATATAATTGACTAATCATTAATAAACCAGCACAAAGCACTATGGGTAATTTTGTCTGTAAAATACATAATAGATATAAAGGCCTATGATAGTCTCTCAATTATATCACAGAGCGAGCAAGAGACTGTGTGCGTGTATGTGTGAGAGTAGAGAGAGTGAGAGAGAGGGAAAAAAAAGAAGGGGGAAGGGTGGAGTTGCACATGCACACTTTGAAAGCAGTTCAAAAGTTCAAATCTAGGACCTTATCAAAAAGAGCTGTCTTACGACTGGCACAACTGTGTACAGGGTTATTCTGCGTACAATCCCTGAGGTGCTCTCTTTGTAGCATTAACTTCTTTTTCTTTCTTTTTTTTTATATATATATGTACGTACATATACATCTACAATGCATCTAACGATTGTTTCTTACCAGCACGTGAATTCAATTATATCTAAATTCATAAATTGCCATTTTCGGTAAACTGCATGGTTTATTTTTCGCTTATATGTAGTTTTCTGTTCCGTAAAACAAAACAAAAACTCTTGTGAATATAATTATAAGAAGGTGAAAATCTCTTGTCATCATAGTTTTTAAGCTGCTGATGCCCTTTTAGGATGTTTGACCTAATTTTATTCGAAGACGATACTTTTCTCACAGTCATGACAGTTCGCACGGATCAAATAGGTCTTGTGTAGGGTGAAAAAACTCTCATCATCATAGTTTTTAAGCTGCTGATGCCCTATTAAAATTTTTGACCTAATTTTATTCGAATACGATACTTTTCTAGCAGTTCGCCCCGATCAAATGGGTCTCATGTAAGGTAGCGTTCCTTTCGCTTGGGTATAGCTCAGAAGAACAACAGCAGGTGCTGTTATTTTCACCACGAAACATCTTCGATATCGCAGTCGACATAGGTCACACGCGGGTGACCTCGTCACGCATTGTTCTTGAACAACTTCCGCGAAACACATCCAGAAACAGGGCGCCCCCACGAACCCAATCAGCTGGAGTCGACAAGTCACAATGAATAGCGAACCTCGGTGACTTCACGCATTTATGGACTTTTGTTCTATATTTCGTGAAACAACAAATAAAAACGAAGAAACGAAATCAGGTGGTGTCCAACTGCCCAAGGGGTCTCACAGCGGCGTCATAACTTGTCACCATTGGGGGATAGAAGGAAATATGAAAAACAAGATCCTTTATATGTAATTGTATATTCTTCGCTTTGTTTCATATCCTTCATTGGGCCAACAGAATAATTGTCATATCAGCTGAATTTCACTTGTCGGTTGGTTTTCCGTAAACGAAACTGACAGATACTCATAACGTTCGTTCAAGGAACCAACAACCGAAATAAACTTGTGACACAAAGCTACAGCTGGGCATGGGTTGGGGGAAGAAACGATGTTAAGACCTTTAAAAGTGGCCAGAATAACAAAACAACTACAAAATAGATATTTCTAGTTTCATCTTAACTGGTATGGGCTCTCTAACTAGTGAAAGTTGCACGCAGCATTCAAAATCTTAGTGCCGAAACAGTTGGGCAAAGACTCTATCACCGACTTGACGGATTATTCAGTATCGAGGGGAAAAGAGAGGTGGGAAAGATGTCAGGTAAGGAGCAGTATATCACCACTGACCACGAGTCATGATTATTGCATAATTGTGTTCTTGCATTTGTAAAATTCCAAACCCATGATCTTTACATCGAGGTGCGGGTGGACTGTAAGTACTTTTACATCTTTCGTATCATAGTAAGAAATGAGAGATTGCTATTTTACAAGCATTGGTGAGATTCTTTAAAGAAGGATCTACTGTCTACACAATATACAAGCTTTACTTTTGTTTGCAATGAGTAATATTTTTTTTCCACAAAACACGAACATGTCAAAATATGGATTGCATGAAATTCCTTCGCACTCCCTACGTTGTGTATCTACAAAATTTGTATTTTCATATGGTACTCCCTAAGTTGTGTATCTACGAAATTAGTATTTTCATATGGTGTTCGGTAACAAATGTTTAACATGTTGAATGCAACTACTTTTGTATTCATTTCTCCCAAGACAATTATGTAATACTAAATCAAGAAATCAACTGTATTTATATAGAGAAAGTATAGCATAAAGAAAGTGCGTTGTGATTGCTCGTGTATACGTCCATCATATGTCTTGTGATAGTCTGTGCTTTCAATACATTTGAAATTACAAAGCTAAAGGACCATTGATGCTTACAGTGCTTATACAAAGGCCCATAAAGTTTTTTAGATTATATAAGATAACTTTTTGTCACATTTCTATTTCACTTGTAAAAATGAAGGGCCTATAAACTACTGTAGATCGTAGACAAAGACACTCAAAAATCTCAATGAGGGCATTCTCCTTGGTGATCCCCTCCTCCCGATCCATAGTACGATTTATCCGGTGTAATGAGCTCCCGGCGCCGCCTTTAATATTGTTGAAACTATCGTCCAGCCACATTAAATATTTTCCAGTGATATCACAAGTAGAATTGTTGACGACTTTATTGCTACGTGGGTACAGATGAATAGATATATTGGTAACTGTCCTGTTGTAACGTTGCGCTTCATATAGATTAATATTGTAGATCGACCTCGACTTCTGCACTATTACAGTGACTTTGATTTCATTCTTCTTTTTATTCTTTTCAGTCAGTGGAGTAGCTTGTCGCAATATCTGACTCCACAAGGGAGCACTGGATTATGTCTATCTATTCTATGTAATATATGGCAGACCACTCCCGTTATAACGATTAAGTCCTCGGGACAGGCAGTTTTCTTTCGTTACATCAAAATTCTGTTATAGCCAAACATAATAAAGTGTATAGATATAAAGATGACAATCTGGGGCCCCGAGTTTGTTTTTTTTTCTTCTTCTTCATGGAAAGTACAGTCCACCATCGGGTGTTCAGTGTAGTCGTACTATTTGGCAGCTCTGGTCTGGTGTATGTAGGCCTGCAGTGCCCTTTAAAATCACTTCTATATTATACTGTGTGCAGCTAAAAACAATGCTCCTCTATCAACGAGGCAGAACGCTCTGCATCTCCCGCTTGCAGAGGTTTGCAGAGGTGGTGGTGACTAGTTCTTCCGGCGGGATGTTCCATAACCTGATAGCACCTGGGAAGAAGGATCTCGTATTTCACTTCGTGGTATCCGAAATGTCCTTGTAATGGTGTTACTTATAACGGGAGTGCACTGTATTGTATGCACTTAAACCTACTTATTAATCACATATAAATGTGTCTTCGCAAGTAGATATAATATTATGTATACACATAATAAAGAAAGAGAGAGAGGAAGATTTTCTTTTCTTTGTTCTTTTTGGTGGGGGGGGGGGGGACAGATCTATATATAAGGGAAGTCATTTTTTTTTTAATCCAGTGTTGTCAACCGAAAGTTCGGTCATATTTCTTGTCGATTTTCTTGTCAGAAGGGAGCTTAAAGACGGCTTCATTGCCTGATGCCAACCAGGAGATCAACCAGTCGAGTGCTCAGGGGAAACGCGCTCGCAAGGTCCAGGGTCATGGTCTGAAACGCTGGCTGATCCTCGCCGGAGTATTCCTCAACTCTTTCCTGGAGAACGGAGTCATCCGATCGCTGAGTGTAGTCTTAAATGACGTCACGACTCAGCTGACGTCTTCCACCAGTTTTGTCGGCACAATGATTAGCCTGTCTCATGGAGCCATCTACTGGTTAGGTAAAAACGATTCAGTAAAAGTTCTCGTTAAAATGGCCGTATTAATAACCAAACGATTATGGTGTCCGTTCTACTTAATGTGTAGTTGACAGACCCTGTGTAGTGCCTTCCCCAAACACTTTAAATATCTTCCCGGGTGCTAGCTCAATCATGCTACCCTTCCACGTCTTTGTGAGCAAGACGGCATGCCCAAAGCGGTCCTTTCTATAGCGATGTGTATAAATGGAAAGAAGCTTGACGCCAATGTGGGAAGTGTGCCTACATGAGGGTATCAGAATGTTAGCTCTTTCAAGGGACTAGAATGACTAGACTTGGTGTGGGTTTTTATTCCAGTGACTGGTGTAATTATTGTTCTGTAGGATAATGCTTTGAGCGCCATGTGAACATGCGGTATTTTATTAAACAGTCTCTAAAGACGCAGAAAATGGAAGCTTTTATGGTCAACATGGAAACATGAAAATTTTATGATCATCTATAAACTCAAAGTACACCTACCTTTCTTTATCTATCACATTTCAGTTGACTCATCCACATATTCAAAATTATTGCTTGTGTTCAATCTAAGTGTCGCTTTAGCTTTGATATTACATGTACTTGGCTCATGTTGAAAATTGTTCTTAGTTTGAATTACATATTTGCATAATATCTACAATCATGTATCCATTTCCACAAGTGATTATCGATTTCGAATCCAAGGCGAGTTTTGTGAAGTTGTGATGTAATCTCTCTGACACAGCTCTATTCAACACACCGCTACTGAAGATATTCAGCACGCGACAACTGGTCATGACCGGCGGGGCTTTGGCGTCAATGGGAATAATCTTCTCGTCTTTCGCTCGCACCGGACCCCAGTTTGGAGCTGCAATTTTTATGTTTGGTTGGTTGATCTCCTGAAAAGCGACAAAAAAAGAAGGAATAAAATTATTACATATTTTTGTTTTATTATTTCAAACAATAGAACGGTATTCTGCTAACCTTTGATAGGTTGATTGAAAGGTATTTTATTTGAAAATCATCCTTGGCAACCAGCAGGCTGAATCGCGGACATTTTTTTTTTTCATAAAACCGATTTGAATACACTAAAATGTGTACAAAATAATAGAAAAAACCCACTCATAGAATGAAAAATATCAGAATATCCATCTTAAATATCACGCAATAAAAGATGACCTTTACTAAAAAAAAAAAAAACAAATATTAACGGGTTTTAATTTCTACTTATATAATATAGATGAAATGAGAATTGAAACTGTCAAAAACACAATTATTTATAATATTAACTTATCGACCAAAAACAAAAACATATTACCATAATCAATTTTAAATGTATATTACATTCTCTCCTTTCCCTAACACGACTGTTGTCATTATACATATATATCTATCATGTTTATTAATGGTTATGTATAGATCCCCTTTACATTCAACTTATCTATCTACTTCTTCTTCTTCTTTTCTCTCTTTCCCCCTCTTTAAACTTTGCCTTCTTCTTATAGTTCTCATCCTTTAATCTTAACTAATTCCCAACAATAACAATATTCAAATATAATTATCTTTAATCATACATAATTTTACCCTTATAAACGAAACCATTGTTCACTCTACTGCTATGACAACAACAACCAATATCATTTTCAACAAAAGAAAATATTATTATTATGACAAAGATATTGTTTTCATAACAACAAAACTATTTGAAAAAATAAAATCAGGAAATGGAGAAAATAATAAGCAATGCAAATGTCGCTGCAATGGAAACGGGTGTGCCTCCGTCATCTCGTATTATTCTCTAAATTGGTCTATAGTACACTTTGAGGGTGCTGTTCGTTATTCCGAAGGTTCGCTATTCCGAAGGTTCATTATTCCGATGGTTCGTTAATACGAAACACACAAATTCCCTATACCTAGAGGTTCGTTAATCCGAAAATGAAAAAGGGTTCGTTAATCCGAACATTTGTGGCGGTATTCCGAAGGTTCGTTATTCTGAATATTAAATCCGAAAATGAAATTCGGAATAACGAACCTTCGGAATAACAAATCTTATGACTAAAGAGCCTTCGGAAAAACGAACCTTCGGAATAACGAGCTGTAACCCACTTTGACAGTGCAAGATGAGAGATTCCCATGATTTGCAAGAAAATGAAATAAAATATTTGAAAATTTAGCTGATCATATATAGATCTAGATGGTATCCTATACTGTCAGTATGTGTAAAGAATGAACTCCCTATTACATTTTCCTCTTTATTTGATAGCTTTTCTTTACTATGACCCTGAATTAAAAAAAATGCAACTGATATCAATTATTCTACTTTGATTAAAGTCTTGGAGAAATGCACTTACATCACTTAGTGTTTACCCCTCTAAAGACAAATTTACTTTGTATGTGGTCTTATCATTATTTTCTTCTTTTCCAATTTGCAGGACTTGGCTTCAGTAACGTCATCCTGATCTCCAACTCTAGTCCCGCCTATTACTTTCCCGACCTGTTCGAGGTCGCTTCCGGTGTCAGTCTATCCGGAGGAGCCATTGGTCTGATGGTTCTTCCCATCCTCTTCGAGGTGTTCTTCGAGAGCTTCGGCTGGCGAGGAGCCATCCTTCTCCTCGGGGGGCTAACTTTGCACTCGGTCGCGGTCGGCGCCCTGATGCGACCCTCGAGTCAAGGCGCCAAAGAGAGCAAGGCGGAAGTGATGCTAGGTCTCAATGAATTCGGACCAACAACAGGAGCTGGAGCAAATGACACCGTGAGTCAAACTGCGACGCCAACGGATGACGAAACTATCGATACCAAGGAGGAGATCGGGGAGCACACGAACATTGGTTTTGAAGATGACGAACAAATTCAAAGTAGTGCAGCTATTACAGGAATACGTGGACAGAACCAATCTACAGAGGTTTCTGGTGGTGATCTAGGGGAGCACACAAACGTTGGTTTTGAAGATGACGAAGAAGCTCAAACTAGTGCAGCTATTACAGTAATACATGGGCAGAGCCAGTCTACAGAAGTTTCTGGTGGTGATCAAGGGGAGCACACGAACATTGGCTTTGAAGATGATGAACAAGTTCAAAGTAGTGCAGCTATTACAGAAATAATTGGGCAAAACCCATCTTCAGAAGTTTCTGGTGATGATCAAGGTGGGATGTTGCGTAACGCCTATCGCATCTTTGATACCTCAGAAACTGTTGACAAACCTGTGAGGAAGGACACGTTTGGACCAGACCTTGAACATCACTCAGGCTCAGAATGTAAATGTCCAGACAACGCCACCTTGAGTGCCTCTTTACAAGATAAGGAAGCTGAGGCCAATGTGTCCATCACTTCAGTACCTTGTCGAATCCTCGTCGTCATTGCCAAGTCGTTTGAGCTGCAGCTCTTCCGAGAGCACTCTCTCCTCGCTGTCTTGTGTATCTGCACAATCTGCTTCGGAATGACCTTTAACGGCCTCGTCCTGTTCGCCATACCTAACGCTCAGGCTAAAGGACTCGGGGAAAGGTCTGTCTACGTATCTCTTGCTGGTGGCATTGGGGACGCTGTAGGTAGGGTGAGTCTTGGCCTGCTCGCATCTCGTCATTACGTGCATACCGAACGTCTTTACTTGATGTTCTGCCTTCTGTCGGCTGGTGCCTTCTTCGCGAACATTCTGGCCGAGTCGTTCTGGCTCTTAACAAGCTTGGCCTTCGTCAACGGGCTGTCACTCGGGGCTAAGACGTCCTGTCTGTTCATCCTTGTGAAAGAAGCGGTGGGGATTGATCATTTCAAGGCAGCAACAGCACTGGTATTCTTCTGCCTAGGTACTGGCACGCCAATCAGCGGAGCCATACTTGGTGCGTGAATCTCACACCTAAGAATTGCCAATTCATATGTACTTTAAAAATGTAATATGGTCCGCAAATGATCACAAATTGTTCATAATGTTGGGCAGTCCTGTGTCGAATGGCCTGAGTTCATTCAAAATAAAAGCAGCTTCCTACCGACGTGATGAGGATTAACAGTTTTCCATGCAGGAGCGAGAATTGTGATCTGATCTGCTCTGCTCAAATACACGCATCCGTCGCACAATGATACAGTAAACTAATTCTATACCTCAAGTAATGAGTGCCTGGTATAGTGCACTCCCGTTATAACAAACACGATTATAACGAAATTCTGGTTACAACGAAGCAAAAATTCCGGCCACAACACCTTCCGCTCTGTGTTTTTATTGTGTATTTGTTTGGGTTTAACAAAATTTCGATATAACGAAATAAAACCGCCAGTCCCGAGGACTTCGTTAAAGGCTGTAGTAATGGCAGGGCCGCTGATCGACACAGACGGAAAGACACACTAACGCTGTCAGGAGTTACCCCGACCAGTCTTGACCCCATCTCATTAAAAAAAACACACACACACACCAACCAAATAAAACAAAACACTATTACCATGACAGTCTAAAAATCTCCGACTATCGGCCAGCTGTTAACTGGAGACTGGCGATTCTTCCGAGTTCACTTGATAAGTAAAGAGGAAATATTCCGTGTGATATGTTATGTCTCTTATTTGTCTCATCATTCTTTTTAGTCTGAGTCTTTCAAACTTCAAATTGTGTAACTCCCTTTTTTTTTGTTCTTACAGGGACCCTATTCGATGGAACTCAGTCATACGATGTATCTTTCTGCGTACTCGGCTTCGTCGATATCATGGGAGGATCATTGGTCGCTCTTTCGTTCACCTGGTTCCAATGCCGAAACGCCAACAAACAATCACAATGCAAAGCATGAAGGAAAGAAGGAGGGTGGGGTGTGGGTGGGAAAGGCGAGAGGGAGTGCGTGTTGTATCAGGTACATTAGCCTCAATCAGAGCGGAAAAGAACAGAACTTGATTCGTCTGTACTTCTACACCCACTAAAATATTTCTAATGCATTTGTGTGGAGACGACTATATAAGTGTACTTTATGTTTCGCGGATTTGATTTTTGTTTTATGACTCTTGTATAATCGTTCAATTTACGTTTCCCGGATTTGATTTTTGTTTTCTTATTACACGACTTTTGATTTGATTTGATTTGATTTGATTTATTGGTTCCTGCATAATATCATTGCTCATGCAGATATATACACATGTATCATATACATTGTTGGTTCCATACGTATATATGATATATATAAACATTATTGTTAACAAAGTAAGTTTCTCCATTGCCTTTAGGATATACTGCAATACAGTCTCTTCATTGCCTTTACAATGTACTACAAAACATATCAGCAATGCAATGAATAATACAGAAGGGCTACAGCTTAAGCATTGCTTGATTTGCATGTAGCCCTCGTACATAATACATAACATATTATAGGAAAATAGGAGAGAGGGATGACTTGCATAGAGGTAGGATAGAAGAAAGGAGAAAGGATAAAAGAGAGAGGTTTTGTATGATCGCTCAATTCTCTTGTATAGTTGCATTGTGTTCCTATATTTGAAGAGCTTGCTTCCAAAAGGCGCTAAATCCATCATTTTTCAATGGATTTAGCGCCTTTTGGTTACAACCTCTTCATTTGTTACGATGTTTGCAAGTATGTGTTTTTAACGCAAATTGTGTTTGTATGTGTTGTATAGGGCCCCTTGGCAGAGCAGTTCGATTATCTTGAAAGGGCTGTCCTGCTAAAAGATAACGGAATGAATAAAAAGAAACAGGAATAAATATCAAGCTAGTGAAAATACATCTTCCGTGCTTCCAGACATATATTTACGGCTCGCAGGGAATTTTGCTACAGATATGCTTTTGCGTATCACTGTCATCTTATTATAATCATGCATCACTGGTGGGCACCTCTGAAACTGAGCCTTACCCCAGTTAATTTGGATGAGGCCAAGTGAAGTTCAAGGATCACGTACGTGAACACGAAGTGTGAAAAGGATTGGCTGTCGCGTCAAATCTCTCTATTTACCCGGATGTTAATCCAGATGCAGTCAGATATCGTGTTGAATTTTGCTCACTGCGAACATACGACAAGTCTGTTGTTTGTCTATATTTCCAGTGACGGTTAAAATCCTCTCACTTCAACGGAGGAAACATGGATTCAGGTAGGATTGATTCACTTTGATTATCATCTTAACGGACACAATGAGATTCCTTGTCTAGTCTTGAGGATTTTTTTTTCTGATGTACCAAGTAAGTACTTTCCACCTTAAGCGATTATCTCACTAATATTTTGTGCCAATTCGCCATAATCATGTATTTCCTGATCTTCAAACGTTTGGTCGAAATGCCGTGAAAGTTTTCATGTCGTAATCATATCAAGATTTATCAATGGCCGTGTCTCTAACGGATGGGGAGCTTGGCCATGAAGTAATTATATTAAATTCTGTGGTTCTATTGAGATATGAGTAAAAGCAATGCCAGTGGCAGATGAATCAGTAAACCATCTATAGTATACTGTTATGGGCCCGGTATGACTGAAAAGGAAGTTTTTTTTATACAAATGCCAATATGTAACGGGTCACAACAAACAATCTCGGCAGTATAAAACTGAAGAATCGAGTTCATTTAAGAACATATGAATTTGTTGCTGTCACCTGGTACATTTTCTTTTGATACATGTTATATATTTGTGTGTGTGTGTGTGTGTGTGTCAGAGAAAGTGAGAGAGAGAGAGAGAGAGAGAGCGTATGTTGTTTTGTCTTGTTTTTATCAGAACTCGGGTAGAATATTGCTTTTATATTTTGCGCACTCTCCCAACCACCCCTGTAAAAATCCATTTCGAAATACACATGGGCGAAAACGGGCGTTGATTTACCTTATGGTTCTTCCTTTATCTACCATGTCTACGGTCCTGTTGTACGTTGTCGTAATATTTCAAGTTGTTCAAGTTGATTTTATTTCATCTCCAACAAATTAGGGAAGCAATGAAATGTTCGCGTAAACAAACAATGTCACGAAATCAGTACAGCAATGTGATGAACAATAATAACATGTATTAAAGACACAGGTAAATTATTAACAAAGATACAAATAAACACTTTATCATTATGGTGAACTCAGAAACAAATTTGTTGGAAATGGTGGAGACCGCTAAAAAGCAGAGCTTGTAGTATGCAGTCCCCTCATGAAAAAGGGGGAAAACCAAATTTCACAAAAAAGACAGGATAATTTGCCCAAGAGATTATCTGAAAACGGCCTGAAATTATCTGATATTATCAGATTATCTAATATCTGAAAGCTGCATAAAATTTCTTGCGATTGTCTCCATAGGGATTCTTTAAACATTCACGATACTGAAAGGGACTGTAATGTTGCAAATACAGTATGAGTCTTGATATAGGTGACCCGACACTGCTATAGTTGCAATGTCTCTGATTTTTTCTTTCTTTCTTTTCTTTTCTTTTCTTTCCGATAAGTATACATGTTGTATTTTTTGCCCATTTTCTTTTTTCCCCTTCTCTTTCAAGGCTATTGTATCCTCAAGCTATATGCTTATTCGACGACGGTCTTCTGCATTTACACTCCCAATACATGTGCCATAATTCAGTCAAATTACTTGATTCACTTTATCCCGAGTGGTTCCCAATTGACGTGTTCTCTTATTCTTTTCTTTAATCTGTACACATCTCAGTTTTATTTTCGGATGTACATACCGTATGTTCTATCGTCTTAAAGACAAAAAGAAATGACTGTATTTCATTTGTAACGATGCAGAAAATTCCCAATAAATTCATTTGAATTTGAATTTGAATTTTGAAATCTTCGAAACTATACGGCAAACCCGCAGGAGAAGCACTTGGTGGATCGCTATTCTGAATAAAACAGCAAAAGTTTTCTGTTGTTTATTATTGGAAAACATAACACTTGCAATAATTTTTAAAGCCTATATATTTGCCACCAAGAGTGAATGTCACGTTTATGTACTATACAAATAGCGCCAAATTTTCTCATCACGTAGGAAAGGTTCTCAGATTCGAATAAGTAAACTGATAGAAATCCAAATAAGCATTAAATATGTCATCTTTTGTTTTTTTTTATTTTGCAATCAATTCATCGTTTTAATGGATAGACTTATGAAGAATAGAAGCCTCCAAATGTGAGAAACTTTGTTCTTTTTGACTGTGATGACTTTACTGTGATGGATTACTTTAGTATGCGAAACAGTAATATTTTGCAGTAAATATTTTAGGCCAAAGAATGATATCCAAGTGAATACTTCCGTAGATATTGTAAAGCGAAGTAACATTTTGTAGTATCATGGTCAGGCAGTACTGTCGGGTGCACGTCACGAGTTCTACACCCATGAATCATGCAGCCCACGATTCATACAGCCCATGAGTCATACAGCCCATGAGTTACACATCCCAAGAGTCATACAACCCATGAGTTTGACACTGAGCAAATACGGTCCACTAGACCGACACATTCAGCCCCACGTTGTAATGTCGAAAGCGTGGACTGTTTTTACCTCTAGTGTCGAACTCGTAGGTCGTATTTGCCTAGCGTCGAACTCATGGGCTGTATGACTAATGGGCTGTATAATTCGCGGTTGTAAAACTTATATATGTATATATATATATATATATATATATATATATATATATATATGTATATGCTTAACGAACCCGAGGCAAACGAATTTTGTGTGTACGTATAACCCTCCGGAATATCGAGCACCAATCGTTTGATAATAATAAAATTTAGTTTATCATTTTGTTTTTATGGGAGAGACGTAAACAGGGATGGTAAATCACAATAGTACATAATTGTCCATCAGTATGTAAGAGATTGAATAAGGATGTCTCTCTTTCGTTATCAGAAGGGAGCTCGAAGACGTTATCATCGCGAGATGCTAACCAGTCAAAAGAGCCTGATATGCCGAAGGCTCATGGGAAACGCGCTCGCAAGGTCCAGGGTCATGGTCTGAAACGCTGGCTGATCCTCGCCGGAGTATTCTTCAACTCTTTCCTGGAGAACGGAGTCATCCGATCGCTGGGTGTAGTCTTAAATGACGTCACGTCTCAACTGTCTAGTTCCACCAGTTTTATCGGTACAATGATTAGTCTGTCTCACGGGGCCATCTACTGGTTAGGTAAGAGCGATTCAATGAAAAGATGTTCTGGAGGTTATTCACCTCTCGTTAGAGTAACCAAACGATCATGGTTTCCTTTTCACTTTCAACTCCAGGTGTTAATGTCAAGTTGATTGACCCTGTACATTGCATTCCCAGCACTTTCAAAGTCGTCTACCGTGCCATTCGTCCATGTCTTTGAACAAGAAAATAAGCCCAAAATGCTCCTACCTATAACCAAGTGATACTGAAATGGGTACATGGCCGAAAGAAGCTTATCTAGTTATCACATTTCAGTTGACTCAACCCTCATTTTCAAAATGAGAACGGTTCGTACTTTAATTTAAGTGTGGCTTGTGCCATTGTAGAATAGTACATTTTTTTTTTCTTTTGTAATCAAAGTTATTGAATTTTGGAATTGTGCCCCTTTTCACTAAACTTTAATATTAGAAACAACATTATGTAAACTTGATTGAGCGCTGATGATGTCAAGTCGACAAGACGCCATAAAACGCACTCACTTGTCCGAAACAAGAAACCTGGACGGGTTCTCCTGTTTGTCCAAGGCACCTCCAGCGAGTTTTGTGAAGTCGCCTTCCCGCCCCTCCTGCCTTTGATCACGAGAGCTAAGCTCCCACTTAAAGAAGAAATAAACCCAAAAATAAATCAACTTCAAAGGAAAGAGAAAAATATTCCCTACGGAACGATACAAAAATGACTAAAATCGGAACAGAAAAAAGGAAGATGTGACACTTGAAATTGCATTTTTTTCCTTAAAACATTTATAGACCAGCACTTATGAATATTTAAATCAGCAAATTGACGATGCCGTGCTCTCACAATTTCTTATTCATTTCCTATACAGAAATGACAAAAATCTCATATTTCAGCCGTATAACAATAAAACTTGCTTTAAAACCACCCAAAATAATAAAGTTTAAAATGTTAACTCTGATATATCTTGATATGTATTTTAATTGTGTTGGTTAAAAATTACAATTTTCCCGAATTTCGTATTTAACATACATTAAAATTTTGAGAGTATGACATCATCAACTCGCTAATTTGAATATTCATAAGGACTGGTCAAGGAATGTTTTCAGAAAAAAAAAGGAATTTCAAAATGTTATATCTTCCGTATTTCTCATCCGATTTTTGTCATTTTTGTATTGTTCTGTAGGGAGCAATTTTGTCTTTCTCTTGAAGTTTATTCATTTCTGTTTTTGTTTTTTTTTGATTTCCTCTTTAAAGGCACTGAGTTCCAACAGGTAGTTGCACATTTTATTTTTCGTACTGTTCTGTCCCTGACACAGCTCCATTCAACATACCGCTACTGAAGAGATTCAGCACGCGACAGCTGGTGATGACCGGCGGGATTTTGGCATCATTGGGAATAATCCTCTCTTCTTTCGCTCGCACCGGACCCCAGTTTGGAGCTGCCATCTTTATGTTTGGTGAGTTGGTCCCCTTAACATTTTGCAGATGTACAGCAGTGAAACTCAATCTATTCAATTTGTTTTGATGGGATGAATTTCAAAAGACGAATATCCTTTCATTTTCTGCAGACAAGGTACTTTTTCCCCTTCAAATTCATATTGTTGTTACCTCTTGAATTATCTTCCAGACGTATCAGTTTTTGTAATGATTGATCATTTGGATGGGTTCGGGACGTCTATTTTGTGTAGTTTCAGGTCAAGCCGTTTCTTCCTATTATATCTTTGGACTTTACATTTCATAGCCTAAGAAGTTTAGATTCACATTTCGATTCATTGAGCACGGGATATTGAGACTTGTGTTGAATGATATTATTCAAGAACCATTTTGAATACTTGGATTAATGGGAATGGGGGACTCAAATGATCAACGTCCTTTAACGTCGATTCCAGGATGTAAATGTTGGATCGTTAAAACCAGAGGTGGTTTTTAATGAAGCATAGATATGATCAACATATCATTATTGAGTTATATACCAGCATCCAGAATTTCGTATGGATTATTCCATAATGTCAATACAAAACATTTATTTTCATGATCTTTGTTAATAAATGGCTATAAAGACGCATAGGCGACGCATGGGCGACTTCAACATAGATTTTTTGAATAGTTGAGATGCCCACTCGGAATCATCACAAACCTTTCTTATTACCATCTTCTTTGCGAATATCTAAACCAACTCGTAGATAGATTTGATTTCAAACGTTTACACAGTGCCTCAAACTGTTATCATAATGTCACATACAGCATTACTGATCATTTTCCCATATTCTCACGCGGTAATTGTATTCATTCTGATGTGAGCCAGCATGACGATACGAAACTTTTAATTCGCCATTATTCTAAAAACAACTTACAAAGAGTTGCAGAGTAATTAGAAAATGACAAATAGATTGACGTATTTAAATCCGATGATATTGACGCTTGATAGTTTTATGAAAATCTTCTTCAAAATTTTGATAAATGCATTCCGAGACCTACTTTGATTGGATATTATTTAAACAAGAATGGTATGATAATTTTGATACGTCAAAAAAGAAGCATTACTATGCTGAAAAATCTGATTATTCTAAGAACAATGTGCACAAAACATGAAGTTATTGGAGATGTGTGGAATAAAAGAAATAAAGCAGAACCATAATCAGATAATTCGTGAAAGTGGAATAATTTAGGACCCTACAAAACACTATGAAATATTTCATGTTTATTTCGCCAACGTTGTTGAGCAATGTAGCCAAAAATATGCCCATCACCAATATTGGTCATGACTTTGTGAAGAACAGAAACCCACATACCTGGATTTTATTTCCAATATACACTGGAGAATTGAGTAAAATAATAACTAAATAGATCACTAAATTAAAAACCGCTTGGGCCGGTAGTATCGATGGAATTTTATCATTTCATTCATTCACTTGTTTCCATATCCAAATAATACAAAATAATTGCAAATTGCAATTGCAGATATCACTCACATTAGGTTCAGTACGTAGCGAGCATGAATACTTAAAGCCGTACAAATAAAGTATATAAAAGGGAGATAGGACAGATGATTACAGGTCCCTATCATTTTTTTTGGTCATGTTTATTTAGACTTTGAGAAATATTTGCATATAAAAGAACGCTAAATCTTTTTGATTAACTTTTCTTTTTTTTTCTTATTTCAATCTCGTTTTCTGAGCAAACCTTAACACCACAAACGCTATGCTAACGTTATTCAAGATACCAACCGCAACTGTCAAGTTTCTGGACCTCTCCACGCCTTTTGATATCATAGATCATGACATTTTCCTTCACAAATTATTTCATTACGATGTTAAGGGAAAGGCACTGGACTGGTCCTTGGGGGACTAGACTGTGGAGTGCACTTTATACCACAAGAGAAAATGCGTAGGCCTTTACTAAATCTAATTATAATATAATATATAATACATAATATATAATATATAATATATAATATATAATATATAATATAATATATTATATATTATATGTTATATATTATATACACACAAAATTATATGGCTGCTCGAAGATATTGTGGATATATAATTAAATCATACTGTACTAAACCCTCCAAAAGATTAGGATTTACTTTCCTTGCTTGTTATCTTTATTTGGATCTCCATATTTTTTTTTTTTGACAATTTGCAGGACTTGGTTTCAGTAACGTCATCTTGATTTCCAACTCTAGTCCAGCGCATTACTTTCCCGATCTGTTTGAAGTCGCTCTTGGTATCAATCTATGCGGAGGCGCCGTTGGTCTGATGGTCCTTCCCATCCTCTTCGAGATGTTTTTCGAGAGCTTCGGCTGGCGAGGAGCCATCCTCCTCCTAGGGGCGCTCACCTTGCACTCGGTCGCGGTCGGCGCCCTGCTGCGACCAGCGAACCGGGGCACCGAGGAACGGGCGATGGAAGCAACGCTTGATTTGGATGAATCCAGACCAACAACGGAAGCTGGGCCAAATGTCACAATTAGTCAAACTGCGACGGTAACTAATGACGAGACTATCGATACCAAGAAGGAAAACGGGGTATTCATAAATATTGGCTTCGAAGGTGACGAACAAGTGGAAAATAATGCAACTACGGCAGAAATATTTGGGAAGAACCAATTCACCGTAGCTGACAATGATCAGAATGTGAAACAACGAAAGGTCCATCACATTTGTAATTTGTCAGAAAAGGAAAAGGTTAAAGAAAGTGAGAGTATAAAAGAGGAAAAGTGCGGGCAGGACCTTGAACATCTCTCAGAATGTAAACACACAGAAGTACACAATTCGAGAGACTCTTTACACGACGAACAAGAAGAATCCAAGAAGTCTTCATTCGTACTTTGTCGAATCATTGTCTTTATTGTCAAGTCATTTGAGCTGCAGCTGTTTCGAGAGCACGTTCTTCTTATTGTCCTATGTGTCTATACAATCTTCTTCGGAATCACTTTTAACGGCCTCATCCAGTTCGCCATACCTAACGCTCAGGCTAAAGGACTCGGGGAAAGGTCGGTCTACGTATCTCTTGCTGGTGGCATTGGGGACGCCATAGGGAGGATGGGTCTCGGCTTGCTGGCATCTCGGCGATACACGCATATCGAGCGTCTCAACTTGCTCTTCTGCCTCTTTTCTGCTGGTGCATTCTTCGCCAATCTCTTGGCTGAGTCGTTCTGGCCCTTAATAAGCTTGGCCTTCGTCAACGGACTGACCCTCGGAGGGAAGGCGTCCTCTGTGCTCATCCTTTTGAAAGAAGCTGTGGGGATTGATCATTTCAAGGCTGCAACAGCACTGGTATTTTTCACCGCGGGCATTGGTTCGCCAATCAGCGGAGCTATTCTAGGTGAGTGTAGCTTGTTCATTCAAGTATGCATCAAAAGTTAGAATTTATTGGTTGCAAATACAGTGCATATTTCTACGCGGAAGACCAAAGCTATAAACGCTACTGTTTTGTCTACGCTCAGACAAAACAAACAAACAAACAAACAAACATACAAACAAACAACAACAAAAAACACAGAAAATTTATATGTACATGAAAACTACAGGTTACAATAGTTCGACGTGGTGCTATGTTATAATGCAATGGCTTTCTGAAATTGTCTACAAAAAGCATATCTTATGACCGCTAAACATCTGTCCACAAGCAGGCAATTTGATTTCACCTTATAATTGGGTAGCTATTATTGAAATCTGATCAATAGCTGCTACCAGTAAACAGTCGACGAGTAATTGCCAATTAGCAACTGCTTCAACAAGGCTACCCTTGGTATAACAAAGAAAAATATAAAAGTTTTTACGCCTCCGCTACGAAGTGGTGCCGGAGGCATTATGTTTTCGGGTTGTCCGTCCTTCCATCCGTCCGTCCGTAATGATTTTTGTGGACAGCGTGACTAAAAAACCGTTTGAGGTATCCTAATGAGACTTGGTGTATATATATATGCATGAGGGAACGAAGCTGTGCCTATCAACTTTTGGGTGCACATGCTCAAGGTCAAAGGTCAAGGTCAAATGCTCAAAATTTCACTAGATTTCTCCCATGTCTATGCTATGCCAGAAGGTATTTTCTTGAAACTTAATGTATACATGTACTACCCAATAAAGATTCTCTCGTTAGAGTTTTGGGTCATGAGGTCAAAGGTCAAGGGGTCAAAGGTCAAGTGAAAATGTTAAAATTTCACTTTTTTTCTCCATATCTTGGAAATCGTTCAAGGTATCTTCATTAAAACATATTACATATGCATGTAATGACTGGCAGTGATTATCAAGGGAATTTTGAGGTCATGGGGTCAAAGATCAGGGGTAAAAGGTCAAGGTCAACTCTTCAAAACTTCACCTTTCCCCTCATATTTATGCAATACCTGTAGGATCTTTTTTTTTTTTTAACTTGGTGTATACATGTATTACCCAATAGAGATTCTCTGGGAAGCCAAAAGGTCAAAGGTCAAAAGATCAAAGATCAAGTGAAAGTGCTGAATTTCACGTTTCCTCCATATCTCGGAACTTAGTACATATTTATGCATGTTCTGCCTGACAGTGATTCTCTTTTGAATCTTATGGTCATAGGTTCAAAGGTCAAAGGCCAGGTTAAAATGCTAAGAATGTAGTATTTAAACTAGAAATTATACTTTTTCCCCATACCTTCACAATTACTCAATGTATAAACTTATAAGAGGGTCAAAAGTCAAGTAAAAGTCCTCAAATCCCTAAATATATGCTCTCATAGGAAATATAGGAAAGTGAA
Source organism: Diadema setosum (assembly GCA_033980235.1). Lineage (NCBI taxonomy): Eukaryota > Metazoa > Echinodermata > Echinoidea > Diadematoida > Diadematidae > Diadema > Diadema setosum. The sequence continues at coordinate 33,349,693 of CM067066.1, read as the reverse complement.
TATTCAACATATTTGTGACAAGAATGTAATTCAATAATTATTTTGCCAATTATGTGAAACTGTCATCACACATTGTCAAGATGTACTATAGACCTATTAGGAGAATCATGCTTTATGGCGGAGGCATACCAGTCGCCATAGCGACATTTCTAGTTTACTCTTAGTACCTTGACAACCAAGACCCTGCACTCGATCTTTTTTTTTTCTTGTGTTAGGTGATTTCAATGCAAGTGAAAATAAGGTAACAAATTTCGTTATTTCCTTGGTATAAGAGTCTAGTAACATGTTGCAGTAAGCCACTGCAGAACATTGCTTTTAATGTATTCCCCTCTCTCCCTTACAGGGACCTTATTCGATGCAACTCGGTCATACGATGTGTCCTTCTGCGTGCTCGGTTTCGTCGATATTCTGGGAGGCTCATTGGTCGCTCTCTTATTTACGTTGTCCCTTCGTCGAAAATCAAACAAGCGATCGTAATATGATTTATGTAAGTACACACACACACACACACACACCACAAACACACACACACACACACACACACACACACACACACACACACACACTATGTATACATACACATATAGGCTTATTCATATAAAACAGGGCTTGACATTAGCGCCAGCCCGAGTCAGTGAAAATTGATGTTGGGCCACCAAATTTACAAAAGCTATGTTTTGCTGGCACGATTGGGCACTTAAGATCCAAAGTGGATTAATATAATATTTTCGAATATTTCAGGTCGGTACATTTCTTTTTCAAAATTTCAAATTCAAAGATTCCAGTGGCCCGAACGGGCCATGAAACGAAGAGCCCTATATTATGTACATAATAACATATATATATATATATATATATATATATATATATATATATATATATATATATATATATATATATATATATCGCAGAGCAGAAAAGACAAGAAACGTATATAGTTTGAATATTAATGCATAATTACCAATCCACTTAACGATACGTACTGTAGGACGCCAAGATAGGTTTCATCATTTATCATCTAAAAAATGACCTAGTTGTTCTCCAGTATAGTTTTTCATCATCAGGCTTATGTATTACCTCGTTTGTCTTTGTATACGATAAAGACGTTGTAAAAACGTGTGCATCTTTCAATGTCGTAAGTGCGCAAAATGTTATAGCATCATGCTTAGAAGCATATCTCCCAGCATTTCTTCAAGAGTATAAGTTGGGAAAATAATTCGGGAATTAAATATGAACAAAAGCCCCAGCGTGAAACCTTCCGTGTGTTATCCATGTTTATATTAATGTGCAGTGAAGCTGATATCGTATAGAGAGACGTTATTAGTGTCTTTCAGCAAACTGAAGAAATGCGTAAATGTGATAAAGTGGAGTAGAAATTATTGCATTTACTGAATAATCCTCTTGATAAATATGACATATCGCTTTACCAACAAAGTAGATACTCGTATAGTTTGTATTACTTTGTTTATTAATCATGTATGTTAAGTACTGCTTATATAATTTCAATAGTTATGTAGGTTCCTATTATAAAAAAATCAAGGAGATGATTGTGGATGCCATCACATTACCCACAGTCATGATCATGTTACTTTGCTTGGTTAAAACATTTTAAAAGTCAAGTCGATGTTATGTTGTTCCATCATGTTTCGGAGGTCATTGTCATGTATGTCTTTGTGCTTCAAAGTCATACGGAAAATGATTACAGAACACTAAGATACATTACAATGGAAAACAATATGATACAATACAATACAATACAATACAGTACAATACAATACAATACAATACAATACAATACAAAAAAAAAAACTCTCCCCTCCCCAAAACTGCAAACACACAAACAAAAGTGCCCCTATATCCCTAGTTGCTGTAGATGCTTTTTAATTCCCCTTCGCTTGTCAGAATTGTCATGTTGCATAATTTTGAGTGCTGTGTAATTGTTTAGCAATCTCTTTCTCTAGTACAAAAACGTCATACATGATATTTATATCAGACATTGGTTTTACAATGCCTGGAAGTTGTGACCCTTAAAAAGTTTTTATCTGTAACTGGCTTATAGTTGAAAATCCATCCATTTTTTATTTCAGTTTCATCTTCGTGAGATCTAGAAGGCTTATTTATCCTGAGGTATTTTTCTCCAGTATGGTATGACAGAAAATCAGTACATGAGAGCAAAATAGACAATATTTACTTTTTTATGTCAGTCTGTCTCATGTTCTCACATAAATCCAATTACCACAGGGAATTGAAGACCTGAATATAAAAACGATCCAAGTCCAATTTTTGGCCAAATTCAGTTTGACATGGGAAATTGTAGCTTATGCATGGACTCATGTTGTGTATAAATGATAAATCCTAATTACCCCCGGAAGTGCCTGATATGAATGAGTTAAATCTTATATGAATGTAATAATGAAGGACTTGGGTCATTTTTACATTCATATTATAGCGCCCTCTCTCATCCTTCTCTCACCCAAAGCAGAATATCATGTATAAATTATGATTCAAAGAACGACCCAAGTCCATCACACAAAATGGCCTCTCCACAATTAATGTAAATGTTAATTGTCATAGTAATATATGTTCTAATTTGTATATACAATGTTGCCTTCCAATCACAGTTAAATAGAATATTATTGGACAAATAAAAAAGATATGAAGTTTTTTTACGTTTACTCGAAATGGCCTTCCATGGACTTGGGTCGTTCTTATATTGAGATACTCAATTTTCATCTTAACCACATGCTCCAACAATGATATATGCTCATAAAGAACAACAAAATCTCATCGTGGTCACCAGTGGCACGGTATCGACAATTCTTATTTTGATTGTTATTATCTACTTCAACAATGCCTCTATGCACTCATAAGCAAGAAAATATCGTCGCACTTGTTTGTGTGTGCCCAGTACCATTATGTAAATGTATTCCTCTTATCTATTACTTGAGGTCCCATTTACTATAAGCTTTGTTCATAATGGCTGTTTCATGTATGTATCATCTTCTCCCATTATAAGACTATATGCAATATCATTGCTTTTGTATCTGTTATACATCATCGGGCGAAAGTGGGAACCTAGAATGATAAGAAACAATGATTACTGTGACCACAAGCTACATGAAATTGAAAATTCTTAAATAATTGATTGGTATACAGTATACTACTTTCTGTTTATACTTCTTGATATAAACTGTTTGATGTAATTTATGTTGATACGAATTGTATCTCCCTCATACAGACACAGACACACAGACACAGGTAGACAGACAGACAGACACATATATATATATATATATATATATATATATATATATATAATTCTTTCCTTTGGCAGATTCTAGTACTGTCTGGTTTTCATACCAGTAATTGTGTCTCTGCCCCATATATACAAAATTCGGGTTACAAATCCCATGTAACCTTATCCCCCTCCCCCCCCCAAAAAAAAATGTATATCCGAAAGCTTCGTGCACATATTTCATATACCGCAGTCTGTTGAAAATGAAATAATAAAGATGCATTGAATGGAATTCAGTGTATAGGTTTCATTCATTTAATCTTATTCGAAGATATGTTTACATGCAAGCTACACAAGTGTATGTTCTGATTTCGAAATATGTACTATGAAATTTGTGAATGAAAGCCGAATAAATAATAATAATAATAATAATAATAATAATAATAATAGACTGCAAGGAGAGAGAAAGATTGAGCAATAAGATGTTTGTAAAAAAGCGACACCACCAAGTCTTTCGCCGTTTACAGCTACAACAAAACATAAATCAGTCAATCCTCTCAACGCGGAACTGTGACTGAAAAGAATAAAAAGTAATGCTGGGTAGCTCTGAGACAAGACATCATGTTATTTGCACTTATTCAAGGTTCAACCCACGCACAAGTCTCCAGATGCACAACAAGTCGAATCAAAGCACAGGGGTGCTAATGCACAGTGCTAATGCACTGCCATTTTAACAATTTCTCTCTCTCTCTCTCTTTACTATTTATGATTAAACTGGAATCAGTTGTGTCGTGGAAGTATGCGTGACACACAAAACTGTAACCCCCTTTTTTTATCTTTTTACTTTAGATCTCCAAACTAGCTTTTCATTATTTATAAGCACAATTAAACACAAAATGCTGGGAACTACCAGACAGATGTCAGGATCAACAGGCCGTAACTACAGTATAATTAGGCAGACATCCGAATCGTGGGTAATGCATTCTTTATTCCCAGGCACCGAGACATTGTTGATACCACTCTAGAAATCCTCTACTGTGTAAAAAGGCAGCTGAATACCCAGTGACTGTTACCAAACTTAAAAGTGGCTCCGCACTTCAGACAAGAACTCTTCGGTGTGTAACTTTAAGTAGTCAAACACCAAAGAGACGTAATAAACCGTCACAGTATAAAAGGTCAAAACTGAACAGAGTCACTCGATATCACATACTAAGTAACATACAATACTGGTCGTTCATAATGTAATGTATAAGAAAGCCACTCACCAGTCTGTTATAGATGGACGCATATATGTGTGTGTGTATATATTATATATTATATATATATATATATATATATATATATATATATATATATATATATATATTTGAATAACAGAGGGGATTTGAATAAATTGATTTTTAAAATTAAATATTTTTGGTTATTATAATAACAGAAGAGCAGGAGACCGCGATCATAAGCAGCAGCTTGACATGGATCGAGGCCTCGGGGTAAAATTCGAGACTTAAAATCGATTTAAATGTCTGTATAACGGACGTGTCTACAAAAATAGAATCAATAGTCAAATCCAAAATATTGTGATAATCTATGAAATCAAAAGTAAAGGGGGAATTCAAAATAGTTTTCGTTTATTTCGTTTATATATCAGTAGGGATACTGGGATTTAACTAAAATATCTGCAGGAGTCATTCTGAAGAACAGACGTCCAAGTTGCGCGTATCATTTTTTTTTTTTTTATTGAAAATTGTCATACATATCGTGTAGGTACTATAATGAGAATATTAAGTGATGTGGGACGGTTTGGCACTATATGGGGCGAAACTGAACTGAACTATTCCGAAGGTTTGCTGATCTGAAATTGAACTAAGGTCCGTAATTCCGAAAGTGAAATGAACATCGTGACAAAGATGATGTAGTTAGGACTCAAAATGATGGGATATATGAATATTGAATGAAAGCACGTACCCACACACATCAAAGACATCTATAAAACACAAACACGATATTCCTCTCGATTGACAAATTCGAATGTAATCGTAATTCGTAATTGTGTTGTTGTTGAAAAAAATATAAAGAATTGTTTTCTCTTCCTCTACGTATGTCAGCCTACCCCCTATTCTACATCATCATCAGGATGAGCCTTCCTCCCCACATTTTATTCACTTTTTAAAATCTTATCCAATTTTCGGATTAACGAACCTTATATTTTTTTCGTATTAACATACCTTATTACATTAATTTAGGATTTACGAACCTTCAGAATAACGACCCTTATTTCATATTTGAATTAAAGAAACTTCGGATTAACAGACCCTATTTCATATTCGGATAAACAAATATTATTTCTTTTTTTCAGATTAACGAACCTTTGGAATAACGCCACAAATGTTGGAAATAACGAACATCACCCCTTTTGCCTGTACTGGCACACTAATCATCGAACTTTACTGGGTAAGGGTATGTTACAATCAGCTGAAACCTGAAAATACTGCAATTTACAAACTTGAAATTCGGTATATTCTTTGCATAAAAAGAGTTGATATCAATGGCTGTGCGGCATTTGCAGTCAGATGAAAAAAGTCAGCCCGTCTAGAGTAATGTTAACTGTTACTAATTATGGAACTTTGTGTTACGACACAGTGCTTTTGTAAGAATTTCGTTCTTTATGACCACAGTCTGTATGTGTTGCAGAAGGAGCAGAGCAGTTCCGAGTGAGCTTGAAAGGGTTATGCTGCTAAAGAAAACAGAGAGAAACAAAGGGGAATGCATATCAATCCTGTGATTTTTTATTTTTTATTTTTATGATCCCAGACATAACGCAGTTCGCTGGGAACGACGCTGTAGATTTGCTTCACTATCATATTAACACTATTATATGTATCACTGATGCGCATCGCTGAAAGCAAGCCTTACCGGTCCCGTCGACTTGGACGAGGCCAAAAAGTGAAGTTCAAGGGGTGCGGGTAGGTGAACAATAAAATTGGCTGTCAGGTCAAATCGCTTTATTTGCATCGGTGCGAATGTTAATCGAAACGTATCAGACATTATTGCGTTGAATTTCGATCACTGCGAACGGTACTGCAAGTCTGCTGCTTGTCCATATTTCCAGTGACGGCGAGAATTCACTCACTCCAACGGTGCAAACATGGATTCAGGTAGGATTAGTCACAACAAACGATATTGACTGTGTGACTGAAGAATCAACTTAAAATTCATTTTGTTCACTTGAATTTGTTGCTGTCACCTGGCGCATTTTTTTTTTCAAACTAGGGCCCACGTGTGCGTGTGTGTGTGTGTGTGTCTCTGTAGGCCCTATGTCAAGTTTTTATCAGAGCTCACATAGAATATTGATTTTATATTTTGCACTCTCTCCCACCCCTCAAAAACCGTAAAACATCACCGCATAACCTCCCAAAAGAAAACAGAAAAGGAAGCCATAAAAACAAAACAAAAGCAAAAAAGAACATTTTAATTTTTGTAATACTAACGTGATGTTCGGAATCAAACGTAATATAGGTACATTAAAGGGGAAATCCAGTCCAAGTATAAGTTAGTCGGATAAGAAAGAGTAAAATATTACTAGTTGTACTTAATACTACTAGATATTTAGTTGTTACTCAGCCATCGCTGTTGGTAATATCATTTCTGTATGTGTGTGTGTGTGTGTGTGTGTATGTGTATGAGTGTGTATATGTGTGTATGTGTTAGTCTCCTGTCTTCCTGTGCATACTACATTATCGCATTTCCTTTTGTGCATTTTCATTAGGGCATTCAATAGCATAATGTTGGGTCACGCTCGTGTGCACGCACGCATTCGATCACGCTTGTCCCCACGCAGTTTTCCCGTTTGGTGTATGTTTTTTTATTATGCTGCTCGTCTGCGTGGAGGTGCCGTAATTTGTTGTTGTTGGTTGTGGTTTTTTTTTTTTTTTTTTTGGTGGTTTCCTTTCGTTTTATAGTCTGTATGGTGTGTAATAAGCGTATACCCCTTCGTTCCTGGTCCATATAAACTTTTGAGTGGTAGGGTGCGTACGGGCTGCTAAGGATATATGGACACACTATGCTGTCTGGTGATATAATAACTTCATCATGACAAACAAAGAAAACAAATGTTGCAATCTCTAATGATGATATATTCTGTGATTTTTTTTTTTCAGGCCTTAAAATATTCTCCTGAACCAATATGGCTTTCACATGATTCTGCTTCATCTTTCAGTCTGCCCTGTTGCAAATTCATAGAAAATAGCGAAAAATACATGCTGGGTGGAGGTTTAGCCAAATATTTAAAGCAAAGCTATAACCAAAACGTTCATATTGAGCTAAATTATATGATTACATGAGTGGCAGAGTAAAATCTGTTATTATTGAAATAAAAATGCCAGATTACAAAGATATTTACTATCATCTAACGGGATGTTCGTTATTCCGAAGGTTCGTTAGTCCGAAAATAAAATTTCGTTCGGTAAATAATCCGACCATTGCAGCGTTATTCCGAAGGTTCGTAAATCATTCCGAACGTTCGTTTACCCGAATATGAAAGGAGGTTCGTAGATTATTATTATTCCGAATGTTTGTTAATCAGAAACTGAAGTAAAGTTCGATATCCAGAAGATTTTCAAACCAAAAATGGAAAGAAGTTTCGTACAATGTTTACGTAAGCCCTCTATACCGTAGGAATTACGACTCGTGTTTCGTATTTGGATTTAAAAAAAACCTGTGGAATAAGGAATCTAATTTCATTTTCGGATTAACGAACCTTCGGAACTACTCACCTCAGAAATAACGAACTGTACAATTACCATTCTATAGGCGTTCAAGTTCAAATGCTATATCTATTACATCCTCCTTTGAATATAAATCTAATGAACATTTTATAAACGAGAGTATAAAAAATGACTCCAGATATGAAAGGTATAGATTTATTTGTTTCTGTCTCCCCCTTCTCCTCTTCTCCTCTTCCTCCTCATCCTAATCAGGAAGGCTCATGCATTACCTAGATGATCTTCTAAATGTTTACTCATATAAAAGAGAAACTGGTCACACCACTCATGGTTGCACCAGCAGCGAATTTGTAAACAAATGAACATCAAAGAGCAATCACTGATAGCAAAGCTTTGCTACATATCTTTAAACGAACCTTATTAAATTTTCGGATCAACGATCCTCCGTTCATTCTCGGATATCATTTTTGTTTCATTTTCGAATTAACAACCACTTCATTTGGGGATATTTTTAAATACTCCATATTCGGAAAAAAAAAACCGTCGAAATGTCGGACAGTGTTTTATTTTCAGAAATACGTCCCTTCGGACTGACGAACCCCTTTTCATTTTCGGTTTAATGAACCAAATCTATACACATTTTGTACGCCCGGAATAATAATGAAAAAGAGCATCAATCGTATAATCATAATCCTATAAGACAGAAATATTTAGTATATATTAGTCCTTGTGGGAAACACGTAAATAGGAGTGGTAAATCATTTAGTGCATTGTTGTCCACCAGAATGTAGGCGATGAAATAGAGATGTCTCACTTTCGTTAGCAGAAGGGAGCCCGAATACGTCGTCGTCGTCGTCGCATGATGCTAACCAGTCAAAGGAGTTCAACTTGCCAAAGGCTCATCATGCCAGTGATGGGAAACGCCCTAGCAATACCCACAGTGGTCTGAAGCGATGGCTGATCCTCGCAGGAATAGTCGTCAACTCTTTCATGGAGAACGGAGTCATCCGATCGCTGGGTGTAGTCTTGAATGACGTCACGTATCAACTGTCTAGTTCCACCAGTTTTGTCGCCACAATGATTAGTCTGTCTCACGGGGCCATCTACTGGTTAGGTAAGGACGATTCAATGAAAAGAAGTTCAAGAAGTTTTGTTTTTGTCGGTTTGTTTGTCTGTTTTTAAGCTCTCGTTAAAATCACATTTTAACGAGACATTAAATGTCGGTATTTCATGTAGGGTTGTCTCAGGTTATTAGATTTCGGGTAAAAATGTCAAAATACATGTAGGGTTGACGTGACAATTACATTCAGTGATGAATTCTTTAATCCATATTTTGGGCCGTAATGTTACATTTAGGGTTAAAATGTTTTACATTTACATTTGTTTTTACATTAAGCATTGCATTAGGTGGTGATATACGTCACCGTTCCTATTTTTGATCAATCAAATTAATGAGCCCACTCGAGTTCCAACAAATCTCTGCATTTTTCAATTTTCATACCACTCTGGTGTATTATGCAGTCTGATTCAATCTCCCTGACACAGCGCCATTTACTACACCGCTACTGAAGATACTCAGCACGCGACAGCTGGTCATGACCGGCGGGGCTTTGGCATCTTTGGGACTAATCTTCTCTTCGTTGGCTCGCACGGGACCTCAGTTCGGAGCTGCCATCTTTTTGTTTGGTGGGTTGAAGGTCGCCTGAAAAATCGACAAAGTGATGAAACTGAAGTACATTCAGGACTTTCCAATTGAGTGACTATTGTTGTGAACCAATGTCTTCTTAGATATAATATGAAATCTATATGTATATATATATATATATATATATATACATATATAATATGTCAGCCAAAGTTATAGAAATTATACAATGATACTGTACTGAACCCCAAAGATTATAATCATTTACGCTTTTTGTTTAGTTATCTTTATGTGGATCTTTACAAATTTCTTTTACAATCCGTAGGACTTGGCTACACTAACATCACCTTGATTTGCAATTCTAGTCCAGCCCTTTACTTTCCTGATCTGTTCGAGATCACTTCCGGTATTGCCATATGCGGAGGAGCTATTGGTATAATGGTTCTTCCCATCCTGGTCGAGGTGTTCTTCGAGAGCTATGGTTGGCGAGGAGCCATCCTCCTCCTAGGGGCGCTCACCTTGCACTCGGTCGCGGTCGGCGCCCTGCTGACACCCATGAGCGGATCGGGCGCCAAGGAAAGAAAGATAGCAGAAGGGGGACCAATTAATGACACCGTGAGCACGGTGAGTCAAACTGCGACGCCAACGGATGACCAAACTATCGATACCAAGGAAGAGAACGGGAAGCACACAAACATTGATTTTCAAGATGACGAACATGTTCAAAGTAGTGCAGATATTACAGGAATACTTGGGCAGAAGCAGTCTACAGAAGTTTCTGTTGGTGATCTAGGGGATCACACAAACATCGGCTTTGAAGATGACGAACAAGTCGAAAATAATACAACTACGGAAGAAATATTTGCGAAAAACAAATTCACCGTAGCTGATGATGATAAGAATGAGAAGCAGCGGAAAGTCTGTCACAATTGTGATCTGTCAGAAAAGGTTAAAGGAAGTGAAGGTAAAAGAGAGGAAAAGTGCCGGCAAGACCTAGAACATCTCTCAGAATGTAAATGCACAGAAGACACCAATTCGAGAGCGTCTGGACCAGACGAAGAAGAAGAAACAAATGTGTCTTCCTGCGTACTTTGTCGAGTCATCATCTTTATTGTCAAGTCATTTGAGCTGCAGCTATTCCGAGAGCACGTTCTTCTGATTGTGTTATGCATCTATTCAATCTTCTTCGGAATCACTTTTAACGGCCTCATCCAGTTCGCCATACCTAACGCTCAGGCAAAAGGACTGGGAGAAAGGTCGGTCTACGTGTCTGTTGCTGGTGGTATTGGGGACGCCATAGGGAGGGTGGGTCTTGGTTTGCTGGCATATCGACGATACATGCATATCGAACGTCTCAACTTGGTCTTCTGCCTCCTTTCTGCTGGCGCTTTCTTCGCCAATTTCTTGGCTGAGTCGTTTTGGCCTTTAATAGTCATTGCTCTCGTCAATGGACTGACACTTGGCGCTAAGGTATCCTCGTTATTCATCCTTTTGAAAGAAGCGGTGGATATTGATCATTACAAGGCCGCAACGGCGCTGGTATATTTCACCGTGGGGATTGGTTCGCCAATCAGCGGAGCTATTCTAGGTGAGCGAAGTTATTTCGAGTGATGTTATTCCGAAAGTTTGTTATTCCGAAACACACAAATTTCCTATACATAATGGTTCGTTGATCCAAAAATGAACTAAACTTCGTTTCCTGAAGACTTGTTATTCCGAAACACACAAATTTCCTGTACATAAAGGTTCGTTGATCCAAAAATGAACTGAACTTCGTTTTCCGAAGGTTTGTTCATCCAAAAAATGAAAGAAGGTTCATCAATCTGCAATGAAACGAAGACACATACATGTAGTAACAAAACTTCAGAACTACGAACCTTATTTCGTTTCCGGATTAACGAACTTTCGGAATCACGAACCTCATTTCATATTGTGATTTAAATTTTAAGAACCTTCGGAATAAACAGCTGTAATCCTTACTTTAGCCGTGTAGAACAACAACAACAACAACACACACAGGGAGAAAAAGGAGAAATAAATATGAAAACTGCAGGATAAAATGATTTTAAAGTGGGAAAGATTTATAATGCATGCAGAGGTTTTCTATCGTGTCTACAGATATTGTAATCATCAGAAAAGTGTCTATAAGCAGTAGATCCATTTATCGTTTACTTATTTCTTGTCCTTTTTTTTCGGGGGGGGGGGGGGGGAGGAGTAGGTTATTGTCGAAGACTGATGAACGATCATTCCTGAAAATGCTGACAAACAATAATGACGAGTATAACTTGCCGATTTACAAATGTGTCCACCGGATTTTTAAAATCATTCTATAATTTGTTTCTAAAATACTTGATTGATAGGTGATGTTGACAATAAGCAACAAACAGAACAAGGAAAGCAAATAAAAAAGCGATAGCAACAACAAACATTCCATCTAATTAATTTGGATTGCAGAGTGCTCGACAGGTTTCCATGAAGATGCAAAAATCTTGAGTAGATCTACTACGTTCAAATAATCGATTATCGTAGGCACCTATAATATTGATACAAGATTATTCTACCCCATTCTGTACCTTAAAATATATAGTAAGAGCTAAGAGGCAGTGCGTGCTTTGAAAAGGCTACAATATTGGTAAATAGGGAAAAAAGAATTTCACTGTTATTACCTTGACATGTAACCAAGACCCTGTAATCAATCAGTTTTTACGTGTGGCAAATGATTTGCAAATGCAACTGAAAATAAGGTATCAAAATAAGTTTTTGAACATTATCACAATAACAAAAAAACATTGCTCTATCAATCTATTCCCCTCTCTCCCTTACAGGGACTTTATTCGATGCAACTCGGTCATACGATGTGTCCTTCTGCGTGCTCGCCTTCGTCGATATTCTCGCAGGCTCATTGGTCGCTCTTGCATTCACGTGGTCCCTACGTCGAAAATCGAGCAAGCAATCATAATACAAAGGAGATGAAAAGAGTGGTCGTGATGAACAGGTGGCTGCTATAGACAGGTCGATACATGTCAGACGCTTGAATAATCGGCTGGAATCCAAAAGAGAGCCTAGGAAGCCCTAAATTTGCTGTAGATGGTTTATACTATCCCTTCGCTTTTCATACTTGTCATGTTGTAAGACTTTTGAGTTCTGTATTCTTTTGAGCAATCTTTTCTCTATATTTCCAAACATGATGTATGAATACAGCGTGTACATTGCATGGCTTTAACAGTGCTTGGAAGGTGTTGTGACCCTTAAAAAAACTTTTGTCTGTGTAGGCAATTGGTCGATGGCTTTTACAATAGGAAGTCCATCATTTTTGTAGTTGTTTGTCTCTTTAGACCCGTAAATTCAGGTTGCAAATCCTATATTTTTTTTTTCATTTCATTTCATTTTTTTATACCATCTCCAACAGAACTTGTAAAAACATTTTTCCTTCCACATAGAATATAAGTACATGTGCAGTGAATATTACAAAATATGATAAGTGGAATTTATAGATATACAAAAAAGCACAAAAAAAAATCTGAAATTACGAAAAAGCAGGAGATGGGAAGGAATGCTGAAGAAGCAAAGCTTGTAGGGTGCACCCCCCAAACATATAATAACATCTTATATCATTGATCTTCTACTTAACAAATGAGATTAAATTTACAAAAAGAATTACACAAACTACAGATAAATACCTAACTACCCCTAGACAAACACCCAGACAAATCCACTAAGTCGCTGTCATGCAGAAACGCAGAAACTAGAACAGGAAAAGTAAGACAAAAAGATGAAGAAGAACTGATAACATGGGTGGAAAATAGGAAGAAAAACCATGTCGAATGAGAAGGCGAAAAGTGATGAGTGAACGGAGCCGCTAAGTCATACGCATAAAGTGGAAATCCTGTATTACCTTGGCCCCCCAAAAATACAACATTATTATCTGAAAATTTTGTACAGATGTTTTGTTGAAAATGAAATGAAGATGCATTAAACGTAGTACAGTGTCTTTGCTGCCAAATTCATTTACAATGTAATTATGGAGACATTTTTTAAATGTTTACTATGATATGCATGTTGATGTACTGAACGGAGAAATCAAAATGTTGTTGCGTTCAAGGAGAGCCTACAGTATAGTTTTCCGCTGATAAAGACGAGAAACTATTGGGAAATGCAGATGAAGGAGAATAATGCAAAGAATGAAGATGTTGATTAGTATACAAATAGTGAATGGTCACGAGTGCAATGGTACGAGATTTCGCACGAGGTGAAAGACTGAGGCGCTCTATTCAACGAGGCGAAGCCGAGTTGAATAGCGCGCCGCATCTTTCATCGAGTGCGAAATCTCGTTCCATTGCACGAGTAAAGACCATACACTATTTGATTTATACAACGTCCAAGTAGATCTTTTTGGTCTTAGTAGGCCTAGAAGTCTATATATGTATGAAAAATATAGTTATACTTACATGTGGATCCACTGCGATTCTCTTTCTGGCTTGTGCAATCAGTGTAGATACAGGTCACAGCTATACTAGCGCTCATACACGTACACTAGCACTACGCAGGCCTACGTACGCGCATGCATGTACCGCACGCGTACCTGCGCTAGCTGCATGCGATCCTCAATATGCAACACACAGTACACGCAGTACCGTTCTCGAACCGTGGAATAGAACGAAAAAATCGAACCAATTAGTTGCACGCAAAAATAGAACCAAAATTGCACGGCGCGTTGAATGGAGTACTTATTTAATATCACGTCACCAACAATCCTCCAATCAAATTACAAGGATCTACTTGGACGTTGTATAAAAGAGAATTTTGTCTAATTTGTCTGAATGCTATATTCTTAATGACGATAATGATGGAATTTATTTAAATCACTGAATTACATGACGTATACATGTGAGATGTATTATGAATATTACGGTTATCATTTTTATTTTCTGCAACAATGATTGGTGCAAAATATTTTGTCTGATTTTTGTGTAATGTGTCACGCATATGCTGTTCTTTGAACATTTATGTGTGTATCTCTTGTATGTAACGTTGCATGGTGGAAGGCACATTTCCACATTCGCATTGCATATTGTGGACAATAAAACACTCAATTCAATTCGGTTCAATAATATGAGACGTACTGTGTCACATACGGTGAATTCTTTAGGCCCACTTTGTGTCTTGTATGAAGCTGTGATTACTGCAAAACGTGATGGTGGTATGTAAGCACGTGCACAGGGAATTTCCGAGAGTGAGAGAGCAAACGTAGACTGCATATTACAGGTATATTACACTTCTTTTTTTCTTTTGGCAGTAGGAAAAAAATGGAATGAAACCTTTGAGCCTGGTAAGGCCCTTGTTTTTACGCTGAAGACCTGTTTTATTATTATTATTATTATTATTTCTTTCTTTATTTATTTATCTATTTATTTATTTTTTGCTTGTCGGCTAAAGAACTAGCCCCGGAAGTGGAATGAGAAAGATGAGCTGAAGACCTTTTCTGCTGAGATGGGCTTCAGGTTTCCAACTTATATATATATATATATATATATATATACACTATATGTATATATATATATATATATATATATGTATATATATATGTATATATAGATAATGTATATAAATATATAGATGATGAGAAAATCGTTTATGAAGTATGGAAGAGCATATGATATTTCTAAGAGGAATTCAAAGTTTAAATGATGAAAATTAGTTTTTAAATATGGCTGATATAGGTCCTATAGATTCAAATAAAGCGATTCTAATAAAAGTGGGACCAACCTTTTATTAGGGTCGCGCTTTGCTTTACCCTTTTTTTTTTCTTTTTTTATATCTCGGCCATTTTAGATACTTACTAACTTGGATACTGGGTTGATTAGCCCTCTATTCCTGTGGGATGGGCTCTCAGTCTACTCTTGAGTGATGCCACAGTGGGTGCAGACACAACGTGCTCTGGGAGGGAGTTCCACGGCTTGACCACTCTATTAGAGTAGAAGTGGCCAGCAAGTTGGGTTTTGTAGCGTCTATGATACAACTTGTAAGAGTGACCTCTTAGTGTTTTAGGTGGGGTAGAGAAGAAAATATCTGGCTTGGTTTTATAATGGCCATTTAGAAGCTTGTAGGTAGACCCGATAAACTTTGAATTCGTTTTGAATTGTATGCTCTTTTTAAATAACATTATTTTCATGAAGTGGTTTCTAGTAGTGCCTCAATAGGCCTATCTCGCAAGAAGTTAAATGCTTTGTCTACCATTTGCAGATGAAACAAAATCATGCACAGCTTTAGTGCTGCAAAATAGTTCTAAAATGTGAGTTAGGGATAGAAACAACCAGCTGAATCCTCGTCTCAACCAATATATCATCCCTATAACATGTATAGAAGTTCCATAGGAGGATGCCTGGGACCCGTCATGCGTTCTGCGAAGGCACGATGCATGATAAACACAACAGAAGAAAAGAAAAGGAAAGAAAAATATAAAAGAAAACAACAAAAAGTGACCAAGCCTATAAACTCGCGTTACATTACGCATCGTCCTGCTGTACTAAGAGCCAACGTTGATCATGTCGTCTGAAGACGTATCGTCCGCTTGTGTGAACGTGGAAGATGAGGATATTGAAAATTTTCTAGAAAATGCAGTCAAAATCGCAAGGAATGGAGGGCAGGTAGGGACATAATTTTTTGTTTCAGAGAATCCTCCACCCATTTCTTTTCAGATCGGAGTAATTTCATAGTCCCATATACTATGTTTAGTGTGAGTGACCACTATGCAAGACGCGACTGTGTAAATGCGCGTTGCACGCACGTTTACCGTTTACGATTATGTTGCAGCCTATCGAAGTGCAAACCGTTAACCGTTTACCGAAAAAAACAAACAAATTACCTGTTTGGTTTATGGAATCTGTGCTTCGATTGTAAGTAGATCCTAGATCTAAATTAACTGTGAACGGGCGTGATTCGGCACGTGATTCATATCTTATTTATTTTAATCTCAATCGTATTCTACTGGTAAAAAATATTGTGGTCTGTAAAATCTGTCAGAGAGTAATTTTAACCTCAGTATTAACGTTAGTTATTACTTAGATTCTTGGGCCTAGAGATCTAGGCAATTGTGCATTTTACGGCTCTTATTATCGGTACCTCATTCGCCATGTGCCAAGCAGTGCCAAGATGAACCACACCGCACTGAGCAGCTGGCGAGCTTCTCTTGCTGTATGTGGAACGCCGTTTGACAAGTGATAAGGTCACTAAAACTAAAAGCCCGCCTCACTCACTGCGCTTTTGCGAAGCTAGCTGACACATCGTAACACTCTGTGCGATAGCGATTTCGTGTGCCTGTGCTCTCCGCTGCAGGATTATCAAGCTTTACATTTTATATACAATGTTGCATCACAGAAAATTGCCACGATCATTGCGCAAAGTGTGAGAAAGTTGGCAGTAGTCTGTGATACAATAGATTCCATTTTTGAACATCCTAGCTTGGGCCAGCTTGCCATAACAGTTACGTGAATATTTTCATACCTCTTCATCCATCCCAATCCGACCCAATCACAAATTGCGCAACCAACCACGCGGGCGAGGCTTGTGTGTGTGTGTGTGTGTCCATGTAGTGGCTGCCCGTAAATCGGTAGCTTTCTTTACACACTTTGCACGGCGTCTGGTCGGGCTCGTTAAATGGTAACTGTGTAGATAAAATAAACACTATAAACAGACTGACGAATCGGGATAAGATTTTGGTTTTTTTTTATTATCATTTCACAGAATAATTTTGCCAAGCCGCGAGCGGACATATGTTCTCCGCAACAGGTTAAGTATTAGTGATTCCCTGCTTAAGATCATGTATCATGTAATTGACCCACAACTCAAAATGTCATTTCTCATATATCTCAAAGCTTTCTTCTTCTTCAAGATAGGTCTACTCCTCAATGTTCTGTCTGGAACCAAACAAGGAGGAAAGGAAAGGAAAGGAAAGGGGGAGAGCGTGATGTTGCTGTGTTAGTCCTTGTAGCTTGAGTCTTGGTTACGGAAAAAAATGGTTGCTTGAAGTTTAAAAGTGTCGTTGTTGACTGTGCTCTGAATGTCTGGTGGTAATGAGTTCCAGTCCATGATGGTATGTGTAATATAGGAGTGTTTGAAACAGTTGGTATGGTTGGATGGTTTGGATGAAAGGGTTTCCTGAAGTGCGCCTGGTGGTGAATTGTAGCTAGACGTCAGTAGTCCAACACTGGCAGAGCCAAGTGCCCCCCAGACCTTGTGCAACATAGTCATACTGACCCCTGAAGCTTTCCTTCGAATCAAAAGCAAGTCCCAGCCTAACCCCTGCATTTAAGTTTTGTAGCATGGTTGGTTTGTCCCTCACACAGACTCTTCCCTGATCCTGGTATAAACCAAGCTGTCTATCAGAGTTGCAGCAACTGAGAACCTGACAAGTGTTGTAATCTGTTATAGTCTAAAGCAGAGGCACCAAAGTGAAAGATGTGGAAAGGTTTAGACCATTGTAAAAGTTGATACTAAAAAAGCTTGTTGGTCCCACAATCTGCAGTGTCAAATAAAAACATTGCGCTTGATCAGAGTAACTTAGGTTGTGAATAGGTACTGCTTGGCATTTCTCTCACCCCTTGTCATGATGCTAAAGGTGAAATATCCCTACAATTAAAAGTTTTGTTATTGGCAATTTTATTTCTAGACTATGGTTTCCAGTGATATACACTGTGGTGGCCCACTTTATGTACAAGTTATCAACGGCAAGGGAATGGTTACAAAGCTAGACACCAGATGAACAGAGTTTGGAGAAATTTGACTTCAGGTCTGTTACTTTATCAGACAAATGAGACACACACAGAATCTCAAGAATACATGAATACTTTAACATTTCAAGTGTTGACAAAGTGATACAACTAGATGAAATCCTTCTTTGATTTTGCCTCCACATTCAGCTGATCAAAGGAGCATTCACCCTAGAGAAGAAGGTGGAAACCAAGAGCTCTGCTATTGACTTAGTGACTGAGACTGATGAACATGTGGAAAAGATGATCATTGGTTTTCTGAGAGAAAAATTCCCAGATCATCGGTGAGTTTTTACCGAGGCTAGCATGTACTCCTCTTGTAGCTCTCTCCATTTCTTCTCTCTTAGTTCTCTTAGCTCCTGTCATTTTTCTTCCTGATTTGACTCTGGAGTTGTGACGTTATGTGGAAAATGAAAGAATTGGTTGCATTCTGGAGTATTCTTCAGTGTTCTGTCTTCTGGTGTCAAGTTGATACTATTTGTTCTCCCAAAGTTTCTCATTCTGTGTGATGTTGTGAATGTATCAAATAATACTCCACTCAGGTTTGTAGTTCACCCATTTTCCATCTAGCATAATCAAGTGATTCATCATAAAAGAATCATGGTTCGGCAAATAAGAAAAAAAAAAGGAAAGCTCTTAGACTTTTGATTTTATAGAGATTTTGCAGACGTAGTAAAATGTACTTCAGTCATACAAAATTAGATTATGAAGTTCTATGCAATCTGACCACTTCATGATTGTACATGTTTTTATTTATTATATTTCAAGGGCATGATATTTTGTGAGTTACAACAATTTTGTGAGTGCCTAAATTTGTGATCAAGAACTGTAGGGGTTAGAAGAGAGTGAAGAGTTTCCTTTCCGAGAACCAAAAGTAAGCACTTTCCCTCCGTGGAGACCACATTGTGTTTTACAGTATATTTCTGTATATAAAGAGACGCATTATCCTGACGAAATTTTGCAAAACCTCACTCAACTCGCAAAGCTCACCAAAATTAAAAATACAGTGAAATACACAACATACAAGTGTATATGGTATCATGTTTACTCGCTGTACATGTTCTGCATTGCCCAAAGGTTCATTGGGGAGGAAAGTGTTGCTGCTGGCCAGAAGTCAGAACTGACCAATGCCCCGACCTGGATCATTGACCCTGTAGATGGAACAACCAACTTTGTGCACAGGTATACTCCACTCCTCTCTTGGTGAAGCTTGGTAGAATTTCAAAATTTACGCTGCCTTTGGTGAGCTAGAGTGCTTCCAAGATGCCCGGAATGGCATTACCATGAACTCCAGGCAGGCAGGAATTGTGAAATTCCCCAACCCTGAGAAGAGAAAAACCATACTCACACCAATAAGAATTTGAAGTGCCCAACTCACTATACCAGTGCATATGTGCAGAAAGAGTGCCTGGTTTATGTTCTCTTACTGATATCACACACATGTTTTTGTTTCCTCCTGAATTACCACATTTTTTCTACCTGAACTCATGTGAATTAAGTGAGATATGACAGAAAATGTAAATAAATGTGGTTTTGAAATATTACCTTTGACATTGTTTCTCCAAATTTGCGTGCTCATACTGTCTGATTTGCTCTACAAGAATGCATATTCAAGTAAGTCAGAATAAATGGTATTATTACCAGAACTCCAGCGTAATGCAAGAATAATTGTTATGCATTGTCTTATGTTTTCAGCCATTTAGCTTCTAACCTATTTTCATGGGATGTGTTTAATAGGTGATATCAATGTATGATGATTGTATTGATATGATTTAACTGATTATAGTGTACAACTAGTTATGCTAATAAAGTGTAATTACTATTTCTGATGTCATACAATTTCAATTTATCTGTTAATTTATTGCATACACAATTAAACCGGTGCATCAAATTGTTTTCTTCCTGTAAGTGACAGTTTACTAACTTATACCTGCTGTATGATATATATATATATATATATATATATATATATATATATATATATATATATAAGAAGAATGAGTCTCAAATATGCCATCTGTAGATCCAACAAGAAGGATTTTATTCACAATAAAAACCTTCTCGTTGGATCTACAGATGGCGTATTTGAGACTCATTCTTCTCATAATTATAACATTCAAAGTGCCTTATGTTAAATGTATTTCACATTTCATTTCTGTCATTGCAGTTTCCCATTTGTTGCTGTATGCATTGGCCTTGCCATCAACAAGGAGCTGGTGGCAGGAGTGGTGTACAATGCCATCCTTGATGAGGTCTTCACCGCCATCAAGGGCAAGGGGGCCTACTGCAATGATTCACCAATCAACTGCTCCGGCCAAGAAGGTGGGTACTAATGTCACGGCACACGGATCTCCTGTCCAACTTTTAAACAGACAAAATGTCACATGAAATGTCAATTTCGAGGAAGGCAAAAGCATGTCAAGCTGGGTTGGAACACTGGTGTTCCCTGCTGAGAGCAGAGCAAGGGAGCAGGCTTTAAAAGGATACTATTGGTTGAGGTGATGATTCAGCTTTTAACTTTTTGCAAGATACTGAAAAATGGCTTTATGAAATATGAAAGAGCATACATTTCTAAGAGACATTCAAAGTTTATGTGATGAAAATCAGTTTTGAAATGGCTGATATATTACAACAACAAAATAAAACAAAGTAAAGTTATAATGATTTTGGAGATTATACTTCGCTATTATCATTTCATAATTCCTGTCATATAGTTTTCTTCCTATTAAACATAAGTAGCTGCTAAAAATATTCCTAATTTTCTGCAAACATTTTTTTTTAAATCATATTTTTATTCAAATTCCGTTTGATGTCACCATCGTTTTCGAAATGAAACGAATACAAACATTCACCTTGATCAAAGCTCCAACCCCAAGCACCTTCTGATCCAGAGATTCTCCCACCTGAGACCCCTAGCAAACTGGAGACTCCAACTTGATGCACGCGAGGTGCACATCATCAGTGAAAAGTGCGAAGTCCCCTAATGCGGCTGGGGTCCAGGTCCCACTTAAGGGCCCTGGAAGCTCTAGGATTCCACATGCTCTCTCGTGCTATTTCAGGCTTATTTTTCAACATACGAGGGCACTAAAATTCATATATTTTGGCTTAATAAAACTTCATTTCATATAAAAAAAGGTGTTTGGATGGGAGAAAGATCATTTCAAGCGGAATAAAATGCATCTTAAGCAGGAGACTCGAGCCAGGGTGGGAGAAATTAAATGTCAAGCGGGAGAATGGGAGATTTTGCGAAAATGGGCTTTTGACGGGAGATCTCCCGTCAAAAGCGGGAGAGTTGGAGTCTCTGTCAAAGTGGTCAGACTGAAAAACTTCTGCACATGAACAAGTGTGTGCGCACACACACACACACACATATATTAGGGGGTTATGGACAGACTAGCATTTAGAGAGGGATGACCAAAAGCAGTTTAGGGAATTCCAGTGCAGTTGAAAGTTAGTCTGAAAAGAAGGAGTAAAATTTTCTTGGCACAACAATGAAAATTTAATCAAAATTGGATGAAAAATAAGGAAGTTATGTCATTTTGAAATTTTGCTAAGCTTTCAGGAAAAAGTTCTTGAACAGTCAATATGAATATGCAAATAATGAATATAGTTTGTACATAAAATTTTGATATTCCCATGTTTTCATTCAAATACAGTTATGCCCCAGTCTCAAATCCTGATTATATGTATCTGATCTTTATTCTGCAGTTATTCCACCAGGAATGATATCATGTTTTGCATTTCAATAATAGAAAAAATGAATTTTCATCATTTTTTTTTTTGTACACAATCAATGGAACATTGTAAGGTGATGACATTATCAGTTCACTCATTTGCATATTCATATCAACTGTACTAGAACTGTTCCGCAGAAATAATCAAAACTTCACAATTTCACAACTTACGTAATTTCTATCTGATTTTGATCAAATTTTCACTGTTATACTCATAAGATTTTACTCTTTGTGATCATATTAGCTAATAACTGTACTGGAATTCTTCTTTATGCAGTTAATTTGCTATTCTACAGACACAAGTGTATGTATGTTTTATCTGAAAAGAAAACTACTGGCCCCTTTTTCTTCCCACCCTTATCCCTTTTCCATGCAGACATCAAGCAGGCCCTCGTGATGACGGAAATCGGCTCGAGCATGAATGCGGAACATTTAGCCACAAAGCTCAAGAACATTCAAGACGTGCTCAGAGCAGGAGTTCACGGGTTAGTATGTCCTTCTTGTGTGATGAATCTGAAGTGGACAGACTGGTATTGTGACCTAGCTGTCATCGTGTCCTTTTCACTCTGCAGTGTGGTAGTGATCATAGGCGGGAATGTTCTGCTCTCTTTTCAGCGCGCAGAGAGCCCATATGAAGAGTTTGATAGCAAAATGAGTTCACTCCATTCTTGTTCATTTGAGATATTTCAGATGAAAGCTGCTAAAAAACAAGGAAAATAATAAGAAAATATGGAATATTCTGAATCATAACTTTAAGAATATACCTTGTTTTGGTTTTTTTTTCATTGAGTTTTTATAAGAATATACCTTGTTATGTAACCAGTGAGGTATCATTGGAAAGGTTCTTTTTTGCTTTATCTGAGGATGGACTCGCCGTGAAATTTTTGAAAATGATGCTTAACATGGTTTGCGATCAAACCTTTTGATGCTTGTTGCATATATTGATATGACAACAAGATGTGTGTGTGTGTGTGTGTGTGTGTGTGGATGTGTTTGGGCTCATGAGTATCGTGTTCACATGCCTATGTGCATGTGCAGCTTTGAGAAACGGGGTGAAAAGCAAAGAACTAAGTGTTTTGAGAAGCATTCAAGAACTTTTAAAGGAGGCTGACATTTACCAGTATCAATAGTCTCTCATAGATTGGGAGATATTGTTAGGGAGGAATAGTTCAGTTCATGACAGTCTGAAGCAGGAATTCTCATTGTACATTTCAAAATGTGTAAAATGTTTATTACAATGTTGAGGAGATGCATGTTCAACTTCATCTGGGAAACTGTTCACTGTACGTGTGGATGATTCCCAACCTCTCATTTCCGAAGAATGCTCTTGTGTACATTGTCATTTAGTATTTTTAGCAGAACATTGGCACAAGTTGTTGCTTTCTCATTTCCAGTTTGCAGTTGAGTGAGTGGCACCATCATGTAGTAATCATCATGTGAATATGATTCACAGAAGCTAAGAATGTTTTGGATGCTAACAGATGTGCACATCTAAGGATCATTTGCAAATTTAGGGATTTAGATGCTTTTAATATTTACTGCAACCCAAGTCAACAATGATGACCAATGTAGGGCTCAAACGAAAGAAAGATTTTATTCTTCCTTCTGATGGACATGCAATGAATGTTGTACTTGTTATAGATTATGATCAACAGATACAGTTTGTCAAAGAATTACCGGTAGAACACAGTTTCGGGTCTAGGGCAATTACCCCCTTGGCAATTACCCTGGACCCTTTCCCTGACTCTAACCCTAATCCTGAACCTAATCCTAACCCTAACCCAAACTGAGAACCCTAAACCTACCCCTAACCGTAATCTTTACTCTAACCTTATCAATAACCAGTATTTGGGGTGATTATTGCCCTCGGGGGGGGGGGGGGGGGGGGGGGGGGTAATTGCCCTGATATGGGCAAAGCTAACCTGCTGGCACCATCAACATGCTGTGTAGGGAAAATGCTTGACAAAGGAAGGAAACAATGTAAGACATTTTGTTGTATTGTGACATTTCATTCAGTTGACATTTATCAAAATCAAAAACACACACAAAAACGTCCACTACAGAAAAGACCTCTTGCTGCATATTTGTCAGATTCCATTGGCAGTATCACATTGAGTAATACTGGGGTATAAACCCTTTGAAATGCTACAAAAGTGACTTTTGTCACATTTAAAAAGTTTGCAGTATGGTAATTAGAATGCATTATCTTACCAGTGGAGAGAACGTATGCAAGCTTTCCAATACTCTGGCATTCACAAAGTCCAGTTTTGTTGGGTGAGGATAGGAATCGAAGGGTGCACTCCATTAAATTTTGGACCCCAAAAATATCTTTTCTGGTAATGAGTCTGGAGTTGGCTTCTAGAAATATGATTTTGTTCCTGATTTTTTTTTTTTTCATTCTGTACATGAAAGTATGAACAATGATAAAGTTGAAAAACAACATAAACTTGCATGTGAAGAATGCATACAAGAAATGCTTCTGTGCCAGTAAACTGCCTTGTACAGATGGGCTAGTGCTTTAGTAATATGGATTGCATAAAAAATAACTGCTTAAACCTCAGGCCTTCTCTTAATCCAATATGGTGCAGCAGCATGCAATGTTCAAAGGATGGGGAAGAGCCAAGAAATGAGTATTGATGATCTGTAAATGAAAGTTAATGAAAAATCAGAAGGAATAGAGGCAGGTCATTTACATTGCCACCTCATTGACAATGGGTATTAAACACACTGAAGATTTGCTCATAAGAGATTGATTTTTTTTTCCTTTTTTCCCCTCTTTTTTTTTTTTTGCATTTGCAAGATTTGAAAGTCTAACTGAGAAGCATTACCACTGATTTTAATAGCTTTCTGTAGATTATAGATAATATTGTGCAATTCAAGAAAAGAAGTTTGCATTTACAGATAAGCTATTATCAAAAAAAAAAATCTACTTTAACATTCAACAGCTTCTATGTTTTCAAAACAAGTATCAAATGGGTAAGTGCAGAAATGTTCAAACTAAATAAACTATTACTGAGTAGTTGAAAGACTACTTTCCTTTTAAAGCTGTGACATTGCAATAGGACTTTCTTGTTGAAAAAAACTAGCTGCTTTGAAAAGATTACGATCACAATACATATCTTGTAAAGTTGACATTCTTTTCACAGCACGCCCAGCCCTGTATAGGAAAGGACGATTAAAAGAGAGAGAAAAAACATACTAAAACTAGAAATGTCGCTATGGCGACTGATGCCTCCGCCATCATGCATGATTCTCCCAATAGGTGTTTAGTACAATGTCTTCACAATGTGTGATGACAGGTTTTACATAACTGGCAAAATATTGAAATGACAGGTTTGTCAGAAATATCTTGAATGTTCACTATCCTTGAACTGGGTTTGCTATAAATGTCTAAGAGTGCAGGTACACATATTTAGGGAATTGAGGATTTTTACTTGACTTCTGACCGACCCTTTAATAATCTAATGCAATGAGTTATTCTCAAGGCATGAAGAAAGGGTTTAATTACAGTACAAAATAGATTTTTTCTTTGCATTTAAACCTGGCCTTTGACCCTTAACCTTTGACCTTTGACCTTCTGGCTGGAAATTTCTCAGCGAATCTCCATTAGGTAATACATGTATGTATATTCAGTTTTAAAACTAATAATGCAAGCATTGCATATGCTAGTATATGAGGGAAATAGTAAAATTTTGAGGAGTTGACCTTGACCTCTGACCCCCTGACTATTGACCCATGACCCCTAAGTTCCCTAGATAATCCCTGCCAGTCAGTACATGAGTATGTACCAAGTTCCATGAAAATACATTGAACCATTTGCGAGAAAAGTAAAATTGTAACATTTTCACCTAACCTTTGACCTTTTGACCTTTGACCTTATGACATGAAACTCTCTCTGGAGAATCTTTATGCAGTAGTACATGTCTACACTAAGTTTCAAGAAAATACCTTTGGGCATTGCATGGATATGTGGGAAATAGCAACATTTTTAGCATTTGACCTTGACCTTTTGACCTTTGAACTCTTGCCAATGTCACTAAAATCTACTTAACTAATTGCCCCATCATACATCATCCTTGGACCAAGTTTGGTGAAAGCTGCTTCATCCAGTTTTGAGTTATCACGTAAACAGATAAATTTTAGGATTTGACCTTGATCTTTGACCTTTGACCTCTGTCCGATTTCTCTAAAAAACTAATCAAGTAATTGTCCCATCATACATCATCCTCGGACAAAGTTTGGTGAAATTTGCTCGATTTAGTCTTGAGTTATCGTGTAAACAAATACAATTTCATGATTTGACCTTGACCTTTGACTTTTGGCCTTTGGCTGATTTCACCCAAAATCTAATCAAGTAATTGCCTCATCATACTTAATACTTGGTCCAAGTTTGGTAAAATTCCAGTCAATATTACTCAAGTTATCGCGTAAACGAATGCGGACGGACGTACGGACGTACAGATGTACGGACGGACGGACAACCCGAAAACATAATGCCTCCGGCACCACTTCGTGGCGGAGGCATAAAAACTGCAGAGATACATTTCCATTACTTTCAGAGCCTACTTTTGACAATAGGGATTACCAGAGTGAGAGACCACGTTCAGCGCCATTCCAAACTGACAATGTTCAAATGTAAAAACTCCTGTCTTGAACCCATATGCCCTGGGGGCATTTCATCAAGTGTTTTGTCAGTGATTTTCATAGAAAAATTTGCTCCCAGCCAATCAGATGAAAGGATTTCAGGAGCTTAAAACAGTTGTCAGTGATGGACAAGTTTCATGAAACGCTGCACTGAATTGATATCTTAGAGGTGATAGAATCCTTTTTGAGAGACCAGAATTCGGAGGTTCAGCGGTGGAATCACACCTGCCTTTGTCTGGCTCGATACATGATTCTAAGAATCATTTTCAAAACACTCATGATGCAAGGTATTCAATGAAGAAGAATGAGAGAGTTAAGCTTAAAGATAAGACATCAAGGTGGCACATCAAAGTGCAATAAAGCTTGCATTAGGTGACCGACTTATAGGACTAGGGGCAATCAGTCTACTTTTATAAAAAATGACAAAAGCTCAATATGCACACATTTACATGTAGAAAAGTTTTATCGTGAGTCACCATCAATTAAAGTAGTTGTCGATGAACATGTGTGTATTGCAGGATGATGATGTAAAATTGACTGCTTGTTGTGAACCCTTCTATTTTAATGATCTTTTGAACGTAATGCTTGTTAAATTTTGACAGGAGACCTGTGGAATACAATGATATACAAACTCAGCCGTGAATGTCATAATTGGGAAATCAAAGAATGAATGGGCCTACGTGTATTGACCACTAGCTACCTTTATACCCTTTCCAAACATTCCGTATTGAACATGTAGTCAATATCTTCAACACTAAATACTTTGTTAGTTAACAAATGCTCTTTATATACCATCTCTACAACTGTTAAAGTATTGACAGAATCAAAGAATACAATTGATTTTATAATAAGAAGTTCCCCTTGCACTCTGCTTTGATTTCAGGCATTGAAACAATCAGTTACGGCTGATTGCACAGCACATGTCAAAGAGCGTGACAACATACACTGATGACTGCACAGCACATGTGAAGGAGTGTGACATACTATTTGCACAGCAGGTGTCAAAGAGTGTGACACATACACAGATACACACATACAGACATGCACACACACACACACACACACCACGCATGATTACCATAAACTGCAGGAGTAAGATTAAAGTCAAGTTTTATCATCGCTGAAAGTTTCTGAACATGAAGTCTTGTGTGTTGTCATGCAATGAGATTTTTTTTTTTTTTTTTTCCTGTGGATATGTGGTCCTAACTTCACTTATAAAGAAATCACTTTTCCAGACCTGTTTATTATGGATGTGGGCTGACACACAATTGCCCTTGTGTTTTCAATACAATTTTTTTTTCAAACCAAATACATCACAAAATAATTCTCTTGCAGTTAACAGGTAATAAGAAAGTTGGGATGTAAAGGCCAGTCGCTGTATATATTATTCTGTAAAACCAGAAACATTCAAGGTGTGAAATTTTTGGTAAATAGGAACCATTGGCCTTTTTTACGGCTTTAGACTTTTGCAAATTGCTACTGTCTCTCTGTGCATTGTTAGACAATGAATTTTGCATGCATTTTAATTTTGCAAATCTTGGCTCCTGGAAAAATTCATGAAAATTTCATGCAAGTGAAAATTTCTGGTTGTTTAATTTGCATAGCAATCAAAATGCTTTCTCTAGAAGGAAAAGTGCGCCATGAGTGTGATGGTCTAAAAGGGGAGACTTGCCAGCTTTGAAATACTGTGCATTCTTCTCATGCTTTTGGACCGCTTTACATTTGAGTGCTCTCTGGCACGGTGTGGTACAGTACGCTTTTGGAGCATATCAGGAAGTGGTCTACTTCTGGCGCAATATGGTACAGTAGGGTACACTTTGGGAGCGTTTGAACACTCCTCTGGCACGGATGGTAGTATGGTATGATATGCCTTAGGAGAGCGCTCAAATGCACTGTATGTCCTGCAGGAGATTCATACTTACATTGAGGCTTAATGTTTCCTGCTGTTGTTGTTGTTTTTTCTTTCAGGATGCGCTCCCTGGGTTCTGCTGCCCTCAACATGTGCCACGTGGCACGGGGCGACAGTGACTGCTACTTTGAGTATGGGATCCACTGCTGGGATATGGCAGCTGCATCTGTCATTCTAGAAGAGGCTGGTGGGTTCTGTGCAGACCCAAAAGGTGCAGACACTTTTTTTGTAATGTCAAATTTGTGTTGTGTGTTCAATTCTTGCATTTATTTGCTTCTGTTTATGCTTGTGATGTGTAGGGTGCGGGTGGCACTTTGTTTTGGGGTCGTCCTTCTGTTCGTCTGTCTGTCTCATATGATGGCATCAAAATTTAAGCAAAAACCACTGGATGGATTTTTCTGTGTACCTGATCCAGACGTACTACCTGAGGTGTACATACAGTGATTAGACTTTGGGCAAAACCCCCGAAGGTCAAAAGTCCCTTAACTTTGGCTGAATTGTTTTTATGCCTCCGCCACGAAGTGGTGCCGGATGCATTATGTTTTCGGGTTGTCCGTCCGTCCATCCGTCCGTCCGTCCGTCCGTTCTTCCGTCCGTCCGTCCTTCCGTCTGTCCGTAATGAATTTTGTGGACAAGGTAACTATCGAAACCTGTTGAGGTATCCTAATGAAACTTGGCATGTATGTGTATTAGGGGGTGAAGTTGTGCCTATCAACTTTTGGTGCACATGCTCAAGGTCAAAGGTCAAAAGGTCAAGGTCAAATACATAAAATTTCACTATTTCCACCATATCTATTGAATGCCTGAAGATATTTTCTTGAAACTTAGTGTATACATGTTTTACCCAATTAAGATTCTCTGGTGAAAGTTTGGGTCATGAGGTAAAAGGTCAAAGGTCAAAAGGTCAGGGTCAAATACATAAAATTTCACTATTTCCACCATATCTATTGAATGCCTGAAGAGATTTTCTTGAAAGTTAGTGTATACATGTATTACCCAATTAAGATTCTCTGGTGAAAGTTTGGGTCATGAGGTCAAAGGTCAAAGGTCAAAGGGTCAAGTAAAAATATTGAAACTTCTTTTTTTTTCTCCGTACCTTGGAAAATTGTTCAAGGTATCTTCATGGAACATAGTATATACATGTACTGACTGGAAGTGATTATCTAGAGTATGTAGGGTTCATGGGGTCAAAGGTCAGGGGTGTAAGGTCAAGTGCAAGACTTCAAAATGTTACTATTACCCTCATATTTATGCAATGCCAGCAGGGTTATTTTTTTACACTTGGTGTATGCGTGTGTAACCTAATAGAAATTCTCTGGAAAGTTTTTTTTTTTCCCTTTTTGCCTCAAAGGTCAAAAGGTCAAAGATCAAGTGAA
This sequence comes from Diadema setosum, assembly GCA_033980235.1. NCBI lineage: Eukaryota > Metazoa > Echinodermata > Echinoidea > Diadematoida > Diadematidae > Diadema > Diadema setosum. Next base: position 33,319,661 of record CM067066.1, on the reverse strand, counting down.
AGTGCTGAACTAACTTTTTCCTCCATATCTCGGAAGTGGCTCAAGTTACCTTGAAACTTAGTACATATTATGCATGTTCTACCTGAAAGTAATTAATTTAGGGTCAAGGGCCAGATGAAAATGGTAACAATTTACTATTCAATTCAGAAATTGCACTTTTTCTCCACACCTGTACCTTGAAAATTACTCAATGCCTAAATGTATGAATGGGTCAAAGTCAAGTTATAGTCCTTAAATCCCTAGATACATGCTCTCCTATTCATCCAATTAAACCTACGTCAAGGAAGGTGAACATTCAACACATTTGTGACAAACTTGTCATTCCAATATTTTGCCAATTTTGTGAAAATGTAATCACACAGTGTCCACATGTACTATCTAGACCTATTGGGAAAATCATGCATTGTGGCGGAGGCATACCAGTCGCCAAAGCGACATTTCTAGTTTCTTTTTCAGTTTTAAGTGCTATCCAAGGCATGCTTAGTAGTAATATGATTTAGTTGTAGATTTATAGAAGTTCCTAATGTCCCTAAGTAAGAGAAGTATTATAAACAGCTGTTATTTGTATGATTATCTGATCTAGAAATATTGCCAATTTGATGATGTCTCATCCTATTAAAGTGAAAAGGATGACATGCCTTTGAAATGTCGCTGTGATATTGTATGTAAAAAGTAAGATTCCCATTATTCCAAGTCCCATCACACTATCAAAGGGCTCAAAGACAAGTCAAACCAATAATAAAGTGAGAGTAGAAGTGAGAGAATACAAGTCAGATTCTTCAGAAGAATATGACCAGTGAACATGACTCGAAAGAATCCCGAGGTAGAAATTTTTTGTCACAAGGCATTCAGGCCACAAACACATGGCTCAATCTAGGTAGAGTGTGCCACTGATGATATGGTATAGTACAGTGAAATGAACAAAACAATATGTAGGGCTGTGACAAAAATTAACAGAGGGTGATATATGATAACAATCTGTTACAGTGCATCTTCTCCACTCCCCATTAGTAATTTCTTTCAGGGTTCTGATGTTTTATTTATAATGAATCAATGCGATCAGTTTATGAGTTGAGAAAATGCTTCACTCTGAAAAGGGTGAGGAGATTGTGCCTTCTTGTAAAGTTTCTGACCTACTTATTAAAAAAGAAAATTGTTGTGTCTTTCCATTCCACGTTGGTTTCATATTATCCAGGAGGACCGCTGGACATCATGTCGAGACGGATCATCTGTGGCAGCAGCAAAAAGCTGGTGGACACCATCTCACAGCATCTCACACATATAGACTACGAGAGAGATTGAAATGTGCTGCCACTTGATCTGATGTATTGTACATACACCACTTGTAGATCAGTACCCAGCATTCATTAATATGTATATATAGATACCTAAAGTTTATATTTTTTGTTCATGTGTCTGTATGTATGTGTGTGTAATGCATAATATGTTTACATATATGTATATATACCATACATGATATAGCTATATCTTTGCGTCACTTCAATGAATAGATAACTTTAGAGAAAATTCCTTGTGTTTTCAGGTAAAGTACCAAACGTCCACACAATAGCCATGCTTTGTATCAATACTGCTATTGCATTTGAGGCAGTAGGCATGTAATACCTTCCATTTGCATTCTAGGGACTACTGTGTAATGATGGTTGTACATGATTTGCAGCTGTTCACATATGAAAATTTACATTCTAGATCCAAGTCAATGTATCTACCCTTCTATGTATACATATATACCAATATATATAATTTATATATATTGTTATATATGTATACATAACACATACATACATACATGTATACACAGACATACTGTACTTTCAGTTTAAAGGGATTAAATCTCAGCTTCAGTGAACCAGCAGGAGGTAACCAACACACCACGTCACGCAGTGCATATCAGTGTAGTTCCTTAGGATCCCCACCTTCAAATGAATGATGAAGACAGAGGCAGAAGATCATGCAGACAGGATGTAAATGGTCATTCAGGTGGTTTTCTACATTTAGCCATTATGTCTTGTCTCCAATGCATTCCCTTCCCCTCTTGACTTCCATTTTGTGGGATTTGAAACATAGAGCACAGATTATGAAGGGGTGGGACTATGCTGTGATGACGGTATGTTACAGTCATACAGTGTCATTACTTGTATCCCACTGGATGAAGTGACTAACTCTTATTTTGTCTTCTCTGCAACATCTCACAGTGACATCTAATGCTAATCATTTCAGTCGTGTTGCAGTAGCTGGATTCAGTTTGAACCTCCCTGCAGTATATTTTAGCACAAATGATCTTGCCATCATGAGGCCAAACTTGTGTATACACTTCTCTTTTTGTAGCTTGCCTAAGATGTAGACATTGCATTTTGGATCCGGAGCTTTGTTGGCCGGCTCTCAAAACAAGTGATGAGCGGAGGGAAACTCAGCATGTTCATTCATCTCATCCCTCTTTGCCCAGGCACTTTTTGCACGTTTGCACATCACATGAGATGTTTCGAGGTTAACCCCTTCCCTGCTGCATGCTATGGACCGCACACAGGACCAACCAGCTTATTGTGGCCATGGGGTTAAGATGATCTTGCCTTCCATAGTGCTGAAATGTCTCAATCAATCTCCTCTCGACTGTTCTTTAAAACAAGAAAAGAGAGAGATTATGCACCTCCTACATTATATGCCAAAGTTAGGGGGCTTGATAGTCTCCACAGAAGTTTACTGAATTTAGGATTTGCACTGAGCATTACTATCACAAACCTCAGTTTTTATGAAAACATGGAACTATGCAAAATCTTCAACTACTCCAGACAAATGGGGCATGCTCAGTATGATTCATTGGAGGTGACTGGAAAGGAAAAGTATTGGGCTCTTGCTCCATTTATCACACATATAAGTCACAAGTCTTGCAAATTCCTTGTTGACTCACTTCTTCCTTTACAAGTGATCTACAACTCCATGTACAAACCCTCTCAAAATACATGTACTAATTTCTTTTGTAGTTATTTTCCTAAAGTGTGCTCAACATGAGGCCAGTCTATGACTGTTTCGGCATTTACTTTCAATAGGCATTTAACAGTGACAGAGGTTTTTTCCACAAATCCAGAGTAATGAATATAGTGCATTGTCTGGTTTAATTAGGGCTTGGGGAATCTAAACTTTGCAATCCATGAATAAGTACAAGCAATGTTACATATTTTTCCAATTGCTCAGACCTTGACAGCATTTGAGTGATAGGTATCATATTATGGGGTCCATACATTACTCTTTCCTTTTCTAATATTCATTATTTCATACATTTGTTTGGAAATCATGAAAATAATGTTACATTTATTTTGTAAACTGGTTGCTTAGCTGACATTTATGCTCTTTTTTTTTAATGTTTAGGATGGGACTTATCCATTGTAATTTGTGTCTTTTTTAGAAGGTGCTGTATACCGGGTAGTCATCATTTTTATTGTTTCTATGGAAAAAGGTTTTGTTTGCCAAGGTAATGGTTTTGTAATTATTTTCTACTCTCCAATTTTAGCCACTTTGGTGATTTAGGTTTGATTAATATTATCTTCTTTGCAGATTTGAACAAACTCCAAAAAATACAAAAAATGAAAGCTTTTTTTTTTTTTGGGGGGGGGCATAACTTCATAAATCATTGAATATGAGCTTTTTGAACCTCAGGATGATCTTCAAGACTGACAACATGCAGTACAACATCACACTTACTTCATATGTGTTCCAAGCTCAAGTGACAGAATTTAATCTGTTAACAGATGTTAATTTGTTTGTCGATAAGATCAGTAAGAATGATTGCTAGATTGTAATGCGATGTGTTTGTGTACCTGTTCATGTCAGACCTGTGCCTGTGCACTTTAATCACTACTATCTATGAAGTTTGCTCAAATTTTACCCCATGCAAATCATTCTTGGGGAGACTGTTCTAGACTCGAGGTATTGGTAGTCTACCATGCAAAGACCCGTTTCCTTCAAGATTATGTAGGCCTATAGTCACAGAGCAGCAGCTAAGTTAATGGAAGTTTTTGCTTCCTCTGTGAGTATAGATTTAGATTTAGCATGTGTGTTACATGAATATATGAGTGTCCATGGGGGATTGTCTTGTCAAATTGTCACCACATTTTGCGTGAGTAACAGTTGTCTTACGGGTATGTCATTGTCATTAGGTGAAACAGAGCAATCTTGTGTCATTTTCTTATATCTGTACTTTTTGCTTGTTTTCCAAGTCCATTTCTGTCCTCCAAAATCAGAAATTAATTGCAAATATGTGATAAGCAGGAAGGTGGCAATGTCTCCTGTATAAATCAATGTAACCTTGGAAGAATTTGAAAGAAATATTACTACTCTAAAGTCAGATCTTGAGTTTCTGTTGTGCAAAAAGTGTCTTTTTACAGTGTGTTAATGTGAAAAGCAGATTGTTGTCCTTTTTTGTTTGTTGTTGTTTTTTGTCTTAGCAATCACTTGTAGAAGGTACATGTACATAATATGTTCTGTTGTAATGTTTATAGTCAACTCTGCTTTTTAAGTCAAAGTTGCTAAATTGTATATATCTACCCAAATGGAGTATATTCAGAGACCTATCTGACAAGAATGTTTTCATTGTGTATGTATGATTATTTTCTTTCCCTCCTCCAATCTCAAATAGATTTGACTTCTGCAGAGTTGATAACATCAGTGTGGGGATCATACAAAGTACGCATTAGTCATGTGACCCAATACATGGTTCATACTGGTCATGGAAAACCTGGAAAGTCATGGAATTTGGCTAAGTCTTTTTCCAGGCCTTGAAAGTCATGAAAAACTGATATTTTCATCAAGAGGTCATGGAAAGTCATGGAATTGCAAAAATTAAAGTTTAAGTTTGTCTGTTGTTTGTGTGAGATGTGTAGTGAAGGTACCCCCTGTTCTTTGCTTTGATTTGAGATCAAATTTTCAGTCTAATATGTAAAAAAAAAAAATTGTATACAAGTCATGGAAAGGTCATAGAATTCTGGCTAAAAAGGTCATGGAAAGTCATGGAATTCAATTCATGAGAGAGAGTATGAACCCTGCAATAGGTCATGTGATCATAAAGTCTCGTGTGACTTGCTTTTGCTTCCTGCACAGAATTGTCTAAAGACATCTTGCTTGACTTTACAGCAAGGTATGAACTAGTACTTCATTTTCATCATGAAAGATGTTTATATAGGTAATGTAGTGACATCTCTAGCTTAGTCATAGGGAGAATGTTTTTTGACAGAAAAAAACAGCAAGCCAGTAGTAGTACATGTAGGCTTTATGATGCAACCAAACTCACAACAATGTGACAGCAGCTGCTCTTTTGGAATGCCGCACGGATGTATTACGGGTAATTTACTGACAATTTGAGTGGGGCCACATTACTGATGTCTGTGAGTTTGGCTCAGTTTGCCCAAACTGCTGTATTATGAGTTTTGCATGACTGCTTTTATTCCAAATGACTTCGCCTGAAAGATGAATAGCTCTCATGATTGTTGGTTACTCTATTGGTCATGATGTCTATCCGCTCAACATGTAGCCATTATTTTGCTGGTTCCCCATGACTATAGGACTGTTGCTGGATGAATACCATGAATGTTAACAATATAATTTAATGTTATATTCGGTATTTTTATGCCTCCGCAACGAAGTGGCCGGAGGCATTATGTTTTCGGGTCGTCCGTCCGTCCGTCCGTCCGTCCGTCCGTCCGTCCGTCCGTCCGTCCGTCCGTCCGTCCGTCCGTCCCGTTTTGTTTTTGTCGATATCTCAAGAACCGTGTGGTGGTTTTACATCAAACTTGGTATGAGGGTATATCCTTGGGGGATAACACTTTGTGTGGATTTTAGGGTCACAGGGTCAAAGGTCAAAGGTCACAGGTTATTTTGTGAAAAAAAATTGAAATTCCACATATTTCTCCATATCTCGCAGATGGTTCAAGGTATCTTCATAGAACTTAATATATATGCTTGTACCGATGGGCAGTGATTATCTAGGGAAGTTGGGGGTCATAGGTCAAAGGTCAGGGGGGTCAAAGGTCAAGGTCAACTCCTCAAAATATCACTACTTTCCTTAAAATGCAATATGCCTGAAGTTTTTTTTTTTTTTTTTTAAACTGGATGTATGGCATGTATTACCCAATATATATTTTTTGGGAAGTTTCTTGCCAAAAGGTCAAAGGTCAAGTGAAAGTGCTAAATTGCACTTTTTCCTCCATATCTCGAAAGTAACTCAAGGTATCATCATGAAACTTACATATTTATGCATGTTCTACCTAACAGTGATTCTCTGTGGAACTGTGAGGTCAACTTTCAAAGACCAGGTTTAGATAATGCTATTTTCCCATTTGATACTGAAATTATACTTTTTCTCAATACCTTGAAAATTACTCAAAGCATAAACTTATAAAAGGGTCAAAAGTCAAGTAGAAATCATTAGTTCCCCAAATACCTGCACTCTGACATTTGAATAATTCATCCAATTGAACCTAGTTCTAGGAAAGTGAACATTCAGCACATTTGTGGCAAACCTGTCATTTTAATGTTTTGCCAATTGTGTGAAACTGTCATCACACATTGTCAAGACATTGTACTATAGACCTATTAGGAGAACCATGCATGATGGCGGAGGCATATCAGTCGCCGTAGCGATATATCTAGTTAATGCTGTATTTTATCAAACTGGGGATGAGGTTGTCTGTAATTCAGTGTGTGCAAAAGTCCACAGAAAAAAAATGGAGTATTTGATAATTTGTAATCAAGTTTGCTTTGTTTAACTTGATGGCGGTGATGTTGTCTCTGTTCGTAGTTTGTGTGGCCCTTGTGGAAACACATACAGAAGTCATGTTCACTTTGTTCACTGTCATGTGACGCGGTGATTTCCTTTTTTTTTTCCATGTTCAGCAAGCGGTGATGTGTCACATGTCTTACAGTGTTCCACAATAAATGCTCCCATATTAGTGCGCCCTCATGTCAAACAGTGTGTTAGCAGCTGTCTTCATTAATACCTCCCCTCTAGTGTCATGCATAATTTAGTAGGAATGTAATATTGTGGTGGAAGTGAAATTTTATTGCATATCCATCAAAATGTATCATTTTTATAAAAATCTGCTCGTGGTTGTGACCAATATTGTAAACAGTATTAGCCTGGAAAGAGGGGGGGGGGGGGGGGGGGGACTGCAGGATACACTTTACAATTGAAAATAAGAAGAAAAGTGACAAAACCATCCAACTTTGATCCAGGACCTGGACTTTCTGGGGGTTCTGATCCTGCCAGGTGCATTAAGATGGACACCCCCCAACATTATTAACCTGTTGAGTCCAAAGTATTATACTCGGGCAGGTGTCTATTGGAAATGCGTGTTGTAGTAAAATCAGTCCATCCTCAAAGAAACAATCAATATATACATCAGTCCCTGATATGTCACACGTGGGAAAGTTACTTTTTTTTTCTTCTGCCACTTAAAATCATGAGATCTTGTATAATCTTCAACAACACAATATGATTTGATCAATATCTCACATCAAATATATAGTTATATCATATGTACATAAGTGGTATTCTAATTTAATATTTTTTCCATCTCAATGCACTTAGAAATATCAGCATTAAATGCGATATAAGTGTTATTTGTTATTGTTATTATTATCATTATTATTATTATTATTATTATTATTATTATTATTATCATTATTATTATTATTATTATTATTATTATTATTATTATTATTATTATTATTATTATTGTTATTATCATTATTACTGTCTACCTATTTTTGTTATACCACTTCAGCCACCATTGTTATTTTGTTTGTGTGGAAAAAACAAACAAAAACCGAAAAAAAAAAACAACCACCTAACTTGTGTGTCTTGTGCATTAACTAATAAAACAGCCTATAACGTCAAAATACCACACACACACACAAATATAACCACTGGTAAACCTATGACTAGAATTTATCAAGAGCAAGGTTGTCCAATAGCAACAGACAAAAAATATATATATATATATATACAGTATATATATATATATATATATATATATTATGACGCCTATCTATCTCCATTTTTGTGTTAATGTCAACATCTCATATTGCCATTATGTTTATTCTGTTACTGACAAATGCGTAAAATTAGCAGAAATACAATTGCATTGCAGTCAAAAGAGGTACGTTTAACTAAACTGCCTCAGAGTCAGACCTATGGTAATGCTACAAATAATGTCATTAATGACTGGCTGGATACCATAAGCAATTGATTTTGAGAAGGCTATATGAAAAAAAAACCAAACAAACAAATGAACAAACAAACCAAAAGCACAACTCATAATTAGTCCAGACGCAATGATCACCACAAGATGCTTGAAAGGTTTGGGACCTCTACGTCGTTGAGCATATCATTATCTTGTCACTTAAGAAAAAAAAAAAAATACTGAAATTGTAGAAATTAAACGAAATCTGTGTCACGCTAGTGTTACTTGATCATTTCATTTGATCATCTTTGTTTTCTCATTTCTACTTAGTTTTGGGACAGAGGGGACCTTTTAATGCCTCCGCATGTCTTAGAATTGCTCGTTTAGACGTTTCTTTCATCAAGCCCTCCATGAAATCGAGGTCGGCTCGCCTAATAAGCCAGTTCGGAGTTCCACTTTGCGCATGAGCAGAAACAAGGTCATTCGGACCAACAGGCATGTTGGTTTTTAAATTTACTGGGATAAACATCTGTCATGTAATGATTATTCATGTAATCCTTATAAATGCCGCTTGCCAGCACATCCACCTGACAGCAAAAGTGGTATTTGGCAATATCAATAGAAAGAGATTGTCAATACATCCAATGCAAAATAATGAAATGGATGCTTTCTCAAGTGTGAATTGACAAATCAATCTGCTCATCTGGTCTACGCAAGTTTATTCTTTGTTTGAACAGGATCAATGAATTCCATAAATTGTTACATAAAGCTTATGCATTATGTCGCTCTCAAAACGAATGAGTGCCCCTAACCGACTGAGAAAAAAGAAAGGTCATTCGGACCAATGTGCCCATGAGCTAACTCCGAACTGGCTTATTAAACGAAATCTGTGTCACGCTAGTGTTACTTGATCATTTCATTTGATCATCTTTGTTTTCTCATTTCTACTTAGTTTTGGGACAGAGGGGACCTTTTAATGCCTCCGCATGTCTTAGTATTGCTCGTTTAGACGTTTCTTTCATCAAGCCCTCCATGAAATCGAGGTCGGCTCGCCTTGCTCCGTGTTATCGAACTTGTGCTCGCTGATGACGTGGTATACGCCCTCTATTGGTTTGTGCCGTCACATTTTCCGTCTCCTCTATACAATGTATTACGCAAAAATGATGATGGTAAGGCGGGTGTTCAGACAACTTCTGCACATTCTTTTAGTAATAACCTGGCGAATGTAGGCCTACTAAAAGTTGAGAGTGTAAGTAGATGTCTACTAGAAAGGTCTACTCATGGCTTCGTGAACTCTAAGAAACACAGGGAACGTCGACAAAGAAATCCCGCAGTCAAACCGGACGACCGCCACCAAAGCTTGAAGCACATAGTTATTGTAGTAGCTCGGTCGCAGCACTCGGCCGCGCTGTACAGGTGAAAACTGGGGGGCATTTCATGAATCATTTTGTCCGACAACTTTGTCGAACAAATTTGCTCTCAGCCAATCAGACGCACAGATTTCAGCAGCTTTTAACAGCTTGTCAGACAAAATATCTGACAAAATGCTTCATGAAATGCCCCCCTGAAGACAGCGACCGGTCGGAGAATGCCATTCATGACGTCACGCACTAAACGCGTGGATCCACGGGCCATGGATGCTGCATGCCTAGATGCCGGATGTTCAAGCACGAAATGCGCAGGCGCAGATGCATGGGAGAGTGTTCGGCGATGGTGATTGGTCAGAAGTTTTGTGTCCAATGCTGTAACACTGGTTTCGATTCAGGACGATAGGCAAAGAGGACGGTAGGTAGCGCGTATAAAGATCGTTCTGCGCAAAAAACGAACATCCATCCATGCTGTTTCAGGACGGTTGGTTCTCTGTGGAAATCGCGTTCGGTTTGTGAAAAGGGCGGAGCGGGTAGCTGCTGCATTTTTCGGAGCAGCGTGCGCGCGTGTGACAGCTTACACAGTACGCTGGACGCAAGCGTCTCCATTCTCAGAAATCGACATCAATACAGCCAACAAATCAGGACGGAGCGAGAAGGGGACTGTGATTATTGAAACTCTCCGTCAAGCATGTATGCCCTCTCGTCCCGAATGGAATCATTTTAAAGCAACTGGACAGAGGATGGTTGGGTGCACAGAGGAAAGAATATTGAAAACGTAACACTTTCACTTTTTTTTCATTTTGGTTTACATTCATTCATTTAGTTTTTAATTTCATTTCCAAAAAATATACATTTCTCTTGTCTTTATCACTGTCAATGATATATATGAATATATTTACCTGTAAAATCAAAAGCTGCAAAAAACAACTCGAGAAATCCGTAATGACTTATGTCGACAAAATTTAATTTTCAGGCTCTCGTCGATCAGCGCCGGTAGTCGGACTGACGTCATCATCGTGTAAACACAGGGACGACGTTGACCACCATTATCGCTATACCATCCTTGTTAACCTTTTCATCCTCGTCATCTCTGGCTGGCTTTCCATTGCCCTCTTCTGTCGGAATCGACGGACGCGGTTCCTTTGTCTTTTCCAATTTTTATTGAGATTTGGGCTTTAAACTGCATAATATAGAACTAATTCTTACAATGACAACATATCGTAAAATGTTATGGTTTGTCTTTCTCTCTAAAAAGATAAATTATTGAAAAAAAAATCCTTCTGATTTCGTCTGAATTTCACAAATCTAACGAGTTCCATCCGTCTATTTTCTTCCGATGTGAGACTTAAATTAAATTCAACGAGCAGTTTTAATGACAACACGATGGTTTCAGCAACAAATTTTCCCAAGACATGATGGGTTACGAGCCTCAGCTACTACATCCAAGTTTGCTTTAGTATCATTTTACGAATGATGGCACAGTTCACTCAAAATGTGTTTCAACGATAGTAGTCTAGCCATAGCGTTGCTTCGCTTCCACCAAGGAGTTTAAGCTCCTTGCTACCACTCAGCAACCAACATTTATACCGAACTACTAGTCCACGGTAAATCAGAATGCTTAACGGTTTCTTTTCAGATACCGTAAGAAGTGGTAGAAGTGGTCTTCCACCAGAAAAAAAAAAAGCTCCTGCGGCATGTATAACCTGTAAAGACCCGACTATAACAGAAAGATTAAATAATAAATGTGTATATTGTATCACATTTTCTACTATCTTTTTCTTTTTCTCGCTTTCCATGTCATCACTATACGAGTCTCTGTTCTTCCTCGACGTAGAGTAGAATACCTAGTCTGCGACAGGATAAGCACAAATTAACGATAATGTTCACGTTTTCCCGCAAATGAAATGTCATAATCGTCATGGCTTTTCAGATTAGGGGCCTACTCAAGTGTTTTACTTGCAGATGTATTGAAAAAAAAAAGGTGCACCGAAAATTCCGAAATATTAATCCAAACTCCCGCTGAAATTAGTCCGTTTGGCGGAAACATGCTCCATGCAGCGGCCCTCTGTTACGAGCTTCAGGCGAACAGGCGCTCAAGTACCATTTCATTGCTTCACTTGTCCTAAGAATTCCCTTTAGAAGCAAAATACTTTGCAGCCAGATAGTTTAAAGTTTGCTACAGGTCAGTCTGTAGCATATTCTTTGCTCAATAGAGTCATCACCGTCCATGTTATAAACGCAAATAACCCCTTGTGTAAACCTAGATAAAATGTTAGTGATAGTTCATTTGCGGCCTGGCTCCATAGTTCCAATCATACAGCTGATATAGTTTATTTGTTTTCGCAAACAGATTTCACATTTCCGCTATCCCCAATATGTCTGAGAGTCAACTTCATCTCACAGAAAGCAGACAGACAGTGACCGTCTCAGGTTTACAGCGACTTTCATGGCATAAACTGAGCGGGGAGCCGCCGGTAGGGGAATAGCCGCACACGGGCGTCACGACATTATTTTCACTAGCAAAAGACCGTGGCCGAATAACTGGGAATTGGGTTCGTGAGCTGTCCACAATTTCGGCACACAAAAATAAACAGTGAATAAATAGACGAGGAAATAATTACAAAAACGTATTAAAAATAGCGAACAAGATAGACATTTTGAAAGAACAAGATGAAAAAAACAAAGCCCATGTCAAAGATCATCAAGCCCAAGATTGGGAAAAATGTCTATCATTGCTGTTCCTATAGCGCGAATTCTGATACCCAAAAATGTACCCCATATCTTCAGATTATAATGCAACTTCATCATTCCATTTGCAAGCATTTTACTATACTGTATTTGATAAATTGATTAACCTGAACATAAAAAATGATTTGCACTTCATGAAAGGAGACGGGCTAGCCTTAAAAACCCACTAGAACACAATATAGTTTCCTTAGTCGAAATGTTAGATTAACAGCTGTCTGTGTGCTCTTTTCATGTGTGATGGTTATTTTAACCTCGCTTTGTCATGGTTTTATTCTAAGGACCGCTGATGAATTATCTTCCGTACCCTTTTTACTCTGACTCCGGTCCCCATGCGATAATTTTGCCCCCGAGAGTGATTGCCAATCCTGGTACGTTTAAGCCTTCCCTTTCCCGTGACAGCAACAAGCATGCGTAGAACGGCGAAATCTACAAGTTCTTTTTTTTTTCTTCATATTTATAGCGTGTAAATCCATTTTGCTCTTCCCAGAATCACGATGGTTGCACGACACTTCGTCAAATGGATTTTGCGAAAGAAAAACCGAAAACCACTAAACCGCGCAATTCCCTTGTCACTGTATCCAACAAAGAAGATTCTTTGCCAGTATCCAATCAACACACTATTGTTCATTACCCGTGGGGCTTTATGTCGACACTAACTTGTGACATCACGCATGCTGCACGTATACCTACGAAATAGGTGCGCGCACTTACCGAGCCTTTGATGACGTCAAAATACGTATCATGTACCTCTGTTTCTATGACAACATAGCCCGAGGGAAATTAGCCTCATTTATTTGGGGGAAAATATTGACCACTGTCACTGATACTTTCGATACCTTCTCCGACATTTATTTGCAGTGACAATGAGCAATGCAATGGATTGCGGCTGTCTGAAGGATATTCGTCATCTGGTGTACGTATCATCAGGCAAGTGTACCTTTAATTATCCCCTACGCTCGTCACCATGACAGGGAACACAAATCACAAACACAAACGACACATACATACAAAAGTGAAACAGAAAGCAAACACGAAACGTATAACAATAACATTTATAAAAACATGGTTCCCACTATAAACATTTATTCCAATTACGCCAAACGCAAACAACAAAACGGAGACGTACATTAACAACTGTCGGTACAGAACCTAAAAGCCTGTAAGATGCTTGCATGTACATACCTCTGTCACATACCTGTTACAACACGGAGTGAAAAGTAACTACGGTTAGAAATTACTTAATAGAGACTAAGGGTATCCAAGTTTGATAATATTTCAGATGGAAACTAATGTGAAAATATAAATTGTGGACTAACAACTTCACGACTTGAAATTCTGAAAATTCTTTGTTTTATGATTCGAACAGAACTGAGAACGAGAAACTGCAGTAAACAATCCTCCATGCTCTGGAATCTACATATCAGTAATAGGATCAAGTGTGGAAAGCGTCATGAAAGTTAAAGCAGCGGGGAGGGATGTGGTACGGGTACTTTGCTATAAAACTACAAAATGCACGTGCGTGCGAGGTTCGCTAGAGGGCGATCAGTCATGAATAGGGAAGTTGCATCTGTTTGTTTGCGATTCCCTCCTCCACTGATGTCGCACTCGCCTTCCGCCCTGCGCACGTCCGCCTCATTTGTTCTCCTATACCTAGTACGCACAGAAAAACAAAATCATGCAAACGATAATGTTCCGCATTTCCGTGACAACAAAACAAACATTACACAAGAAACACAAAAGACGAATTGTACGGATGACGAACACAGGCATCTTTCACACTGAATTTACCAACAAATTCAAGAAAACACAAACAAACAAACAAACAACAAACTGAACAAGACATTTTGTAGACACAAGTCAAAACAGTATTTGAATATCTTTTAAGCAGTATAAATATCTGGTGAGATGCAGAATGACGTCAGCAACTTAACTGACATCAGGTTTTCCCTTTAAGTGTGAGTGTATGTGAAAGTGGGGGGGGGGGTACTGGTGGATGGAGTATGGGTGCTATCAGGGCATAGGATGTGCATTTTGGGTTTGCTGATCAAACGCTGTCATTGTAAAAGCTTATGGGTCAGAAAGGGAAAAGCATTGGTTGTAGGGTTGAGACAATGTATACTAGGTGCTGTTAATGGAATCACATGCTGTTTCTAGCTATGCTTGACTGTGATGCAATCATATTGTGGAGATGCTGCAAGAATAGATCAACTATCAACTACTGCAAAAGCTGTTATTTTTGCAAGGGTTTCAATTTCAAGAATTTTGCCAATCACTACAGGGCTGCAAATTTAACAGCATGCAAAAATATTGCCATGTACAGTAAAGTGGCAAAGTGAACAATAGCACTGGTGTCAAATTGCGAAAATGACGTCTCGCAAAAATGTCTGAGTCCTCCTCGTTTGCAAAAATATCTTTGCGCGAAAATGACAGCTTTTAAAGTACATGCAAGCACACCCACTGAACAACAGAGAATGGATGTCAACTGTCAATGAACGAGTCTGTAGTGATCACTACGGTGAGAAAATATGAATGGAGATATTATGCAAAGAGCAGCAGGAGTGGAATGGTCTGTATAGGGAGGAAATAACAAGACAGACTGAAATGGACTGAAATGGACTGATAGGATATAAGCCAGGAGTCAGAGAAATGGGGAAGGTATTTGGTATGTAGCAGATTTCCATATTTATTTTTTCACCAACAATACTCGAGTCTCACACACTACAAAAGAAAAATAACCACATGAAAAATGGTTTTCAAACAATTGCACAGGAATTACACCATATTGCTGACATTCTATTGCAGGTGATGTTGAGGCTAAGATGTTTGCGGTCACATGCAATTTGGCCTGAGATGCATACAAAGATGGTATAATGACAAAACTATGCATGAAGGAATATCTGAATATAGCATATATATTGCACTGAATTATGATCCAAAAACAAAAGCATGTGAATGACAGAACAGATTCGGTTTAAACAAAACAAAAACAAAAAGTAGCACAAATTGAAAAGCAATTTGGAGAGAGTTATTGGTATCAAATATACATTGCATTTAGAACAACATCCCTCTACTTGAGACACAATCAACTTTACACACAGCTGACTGTACAACATCATTTGTCCATCATACCAGTCAGATTCATTGCTTACATTCTTATGTACTCTGTAACTAGAAAGGCTCCTGCTCTTGTGTTTTGGTCATCAGGTCCACAGATAAAAAAAAATCTGGAACAGCACTGGAACCATTAAAACAAATCTCAATCAAAATGCCACAGACAGGCAATCTGCAGTGTTGCATTTCACAATTTTGTCATACTTCACTTCATTCCTAACCATTACCTCACATTTATTCAAGCAGATGGCTCAGTATAACATATTACAACTGCAGTTTCTAATGCTGCTCCATAGGAAAACAATACTAATTAGGAAACAATGAAGATTTTTTTGTGGGCTTGACAGATTTTATGCATATAAAAAAGACAGAACAACATGCATACCAATATAAAATCCTCATGTACATAATATCTAGTAAATGCATGGAAACCGTGAATTTGAATATTGACCATAAGAATATATATCTATATATATATTTATATTATATACTTATATAAGCACACTACAGTAATGAGTTAGATTTGGTGGAATATTTAATACGTCATCTGTATAAACTCTCCATCATATTTACATATGTTACAATACAAATATACAAGACAAAACATTCATACCCCTGGTGTGTGCACTGCAAATCATCATACTTTTTGCTGTCAACTCATAATTTGGGACGATATGCACAGTTCCTGCCATGGAAGATCAACAACTAAAAAAAAAAAATATAACTGACAGGATTAATTGATGTATACTCTGCCTTATTTCATTAATTGAAAAATATGCATGTATACTCTGTGCTCTCATACTGTTTATCTCTATCATTGCTGATGACACCAAGTTTGTGTTTGATGACACAAAATGTTTGTAAACCTGGCCAACAATGACATATCAATATTCTCATTATATTGATGCTCACCACCGTCTTAGATTGATTTGAACAATATTTATAGAATTAAGAAATTACCTGAACCACTTTACCAAACAAAGTAAGGCAATATTGGGTTTGAGCCCAACTCGAAGATTGTGAGATGTCTCACAAAGCAATCACAGGTTTTGTAATGGCGTAATTGCGATCTGTTCCAGTCACCTAGTATGTAAACCATATTCCCATGGAAAGAAAGGACTGGACCTGAATGCATCACAGTGCAAGGTATACCCAAAAGAAAAAACCTGAACAGAAACTTTTACATTGCAACGACAACAAACAACATCTCTCCCATGCTGAGTATTTCTCGCAGCCGCAATGTTTGTTTTCTGCAAATATCAGGGTTGACAAGACCATGCACAGTGTGCTGCATGTCATACAATTATGGCCAAGTGATGAAAAATAAAACAATCAGAGCTTCTTTCAGTCATACTCCAGGCCCCTAAGAAACACATTTAAATCGAACCACATGATCTTATTTACAGTGCACACACCAGCTGGTATTGCTTCTCAACCTTGAAAAAAAATTATCTTGATGTATAAAAGACAATCCAACAACTGATATATATGACACTTCTCGTGGCAGCTTTTCTTTAGACCGGTTTCCGATTTGCTTCCAGGTTTGCAGAGTAAGGCAATAACTTGAAAGATTGCACTGTATCACATCCAGGATTGCACATTTGAAAACACACTTTTCCAGTTCAAAAATAAATACAATTACATCATCATTCTGGTTAATCAGTTTGGTCTACATCTGACATCATAGGAAAGCAACAGTAATGTAGGCTTCTCTAAGAAGTGATAATAATCCGATGTAATGCTTGAATGGAAATAAACTTTCAAATTGCTACAATAAAACCCATCTTACTCTTTTTGCAATAATCTTTAGCATATAAAGGGAGGATGAACAAAATTACATATTTACATACTTCCAGAAGTAAAGCAGCCTGCAAAGAGTGTTCATTGCACTGACAGTTTATCAAAAGAGGGTGGTATTATCAGCTGTTACTGAAGACTTACCATGGGTTTACCCCACCAAGTTCCATTCCAAGCATGCTATTTTCTCACCACACACACGCTTCCTGAGATTTCAGCCTCCCAACAAAGCTGTTTTGTGGCCTTTTCCTGTCACACCAATGACTACACAAAAATATGGTCAATTTCATGTGGATGTGTAAGAAAAGACCACTGTCCCTGCAGCTCAGAACCTATGCCAAATTAACCCATTGCGGATGGGTCTCGAGTATACTCGGGCAAGCGTCTATGGGAAATGCGTGTTACAGCAAAATCAAACCGTCCTCAATGGGTTAACTTACAATGCAATGTGCTGTACCAGTCATTGTGAGATTTTTTTTTTTTTTTTTTTTTTTGTTGGTGGTGGTGATGGTTATCATAAAGTTTGATTTGGACTGATGCCATAGCTTAACATTCTAGATCTTTCATTACACTTTGTCCAATAAAAGGAGCTGATTAAGTCCAGTATTCACAAACTTAATTTTGAAATTTTAACTTGTGACATGATGGTAAGTTCAAATTCATTTCTTTCACCAATGTGCAATCTCTGTCGATGAAGTTGGCCAAGTCTGATCTGTAAGCATCCAAGGAAATTCTTAGACCCATCCATGGTAAAATCCATCTCGAGCCCAGAATGCCAGTTAAGCACATAGATGCAATAGGCATATCGAACTGGTGGGGGAAGGGTGGGTTACTGGTTACACCCAAATTTTGAAGTCTTGTAACTCAAAGCAGGTTTTAGGAGTTACCCATCTCGAGCCCTATGATGATAGAACAGCAGGTAAGTTCTTCACAAGTATCCCAAAGCAAGGTGGGTGAGGGGATGGGTTAATAGCTACATCCCAAAGTCCGGGGCTGGGAATTGGGAGTGGGCACGGCGGGGTATGTTGGCCTGCTTCAGGGTGTAGACCAGCAGACATTCCAGCCACTCCTGGGCCTCCTCGTGGGACGACGCCTTCAGCTTGTAGTTGCGCTCCTCCGTCTGGATGACGATGGTGCGGTCGTCCTCCAGGGCCACTGGGCAGCCGCGCAGGTAGATGGACTCCACGTTCTTCTCGTTCTTCCGCTTGGAGTAGTAGAGGTGGCCCTGGGTAGTCAACTCAAAGTAACGCCGGTTCCATTGTGAGGAGAGGGGGGACTTGGCATTACTCAGCTTCTCCATGTAACCCTCCTTGGTTGGATTCTTCGGTAGAGGTTTGCGGGTGCGTGGTGTCGATACACCTTTTGATTTGTCCTGTATATGATGGGACAGAAAATTGGTTACTCATACATATCTTAATACTGAGGGGTTATCACAAAACGAAAACTTCCAAGCTTAATGGTTCCCTTAACCTGTTAAAGATGGACTGATTTTCCTATGACACACATTTCCCATTTACCTCAGCCCAAGAATACGTGGGACTAGTCTTCAACAGGTTAATGAGTTAATGATTTCCACCTTTCACTGAAGGCAATCACAAAGCCTTAAAATCAGCTGCTCGTAACTCTAAATCTAAATGCTGGTGTAAAACTGAACATCAATATCTCCTTATGCAGTTCAATCAAACCAGATAAAACACTTAACTAATGTGGAATTTATAAAACAGAATTTCTTGGCTCTCCATACAAAATAATGATATGTAATATACAGCTCCTTAAATCATCTGATATAAACTAATACGTCCACATAACTTTTGTTGATCATATTTTGATTGATTCTACACAATATAGTCACAAGATACAATGCAATTTTACATGTATACATACACATAATATAAAAAACAAACAAACACATATACCACAAATATAAAAATGAATCATTTCAAACTTGAACATGCGATCTTATAAAAAACAAACAGACAAAAGCTTCACGGTCAGGTACATAAAACAATCAAACAAATCTGTTGCATCTGAGTTGTTTCCACCTGGAGACAGCTGTTTTTCTTGTTTTTTTCTTGTTACTATCAACTCACCTGAATAAATCCCTGCCTCTTGGCATTGCCTGCTGCAGACCTCGTGTCAGCACTGAAAGCCTTCCGCAAATTGGCAACGCTGTTGTGGGTGTCATTGCTACTGCTGCCCATGTCACACTGGTCAGGGCAGCTCTCCGCAGAGTCGCTGCGCTCTAGGCTCGTCACGCTGTCGATGGCGGAGTCTCGTGGCATGCTCTTTCGTGGGTTGCTGGCATACTTCTTGGATTTTCTCCTGTATAAAACGAAAACATACACATCCAGTGACAGTCAAAACACAAATTAATGCAAATGTCTAATTTCCAGCACTGCAGGAGATAACATGCACCAGAGTTTTAGGCGAGTATACGGAAATCATTACCAGCATAACTTACATGAGCAGGCTGTCATGGCTTGATATTTTTCAATGTATATGATCTGTCCAAATCATGAACATACAAAAATGGGCAGTTTCTTCATTGTGTCCGTGCACTACCAAATTATATTGCCCACCATGTACAAACATTTATTTTGCAACATTATTTCAGCATTACTTCTGTTTTCCTAACATTTTGATTTTCAGTAGTTAGTAGTGTTTGTTATGGTTACAACATACTCACTGATGGGAGCTTCACACCAACAACTGTGGAGATTAGTCATTACTTGCTTTCAATGTGTTCTCTAAAATGGTGGCCAATTTCATCCATACTGTGAAGTCTACAACGTCAACCATTTCTCTCTGGTCTTGGACGATGAGACTAGTATTGCATATTAACCCTTTAGCAACAGAAGATTCTGTACATAACGGCCAATTGTTCCCTAGAAGGTACAGCAATATTACTCTTATTCTATTCTGACAACTTTTTAAACTCAAATATGTAAAATAGCTCACTGCATGTTCATTTTTGTCTATTATAAGTTATGATTATTTGAAAGGCTATTAAGACTTTACAAAGAGACTGGTGTATCACAGAGGTTATTATGGCATACTTTTGTTGACCTATGACCTCTTTCACATTACATAAGTATATACTTTTTATAAAAACAATAAAAATGGTAAAGCATAAAACTATAAAAAAAAGCAAACGGGTGGTTTCTGGCATTTCAGGGAGTAACAAGATGGGCAGTTTTGGGCAGTTCAGTTACTAATGGGTTAAAGAAAAACTATCTGGCAGAATTTTGATAAAAACATGAATACCATTCCATTGAGCTGACGTACCTGTTGAGCTTTCCATTTGTGACAAGAATGAGGTCCGCCTCTCTCTTGAAAGTCTTGACAAATTCTGCAATTGACGAGAAGACCTCCTGAGACTCCAAGTTAAAGGGTTCCCCGAATCTCATCTGAAAAAAAAAGAGTGATGTCATGAAAGATGGTTTTTAGCACAACTACAATGTATCTCTATTCATTGCTTATCATAATGAAAATCTATTAAAAATGTTCTAATTCATTCAGCATTTCATAGCTCATATTACTAGGCCTACATGAGCTTGAATCCTACTATGTAGGATCTGCACCAAAGTTGGACAAGTATTTTTTCGAAAGGAAATACCCTTCGTGTTTGGAAGTTCATGACAAGAGAACCAAAGAACCCACACTCTTAGGAAATGGTTTGAAATATTGAGAACCCTTTGCTTCACTCATAAGACTTTGCACAGTTTTAATGACCTTCTGCATCTCAGCTGGCAACCTGCAATATTTTTAAAGAAAATAAACTTTTGCATCATTCACTTCACAATCAATTGATGTATCTTAAGAAAACCATGAACAATTTCTCATTTCCTGGGTCACAAATAATGTAACAGGAATTTACAAATGAACGTTTCACAGAGACCTAGGTCAGGTCTGTCTAAGATGTAATCTTGATGTTCCAGGAGTCTCCAGGAAGTGTTACTGTTAGTCACGCTCCCAAGAGAACTGGCCAGACGAACTTTCGGGAGTGCAGGAAACACGAAAAATGCCAGCACGCAAAAATTTAAAGGCACAAGCCATCTTTTTGTATGTCCTCCAAATTTTATCTGAAGATGACAAAATCCCGCTAGAAGAACTGTCTCCTCTTTGGGGATAACAATGATTAACAAAATGACTCTACATTCTCACCATGCATGAAATATCTCTCAGACTATAACCTCACAACTTTCATGCTATATTTCTATTTTTACTTTTGGTTCAGTCTATTTCAGTCATTTAGAGCCACAACTTACATATCATTCATGAACAGCATAAGGACATAAGAAACAACATCTGAATGATTATTTCAAGCTTCTCTTGGCCTCTATTAATAACCTTTATATTTGAGAGGTATGGGCATGTTTAAATCCAATTCTTCATCTAAACAAATGAAGGGTTTGTTTGCAAAAACCGATAAGTCCATATTTGTCAAATGGAGATATTTGCGATTAAAGGTCAAGAAAAATAAAGAGAATAAGAAAATTTTTGCTTCTTTTGACCATAACTTCAAAAATATACCTTTATATGTAGTGACCAATGTTTCATTTAAAAGATATTATTTTGTACTTTATGACAGAGACCGTACTTCAAAATCTTCAAAAATGGACTTATCGGTTTTTGCAAACAAACTCTTCAAATTTCTTTAACAGAGGATGAAATACCACAAAAAGAAATGTTAATGGATTTGCACTGAGATGTTATACCTTAAAAGTTGCCCCATCACAACACCCAAATATACCATGTAGTCAAGGTACCCTTCAAACAAACCAGTACAAACATTTTTCCAACTGGTAGGAATAATGACTGAGTAAAAATTCTCAAGGGACCTTCCAAATACATGTATATCATCCACCCACAAACCCAATTAACCCTTTAGCAACTAAAGATTCTGTACATAATGGTTTGTTGTTCCCTAGAAGGTACAGCCATATCACTCTAATGGCTTGCTGTTCCCTAGAAGGTACAGCCATATCACTCTCATTTCGACAACTTTCTAAATTATGCAAAATAGATCACTGCATGTCTATTTTTGTCTATTATATGTCATTTGAAAGCCTATTAAGACTTTACCAAGAGACTTGTGTGTCACAGAAATAATTTTGACATACTTTTGTTGACCTTTGACCTCTTTCAAATTATGTAATGATATTTTCTATATGAAAACAACAAAAATAGTAAAGCATGATACTATAAATAGGGGACAGGTGGTTTCGGGCAGTTTAGGGAGTAATCTGATGGGCATTTTGGGTTGGTTCAGTCACTAATGGGTTAATTTAGGCCATATGAGAGTCAACTCATATTTCCACTGTGTCATGGGGTAAAGACTACTCCAGGAATAGTACAATTGTTGTCTATTTCTAAGGTCTTTTGCTGTTTTTTTCAGGCCACCCTGTCTCCTTATGGGATGAAAGAAGACAAATCAAAATTGAGCATTGCTTCCTGTTTTGATATCACACCATGGAGCCTCTTACTAATACACTTTAGGCCTGAAAATGAGCAGTAGCTTCCCCAGTGTATCTTTGAGAATGGAATGCTCATCCACAACACAGTGACATATAAATAGATGCCGTTTTGACACCAAATCTAGAAATGCATTGATTTCAAATGTTCTGTCTTATGTGTTCCCTCATTTTACATCATTTTATATACTGCATTTTATTTCTCTCTCTCTCTTTTTTTTTTTTTTTTTTTTTTTTTGCGGGGGGGGGGGGATATGTTGTTGTTGTTGTTTTTTTTGTTTTTGTTTGTTTTTATTTCTCAATGAATATTAAAATAACTTTTATCCACACATCTCACTGAGATTTCAACCTGACAACAAGTTACAACACTGTACCCCCATTTCCTCAAGGTATCTAGGTGCAGTATTCTAGTGCATCCTGTGGATAAATCCGAGATAAACTGGAAGACAAGGCTTACCAGCATTTGATCGAAGAGGGTCTTCATTTCATCTGATTTTTCCTGGAGATCGGCCAGTTTGCCTTCGTAGGATTCTACAAACATCTGAAAGAATAAAAAAAGACAATTAAAGAGATTGATCCACTGAACTTTAAAGTGGATAAAGTCACTTCATGATGACACTTTCCTCAATTCAATTCAATTCATTTCAGTTCAATTTTTATTTCATTTTTCAACAAGAAGATAATAATAAAGACATCATTTTTTTTCTCTTTCAGCATCACTAGCTGTTAGTATTTACATCACCATAAGTATCACCTATGAACATCATCATAAATATCACTATCATCATCATCATCATCATCATCATCACCATCAAAATCATCATCACCATCATCATCACCATCAACATCAACTTCATCATTATCATCCTCCTCATCCTCATCATCATCATCAACATCATCATTATCATTATCATCATCATTAATATCATCACCATCACCATAAGCAGTAAGTATTTGTAATGAATGCAAGCAAATGAGCATGGATAGAATAAGCTCATTGCTGTTTTTTGTTATCTAAGCTCATTGCTGTTATATAAGCTCATTGCTGTTTTTCGTTATTATCTCAATCTCAACAGGTTTCGAAAGTATGCCAAAACCGCACGGAAATTGCAGCACTATCCTAATAACCCTAAAGCATGCTGAGGCTGATTTCAAATAATCTGTGAGTTTGCACATCTCACCTCCACCTCATCGCAGAAGGCGATGTCCCTCTCTGGCGGATTCTCGGCTTTCAACAGGACGGATGCATTTTTCTTCACCTTGCTCAGGTCCTTCTTCATAACTGGTGAATAAGAGAGACAATAGCATGATAGCAATCAATCACTTTCCTGTCATTTTATGCAGGAATATTACACGGCTTCATCACAATACATCGAAAGAAACAATGCTGAAACTGTACAGTGAATCAGGGTCTGTTCTATCACCCATAATATTTTGCATTGCAATGGATACACACAAGCATGGGAAATGATCTTCATTTCTATCAGAATGGACTCTTCAAAACATAGAAATGAGAAAGCTACATGGCATTTACAAAACACATTTTTTCTTTCTCATTGTGCTGTAACTATGGACAGTCAAATGTATGCCATTTTTAATACACAGTCATCCTTTCATACAGGTGTCCTTGTTACAACATGTATACTATGTCTACACAGTGTATCAAAAGAAATATCGATTCTAATACAGATAATGTGAGCTACAAGGACTCAAGGGGATGTAGGTCCTACCTTCTACTTCAGCCTGTAGAGCCTTGATTGATGCTGAAAGACAAAGAGACAGAGAAAAAAATAAATAAACTCAACATAACAGTGCATGAAATACTTTTGTCTACACCAATCAATCAATATACTTGATGTGTTCATTTGGTCTAAATCAATATTGATAGTCATCGCTTTTACAAAGGATTAAAAAAAAACCACTATGAAACAGAGTCAAATATTATATATTCATGACTCTCATCTTGCTTTTGATGAGAGTGACATTCATCTTGTCCTGTTCTGAGACAACATTTGATTTTTATACAAAATTTAATGTAACACAGTTGGATGACTGACACTATGGGTCCTACAATGTATCTTCTATTAAAGTAAGGTAGATAATTGCTCCGAAATTATACTGCCACAAAATAACATTACACAGTGAAGGGGGACAAAGCATTGATTTTTGTGCCTATAATTATATGATTAATTCCTAGATTCCTTTTTCTGACTAAATATGGAATGATTAATACTTCAAAATGAGACTCCAATGTTGTTTTCCCCACTGAGAAGACTTACATTGGTTACACGTTGCTGGTAGCATGGAAGAATCAAACTTGCAGTGAATAAACATGGATGATGTCACAAAATTTATTCTTTTTGACTTATCACAACTTACAGGGCTCTAAACTTCAAAGAGAGCCTGAAAAATATTCCATATAGAGATACATAAAAATGTCATGTTCCTATGTGTTCTTCCTTTAATGTACTGTAAAAGTGGATATTTTCGCGCGACTAATTTTTCGCGCTAGGCCGGGTCAGAAGAGTTTCGCGTGTTTTTAATTCCGCGGAATCAAGACATCAGGCACAGGAACGTATGGCAAGCAAAAATATTCGCGTGTTTTTATTTTCGCGCTAGTTTCTGGTTGCGCGAAATGCGCGAAAATTTCAACACCGCGAAAATTTCCACTTTTACAGTAGTCACATATGATCCTACTGATAACCCATTTTTGACAACAGAACGGGTGAGGTCATTTCGAATTTGAGCCTACAGTTAAACATTCTAACGGACAGTCTATGTTCAGAGTGACGGTATGGTGGACAGGCAGGCACTTTCAGCATTCTGGCTTACCATCACTGGACTGCATGAGGGGATGTAGCTCCTCAGTAAACATGAGGAGATCTGGCTCGTGTTTGTGGATCTGTTGGACCAGGAACTTGAGGAGGGTGAAGTTCTTGTCCTTTGCTCTGCACTCAGCAAGCTGTGATAACAGGGGTGGGCCCCGGGGCAGTGGGGGTAGGGTGGTATGGGGGTGGTGTGGTACAGGAGTGGGGTGGTAAGGAGGTGGGGTGGGGAAGATGGTGGAGAGAAGAAATAATGCTTTTATTGTTTTCTTTATGAGACTTTAAGGTTGGACATGCATAAATCACACAATTCTAAGCCATGTTTGACTGAATATATTGCCGCCACTGCATTTTACAACTTCTTGCAGAAGTTCATATTTTTATGTCACATCTTCTATCTAATGGATGCATGACTACAGACAAAAAAAAAAGTGCACTGCATGCATACACATCTGCTTGTATGTATGAATGCATGTGTATGAGCATGTATGTATAATTATATGTATTTATGTACACAATTGTATGTATGTATGTATGTATGTATGTATGTATCTATGTATGTATATATGTGTTTGTAAGTATATATATAAATAGATATCTATTTGTCTATCTGACTATCTATAATTATTCATGAGACTGGGATTTCTCTGCTTACCTTGGTCAGAGTCTGCAGTCTAAAGCCCATGGCAATACCCTTGCTGCAGCCGCTGTTGATGAAGTTTCCGACAGCGAGGACGAACTCGAGAACGGCCACAAATTTGGGGCTGTTACACAGGACATCCAAACTCTCTAGGACATTGTCGATCGTCTGCAGAACAAACCAAATGAAAATGAAAGAAAATGCATTATAAAATCATGTCATATGCCCTTTCACTTTTGCATGCTACCTGTAGGAAAAACTTCTCTACATGCTTCAAAGACTGCGTAAGTCAAACAGTTACTCATTAATTCTTTTGGTCATTTCCTCGTTCATTCCATCTGCGCTGATTGCGGATAACTCTCTAATAAGGGCTTCAGATCTAAATCTTACTTTTCATATTTCACTGACCTGCCACGTCCACTGAAATGACAACCAACATGTTATGGGTTATTGTGTTTACAATAAAAAGTTTAGGGAATTAAGATTAGGTAATTTACTAAAGTGACATCAAATGCTTCAACCAAGTACCAACTTTGATGAAATTATTGGTGAAACATTTCTAAAATCATGAGTAGTTTTTGAAAACAAGTTCTGAAAATCAGCATTGAACCCGTTGAGGACGGGCTGATTTTGCTATATCATGTATTTCGCACAGACACCTGCTCGCGTATACTTGGGACTTTTTTTTCTCAGAATTTGGGCAATATCATTTCAACTATGCCATCAACCTTCATAGAGATACATGTACAGTATTCAAAGTGAATCTAATTGACACATCTGAGTTTCTGAGCACTGACAGAAGAAGAAGAAGAAGAAGAAGGAAAAAAAGAGCTAATGGATGGACAAACCAAACTAGAAACAGAATGCCTCTGGCATCTTTGATGTAGAAGCATGGAGAGTGCTCTGGATCAGCACATTTCATTACAATGAAGAAGGTCTGAAGATAGTGTTGATGTAACTTAGACAAAGCAGAAAAGCAAGAATGGAAAGAATGTAGTCACTTCATGTCCTGCCATCCTGAAGTTTTTATCCTAAAGAAGATTAGTAAGAGCTTGATTACTGTCTAACGGCGCATTTACACTGAGCATGGTATGGGCAACGGGCCAGGTTTTTGCTATGGTACGCCAAAAGAGTATGTCTGGTTCTGTCAAAAAAAGGAATCAGTAAGTCAGTACAAAATCACCCAAAATGTTATTCTTATGTCAAAATCAAGAGCAAAAAAATTAACTGCAGAAGATTAATTTTGTAACAAAATTATTAGCGAGGAAGTGATATTGTAACAGAATCAGACATGGTTCCTTTTGGCGCACCATAGCAAAAATCCTGTTCCGTGACCCGTGCCGGATTTAGTGTAAACGCAGCATAATACTAACTTACTTTTTTTGTAAAGTGGATGAATACGGAACTTTCAGATTTCTATTAGAACGGTTTAACATCTTGTTCAGATTTCACTTCACTAGAAAAGAGAGAGAGAAAAAAACCCTAAAAATGATATCTTTGCACTACATCAATCTTGGAGGTCCCAGAAATAGCCATGGCACTGCAAAATATACAGCACATGATTTCCTGTGATGATAGCTGTGCTTGTCCTATTTTCTGCGCGGCGATAGTGGAGTTAAGTCACCGGGTCACACGTTGTTAACCACAGAGGAAACTCCCTGTCCTTTCGGCTAGCTGCTACCAACCACAACACACGCTGTCATACCACGGATACTGAGCAACAGTCATGGAGCTCGGACCAACAACAAATAATCCTATGGCAACCTTTACTATTGTTGATACCGAAAACACCTCCAACGTCTTTGGAAGGTAATGTTATGCCATGGTGGGGGTGGGGGGGGGGGTGGGGAGTGAATACAAGAATACTAACTCCAACAAATAATGGGAGATTTAGGCCGACATCAGAAAATAAATAATGGACTTTTATGTTCTTCATTACTGAAAGCAGGAGATCCAAGTGTCTGCTTTACCATATTCACTTCATCATTTGTGGAGTTCCCATGTTAGGTTATGCATGCCTACATTATACTGTACTATTATATATATTCAACATTTATTGCATTGAAAAAGAAATGATAGGAAAGTGCAATATATTCTTTTGGTGATAAAAGTCAAGAAAAAGGGAGGGTGGGCATCTTACTCACGGTAGAATTCTTTTTTTTTTTAGTCCTAACAAGAAAACACACAAGAAGACAAACAAATTATTCATATATATATATATACACACAAAACCAAACAATAAGAAGATGAGTGGAGATTACATGATTTATATCATAGATTTCCCAAAAAGTTGCATCAGTAATGAAAGTGTGATAATAACAGGCGTAAACCAATCTCCATACAAATATAGACGAATTGCAAATAAGACAGCTTACTCATAAATGTCCAGTGAAGATAACCCTAAACCACTGTGCCCCACAAGAATTTATCCCTGGAAGGCAAAACTATCTGACTCACCAATTTTTTCAACTTGTCATCATGACCTCCTAAACGAAAGACCTAATTGTACTCTAGTTTTTTTTTATTATTTTTTTTTTTTCTACTCCTTGCCTGTCACTGGTGACACAGTTTTTAACAAGACTTCAGGTCTACAGGTGGACAGAACAAAAACTCTTCATAACATGTGTACCAAATATGACACTCTGTAAAGAGTGACAAAAAACCCCCACAAAACCAAAAACAAACTCCCTCTGTGCAGATAAATAGTCTCTACCTTGCAAAATGAAATGTTCAAGTATTCAATTATTCAATTATTCAATATAAGTATTTCAATTGATACAAGACCTACGTGAAGAATCGCTTCTCTAGGTAACTAGCTTTAGCTCCATCATGAAGTCAAAAGACAGTCCTCTTTCTTGGAAATTCTCCAAATCTGCCTCAAAATGCCATTTGCTGATTGAAACAGCTAGCATCTGAGAATATATTTATAGCAATTGTATTAAATTACCTAAAAGTAGGACACAGCATTTTTTTTTTCTTTGGTTAGGCCTTAATAACAAACAATCATTGTCCTTCTTGGAGGTCCTGACAATGTTTCTGTTTTGTTTTGTTTGTTTTTTGTTTGTTCTTTTTTGAGGAGAGGCTCTTTGGCCTATAGAGAAACCACAAAGAACACAATTGGTGCTCTCTGGTGTTCAATTTCATGGATGATGATTCATCAAGGTACTGTACTGCTGTGCAGAGTTGGGCAAGAACCCCCTGCACTGATTTCCAGCTTCCTATTCCTGTAACAACAGCAACATTAATAAGCCCTACTCTGAAAGGATGATCCATAAGGAGTTACATGAACAATTACACACACGTATACACACACACATATCTGACATATGATAGATTGTATATGTTTGTGTGTGTACACCCATGCAAATGCACATGTACGTGTGCATATAAGGTAACTATTTATTTTTTTCTGTTCTCTCTTTTTTTTTTGGTCAGATAATTATTCAAGCTGCAAATAATTATGTATGTGTCTTTTGGATGATGATATGTGGAAAGTGGAAGCAGAATGCATTATGTTTATATGGATATGAATCAAATATGGAAAAAGAAAATGTGCGTTTACAGTTGAAATTCCAACATGACTGGCCCATCATTCCACAGAGGGTCTGCTGAATCCTTGCAGAACATAACATGGAAAGAAATGTCAAAATATGGTGGCACAAAATGCTCAAGTCAGGCATTTGCTTCATTAAAACCACTATTGTGATAATCAAATCAGTTACATGGTATATTCTGTTATCATTGCTTTGTAGTACAACTCTAACTCTCAATATACCTCTCATTCCCACATAGGCCTATCCATATCTATGTTGAGTATTTATTTTTCAATCAGTAATGTTTTTTTTTTTTCCACTCATGTTTTTTATTCAAAAGAACATACTGACATCTCTGAAAGAACAGGTCAAGGGCAAATTGCACATTATTCCTTTCAAATGACTTTTGCCTTGTAGCACCTCTCTCAGGGAAAATAATAGAAATCTAAGGAGTTAAAAAAAGAAATAAAACACCAGTTTGACAATGAAAGTGAATATTTGGTAATAGTTTACGTGACATGTATTTTCCTCACTACCTTCAGCGAAGAAATATATAGCAATATGAATTGTGAAAAGACCTGTAATTTCATAATTAGCCCAAGGGTAGCACCAAAGACATGACCAGAATGGAGATTTGGACAGGAAAAGCCACTGTTACCAATGAATAATCCTCATCTCGAGCACCAAGCCACTCTCTCTCTACTTTCTCTTTTGTTTGTTTGTTCTATGTCTGTCTGTCTGTCTGTCTTTCTGTCTGTTTGTATATTTAAGGGTGGGAACAGGAAGAAAGCTTGATATACCTACATCCTGTCTCCAATTCTCCTAATCTCCGTGAAGCTATTACTCAATACAGGCCCGTTCCCAAGGACTTAATCCTACCCTGCCATGAGAAATTGACCTGTTTCTTTACAAGGAGCCCTGGCGCAGCTTTGGCAAGGCTTGACATTGTTCAAACAAATTACAAGAAATCACTCACGATTATCATAACAATGTAGAAACCAGAAGTAATAAAAAGCAGCAGTATAATAATGATTATAGTAATGTTAATGATGATAGTGATAATGATAATGACAATACTGATGTAATACTAATGATAATAATGATATTTTGAATAATATGAGCAGTACCATTTTGATGATGATTATCATTATCATCACTACTTTTAATATCATATTGCCAATGGGGATCCTTCACTCAAAACAATACCAATAAAAGCCACAGCAGTTGCAATAGTGAAACAATTTAAACATGAAGCTTACATGATCACATATATTGATCGTGGATAGAAAATACTGACTAAGATTTGAGCTCAACATGCAGTATTTCCATATAAATAATATGGATTAATACATAAAAGAATAGCTGAATTTGTGATGTGAAACTCATTTATCACAACCAACCGATCTCACTGATATGCTACAGATATCATCACATCTTTTGGGTCATAGGCATTCTGTGTTCTTCGGCATGTTGATGTTTACATATGCACATACACACCATACACACTCTGTCAAACAATGGACTGGTGTGATTGACACTAAATAAGTCTTGATCTAATTAAAGCCACGGACAAGTTAAGAGTTGGAGGACACAAAGGGGGGGGGGAGTAGGAAGTGGTGAGGAGGGAGAGGGAGAGGAGGAGGGGAGAAAGTGTAAAAAAGGAAGAAGAAGACAAAAGAAGGAGGAGGAGGAAGAGAAGAAGAAGATGGAAGAGGAAGGGTAGAAGTGGAGAAGAGCAGATGGTAAATGGAGAGGGGGAGAAGGAATGGAAGGGATAAAAGTGGAGAAGATCAGGTGGAGGAAGAGGAAGAGAAGGAAGAGGGGAGGTAGAAGTGGAGAAAAAGCAGGTGGAAGAGAAGGAAGAGGAAGAGGAGAAGGAGGAGGGAAACAGGAAAAGGAGAAAGAGGAGGAGGGGAGGAGGAGGAGGGGAGGAGGTGGAGAAAGGGGAGGAGGAGGAGGCAGAGAAAGAAGAGGAGGAAAAGGAAAAGAGAAGGAGGAGGAGGAGGAGGAGGAGGGGAAGGCGAGGAGGATGAGGAGGAGTATCAACTCACAGGGGCGAGATGCTCGTACTGCACGGGGAACTCGTTGATGATGAGGAGCAGGTCCAATCTGGTCTTGAGGTGTGGGATCTCACACAACTGCAGCATGAACTGGTCTGTCGGCTCCAACTCATGGGGTGTCTCACGGAACTGACGATATGTCTCTATGTCCTCCGCTGTTGGGTGGTATCTGTGGGTGCAAAGAGTCACGCATGAGTCAGAGTTCAAAGTGATATTATTTCTATCTATAGAATTATGCAAAAAGCCTCAACATTAAATTTCAGTGGCCAGAAGTCAGAAGTGCATCAAATACTGGTAAAGGGTAGAAGTAGGTCAGATATAATGTCACACTACCTTCACTGAAAAGCTCTCTGTTCTAAAAACAATGAAATACAATATTCAATTCTTGATTCATTTCAATCTGCGTACAAGCCTGGTCATAGTGTAGAAACACTGTTAGTCAACTTATCAGATATTGAGTTCAGAGAATTAGATAGTGGTAACATCACTGCTCTTATCATGCTTGATATGAGCTCAGCTTTTGACACAGTCGACCATGCTATTCTGATTCAACGATTGAGATATTTGGGCATCAAAGGAACTGTTCTTGATTGGTTTATATCCTACTTATGTGATCGATCTCATTATGTCAGAATTGGTGATTCTACCTCTTGTAAAACTATGACAAAGTTTGGTGTACCTCAAGGTTCTGTTGGAGGCCCGCTGCTTTTTTCTCTGTATATGCAACCAATTAGTGAAGTATTTCGCAAGCATTGTATTAGTTATCATTGTTATGCGGATGATATACAACTTTATTTGTCTTTTAAACCCACTGTGTCTTCATTGTCATCCGCCATTTTAAAACTCGAAGCATGTTTGCAAGACCTGAAAATTTGGCTTACATCCAATGGCCTTAAACTAAATGATGATAAATCTGAGTTTCTGTTATTGGGATCAAAGCATATGTTAAGCAAAGTTGATTATTAGTCATGTCATGTCAACATCGGTAGCACTTGCATTACTCCGTCGAAAACAGCCCGTAATTTAGGTGTCATATTTGATCAGGAAATGTCATTTCGAAGTCATGTAACTCATATTCAGCGGAATGTTCGATATCAGTTGCGTAATTTAAGTTTCATAAGGAAATATTTGTCTAAATCTGCAGCTGAGATACTTATTCATGCTTTGATTTCTTCTCGGTTGGATTTTTCGAATTCATTGTTGTGTAATCTTTCAAAAAAAGATGTCACAAAACTTCAACGGTTGCAAAATTCTGCTGCCCGATTGTTAACTTTTACTAATAAGTTTGATTCCATGTCACCAGTTCTCCGTTCCTTACATTGGTTACCTGTAGAAAAAAGGATTATTTTCAAGATTCTGTTATTAGTACATCATTCAGTTCATTCTTTTTCCCCAATATATATAAGTAATTCTGTTCAAAAATACAATCCGACACGAAGGCTACGTTCATCATCAGATGCATTCTTACTCCAAACACCCAGAGTAAAACATGGGTATGGTGATCGTGCTTTTTCCGTTATGGGACCAAAATTGTGGAATCAGTTACCTCTTCAGTTAAGGGAACTGTCATCTACAGAGTCATTCAAATCCAAACTTAAAACTTATCTGTTCCTTTCATACTGAGGACTGTAATTGCTGTATGTCACTAATATTGGATTAATATTGTATTTTTAATTGATATATGTTGTATTCTTTATTTGGTATATATTTGCTTTTGTTTACCATTTTTTTTTCTTTGTTGAAATGTTTGAATATGTATATGCATGTAAATATATGATATTTTTTCATTTTTGAAGCGCCATGAGCACTGAAAAGTGGACCTGTGCGCTATACAAGTAGCCACTATTATTATTATTATACAAAAATAGAACATGCATGAGATTACACACGAATAATTTTTCTATTCTCCCATACATTGCATTTCCTTATGTGATGAAATTTCATCTTTATATCTTGTCAATGTCTACATAAAGAGCACTTCAATCTGTTGAACTATTACATGAGTGAGTCTGATATCACTTTGTGAAACTGAGAACCCAATCTTGAAGAACTCCCTGTATGAATGGCTATTGTCATGACTTACTGGACTTAATCCTGCACACGTGACAGTTTTATAATGCAAACTATATGATATCTATCTAACATTTTGAGTTAAACAGGAGAGATACACATAGGACAGGTTTTCACAGTACAAGATGCAATACTCTCTAAAAAAAATCGAGTGAAAGTATTCACTCTTTAAAGAGTGAATACAAAAAAGGATCACTCGAAGATTTTGGAGTGATCCCTAAGGTCACTCTAAAACGAGTGAAAATGAACATTTTCACTCAAAAATTCACTCCAATTTCACTCTGAATCCACTCTTTTTTGTATTCACTCTTTTAAGAGTGAATACTTTCACTCAATTTTTTTTAGAGAGTACTATGAATCTTTCTGCATGTATCAGCAGGGCTGATAACCCACTTAAGATATAAAACAAATGCCACATGTAACAATTTCCTCTCTATAGCTCACTTTTCACTTCTTAATCCCTTAACTTCCTTTGGGCCAGAAAGACAATTACAGAAAGAAAGACAATTTCATTTTGACACAGAAATACAATGATACAGACAGACAATTTCATCTTGACATCAGGGTTCAAACATGCAAATACTCCAAAAACACAAGGGAAAGGAGGAGGAAAAAATGAAGATGCGAGGAAGAAAACAGTCAAGACAAGGAAAACAGAAAGAGAATGCATGGGCAAGAGAAGAAACAAGGAAAAAGCAGACAAGAAAAATGGATTAACAGAAAAAGCAGGAGGGATAACAGACAACTGATTACTGTCCCTGTAAGAACACCTCTTACAGACAAAACTGATAATAACTCAATAGATCTATGATGGCCATTACATGAAACTTTGAAGGAGGGTGTAGAGAAAAAAAAGGGAAAACTCAAAACAGCAAGAAAGTGTTTTAAGGAAATTCCAGCTTGCTCTTTTGACCATGACTGGTGGGCACATCTTGGGTCAGTCATTTTTAGGAACTGATCCCTAATGAGGTGTGAGTTTCACACCTAGCCTGCAAGGCTTCCTGTTGCTACCCAACTAATTGGAGGGAGGGGTGAGAGACGACAAAAAAAAAAATTACCGTCCCCCGGCCATGTGAAGTGGTATCAAAAGGTGAGTCAGGTACCGCTGTCTGGAAATATACGGTGCCTGCTCAATTATCAGTACTGTCTTATTCACAGTGTGAAGTATACAGAGCATACCTTCCTTCATTATACTGTGGAAACTCGGCAAGCACAGATCCTAAACTTATATCCGGTACAACAAATAATTACTTCTGGTTTTACTAAAAAAAAACAACAACTTTGCTTGTGATCAGTTTTGGTTAGTGATGATTTTAGTTAGGGACAGAATATGTGATGTAATGAACAAAATATTCCACACTCACAGATTTCCATTTACCTTGTTTTGGATGACGGCATACTGTACTAAAAACTTTAATTCAAACTTTAATTCATTTCATGAAAGTTTTCTCACAATGAGTCAAATTTACTAGACCCCTAAAATGGAAAGAGAACAGAATCAAATCTTTTAGAGTGTGCATTGGATTCGAGTGATTTCTACCAGGTATCAGAAATTGTTACTGAATTCTGTATTAAAAGGACTGACAACTGATATGCAGTCAGCCTTTAATGATAACACCATTTATTTCACTTAGGACCAAGTTAGGGCTATGCAAGTTAGGGCCAAATCAGGACCAAATTAGGGACAATATCACGTTAGGAGGGCTCAGAAGTGGACTATCACACTTGATACCTATCACATTGTCAGACTGGGAAACAATGCTGAACTACATGCACTGTGCAACTATAACGAGATACAATGCTAAATTCAAACAAAGCAAAATAAAAACAGCAAACAATAAACAAAAGACTGATGTAAAAATTCAGTGTGGCCAACATCATTTCAATACAACCACTTCAAAATCCTACTACACACTGTTTACATCACACCCTTGGTGGTTTCTAAATGGACAACATGCTTAAGGGGTGTGAATGTGTGATGTATGATGTGTTGGGAGTTAGGTAATGCTATTTCCTGATCGCTAGGATCAACGTCTCCTTGTAATACAGCGTAGGTGTTTAAAAAGAGTGCATGTGGCTTCCGTTTAAGTGTTCCAAGGGGGTCGGGGGAGGAGGAAGAGGGGCAGAGGGGTCATACTTGGGCTAATTATATGACAGACGTGACATCATGTACTGCAATCAATAAGAAGGATCAAGAGAGATAACTGTGGTATTCCTTTATGGCATACATACGCTTCAAGTTTGTTTGTGCAAGAATATGCATGTGAAGAATGTGCGATTATTGCATATCTCTCTCTTTCTCTCTCAACAGTAGCATAACACTACTTGTAATATCAGTCACATGCCTAAAGGTCATATATCTTTCAACAGACTAAACATAATCATTGCATCTTGTCCTCTCGTTTGAGACACTATATCACCCTCAGAATCTTGTTCTAGCTGAAAATGGATCAGAAGTGGCTTTTCACAAAAAGTTGACATAACTGCACTGACCTCCTGAGTACGTTGATGTGTTCTGGGTCCAGACCGCCGTCCTGCTCGCTGAGGATGGTCAGCCGGTACTTGAGTTCCTCCGCGTCCATCTTGAAGCCCGCCAGGAAGATGCCCAGGTTCTGGGCCACTTTGGGGTCCAGGAAACTCTTGAGTTTCTTCTTGCTTGTTTCAGCTTTTGGTCACCACATTACATGGAGAAGAGAAAAATGAAATGAAGATGAGTTGTGGAGAGAATGCATGTCCAGATTGAAGGACTGCATAAGTAGCTGTCAGACACCAACTGGTAGTATACTTGACAGATTATCAAAAGAAAATTATCCTGTATCATTCGATTCCATTCAATTGTTTGAACATACTTTAATGTCTCAGTTTATTTTTTAAAAAGTTTCCTCTACAAAGAGAACAAAGACACAGGAATGCAAAATACATACCTATTTTTTTTTCCAATGTGGACACAAATAAAAGTAAAAGTCTTCTCACAAGAAAATGTTCAAGTTACCTAACAAATTTTACAAACTCTATAGAGTTCTGTAGTTGCAGTCCCATAGAGTGAAATCTTGCCAAGGATTAACTTGCATGATCTGAATCTGGTGTGCCTAATCCACATATTTCTATACATGATCACTGGGTATAATGGATTGATTTGCAAAATCACAGATAATAAGAACTGTCAAGAACCCAGGCCCCCCCCCCCCCCCCCCATCAAAATCAGGGCAATTCCATTTAACTACCAATCAGAGAAATACTTGCATCTTTCATACAATCTCAATGGGTGAAATAATTCAGATATTAGAAACTTTAGTTTTATAGATTCTTTTGTCAGCACCTGAAGTGGAGCTTCAGTGTTAGATTTTTTTTTCTTTTTTTAAAGCCATTTTGGTATCAACTCTGTTATGTGCTTAATTGTCTCACTATGGTATGATTTAATTTTGGGGGGCCCTAGTAATACAAGCTTTATTTTTTATTTAGGCTCCACCACTTTGGTTCTCATGACTATTATGTATTACCATTTGTTGCATGTGTACACATTATTAGAAAAATTATATACATTTTCATCATTTTTTTAACATAAAAAAGGACAAAATGTAATTGTACAGGTATAATCACTGTAACTCAGTTATGTTTGTTTCTTTGCTTTTGTGAACAAACATTGAACATACACAAACTTCAAATAATGAAAAATCAAATTAATCATGAAGAAATATCAAACTTTTCAGGTTGCCTCCTGCTGAATTGGGGGGGGGGGGGGGGGGAGCTGGCGCTTCTGAGTACATGCCCAAATGCCATAGGCCTACCACCTTGAGGTATTTAAGTAATATTCCATTGGTGTTGTGCTTGAGGGCCAGTGCACAGAAGCATAAAGTTTGTGAATCTCATTCTCACAAACTTTACAAGATGTGAAAAGTGGCCCAACTAATGACAACGAAGTAGTCTAACATTTCAGACTCTTACATCCACATACCTGGCTCCTCCTGCTTTCTCGCCTCCTCTGAGTACATGTGTTCCAACATATCTGTGTCAATCATCTCGGTCAGGTCGCGGGCATCTTTCCATATCGAGTTGCCCACCTGAAAGAAAAGGGTGACGGTGTCAGAGGTCAAACTAACCAAGGATGACGAACTGCCCATATCTTAAGATACTATGAAATGAGGTTTTAACAACATGATACTGACATACTGTAAGAGTGGAAATTTTTCGTGCATTTCGCACAACCAGAAGCTAGCTAAAAAATTATAATGGGAATATTTTTGCATGCCATATGTTCCAGTAAGTAATATCCTGATTCCATGGAATTAAAACCACACGAAATTCATCTCATCCGGCCAAGCGCAAAATTGTACTCATGCGAAAATATCCACTTTTACAGTATCTAATATACTCCCATATACAAGTCCTCCGTAATTGAAAAATGTTGTTGTTGTTGTTGATTTAATGTCATTGTTACTTTTTTGGGATGGGGGCTTCTTATCTAAAAGACTACCATGATCAACAATAAGTATGTCTACAAGGATGCTGATTCAAGAAGTGATAGGTCATTAAGTACTTCAATACAATGACATCAAAGAACTTTAACTTTTGATAAAAAGGTAAACAGCTCTAAACTACATGCTGGTCTTACTTGTATTTCTTCATAATAAAATCAAGTTGCTAACTTGAATATTGTGGGCAAGTTTTATGGTGCAGATTAAAGTTTATACACACAACCCCCAGCAACTGCTAAGTGTGGTGAAGTAAGAACAGATCTCTTATCTGTAGGCAGCTAACGGGAGCTCTAACGAGGACCAGGTGATGCCTATCACGTCTGCCACAAAATATTGACACATGATTCATCCCGAAAATGATACTGGAGTGACAGATATTGGCCCGTGAGCCATGTATGATAATGGGTGGGTAGTTAATGTACCACACAAGCAGTTGGATCACTTTAATATGCATCATGTGTGACTTTTTATCACTTTTTTCTTGTTGTTATTTGTGTTTATAACGTGTGTGTGCATGTGTGGGTGTTATGGATGTTTTGCCTTGTTCTGCTGCTTTTGTTTGTTTTCCAGTTTTTTTTTTTCTGACAGCACAATGAAATGTGTCCGGAATCACTAACAAGATCCTCTGAGTCACATGACTACATTGTTATTCGGAGGGCCAACTCGTTTCTCTTGACAATGCAACATTCTGTGTCATGCATGCATTCGTACACACAGTAATGTCCTTGGTTGCCACGTATGAGCCACAAGTGTGTATACCCCGTACCCGCTTCAAATATGTATGAGGCTGCTACAATATGTAGGGCCTGTAATCATATTTCATCTTAAAGGTACTGTTTAACATTGGGAAAGATGATTTCAAAAATGTTTGTGTTATCACATTTGATGCATAGGCCCTACATGTAGGTCAGTTGCATCTCAAAAGATCCTACCATATAAAAATTTTGCAACAAAGCCTAAAAAATATGGAGATATCACTATTTTTCTCACTAAACCATAATTGTAGATGGTTTAGTATATAGACAATTGTATTACAGCTACTGTTCACATTTTGTATATTCAACAATACTTAATACTGACTACACTGATTAACTTTTTTTTTTAACACTGATTGTTTCTATCCCTAACTCACATTTTAGAATTATTTTGAAGCACTAAAGCTAGGTTTTTGTTTCATCTGCAAATGGTACACAATGCCTTTAACATTTTTGTTGCAGAGAATATGAAAGGGATTTTGAATGCTGCTCATAAATTTCTCTATATCACGCAGTTTTGCACTGCAGTCTCAGCACTGCTCTTAGTAGATATGCATTTGTTGCATACATTTGCCAACATCATTCATGTATACAACACTGTAGGCAAGAATTCCAGTCAAGAATGCCCATCACGTGCTCATTTGATAATTTGGAACTACTTTATATAAACCACAAAACAAAACAAAGCTAATAAAAAAACAAAACAAAAGTGTAAATCAAAACCACATGATATACAGCTGTAAAACAAAGTACACATAAAGTTGTCACACAGTCTTTAGATTTCTACGAAAACAAAGATTAGATATATCCAACTTCCTAACATGAATTTCTGTAGCTCTGTAGGACAATATTGGGCAAATTCCTTTTTTCCCCTCACTTGGATATTTTTTTTGACTGATCTGCCGGAGCACAAGACGTCATGTGATGAGAGAGGGAAGTGACACAGTGTCACATTCCTTCATTGCGTGCAGAGTTAATGGTACACACTGGGAAAAATTTGGCTTCAAATCAAAGAGTGGCTACATCATTTCGCCCTAATGCATGTAAATGACATCACAGGGAAACATCCTTTTCCTTTCAAATACAGAAAATTAAAGAACCATGTAAAATAGCTCTTTTGAAAGATTTCCACTTGACAAATGTTGGTACATATGCCACTCAAGCAATCCATCTCATACCAAGGCCTGTGCTATACATGATTCAATACTGTCTTGATAAAACTTGTAGTCATTGAATTATCTTGCTCAGATTTTGCCTGTAAAATATTTTCTATCCCAGATATGTTCACCTTTCTCACATATGGTGGAAGAGAAAAACTCACCTAGACTCACTCCCTATGAAAATTGATCCCAAATACTTCTGTTCCCAAATTGAAAAGCAAGTCAGCCAGTGCTTTCAAACAGAATAAATCATTACCATTTGTACAGCCAAACATCTGCACTCAACCACGGTCACATTACACCTCATTGCAGATTAGATTGTAGCAGTAAATTGGATAAGTACAGATTTGAAATTTGGCAAGAGATACCCTGTTGTCTGAACATTAATGCCCATAAATGTCAGCACTGTAGACACCACAGTATCACAGCTTCCTAGAAACTCACACAGTAATAAACTGACGCACACTTTGTCACAATATCATAATACCCACAGCAGATTAACATTGCCAATATCTACAGGGTATATGATTATGGTAATGTGATTCCAGTCTGGATTTATTTTTTATTTTTTGCTTTTTTGCTTTCAGTTTACTGGGACCATGGTGTTAAAAGGGGACTGCTATCATGAAGGTCCTTGAACTATCATTGCCTTAATTTTGAGGTTGAGGAAAACAATATTCATTTTGATTTGAGGTTGCAAATAGTGCTGAGAGAAAAGACAAGTTATCAATTGTGTGGAATATATTTCTCTTATCTCAAATATTTGTCAAATTAAAAAAGGATTACTCTACAACTGTGGAGCAAAATATTATCAGTCAAACTTCACTGCCATCAAGCAATCTATCTCTCTACCTGTCCACCTACAATTCATGATCAATTTCATGAAATAACTGTAGAGATGATATTTTGCACCTGCATTATCAAGTGTAAAATGCTGCCATTTTCATTGATTTTATCAGTTTTATTTCAAAAGTCAAACCTTAGAATTCTCTGAAAACTTCCAGCCAATGAAAACAAAGAAACATGCAAATAACTCATTCAACAATAAGGCAGTAGTGATTGCAATAGTTACCATTAATCATTACATGTGACCCTGCACCACAAAACAAACAAAAAGTCGCCAGACACAGATTTTTAGTTAAGGTCAAATTCTGAAAGAACAGACTCTAAGCTTTAAAATGATATATAACTCAATCCAAATGGACTCTCGTAACCTATCTAAATATTGGAAAGAAAGTACACTCCCTGGATAAGTGTGAACTGAGAAAAGAGGCTATGAAAAACAGGGTCTATACAAGCGTTTAATCTTTACCAAGCTGCCATTGCTGTGCGATGAATGGAACAAATAACAGGACGATAACCACCAGAGCAACAACAATGAAGTGATTATCAGATAAAGCTGATATTGTGCAGGCCTTATCAACACATTCTGTTGATGATAAATGCCAACTTTCAAAGCAGAAGCGTTATCCCTTCTAAAGTTATTGGAGTTGAAAGTGATGAGCATGGACAGGGTTTTTAAGAAATGAAAAGAGGACTCTTTGAGAAACACCTAAGGCCAAGTAAAAAAAGAAAGTAGTTTCTCGTCCGGGTTTTTTGAGCAAGGCGATGAGGGAGGTCCTTACTATTTGATATCTTACTATTTTTTCAAGGATCGTCAAAATGAAAGTAATATGTGTTTCTCGTCCGGTAATTCTGAGAAAGGTAACGAGAGGGGGCTTTACAATTTTCTATATCCAATTTACGAAATGAAATATCACTCTGGTAGCTGTGTTATGAGACCAGGTCCCAAGTGTACGTCTTGCCTGCACTCTGTGTATTTTCAAACAAATAGATATATGTGCCATACTTGAAATGAAACTTCATGCATGCAAAAAAACATTTGCTTTTTCTTTCCACTACAGATGTCAAGGGAAAATGACCATCTTAATACTGGTATTTAGTGTTGTAATGGCTTTTCTGATACCAGTGTACTTGCAATTCTGATGTATTGTGCTATTAATTGAAACAGGTATAAAACATGTCTTTCAACAAATGTATGACTGAAATAAATTCCATGATATTCAAAACACTGCTTTATTAAGTGGTGTTTGTGACTTTTTGTGTCCACACAGCTGGTATGTATATATCTGCAGTTCTTAACAGTACAATTGTAGCACATTCAACTTGAAACTGGTTTGTACAATTGCAGATGGATGTCAAAATTATACTGATATGGCATTCTAGCATTAAAAGTTTAAAGATGTTTCTTCATGTTCTAAAAAGACATTTGATAATCACTCATTATTTGGATGATGAATGATTGTATAACAGTACACACTACAGATGATACCACTCACGGCTGTGTCCGTGAATTTACATCGTGAAGAAAAGTATCCCGCTGAAATACGCGACAAACCAGAATCCGTGGAAAAGTTATTTATTTTGTAGATACACCCATTTAATAATTCTACATTTGCTGGAAAAGCTCATTCATTTTCTCTTCAAAATAGAATGTATCGCCGTGACAGACCAGGGGATGAGGACCCTGGACAGCTACAAAACACACACACTTTGCCGATATACGGTGCGGCACGGCCACTGCACTGGCACCAGGGAGGTGTGGACCTCCCTGCTGGCACCGTACCTTCCGACACTGCACACACATGCACATAGTCACAATGACATGAAAATGTATACAAACTCGATATCGTACAATCCTCACAAGCATTTGTACAGAACAATTCATCCGCTTAAAATATCAGAAACGGGGAAAAATACGAACAACGCGCGAAATATGCGTGGAATATCAGCGATTGTTCGCAAAAATGTTGCCGCTATCGCGTTCACGACGTACCGAGTGCGCTGTACATCACAGCCCAGTAGGCCGGCCCGCAGCGCCGCCCATCCAACTACATACAGTGCAGTTCAACTGCTTTGTGGGTAATTCCTTTATTGCCGATTGGCCGAGCTCGCAGTGTGAAATGCATGCGTTATTACATACGCACTACACACAGAAGCTACAGCTGTACTACAGTCTACAGCTAA
Source organism: Diadema setosum (assembly GCA_033980235.1). Classification (NCBI taxonomy): domain Eukaryota; kingdom Metazoa; phylum Echinodermata; class Echinoidea; order Diadematoida; family Diadematidae; genus Diadema; species Diadema setosum. Next base: position 33,276,424 of record CM067066.1, on the reverse strand, counting down.
GTAGAGGACGCAAGACGTAAAAATTAGAAATGAGACGTCACGATTGGTAGGTGAATTGTCGATCTGTTTTTTGTTTTTTTTTTCGGCGGCTGAAAAAAATAGTAAATATCAAAAAAGTCGATGCGGCAACTGAAAATCGATGCGGGCGGGGAGCGGGCTGGGACGAGAATTATGAATTTTTTGGTATTTTCAGCGCCATTTTGAAAATAGTAAATAGTAAAAAAAATCGATGCGGTGGCCAAAATCGATGCGCGCGAGGACGAGAAACTGGTTTCTTATTTTACTTGGCCTAATCACACTATTCCACTCAAAAGTGCTCCAGAAAAACTGCTGATAACCAAATTTCCTTTTCGTTTTATGATTCCAAACTTTAGTATGATGTAGAAGAAGACTTGCTCTTTCAGAAAATATGAAAAAGTCAAGATTGGCTAGGTTGACCTATTTCACCTATTTTCCGCTCTCGGACAAAGTCAGTGCGTGCGACTTTTTGTTCGTTTTGTGATGCACGGTCACATATGGTTTTATGCAACTGGTCCCTGGTTTTTACTTTGCACGCTAGGTAATCTATATGGGACTTTTTTTTTTCTTTTTTCTTTTAAATCTCAGATGCCAACAAGTTAACTCTTTTAGTCTCAGTGGCAACATTCCTAAATACAAAATCACTAGGATGTTTGGGCCGGTAGTCTCTGAGAGGGTTATTGGAGTCCCACCAACCACGCAGCACTCACCATTAGATTCGAAATCTTGTTCCAATGGAATGGCCTCATTTTGACCTTCGACTTGACCTTGAACGTTCTGGATATTGGCACTGCTGCGACCGGTGGAGGGGGAGGAGCTGGGGGTGCAGGTATGCAGGGTGGCACTGTGGACATGACGAAAGTAGGCATGACAGAATTAAATAAAAAAAAATATATATATATACTTCATGTCTAATTCAGAGCTCTGGTATTTTCTGATAATAATCCACACTTACTAAAAATGCTGAAAGATTTTACATACAAATTCATTATTGTGCTTGATCACATGAACAATTTAAAATGGAATCATGTACCCAGCTGAAAAACATGTAGGGCCTACATTTTTGGAGATGTAACACAGATATGGATAGGTGAGACTACTGAAATGACTATTCACTAATTGAATAGTGCTTGCGATAAAAACAAATAAAAACAAAGACAAACACACCACATTTTGACAATATTATTGCAGATTTACAATTCTTATTAACCCTTCTTGGTGAAATATGTAACAATGACAAACAGAGTTCACCGTACTATCTTAGAAAGATATGAACTTATTTAGCACAGCTGCAAGTGTGTTTGAACAATTGGTTTTCTTCTTTTACGACACAGAACTGATCTGATGTAAAACTAACAAAGGATTCCTACAAACATGCATGAACACCTAGAATATTTTCTACATGTGCATACGGTATATGTTCAGGCAATTACACACTGATTCAAACTCAAACAAGTAAAATTAATGTTTATCAAAAGAGCTTCACAATGGCTACTGTTATGAAGGCCTATATTATCATAATTACATCACCTCATTTGAGCATGCATGACATGTTTCATAGCAAATGCACAGACTCACCAACTTGAACACTGAAACAGATCACACAAATTTGATTATGAGGACAAACTTCAAAACTGCATGCTCTCATGCAAAGTATTGTCTTATGTTTCTTTAACCTGCAACATATCAGGAACAAATGGATAGGCAAGCTTAAAAGCACATCAGAAACAGAAAAAGGGGTAAGTACTCATGCAAACTTAAAAGTAAAATTACATATCAACAGATGGTATCATGTCAAATAGTGCCATCTCTAGCTATTTTTTTTTTTTTTCAGGAATATGGGATTGGACTGCGGGACACATTTCACATTTCAAATGCATTCAAAACAATCATGCAGTCATGCTTTCATAACTCGACTGCATAATGGACGAGGTAATATTCTGAGCATGTCTCACCATGCAAATTTTATTGAATGGGCTACTATAATGTTTTTATTCCCAATCTCCCCGAAACTATCTCCATATACAAACTGTAGCACCATCATTTTCCTTTTGCTCTTTTGAAATCCATAAAAGATATAAAATGTGACATCTGCATCAACTATATATTTAATCTCTGCAGTAGGAATTCAATTTCTAAGTGTGTTGCACAATAGTTATTTCTTGTCGCAATCCTCTGCCAGCTTATTCGTGAGTGAAAAAACAACCCCTACTGTATGCAATATACTTTGTAACACATCCTTTTGTAAGCATGTATCTCGCGTCGACTTGGCATTGCAATTTTGAGGGGTTTCACACTTGGTAATGGTCTTGTTTGTACACAAACATGTTGAGTAATAATTTCATGCCAATAGAGTTACTTTCAGAAGTATGGAAGCAGGCTTTAATCAAATTTCTTTTGAAACACATTTTTCAAAATCAAATTTGGCCCATTGGTGACCTCCCATCAAGTCTTGTTTGATTCTGGGTGCACGTTCACAGTACATGAGATTGGTACAACATGAATGATATGGTGGACCTATGTTTGATCCTGTCCTTGCTCCCACACTGGTGCATCCATACGAATGTATACTCTTGCATGTAAGCGCATGGAAAGTTGCACATTTGACTGTAAGGCAACAAGGTTTCAGCTGTATTGAATGCCATATTCAGTGCTCTGTTAGGGGACATATTTCACATTTCAGTGTCTAAGCACTCTGTATACACTAAACATGCTTAGAAACATGTTGCAGAAACACAACTGCATATGAGCTCTTTCGTAAATCTCGACCACACACACCCCTCCCCCCATAGTCTCCTGGTGTATATGTCTCATACAACATTGTACATGCATCGGCGGGAACAGGGCAGGGCCCCCCAGAACAGTAGCTTGCATACATCCAGATTGAGGAAGGGGAAATTAGGAGTCATGAATGAGCTAGGGCTTGCACGTCGATTAGCCCGAGGGATTAGTCAATGAGCTGGGGGGAAAAAAACCCCAAACCCAAACCCAGCAAAAGTTTGACAAGAGCTGAGAGAGGAGGCTGCCAGGCTTTCAGCAGGATAACAGTCCATAATTGTTGAAATATAACATATCTTTGAAAGAGAAGAATGAAAACATGAAGAGTGCTAAATCGAATTTTTTGAGTCCTGGGGTGTGTGTGTGTGTGTATATTTGGGGGGGGGGGCGGGGAGGGGGATATTGATACAATTTTGTACATCTTGTTCTCTTCTACTGTACAGTTCTATTTCTCCTTTAGTCCCTGTTTGCATGCTGTTATTGAAGCAAACTACAGAGATAGAATGCTTTTTATGCATTCTTCCTTAGAATACGGAAGGGTACTAGATCTGACAGATTTTATTATGGGGTAGCATTTCTTTACAGGGTTAACTACAAGATGAAAGCACATCTGCTTTAATAGAGACAGCCTCAATGTCTTAACAGTGAGTATACAGCAAAGTAACAACTGTTCATTATAGTCAAATGTAATGTAAACGAAACGAGTACATGAGCACTTTAACACCTGAGGGGTATAAAATGTCTTAATAGTGAGTATATAGCAGACAGACAACTGTTCATAACTGTCAAATGTAATGTACACAATATGTGCACATGAGCACTTTAACATCTGCAAGGTTATAATGTGTAGCCAAACAACAAGAGAAATGATGGTAAAAATTGTGATGAACATAACACATGTGCAAAAAAAAAAAAATAAGAAAAAAAAATACACAGCTGACAATGCTCATGTGACAAGGTTTGTCGGAAGGGTAAGTGTCACTTAATGGCACTGTTGGAAACTCTTCTTGAAAGGTATACAGCCTATCAGTCGCAGTGTTGGTGCAAAGACAATATTCGCTTCCTGCATTTTGAAGGCCAAAACCTTCAACAAGCTGTCTGTTAAGTCCTCTGCAAGCAGGGGAGTGCTAAGTTATTAATGGGTACAGTGTGGGGATATCTCCTATATCTATTTCCCAAAGAAGACTACAAATAAAGTCTACATAACCAATCAACATCCCAATCCAATGATTCTTGGTTCATCTGCAATGTATTTGACATTATTTACCTAGTGATATTAAAATCATTGGAAATTGACTACAGACGTGAGTTAGGAAACATAGAAAAGTCTTAAGATTTTCACCCTGATCACTCTGTTTAATCATACTCACTTAGGAAGAATTCTTTTGGAAAGTACCTCTGTTTCTTGTAAAGTACAAGGACTGAGTGTATTTATATGTACTTGTCATATATAATCTTTGGTATGAATAGATAAACTGATAGTTGGCTTCAAGAGCACGGAGTAGCAAAGCATACTTTTGCTTCTCACACAGCATTTTCATTTATCAGGCTTGACGCTTCCCTTTTAAAGTGTCGCCAACACAAGATTAACATCTTTTAAGCAATTTTTTCGATGACTTCCTACCTCAAACTTTTCCCCAAGGTGAGAGAAGAAGAGGCCCATGGCTTTTTGCCAAAGTGACAACCCCCCCCCCCCACAACAGCAACAACAACAAAAAATACCCTCCCGATGCATGCTCACTGTGAATATCCTTTAAACATTACATATAATGAGCATCTGTGCAATGCATGGAGTATTCACCAAATGTGTGATTTACCCCCTTTGCGTACATACACATCATCACCTGAGAACAAGAAGGGCACTACTGCGTTCTAAGATTTTAAGCGTAAATAAAAAGGAAACATTAATTTTCATGAAGTAATAAGTTGAATTAAATGATAGAGGGTAGATCAATAAGCACTGCTCCATATACAGGGTAAGCATAAGTCACCCACTTCGTGGTTTTAATTTCTAACAATCTACCGAAAATGAAAACAATCTGAAATCGACACCATGATGTACAGGAGATTGAGCTCTACAACAATATCTCAATATCCCCCGCCCCTAATTGCAATAAAGCCCTTCTGGTTCTCAGTTGACGATGCATATTCTAGCAACTCACTCACTGCTATCGGAAAGCAACTGCCACATCAACTTCCCAGAAGTTTCCCCCCCCCCCATGACATCTGTTTGAATGTCTTCCAGCAGCTGTTCTTATAGTTTGAAGCCAATCTCTCAAGAGTGCAGCAACTGCCTCTTTCCTTCATATCCCACAAACAATGATGATGTTCAAAATGATTGTCTGCGCTCATGTTTATGTGACACTGCTGTTACACAGCTACAATATGAATTTACAAAAGTAATGTGAACTTTGTACTATGCATTACTTTTTGTTTGATGAAAATAGAGTTTGATTGAATGGAAGTGAATTGAAAATGATTTGAATTGAGCAGAAAACAGTACGGATGAACTACAAGTGTACACTCATGTGTGCTGTCCCCAAAGACATACCATATGCAGGAGACACAGCAGGGCAGCAAGGTATGCTAAGTTGCAGGAAATGTCTACACTCTGACACGGACTACATACAGTTGTGAGTCATCTTCCTTCTCACAATTGACGTAACCATTGCAAAATGCTGAGTTTGATACATTTGCATGCTCCGAAAGTAATGGGGAGACAGTGTGCAGTAGGCCATATAGTCCTTTGGACATCCTAGATTTCAATGACGGATCAAGAACACAAAGAAGAACATAAACAAACAAACACATAACAATCTGGTCTTTCTAAGGCACCTCAACACTATCTCAGTTTTGTGGTCATCTGTGCTAGAGACCAATAAAACTAAATCAGAGCCATACATTAGTGTGGTTGGGTTTTGGCAGCCAGCTTTAAAAAATGTTCTGATTCTGCCAGGTAGTGAAGATAAACTTGAATATGATCCAAAATCAAAATGGTAAATCTCAGATAAACACTTATCATCCTTATGGTCTGTTCCTGTTTTCTACAAGTGTGAAATGTAAACCACAGACATTTAGGCAAGGGGCTTCATTGTATGCAGATGATGGTTTTATAATTTGTACTGCAAATAAATTCTATTGAATTTTAATAACATGTTTGGATTACTTCTTTTATCAGTGATTATGTGATCATAAAACAATAAAACAATACATCTGAAGGGAAATGAAACCCAAATAATACATGTGAATTGAGTGAGTAATGCAATATTAGTAGAACACATCACTGAAAGTTTGAGAAAACTCAGACAATCCATTCAAAAGTCACATAATTTTTAAAGTTTTGTGGTGTCATATATAGAAAACAATAAGAAAGAAACATAAAGAGAATTCAACAAATGTCATTATTTCATAAAAGTATACATTCCTTTGACTTGTTCCAGACATATGTTTAGGGTAATACCATTCCAATTGCTTTTTTTTAAGAGTTAAGCCAAGTGCTCCGATATCATGCTAGCAAAGTGGAAATATGTTAAATTATCTTAATTTTCTTTATATTGTTGTCCAAAATTGTTGTCACAAAATGCAGCACCAAAACTTAATAGATTATTAACTTTTAAACAGATTGTCAGATTTTTGTCAAACTTTCACTGACGTATCTACTGATGATGCTGCATTCACTCAATGCACAATACATTTGGGCTTTATTCTCCTTTTACATCACTCCCCTCTGCCCTTAGAAAATAAAATAAATCAGACATACAAACAAATTGTGCGGATGGCACATTAAAAGAGAGATACTTTTTCTGAGGTGACACCCACAACAATTGCCAGTCTAACTTGGGGATATTATTGTTAATCACAAATGAACTGTGATAAATGCACTTGAGCTGTTGGGAGTGTTATATTTCAATCAAACCTAGAGTAAACAACTCATGTGATATTTCAGTAATTAAAATAGATGTAGCTTGAAATGAAGCAACGATCTCAATCAACCTCCTTCTCCATATTCCATGTCATGCTATGGATTACATGTGTAAAGGGAGAAAAAGGTGATAAATCAGTGCATTCTATCAAATGTGGTTACAAAGACAGAAAAATTGTGAGTCACTATACACCAGAATCACGTAGAAAAGCACTAATCCCACTTTGTGCTAATTCCGTTCCACAGATTCCTCTGCGAATCTTTCAATTGCAAGAAACTGTTCCTCTTGGCAAACCAAACAGCTGAATCAGATGGAGAAAAAAACCCAACAACAACAACAAAATCAAGACTGAACTACAGCAACTCAGATGCGTGATTCATGCACGTTTCCTATTTATAGCTGGCAACATTTGACTGTTGCTTTCCTGCCAATTCGTGATCTGGGGAAAACTGAATGACTCTCGGTGGCACTCAGAGAACCATGGAAGCATAACAATTGATACACCGCACTCGTGGTCAACACCGGCAAAGCTCTGCAAAGTTTACATTTTTGAAGTGTACGTTGTCAAAGTTTTTTCCAAACTTCCCGAAAACTTCTCTTGAGACTTCAAACTCAAACTTGGGAAATTTCCTGAAGAACTGCGAATCTTCTTGAAACTGAAACTTTGCAAGTTTGTCATATAACCTGTCCGCTACCTGTTTACAGTGGTGCCTCTAAAGTACACAGTAATTGGGATACAATGTGCATGTGTCCATTACTTACATAACAATCAATAGCTGTCAAACACTTTCTTCTTGTTGCGCATGCACATCAGTGAACAAAACTTTAAGAACTGAAACTTTGAGAAGTTTGGCTGCCGGTGTGAGCAAACTTCATGAAGAGCTCTCAAAATTAAACTTTGAGAAGTTTTGCCAGTGTGACTGCTGCTTGTGCTTTATGAGAGAAAAAGAAAGAGAGAGAGAAAGAGAGAGAGAAAAGGGGAAAAAAACCCAACAAAACTTGCATGCATGATTGCAAGTGCCACAGAAACAGTGGCCCATTTTATTGTAATTTGATAATTTGATAATTTGACATGGTGAGATATTCCCTTCAAATGCATTACTTATGAAAAGAAATGATCTTTATCAGGAAGAAATCTAAGTTTCCTGTCATTGTCATTCCTTTCATTTTAATTTTACTAGTGATGAGCTGGTTGTTTCATCTAGTGTGATAATCTAATTCATGACGGCATTTCGGTTTTTTTTTCTCGCACAGAGGACTTTTCTGAACATCTGTAAAAACAGAACAGAACAGAACAGAACAAAAAAAAAAAACAACAAACAACCAAATACAGACAATGACCAAGAACAAATCACATCCACAAACAAAGCTTTTCAATTGCCCCTTAATCCATTGTAAATTTAGATCTGGTGTTAAAATGATCTCTTCAAAATCTTATAATGTTTGAGACATCCTTTCCATTCATACAAAGTTTGATCACATTTGGACATTTTGCTTCCTTCCTTCAACAAATTGCTTCTTGAAGAGAAATTATGGGGATATTAGTAACACCTTATCCATTGTTCATGTGACAGAATGACAAATTTGTGCTTTGGCAGACTTTAATGCTCTGAGGACAAGCACTCTTGCTTGGCCTAATCCTAACCACTGCTTTTTCCTTTCCCATAGCCCTGAGGACTAGCCCCAAACCATTAGCCCTCTTCCTCAATAAAAAAAAAAGTAAAGTACTATCCCCACCCCAGTCTTGCCTTGCTACAGATGGTATCAACGCAGCAGCTGTTGTCAGAGGCAGCTCTGGTTGAATCACAGTTTATCGATATGGGTAAGGAACTGAAAGTTGGTAGATTCTGCTCGTGCTCACTCGGCGGGTGGTGAAAGGGCGAGCCTTGCTCACTCATCTTTTGACCTACTTCATCTTCCTTACAAACTCTGCTCCCATCTTGCTGCCAGCCTTGTACCCCTTTCCTGCGCCTCTAATTATAGGGCTGGATGGCTGGTTGGGTGGGGGCATGGGGAGGGATAAGGGACATACAGGAGAGGGCAGGAGGGGTGGGGTTGCTGGGGGAAGATCAAGTTCAATTGAGAGGGGTGGTAAGGAAAGAGTGAAGGCTGCTTCCAGTATGCCCACGAACGTGATTAGAAAAGGCTGCTGAAGATTATATAATCTCACTGCGGTGTTAACTCCTAACGACTTGGATTTCAGTAGGTAAATGAATAGGGATTCATACGTAGTGCACAAGTGTAGTGGCTGGATGGATTTAGTGATGGCCATGATGATTGTTCAAGCCTAACTTTACAAACATTTTAAAAAAATTGGCACTGTCCAAAAATATTCAAGATTATCTGATTTGTATCTCTTTTTATACACTCTTTTGTTATTCTATGATAATGATAGTAGTAGCAGTAATAGTAGCAGCATTAATAATAATGATGATGATAATCATCATCGTCGTCATCATCATCATTGTCGTCATCATCATCATCATCATAACGATAATTATATCACAATCATAATTATTATCATCATTATGCCATCATAATCATGATAACAACTACAATATCTTAAGTTCAGTGTTTCTCTTTTCTGGGAAGGAGGGGGGGGGGGGGGGGCAGGGAGAGCAGAGGAAATTGGGGACAAATGGAGATGGGTAGACTGGCTGAATTTAGGGAATTAAGGGCGATAACTAATCATAATGTGTAAGGAGACAGAGACAATAATTAGGATGTGCTTCCAGAATGGGATTATGGAGTGTTGATAGGAAAATAACACACGTAAAGTTCAATGCCATACAGAAAGAAAAAAAAAATAACCAGATTAAGGATCAGGGCGACCAAGAGCAAACCGGAGCAACAACGCGACTGAGCAAAACAGAAGAGGGATAAAAAGAGAGGGAGAGGGTTGATAATGAGATAATGATGCTGACGAGAAAGACGATGAGGGCACGAAGGAAGACGTCGCCGGCACTAGCTAGAGCAGAATTTTGGCAAACTCGAGAGCGGAAGTGTATAGTTGTTGGGAGGTATCCGTAGCTTTGAGGTGGATTGGAGGGAGCAAGATGAAAACAAACAAACAAACAAATAAACAAAAGAAGGAGAAGAGGTGGAACCAGAGTTTCAAAATGGAATGGATGAAAGTAGTGGAGAATGAAATAAACCGCAGAGCTGTATTGACTGGTTAAAAAAAAATGCAAAGACATTGCCATACAGTGTATCAAGGGTAACAGGATATCTTCCAACTTCATGCATGCGAATCTCATTTGTCCTTACTGAACTTCCTGATATATCATGTGGAATGGTGTCTCTATTACAAGGCTAATGCAAAAAAAAAAAAGAAAAAAATTGTTAAGGCCTTGTATGCATACCTGATCAACACAATTTTGGAAAGGTACGAGTAAAAAATAAAATAAAAATGTTTTTCAGCACTACATAACTGACAAACTTTGTCTCAGAACACTAATCCCAACCAGAAAAGACTTAAAAGCATGACGAATGTGCAGGCAAGCCTATCAAGCATAAATCATTTCTATTTCCTGTGACGAGATGCTCGACTATGGACGTCACAACAATTGAGGTCATTATGCACCCGTCCAACATCACCACCTGTGGCTTCTGGCAGGAAAAAAAAAAATCAAAACTTTAAGGCGTGTCATTCTTTGGCTCTCCATAGTCCCCTCTTACTAAGACGCTAGTCAGAACTTCACAATGACGTAGGTACGCACCACTTGAGCCAAATGATTAAAGTAATCCATGCTGACACTGGACCCTGTCACTTTGTAAAGGAACAGGTGAACACTGACCTATCTCACCCCTGAGATTCAACCACAGATACCTGTAGCAGCTGAAAGAGTGAGGGTGCAAAACTATATGTCTTTGTTCTAAAAATGAACTGCCAAGCATGACTGCCACCATCACAAGCATCTCAAATAATTCAAACTTTTTCATACAATGCACAACGGGACACAAACAAATAAATGTCAGATCATGGAACATGCCCCTCCCTAGTCATGTTCACCAATTTGCTCTTATCCTCACTGGCAAGGTATCTTTTAAATACTCTTACGAAAACATTGACATCTAACTTTATTTCTGCTCCAACTCTTCGTAATTCCCTAAATATTCTGTCATGAGGTACCCTTCAGACTGATATATTTCATCCAATGTCATCAAGTCTGTGACTGATGCCAAAATAAATCTCAACAACCTGATATGATTTTTGCAGGGGTTTGTGCAACAAAAAAAAAAAAAAATCCCATGGAAATTTGAAAGTCAGGGTTCAGCAACTGCTATTTTCTATTCATCACAAAGACAATACTGGGATGTTGATCAGAAGTGAGTTTGTATAAAGGAAGTGCTGTTGCTTCGCATCTGACACGGGGAAAGACTTTTATCCTACCCCCATCCCCCCAATCTTTTAACTTAGAATCCCCACAGTACTATCAAGCTGTACCATCCAATGTAGATGAGAATTCTAGTTATCAGACACAAAATACACTGAATGTTTGCTACTCTTTGTCCTCTGAGGGAATCATAGCCATCATCATCTCGTCATCATCATCATCATCATCATCGTCATCATCGTCATCATCATCATCATCATCATCATCATCAACATTATCATCATCATCAACATTATCATCGTCATCACCATCGTCATCACCATCATCAACATAATCATTAACATCACCACCATCATCATCGTTATCACAATTATCATCATCATCATCGTCGCTATCATCAGCTGATAGACACAAATATAATGGTCACCTAATCTATACCACGGTCACCAGCATGGCCCTATAAAATTTGAAGTACATTGATTCAGAGAACTTAATATGGAACATAAGTTGGTGATAGCGAGAGAAGGAGACAGACAGATAAAAACAGATAGATATATATAAATATATATATATATAGAGAGAAAAGAGATGGAAAGAGATAGAAATGGATAAAGAACAGAAAAAAAGTGAGAGCAGAGTCATAGGTTTAAAGAAAAACAACTTCTCTTCTATCTTACAAGAGAGAAATATGGAATAGGAATGAGTAAAAGAGAAAAAAAGAAAAAAAAAAAGGACATAACCTGCTCATCTTCGGTTTTCCCCTAAAATTGTTTTTGACAGGCAAGTATGACTTTGGGTCTTCCCATAGCCATTCAATGTAAGATTAGAGCTAAAATTAGAATGAATCGAGGTTTTCGGGAAGGGTGATATTGCTTTGCCACTGTTAAAAAAAAAAGAAGAAGGGGAGAAAAAAAAAAGAGAAGGTGTAGGCTAGACAGCATAAATTTTGATGACCTGTTTTGACATGATGGTACTGAGCCTCCAGCTGACGTGGATGAAAACAACAAACCTTCGCAGGCCACAGCTAATTGGTCTGGATGACATAGGATCACAAGACAGTTAACTTCTCATCAAAATTGTCCCACAGGGCAAAAGCCTTTGGTTTGATCCTACCACTTTGATAATTTTACAAGCACCTGATAAGCTATGAGACTGATAAGAAACAAATTGTATTTTGAGGGAAAATATGCTTTTGTGTATGATTTCATGCAATTTTTAAAGTAGTTATGACCAAGTAAATAATAATGACCATCAGGGAGGCTGCTTTCCTTTTCTTTACATCTACTATAGATAACTGTCCTTAAATTCTATGTAGATTTTGTTTCCTTCAGGTGCTATCATTCATGTTAGAAGAGAACTACACAGTCACTGATTTTTATCTTTTACAAACTAATGCAAAAGAAAAAAAGCCGGTTTGCAACATTTTAACTCCTATAATTTGAACCTCAACACATCTTTCATATTCTGAACACAGCTGGTGCCTGGATGCACATGTGAAATGCTAGAAAACTGAGTTCAGTTATCGATAAACATCTACTTTAAGAGTGGCTCATGGTAAAATATTTGCCTTGCAGAAATCTGTATTATTGTATATATAAAAAATCTCCTGTTTATGAGGTTATAAACTACACAACTTTCTTAATAACTTAAGTTATTTCTTCATGTATTTTCATACCTGCAAACCCCTTTTTACTTTGCATGCATTACCAACTGGGTTCTGAAAAAGGCATTTGGTGCCTGAAGGGTGCAGTGAATATTCACAGTGAAGTACCAGCATGTCTTGCAGTTTGATAAGAAAGTATCATTCTGCATTTCCTTTGGGTCTCTGGATCCATTTAATATCTGTCTTGTTGTTCCAAGATGAAGATCTATTTGACCAGTTGCATATACAATAATGATTTTTTTTTTCTTTTAAACCACATACCGCATGATGATTTTTCTTCTTTTAAGCCACATAATGCATGTTATGTCACATCTCCAAAAGTCAGCCATGATCATCAAAAGCTTTAAATGTGTCAATTTCCATATGAAATTTTTAAAATTGTTCATTAGGACTGCAGGATGTTTTAAGCTGCCAGTCAACCCTACACATTACTCTTCCCCTAAATTGAGATGATTTTTGTGATGTTCTCTAAAAATGGTGACCAAGTACACGTGCTTATTCATTGCACTCTCCATTTCTCATTTGCAATCAAAATATTTCTTGCCTTAACTTGATCCTTCCAAGTTCTATTACTTAAAACTTTTAAAACTTTTTAAAACTCTATTACTGCTCACTTTCTTCAACAGATTTCACAAAGCTACTTGCAAAATAGAACTATATCAAACATGATTGTGATTACTATGTACAGGAAATATATCATTTTAACTAATCAATGCACTCAACATTGCAGTCTCCTGCCCCCCAAAAAAGTTATACTAAACAATCTTTTAGAACAATGTAATGCTTTGTATAAGATATGCCAAACAGCACAGAGGGGCAATGGGAAAAAGAAGGCAAGAAAAGGAAAGCACAATCTACCTCCAGGCCCCCGGTAACTAGGAGAAGATTCTCACACAATGACTAGTCTATCTTTAGCGGCAGCTCTCAACAATTGCTTGGTCTCATCACACGCATACAATAAGTCTGTATTGGATCCACTCGCTGCAATACTAGGAAGCTGTTTAAAGGCAACACGGTAACAATAAATGAAGGAAAACATACTAGAATTTTCCCCTTTTTTGTTGCTTGTTATTTTGTTTCTTTTTGGGCCGTGTGATACACTGTTTTTTGTTTTGTTTTGTTTTTGACTAATAGTAAGCTGTGTTGATATATTAAAAGGGAATTTTGGTTATGGTTTCATTGCAGAAGCCACAAAAATGATGTGTGTGAAAGAACTCCACTGTATGGGCATCACTGCATGCTCATTTCAAAAGTTACACTTACAACCCAAGCTGTGCTATTTCACATGTATCAACTGTCAAAATTTACTCAAAATGGTTCAAGACTCTGCAAATTTATGTATATTCTAGGATTCTATGAACTAGTTACAAATTTTACATCACAGAGCACCTGTTGTTGTTTTTGTTGTTGTTGCTGTTGTTGTTGCTTGTCCTATAGTATTGGTAACATCAATCCTTTGCATGTAATGTATGTCTGGTTATAAATACAAGTACACTTGATGAGGAATAAGGGGGATATCTTCAGTGCCTATGACACCCCTCCCTGTTAAAAAGAAAATGTAACCAACATATAATACATGTGTAACACTATCCCCCCAAAAAAATGTTCAGTTTTTTTTTTTCTGAATTGAAAATTTCTCCTGAGCACTCATTTGGACAAAAAGTGGCAGGGTATTATGGTAGCATTATAACTTTTAATTGTCCTCATGGATGTATACACTGAAATATTATAGGGGAGAAACCATGATGACAACAGAGTGTGTTTTGACCATAGCACATACTGTATGTAGGTCCTAACACAATAATGTATCAGGGGGGAAGTGGCCAATAATCACTCCAGCTCCATGCATACGATAGTTCCCCCCCCCCCCCCCCGTCACGCCCCCACTATCCCCTCCCCCATGACACTCATTCCGTCACCCTCACAGACTTGAACTTCATATCTTTCCTGCTCTTGACACTTTCAAAAAGATATTGTACCGCTATTCAGCAAAGAGAAAAAAAAAAGACAAAGAGACAAAGGCAGAGAAGAACTATCTCAAAGAGGAAAATAAAAAGAGAAATTAATGTGCTTTATGCCAATCGCAATAATTGACGCTTGAATTTAAAGTCACTTGCACAGAGATACCATGGAAATACAGGGAGAGGACTTTCGCATGGTGGTGGAAACCGCAGAACATAAGTAGCATACAGATTATTATATCCGCAAACTGTGTCTGTTATAATCTCGCATAACCACATCATCGCCCCATCAAATTGAATGAGTGTGCCATAAAACGAGGGACAAAAAGAGGGGGAGAAGGAAAGGAGGAGCTCTAGTTTTTCGTTACCATATCTCAAAATTTTCATCTGCCTACATACAGCCAGAATTAACCTGAGATTTATTACAAGGCGACACAGAAAACATAAACAGCACGTATTTTTCAAATAGGGTCATTCAGAGTATGAAGATTTCATAAGGCTTCCTGGGTAATGGAAACCATGTTTCACATGCAAGGACTAACAGCAGCAAATCACATGGAATTTCTGAAGTCTGTAAACTTACACAAAATGTGAGATGAAAATGTTTGGTTTTTGTCTCTAATTTCTCAACCTCAATGTCATAATCATATAATAATTGAAATCCACAAGAGAAATGGTGAAAAACCTTTGATTCATGAATATGATATTTGGATAAATATGATTTTATATATCACATTACAGCATGGAGGATTGCTGATAATGAGAAGCAAATTTATGCACCAATTCATATATTAATGATTGTAATTAAATGAGGAAAAATATTCTGGAAATTAGACATTAAAGGTTCCAGTGAAATGGAGAGAAGACAACTTTAATGTGTATTTTATCGATATATGTCATTGTTAACTGTCAACAATTTATTACAAGAATAGAAAGTATAATTTTGGTTAATGTCAAGCACATGCCAACCCATCGTCACTAAGATTATCCGAAAATATGAAGTTTCATGTTCTACAAATAAAAAGCCTGCTAATACCAAACATCAAGATGATCTACTTTAAACTCTCTGAGTTTTTGGAAGCACTTTGTGTTTTCTTTGTCACATGTGTAATGTTACTGTTCTTCATGTTAGGCTGATACCTGAGATCATACAGACAATAATCTGTGAAAACTTCCCAAAGAAAATCCATTCACTATTAAAAAGATAAGTTTACAACACAGTATGTTGTAACAGCTAATCAAAACTGCTTGTTTACACTATATGGAAATGCCTTTCTTCAATCTGCTAAAGGTGAGTTATATATCCTAAGGTCTTTGTTTTCTTTTCGTACACATTTTTAATGTCAGTGCTAGCCTCAAATACTGTATATGTATATATATTTTCATGGGATTTTTATATTTATGAATTTAGTGGGTAAGGTGCTACACACAACTTAAGCAACATGTAAAAATATCAACTATGATCCTTACATAAATGCGACACACATGCTTACATTTCTCTGCTCATTCCTGTATACTCCGCAATCGCAAATTTAACCATCACAAAATTGTTGAGAAGTTCCAATTCGCAAAGAATTAGACTCACTAAATACATGGTGTAAACAGCATACACATCAGCATCTGACATACTGATCAGTTTAAAGATGGCCGCCAGTATTAATCACAACAAATCAAATTGGAGAAACAAACTTAGGCCTACTGAGTGTGGGGGAAGGGCATATTCTTTTTCTTTTTTTTTTCTTTTCAGTATTACGTCTTGGTGTGACCCTTAAAGCTTGAAATTGGCAGTGACGCAAATAGCTTCATGGGAGACGGCATAACAAATTGAATCTTTGTGTCTCCAAGGTTTCGGCAGAGGAAGTAGCCGAGGCTCTGAGTTGGTGCCCCTATGAACACTTGCTGATAAAAATATATTTCCTGCTGTGAACTGGGGCAACCATTTAATTTTTTTTTTCATTACAAAGAATATACATTCATCTTTTTGAAGGCAGTATCCCTTGTTTGTTATCATATCTGTTGAGCATCCATCGCTGATAGAAAATCCCTAGCTCGTATTTTAGATTTCAAGAGCTATTCAAATATAAAATAAACAATGTGAAAACAGAACTCTAGGCATACATGTCAACCAAATCTGCTTTTCATGTCACACTTAAAGGCAAAATGAAGTCAGAGGTGAATGTTTTCTTCATTTCAATTCATTTACTATACAAGCAAATATTCATGCTTAGTTCAAGATGCAAGTAAATTTGACATGCAATCACTGCTTAATTCAACCTATCACAAAAGATGCGTGAAATTATTGCTATGTGATTCCTACTTGCCAGCAAAGCACAAGTGCAACAAAATTACAGCTTTCTATACTATGCAGGTCTCTGAAGTAATATGTAATATTTGTTATTGGTTAATCCCAGAGTCACACTGCATTCATATTCCTTGGTTCAATACCTTCAAACATTTGCTTCCATTCTGGCCCTGATGTCTCTTGAGCAGCACAGTAGATTTTTTTTTCTTCATGCAAGAATATGAGAAGTTTTAAGGATGATGCATGTGCCAAGAAGAGGAGTCATACACCTGAGCATGCCAAAGATGAGATGCAGATGATGCAGATTCATTCGGAGGAGACAGGAAAGATGTCTCGAAGGAGACATCCACACGTGCAGTGGTCCTGAACCATGCTTGCAAGGCAAGAGGAGGTCCATGCTATGGCATAATCCACCTTACCTGCTGGTATCCTGTTATTAACTGGCGTCTCTTCCCCCTCCGCATTCTTGTTCTCCACCGCCTCCTCCTCCTCTTCCTCCTTCAATTCGCTGTCTGCTAGTGGCACTCGGGGGCTGGGCGAGACGGATGCCTGGCGGGGAGGGAGTGGAGGGGGGTCTTTTGTTTTACTGGACGAGGCGGATGAGGGGAACACCTTGCTGATTGCCGCACTTGATTTGGAAGATTTGAAGGTCCTCCAGAAGCTCTGTGACGGGCTCTTGGTCTTCTTCGGTAACTGTGAGTTTGTGCTCGCGGCATATTTTTTGGCGGTACTGCTGGACTTTGCTGCATTGAACTTGTTCCGTAGCTCAACCTCTGCAGGATCAAATACTGATTGCCTTGGTGGTAATGGTGGAGGTACTTGGTTCTCCTCGCTGGGCGCTGGGGGCGCCTTTGAGAGATCTTGCTTAGGCACTGTGTCTTTGACTTTATTTTCGCTGCTTCCACGCACGGGGAGCGGTGGAGGCGATTTAAAAGTGAAGTTTCCCGTGGTGGCTGCGGCCTGCCACATGCGCCTCCGCAGCACCGGGGAGACGGACGCCGAGCTGAAGAGCTTCTCAAACTCCAACCGTTCGCTCGCATTGCCTGTCGGGATGAAGTGTGTGGGAGGCAGAACGGGTGACAGAGTTGGTGATGTGTTGTTGGTGGTGGTGTTGTTGGTGGTGTTGTTGTTGGTAGTGGTGGTGGTGGTGGGTGTTGAGTTGTTGGGAGGGGGTGGGGGCGGTGCCCGTGCCGGCATCTTCTCCCGGATGGCAAAGCTGCGCTCTAGACGGAAACATCGGGACAAAGAGGCAATGGTATTATTTACAGAGAGGGGGGCCGGGGCTACCTCATCATGCACATGCACTACGGAGGGACCACATAGCATGCATCACCTTTCTGAGGCCATTCAAGGATCTAGCTCATCCTGATTAAATCTAATCTCTCTATCTTCCTGTCCTCTAAAAAAAGAATGATCCAATTTAAATTCCTTGTACATATGTGAAGCATTTTCTTTCTTAAGTGTTGGAATTTTCCAAAATGACCTTGAATGACCTCAAAGTTGGGCTCCAGAAAACTTTATTAAGAAGATGTATGTTAAAAAAAGAGGTTATTTCAATTGCCAATCGCAGGCTTGTATAGCATCATTCTCAGAAAGAGCGTCCATCAGGGAGAGAAGAAGCGACCAGAAATAGGAGATTGAGTCTAGAAGCTGTGCAAATGCCACAAGCAGCAGGGGTTGAAAGCAGGAATTTATTAACCCTTTGAATGTAGACTCATCTGTACGCTAGATGATCTGTGTGCTTTGACGATGGGTAGTAATGAGTCAGTGGGTTAATGTAGACTGGAAATGACTGCCAGGCTAAAATTAATATCAGAGTGACAGAGGGCAGATGCAGCATGATGAACAATATCCAAGCAAAGGGTTGGGTTTGTTTCATTCCATGTCCGGCATTTTACTACAGACGGCTCATCTGAAATCCTGAGATAATTTCTGCAAGAGTGCAGACATCCCTATGCAAACAAATTTACCTGGAATCCCTTTAAAAGAGCTCAAAGCAACCAGATATAAAATCCCAAGCAGAATATCTCCCTTTCGCAAATGCAAGCACAAATGGCACTAACATGGTTCTTACAACAGGTTCCCTCATAAATCTAAATAATTTATACATTTATCCATAATTATATATGAAGAGTTTGTTTGCAAAAACCAATAAGTCCATTTTTGAAGATTTTAAAGTACGGTCTCTGTCATAAAGTACAAAATAATACCTTTTAAATGATATATTGGTCACTACATATAAAGGTATATTTTTGAAGTTATATGATGGTCAAAAGAAGCAAAAATGTTCTTATTATTCTCTTTTTCTTTTACCTTTATTTGCAAATATCTCCATTTGACAACTATGGACTTAGCGGTTTTTGCAAACAAACTCTTCATATAATGTCAAATGTAATAATTAAAAGGTATTTGTTCAAGTCTTCCTCTTTCTTCAAGCACTATTACATTATTTTACAAATATGTATGGTACTGATTTGGGCATCATTTGATGGACAAATGGCCTATTGGCAAAAAAAAAAAAAAATGTTTGCATTAAATTGCTAGCCAAAAGGTTGTATCTCCTTTCCAAGGAGATTATGATGGACTATGCATTATATGTATCCTTCATAGAGTCAAAAATTCATTAAACAATGAGCATTTCAGAAATGATATCAGAACGCAGAGCAATTTGAGATGGATGTGAGAAGGAAGAGCAGCTAAAGGGGTGACAAAGAATAAGACAAAAAGAGAAGATTAGACAGAAGAAGTGTAAGTGGAATGACAAATAAGTAAATTGATGACATATACCTATCTATCTTCCAATACCTACATCTCTCTCCCTCTCTACCTAGATATCCATCAATCTGTTGGGTTTGTCTATCCATCCATCTATCTATCTATCTATCTATCTATCTATCTATGTATCTATGTATCTATCTATCTATCTATCTATCTATCTATCTATCTATCTATCTATCTATCTATCTATGAGTATACTTGTTTGAATATTATCTACATATCCCTACTTACTTTTTAACGTTTTTCTTTCTATGCATTTATCTATCTTTTCTGCAGCCACATTTTATAAGCATAATATGCATTGATCCTGTCATAATTATGTCAGACAGATACATAGGTTATTTTTTCCAATTATTAGTTATTGCTCATGAGGGGACTTCAAATTAGAAATTTTGCTTTCCAGCAGTCACAGATCCCCTCTCTTTCCCACAAATTTGTTTTGGTACAGTTAGAAAAGTCACAGTATATAACTGCACTTTTGTTCCTAGTATTTTCTTTTATTATCATAAAAAAAATAATGTTGTACTGATTGGTATAACTATGTACATAAAAATGATAAACTGTAATTATACTTCCTTTCAAATGAAGATTGATGCAATGAAATGGGTGGGATAGATGAATAGATAGATGACTAAGTAAAAGAGGACAAACCAGGAAAGGAGGTTATCATGCAGATCGAGATGTGGAGAGTGTTTTGAGTATTACCATCATACCTCTAAATGGGAGTGGAGGTTGGTGGTGTGCATATTTGGGAGCTGGGCTGCACAGCCCGATGGTAGCCACGGCTGCATACATAAAGCCCCTTCCGAACCGGAACAACGATGAAAAAACTATGTGAGACCTACTATATCTTAGTATGTATACTATATCCACAAAACCAGCAATACGATCGACCGACGAGACCATTAACGGATGATCCAAAACCACTGCCTGCTCTGTCGGAGGCAGCGGTAGTTCTCCCTGGCGACTCACTGCATATTTGGGGGTCTCTCTCCACCACAGAAAAGCAAAATAACAACAAAAGTTACTCCTTTTAAATCTCCAAGGACCATAGACAAAAATATGCAATCAATGGGTCCACCAAGGAAGAAAGGACAATGTGGAAACTGCCAGAAATTCTGGGTGACCTGTTAGTAGTATACTTCTCTACATTATTTCTCCTTCTTTGGCAACAAGATGAACTTCAATTTGTTGGTCGCTCAGAAAATTTTTGGCTTTTTACTTTCCTGTTGCCATGGAAAGTCGGTCACGGTGGATGGGCAACCACTAAAATGTGACAGCTGCCCTTCTGCACGCAATGAACAGGGCAAAGTTGGGCTGCATTTCAAGGAATACCAAAATTAAGTTGAATTATTTCTGTTCAGTTGTAGAAATCTCTGCTTATCACATGTTCCCCCCACTGCATGTGCACGCTGGTTCTCCTGTGTATAAATCCAAAGTATTCACAAAGCGCGTACAGTCCTTATGGGGAAGACGAGTAAATCCAATCAATCTTTTCTGGTTGATTGGTGCCGCTCTGGAAATTCTCTCCCCTCACATGAAAATATTCCTCGATCCAATAAGTTTTAGGGCAGGTGCTGGAAAACAGAAAATTCATATAGTGTGACACAAGAAATTTGTTTATATCCAAATCAAAGAATCCAGGGCAATGAAGCTTTCTCCTCCTATGTTCTATCTCAGTAGCAATGAGAAATCTCTTCTAGTGAAGAGCAAAGGAAGAGTTATTTCTGACAACACAGAGTTGATACTGCAAATGATAGCGTATAAGACACAACACGTAAAAAGGGAGGGAAGAAAACTTGTGCGTGCACACCATAGATGGCGCTATTAGCCACTCAACCCTAAGTGACGGCCTGTACGGGTTTGCCCCGTCTCACCGTCACAACGGGGGCGCGTGGTTGAGACGACTTGCGTCACAAGGAGGCGATCCCCCTACCCACCGTGACTCATCCCCTCCTTCCCCCACAAGTCACCCCCAGGGACACTAATTGGCCTTTATTAATGTGCCTATTTTCGCTCATTCACACTTTCCCCCTAGCCTGCTGTCAGCTTCAACACTTGGACATTCCCAAACTTTCCTGTTTTTTTCTACATGGGGAACATCAATCAAACTTTTTATTAACACAACTAGCATTTTTCTTTAGTTCATATATGGGTAAACAATATCTTAAATGTCTTCTAGCATTACATTCTACATTTCACTTTTGCTTTCTGTTCTGATGCACAATTTTTTATATTATGGGCTTCTTCATTGTAACTAAAAATTAAACACCAAAGAACTTCATTCCAAACTGCATTGTTTTTTTTAAAACTCCACCACTCCATTATATTTTTTTTTGAAGTATCCATGGAATACTCAGATAACATGATTTACAAAAATTCAAATGGTTATAACATGATTATTTGCCAGAATTGTCTGTCTCAAATTTGCTGTCGATGTCCAACCCTGTATAAAAACAAGTTTCTCATCGCACAGCCCAATTTCTATGCCTACAGATGTAGATGTTAACAAAATGCTATTTTGAGGTGGCTGAAAATTTGTCCATGGGCCAGATGCCAAGAGAAAAAGGGGGCTTGATCCCATCATAAAGGAATAATACTGATCATGTAGACACCTGTTGGTACTCCTTCAATATCATAGCAAATAACTCTTTCCTCTTAGACCAGATACTAAACTACTTGTACTTGAAATAGACACAGAAACACACCCTTTTGTTCTCAGTAAGTTTAACATGAATGGCTATTTGTTGATTTGGCAGTTGCATTGTTGAAGTGACTTGCATTAGTTGCAACAGGCACAACAGAGGCCAAGGAAGTATTCTGTATATAAATATTGAGTTTGAATATACATCCAAGTTTGCATGTATATGAAAGGTCACAAAATCACAAATGATGTTTGCAAAGATTATACTTCTGAATTTATTGATGATACAGCATTAAAAAAAAAGAAAGTATGAAAAGCATGTTCATCCGTATTTTTTTTTCTCTAATTAATTTAATTTCATCGGGACAGTGTAACAAAATGTTAAAGGGTTTGGTTAATTGCACTCCTTGAGCAAAAGAAACAACAACAACAACAACACATTCCAGTTCTTTCCTATACCTTCAATTAATGGGAAGACAAGATTGATGGCAAGCCTTGTGATCTTCACTCTGGTGATAGTTGAGAACGGTGTCTTTTCCTTAAAAACTATGATATTGTCTGTCTGTTTATGAACATTATTGTTTCTGTTATATTCATCTAGGTGAAATCAGGGAGGTCCCTGGTGAAATATAGAACTGAACTGAACTAAAGGGGAAAGCTTAATCAATGCATTAGTCAAAATTGAATGATTTTTCATCCCAAATGTCTGAGAATATAATATATCAGACAGAAGTTGACTAAGCAGCAGAATATAATCTGGGAGAAGACTGACATTTTTCATCCGTTTCCCTAGCAACATATCATCAGGTCCGGGAATCCTAAATGTCAAGCAACAAAGTGATTCACCCTGGACTTAAATGCAATAACCTGGCAAAGTTTGTTATTTCAAGGGTAGCAGCTGGTTGCCAAAAAATAAAAATGAATATATAAAAACATAGAAATAAGTATACGTATTTTGTCTACTAATGTTACAGTTTTCTAATCAACTTGGAACATAAACACATTTCTGAGTACCATGAAACAGAATTATTCACTCCCAGCTCTCACAAGCTTCCATACAAACTCTTAATACCAAATATTATCGTGCATCACAACACCAACAAAAAGTCGCACTCACTCAATTTGTGTGAGGACTCAAATAAGTGACATGGGTCAACATAGTCAATCTTGAGTTTTTCCTACTTTCTGAAATAGCATGTCTTCTTCTACATTATTCTAAAGTTTGGGATCATAAAATGTATGGAAAATTGTGTTTTGAGCCATTTTCTTTAATTGTGTGTAGAACAGTGTGATTACATGTGTCTTAGAGTCCCCTCCTCATTTCCTAAATCCCCTTTACACACTCTTCACTTTTAACTCTAATAACTTTTGAAAGGATAATGCTACTGCTTTGAAAGTTGGTATCAGTCATGGATAGAATGTGTTGATAAAGCATGACCAATTTCAACTTCATCTGACAATCCCTTCATTGCTGTTGCTATGAAGATTTACATTCCTTTTTGTCCCATTCTTTGCACAGAGCATGACTCAGTAAGCTTAATAAGCACTTGTATAGATCCTATACTTCAGAACCTCTTTTCTCAGTACACACTTTTCCAGAGTGTGTGATTTTTTTCCCCAACATTTAGATACTGTATAAGCTGTTATTTTCACGAGGGTTTAATTTTCATGAATTTCACGAATCACACTTGGATTGCGAATTTAACAACATGCAAATATGTCTCGATGCGCTTGGGTGATAGCGCATTTATGTTAATGTTGGCATCAATTCATGAAAACATCTCGCGAAAATGTCTATGACCTCCTCATTCGCAAAAATATCTGTACGTGAAAATAAAACAGCTTATAGAGTAGGTTCGAAGAGTCAATTTGAATTGAGTTATACATAATTTTAGAGCTTACAGTCTGCCCTTTTAGAGTCTGATCTTAGCTAGAAATCCATGTCTGGCGACTTTTTGTTGATTTTGTGAGTCAGGGTCAGGGGCGGATCTAGCTTTTTATAAAGGAGGGGGTTGGGGGCGGTATGCGAGGGAGCGTAGCGACCGAGCCCGAGTGAGCGGAGCGAGCGAGGGGGGGGGGGGAGGGTGTGGGAGGGGGGTGTCCCCCCCCCCCCCTACAGTAGGGAGAATTTTTGAAAACCTGTGTGTGAAAATGGCATTTTCTTGCATCTAAAACACCACTATTTTTGGTATAGAGGTCATTGCCATAAATAGAAAAAAAATAAAATTACAAATTAAAAAAAAAAAGATAAGAAAAAAAAAATGGTCCCCGGATTTTTTTTTTTTATTTTTTTTTTTTTTGGGGGGGGTTGCAACCCCCCCAACCCCCCCTCTAGATCCGCTTCTGAGGGTCACAAATGATGTTAATTGGGATATATTGCAAAATGATCCAGTTTGTGGAGTGTAAACCACAGAAAGTTTTTATATCATACACTTTTACTGCACTATTCAACTACATACATTCAGGAACATCTTTTTTCCCCCAACAGCTGAAAGCTCCCACACACTTCTGAAAAGCACATGACATGATTTCTGCCATTAAAAAAAAGTATGATGTAAAACAGAAAAGATCATGTATCCTTCCCCCGGACAAAATTCCCCTGATGGTGCATTTCTTGCCAAACCCATTTATGACATCCATTAGTCAGAGTTTATAGCTTCTTCAGCCTCAACTTCCCTAGCTAATCACTGGCTTGTACTGTATAACGACACTTAATGACACAATCTCTAATGTATCTACAACCACACAGGTCATGCTGTCTGATGCAAAGGAACAGAAAAAACAACAACACACACAATAATCATGTTAGCAGTTGTTCAGGAGATTTATCAACAAAATTTCAAACCAGAAGGTCGCCATGGTAACCCCGATTGCTCGTCTGGCAAATACAGAAGTGTAAAATGAGAGAGAAGAGCAAAGAGGTAAAGAGAGAAAGAGATATCTACGGAGAGAGAGGGAGAGAGAATGGTAAGGACAGAGGGAGAGGAGAGAGTGAGAGAAGAGAGAGAAAGATAGGGAGAGATAGATAAATATATGTAAAAAGAGAGATGGAGTATATAAAGGGTGAGGAAAAGCGCTCACAAATGATGCAAATGTCAGAATGCCACCCAAGGGCAGCCTGCGGCTTCTTCCTTCAGCGAGGCATGACTCGAGCCAGTCACAGACATGAATCACAATTCTTCTCCTGGCATGCAGCGGTCGCGAGCGAGGGAGCCCTTCATTTCCGTGGAAGTCTTAGGGAAAATAGCCGGCGGCACAATAACCTGGTAAACTCCCCCCAGGCCAGGCTTCAGTTGCCCAGTTTAGGAGATGTGCACCTCTTTTGTCGTCTTAACCTGCCCTTTTGACTGTCAGCAATCTTGCAATTTTTCCCCTATTAGGTCCAGAGTGGTAATACTGCATGCTTTTGAAGCCACGATATTTACATATGTGGTGTGTCATCACAACATCGAAAAACTGTAACATCATACAACTTTCATAAGCAAATTCCAGTCGCATGGGACACATACCATTCTGATCATTTTCTTTTGCAACTTGAACATGCCAAGAAAATGCACACTCAAAGCTGTTGCAGATTTTCTTTATGGATGTTGGACTCTATACTTATTCATGGAATTTGCTCCTTTTGTCCCTTCATGCCCCAGCATGTACACTGGCAGAGGACATTTTGTCCCCTTTATCCCAGAGTTTAGGTGAGATAGGATGACACTACAGACCAAAACACGCCCTGAAGCTAAATCACACACACACATGGGAAATGACTACTTCATAGCTCAAGAAACTCTGTTGTCTGGTTGCCACGATAATATGGAGACACTAATACTCACTTAAAGATGAAGTCATTTATAATTCTGTCCATCTATCTTTCCGTCCCTTCTTCAGTCTCTCACTTCAAAGAGAGTTTTAATACCAGATGTCACTGGCTCACGAGTTAGTTTGCAATGACATCTAATATATTTGGTTCCACCCTGCTGTCTGCTTAGTAGTCTATTCTATATCCATATACCTACCTTATCTCTCTCTCTCTCTTTCTCTTTTATCTATCTCCCTCTATGTATCTAGATCTATCGTAATCATCTTCTCACCAGATCCACTTTCATTTATTCTTTCACCTTTTAGCTTTATGTCTGTCTGTCTCAGAGTATGTTTGTTACTCTGTCTACCTACCTATCTAACAATCAATCAATCAATCAATCAATCAATCAATCAATCAATCAATCAATCAATCAATCAATCAATCAATCAATCAATCAATCAATCAATCAATCAATCAATCAATCAGGCTTTCTATCTACCAATCTATCTTTCAACTTATATGTTAAGTCATCTATCTATCCATTTATTTCTTTGTCTGTCTATTCATTTCTATTTCTGTCAGTATATCACCTAATACACCTTCTAAGCTAGTATATAGTGCTACTCACTCTCCAATACATGAAAAACAACACAGCACCAGTTCAAGTTGTATGATGAAATCATTCCATGTTTTTAAATCTAAATGTATCAAACCAACTAAAACAAAAACAAAAACAAAAAACAAAGAGCTGTTACACAGTACACTAAGTTTATCTATATTCCAGGTGATTATTATTATTATTATTATTTTTTTTTTTATAACAGGTGTTGATATGAATTATTTGATCACTAATATTCAAGAGCAATCATGATAGAATCACACACTCTCAATGTCTCCTTGCAAATGGAAGTGCTTGGATGACATCCACAACACCATCAGACAACTGAACTGCTAAGCAAACCAGACATCCAAGGACTAAGGAAATATGAAGTAATTCTTCTGACCCGGTAATCAACATGGCATATGTACATTCAAACAGACTGTTGACTGCAAGCCACTTGGTCATGTATTCATCATACAACCACACTCCTGCAACTTCGGTATTCGCAAGCATGACATCAACAGTTTTCTGTGAAAGAAGAAATCCTACCTCAGTCACACCTTGCATGACATACTCTGAATCTTTAATCCACCTGCACCCAGGAAGTCTACTATTTTTAAGAGTCAGCACCTAAAAAAGGTATTAGTACCGAGTAAAAAATCCTCCCCCCCCCCCATTTCTGAATCCACACTGCAGTTTTATAAGTTTCCATTTTCTCCTTCCTGTCATAACACTTTGGCTTCCTTCAAATGCATGTACAGATAATACTTTCTGTTCGTTCCCAAACATGAGATGGCGCTCTTGCTGTTTCATGAAACTCCACAGATGATCTTCATGACCACACGTAGCCAGTGTCTACCAAAGTCAGGAGTATTCTCAGCCAGAGAATAACTATAAATCTACTCCCTCAGAAACCAATCCTGCTCAACAGACTCGAACAGACTTCTGGTTGACCAACAATGGCATATAACAGTGTCATTGACGGACCGGGTGTCATTAAATCTTTTCACATTCTAAGTCAATGCACTCTCATTATGGACTACTGATGTCACAATACCGATTCATGAAGACTGACATGAATTATGATGTCATCACATCACAGACATGCATCCTCATTATTAAGGCAATGATGTCACAATACAAGTGCTAGGAGGAAAGTGTAGGTCTGACATCATCAAAGCTCCTGACCAGTAATGTCACAGTACTAATTCTTTAAGAATAGTATCAGATGCAAACGAAAAATATCTTGGCATACTTCTAACTGAACAATGGCATCATTTTAGGTTTTTGGAGTCAAAAGGGGCCTGAGCCTGTTGTGTTTTCTGTAATCCGTATACCCTTTATGTTTGTCATTCTGCCTCTGACAAAGATTCGGCTAAGACTGAAAGCTCAGGCCCATGTTGACTCCATTTTACTCCATAGGTACGCTACTATTCCAAAAACAGTTTTCAGCATCTGTTTTGCTACTTTTCATTTTCTTTCTTAATACAGAATAGTGCAGAATTATTACAGCATACTTTTGCTATCAAGAGTATTATGCATCCTTATTGTTGACAAACGATGTCCAAATACTATTCACAGAATGCAGCTTATGATGCAATCAAATCATAGATTTGCATCCTACTTTGAACACCAAAATATAAGATGTCACACTATCAGTATTAAGGAGTCATTAAAAAAAAAGATATACCTCTTTGGTGTTCCTAAATGATGCCACAATATAATTTCATGAAGCACAATGTGGAAATGACATCAGATTACACAATGGCATCACTATTGTTGACCTATGATATCACAATGCTAATTCATAAAGAACAATATCAGGTCTTCAAAGCATCACAATAACTTGGGTACTATTGGCCAATGATGTTGTAATAGACATAGGGCCTACCTATACAGAATATTGTTATGATGTCATTACGGCATGGCTATGCCTCCTTATTGTTTACAAATGATGTCACAATACATTGTAATTAAGAATACGGTGCAAGATGACATCAAAGCATGGACAGGAACCCTTGTTATTGAACCATGATGTCATGATGCTAATGCTTCAATAGTGCTAATGATGTCATCAGAAATTCTAAGCAATTCTAAGCTCCCTTATTTATGACCGATGATGTCACAATACTAAATCTTGGAAAACAGCATTATGATGTCACAAATAGTAGACTATTATGGCACCCTTATCGGTGACCCACGATGTCCAAATACTAAATCTGTACCAATCTATGAAGTGTTGTGATGAAATCAGAGCCCAATGAGCATCGTTCCCCTTCATCAATAACATCACAAAACTAGTTTCTGCAGAATGGTCGCATGTTTCCACAAAATAGATATCATCCCCACTATTGACCAATGACGTTCGCACAAAGGGAAACAAAGAATTATATAGAGAATAGTGATATGATGTCATCAGAGCACAGACATGCCTCTGGGCAAAGGACATTAGGTATTATGTTGAGTGCATGCATGCCAATATACAGGGCTCGACACTAACTTTTGTTCCTCTGGTGGCCCAGGGCCACTAAAATCTTTAAATTTAAAATTTTGGTGGCCTGAAAAAAAAAAAAAATTGACCCAAAGTAAGAAAAAAAGTAATAATCCTTTTTTATAGTTTTCTTTGCCAAATCAGGCCATCAAAAGATGACCTTTTTGAAAATTTGGTGGCCCGACACCAATTCTTAGTGGCCTTAGGCCCCTGGGCCATTACCAATGTCGAGACCTGCATATATTATTACAGACAGTCGCAAAGAGGAGGACGAGAGATGAGATGAAGAGGTGAGCAGGTTGGGCCAAGCTTTGCTATCCTGAGAAAAAAAATACAATAAAGTGATGTTCTGCAAAAAAAGAATAACTGCAAATAAAGTTGAATAAATCAGTTTTTATCAGGGAAAGCAAAAGACATGAATGATTGCATAGTAAGATTAAGCAGAGCATGCATATTTTTGCATGCACAAGAGTTATCCCTTCCATTCCCATTCCCAGTGCAACTCAAAAATTCACAATTCTGCAAACCAAAAGCAATTTGATACTCAAATCCAGAGTACAAATTCATCTTCTCAGGCAAAATACATCAGGTATCTATAAGAGAATACCAAACTTTCAAAAATTTGGGTTGCAGTAGGTCATTAAATAGTCCTGTCCATATTACTTTTCCAATTAAAAAATGGTATAAAAAATGATGACCTTGCATTTGCACACATCAGGTTAATACCATGTTTTAATTTCTTATCATGCATGCAGCCTACAGATCACGCTGTGCCTGAAATATACAGCCCTCATTTGCAAAGGGGTGGAGGTTGAACAGACATATACCCCGACCCATGTAATAATTCCATTGTATACACTTCAAAAACAAGATATGATCAATCATTGTGTAACATCAATGTGCAAAACCAGAGATGTATATTATATCTCCATAGTGATCTGAAGAGACCCATCAACATTGAAAAGATTGAAAAGATATTCCAAATTACCAAAACCAAATGACATCTTGAATAGGAGTGAGCTACTCTGAGGCACAACTTCTTCTACACAGGGAGTTTGTGATTTTTTTTTTAATTAATATTATTATTATTATTGTTATTATTATTATTATTATTATTTTCTTTTCTTTTTTTTTTTTTTTTGGGGGGGGGGGGGAGAAGCTTGCAAATGAAAACCATTACCTTGACCCTTTAGTACCTGAAGTATCTTTGAACTACCTGCAGTAGTCTTCATGTGTTGGTGCGTTATTTGTGCTTATGTAGGATGTGAGTGGTTGAAAAGTTGTGTTTCACTCCTTTTATATTCATGTATCATTCCTTAATCACACTATTCCGCATGTTAATCAGCTAAACCTATAATCTGTTTGTCTATAAACCTATGAAAAATAGCGAGAATTTTACCATCTTCCTAAAATGAGAGGAGACTGACATAAAAAGGAAACCTCTCAGGCCAGATGACTATAAGGTTGCAGACCAGATAATAACAAGACATAGCCCCATCTGCAGACAAACCTTGCTAGAATAAACATTACAGAAGTAAAGCATAGTGGTTGGTGAAAATGCAATACAGGCAAACTTGCAATACCATACATTATAAACCGTCAATGACATTCTGCGGGATATGAGCAAACCAAACATGCATGCATGCAAAACCCTAAAAACACATGTTTCAAGAGGAAACTCATCATTACCATCAATTGATAGAGGGGAAAACACGATATTAACAGATGCAGTGCAAGGTCAGGAACCAACATGTGCATATATGTAACCTGTCACCATCAAGGCCTTATAATGTAGCAGACATTAAAGCTGATAAACTTGTCAAATACTCTGATTTTGCTGAAAGCAAAAATAGAAAGTGGCATTTTTTTGGGGGAGGAAAATCAAAAGTCTGAAATGTAGCATAAACTACCTACCACCTGCATGGATTTCAAAGCCGAATAATGCTATAAAATATTCACTTTTCTCAACATTTTAGTTTTCACGATGGACCACAAGGACCTATTAATTTTAAGTGAATAATCTATATACTTGACTGTTTCTAAACTTAAGAGCCAATTTTCTCAAAATGCATGGATGTGCTGGCAAGTTTTTTTTAACTTTTTAAAGTGGCGATACTGCTTTTTTTTTTAAAATAAAGCAGTTTAAATTCTATATCATTGGGAACCTTAGAGGTTGGAAAATGTGATAATGAAAAAAAAAAACAAGAAAATTAGTGTCTAGCAACTTAATCAGGCTTTCATGGTAATGGGGATGGTGAACAAAGAAATAATACAATTCCATGGAAGGGGTCTCAAAACCCAACAGCTGAATAGACATGTGCCTATTGGTCACTTCACAATGCACATTAGCTTCACATGTATACACCACTTGTTTTGCCCACCAGCATGCTACAATGAGGAGTACATCATGACAAGGTAGTGAGAAGTTGTGGTAAGTTTTTCCAGTTTCTGCTAAAAGTTTTAGAAGAGAAATCATGGTAAATGCAAGAGTGCTCAATCACAGCACTTGTCACTCAAAAATCTAGGCATCATATTGTTTTCAGCATTTGTTAACATTTTGATATCATATCAATGAAATGTGTTAATTATTTAGGCAATGTAGTCACCACTGATTTGAAATTGATATTTGCTGTAGCAGAAACAAAATGTACCAGAACTACTCTTTTCCTTAAAACACATCTTATTGTCAGTCTGTAACAAGAAGACTGCAGATTAATTTTGAAATAGGAGGATTGTCTGAGCCAGGGCTCGCAATCTTCTTGTTCTAAACAGAAGGGGGATGTGTTCCCACACCTCTTCTCCCCGGATGCTGTAGGCAGCCCACTGAACTAAACCATGCCTGTCACTTACCAAGTTGAGGAGGAGGCGGCGGGGGAAGGGGTGGTAGAGAGTCCTCTAATATGAGGGGCGTGTGCCCATTGTTGGGAGCATTCTGGTTTGGGGTGGGGGTGTTGCTGGGCTTGTTGCCGTTGGCATCCGCATCCAGTTGCTCCAGGAAGGCAGCGTTGCTGTTGGCGACGGTGGGCTCCACCCCGTTCTCCAGCTTGCTCTCTGGCACCGTCTCCAGGCCTCCAGTCACATCCCCGTTCATCAGGATGCTGTTGCGAGGGAAGATGTCCGTCAGGCCATTTTTGATCGGCGACAGCGTGATCTTTTCGGGCCCGTTGCTAAGCTTGCTGTTCTCCTCTCCTCCTCCTCCTCCACTCCCGTTGCCCCCGGCAATGTGCTTGGTGATCTCACCATCCTTGCAACTGACTACGGATGACGTCCGAGGTCCGTTGCCCTCAAACTGCGCCCAGCTGTTGCGGTAGATGAGAGACAGCCGAACGGAGTCTGACGTTGTGTTCTTCGTCGATGCTGACTCGTCCATGCTGCTCTGGTCACTGATGCCATT
Source organism: Diadema setosum (assembly GCA_033980235.1). Classification (NCBI taxonomy): domain Eukaryota; kingdom Metazoa; phylum Echinodermata; class Echinoidea; order Diadematoida; family Diadematidae; genus Diadema; species Diadema setosum. The sequence goes on along the minus strand of CM067066.1, from coordinate 33,243,738 downwards.
CTCGATCATGGAGTTGAGAGGGCGCTCTCCAGTTGACGAGCCATCGGTGTCGAGGGAACCAGAATTGCCACTTGAACTCTCAGGCCTAAAAAAGAAGAGAGTGAATTGAATCATGTGAGAGGCATACATTTCTCTTTGTTTTGCTTTTTTTTTCATGAGAAAAAGGCTAGTGAATGTAATTGAAACACATTTGCTAATATAATTATATGTGACCGACCAACTCAATACCAACAAAAAGTAGGCCACAATGAATTTCAACTTTTCTACATAGTTTAAAAAGAGTAATGTCTGAGCTTCAAAATGATACATAACTTGTTAACATTGCACCACCCTAACCCATTCATACAGTGATTGAAATAAGAGAGTTAGGAGATGCAGTTTCAAAGAAAGGGAGAAAAGAGGGCATAATGATTAGGGAAACTCAGGCATGCTGTGCAGAAGTATCAATGCAAATATACTCTATTTCCCAGTAAAAACTGCATGTGTCAGAAAAGAATATGTTCCAGAAAAAATACTGAAATATCGATTTCAGTTTTGTTTTAAGCAACCAAAAATTTTAACATTATGTAGAGAAAAGGTAACTCTTCCGGGTATTCATGGCAAATTTTGAGCCAGTCAACCCAAATGACATTTTGGTACATTACAGAGAATCTTAATCTGTAACTTTTTTGTGGGTTTTGAGCTGGACAGGGATGGAGATCTGAAGTCTTGGGCAACATATGAGAATGTATGGTTTATCTGTCACATACAAATTCTGACATGCCTCCCTCTATAGTCAGGATTCAGACATTTTGCTCTCTGATGGCATGACTGGTAAATTGACTTTACACACGTATTCCAAAATGAACTATAAATTTGCATATTAGGGTGTAGGAAATCAATCATTCTTGCTTGTAATCTAACATTCATCATTTACACAGATGTATACCTGGTACCAACTTGCATTCTCTACAAAGATGATGCATGCAGGCGTGTTAATATCGACATGTCAAATTGTTAATCTGGATTGTTTGCTTATACATCAAATCTGGCTATACAAGACTTGTGTGGCAAACTTTTGGACACTGTCTCTCACTGACATAAGCTATATTGGTGTCAACCTACAAGTATTACATGTATTACATAATCGAATTTTATATCATCTGACATGAAAATTACTATCACATGAGTACAGAGGTGTGCATCTTGTGATTCTCATGCTCTGTTGTTGCTTCATAATATTGCTAAGCAAGGCAGGGGAGAGATGTATATTCAATGTATGATCCATTTCACAGACTGTTCTCCCCTCTACTCTTTTACTCTGTAAACCCGTTTTTTTTTTTTTTTTTTTGTCAATTACTTCAAGTCCAACTGAGCCATCAAAAAAAAAAAAAGAAATCCAATTAATAATGTATCATGTGCCCAGACAAATATGAGATATTTAGTTCGTGAATATATGAAGAGTTTAAGTGCAAAACAGATTAACTCCATTCTTGTCAATTTGAGATATTGGTAATTAAACCCAAGACTTTTAACTTTTTGATAAGAAAATATGGGATATTTTCATTTTAAAAAAATTGTTATTATCCAGTAGGTGAGGTATACTTGAAAATGTTTTAGTTTGCTCCATCTGAAAATAGACTTAATTTAATTAATTAATTTAAAATGTTTAAAAATGGTGCTCAACCCCTTTTGTAGTCAAACTCTTCATATAGTTTTCCGGACCCTTTACCTTTCTTCTGGAGGTGGTTTGTAGTCTGTGATGAAGCTCTCCAGGTGTTTGATGATTTGTTGTAACCTCATTGCTGTCTTCTTGGCCTCACCCTTCATGTCCATGACACCAACTACTGAATTCAGGGCCTCCAGCTCCTGTATAGATAGAAACAAAAAACAAGATATCAAAGCTAATGAAAGTCACAGGTGACTTGTCTGAAAGATGGATACTAGAGCTTCAGAATTAGTGTGCATTGAGGATCTTTTTTTTTTTCCTGCGACCACTGTTCTGCTTGAAATGAAGAGTATAAATATATCTTCATGTCTATGTCACAGAATATTTGACATAAAGCACCAGTTAACCTGTTTAGGATGGGCCGATTTTGCTACAACACGCATTTCCCATAGACACCTGCCCGAGTATACTCGGGACTCGTCCTCATGATCAATGTGTTAATGAGCTCCCTATTCGTTTCAAAGAAAAGAGTGGGTTAATCCTATTAAAATAGCATGTAACAAAAATACTTCTACTTCCTGAACTCTAGCAACTGCTAATACTGTTCAGAAAACTTTTTTGGTCCTCATTTATTAATAAATGTTAAGAGCTCAGCTGGATGTAAAAATTAGGATGTGCCTCAATCTACAGATAACACAAAGTAACAATTAGCTGGATGTCTTTAAAATCAGCATGAATACGAGCATCGTTTCATTCATCAAAAACTGAGTAGTTTTAAGATCACACGCACGCACACTCTAAAAAAGAAAATGCCACAGTTATTTGTAAAGTGGAATGTTTGGATTCTTTATGGCACTCATTTGTAGTTAGTAATATATTAAAAAAATTGTGTTCACACATTAACTTTATATTCCATTGAAGTTACATTAGAGAGTAACAGAAATGTATATACTAAGAGCTCCTTGAACATTTACACTTTTGCTATGGCCCCCAACATTAAAAACACAAATTTCAAAAGAAAAAACAGCAACCTTACAATAAAGTAAACTTTCATTTTGTTTTGTTTTCTTTGTTTGTTTGTTTGTTGTTGTTGTTTTTTTTTTTGCAATTGACCAGAATTCAGCAGATATGACTTCAATTTTATTTGTATGCCTGAATAAAAGTACAGATTTTTATGCAACTGGGCCATTGCATGGTGAAAAAGATCCATGAATCTTGGGTTTGCAACTTGAATTCAACATTATCAGTTTTCAGTTTCAGTACAGTCTTCAGCAAAATATATGATTTTTTTTTTTCCACCAGCTGTGGACATAATTATGATATTCAAGCCTACACAACCAAGCATTGGCAGATAACAGAAGATTCTCTCCAAAATAAACTTTCTGTTACTAACACTATCATGCTGCATTAAAACTCTTCTTTACACAATTTGTTTGCCATCCCACCTTAAAATATCATGCTATGCCATATGCAGAGGTGGGACTGCATGGGCACAATGTGTGCAGTTAGGAAATGCTCTCCAGTTGGGTGTAGTGGTCTGAAGTCCGACTTTGGAAGCAATGGAGGCTAACCCATTTAATCCTGGGTAAATCCTGCTGCAGACATGGTCATTCTGTCATCACTAAATTGGCAACTCTGAATTTTACTGCATATAAATCATTGGCTGAGAACCAGAGGGTGCTATTGCATTCTCAGATTTGAGTGTAAATGAAAATGAAACAAAACATTTTTCATGTAATAAAAAGTTTATTTAATCAGTAGTGGGTATATTCATAAGCAATGTTCCATTGAATCAGGTAAAACAGCACCCTTGTGGCTTTTATTTTCAGCATTTTACTGAAAATTAAAACGATTAAAAAATTGGAACCATAATGTAGAGGAGATCAAGCTCTACAATGTGATACCAATAACTCAATATCCCCAAATCTGCCACAATGGCCCTCTAGATCTCAACATATGATATCACAGAGGAGAAAATCTATGCAACTAGTTGGATTTCTTCAAACGGCACAAAATCAGAAAGAAACCTAAAGAAATGCAAATTTGAGAGGGAAACAAGAACTTTACTCTTCTAAAATGTGATGCCAATTTCAGAATCTGTTTTGTATTCTGCAACTATGTAAGAGGCTGCTGAAAATTCTCATTCATTCATTCATTCCATTCATGCACCAAAACAAACAATTCTGCGACCAAAACAAACAATGAATTATAATCAACAAGGGCTCAAATGAAAGTGAAATTATTGTTCTGCCATATGACACACTAACATATGAATAGCAACAATTATAATTAATAGATACAGTACTGAACAAGAGAAAAAAGGAGGGTTCTGAGAATCGTTGGGTTAAAGGGACGAGAAGAGCAGGAAGTGACACTCATTCTCAGGCCGCCTCCCCCTCCTTCTCGCTCACATCGATCGGAGAGAAACAGAGACAGCTATTGGTGACATCCTGCACCTGTTATCCCCCGGCTTCCCTTTCCCGAATCCTCGTGCTCCTTATGATCCGTCTCATTACTACATACTCTGCTCACTGGGTTTTTCTGAAGTCATCCCCCCTCCGTCCTCTCTCCCTCGGTATACATGGTGCTCACATTCTACATCTACATCCTTCAACCTTTCACAGGATGGATGATGTTCTGACAATTAGCACGGAAATTCACACCATGTAGTTTGCGGAAACAGAAATTGAATCCTGCACTCGGTTTATAACAAGACAGCAACTTGTCATAGTGGCAAATTTTAGATGACATTACTATATATTATAACAAGAAGTGAAGTTGTGGAGCTGTGACTGGTAGGGGGCCTACTGTTCTCAATGCACTCAAAATAAGATGTTATGTCAGGTCTCAATCAGGATCACGACCCAAATATTGAAATTTTTACAGTGAGACAAGAAATAATGTGTTATTTTGCAAGATTAAGGTCACCATCCAAACTGCAATACTTTGCATGATTTTTTGCAAAAAGTTGTGCAGTAATGACTGCAAAAAAATTCAAAATTTTATATCCCACAATGCATCGCCCGTGTCGCTCCTTGATATTTTTACCAGCTGTGGTGCGCTGCAGTATATATTCATATATTCAATATTGAATTGGCCTTGTGATGTAGATTAGTAAGCATACTATTCATAACATGCACATATCAGCTCTTTGCAAATAGTCATGACTCAAAAAGTTCAAAATATTTTATAATAAAAACATAGCACTGCATCAAAAACAAGCGACCCTGATCGCGACCCAAATTTTGAAATTTTTGCAACAAGAACAGCACTAACTGTGACTCATCTAATAAGAACCTTGGACTACATTGATCAGGAGGTGCCTAGTCCAAGTACCCTAGCAGGAGCAACTCAAGAGTTTAATCACAAAATGAGTAAACTCCATTCTTGTTAATGTGAGATATTTGCGATTGAAACTGCTTGAAAAAAAAAACAAAACACAGAAAATAATACGGAAATGTGGGATATTCTTAATCATAACTTCAAGAATATTCCTGTTCATGTAACATGTGAGCTGATATTGGAATGGTTGTGTTTCAATGATGATGGACTTACTTTGAAATTCTTGAAAACGGCACTTAACCCATTTTGCAATCAAACTCTTACAATTGTACCCCCACAGGCAAGGAACATTATTCTCATTACCTTATACTTCGGTATGGACTCATATCCTTGAGTCCTGTGGATATCACTTGCTTTTAAGCATGCAATTCTCATTAAGTGGTCATGTAAATCAAATGAATTCAAACTTGAATCACAATCAAACAGTACAACATTCCCCTAAATGATTGTCTGATACTAGATACAGTGGAATTAACAAATCAAAAACTCTTTTAAAAAAGACATTAAAACAACAGTTTCCCCATAATACGGAATGCTGAATGTTCTCATTGTAGGCTTGTTGCCAAGTTGAACCTCTGCAGACTGTAATTCCAATATTTTGAGTTGGGATCATAGTAACAATGGGAGCTGAACAGCTGCACTGTCTGAACTTGGGCACAATTACAGATTACTCAAAAGCCCTTTGCACTCTTCTAAAATTTCCTCTCAATGATTGCAATTAGCAATCAGCCAGATTTTTCCCCTCTCCCTCCCTTTCCCTCTCCCCTTCCTTCTATCTGCCCCTCTCACATGTTCCATTGATCTATTATATATATATATATATATATATATATATATATATATATATATATATATATATATATACATACATATATATTATATATATCCTTAACCCTTTGAGGAAGGACTGATTTTGCTACAACACGCATTTCCCATAGACACCTGCCCGAGTATACTCGGGACTCGTCCTCAACGGGTTAAAGGGATTGTATAGTTTTGGTTGAGACCTAACTTCATGTTTCTAACATTATTTGTTGAGATAATGAGAAACCCCTTATGAAATGTGAAAGAGCATCTAATTCCAAGAGGAATTCAACATTTATTTGATGAAAATTGGTTTTGAAATGGCTGAGATATCCAAAACAGAGCAATCCTAATATACGATCGCTTTGTTTTACTTTGTTTTTGGATGTCTCAGCCATTACAAAACTGATTTTCATCAAATACTCTTTGAATTCCTCTTAGAATGACATGCTCTGTACTATTTTATAAGTGGTTTCTTGGTACCTCGCAAAAAGTTAAAAGCCCAATCCTCATCTCCACCAATACTGTACTATCCCTTTAAAGGCTACAAACTACATGAAATATCAATGTAGGGGTTGATGAGTACAGTAGCCTCCATACATGGATCTGATTTAGTATTCTGACCTTGCCCTATGTGGAATACATCCTTGTGTCCATGTCTTTACCCCCCCATAAGCATCCCTGTACCAAAATACCCAATTCTTCTGATTGTGAATCACCATCCGTAAATTGGGAAAAACAGTATTGTACTCAAGATGTGGAGTATGATTAGTCTTGTGGAAGGCAGATGGATACTGGCATGATTTTTGACAAGTTCCTTGAAGGATATATAAAAAGTGAAACAATCTCAGGAGATTTCTGTTCTTTTACATGAATGTTGTGAAGATAATGCAGAATGAAACAAAAATGGCATTAAACCTAAAAAGATGGTTTCAGAACATTTGAGCTCAACTTTGCCCTGTTCATATCCTGATCGTGATATCCTGAAACCATACTTCTCGGCTTTATGATGAAATTCAGACCAAAACAAAATTGATGAAGTGCAGATTGGTACAAAATTGATTACTACTCCCTGGGACACAAGTAAAGTCCATCTTAGCACTGAATCAGAAAAGTGATTGCCATAGCAGAAAATGACATTCAAATCTCATTTGAATATGCAAAAGTCACATTGTACCTTATTTTGTTTATATGCAATTATCATATTGTATACTTTCGTCGGAAATGAAATAAAATGAAATGAAATGAAATGAAATGAAATGAAATGAAGTGGTACCAAGTTATGTGATGTGGCATCAAATATATAAAAGCAAACCTGATCCTTCATAACTTGACTATATTTTTATATCTGCTCAAGATTGTGGTTTGAATATGAAAATGCTGGAATCATAAAAAAAAAACACATCCATAGTGTGGTTGGATAAACTGTCTTGCCTACGGAAACAACCATTGCTGCCATGGGACTCCCACCAGGGAACACATGAATATTTTTGGATGTCATATGTTCTACTAATGAATGTCTTGCTTCTGCAGAATTAAAAACATGGGGGATTCATCTTACCCAGCCAAGCGCAATAAAAAAAAAATTACTCACACAAAAATATCCACTTTTACAGTATTTTACAAATAAAAACATTTATACTGACATGCCTCAGAAATATCTGAAAGTGAAATAGTTTATAACAATCAAGCCTGGAATGGAGATAGTTCAGATATCAAACTTTAGATTTTTGAACTCAAACTACTTTGTAAGTTCCTATCTAACCTCAATGATCACCTCATTTGCCTTTTTTTCTCAGCTCTAATGTTGAAAGGTCACATAAAGTTTAAAATCACGACTACAGTCCTTGTGACAAACATTACAGCAATTTGTATTACCCTGAATAAGTGCAAATTTTCTCCACCAGTAACTTGATTACATTCCCTACAATATTAGATTCACTTCTCAGACTTCAAAGTAGACTAGTAGACAAAAAATTAATAGAAAGTCAGGCGTCACTGCAAATCATTCCTTATTAGAATGAAATGATTGGCATCTTACATTCAGTTGGACGATGTAGGCTAGTCAATCAATCGTGCCTAATAGAATTTCATCCTCGATAGGTGCAATGATGATAAGAATTGAGCAGCCACCACTTCATGACATTTGCAGAAATACGATGCTTAAAAAGAAAAAAAAAATGGGGGGGGGGAAGAAAGAAGAGCGACAGAATTTCAGGAATTAAACCAATTTGAGGTACAAATTTTCATCCATGCGATATCCATGCCGTGCTAAATTGACGCAAGTGCTAAGTAACGCTTCAATTTAATTGGCAGCTATATCCGGGGCTAGGATGAAAGCTCTGCTAATCGTAGCCAGGAGATTGTGTGCTCCCCAGCTTAGTCATCTACTTCCCTATCAGCCACGTCGTATGTACCGAAAATTCCCTCTTTTTCCAGAGCTAACAGTAAGTCTGATTTCGCACGATTTCCACTCATTTACAGATGAGACCATCTCACCTCCACTCAACTCTTTTACTTTGTGTCATGTTGATGGAATTGACAGATCTAAACTCAAAACTTACGAGACCATATGAGGGAAGAGTCTCCCATGTAAGATTCCCTCCTGAACAAAAATCATGTTATTCCAATCAGAAACTATTTTGATGTTAGACTATCTCTGCATATTTAATGTTAACTGAAAGACTCATTACGGTAAGAATCATTCAGAATGCATTTAAGCAAAGCAGGTTTTTTTTCCTATAGCTTATTTTGCTGAGAGATTCTGAGTGCTTAGAATGCATTCACACAAAAGAATCAAACAGGGATATTACAAGGATGTTGATGGTAATATTGTTCTGGAGGTTCTCTCCTAATGCAGAATTAAGACTGCACTGCACCAATTTCAATGTGGTTCATTGATTTCTCAAGTTCAAGATAAGTGAATGACTGTATTCTGATACAATGATGACTTACTGATCACTAATCAAGAATTTATTAACGATCGATTATAGAATTGAATCTCAAATCTATATCATGGTACGCAATCATTCTCTGTTGACTGGGATGGAGTCAAATCAAATCAAATCAAAATCAAATCAAATTCAGTTCAAATGATATGCGTCCTTCAGGGATGAAGAGATGATGATATGAGGATGCAGTCTGAGTTCTCTAATCTCTTGATCGCTTTCACTATCGAAACTAGCACAGAGCACGAACGAAAAGTGCACTACAGCCTGGTCAGCAACTTCTCTTTTTAGTTGCTATGGTAACACACGAGAGGGGGGAAAGGTAGGGGGGATGTGGCCCCCTCCCTTCCTCCCATCTCCTGGCTTTCATATCCCACCCCTCTTCCTGACTGAAGCAGAACCTTTCACCCCTTGTCCATCAAGGAGGCATTCCGGCTGGGCGCCTATCTTGAAAGCAGTCATTCCAATGAACGCAAGTGTGTTATCTCTGAAAACCTCCCAGCATCCTAATATGCTTTCTGCTAAAGAGTGGCAGGGGGAAAAAAAAGTCCCAAAGCCAATCAACTTCAAGCTAGCATGTGATGGGATCTTTCAGAAACCTGTCAAAACCTACAGACAGGTGCATGCAATATTTGTTCTATGTGAAAAATGTCTGCTGCTTAGAAATGTGACATTAAAGTACTTAACATTGTATGAGAATAGTAGTTTACACTCATGAAGACTATCTTAGTTTCACATTTCACAGTCAGCTCTGTCTATTCAAGCCAAAGCAAAGTTTTGGTGAGGAAAAACAATGAACGAATTGATAAAGAGGTCATCAGCCATCTTTATTTGCAACACAAGATATGAAGTAGACTGTGTCAACCACCACAAGGCTGTGGCCAAGAGACATTGTCCTTCCTATGGAATATGAGTACAAAAGACTTGTATGACCCTTTCTTGTCTCTGAAAACTACTTCATTTTAAATTCAACTGTTAACATTTGTATACTGCATTATATTTTAGTCCTATCATTTCATCATAATTTAACAACAATCACTCTGACTTCTTCCTTCACATAATTCTACAAGATGAAAAGAGCCATATTTTCTTTGTTTTTTTCCCCAGCAAATTCCAAAAAGTGCACTAAGACATGGAGATATATTTGGATAAACTTGTGACTGCATCAGGAGTACCACAATCCTTCATATGTGTTTTTTGTTTCTTAATCCCTCCCCTCCACTCTGTCATCCTTAAAGTCACTTTCCAGCTTCCTGACAGACGAGGCCAGCTTTTCTGCACCTGCATATGACTGCTGTCTATTTGGATGTAATGAAACGCTAATCCCACTGAAATTTGGGGCACAGTAGATGTACCACGTGCTATTCCTGAACTCTGTACAGCTGCTAAGATATCATGCGCTACCATTCTGATTCTTAAGAAAATGTTTTAATATTGTCCAATGTGTTTCTGAAGTGAACTTCACTCCATAGCACTATGTTTTATGGCATTATGGCACCAATTCACATATGGCATTTAAACTGAATTAAATGTCATTCAGTTGCTTATATCTAACAGGTCAATAGATTACCTGATATTAAAAGAGCAACTTTATTTCTTTGGATCAAGATGGAAACACCACTCTTTGTGTTTGCTGAAATATTGATCAAATACTTCATTCTTTTTGTGTAGTATATGTTCTCTCTTTGTACTTTTATCATTGTAAATCAGATACATTTCAGCCATTGGGCTGCAAAGTTTGATAATAAATAAACCCATTCAAATAAATTTAATTCCAAAACATTTATCTTTTGTGAGACTGCAGTTGCTGCAGTATAATGGTAATGGCTGCTTTCCATTCAAGTTGAACGTGGGGGATACGTACCTCATAGTAGCCCTTGAGCATCGTATTGATGTTCTCCTGCTGGGACTTGACGCTTCCTGTCGTCGTGACGACGCTGGCATTGAAGACGTCCTCCCCAACATTGGCCACAGAGTCTCGTCTGTCTCCACAGGCATAGCGGATTGCCTGTGAAAGGTGTGTGTGTGTGGGGGGGGGGGGGAAGGTGGGGGGAGAGTGGGGTTTTGGAGTGGGGGGCGAATTGGAAAAGAGTAGAGCACTCTAAAGTACAACCACATATCATCTCATGAAAGCCTAGATGGCAGTCACCCTGAGCTTCAAAAAAAAAAGCCAGAAAAGATACCAATCACCTTGCTGCAAAAAGAATTTCACAAAAACAACACCTCCACAGCATACCCAGTGTATTTGTTTTCTATAATATTGTACGATTTGTAGCTGAATATATGCAGCAAAGGGTAAGACAGGTAAAAAAAAATGCACATACCAAAGATATTCAATGAAAATTGATAAAAGAAGAGACAATAGAGCTCTTAAAAGCCCTTTATCAACTGTACTGTTATACTGCATTATTTTGGTCTTCCATGCATGAATTTATGAGGAACTATACAGAAAAGATTATCTGGCTCAGTTTTGCTTTTATCATGGCTTCACTGTGATATTGATCTTTCTATACCCAGATCAAATGCTCCTACTTTCTTGCTGATAAGGCTGTACTGAATACCAGCTAAAACATCATGAAATGCTACCACAGGCTGACCATGTACATGCAAGATAGATTGCCACATGCTTCAAACAGATTTGCATGTTCAAAGCACAAATAGAACATCTTCTATCAATATTTGGAGTTCTACATTTTGGATGGCTGACTATTACTTAAAAGGCCAACTTTTCATCAGGTTATACAGTACTTACATGAATCTGCACAAATTCCACAGTTAGGCACATTTCCACCATATAATACATATTTTCCTATATCCAGATCATTGGAACATAATCACAAAAAAGAGAGTCTTAAATGTACTTCTCCTTCAGTATCGTATCTGTCATTCTTGCAGACATAAGAATATTCACAATACAGCCACACAGCTTGGATCCAGAGGCAAACGGCTCATCAGAACTAAACTGATGGGAAATCATGCAAAGTACACCAAGCACTGAACAACATTCATGTGAATTCTGATCTTACACACAGAGAAATGTGAAACTACTGGGAGTCTGCGGTAGATATGAAAAGAGCACTTGATATCTGAATTAGCAGCAGGTATATAAACACAGGAAAACTGTGAAACATTATTCTCTTTTTCCATACTGTTTTCTCTGATCTTCCTATCCCTAGATCCCTACCATTCTTTCCTTTGCTCCTTTCTAATCTCTCAACTCACTGCCTGCCTGCTGGATTTGGGTAATGAGATCCATTACTAGATGACGTGATAAATTCTGATATCAGTTACGGAGCTAAAGTTATTTGTTGGATAAAACAGCTGTTACATTAGTTTGACTGAACAGATCATGAAATAGAACTCTGACAAGAGATGTATGGATTAACGTGATGACTCTCGGGAGAGAATGCATATTGTTATGGATTGAATCACACATAAGCAGTGCAATCCTTTTGACACCTTGAGTCTTAATTGTCTAGGTATTAACATATTAAGATAAATATAATTTATTAAAGTATTATTTTGAATACCATCCATCACGTTGAAGACAAAACAATTAATATATGGTTTTATCCTTCATTCATTAATGAATATTCAATAGATCAAAACTATAAGTTGCCTTTGTTCACTGAAGGACATTTCAACAGCAGGTATTTATGAATTTGGTTCTACCATTTTATTTTTCTTAGTCTGTGATACAAGTGTTTCATATTTACAGGTAGGAAAACAACTCAAAACTTTATCGCATACTGTATACGTCATAAATTTAGGTAGTCTAATTTTTCAAAAATTGGGACTTCACAACAATTTCATGACTGGTTACTTGACTCCTGATATTGGAAAACAATATCATCACACACCCTGTTCACGTACTGAGTACTCTGTACCAGCACCTGTATGTGTGCATGTTGCATTCATGTTGGGAAGAGAATCAATATTTTTGGGTGTTCTTACATTTGCAAATATCACCTGACTTAAGAAATTCACAAAACTAAAACCCCCACAAAATGTATGGCGTATACAGTACATATCTTAACATACAAGTGCAAGTTAGACCAATGTTTAGATCAAAAGTTATATCAGGTAATAGACAAACACGACTAAATTGATGGACAGGATTGCTGATTAAAATCCACCTGACACGATGAAATGATCTCCCATTCACTTACCTTGAACCACTCATCACGATGTCTCTCCAATTCAGCTGCTGACGTTGTTCCACTCACGATCACCCGGAAGCTGCAAACAAGGAGAATGTGAATAAACCAACTGTTTCATTAGATCAAGAACACCACATGCAAAACAAAAAAGGATAAACAAAGAATAAAATACATAGAATAAATCAAAGAGAGACCTGTTTCAAGACGTGGACTTATTTGCACCTTTCTCTCTTTTTGATCCAAAAGAATGCGGGATACTACGCTCTACAACATGAAAGTTTACCATCTACACATCTCTATATTCAGGTCTGCACACTAACCCATTTTTTCTACTGGTCCAACCTGTATGTCAGGGACTGTCCAACCAGTGCCACTGTGTGACGTTGCTGTATTGACCAATGCTTTGCTTAAATGAAATTCCGGCAAGCAGACACGAGTGTGCATCATGTAATGCATGTTCTGGTTCATTTGTATAGCCTCTCTGAATCACAAAGTTTCCCCTGACCACTTTTAAAGTGTGCTCAATATGTAGATAAGCTGTAGACATCAGAAAACAAATTATGAAGAATTCATTTAAGTCTACTTTGGTTCTGAGTGTTGTCATTAGTGGCTTGCATAGCAGAATGGAACTACCCTTAGTCAGGTAGGAGAGAAGACCTAGGCCCCATTTCATTAAAAGTTGATATGATAGCAACTCTGGGTGGAATGGCAATTGCCATGGTAACAACAAGAATCCAGGTTAATGATTGGCTGTTGCTACGGGGAGTTTCCATTCCAGCGAGAGTTGCTATCTAAACATCTTATATGAAATGGGGTCCTAAAGTTACTCAACCTTCCCTTTCCTACACCTGATCATGCATTTTTATTTATTTATTTTTTTTTACTGTTTACAACAGGAGGGCTGTAACAATTTTCATTAGATAAATCAGTCTCCTCTGGCAGATATGTTTTTTTTTTTGTCTTCATTCTGTTAAAAGAAAAATGTGTCCCAGCTACAAGAAAATGTTCCAGACTCTGAAGTTCGTAATTTACCTGAGCTGGCTGAGGTTAGCCTAACATTCAGTGGTGTTATGAATTACGATCCTGCAGTATGCATAGGGTTAAGACTTCCTTGATAATCTTGCACCGAACCACTGGGACATAAGGTGCATAATTCCTCTTGCTTCCTTCCTCTCATTATTACTTCTTTTTTTTTTTTCCAATGAGCATATTGCTTGTAATCTTTTTCCCCCACAGCCACTAAAAATAGAATGTGCCTGCATTAACCCAGAGCATGTACAAGGTTGATTTGAGACTGCCAGGAAACAATGACTCCAAAGAAGTCTTCTATATATCTGACTCACATCGAAAAAGAAACTGAACTTCTTTCGGTTGAGACCTTGATTACTAAAGGCTCACTCCATCTCAACATCCTGATCCTACATACAAATGCTGCAGACTCAGCTTTACTCTTTCTTTCTTTCTTTTTTTTATACTTCATTCTTTGTAAAATCAAGTTCAAGAGAGACCTGTGCGGGCCTCGCTACGAGTTAAGATCCTAAACTGATATCAGGACACTGTGAATGACACACTGTTTCCCCATCTGACATTAGCACAGTCTCTTTCAGACCCCCTCCAGTACACTCCCTGAAGATGATTCTCATATTGATATAATGTCTCTCTGAACATTACTGTTACAGTTGACATTTTTTCTGCTCCCCTGAAAAGATGAATTTCACCTATTTTTAATTCCATGAAGCCAAAATATGAAGAATTATTACATAAAACATGCAAAAAAAGTCTGTGTTCATATTTTTGTGCTAATTCCATAGTGTAACATGAAATGTGCAAAAAATTTGTCACTTTTACAGGAGGCTACATATAAAATTTGGGTAGAACTGCAGTTTTATCAAATTCACTGCCACTATTCAGCAGTTTTGATTTGCTTAGAGCAAGATTTCATGGTTCATCTATTTCATATTAACATGGATGATACAGTAATGCTACTTGCAATGCTGTGAAAAAAAAAAACCACCACACACATTAGTAAATATCATTCGGCAGGTTAAGACCACTTTCAAAATACAGCATCATTACAGTTTTGTCTAATTTTCACTTGATTGAAAAACTAGACACATCGCTACGGCGACTGATATGCCTCCGCCATAATGCATGGTTCTCCTAATAGGTCTATAGTACAATGTCTTGACAATGTGTGATGACAGTTTCACACAATTGGCAAAATATTAAAATGATAGGTTTGCCACAAATGTGCTGAAAGTTCACTTTCCTAGAACTAGGTCCAATTGGATGAATGATTAAAAATGTCAGAGTGCAGGTATTTGGGGAACTGATGATTTTTACTTGACTTTTGACCCTTTTATAAGTTTATGCATTGAGTAATTTTCAAGGAATTGAGAAAAAGTATAATTTCAGTATCAAATGGGAAAACAGCATTATCTAAACCTGGCCTTTGACCTTATACCTCACAGTTCCAAAGAGAATCACTGTTAGGTTGAACATGCATAAATATGTAAGTTTCATGATGATACCTTGAGTTACTTTTGAGATATGGAGGAAAAAGTGCAATTCAACACTTTCACTTGACCTTTGACCTTTTGGCAAAAAACTTCCCACAGAATATATATCGGGTAATACATGCATACATCAAGTTTAAAAAAAATACCTTCAGGCATTGCATAAATATAAGGAAAGTAGTGATATTTTGAGGAGTTGACCTTGACCTTTGACCCCCTGTCCTTTGAACCATGACCCCCAACTTCCCTAGATAATCACTGCCCATTGGAACAAGCATATATATACTAAGTTCCATGAAGATACCTTGAACCATTTGCGAGATATGGAGAAAAACATGAATTTTCAACCTTTTTTTCACAAAATAACCTGTGACCTTTGACCTTCGACTCCGTGAGCCTAAAATCCAAATTAAGTATTATCCCCCCAGGATATACCCTCATACCAAGTTTGATGTAAAACCACCACACGGTTCTTGAGATATCGACAAAAACAAAATGGGACGGACGTACGTACGTACGGACAGACGACCCGAAAACATAATGCCTCCGGCCACTTCGTTGGCGGAAGCATAAAAAAAATTGGTCACGAAGCAAGGCCAGTGTCGGACACACAAACAGACCCTGTTAAATTTACTTTTTCATGTATAAAGACGGAACAAGCGAGGGCACCATCACCAAAAACAATAGGCGTCTTCGTTTTACCATAACACACCTTCATGCCAAATTTGTCAAGAAGAACTGCAGCCAGTAGAGTGCTCACAAGAAAACCTCTGCGGCGGACGCGGCGCAACGAGGCCAAATCCATAGTATCCTCCGAACTCTGTTCGGGGGATACAATGAGTGGATGACCTATATGTCAACACTCAGCATACTTTCACACCCCATGATAGCATACAATGTAAATGATATGCAAATGAGTCCATTATGCCCATTGCATATGGAAATGAAAGACTGAAAATAATGAAAAATGTGAAATATATACACTTTGTATGACTACGTTCCTCTTTAACTGGAACATTTTCTCTGTGTGTACAGCTATAATTGTCATCTACAGAAACATTCAAATCCAAACTTCAAAACTTTACCTATTCCTCTCACACTGAGGACTATAATTGCAGTCTATAATGTTCGGAACAATTGTATTCTTTATCTGGTATGTGTTTGTTGTTGTTTGCCATTTTCTTCTCTGTTGTCATGTTTGAACATGTGTTATATCTATCTTTTCATTTATGAAGCGCCATGAGCACTAAAAAGTGGACCTGTGCGCTATACAAGTAGCCACTATTATCATTATTATTATCATTGCTACTTCTACTACTATTACTACTACTACTACTACTACTACTACTACTACTACTACTACTAATAATAATAATAATAATAATAACAATACTACTACTAATACTAATACTAATTGAACTCTGCAATACATCTTGTAAAACTATGTCTGCTGATTCTTTAACTCCTTTACATGTATCAGTGTTTTTTTTTGTGAGTGAATATATGCTACTGTCATACATTGTATAGTACATGTGTGAATAATGTGCACAGCTATTAATATTTACCAGGTACCATATTTTTTCCTTTCAATGATTTCACATTTTTCACAGAGGAAGACATTCAAAACTACAGAAGCACTCTGAGAGCGCAGACCTCTGCCAAGCATGCAGCTCATTTCCACCACTGATCTTGTTCTTCCATAGAAGTGATTCCACCCATACATACTTATAGCATTGTGTGCTGAAAGTCGCCCAATTTCCCAATATAGAAGCCTTTGTTACGTCATAAACCCTCAGCTGCACGGTGCGCCTCGCCCTAGCAGAAACTAGAGCACGCACTTTAGTGTGCGCATGCAAACCTCAAATACGCGCAGCCTGAACTCCCAAGTTCATTGACCCTACCTGCCAAAATATCAAAAATCCTTCATAAATTCCTCCAAAATTCCCAGATCACTACCAAAATTTGATCATCTGTTACTTGTATCAATCTAAACCTTTCCTGCAAGTTTCATCCAAATTCGTTACCTACTTTTTGAGTTATTTTGCACACAGACAAACTAACTAACTAACAGACAAACTAACTAACTAACTAACTAACTAACTAACAAACAAACAAACCAACGGTCACGAAAACATAACCTTCCCCCTTGGTGGAGGTAATAACACAGTAACAGCAGATTTGTGACCAAAAAAATCTACTTTGTCTGCAGATTATCCTATCATTGTTTTGATAGCAGAAATTCTAAAGAATTTGATAGGGTTGGGGTTTTAGGTGGTATGGAATTGTTAAATGGTATTGTTTCATTGAGTAAAGACGGAAAATGATTTTTTTTGTTGACTTTAAAGACACCATAGGTGTGTGCATTTAGAGATACCTTACAATTGAAGTTACTGGAACGTAGCAGCCGAAAGTACGGTAAAGAGCTAACACGTTTTTGCAGCGCCCGGTTTGGTCCGCAGAGACAAGAGTTTGGCTTGTGGTCCTGAATTATGCATTAGAGAGGGCTACAACGAGCTTACAGTTACTGATGCATTCCGTCATAGAAGTAAGTTCCATATTTTTGGTTCATATATCTAAATAATTATTGTGTGTGCTGAAAATGAGCCTCAGAGTTTGTTGGTAAAAAGACAAAGATGGTTCAATTGTCACATGTTATAACGCATACGGTACAGTGCGCACTGTGTGTGGAGGCAGTAAGTGAATTCGGTAGTCGCGCATGTAGTCTGGGCACAGTGCGCTCGATAGAGGTTGTCGTATTAACTGGACAAGTTGCATGCTCCATGAATTGAATTGTTTAATATCTGGATGTATGAAAGGTTAGTTTAAGAGTGAAAATATGAGTCCTCTATACATCAAGTGAGTAAAGGGTTTAAATAGGCCCGATTTACATCGAGGTCGGGTCGCACTACTCGAACAAGGTTCTAAAAAGAAATAACGAGCACGAGGCAAGGTTTATTTAAAGAAAGGGTACATCATTTTAATAATGAACAACGCAAATGCAAATTCCATACATATTTCTTACTTGAGGAATTTGAGCATTAGCTTTATAAAGGTTGTAAATCAATTCGAAACAGCAACAATAACATGAATGAGTTGAGTGTATTGAATAAGACTGACAAGTGCTACATGCCAGTTTATATTGCACTTAATACTCATATGTAATGTATGTAAGGAGGTTACATGGAAAAATATATGTAGGTGTATTTGATTAGAATTAATACACGATTATATAAATAGGTTTGTTGTGGAAATGCAGTTGAAATTACTAGGGGATGAACAACACCTGAAAGTGAGTTTAATGTAATACCTATGTAAGTTAGTATTTTTTGTGGTCCATTCAAAACTAGAGTCATTGCTAGTATTGTGTACACACAATTGAAAAAGGCAATTTCAGGCAACAGTTTATAATTCAGAGTATGTACATGAATAGTAGAGTGTCATTCAGAGATTTATGCATGCTTAAGCCCTGTGACATTTATAAAGGGGTATGTTGATGGGCAACACATTTATACATGTACTAAGGACGCTTTCTTTTCTCTTATTTATATTGCTGCAGATTGAATAAAGAATGCAAACGTCTAGTCAGGCTTATGCAGACTGGATATGCACTTATACAATACATGCGGAGTGTATTAGGCCGAATTCTTTGGAGCTACCGTGATCCAGGTATTGTTAAATTCAAGTATCAGAATGGCTAATCACTTTCGACATCCAGCTGAATCCCTGCTTGGCAAACTGCTTGGCACACTCTCTTATTGTCACAAACTAGCATTAGACTAACATGAAAACATATGAGTGGGACTGCAAGGACAGCAGCAATTCTGCTTAACCCACCACCTAGGCTTCAGTTTCTGTACCCGTTCACATGGGTGAACCAACATTTAAGAATTTTTAGCTGGAAGAAATGTATCAATACATTGCTTTGAAAGTGATTGCTATACAGAATCAGAGCGTATGTGAGTTTTGTCCTGGCAGCTCATATTACAGGATATAACAGTAGTTGTTGAATTCATGTTCATGGAATACAGCAGTGAACACAGAAATGTACACATGCATACATGATCAGGAGTTGATATTTTCACATGTTGTTAGATTTGCGAATAGTACCCAGATCGCAGAATTCCCACAAATAACCCCAGGAAAACAGGTACGGTATGAAGTCTCATTAATAAAGATTGTCTTTGATGCGTTTGAGGTGACAAAAAATGATGTCAAGTATCAAAACTAAATGCAATCGTAAAATTTGCTGTGTGTTTGCTCTGTGTTGTGGGCTGCTCAGGTACAGCCCTGTCGCGATTTATACAGCAACTGGGCTGTGTATAGTTAGTGTACAGTGTATTTACATAATATGCACAGCCCTGTACAGTGTATTTACATAATATGTGTATGCACAGGCCTGTCACATCATTATCACAGCAAGTCACGACTGGTACTCTTAGTGGTCTCAGTCTGGTGGCCCCTGGCTGGGCCCCATGCCTTGGGCCAGCACTTAGGCTACTGTGCTACCGTGGGCTACCGTGAGCCCCTGGGCCCCTGGGCCACCGGGGCCCCCTGGGCCACTGGGCCTGGGCCAACTTGGACTATGGGCCCCTGGGCCTAGGCCCACTTGGGCTCTGGGCCCCTGGTTCCGGGCCACGGCCCGTGGCCTTGGGTCCGGCCTTAGGCCCCGCCTTTGGCCCGGCTGTACTTTGTACACGGTCTATGTGAAATCAGGCTTGTCTGTAACTGTATAATTACAAATAATTACAAATAATCACAAATGATCAACTGGTCCATACTACATACAGGAATATATGAATATATGATTATATGAATATATGAATATATACAATGTATGAATATATACAATGTGTGAATATATATATTACTATATATGAATATATAAATGTGATCAGCCATTCTGTTACAGTGTCAGATCTGCAGTCATTCATATATAGCAAATTTTATGCATGTATAAATGGCATACGTTCATGTGTACAGTATGCTACTTGATTGAACCAGCCAATGGAGAAAGATCACACCATTGAACAATACTTAGTACTTGAAAGATTGTACAGTTCAATCACTCAATGCTTGTTATTATGAACTCTGTAGAGGTATGCAGCCCTCTTCAGATGGAAAACATACAGCTGGCTATCAAACAGAGCTTGCAAAACCATCAACAATTTATTGAGTTGGATTTGTGTGTGTGTGTGTGTGTGTGATAGAGCTATTTGGCTTGTTTCCTTTGCATGCATCATCACAAATTCCCGAAGTCTGAATAAAGTGAAACCAAGACCTTCATATAGATGTGCTGCATTGTAAGGTGCTGGATCAGAGCACTACCATAAGATTGACACCATGGTGGAAATTGTGCTAACAGTGTACTATCCTTCCTGTGCATTTATGTTAAAGTGTACCAATACCCTGAAAATCACATTTAAAAAAATAACCTGTGACCTTTGACCTTCGACCCCGTGACCCTAAAATCCAAATAAAGTATTATCCCCCCAGGATATACCCTCATACCAAGTTTGATGTAAAACCACCACACAGTTCTTGAGATATCGACAAAAACAAAACGGGACGGACGTACGGACGACCCGAAAACATAATGCCTCCGGCCACTTCGTTGGCAGAGGCATAAAAATGAATACAAAAGAACAGTTCAATCTTCACCCAATGTTATTCATGTTGTAACATTCTATCTTGTTTATCTAACAAAAGTAATACTTTCAGGGAAAACATCAGAGGTGTAAAGAGCTGGCATGGTTCTACAGTTCATAAGAGATCACCTGGTCAAATCCTCACATTGAATTTAACATATTACTGTGGAATACATTACATTAATAAAAACCCATCACCACTGATCCAGAAAAACCATCACAAACATCATTATGTGAAAACTGAAAAAAAAAATTTGGTTGGTTTTATACAACTTGTAGACATGTTGATTACTGGCAACTTTTCCACAATGAAAATATCAAAAAAAATCTTAAACACAGACATTGCAGAAAATCAGGCACAAACACAAACACAGACACAGACACAGACACTGACAGAGACACAGACACAAATGCACACACACACACATGCATGCACACATGCACATACATACACACACATTGCCATCAAACACTTTCCTTACATACACTTCAAAGTAGCCTGATATTCAGCTGAATTGCCACTTCCTCAACTAATGTGCATCTTCGGTAATACATTAATTCGTGGTACATGAGGCTAGACTTAGCCTTAACCTAAGGCTACATTCTAACCCCAATTATAACACTGCTTCCCACCATGAAAACCTCAATACAGTTGCTGAAAATTGATACATACAGGTTTTGATATCATTAGATCTGCCAGACTCCATGGAAACCATCCAATGATACATAATTTGTCACAACACATTGGGATCAAAATCTGCCACGAAAATGATACCTAAGCTACCAAACATATAAACACAATTTCCAGAAAATTAGCTTTGAGGTTTACATACAATCAAACATGCAGGATATTGAGTAATTGAATGTAATAGGCCAATGTAAGTCACCATGATAACATGCTTCTTTAAAAAAAAAAATGCAAGTGTTGATTTCAACATATTCTTGGACTTGACATTCAGGACAGTAGCATTTAACATAATTATAAATATTACTTGATTTTTGAATGGATATGAGATTAGTTTTATTGTCATCCAGACCACCTTCATTTGCCTTTTCTGGGGTTTAATGTCTATATACCTTTATCAAGACACAGTCACACTTGAAATCAAAGACTAAGAGTGCAAAAATAGATTACCCACCCAAAGACAGATGCTTTATTTTAAAAGGACAAGTATTTTTGCAGAGTCAAAATTCCATAGCCTGGAACCAAGACTAACTCTTTCATGGGTTCATGTTCTTTAGCATCAACAGAATTGCTGGAGGGATATAAAATCTTTACTCTTATGAATATTTGAACTTCTAACAACATGATCATTCAAATTCACTAACAGGAAATCTCTGGCAATGGGAAAAACATATGATATAAGACCCTGTCTCACAAAACCCACAAAAAAGTCACTAAACAAAACCTCTTTTTATTCTAGTTAAGGTCAGCTTTAAAATCATATTTAACTCATTATGGATTAGATGTTCCTGACTTACCTAAATAAATACTGGAAAAACAACCTGTAGGAATGCTACTTTTGTAAAAGGGGCTTTCAAGTTTTGGTAAGAGTGCACTGAGTTTCCCTTTATTGCTTGTGATAAAAACAACACACTGAAAACTCCATAGCAACCACTAGGAAGGGATAAGTAAATGAACCAAACACTTGATACACTTATTAACAACTCTGTAGGTCTATTCATGATAATGTGATTTCAGATTTCAGTATCAAAGTTACTTTTGGTTTTTCATAGGATTTTCATGCATACCCTCATCACATTCCTCATGGGTGGAAAATGGAGAAAGCCATTTTGAAACAGAAATAACTGGTTCTTTACAAACTGTTCAAACACTGGTCTATGCTTCAAAACTTCATCACATTTGGATGGAAACTGGGCAACTCGGTCAGTAAAAACATTGAATACCCAAGTCAGCTGAGTTGAGTCACACCCAAAATGCTATTTTCCGACTGGAAAATTAACCTTTAAGACTTGTGGCTTTTGTAGTGCAAATGTCACAAGTTCATGAACAAAATCAGAGTGTGCTGAAGTATGGATCACAAAATGAGGTAGTTTATTTACACATCACAACATCAGGAAGTGAGATATATAGACAAAATTTCACCCACAATAGCCAAGTTTGGATTTATTACATCCATTGATAGTCTAGATTTCTCTGTGTCCTTCACATTGTGGTCAGTGGTCAGAAATTTACTTGCAATGTTGAAATATAAACCAACACAGATGATGAATTTGAGCTGCATTTGATGTTTAAATTGGAGGCAAAGCCTAATTTCCCATTGACCAACAATATGATCAACAAATATGATACCACACATTTTAACATAGGAAACCAAGAACTAATAAATGTAAGAACAGTGGATATGGACGAACAGATGGCTGGATTTTCTCTGATTACAAAATCTTAATTCTTGGTAACCGGAGTCTGAGATTTCATCATCACGCAATAAAGATCTGTGTCAGTCTGTTGATACAGCTACACAATACCATCTTTAGAAAGTAAACAAGCTCAGATGCATTTGATGCAATATAGTTTTTACAAGGATTGCAAAATACATTCATGCATGACAAAAATATTTCAGAAGATTATTTTGTTTTTCTGCTGATGCACTAATAATGGTGATTCTCTACATAATTTGTAATGAGTTTTTAATATGACCTACATGCCATACATATTTTTTTTAAAAATAATTTAGTATTTATTCATCAGAACATCATGCCATACATCTTATGATCTATAACTTGAACATAATAAATACTACTCTCTGTATTCTTCTCTTACTGATTTTTCCAGATCAAAGCTAGATTTGATGACACTGATGGCACATGCATGAAGTGTTCATAATTATGAAGTGTTCATAATTATGATGCTGCTTTGCATACAGCAAGTCACTGCCCAACAAAAATATATCACAAGTTCAAAAACTCAACATTTGGTACTACGAATCCTGGTATCTTGGTCTGCTCGCTGCTATTCACTATACTTCCAACTCTACCCTCCTCTCATTCTATATACCCTCATATCCTTCTCACCAGAACTACTGGCTCTTCTACAAAGAGTGATATGATTTAATAAAACATACAAAAAAAAAGAAAAAAAAAAGAGTGCAAGCTCACAATTCAATTGTGCATTCTAAAGTACTGTCATATTATTACTACACTAGCAAGCGTATACATCAGTGGCATATCTTGTACACAGAGACATACGAGCTGAATGATTTCACCTTTAAGTTGTCACATGGCTACTGGATTTTCCATACAGGATGGGTGCATGATTCACTAATTATGTATTCTGGATCGAATGTGACAGTTAACTGTATGACAGCATATGGTTGATTGACTTGACATTACGTGTAAACTTAGGACGACAATTAGGATGATGAAAAACATTTGTAATGTATCTGTAATGGGTTGAAATCCTGCATGAATATCCCATGATGAAGGCATATTATGATAACATATCATTTGTCAGCTAGAATTCTAAAATCATATGATTCAAATCATGTTTGTGAAGACTGTTTTGACAGGTCCCTACAATCTTGCCACAATGTCTTGCATTCCAAAGAAGGTATTACGACAAGATATCATTTTCAGCTTGAATTCTGAAATTGCATGATACAAAATCAAGTTTATAAAAAATTGTTTGGCAGAGTCACTGGCAATTTTGCCACAAACTCTTGCTTCCCAAGAAGACATATTTTGATAACATATCATTTTCAGCTAGAATTCTAAATTTTAGGAAAAAAAGTTTGTGCTGAGTCTGTGAATCACTGTTTTGCAGGTCACTGGCAATCTTGCCACAAACTCTCACTTCCCAACTACCAAACATATGATAACATATCTTTTTTTTTTCAGCTAGAATTCTACAATCATACGAAACAAACCAAGTTTGCCAATCACTGTATCGCTAGGTCACAGGCAATCTTGCCACAAACTCTTGCTTCCCGAGATGTCAATTGCCTTCAAAGCCTAATTCAACCTTTGGGAATTAACCACAACTTTCAAATGCCCAAGACTAATTGCCAACAACAAGGCAGTAAAAGTAATGAATATCAAATACAAGTCTAGATTATTAACTTATGGAAATGGAAAGTTATACTCACAAGTAGACCTTCTTCCTCGTTGAGATGCTGAACCCGTTGTTGTTGACCTTCTTGACCAAGTTGACCTCCCTCGAGAGCTGCAGGATGTTCAGGGCCTGTTGGTTATCATCATCTGGTTTGTAGTATGAGAGCTCGCCCTGTCGTATTCTGACCCAGCGCCTGCAGGAAGGGGTGCAGGAGTCGCCCCCGTGGGTATTGGGACAAAGAGAGAGAGAAGAGGATGAGGATGAGGTGGTTGGTGGTGGGACCGCGGAGGATGTTGATGCCAGGAACCTATGCTTGCGAAGTGCCCTCTCGAGAGTCGAGTTCCTGCCCCGGCTGAGAGGCGCCCGGGTCGACCCACGCTTGGAGAACTTTGCATTGTTCTGGGGCTGAAGAGTCTGGCTCCTTGCCTGCCTTACCAGATCTCCAGTGGGAATACAAGGTGGCTGGTCTAAAGGGTCAAAATCTTCCTGACTGTATGGACTAGGTACAGCACTTGGCTCAATGGCATCAAATTGGCCCTGCAGTAAATGGGACAGCAGTAGGTAGAGGGCACGGATGTCCGGCACTGTCTTGGATTTTGTCAAAGGAGACAGGTTTTGAGAATCAGACAAGCCGGATGTACTCTGGGAGTGACCGTTCACATGGAGAAGAATGCAGAGGTGGGTACACCCTTCAAAGATGCCCTCCTTGGCGCAAGAGCAGCACGGTTCTGAGGAGGTGGTGAGTGATGATGTGGATGCTTGGAGCATCGGTGTATTCCAGGAAGAGTGGTTTGACTCGGGGCAAGAGGGACGTATGTCCATGCACATCCAGGTCTTGTCATCCCACTGTAGGAGCATCTTGGACATGACCAGAGGATGGCGCTGGGGTGTGATGTGAACCGGGCACTTTTGGGCACATGTGCTTTCGCCATCCCTTCTTTTGTCACACGAGTAACACATGTGGTGCAAGCCATTTGGGATGATGACAACACACATCCCTCAAACAGAGCCTCAGTACATCAAAGGTGAAAGAACCCTACCCTTTCAATAATTTATGATCCAGAATAAACATAATTTGACCATAAACTAGGTCACATCAGCAATTCTGCAACATCCCTGCAAGTCCTGTGCCTAAAGATCGAGAGGGCTACGTCCATTACAAGATGGCCACATTTGCACAAAAGCAATACTGCACAGCCAGACTGTCTGGTACAATTTTCACTTCAAATGCCTTAAAAGGAAGTGCACAGTGTCTTAGATCAAACAAGTATACGAACAAACTTTGCCAGCACACACACATCTCGTCACAAATCTGATAAGAAAGACAGAGCTGGGGGCTCCTTCATATCTTTCAATCAGCAGGATAGCGCTGTCACAGATATCCAACCAGAAGCATTAATATCCTTTTATATCCGACGGAAGCAGCACCTTTCTCCAATATACACCCTCACAGACGTCGCAAATTCCATTGGTCATGGTTCTCCAAATACCCTTGACAGAGCCGCAAATTCAGAGAAACAGCAATCAAAACACAGATTCTCTTTGACTTGTGACTCTCATAACAAAGGAAGACAAATTTTCCAGTGGTGTAAGTTTGCAATTTTTCCAGTGACAATCCAAGACTATCTTCAGATATGTATGCAGGACCAAGGAGCAACCTGCGTACCCTTTATCTCCCATCAAAAGTGGCAACGTGTCTATTAAAGCATTTCAATGACCACTATTCTGCAATAAAGCCAGGCAGCTACATAATCTCTCCATGCAAATCATCACAAAGCTGATACTAGCTACTGGACTGGACCAGTTTCGGGTAGGGAGCTTTTTCTCTTTTGGGGTGGAGTTGACAATGCCAAGCGCTGCACTATTAAGACCCGTTTTCCGTTCCACGCCAATTGGCCACTTCCTATTGGCGACACAATCGGCAGCAGAGTGCCTGCCCGTTGTTCACTTGGAACCACCCATCTCACTTGCGTTTAAGCCCTTGGATGCAGCAATACCATATGTGTGGGTGTAAATTAAAAACAGAGAGATGTTTGCACGTCAGCTACAGTATTTCATTATGTGGAAGATCCATCTCTGTGGAAGGTACTTGGCACTGTCTTGCAAGCAAAGGTTCTGAGGTTTGACAGAACATATTCAATCACTGAAGAAAAAAAAAAATTTAGTATTAAGCTACAACTTGTTATCACTTCATAACTCTATCAATCCTTAATTGAAGAATATTTCAAGGATATACATATTATATAATACTTAGTTCATTCTTATTCTTTTTTTTTGGGGGGGGGGGGGGTGGTAGGGAGAGATGGTTCAGCTTGAAAGACTCAGGTAACCAGATCATCAAGAAAAGGACAGTCAAGATCTAAACATGAATGGGTATCTACAGTTTGACAGCAATACAGTGGTATAGTAATTCAATCATGAAACAGTGAACAAAATGTCAACACAGTCTGCAAGCACCCTATTCCCTTGCTTGCCTATAACTGCTGCTAATAAACATGGACTTTAAATGCCTGTGGTCTGGAGGGGATTTGCTGGCACTAGAAATAGAAGATGATCCCAGCCAGACTTGTGCAACCAGACAGAGCTACACTAATCAAATCAGCCACAACCCCATGCACAGAGCGAGGCAATGAGCACAGTGAGAGAGAGAAAAAAAAAAACAGAAATAGAAATTGATTATGTCTTGGGAGATGATGTACAATAACACACTTCAAAAAGTAAGTGTCCATTCATAGGAGATGGAAAATGTATACAGTAAAAGGCATTTTAAAAACACATTTTTCTTTTAAAGTAGTACAAAAAAATAAAACTAAAAACACATTAGAATAAAATGCATATTGCTTTGAAAATGAAGCAAGTAAAACTTTTGTGGAATTTTTCTTCCTTTCTTCCTTTCCTTCTCTTGTTTCTTTCTTCTGCTTTTTATTATAATTGCTTGGTGCATTTTCTAATTCCTTTCAAAATGTCAAGAAATGAATAATGTTTAATCTTGTACTACACACGATAAGCATCGGTCAAATATTGCAACGAATTCAGCCTGTACAGGATTTACTTAAGCTGTGCAGTAGAATTCTATGATCTCTAATGACTGACATGTAGCAATGGAGGGCTTCTGGCTTAAACAAAATGCGAATCAATTCTGCCTCAAGACTTAATCCCTGCCCCTAAAAGAGAAGAACCCCAAAACAAAACAAAGCAAAACAAAACAAAACAAAACAAAACAAAACAAAACAAAACAAAACAAAACAAAACAAAACAAAACAAAACAAAACAAAACAAAACAAAACAAAACAAAACAAAACAAAACAAAACAAAAAACACTCCAGTGGTGACACTGACCTGGTGCATGCTATTCAGTTGTGTTGGTGTTCAGTGTTTCAAGCATCCATGCTCTCATTCAGAAACTTTGATTGCTTTATTTTTTTTTGATACAGCAACCATATTTCAAATTATTACCCATATAAGGTAGTTTTGCCGGGCAATTGTAGTTGGTATTTTGATTTGTCGGGAAACCACCAGTTTCCAGCGGGCAATATTAGTGGGTATCATCCTTCTTCCGGGTTTCACCATTAACTTCACATGTAAACACCAAGAAAAGATATGCACAAACCACCAGTTTCCAGTGGGCAATATTAGTGGGTATCATCCTTCTTCCAGGCTGCGCCACTAACTTTACATGTAAACACCAAGAAATGAGAGTTTCTCGAGGAGAGGTTCTGCGATGAAGGGCAAATTCCCATACGTTAGCACGTAAAAAAGAGGACGATCGCTGCGACTGTGTGAGCGCGCCACGCACGTGAATTGTGCATAGGGGTTGTGTGCAAGCATGTGGGTGTAGTTGAGTGCAATGGTGTAGGGTTTGACCTGGCGCCGAGTGGATTTTGTTACCGTAAATCGGGAAGTTTACGTTGTAATGATTTAAGTTACTGCTCGAAGATGCCTGAAATGCCTGAAATGGGTAAACTACAATTGTATTGCCCTCGTCTTCAACTCGGGCAATACAATTCTAGTTCGGGCAACAAATGTCGTATCCCCCTCAAGGCAAGTCTATATTATATTACTGTTATTTTTCTCACCACTGTATGATTTCTGATTGCATGAGGAAGTAATGTATAAATGTAGGTATATTCTTTGTCACAAAAGACTCTTTTTTTCACAGTGATTTGAGTCATATTTCTATTTTGGATATGCAATATGATTGCAGACTAATATCAATATGATTCAGTTCAGAGGATATTATTGGGAGAGTTTCCCAGATTAAACTCTGACCACTTTCCTGGTCACTTGTTTTGATTGCGGGTCAAGTCGCATAATCACCCCCTTTCATCACAGACACACAAACTGCTGATTGGGATTTCATGCGTATTTCCATTGGAAAATTTAGCCTGGCCCAATTACTGCCCACAATTGGAGTATGAGGTCAAACCCAATTTACTGAAAGAGCACATGGATGATTGGTGCAAGGGAGGTGAAAAAAAAAACGTACAAACTCTGATGCCTAATAACCCTTTTTAAAGTATAGTATAAGACAGGTGTGGTTCTGTATCTATCTGGCTCACAAAGTTACGTCATGCCCTGACTTCTGAAAAGTGAATGGATAATCAGTGCAGATTTTTGGTAATTATAAATGAAATAGGAGTAATAACTCTATTTTCAGAATTCTATCAAAGTATTAATATGTTCAAGAATGGTCCATGGGTAGAAATGTCAGAGCTTGGAGAAGTTCAAAAGTCACTGGATTCTTGATACTTCAAATACTGCATGACTCTATTAGCCATTTCAATTTTGTCTTCTCTGGCATTGTATACTTCATTGTTTGAGTTGTCACAGTTTGTTTGTAACAAACTATTTCAACACTGAAATACATAAATGATTACTTGTGTACTTTCATCTAGCATGCAAAACTGATATCAAATATGACACCTGTCAGTCTCAATCACACACGGCATTGGCAATTACATGGGAATAATTATTTTCATTTGCTGAATTTCAATGCCTGCGTTGTTTGTTTGCAGGAAAAGGCAAAATGACATTACTCTCTGCAAAGATCTGCCTTTGTTGACAAATTACAGACAATAACAAACTTTCAATGCCAACTGGAAAAGAAAAAAAAAATCCCTACCTTTGTTTAAAGACACATTATGATTACTATGACAACTGAACATTTTCACTTCCCTTTCTTAATTGTCACTTCTGTGTGGGACTGCATTATGGTCTACAGACAGCTCACAAATACACATCTGAAGGCAAATTTTATAAAAGAGGTAGCATTAAAGGCATAATTTACCATTTGCAGATGAAAGCATTAGTGCTTTAAAATAGTTCTAAAATGTGAGTTAGGGATAGAAACAGCCACTGTCGAAATTTGAATCCGTATAATCGATGTTAAGTGTTGTTAAATACACAAAATGTGAACAATAGTTATAATAAAAATGTTTCCAGACTAAACCGTGTACAGTTACGGTTTATTGAGAAAAACCCTGATATCTCCTTATATTTTAGGTTTTATGGCAAATATTTCATATGGTAGGATGTTTTATGATACAACAGACCTACACATATGCACCAAATGTGATATCTTGAACATTTTTAAATCACTGCTCCCAAAGGTAAACTGGACCTTTAAAATGAATTTTAAATGCTTTTTCATCATGTAAATTATTCCTCACATACAATTTAATGGATTTCATTATCACTTTTAGTATGGTATAAGACATTAGCAAAGAACAAATGTCTTTTTATCAACAAAGCATAATTCATATTTGTTTTTGAAATTCACTGACATAAAAAAAAGTTTGCATTAGCTTTTCTAAATCCTGTGAAAGAATGCAGACATACCGAGTATGCATTCAACAAGCAGCAACATACATTTACAGACATATTTCAAAGCACAGGTCTAAACTGTACAATGGTCATGATGGATATTGCATCAACTGCAATTCATTTATCCCTTGATTTTGAATTTCAAAATTCATTCTTCAAAAACATAAACCATACATTTTGTGCCTCTCTAAGGGACAGCAAACTGTAATGGCTCAGATCAACTACCAAGATTTGCAAATATTTTTTCTTCAGATCAACTTGCTAGGTGTTGCAGGAAACTGATCCTGATTGAATCTCAGATGCAGCTGCCAAAGCAAATGGACAATAACTGCTGGACACTCTAAAAGTGAAATATCATCCATGGCACACTTAAAAGGAAATAGAAGAAAGGGGCACTTTTGGCCAGTGAGGGTTTTTTTCACCCTTTCATAATCTGGCAATCAGATAATGGGTGGCCCCAAGAATTTTTTTCCTCCCTGCTTTTTTTTTTCCTAAACATGATTTTTTTTCCTCAAAGCTTAGGAGTGATAGCAATCTGCAGAGTAATGACAAAAGCTTTGAAATTGGCACGACAGGCTTCCGTCTGCGGTCATTTGTACCAGCGCAGCTGCCAGAAATTCTATTCTCAACCACCTTTACAACTTGAGTTTGGACAAGTTGGTAAAGATTCTCATGATTTCTGACAAAAAAAAAAAAATGATATGTTTTTCAAAATGCAGATACACAGAGAGCAAGTGCAATGAAAGTGAAACTTATCCCAAGTACAAATTACTTAGATACAACTGAAGGCAGAGAAAAAGAAGCTACAATTTCCATTCAAATCGGACTTCTGTAATGAAAAAAAAAATGACAAATTTCAATGGATTTGTTCTGCAAATATGTATTTTTATACACACATCTACAAAGAGTTTTATTGCAGAATGAACTCACTCCATTCTCATTAAGTTGAGATATTTGCAATGAAAGCTCCTAAAATCAAATAAAGTAATAAGAAAATACTGGATATTTTTAATCATAACTTCACGAATACTCCTTGTTATGTTACAAATAAGATATCACTGGAAAGGTTTAACTTTGTCTATCTGAAGATGATGGGCTTGTTGTTTATAGTAAGTTCTGAAATGTTTAAAATTGATGCCTTGCCCATTTTGCCATGAGACTCTTCATATTCAAACAACTGTTGTGGTAATTATATTCACAGTCAAAGATATATTAACTTCTACCCCCTCCTACCCATGGGTGATCATTACTGAGTTTTCATAATTCTGTTATCAGATATATTCAAAGGATATGTCCAATTGTTTTGATCTATTTTCAAAAAGGAAATTTTATGAAGATGTGTGTGCAGGTTAAAAGAAACTTAATAGGGTGTAGACATCATCACCCCATCTGACCATTCCATATTCAAACTTGGAGTGACATTTCATTGAGATTTGTGAGATGATCATTGGTTTAAATACATGCAGATGACACACACACACACACACACACACACACACACACACACACACACACAAAACAACAGACATTGTCTCAGTGACAAAGTGAAGAAAATGATGTCAACCATGTGTGACCCTGCACCACAAAACCAACCAAAAGTTGCCACACATTAGTTTTTAGTCAAGGGCAGATGCTGAAAGAGCAGATTTTAAGCTTTAAAATGATGTATAACTCAATTCAAATAGACTCTCCTAACCTATCTAAATATTGGAAAGAAAGCACACCCTTTGGAAAAGTGTGACCCAAGAAAAGAGGCTCTAAGTACATGGTCTATTCAAGTGCTTAAAGGGAAGATAAACCCCAAGAGCAATGTGGATTGAGTGAAAGCAGCAACATTAGTAGAACACATCAGTGAAAGTTTGAAGAAAATCGGACAATCGATGCTAAAGTTATGCATTTTTAAAGTTTTGGTGTTGGAACCGCTGGACGAGGAGACTACTAGAGGTTATGACGTATGAGTGGACAACAATACCAAGAAAATATAAAGAAAATTCTACAAAAATCCATTTTTCATGAAAATTACAAATTCCATCAACTTGATATTGACATATGTTAGGGGTAGCAATTATTCCCCCTGCTTTCTGAAAGAGGTTGGTCCATTGCTCTTTCATAATTCTAGAAAAGTGAATTTTTGTTGAATTTCCTTTATATTTTCTTTGTATTCTTGTCCACTCATACGTCATATCCTCTAGTAGTCTCCTCATCCAGCGGTTTCAACACCAAAACTTTAAAAATTCATAACTTTTGCATCGATTGTCCGATTTTCTTCAAACTTTCACTGATGTGTTCTACTAATGTTGCTGCTTTCACTCAATCCACATTGCTTTTTGGGTTTACCTTCCCTTTAATCTTTAGTAAGTAAAAACATGATGTAAACCACAATATCTACAACAATAAAGGGACTATCAGATTAAGCTGAAATTGAGCATGCTCTATTAACACATTCTGTCCATGATTAATGCCAACTTTCAAAGCAGTAGCATCATACTTTCAAAAGTTATCAGAGTTGAAAGTGGGGAGTGTGCAAAGGATTTTTCAGAAAATAAAAAGGGGTATCCAAGACAAACCAGATGACACTACTCTACCAAAAAGGGGATTATAGAAAAACTGTAGAAAACCCACTTTCCCATTCATTTTATGATCCCAAACTGAAGAATAAGATAGAAAAAGAATAGCTCTTTCAGAAAATGTGGATAACTCAAATTTGACTTGGTCAACCTGTTTCACCTTATTTGAGTCCTCATGTAAAATCAAGGGGTGCAATTTTTTGTTGGTTTGGATATGTCTGGTCACATATCAAAGTGTGAACAGCAAAGGATGATTAAAATGAAAGCACACAAGTTCATACACTACGAAATTTGTTGCCTGTTCTATGCTTATAAGACTGATATCATTATTAACTTCATGTAATAAAAATAATGATAATAGGTTTGTTAACATCATTATTGTTACCTTTACTTGTAATTACTATCTGACTTGGCAACTTGAAGAATCTTGAATCAATAACTCTTTTCCATTATTCATATTCCAACTGTGCATTTGAACAAGGTTAGCTTTTATAATTGACAAATCTATCTGATATACATAGGTATGAACAAAATAGTAATATTATACATCAACTGATGCAACTACAGGTGTCACCCAGCTAGGAGATTCCCAAATAACTGCAGTGTCAAGAGCACGGAACACCATGGCAGATACAGTTTGACAGGCATTTCCTTACATCAAGAAGGGGTTAAAATGAAAAATTTGGCTGGTTCAAAATATGTTAAAATGATACACACTATCTATCACAAGAGAGGACAGATACACAAGATAAGAATGTGCTGAAAGCATCACATTTGGGGTGGTTGGGTGTAACATTTAAAATACATGTCAGTGACTTTCGGTAATTACTCTACATGTTGCTGGCCCCCATGAAGCAGTTCCTCTATGTATTGCTCAGAGGTTATTTCATGTTCTTGTTGGCACATTCTTTTTTACGATCTAAACTAAAAGTTACAACAAATCAGAAGTATATTTGCTATCTTCTGAAGTGACTAATTTAGGTGGATTAGATGGCCATCTTTCACAGAGGATTACCCAAAGAGGCACAAATTATGTGGCTGTGATGGGACGTGGAGCACACGATGGAATTTGAGCAGGAGCAGGAGCAAGAGCAAGCCACTTTTTACTCTTCTCTCTCTTTCATTTTTTTTTTTTTTGTCAATTAACACATTTGTACGATTATGGCAGTTCTGGGGTGCGATGAGTCATCTGTGCTATTTCTACAGTGAGGCTTTTTGCCAGATTTATGGTCCTTGGTATTTAATATACCAGGAATGCATGATACATAGTCGGCCATATGCCAATTCTATTAACAGTTTTGAATTCTGAAAGAAACATGAAAATACTTCAACATTGTATATTTCTTTATGGATAGCAAAACAATTAACAGTTATACAAAACTAAAAAAAGAGCAAACATGTATGGGGGGGGGGGTGAGATTATTTCTTGATATCAAGCAAAGATTATGCCTTTTATTCCCCATACAACTTTATAGGTATATTCCTTCATTAAAATTCACTGTGTTTGAATTATCTTCCTCTTACACTTACTAACCTTACTCTACAGTTCTCATGTGGAAAACAAGAAACTCATGGGCATTTTTAAAATCAAGATTCCTTGCTTTTACAGAATATGACACAATAATAAAAGCTCCAAACATGCATTAACTAACACTGTGACATGTACTGTGTAATGTTTCAAGCACGCTGTATGTCAATTATAGGCATATACTTATATTTTTAAACTATACAGAAAATGCATCACACAATATGAAATTTGTCAATGACTGGTATATGTTTGTATTCTTAAATATACAGGCAATTTATCTGACAAAATGAAGTGACACACACGTACTAACCGTGTCCATGTTGTGTAGAGATTGTGGTTCTTCTTCTCCAGAAAACCCTCCCTGATGACCGCCTGGCACTGGGACAGCGTCCCCCTGAAGTCGGCCTGAGTCAGGACACGCCCCGTCGCCGCCGACTTGTTCTGCTCGACGATGAGGTGCAGCAACCTGCAGATCTGCAGCAGTTTGTTGATGAAATAGTTGGAAGACATTTTTTAGTGACCTCACTTCATCCTACAGACCATGTACCATTTGAACACAGTACTAGCCTCAGATATCTGAGTGATAAACCCTATAGAACGCAACTGATGCTGCGTTCTAAAGGCTAATACTCCATTACAGTTTACTGGTGTCCCTTCTGCTTGCTACTGGTTGTTTACATACAAATGTCATGGTCCAGAATTTTGCAGTCGCACAAACAGATGTCAGAAATATGGAAAGCAATACACAATAATTTGAAGTCATGCATGAGTGCAATGAAGGAATTTCACATTTCTGCTCAAGAATGAAGACATACGAAGCTTGGTACACACACTGGAAAAACAAGCCATGAATGAGATGATCCCCATCGTTCAGGGTGAGCTGACTTCAGGATTACAGGTGGACCAAAGTGCTAAAAGAGAGAGGACTACCGATGGCTTGGTGCCTGATGGCCCCCCTGGTTGGGGGACATCCACACCCCTCTGGTTAAATGTCGAAGTTTATTGGCAGAGGCTAGGATCATAACACTCCCCTGGGTCCCAAGGCTCAAGTGGCACTTTCTCAGCTGAATGTCTCAGTTGCCGTGGAAACTTGAGGAGAATGTCAGGGCTGGTGGGGATGATAACTTCCTGCAAACTTTTCCCTTAGTAAAGAAAAAAATGGAGCATGACCCCATTATGAAACCAGAAAACTGTTAAAAACCTCCTCTTTTCTGATGTGAAATGAGCAATAAGAGCAAGATTCCAGTACAATAAAGATGCAAGATCTGAGAGTCACAGCATTGGTGATGGCTGCTGTTTGATCAGCAAAAGAACTCAGAAGAAAGTGTGCACAGTTCTGCCAGGCAGCAATGTTATGTTCCCTTAAACAATCCAGCAGAAGAAGCTCCACTCCAGAACACGGATGACACAGGATGCAGCGGCGCTGTATGCACAGGAACTTCTCATTCATGGCTACATCCAAAGACACGTGAAACATGGCGCCTTGGATCAGTGATGCAGATGGTACATACAGGACTGTCTGTGAGACATCTTGGTTTAGCTCTTTGCTCAGACCTTCTGTGAGGAAGTGAAGGCCTAGACCGAAATTTACGCATCTCCCGGAAGTTCAAGTGTGAATGAGGTGCACAAATCTGTCGTCTCGGTAACCCCTCCCTCCCCCCATCGTGCAGGAAAGTAGGTCTGTAGATCGGGAAGGGGCGTAGACAAAATCACGCCAATGTAGACACCATGCAAACAAACCACCATGCAGTCAACAGAAAAAAAAAGGCCTCTCTTGAGTTCTCAAGTAATTGCCTGCCTTTCCCCCACTGTATAGCTTCGTGGAATACTCTCCATCATCACAGACCAAATTAAAGGTAGAAAGAGACACAGAAAGAGGGAACGGCTGATTAGAAAAAGAAAGGGAGAAGGGATGGGGGTGGGGTGGGATGGAAGAGTTCCAATGATGAAAAGGATTGACGGAATTTCTTACTGAGGATTACACCTAGGTCATGTTGGTACAGCGTCGGCCAATAAGAAGTGCGTGCTAAGCTGCCATGATGACAGCTAAGTATCTGGATCTCCTAGTTGTTCCATCACTGTGACGAGGCTAATTTCAGCTCCTCTATCCCCCCCCCCCCTCTCCCAGCTGAACTTGAAATCAATAGACCAGTTCGTAATTCCACTTTGCGCATGAGCAGAAAAAGGTCATTTGTACCAACAGGCATTTCAGTTTGTAAATTCACTGAGATAAGCATCTGTGATGCGATAATTATTCATGTGATCCTTATCTAAATGGTGCTTGCCAGCACATCCACCTGACAGCAAGAATGGTATTTCGCAATATAAAAGGAAATAGGCTGTTATTGCATTCAATACAAAACAATGAAATGGATGCCCGCTAAATTGTCAACTGATGGAGTATTCTGATCACCTGCCTTAAACGCGAGATAATTCTTTGTTTGAACATGAATTCCATAAATTGTTACGTCAGGCAAGCTTAGGCATTATGCCGCTTTGAAAACGAGTGAAGTGCCTAACTAACTGAGAAAAAAGAAAGGTCATTTGAACCAATGTGTACATGAGCTAATTACGAACTGGCTTATTGTGCAGGCATTGCTCACTTATGATATATTTGGAACATTTTACTTTTTGTTTGTTGCATATCTGTGAATGCAACCTTTTCATACCTTAGAAATTTAAGGCTGGAATATAACAAACACGCTGTTTTACAAATAGTTATGACCATCAAATGTGGGAAGCTATACCCTTGAATGTGATTGATTTAACAACTTTATACACACACAAAAAAAAAACTTTGCCTTGTACCCATTGACATGGCAAAGTCATTTTTATAGCAAACATGTAAACAATGCCTTGCTTTCATTATAATCACCCCAAACATGAAAGTGCATTCACTGTGTGGATTTAGTGTAAAACATGGAACTCAATTCAAATCTATCTCATGGTTAACTTATATTACAATTGCATGCCATTGCAGATTGTGCTCTGAATTCAAAAGGAAAAATTTACATTGGTCAATCCATTTTCAAATGCACATTGGGTTCTGCTTTATCTCATCTCTAAATTACTGCAACATGCAATACATGAAAATGCAAAAGCAAGGGTCTAAAATTCAAATCATTATACATCTTTACTGTTAAAGCAATAACTTCCAGATTACATTAAACAATCTCTCCAAACAAATGAAGGAAGATATTGAGGAGAAATATCAACCACTTACCTTTTCTTTCTCTTCTAGTGTGTCGGCTTCCAGCTCATATTCGTGGTGGTCTTTGAAGTAAATAAAAAATCTGAGCCCCTCCTGAAAACAATGAGAACAAAAGAAAATACAAGTGTCTGGAATATTGATGTGTTTCTGCACTGAAAACAGCTAGCTACCTTGTATCTACACCCATCCCTATATATGATATGAACAGGAGTATGTGAAGTAGCAATAATGATTCTTGTAATGTATGATTAGGATGTATGCTGGGGATAAACATGAAACAAAAGGTGGTGAATGAAATACATAGATAACTGAAACCTACATATTACTGCAAATTAATGGGTACCATTGGTTTTGTGAATAGTAATTAACTTACTATTTACTACACTGACATATTACCAGGAGCAAGTGCAGTGGAAATAATGATTCTTCTAATGCATGATAAGGGTGTGTTACGGGGACATATGTATATAAGAGTGAAAGGAGCACAAAAAAATGTAGATAAGTGAACACCAACTATTGCAAATAAATGAGTACATTTCATTTTGGGAAGAGTAAATTTATGTACACTCCAATGTACACTTACTACCAACTGCAAAACAAGCCCAACCAAATTAGAATATTACATTGAATGGAACTCGAAATTCCAGCTGCTGATGGAGAAGTCAAGCTCAATTTGACTCATGATCAATTCCATTATCTGGCCACAAGAGGAATGGTGCCATCGTTACCAGTCTCTCCATAGGACAGGGGTACCAACCAACATGCAACATCATGAAGTAACAAATGCATATCATCACTGGGGCGACAAGACCTCGTATCTACAAAATGTCAAATGTTTAGGAGAGCAAAAATACATGGTTGCCAAAGCAATATATCAAAAGGGATTGCCTTTCCTTTTTTCCCCTTCATTTTTGGGTAAGACAGCTAGGTTTTGGATAGGACATCACTTGACTACTTATCTGACCATTAATCAAAAAAGTCATTGTCACCAAATAGATAGGTCTTGTCACCCCAGTGACAATATATGTCTGTGATTGTAATTCTGGCAATTCTCATAGTTGGTTACCCAAAATGCACCAATTTTCTCTGCAGTAGAAGGAGAAAACTACACTACACTCCCCCCCCCCCCCCATGGAAGTATGATTTAAGCGGTAAAAAAGAAAAAAAAATAATATAAAACTGGGTTGTTGCAGATGAACGGGCAAAGAGGCTCATTAATCCCAAGCGATAGTCACAAATCAATTATAGGCCTACGTCTCTGGGTATGACTAAAATCAGGGATGATGTCCCTCAAATTATGGCTGTGTGGGAGGATGATTTGCCTGCAAGGCCAGCAGAAATCTTTTCCTCCCCATGTCCCCATTATAATCACTCTTTTTCTTTCTCCCTTAAAGGGACTGTACAGTACTGGTTGAGGTGTGGATTCAGGTTTATAACATTCCTAAAGGAGACAATGAGAAACCTCTTATGAAATATGAAAGAGCATGTAATTTAAGAAGGATTCAACGTTTATTTGATGAAGATTGGTTTTCAAATTGCCAAAATATCTGAAAAAGTGATGATAATAAAAGGCGAAATGCCACGCCTTTCATTAGGATCTCTTTGTTTCACCTTGTTTTTTAATATCTCAGCCATTTCAAAACTGATTTTCATCAAACAAACTTTTGATACCCCTTACAATTGCATGCTCTTTCACATCTCATAGAGTGGTTTCTAAATATCTTGCAAAACATAAAAGCTAAATCCTTACCTCAACCAGAACTGTATGGTCCCTTTAACCCTCTATGTGCCGTGCTACCTAATTGTGATTTTGCCAAGCTATCTATTTATGGTTATCAACATTTGGTAAATAAATTCAACTAATCCCCCTTCCCCACCACCACCACCACAACACCAACGACAATGACAATGACAACGGCG
The DNA here is from genome assembly GCA_033980235.1 of Diadema setosum. Lineage (NCBI taxonomy): Eukaryota > Metazoa > Echinodermata > Echinoidea > Diadematoida > Diadematidae > Diadema > Diadema setosum. The sequence continues at coordinate 33,203,554 of CM067066.1, read as the reverse complement.
ACAACAACAACAACAACAAATGTACACCCTAATAAAGCGGACTGTAACAAATAAAAAACAAAACAAAAATTGGGCTTTCTGGAGGGTTAGACAAACCCCCTTCAGGGTATAACAATAGCACAGTCCTATGTACCATGGCAACTGACATACATAGTGCCACTACCTCACTTGACAATATGTTAACAGTCATTGTCTTTGGTTTTCAGGCAATTTGTTTGGATTGTGGAAGACAGTTCAGAGCCCACATCAGTAGATATAAACTGAATATGGGAAACAAGGTGCATTCAAGGATTAATCAAATTATTTTATAGTAATTGAGCATAGCACTATCAGCAGTGCATAAACACCTTGAGCGAGAGATCAGTAGGAGACTGTGTGGTAGCTATTTTGGTTAACTTTAGGCAAGTGAAGATCCAGGAGGAATTTGTGGTTTGCTAGCTGTTAAAAATATAGTCAGGACAATTAACACCCACTTCCCCTACAAAGAAGCACAACCCCACACACACACACAAAAATAACAAAATATGTATTTACATCACATACAAACAAGCTAAATAGCATTTCTTCACCGACTACCCCAACTCATTCCCACCAAAATTACAACAACAAAAATCCTTTTCAATGAATGAAACAAACAAAAAAGTGACAAAGTTGGCAGACTGCCCTAAAATGAACTATCCACCAGTTTGCTGATGAGTATCAATAGACAGTAATGTTAACCTGTTGAGGACGAGTCCAGAGTATACTTGGGCAAGTATCTATGGGAAATGCGTGTTGTAACAAAATCAGCCCGTCCTCAATAGGTTAATGGGAGAGTCTGTCTAGCATTTTTTGATATCCATTCATCTTTAATATTCATTGTATAAGTCATTGAAGATGAGTCCCAAGAATACTCAGGCAGGTGTCTATGGGGAAATGCGTGTTAAAGCAAAATAAGTCTGTCCTCAACGGGTTAAGTTTTGGTATCCAAGCCTTGTCCCTTGGCCCTGATGGATCATAGACAGATTAATAAGCAGAGCATAGTAGAACATGACAAAACAAAGAGAAACGAAATACATTATATTATTCAAGTGGACATAAAAGACAATATGAAAAGGTACATTTCAACATCATAACCATTTTATCAGTTCAATGCACAGAATCAAATTAACTCACATTTCCATAAGTTATTGACATTGTTTTCATAGTCATTCTGAACTAAAAAAAAAAACAACTTTTATTCTCTCAGTACTTTTGAATTCAAATAAAAACAAATACTAAATAAGATTTAATTTTCTGTCATCATGGCACCATCTAAAAGATTAAAGATATAGATGTCATATAGAGGTGATGAAAATTTTCTTAGTCTAAATGACAATAATCTCTCATCTCTATCACTCATTACAAGAATACTTTAACAAAAGTACACATGCAGAAGCACTCTTCATTTTCACAATTTATTGCGGAAATGAAAAATGATTGCAAGGTTCTTGCCTCATACAGTTTTGGGACTTCTGCAAACACTCTAACATGGTAATGATATACATCTTAATGGTATGATGTTGACAAAAACTGAAACTTGCTTCGCTTGCATATATATAGAAAAGGATCCCTTGATCTCTTCCTTGATCTAGGAGAGTAGATTATAAAGGGTTTTTTCTTCATTCTAGAACCCCAGATGTATCTCCAGCGGTGTTAAAAAGTTTAAAGAGAAGTGTGACAGGGTGGTGTTAGGGAGCTTTAGATTTTCGCGACAGGGGACGTTCAGAGAAAAAAACATGTTCTCAGCATGCGCAGATGTGCGCGTCCAGTTGATCTATTTTTAGCTTGTGTCGTCCGAGTTTTTCACTACGCGTTCTGGGCTATTTCTACGTCTGCACAATTTGCGACGTAGGGAGCTACTTGATGCACCGATCATATGGGGGTGCCATTTTATTTTTTATATGTTGCGTCCAAGCGTAATCTAAAGCTACTTTTCATCACGACGCAAGGGAGAGGAGAACGTTCAACGCACTTGTCTCAAACGTCCACGCGTCAAAATCTAAAGCTCCCTATTTGCATGCACAAAGCTGCTGTATCACAATGCTGAGATGACACTTGTCATTCATAGGTGACGCCGACATAGCAATCAAAATTCCTCGGCAAGACGTCACTTGGCTTTGCTGTTGACTTTCACAGAATTGTTAGCATTCAATCAAAAGTTTCACTACAAATGATCAGCAAATTTCCAGGAGGAAATGAAAATTCCAAGTCTATAAAATCTTGACGCAAAACTGGTTTCATTTTCTTCTACCATCCCTTTAAGAGCGAGCTTGGCACTGGATTGGAGGTGGGTGGCTGCCTTGGGTAAGGTTATGAAGAAGATGAGTGACAATGGTAAGGATGGAGAAGCTTAGGAGTAGTCTGAGGTTACAGACAGTATATGATTTATATCTCTTGCGCAGCCTGTCTTCAAGTGACAGCCATTATATAAGAATAGTTACATTCTCAAAATCTGGTATAACAAATTTCTGAAAGAATACTTTTCCATTTACCTTTTGCCCTTTCTCTGTCTCTCTATCTATCAATCTATCCATTTATAAACACACACAACCATACCAAAATATTTTAAAACATAAATAGTCATATCTGTCTATAGTGACCACCTTCCATATGCGACCACTAAACACAATTCCCCACAAGAGAAAAGCCATGTCAACAACCCTGTCTAAAGCAGCCACCTGTCTACAACAGCCACTTTTGTCTCCCTTGGGGTGGCTGCTATAGACAGGTGTGACTGTATCTATATAAATTGTACTCAAGGTATAAGTACTTTTAGGTATACTAGTAGCTAGAATGTATGTGCACTGTTGTCGGGGAACACAGTGCTGAAAGTAATCATAAAAATTTATCATTATATTTCAGGTTCTCATTTCATAGAATGAAGGTCATATACAAGGTCAAATAATTTTGCAAGTGAGAAAAAGAAAAGCAAATTAAAGCTTACATTTATTTTCCAATACACTTGACACACCATTCTAGAGTAATCCTGTGTCTGATTCTTGATTCTGATTCATTTTTTTAAGAGTTTGGAAATCGATAACAGTTTTAGTGCCTGAAAATATTGTGCTTCTACTGAGTGGACATTATACCTAACTATTTGAAATTCCACTATTGTCACACACACAAGAACTTCCCCAAATGCCTAGAAATGAAGAGTTTGTTCGCAAAAACCGATAAGTCCAAAATTGTCAAATGAAGATATTTGCGATTAAAGGTCAAGAAAAGTAAAGAGAATAATAAGAAATTTTTTGCTTCTTTTGACAATAACTTCAGAAATGTACCTTTATATGTAGTGACCAATATATCATTTAAAAGGTATTATTTTGTACTTTATGAAAGAGACCGTACTTCAAAATCTTCAATAATGGACTGATCGGTTTTTGCAAACAAACTCTTCAAATGCAGATCTGCCAACAATATTTGTAGCTAATGAATGCCATATATATGTATGTATGTATGTATGTATATATATATATATATATATATATATATATATATATATATATATATATATATATATATATATATATATATATATATATATATATATTATAAATATATATATATATTATATTATATAACCGGAGAACCGGAGAAGCCGGAGAACAAGGCAAATTGGATGATTAAAGACCAAATTTATGACATGTCTTATGTTGACAACAGCAGTGATTCTTCTATATCTATCATGGCTTATTTAGCCTATATTCCTACGACTCATAATAGAAAACAGAATATATATATTTTTTTTACAAAAACAAAACAAAAACAAAACAAAACAACAAAAGCCCAGAAACAAAATTGATTGACTTTCATCACTTAAAGGGCTATTCTTCTCTCTCTCTCTCTCTTTTTTTTTGGGGGGGGGGTGCAAATCTGTCATGATTTAATTCTCACAGAATGACTACCATCAACTAATCTTTATTTAGCTCTTTAATATCTCTTGAACACAAAGATGAGATAGACATGTAGACATCCACTGCTTGTTTCATTATTATATCTTCTACATTTTCCACTGCCCTGGGCAAACTAACAGATGGGCAGAGAGGGCTACAAGGTTGGGTCCTGGACCAGGTGCAGTGGGACCTGGTTCTGGAGAGAGACTAGGCCCTAAACCGCACTGGTGTCAGCACCATTAGTCATGTAGGCAACTGGCGCAGACACTAAAGGGTTCAGTTACATCTTCCCTGCAGCCCTAAGTGTAACTCTGGCTGTCGGAGGGGAGAGTAACCGGGTAGCCGGGAGCAGGGTTGCATTTCCAGGGGGCGATGAAACATGTCATGTAAGTACCTAGAAACACTACACATTAGTGCCACTGAAATGTAACTCATCTCCACTATGATATCTACATAGGGGCACATTGGATTATTCACTGCATCTTCACTGGAAAAGCTACCCTGGATTTTCTTTTTCATGCTTCTTTTTTCTCTATTTTTTTTCCTTTGGTGAAGAGGTCCTGGTGGTTAAATAGGCTGGTTGGAGATTTGATGAGGGCAGGAGGGGGGAAGGGTGGGAAAGTTGGGATAAAATAAATGCATTCTCATTCATTAAAGTGGCTACTTGGATATTTCTTCAGATCATAACCCGTTGAGGACGGGCTGATTTTACTGCAACATGCATTTCCCATAGACAATTGCCAGAGTATACTCAGGACTTGTCTTCAAAGGGGTAAAATAGAGGAGAGATTGGATCGACTGCTCCAGGTTAAGTAAAGATCTTTCCAGTACATTTCAGGGATTTATTCTGCACATACTGTACATGTAGAGATGACAATTCTTTCTCTGTAATTGCAAAGCATGGGTTTGGATGGGGGTAATAGTAGTGGAGACAGGGCAATAACACAGAAGGAAGCAATAATTTAAAAGGAGGAGGGGGTAACAACAAAGAAGAGGGGGTAATAGCAGTGCAGAAAGGCATACCAGTAGTTAGAGAGTGGAAATAGTGCTCAGTGGAGAGGGGGTAATAGTAATAGAGAAGGGACAATAGTAGTAGAGAAGGGTAATAGCAGTGAAGAGGAGATAGCATGGGTTCTACAGGCCCAATGCAGTCATAATGAGATATAGATGAAAAATGTATATCTGAGGGAGTACTTTCCATTGAAGGTGCAGTGTTTCTCTGTTCGTTTGTTTGCAAGAAGGTTGGGGTCAGACAAAGTCAGGTACACAATTGTTGCAGGTCAGTGAAAATGTTATAAAACATTCATAGCCCACTTATGTTCTCTTCAACAGCTGAAAGAATTTCTTCAGATTTCAGAGGAGGAGAAGGTAAATGACAAAGAGAAGAGGGAGGAGAAGGAGGAGGAGGAGGAGGAGGAGGAGGAGGTATCACAGAGAGAATTTAGGGTGGGGCTCTTATGTACCCGATCACATTGTGAAAACATCCTGGTACATTAGATTTTAAAGGGCACATGCATCACACGTGACTTCATTCGTCTCCCTTTCCTCCACCTGTCAGAGCTGATCAGATTCGAGGTGAATCATTGCTACTTAGCTTCCTGACATGTCAACCCCAGACTTTCTGCTTCATATTCAACCTTTTGGTCTCACATTATGCACACCAGTCACAATAACACCAGTTGCACCCATATGTCATACTATTCAATGTCTCCATGCTGAAAGAAAAATATGATTATGCTATCAAAATTTATTTCTTAAATCTCATTTTAGCATTCGAAATAACCACTACTCCCCTACTGACTCATTGGTGACATAGCGTAAACTCATCATATCAAGTATGACAAAAGCACGAATGAATAATCGAACAAAACAACACCCGTAGAGCTAATGTGTGAATGTATATGTCATGGAAACCTCTCTGATATCTTGCCATGTTCACACATTCATTCTTATCATTGACAATAGCTGTCATTGTTGCAATTACTATCAATCTGCACACATCCTGCACAAAGATTTCTTGTGGTGTGGTTCTGAGCTTTGTCCTAACCTTAAGTTTGATAGCCAAATACAAGTTTTGTTCATACAAAATCCCTGTGAACTCAAAAGTTAGAGGCCCTGGGGTACAGTTATCATCTTTGAAGTCAGCTAACTATAAGTTAGGCATCTTTATTCTAACTGATTGAAAATTGTGCCAAGCCGCAATGACTTATGACATTAAAACAATTAAATAATTATGCTGTACATATGTATATATCTATAGATAATACATACATATCAAAATCCTGATTTGTAGCAACTGAGTCTGATATATATTTACTCATAAATGATTTAGATCATACCTCATACTAACATTTGACTGCTGAGAACATCCCGAAATTCTTCTATGTGTAGGTTCTCTGGGTAAAACTCTTTGAATGTCATCAAATCCCGACATGCTAATGCTACGGTGAAGCCCTTGGCAGACATGAAAAAGTGACAAATGACTAAGACTGAATTATTATCCTTTGGTCTGCTTGTCATCTGTCCCTGCCTTTCCATTAAAGGGATGGTATAGCTTTGGTTGAGATGAAAATTTAGATTACAACTTTTATGCAAGATATTTAGATATCTCCTTTAGATATCAAATATTAAAGAACACACATAGAAGGAATTAAAAGTTCATTCAATGAAAATTGGTTTTGAAATGGCTGATATCCAAAAACAAAGAGGCCCTAATAAAAGGTGGCACCCACCTTTTACTACGACCACTTTGTTTTACTTTGTTTTTAGACATCTCAGCCATTTCAGAATTGATTTTCACCAACTAAACTTTTAGTTCCTCCTAGAATTGTACGCTTCCAAATATTTCATATAAGTGGTTTCTAATTATCTCACAAATAATTTAAACCTGAATCTCCATGTCAACCATAACTATACCATCCCTTTAACCCTACGAGTGCTTTGAGTGCGGAAAACCCCCCTTGGTGTTGTACACACTGTCCAAGGTCCAAGACACAGAAAGGGTTAAAGGGTGTGTATAGTTCTGGTCGAGGTGAGGATTTAGCTTTTAACATTTTGCAAGATATTCAGAAACCACTCTATGAGATGTCAAAGAGCATGCAATTCTAAGGGGTATCAAAAGTTTATTTGATGAAAATTGGTTTTAAAATGGCTGAGATATCCAAAAACAAGGTTAAACAAAGAGATCCTAATAAAAGGCGTGGCCTGTCGCCTTTTATTATTTTTCACTTTTTTGGATATCTCAGCCATTTGAAAACCAATCTTCATCAAGTAAATGTTGAATCCTTCTTAAAATTACATGCTCTTTCATATTTCATAAGAGGTTTCTCATTATCTCACTTGGGAATGTTCAAAACATGAATCCCCACCTCAACCAGTACTGTACAGTTCCTTTAAGTTAGTTTCACTGTGGGAGACGAATGACACAGTCATATTCATCCTCTCTACTCACAAAATAAGTATTTCTCAGAGTTTTGAGCAAGAGCAGCCTAAACCTCTTTGAACAAAAGATGGGGCTATTGCATCCTCAAATCATAGGACATATATAGCATCAATGCAAATGCTTTGATGTCGATAAGGAGTGCCATGGCAATATCAGTAGGATGAAAATATTCCATGTTCTTTATAGGAAAATGTCTTTTCAATATTAACTTGCATTTATGTCAGTGGCAAATATAAACCATAAAACTGTATAAACACCTGGATCTAAGTTTTTTTCACAGCTTGTTGTCTATGGTATACACCATATCTTGTTTCATGCTTCGTGCAAGTGTCACATTATCTTGCAGGCTTTGATAAATGGCTCAGCAGCAGAGCACTGGAAGGGAGCCCCCTGGAGGCTCTTTTTTGGAAGGATGGTGTACCACAAACACAAAACAGAGGCGTCACGTCAGGTACAAGCTATACTTGGAATCATAATCTGTCTCTTAATTTTTATGTTTTTTGTTTGTTTGTTTGCTTGTTTTTAATTCAAAGGTATTTTATGGCTCCCATTACCAATCAGTACACCGACTTGAGCTATGCCAACTATCAATTTTGAGGAAACACTTGAGGTCTCACACATTGATGAATGAGTATCAGTCTAAGTATACAAAAAAGATGAAATATGAATTACAAAGTGTGCCTGACATTGCAAAAGGTAATTACACTCACTTTGGTTGATTTTGCTGTAGAGCACTACATGTTTAGTGAAAACAATGACGTTTGTCTACATGGTCCAATTTCAAGGTTGGGCATTTTTTGAAAGAGTAATCTTTATTTGATTATTAATAAATGACAAAGTTTAGAATTATGAAAGCAAGAATAGAATGCAGGTTGTGGTATGACAGACTTTTTTTTTTTTTTTAAACAAACAGACTTGTATTCAAAACATAATTTTGTGTTTGACTCTCTTCTTCCTTACTACATCCATGTGGTGCATAAGGTTTGTATGAATACACCCTCTTTTGGGCAAAAAACAAAGAAAAAAAAAAAGAAAAAATTGTTCAGCAGTAGTATTGCTGCTTTAAAATCTTTGTGCCCACAGTAGGAAAGAAGTTCTACATAAAAGATACCAGAGTCACACAACCAAGAGAATTTTGATGTACCACAACAATGCTTTGCTGACATTTAGTAGTGGTTACAAATCTCGCTCTTTGTTGTTGTTTTTTTTTTTTTAAAATCTTGCTAAATTGCCACCAATTCTTTGTTTGTGTGTCAGTGTGTGTTTAACTTTCTCTGTAGTGTGGAATCTCCTTCAAATATTAGAGATCAGAGTGCCTGAGCACCAGACAAAATGGACTCTGTAGCACAGTAATAATTTCAAACTGAAATTTGGAGAGCTTTGATTGGAAAGCACATTCTGTATCACGAGTCTTACATGTAAGACATAATCTTGAACTACAGAGCAAAATGTACAGATGAAGAGACTGTGGCTCAATATAAACGTTGTACCACGAGTTCACTGTAGTCGACATTCGAAACGAAACCGAACTCTATTTGGACTACCTCAGCAATCGCTTGATTGCTATTATTGGCAATTCCACAGGAATAACCTGTACCACTCTGGCTCTGCTGGAAATGCAGATTTTCCAAAAATATTGCTCATCCGTCAGCGCACTCTGATGGTATCAGCTATCATAACGACCTCCGATTAAATTTTTGACGTCACACGGAGTTCGCGAGCCATGGGACTGTAGGATCCAGTCAAAGGGTTTGCAATCTATCATGTGACCAGGTAAATATGATATGCTAAATGCATCAGTGACTCGTAATGGGACAGACAGCAAATGGTTAAACTGCAATTGCAACCGTAAGTGCCAGAAGCGGCTAGAATCTTTCAGCATGGCATGAACTAATCTGGTTCAGCACCCCCTCACCAATTAAGCTAGGAAAACAACAGTTTTAGCACTGATTAGGCCAGTAGCAATCTTCACTGGAACTACACATATTAGCAATTCCTTATCGTCTCATACTTAATGCACTGAGCTCAATTCAAGACAATATAATACATTTCTTTCTCCTTTTTTCATGCCACATGTACAATCCATGCTACATAATGTACCTTTCTGTCTGAGGGCAATTCTCTATAGCATATACTAGGCTAGCTCATCATTAGCGGTGGCTCGGTTGCCCAAGGCTACCAAAAACAGATGTTGGGCTATCATTTTTAAAAAAATTATATGTTTTGCAGGCCCGATTGAGCCACCAAATATTTGTGAATGTGTACTTTAAAAAAAACTGATTTTCTCACCCAGAAAGGGTGAGAATAACTGTAGGAACTGCAGTGAAATGCAGTAACTGCTTGCATTTTTGCCAGATGTCTCGACAAGGGTTGTCAGATTGCTGCTGATCTTCCCAGAAAAACTCTTTTTTTTTTTTTCACAACCAAATTCAATTCATTATGGTCATTTGTGAGGCATGTACAACAACATTTAATGAATGAAATCATGTCTATACCTGAATGCATTATTTGATATGTTCAATAGATTTAGTGAACTTTTATTATGTAGTCACAGAGTGTGGTATTTGAAGCCCTTCATCATACCTGCCATTGTAACAACATTATCATGGTTTATAAATCCTTTTAAAGATTCATCAAATTGTTTAATTTTATAGTGTTTTTCTTATTACATAGTCACAGTACATTTCACAGCATATGTATGTGTGCATGCATAATATACACAGACACACACACATAGAGAGAGAGAGAGAGAGAGAGAGAGAAGGAAGGATTAAGATGGAAACAGAGAGAGAGGGGGAGAGAGAGAGAGAGAGAGCGAGACAGACAGACACATATGGATAAAGAACAGACGAACAGAGTTCTACTCACAGAGAAGGGGAAATACATTCTAATGAATTAAACTGGGCAATTACAGGCACACCCACAAGTACTTGATCCGAACGTTACGAGCGGGCTATATGTCAGCTTGGCCATGACAGATTAGGTCCGAACTTACGGTCAGAGTTACTCATCCTTCTTGTCCAGGCAATATATAGCCTTACACTGACCATTTTATCCCACAATGCTACTCTATAATCAGTGCCCAGTTCTCTGGTCACTACCCACTAATAGTGGTCAGTACCATGCTATGCACAACCATAACATACCTCCATGTAAATGCAAGAATCATATTGTAGCAGATCAATCCGAATTTTTATCCCTTCAATTTAATGTTGGCTCCACAGGCACAATCACTACCAAAATTTAGCTGTTATTCATAACAAAATGATCCCCAAACTCCCAATATTCCCTGTTATCTGTAAGCTAATGAAATATCAAATTGATAACTTATGCATGGCCCAGCAGCATGCATAGTAAAATGTGCTACCTGGCATAGAAGATGGATATATCAATAATGTTAAGAAGAAGACATATTCATCTGTACAAAATACAAACATCAGAGATGTTACAATATTCCAAATAATAATCCATACTGAAATAAATGCATTTGTGCACACACATATCAGTATGATACCTACAGCCAAGTGACATTAATTCCTTCTTTAAATGTCAAATACATATTTATGGAGCATGAAAGGAATCAAATTTAATATTCTGCATACAAAGGATTTCAGACAAATACAGAATGTATGACATACATGACATGCAACATCTAATTGATAAATTATGCATAGACAACTGAATCTGGAATGGCCGACAAGATTAGGCTATGCACACTCCTGCCACTAGAGGGGGTAAGTTGATGGTCGGCTGTGGGATGCTGATTGACACTAGGTGGTGAACGATATCCTGCCTGCTTCATTTGAGTTTCAGAAGAGCATGCAATCCTCAGCGACAGTGGAGAAGGAGGAAATGGAGGGAGGGAGGAAAAGATAGAGGTGATAGAGAAGGAAAACTAAGAGGAAGGAATGTGAAGGAGAAAGAAGAAGAGTAAAAGGAGGAAGAGGATAGAAGAAGAGAAGATGGAATATGATAATGATAGGAAGGGGAGAAAGAGAAAATGGAAGAGGAGAATAACAAGAGGAGAGAGAAGGAAAGAAAAGAATAGAAGTAAGAAGTAAGAAGAGGTAGAAGAGGAGGAGAAAGAGAAGGAAGATAAGGGGAAGAAGATAAAGAGGAAGAAGGGGAAGTGGTAGAGGAAGTGGTAGCGGAAGAAGTTGAGGAAGCACAAGAGGAAGAAAAAGAGGAGGAGGAGGAGGAGATAGAGGAGGAAGCTATACCAATCCAAGATGACCAGGAGAGACTGGTTCCAGAAGGCTAAGGCCTTAGAATGTGTCTGAATACATGCTTTCCAAGCAATTCAATTTCATCAATCAAAATATTACAACACATGAAAGTAGGGGGATGGCAAAGTACTCTTGTCCTTTCAGAAGCATCTTATGGGTAATGATGCCCTCAATAATAGATAAGAGCTCTTACTGTGTGCTCTACTACTAAACAAAAAAAAAATATATGACGTATGAAGAGAGCTTCAATACCTATCACATTCATACATTAATCTTATCCTCACTCAAAAATATTTGGAAACACCTACCTCATATAGGCTGGTACGTAATTTGTAATTCATGTTTTGACTACGGAACCTCCCCCCTCCACCCTTACTTATCTGTGTTCATATGTGCTTGTTTGTGTTTCATTGCCTTATACACTCAGCTCTGTTTCATACTACTTTTCAATTAAATGTCAACAAATACACAGCGAATTTGTCTGAACCCATGCAAAATAGTATGAAATTAATTGATTCCTTCAGTACTCAGAGGTTTGCTTCACAACACCTATAACAAGTTGCATGGTTCAGTCATCTGGGAGGCCAGAAAATTTAAGTTGAAACTGGTGATCTCTGATTTGCGCCTCTTCCAAAGAAGTGCTATTTTTCCTAAGTCTGCAATATGGAAGCACAAAACTGAGTATGTATTAAATAGCATCTTTTACAGTCCCTATACTTGTGCCTGTGCTTCACTGATCTGACATTGTGTTTTTCCATATTCAGCCTGAAAGCATACTGTAAAAATGGACATTTTGCAGTGTGGAAATTTTCATGCATTTCACGCAACCAGGAGCTAGTGCAAATTCTTACAATATTTTTTTTTTGAAATTTTTGCATGCAATATGTTCCTGTAATTAATGTCCTGAATCTGCGGAATTAAAAACACACAAAATTCATCTAACTCAGCAAACCATGAAAAATTACTCACACGAAAATATCAACATTTACAGTATGCCAAAATCTGCCAAATGGGCAACAGTGGTACTGATTATAGTGAAGTATTCATGGATAGAATGTCCTTAATGAGTATGCCAAGTTCCAGGATAATATGATAACTCCTTCACAGCCGTAGCCATGGAGTTTTAAATCCCTTCTTTGTGAGGATACAATGAAGAGTGAGTCAGTGGGTTTCAGCAGTCCCTGAACTTCAAAGCCCTTTTTTTTACAAAATAAAAATTCTGAGTGAGCTTTGATCTGCTGTAACTTACTTCATTTGATGAAGAACATCCCAGTATGATTATTCATATGCCATCTTAAAGCTGAGAATCTCCTCTCTTAAAATCTGACCTGATCGATGAATTCTTATCTGGTGGGTGAACTTCTTTGTGGTTTTGTGATGAAAGGTCACATCTATGAAGGTACTTAACATTCAACAAACTACTCAAAAGCTCAAAATATCTATCTTTATCTGCATAAATCAAGACATAAGAAATCTCAGAAATCAACAATGACAAACAAAAAAATCTTTTCATTTTGAAAATAAAATTTTGTAGGTAAATCATGCATTGATTGAAATTTGCATCACCATTTCTTTGCCTACCACAATTAGGCAGCTGATATTTAATAGCTGTCTACTGCTATTGGGCATTTGTGAGCTAAATGTCAGTTGATGACAAACATATCTCTTTCATAATATCCACATTAGAATACAATGTCTAATTGTCTTTTGTCAACACTTGTGAATTGCCTCTTTGAGCAGTGAATCAACACTGATATGCCACTGATTTTAAAGACAAAAACCACAAAATGTGATAAGTCTACGATAAGTTGTAGTAGTTGAGTCATCCTTACATACAGAATCACACACGAGAGGCATCTATTACCATGACGACCATAAAAGTTGAATGAACCTTTGTGACAATGTATTGTGGTATAGAGAGGAAGGAAGGGGACAAGGGGCCGGATCTAATGGTGTGGGGCAACCACCTGTGAAAGGGGACAATCACAAGTGAAAGGTGTATGCTCTTTGGGTGAGTCATACACGAGCAGCCCGCATCCAGATACTGGGCCCAGTTTGGGTGCTGCTGTCTATTGTTTGTTCCCTTCTTCCCTCACATCTTCCTAATCTCATCATCATCGATAAGCATACAAGATGTATGTTTTGCCCATTTTTTTTTTCTTCTCTTTCAAGGCTATCGTATCTTCAAGCTATATACTTATTTGACTACAGTCTTCTGCATTCACACACCCAATACATGTGCCATAATTCAGTCTGATCATTTGATTCACTTTATCCCGAGTGGTTCCCAATTGACGTGTTCTCTTATTCTTTTCTTTAATCTGTACATGTATCTATCTCAGTTTTATATTCGGATGTATACACTGTATGTTCTATTGTCTTGCAAACAAAAAGAAATGACTGTCTTTCATTTGTAATATATATTTCATGCAAAAAATTCAAAATAAATTCATTTGAATTGAATTGAATTGAATTGCCTTCACTGGCCTCACAGTAGTCTTAACCCGTTGAGGACAGACTGGTTTTGCAATAACAGACAACAAAATTTTCCACAGACAACTGCCAGAGTATTCTCGGGACTCGTCTTTGACGGGTTAAGAAGAGCATTGTGCAATCTGCCTCTTCCAAGGTCCCTCCTAGCTTTCTTTGGAGAGATAGACAACCCAATATTTGAGGTCCTGGACTCTGAAGAGGTAATTAGGTTGGCATCTCATTTGTGAAGAGCCTATCAAAGAGTGTGTGCAACTTCTAATATCTCCCATCTAATACTCTTTGTAAGAGATAGACTATGAGTGTTTGAGATTTTGACTCCAAAGAGGTACACAGCTTGACATCTCCTTTGAGGAGCCAACCAGGACACGGAAGCAGCTTCTTCTCTAATCCACTGAGCATCCTGTTAGTTCACGCAACAAAATGAAATTAGGCAAACTAATGTATCAAACTAATGTGTGGGACCTAAACTGGGAAGATAAAGAAGAATGAATGACAAAGGAGATTCCTTGTGTTTGCTCACCTCACTCTCGTAGTCTGTTACCGTGGCAAAGCTGAACTTCCGATTCAAGTTTCCTTTTTGTATGTTACACAGCTGACATGCCTGGAAGTCAATCTGAAAGTTGAAAAAAGTGGAAAAGAAGTTGATTCAATGAACACAAAAAAGTCTTTCATACTTTAGTATATTATTTTCCTGGAATGTTGGATTTGTAAAACATTATGTTTGGAAAGTATCAGGCATCTGAAAGTGTCATCACAGATTTTCATGACTTCTCAATGCACTGAATTTATTGTCTTTCAATGTTCGCTCTCCACAACAATGCAAACCATCATTTTGTGATTTTGGTATTGAATTTGTGGCTGCATCTGTAATTTCTTTAAAAATTACAGAAACCAATAAGTAAAAATGAAATCTATAATTTCAGCAACACAAGGTGACTGCTGCCATACATTATAATTCAAAAGTCACCATGTCAAAAAAAAAGGATTTTAATCATTTTAATCACATGTTTCATTAAAAAAAAAAACACACACACACATTTAAAAGACCACTAATAGATTGAGACATGGCACTGAATAGATTAATGACTCATTTTACACAGCTAGATGAAAGTACAACAGGAAAAGTTCCGTAAAACAAATATTGTTTGTTTGTTTGTTTGTTCATTTCCATCTGAGAGATGGCTGGATAGCCCATATTCATCTATGTTAAGCTGGTCTTCCATGGGGTCCAGTTGGATGTGAGGTGGGACCACTTCACCGGGTAAAACACCCTGCTCTTTGCGATGAATGAATGAAGCGGGATCTTTTACGTGCATGAGTTGTTACTCTCTCATACACGGGACCTCCATTTTATGTCCTATCCGAGGGACAATATAATTCAAACCAGATTTTCCTAGAATCAGGAAGAAACAACAACAATCATGGATATCCCAAATTAGATTAGTGTCTTAAACATTTGAATATTACATGGCGATCATGTTCTGTGGTGATTACTGTGCTCACTTGAATTTCACTTGACAGGATGATCATGAATGATTGGCTGACTGATAATGAAATGCCACTCTATGTGGAAAGGTCACATGCTCCAAGCCACAATGACAACATCTGCAGGGAATTCCCCCTACAGCTAGACTTGTCAACCAGGAGTTTTACACACCAAGGACAATCAACTTCCTGTGGCACAATGACATCATGTACAACTTCCTGTCTTTAACATG
This sequence comes from Diadema setosum, assembly GCA_033980235.1. NCBI lineage: Eukaryota > Metazoa > Echinodermata > Echinoidea > Diadematoida > Diadematidae > Diadema > Diadema setosum. The sequence goes on along the minus strand of CM067066.1, from coordinate 33,187,761 downwards.
TGTGAGTGTGTGTGTGTGTGTGAGTGTGTGTGTGTGAGTGTGTGTGTGCGCGCGTGTGTGTGTGTGTGTGTGATTGTGGTCTTGCTATGTCAAGAGGGAGAGAATTAATGAGTTTGATTTTTAGGTGGCCATTGTTAGGCTTGTTCCCAAAATAATCAGATCAGGTGCCTTGGTCATATATGGGATGCAGTTAGGGATGGAATAAGATGGATGCAGGGACCTGTGTCTCATTCCTACTGTGGTTAGTGGTAAAACTTTGGTATTTACAACATTCTTCTGTTCATTCTTCTTCCCCCCCCCTTTTTTTTTGGGGGGGGGGTTATAGTAGAAATATCATTTTGAAGTAAGAAATGATATGTACTGGATCAAGAAGAAATTCAAACCAATAATCACTCCTGTCATAATTATCTATAACAATTTCTTATTTCATCAGTTGGTTACTAATTGATTGAAATGGAATGCATGATTCTAACAGGGGTACATGCTGACCAGCCCCACACCAAATGCCTTCAAAAACAACACCCCACTGTCACAAACTTTACTGCATGCATCCTTTAATACAGCTATGATCTATCCTAACCTGCCCTAATACATACATTGTATTTTATAGTGAACAAATGGGTCAAATCTCTGAGGACGCAAAAGCAGTTTAATCCTTCCCACATGTGTACATGTCAGTAGTGACAACTTTCAATGTCCCTACCCATTTCTGTGCCCCTTCCTAACAGCAGGCAAGAACTTCTGTTTATCAACAGCCACAATCTCAGTGCGGCCTACTCATCATGTTTTACTGTTGTAGTCAAGCCTAGTTTATAACTCTGAGCATTTTATTTTTTTATTCAGAACTAATGTATGGTAAGGATGCAACACAGGGTTACGCTCCCTAAATCTACATTTTGTGATTTTCAAAATCCTTCCTCTGTAGCTTATTCCTGATTTGATTGACTTGGCCAACATTTATTCCTACACTACAGGTTAGCACTGAATGATGCCAAGTTAGATAGAAGACTTCAAATTACTTCAAAGTTGTCATCTCTTTCTGCCTTTTACTGAATGTCTTAGAAAATGTTTGCACATGTAGCTTTCCTTTTCTTCCCATTTTTTGACCTTCTCTTCTCACACCTTCATAATTTTACCATCATTAAAAAAGAATGAATAAAATATCCTCTGCCCTGTATGTGGCCTCAACGGGGGGGGGGGGGGGGGGGGGGGGGAGGCTCAGTTAATTGTTCATTACCTCTGAGCTACATCTTAGGTAATGCTATGAGAAAGTGGGGGAAATTGTATTAAGATCTACTTTAAAAGTCCTCACGCATAATGATGGGGTCCTTAAAATTGGCCTTCAGGTTAATTGAATTCATAACGAAAGAAAGACTTCCGGGTAAACATACACACACACCCACATATCAGGAAAAGCACATGCTGAGATGGGATGCCTCTGTATTTTAACCTACAGTAAGTTTCAGTATGAGCTAAGAAAGAGGGGTGTCATTCATCACATGGTACCAAAGAAACAGGTTAACATGAAAATGCCAAAATACAAGGGGGAAGAGGATTAACAAATACAGATAAGTCTTTGCAATCATTCTGGATTCCTATGATTGTCCCCTTCTATGATGTTCAGCCCTCTTTTGGATGGCAATGTCTCAAACTTGTAATATTAAAAAAAAAAGTGAATAAGATCATTCCTAACATTCAGAGAGTAATATATCAACTATAATGCAGGGCTGCACACTGGCGCCGGTCCGACGGTCAAAGACCGGTAAAAGTCACTGTCGGACCGGTAACTTTTCGGGAAATCCACAAGTTACCGGTCCGACATGACCAGTAAAAAAAAAAAAAGCATTGGTGGGGTCAGAAGAAAGGAAAAGAGCAGCCCCGATCAGGGAGAAACAGAATGCAAGATATCGCACTGTTCAACAAGTTTTACGCAAATTTTCGTTTATGTCTAGCGGTGCAATTTGTACAGTAAACATAGTTTTGAGAACTAGCAGTCGACCAGTTACATTCGCGCTCTCTTGCGCATTTGGCGCTGCTCACGCACTGCCATGCAATGCCATACATGCAAAGCATGATTGTACAGTGCAACTGCTTCTCGTTTGTTTGTGATCGGCAGTCATGCCAGACAAGAAGCATTGAAAGAAGCGCACGCATAGATTTCTGGGTCATTTTACTCATGATTTTTTAACGCAAGATCGATCCGATCCCGGCTTCGCAGCAGCGTGGCAGTTATGTTAGAACTAATTTACTTGTGTCGATTTTTAGAAAAAGTAAAAACACACTCGATATTCAGCTATACAGTAAATGGATCTGATTGCGTTTATTTTCATTTTGAGCAGTCATTTCACAAATTAATATTTTCATTCGCTCAGAATGTTCTCATAACGAAGATAGGCGCAAAAAGGATCACGAAATCGGCCCTTCCCTGTACTTTTTAAGAACGCATGCACAAAATGTGAAGAGATAATACTTATAGGGAGAAAAAAAATCATGAAATCATGGCAGTCCCGCTTACATATTCAGGTAGAAATCGTCCCAAAAAGGATCGACCGGCCGCGTCGTATGTCTTCCAAAAGATTATGTACGAAATGCAAAAAGATTATAGAGGAGAAAAAGAAAAAAAATAAAGGACACATTTTGGTGAGTGCATCATAAACGATTACAGCCGAATAACAATTCATGAAATCAACGCAATCCCCTTGAAATTTGAGGAAATAATAGGCGCAAAAAAGGATCTTGAATTCAGTCCTGCATGTCGTCTTGGTTATCAAAGACGCATACACAAATGCGACGAGATTATCGGGAGAAAAATAAAAAAGACATTTTTACCCTTCTGGTGCGTGTATTACAAAAGATTACATCCGAAGTAATTCAGGAAATCGCCACAATCCCGCTGATATTTGAGGTAGAAAGAGGCGCAAAAAGGATCGTGAATTCGGCCGTGTCGTATACCTTGTAGATAAGAACGCATGTACGAAATGGGAAAAGATTAGCGGGAGAAAAATAAATGACACATTTTCACCCCTTTTGGCGCTTGCATGATATAAATTACAGCCAAATAGTAATTCATGAAAATTTCGCAATCCCGTTGGAATTTGAGTAAACAATAATAGGCGCAAAAAGAATATCGAATTCGGCCCTGCATGCAATGTATTATTTTGAAAACGCCAAATACGAAGAAATTATCGGGAGAAAAATAAAGAACGCATTTTCAACCCTTCTGCTGAATGTATCACAAAAGATTACAGCCGAAATAATTAATGACATATCGCAATCCCGCTGATATTAGATTTTGATGTAGAAATAGGCGCTAAAAGGACCGTGAATTCGGCCGTGACGTATAGGCATGTACGCAATGCGAAGTGATTATTGGGTGAAAAATGCAGCACACATTTTTCAACCCCTTTTGGCCCATGCATCATAAAGATTATAGAGCCGAGTGATAATTCATAAAATCATCTCAATCCCGTTGAAGTTTGAGGAAACGGTAGGCGCAAAAGAATCATGATTTTTGGCCGTGTCGTGTATCTTTTAAGAACGCATTTACAAAGTTAATGCGAAGAGTTTATCGGGGAAAAATAAAGGACACATTTTCAACCCCTTTTGGCGCGTGTATCATAAAAGATTGCATCCGAAGTCATACATGAACTCATCGCAATCCCGCTGATATTTGAGGTAGAAATAGACGCAAAAAGGATCATGAATTCGGCCATGTCGTATACCTTTCAAGAACGCATGTATACGGAATGCAAAGAGATTAGGGGGAGAAAAATAAAGAACGCATTTTCAACCATTCTAACTGGTGCGTGCATCACAAAAGATTACATCTGAAGTAATTCATGAAATTGCCACAATTCGTCTGATATTTAATGTAGAAATAGGCGATAAAAGGATCGTGGATTCGGCCGTGTCGTGTACGCATGTACGAAATGCGAAGAGATTATTGGGAGAAAATACAGGACTCATTTTCAACCCCTTTTGGCCCGTGCATCATAAAGATTACGGCCGAATAATAATTCATGAAATCATCGCAATCCCGTTGAAGTTTGAGGAAACAATAGGCGCAAAAAGAATCATGATTTTTGGCCGTGTCGTATATCTGTTTAGAACGCATTACGAAATGCGAAGAGTTTATCCGGGAAAAATAAAGGACACTTTTTCAACCCATTTTGGCGCGTTTATCATAAAAGATTACTGCCGAAGTTATCTATGAAATCATCGCAATCCCGCTGATATTTGAGGTAGAAATAGGCGCAAAAATGATCGTGAAGTCGGCCGTGTCGTAGAACGCATGTACGGAATGCGAAGAGATTATAAGGGGGAAAAATAAAGAACGCATTTTCAACCATTCTTGCATCACAAAAAGTTACATCCGAAGTAATACGTGAAATCGCCACAATTCCGCTGATATTTGAGGTAGAAATAGGCGCAAAAAGTATCATGAATTCGGCTGTGTGGAACATCTGTAAGAACGCACTTACGAAATTCGAAGAGTTTATTGGGAAAAAATAAAGGACACATTTTCAACCCCTTTTGGCGCGTGCATCATAAAAGATTACAGCCAAAGTAATTTATGAAATCGTAATCAATCCCGCTGATATTTGAGGTAGAAATAGGCAAAAAAAGTATCATGAATTCGGCCATGTGGTGCATCTTTTTAAGAACGCACTTACGAAATTCGAAGAGTTTGTCGGGAAAAAAATAAAGGACACATTTTCAACCTCTTTTGGCGCTTGCATCAGAAAATATTACAGCCGAAGTAATTTATGAAATCGTCACAATCCCGCTTATATTTGAGGTGGAAATTGGCGCAAAAAGGATCGCGAATTCGGCCCTGCATGTCGTGTACCTTTCAAGAATGCATGCACAAATGCGAATAGATTATCGGGAGAAAAATAAAGAACCCCTTGTAGCGCGTGCATCAGAAAATATCGCAGCTAAAATAATTCATTAAATCGTCGCAATCCAACTGACCACCAAGAGCAGGTTACTCAGCAAGTTCGTGTGCCGATGTTTAGAAAAAGTCACAAACGCATTTGATACAATCTGATTTTGTTCATTATCATTTTGCACTGTAATTCACAAACAAACATTCTATTTTTTCCTATCTTTTTTTTATTTTTTTGTGCAATAAATAATGCAAGTTTAAGAAAAAAATATTAATCTGTAAAATGTACATGGATTGGGGGGGGGGGGGTTCGTCCATAAAAAACAAGAAAATAAGTTTGCAAGTCATTTAATGTTTTTTGAGGTTGTTGTTGTTGACCGGTAAATTTTCTGTTCGGACCGGCAAAAAATGGTAAAACTGGGCATTTACCGGTCCGACAGAGACAGGTTGGACCGGCAGAAAAAATGGGTTAGTGTGCAGCCCTGTATAATGAGAGAGTATGGAGAAATTTAAAATTTAATTTCATATGGTAAAGGTACAAGGGACATTTCTGAAATGGTGTACTCAACATAGAATCTAGAAGGTTCAGGTGAATTTCTTGTTGTTGTTGTTGTTCTCTATGAGGTATTTATTTATATGCTGCATAGAAGCTTATATTACTTTATTTTGTACAGAAATGATTTTACATCATCACTCAGCAATGTTTGAAACTTTTGAAATCATATACCATTTCTTTTACTTTTTTTCTCTTTCTTAACTATTTAAGAATGCTTTTTTTTTTTTTAATGATTACATCACAATTTGCCCCCAAGTCTGTCATTGAGGAAATCATGGTTGTAATGCCAGTGCTGACTTCTCATTAGGCACCATGGTTACAGAGCCATTAGGCCCACATGATCATGTGAAATTTGCTAAATCCATGGACAGCCACTCTAGTTCTTCTCGAGCGGGTGTGTGCCCTATGGGGGTAGTGACTGTCAAGAGTTTGCCGTAATCTCACCCCTGTCACAAGATTATGCTGCCATGAGGAAGTGTATTCTATAGCCAAGATACACATGTGGTGGTGGTGATGGTGGTGGGGGGGGGGGGGATGGAGCTGAGGGTATTATTGCATAGCCATCTATCCTGTGGGATAGCATTCAAGTTTGGGGGGGGGGGAGGAAGGGGATGAGGGATGACTTTTAATAAGGATATCAGGTGCAGCTTAGTCTTGGTGATTAGCATGCCATTTTTAAACTCTCTGAGGGCAAGGTATCAAACAATACAGGAACACTTTTCTGACAAAGACTAATTGTTTATGAAAGGCAGGTCAGTATAAGTACCCATGACACTATCTTATACTGAGTTCATTATTCATCATCACCTCAGCATTCAACAGTACATAATCTGGATGGATCACATTTGCTTCGCTGAAATATAAAAAATATGATTGATCTTGTCATTTTCAGCTTGCATTTGATATGATAATCATTTACTGCAACTCTGAAAACTTTGCTGTTGAGACCAACAGAGGTACAAACACATCACTCTGTGCTAGGACTGTAACAAATTTATAGTATGACATCCAACGAGACCTGTGCTGCATTATCTTCTCTCAATCTAAGTTTATAACGTCTCATCTTTGTGTCTTCTACTATGAAGAGAAGGTAAAACAGAACACATGACTGAAGTTTCCAAATTAACTAATTGCACAGAGGAACTGGGCAGGTCTTGAAGAAACTAGATGGGAATTTACAATATCTTGAAGGTGAAGGGTCAATGTCTTGAAGGTGAAAGGTCAACATCTCTTACCTGAAGAATTCTCCGCTGGCATGTTCGGTGTTTGTAGTACTTGTACACGCCAAAATTGTACACCCTCTTCTCCTGAAAGGCATTGCTGACCTCGGCGATTGTCCGTGCCTCCGTCTCTGCTGATGCAACGATGCCGAGTAACCGGGAGTAGTGGACCGCATCGTCTATGGATATCCTGCCAGTCTGTGATGGTTAAAGTTGAGATAGGAACAATTATGGAAGATATATAAAATGGTTGATACTGGTAGTGTTTGGAATGCTGTTGAGAGAAAGAAATGAGAAATTAATATGCCAGATGATATATAAAAGTAATTTTGGAGATGTTTTTATTTCTTCATTTTGAACCACAGCCTTTTATAGCATCAAATGTGGAGACCAACAAATATTTTGTCTTTCCTACATACTCCAGCCTATCAACTCAAAAATATAAATTCAATTAAATTCGATTACACTTAATTTCCATCCAACAAAAGGCAATACCGGTACATAATACAAAAATTGACAAGTCATATTGTTTGAACAATTCATAAGAAGCACAAGTTATAAAGTATGATACAAGTTGTGAAGTATGATACTAAATATGTATATGAATGAATATATAATGACAGAAACAATGCATACCTTCCAAGGATGACAAATGAATATGGCAATGGAAAAAAGTGATCTCCTGAAAACACAGCCTGTCAGATGTGGATCACCCAATAAACATTATGCAAATAACACATTTATCCAAAATTAATCTACATACAGCTTGAGCATTTGATAAATGATGTATCTTATTATCTCATGACTGAAGTATTCATTTGAAAAAAAGTAACCCCTCTCACCTTGACCAGGTTGGCAAGTATCATTCGCTGGGCATCACCACTCTTGAAGTTCCGGTCGGTGGCGAATTTCTTGAGGAGGTCATCTCGGTCGTCCCGCGAGATCTTACCCTGTGCCACCATTAGGTCAAGGAGCTCGTCGCTCCGCTGCCACTCCTTGTCCACCAGGATGGAGGAGCAGACGGACTTGGGTCGGATGAGGGAGATGCGGCTACCGCCCCCGCCGCATCCATCGTCCTCGCCGGGCGGAGACCGCTGGCGGGCAAAGTGCTTCAGCAGGCTGCGTCCCCTGCTGCGGGAGGACATGCGATCCTATAGAGGGAGAGAGAGATCAAAAATTGGACAGTTTTTTATAAAGTGAAAGATAGCACATCTTTAATTACTCTCTCTCACATCAAAGTATGTAAAATCAACCACAGACCATTCACAACCTACAAACTTTTAATAATGTTTAATTACTGTAAAACCACAAATATTCATGAAAATTTCATGCCGCAAAAAAGGCGGTCAACTTCAATCTGCAAAATATTTTCTTTTACAGTAGCTAGATTCTGCAGAAGACAATTTGCTATTAAAAACACACAGCCACAGGTGTCGAAAGCAATAACACGTAATCACAGTCCTCTATGAATGGTTGTCCACAATCACAGGGCTACTAAAATACATGGCAGCTTAAAAGGGGCACTCGCACTCCTCATGGGGCACATATGAAGGAAAGGGTATGTAACAGCATGCACAGAGGAAACACGCCCTAAAACATTCAGTCTACTCCTGGAATTATTGGGGAGTAAATGACTTGAAGGGTTTAAACAAAAAATCTTTCGAAGCATCTTCAATGTACTTCAGTCTTGGTAAGTGCTAGTAAATGAAAAAGGAAAGAAAAGAAGAGTTTATAGTGAAACCATGGCACCCAGGTGCCTATTACTGTGGTACAGCAAGGAAAACAATTTATAAAGTGCATTATATGTTGGGGAATAAAAATGAGGTGACATCTTGACATGTCTGTACAAGTCAAGAGGCTGCTTCTATGAATAGGATATCCATTTTTAATGCCTTCAAAAGAAATACTTAGCTCATCCACTAGGTGTTCAACAGAAACAATTTCCTGAGAGGATAAATGTCATCCTTGGTTTTGTGAATTCACATGTAACTCAACATCACTCTCGCTATAATACCAAGGACTCTTGTGGTGTCTTTCATAGTAGCAGTAAGTTCTCTTGAATAGTTTAACATTTCAATACATGTTGGAACATATCTATAGTTTACATTAGTCACACATATAGGTAAAAATCACACTCTTTAGCATTTACTGGAACATGTATTTAGCGAAACTTTGATTTGCTACAGCCATGACATAAATCACTGACTCACTGCAGTCAGCTTAAAGGCATTTTGGCTCCACCTCAAAATTTACTCTGCGATCAGGACAGGATCAATCTACTGCCCTAATCCCAGTCCCAGAAGTGAAATTTTGTGTGGGATGGAATTAATGAGACATATCATATCTTGTGCGGCTCTCTGCAGACATTTTGCTATATAAACAAGCTTTTTTCTGCTTTCCTTCAATGTGACTTTCCTTACATGTCCATTTGAAATACATGGCACTGTTGATTTTACAGCAAATTCATCTACAATTCACTTAAATGCAATTATTATCAAAACTAAAATGAAATTATTATCAAAATTTGTATCTATCATTTCACTGCCAACATGAAAAAAAAAAATTGTATTTGATACAGTGTGCAACTGAAGCCACCTACAGCACACATGCGCTCCATGTCTAGAATCATGCCTAATTTGGAAATATTCCTTTAAATCAGGTACAGTTCACTCCTCCACAAAGCAACTATGTGAATGCCATTGTTTATATAATTTACAACATTCAAGAAGTTTCTCACATGGACAAGTGATTTTCTTTTAAAATGATATGGCATGTTTCCCCTGGCACAGTGTCAGCAAATTTGTCATGTGTATCATTAGTTAATTCAATTCCACCTACATCAAACTGTTTCAGCTGATACTGTTGGGTACACAGGTTTCACATTTCCAGATGATCATCAATATTATGGTTTCCTGAAAGAAATTCTCACAGAGAGATATCCCGCGAGCCGTCAAAAACGACTTATAATAACAGTGAGAAACTCAGTGAGTCTTTGGGCATGTTATCACTTTGTTGAGTCACTTTCCCTTTCCAATCATTGGAATAGATTAAATTAGAGAAGGAAGAATTTCTCTCCCCTGAGCGATGACGAACATCACAATCTCCTGTATGGAGTTCACATTTTACCTTAAAGGCACTGTTTACCATCGGGACCAGTGATATAAAAGATGCTTGACTTATCACATTTGATGCATATGTATGGTTCAGTTGTATTAAAAAAAAAATCCTACCATATAAAACTTTGGTGATAAAGCTGCAGAAATAAGGAGATATCACTAATTTTCTCAATAAACTATAACTGTAAAATGGTCTATTCTAGAAACAATTTGTATAAAACAATTGGTCACATTATATATCCACAATACTTTACATTGAATACTGTAAAACAAGAAATGTTCGCGTGCATTTTAATTTCGCGAATTTCGCGAGCGCCAAGATTCGCGAAATTAAAATGCACGCGAAATTTCTTATCTACACTATATGCATTGAACGCAAGAGGCAATCCGCGAAAATTTCTTGCCACGAAAAAGGCCGTCGGCTCCAATTCGCGAAAATTTCGTGCCGCGAATATTTCATGTTTTACAGTATACTGGTTGACATTTTTACATTTGTGGGTTCTATCCCTTACTCACATTTTTAAACTATTTAGAAGAAACAATGACATTTTTTTTTTCATCTGCAAATGATAAATAGTGGATTTAACCAACTCTGTGCTGCCAGTTCAAAATGTCATTGCTATAGGTTATGAACTGCACATGATAGACTTGTCGTTTTGAATAACTGGATTATACCTGTTCAAGACTAGTCCTAGGTAATATACTCAGCCAGGTGTCTATGTGAAACATGTATTATGGCAATTTATCAGCTTGTCCTCAACGGGTTAATCTAACATGAGGCATGACTATCTATGTTTTATTAAAAAATATATAAAAAAAAAATATCTGTTTCTTTTGACTGCTACTGCCTGATAACATTGAACAATCAGTATCCAAAATGTGAGGCAATCTGTCTGTACATTTGGGGTTTTCATCTCGAGTATGATTCTTTCCTCTCAACAATGTGCACGGCAATGTGTTTGAAATACTTTGCAGTATATGTATCCCATGGTCAACTGCATTGTGCCATCGAACAATGCAAAATATTGATCAGACATATGAATGGAGTAGGCACTGGGCTCCCAAACTCTTTAATAGCTTAACACTAATACGACACCCAACTGGGGTGAGCAAAAGTCAAAATCTGGTACATTGAGCTCATTCTTGATTGCTATGTACAGTGTATGTCTTCATAAGAGTTTCATAGCAAAACAAGCACACTACTACGTTGGAAAAGATAAATTAGACCAAAAAAAAAAAAGAGAGATATCAATAAAAGAAATTCTAATCTTTCAATCAAAGTCATTTTACTGGTCAGCATTACACAAATAAACATGAATTTTATGCAAGGATGCAGATACTCTTTTCTACCTATTGGAAACCTTGTATACCAGGTTGATGCTACACTGTATGGGAACTTGGTATATCAAGTTCCGTAGGGAATGGGTTACGTTTTGATTTTTTGCCTCTTCTGTTTTTTTTTTTTTACATGAATTCAGGACATCAGTAACAACCATTCCTGGACAGTTGAGTGGAAGGGATCAATTGATTCATGTAACTTTTCTGCTTTTTGTTTCCTGATAAGGAAGAGAACTGGTAATGGATTGATCATGAGGCACTTAGTGTTAAGCCTACACTTCTTGAAAGTAACCGTTTCTGACATGGAAAGAAAATCCAACAAAGACAGCCGTCTAGTGGCATTGTTGGATGGCCCCCAAAAAGAAAACAATGAATTCTGCATGATTGACTGAAATAGAATAACATAAACCTTCATACAGTAGACTGCATCAGTGCAGCATGAATCACAGGACAAGTCTGACCTCAAACGGAATACCTCTCAAGACTTTCCGCAAATCTTCCGCATTAAAAACACAATATAAGGCTCTCTATGTCTAGATATCATGGGGAGAAAATGAGAAGGAATTTCTCTGGAATACAGTGACCTCACAGAGAAATTATTCAACAGGACATCCTCCTTTCTAAAGGAATCCAGACAAGATTGAGTGATATGAGTATAAAAGTGAATGCAGAAGTAAGGATCTAAAATGCATCCAAACATTACATAATGATCTGTAACAGCACTCCGTGGAGTAGCATCGGAAAATTCTTACAGAAGATCAAGTCTATGAAGTCAGATAATTTCCGCAGTGTGCAGTGGTGATAAATGTAATTAAATGAAAAGCAATTTTTGGAAGATAGTGTACTATCAAACTTTAGTCAATGGGAACTGGGATGTACCAAAGACTAAAATAATTGCTTGAAAGCAACTGGTTAAAAATCACATGCATATCAGAAGGTTATGACCTATACCAAGAACCGATCTTCCTTTCTCCAAAGGTTCTAAAAATTATCATCTAAATACTTGATTACAAATGTTAAAGTTTTATACTTGTTTTCTAGCCTCTACCTTTCCTTCATTATTATGATACATATTTTTTTTTTTATACAACTACAAATATTTCACAATAGCTTCAAGCAAATAGAATACAGTCTCTGACTGATTATATCCCATAGGAACAAAAAATCCTGTTAAAGAGATCTGATGATTGACACTATTCATTCATTCATTCATTCATTCATTCATTCATTCATTCATTCATTCATTTCTTTTTTCATTTCCAACAGAACTTGTAAATACATTTTTTTCTCACATAAAACATAAGTATATATATATATGTGTCAACAATTACAAAATATGAAAAATGATATTTATGGATAAACAAATAATAGGGTGGAAAAAAAAAGCACAAAACATTTTGAAGTTTAGAAAATGCAGGAGATGGGGAGGAATGCTGAAGAAGCAATGCTTGTAGGGTGCATTCCCCCCAAACATAGTGAAACAAAATATACATAAGATATCACTGATCTTTTACTTTTGTACACGAAATTCAATTTACAAAAATGAATTACACAAGTTACTGAAGCTGAGCTTTAAATACTATTAGCTTCCACTTTCTGACACGCAATTCAAGTCTGGTGGCATCTTAAAAGTGTAGAAACTGGAAGAAGACAGAAATGCTTAAACACAATTCTCTATCTTTTGGTACATGATCACATTGTTGAGTGTGATTACTGAATGACAAATGTGGATGATTGTGATGACCTTTATGATGCTCACTAAAACAAGCAATAAAATGTATAGTAATTTACAATAAGATGGAAGGCAACGTACCAACTCTGTTTCTGGTGACCAATGTAAGATAGATCAAGTTAGAGAAAAATGTCCGGTTGATATAAGGTGTCAGAAAAAAAATACTTGGGGCATTTTGTCCACCAAACAAACTGACTACGCAAAATAAGAGTAAGTTTTAATACATAAATGAGCAATAAATCAATTGGAGCCACTTTTACTTATTTTTTTTTTTACCAATGATGAATCTTGAGTTTAAAACTTCAAAATATAGATGGCTCAAAATGAGGGAACCTTGCATAAGTGGTGTGTGCATGGTGTAGAATAAGGGAACCCTACATCAGTGATGTGTGTCTGGTTCAGAATAAGGAAACCTCATGTGACTGATATGATTATCAAACTAAACCACCAATGACAGTGCACAGTGAGCAGAAGAAATCCCTCACAAAGAATGCAGTGGCATACTCTTGAGTTTGAGAATATTAGTCATGAAAGAGAAATGTCAGCTTCACTGGACAAAGTTACTGAAAACTAGTCCTTTGGCACAGCCCCCAAGAAAGTAACTGACATCATGTTTCAAAATAGTTTTGAGGAACAAGATATCCTACACATGATCCTTAGGGTCTGTTCAAGAAAAGGAGACCACAAGATGTCGCAGCAAGTGGAAAAATGTATTGATAAAAGTTCAGGAATATCATATTACTTTCTTACAACTACATTGTATTAAATCAAAGTGTCAAATGTATTTCTGCTTATTCTTTTTCTTAATTTCATTTGTTGCATGTTAACAAGTCATCATTGAAGGACAATTTTGAGTAATTCTTTCACACTGATTCTTTGTGCACATTCTGTAAATACAGGGGTACATTATGTACAAGAGTACCTGCAGAAAAAAATCTGAAACATACAAAAGAAAAAGTCTGAAGTGAATGAGTCTGTGAACATTTATATGTGTTTAAATTGCCAAAAAGTCTGAAAAGTGGGTTTGGGGCAAAATAAAAAGACTGAAATCATATTAACTCTTAACTGCCACATCCCTGTAGTTGTCTTTATTGAAACAACTACATAATATATATGTAAAATGTGTTCATTAGATTGCTTTTGAGACCATTATGAGTAATGGATTCATCTTTTCATGATTTAACAGATTTATTTGAATGTTGATAAAGAGGCCCAAGGTGTTATTTTTTCCAGTTGTAAAGTTAAATAAGCAGTATGATAATGTTGTTTTCCATCCATCCAACGTTAAGTCTGTTTTTTACTTGCTTGGAGTAGTTAAAAACCAGGAAAACAAAAACAAAACCCAAGCCTATGACCAAATCAAACTTTTACATGATCACATACAAATTTAATTCACATAATTTTATATACACCAATTAAACGCAAGCTGACACAGACCTACAAAATCACCGACAACCATCAGACACACAATTCACTTGTTTCTATAAATTTATACTTCATATTAAAGCTCACTCTAACCACTCCCCCTTGCTTGATATGCTTTTCTCTCTCCTCTTTCCACTTGCTTTCCTCTATTCTTTGCTCATTTTTCCGCATTTACTCAAAGCAAACATATTTAATTTTGCAGAGACCACCATCAAAATCAAGCAATTCATTATACTTACAGTCTCCTGTATTTTTCTAATTAACATATTAAAGAAATTAATGACAAGATTACATGGAGATGTTATCAGTATTGGTGAATCATTCATACCTTTGTTGTGACATATATTGTATCATACATTGTATTACATACATGTACTTTACCTTGTTTTAAGTTGTATCCAATGTATGTCACGTTTTGTAAGTATCCTGTTATGTATGATTTTGTTTAAGTTTAAAAAAATGCAGAAATATAATCTGTAGAATAACACAAACCTTTGATAGGACTGCAACTCTGAATACACTCAAAGTGGAAGAGGAAAACTACATAATCTACAGCAACAAACAAACAGAAATGTGCTTGACTGATCCAAATATTGGCTGGTTTGCGGTTGATTGCCAAAATACTGGTTTGTTTTTAAGATATTGTATTGTCCTGATCACACAAACTATTTGATGCAGTCCTACTATACCATGCGATTATGGATCAACTCTGTGATCATTTTGAGGTCAAGGACCTTAACTCTGAAAGGGTAAAAGAGAGAAAAGAGGGATTTATTCCATCTCTGATTGAAGTGGAACTCAACTTCTCTGACTCCTCTTTCTCTTATTGATGAAGTTAGAACTCCCAGCTGTTCAATTTGGCATAATGCCGGAAGGATTGCTTGCATCATCGCACTAGTGTATGGATTTCAATGAAAAAAAAATAATACTTCCTGACTGTCTGAGTAGATTTAATAGCTTTTGGCAATTCATAAAGTGTGTTCAGATGATATTTGCAATGAGTTTATTTTCTATTTATCTATCTTTTTTTACATACAACACCACTTCTATAAACTCTCAGTGTGGAAAGGGAACACTTTGAATAAAATTTGCTGTCCAACTCAATGATTCAGGCTGAAAGAAGTTGTTCATTGGTTTGTTGTTTTTGACATTACATAGACTGGAAGGAGGGAGGGGGTGGAGTGAATTGCAAAATTTCAATTACTAAATTGTGACTACTTCACACACAAGAAGTTCATGGTTCAAGCCTCAGAATAGCCAGGTGAGAATATATCACGTGTCATACTACCATTTTCACAGTTATGACGGATTATGTACTTAACCTTTCTACAAAATCCATGCTCCTTCATTCACAATTAATTGCACCATTGCCTTTAATCATTAGGCCCATCTATTCACGCACAAGTTAGAGTTACTGTGTTTTAAATCACAATGCCAGAACTACTTCATTTGCCATCATTCACACATGGCCCCCGTAATACCCCCTTCACGTCTAGCAAATTTTACTCAGGTGATCTCAGGTGATCAGGTGATCACTCGGGAGATCTTGCAGTATGAATTAATTAAAGGTCTCAGGGGTGAAATCCCGGGTAAATTCCTGGTGAGTTTTCAGAAATTTTACCATTCAACCATCCCTGGCAAACTTGTGAGTGCTCCTGGGTGAAGCTGTGGTGTGAAAGGCATTTTTCATCTCAACTCTCAGTGAAAAGCGGCCTGCCAACAACATCGGATTGCGTGCAAGATAACAAATAATTTGTGCACATGCGCCATAACGTGTGCAGGTAAGTTGCTATGGAAACCTACCCAGAGGATTTCAGTGTGTGTCTGTTAAAATGGTACCCCTCGCTTTCTCCTGTCATTTTGTTGTCTGAATTTTGTTCTCAAGACATTGTTCCGATGTTGTCGGGGGTAAGGTCTGTTAAAACAGAGCTTAAAACAGTGCTCTTTAAGGGGATCTGCCATTTCTATTGCTTCGCCATTTCCAGGTACATATCCTGAAACCCAGATTGAGGGTAATGTGGGTGTAACACCTGGTGCAGTGATGCACACATCAGCTGGGTCTTGAACTTGGGGTCACCTTTTTTAGGGTCAAGAGCATGATCCACAGAACCACAGAGTTTCCACATTACTGATTAACCAACCACTGGGTAATGCAGTGATTGAAATCTTCATGAGATACTTTTGTGTCATCATTTTAGTTCTAGCCTCCCAACAAAGTCATAAACAATTCATCAGTAATTGATATCTACATTCAGTGATTAGCACATTGGAACAGGTTTAACCTGTTGAGGACGGACCGATTTTGCTACAACACGCATTTCCCATAGACACCTGCCCGAGTATACTCGGGACTCGTCCTCAACGGGTTAAGAATAGCAAAATAATGATAGATGAAACTGTGACAGCAAAAAAGAAAAAAGAAAAAAAAAGAAAGAGATAAATGAAGTCAGTAATGAGCAACAAAGTTCTCCCAGATGTTGTCAGGAACATTAGATAATTTGTCTGAACAAATGCTGTTGGTTCACGTAATACTAAATCCTCTGAGGATGACACTTTATGTAGATAAGTGCTGGTATTCACACACAAACAAAATCTTACCCCCGAGCTCAGCTTAAAAGATGAGCCATTCTGCAGTGGTCTATCGTCAGGTGACATTGTGTGATTCCACTTAAAAATCCACTCTGAGCATGCTGTTATTCCAAATTTAAGTCTGGAGCGCATCAACAAGGAGGATGGCCCATACAAGAAGAATTAAGATCGTTTCCAGGTCCCAATTTTTCACTCCTTAGAAACAGACTACACAGACTGCCACACATGAAATCGGCACAGTAATGGATCTATATCTTCCCAGATGCACAAAATGAGCAGAATCTGCATGTAGTCCCGCATCTCCAGTGCTCCCATCCCTAATCGACGGCAAAATCCTCGGGTATTTCTCGGGATGTGCCCTTCAATGCGTCATCGGAGACGGTATTATCCTGTATTATATCAGCAGTAAGCCACTGCCAGGCGTTCATGCACACTAACACGTTTGGACTCCGGTTTCTTTCGCCATAAAGGACAGACACGAAACTGAGCCGAGAGCCTCTAAAACTTTGGGATCAACAAGCTGAATGACAGCACAGCCTCAAAGTGAAAGACACTATTTGCAGTAATTACGATTCTAGATGGCCAACGCCGCCAAATGATCACTATCTCCTTCCTCTATTCATGAAAGGATTTATGGGGCTAGTGGGGAAGGAGGCGCACATTGTTGGGACAAAACTGACACAATTGGATCGTATCGTCTTACCCAGTGTGTGTATCCTCTCCTGGTGAGTGATGACCGACTAAAACACTAAGACATCTGCCAATCCTCTCTTAAAAGCGTCCTCCTCCCTTGCCATCGACGACTGAACATACCCGATATGTGCTTGTCATATTTCTGCAAGTTTTTTTTTTTTCTGTTCATGTTCTTAGCCATAGTCCTTCAGCAATAACGCTCCAGCTGCCCTCCCCCATCCCAACCCCCGTCCCTTCCTCATGCAAAGGAAATTTCATACCTGGGTCTTATGTAATCGCCTTCCTCACATCATCAGGTTATCTCACTTGCCCAGACTGTACCTTCCTCCCGACATGGATGGAAACATATGCCTCACATTAAAATGTGTATCAACTGAGCTGCTTAATCTCTGTAAAATATGCTGAAAAGCTCTGAACAAAGTGAACTTGGCTATTTCTCTCATGAAACATTAAGGATCACAAGACAGATATAATCTTGATATGTCTGTTTGCAAATGTTTCCCATTAATGTACTCAATTTTCTGTCAAATTCCCTACAGATTTCAAACATGACAGGTCCATGGAATGCCATTATACAACCAAACGAATATATTACAACAAACTCTGAGATTGACAGAGGCAAAACATCAAAATATATCCATAAAAAAGTAATTATATTGTCAGTACGACGGAAACAGGGAAAGAATGCAAGTTAGTGGCACTGTTGTGTTTTGTTTATAACATTTATACAACTATCACAATCATATAATTATGTATGAATTAAAGTATGCACAAATTTGCAATTGCTGATAACTACTATCTAAGAATATCTGCACCTACTTCTTCATCACCAGAAATATTTCACCAACAACTCCACTGCCAACATACATTTTCCTGCTTTGGAGCCCCTGAAAATATCCTACTAAACCATTTTGATCTAAGATGTTGATAGTGTATGATTGTACTGTGTGATTGAACAAAATGATTCTATGCTACAGATGGTATAAACAATATTCATCATGGCTGATCAGTTCATCTATTCTCCACTGTTTTCTATATCATATGAAAGTGACTGCAGTTTCAACATTTCATAATGTTATCTTCCTTTCCAGAGGAACTGGCATACATACCCTGCACAAAACTCCTGTACTAATGTTCATTCAAAGCCTGATTTCCACTGCAGGTAGACTTTCTGCTTCATTGAAGAATTACTGTAGATAATGCTCACACACATAGATTCATGATCTACAATAACTAAAATTGTACTTTTTTGTTACCAACAGCGTAATAATTATGTGTGTTTGGCTTGCAATATGACTGTGCGATAACTCAGTATGTGTCTACACTAGAGCACCCGTGCCACCAATTATCATTATGATAGCGGCTTTGTCATATTTTCTGTGGTAGCTGTTGCTCGGCATGTAGGTCAGACAAACTGATTTTGTGTCAAACAACTCTGTCATCTACACTGTGGCCTTCCCGATACTTCTTATTTCATTCTAATCTCACCCAACAGCCAAAGGAGTTTTTCGCTGCGTGCTGCACACTGGTACCTGCACCGATCATTTCTGTTTGGGATGAAAGGAAATGGCAATTAGCATACTGAGCATCCCTGAGTCATGTGACAATAGAGGGCGGATGGGATAGACTGGGGCAGTGTTCACACTGCAAATGGAGAACGAAGTGGAAATTGGATGAGGAGAGTGACATTCTCGTCACTCTGATCCCATCATGATTGAGGGATGAGCAGTAATTGGAGCGTATCTTGCGGCATCTATCCTCGTCTATCACAGATTACCTATCAATGATCATCTCCATTCCTCGACGAAACCTTTCCCGTGATGGAATCGATGGCCACAAACGACTCACATGATGAGGAAAATAGGTATGCGCACCCCATCCCTTCATTTATCAAAAAAGGCACTGTAATGTGTCATGATATTATCTGTGAAAATCAATGTCATGAATGGATGGCATCACATGATACTTATTTTCTCATTTCCCACAGCCTCCGAGACCATTTCTGTCTTTTATCGGTGTAAGTTTCCACATTATACACCTGTACATGTATATCTCTTAACCCGTTGAGGACAGTTTGATTTTGCTACAACACGCATTTCCCATAGACACCTGCCCGTGTATACTCGGGACTCATCCTCAATGGGTTAATGATCAATTGAAGGCATCTTTCTTTATAGGAGAGATATGGACAAGTTACTGTAAAACATGATATATTTGCGGCACGAAATTTTCGTGAATTGGAGCCGATGGCCTTTTTCGTGGCATGAAATTTTCGCGAATTGCCACTGGCGTTCCAATGCATAAAGTGTAGACAAAAAATTTCGCGTGCATTTTAATTACACAAATCTTGGCGCTCGGGAAATTCGCGAAATTAAAACGCACACGAACATTTCTCGTTTAACAGTATTAGATATCTTGTAATACCAAAGATCATAAGTGTTCTGCTCCAAGGTGTTTCTTTATTGTTTTGTTTCCTTGTTTATTTTTTTTCAGAGCTCTAAAATGTTTTACTAAGGATAAATGATATTTCATTACCATTTCTACAAAGTGGTACACTTTAACATTATAGTGGGGCAGATATGTAGCAAAAATTGGTCGAGATGCACACATCCGGCGGAAAGCATGAAAATCTGCATACAGGGGTATTTTATGGCACTGATTTAAAAAATTGCTGGATCCAAGAGATCTGACCACTGGGTTGGCCGCCATTTTGAATACCAATATGGCTGCCATCACGATCATATTTAAAGATCCCTATCTTCAGTTCTAATTGACTCGTGGCACCAAATTTGGTACACAAGAGCATTTTGATATGTTGAATTCAATGACGTATCAATTTAAAGTGTCTGACAAACATCGAATGGCTACCATTTGAATTCCAATATGGTCGCCACAATGAAATCTTGAGTTCTACACGATGAGCGATGCTGAAATTTGGTGGAAGCAGATATTTTAACATCCTGAGTTGAAAAAATGGAATAATGTGGTGTGTCTGACGAATGCTATGCCTGCTATTTTGAATTCCAATATGGCTGCCCAGACAAACATCACAACTATCTAATCATAATGTTCATATTCAAAACTTTGTGGGTGTTCGATGTTACCATTGTGCTTCAGATCCATAGTTTACTATACACTTGTAAATTTTTGCTTAGCCCCGGACCAACGGTGGGGCTAAGGGGGGGGGGGGGGCCTTAGCCCCACCGTTGGTACGGGACTATCCTTAGCCCACTTTCTGTTTACACTCGTTTTTGCCAAAGTGGGCTAGCCCCACCGATAGTACGGTACTATCTGGCCCTGCAAAATAGCAGGGGTTAGCACCGCAATTGCGGTGCCAAGCAAGTGAGTGTAAACAGAAAAAATAATCCTGGGCTAAGCGATGGAGACAAAGTCCGACCCTCACTGACCAATCAGAAACGAGATAATCAAGTGCTGCCGGTGCGTGCGTGTACGTGTACAGTACACAGCGTAATTATGAATATTCAATGTGGTTTGGAAAGTCCGGGGCTAAGAAATACGAGTGTAAAAAGGTCAGTTTTCTCCTTAGCCCCGGACAAGAGATAGTACGGGACTAATTGGCGAGTGTAAAAAGCTGAAAAAATTGGTATGGGACTAACGATAGTCCTGGGTCAGAGAAAGTCCGGGGTTAAGAAACACAAGTGTAAAAAGCCCTTATATTCAAACTTTCGAGTCCCTTTTTATCAACCAGATAAACTGTGTTTATCTGGTTTATCTGGTTGATAGAGTTTCTACAATTTGTGATGCATTTTTCTAATCAAGTGGGAAACTACTGTATACACCATATATTTCGCGAGTCTAAATTTTCGGGAATCAGGAATTCCTGACGATTTCGCGAGTGGTTAAATTCGCGATCGTGGAGTCCTGTACTGAACGGAGAAGTGTACACACGTACGTCATATTCACATCGGGATCAGAGTCAATATTTTTGCGTGTCTTGAACTTCGCAAATAGCATCTGACTTGCGAAATTCGTGAATATAAAAACCTCACGAAATATTCGCCGTATACAGTACCATATGCATTTCTGTGTGATTATGTTCCATAAAATATACTACTGTTTTGACATTAATACTCATGTCTATTGCTTGAAAATGGAAATAAGAAATGAATGAATGAATATCTAACATAGAACTTGGGAGTCCCTATATATACTTTGAAAACATCAAAATGCACAAAAATGAAACTTTCATATGCGATGGGTAAAATAATTCTGTACCATTCCTAGAAGCTCTAAAAGCCACTGCAATTAAGAAGCCCGACTTCCATGTAGACCTTTATGTAGATTCCTATCAAACCCAATGAAACTTTTACATGGCTAAAAATCCAGCTGAATGCTGGGGGAAATATCAAATAATGATTGAGACTACAGTAGCCACAATGATTAGAGGGGTCAAGGCATCCGGATACTGTCACCCAGTTCAAGTCAAGGACTGCGACCAAGAAATGATTAGATACTCAGCAAAATGTGAGTAATTACTCTGTTGGTTGACTCTTTTACTCCCAGAGGCAACATCTTTTTTGTACAATATCAATGGGATTTCAGGTTGTTAGTCCTAGGAGGATTCTTTATTATGGGGACCCTGGTATACCTCAAGGAAATCGGCAGTGTCTTTTGTGATCTGCTGCTCAAATTTTCCTTGGACTTTTAGGACTTCTCTTGTCTGTCTGCCAAGCCAAAGTCATAATGTTTCATGTTGTTGATAGACATAGTGACTGATTGATGCTACATGGCTTGTATCCATCTAAAACATGATTAAATTCCAAATGCAGCTCTCAGCTGAATTTGAACGGGAACATGCACTTTCTACAAATTGAAATTTCGCAACATTTAAAGAAATCAATGCAGTTCACATTTTTATCCTTCATTTTGCATTCTTAGTGACAGCATTATCAAAGTGAAAAGTAGATCTGTACAGTAGACATACACTTACAGAATTCAAAAAGGCAGTTAACAGCTTAGAACCTTTGTGTTTCTTAATTCTTTTTTCCAATTGTGAAGTTGATAAGGATACAAGGAATTATGATCTTGATTTAAGTAACAAAATAATGCAGAAGTAACAGTCTATATTTTTCCATGTGCCTTCTTGATGCAATATGATTTTTACTTCATGCTCTGATCACATTTTCTTTTACAAAACAGCTCACTACAGAGCTGTGCTGATGAGGAATGGCAATTTAAATGTATTGTTTACCACTGGTAGCAGTGATTAAAAAAATGTGAGTTACATGTATCACATTTGATGCATTATGTGTAGGTCAGTTGTATCACAAAAATACATCCTATCATATAAAGATTTTGCAATAAAGCCTTAGAATATAAGGAGATATCACTACTTTTCTCAATACACCATGACTGTAGATGGTTTAGTCTGGAGACAATTTTATTACTATTATTCACATTCTGTATATCTAGCCATACTCAAGATCGATTATACAGATTAACATTATTACACTAGTTGTTTCTATCCCTAATTCATATTTTAGGACTATTTTGAAGCACTAAAGCTGGATTTTTGTTTCATCCGCAAATGATGCATAATGCCTTTAAAAGAAGGTTATGACAAATCAATAAAATGACCTAATTATTTCAAACAAGAAACAAGACATCCCATGACAGGGCAGACTTGATTCTGACTTGTGGCCCTAACTTGCCATCATGTGTCTGGGTAAACCCCTCTCCTTACATCATTATGTGGCAGGCACAGCAATCAGCAGGCCTGAGTCATGCCAAAACCTGACCTGCTTCTAACCCTTTTGAAAAACATCAAATGTTATTGAAGAGGTTGTCCACTCAGCTGTGGTGGTAAAATGATGCTTCATGAGCACCTACCCCTCCCCCCTCAAATGTTTGCTCTGCCTTGTGACATGTCTTGTTTGTTGATTTGCAATCTTATATTCCATTTTTCTGTGTTTTGCATAGCTGAGTTTTTTTTTTTTGTTAAATTATTTATTGCACAGTAGTGACATAAATTTCTTAATCCATCTACTCCATTTAACTGATTTGTTTGCGAATCTTTTTTTTTTTTTACTGTACGATTACACTAATTAAGTTATATATATTTTTTCCTTTTTTTTGCCTCTATAGATTCAATAAAATGTAATTCTTCATTTCAGATTTAAGTTTTTTTTTTTTTTTTTTTTAAATTACTGAGTTAATTCCACTGTGCTGCAGCAGTATTACTTAATTTTTCCATTGGTTTAGTCTCCGTTCACTGTGAAAGTCGAAAGAGATTCAGCCACTTTCTCCAAACACAGTGAATCTCCGACACCATGCAAACCTAGCTCTAACTTTATAAATCCAGACACTGCAATAGGGGCTTCACACAAACGACTATCCCCTGATTTTTCGGGGGCAGAAGGACTGATGGGGGCCATGAGTGTGGGATCAATTTTAGCGAGGGTCCTTCTGGTAACATGCCAACAGAACATTTGCTCATGGCATGAGCTGTTCTTGATTCCAATCTTAAAATAAACCGCGCAGAGAATTTGTTGGGCCTCTACATTTCCGGTTGCTGGTTCATTTCTCCCCCTTTATTTCTCTATATATTTTTGCCCCATTCTGCTCTGCTGAATTGCGTATAGTGTGTGAATCGAAGGTTGTATGCATTTTTGAGCTACAAAAGCTTCAACATTTGTGGGAAGGCACTTCATTTTTAATCTGGAGGTCTAGGACTTTCAGTAGGAGTGGAGAAAAATGTGCAGTGTGATGCTGAGAGTCTCAACTTCTGTCACCATAGCAACAAGCCACACCACAACCGGGAATGCCTTAATTGACAACAAACTGCAGTAACTGTTTGAGGAAAATGGTGCATACTGCTCTCAACATCGTCAGGGTGGCTCAAGCAAACCCCTTGTGATTTTCCAAGTGTTAAAGTGGTTACAAACCCCTCATGTAATTAATGAGTGGATGTTCCTCACTTTATGGCAATAGCCTGATTTGCTAACACTAGCATATTGTAAAATGAGGAATGTTCGCGTGCATTTTAATTTTGCGAATTTCGCGAGAGCCAAGATTCGCGAAATTAAAATGCATGTGAAAGTTCTTGTCTACACTATATTCATTGAATGTTAAAGGGACTGTACAGTACTGGTTGAGGTGGGGATTCATGTTTTGAACATTCCTAAGTGAGATAATGAGAAACCTCTTATGAAATATGAAAGAGCATGTAATTTTAAGAAGAATTCAACGTTATTTGATGAATTTTTTTTTTTTCAAATGGCTGAGATATCCAAAAAAGTGCTAATAATAAAAGGCGACATGCCACAACTTTATTAGGATCTCTTTGTTTCACCTTGTTTTTGGATATCTCAGCCATTTAAAAACTGATTTCCATCGAATAAACTTTTGTTAACCCTTAGAACTGCATGCTCTTTGACATCTCATAGAGTGGTTTCTGAATATCTCACAAAATGTTAAAAGCTAAATCGTCACCTCGACCAGAACTGTACACACCCTTTAAAGGCAACTTCGAAAATTTCATGCCGCGAAAAAGGCCGTCGGGTTTAATTCGCAAAAATTTCATGCTGCAAAAATATCTTGTTTTACATTATTTTTTTTTCACAAGGGTTGACAACCAGAAAGCTTGCCCGAGGCTTACCCGACATAGCAACAATGAATGCAGGGTGGATTCGAGGTATTATTATAGTTTATTCATCAGAAACAGGTACAGTGTAGATGGTAAAGCTTGTCACTAGGAGATCAGGAAAGTGACATTCATAAATTTGACTACATTAAACATTGAAGGGAGGCATGGAGGGAGAAGGGGATTTGAAGATTCTAACAGATCTAAAGCATACGATAGCTAGAAATGTCAGTTTGGTGCAGTTTGTTATTCATCAAATGATGTATTCTCGCACACAATGGCCAATTTCAGAGTATGCAGGAAGGAAGCCCGCGGAGGGCATTTAAGCAGGGCGGGGGGGGGGGGGGGGGGAGGACAAGGGGACCTGGTATGTTTGTACTGAGAAGCTTCTCATCGATGAGTCAGAGTATTTGAAGCGGGTCACCATGTCACTGCAGCTTCCTCACAGGTTTTGGTGAGATCAAGGTCTACGTACCTCTGGCACGCAGGGCTGGCAACTATATACCGCCAGGTGACAATTTAGCGGATGCCAGGTGCCGCAGACAAGGGAAACACCAATCAGGTACCATACTCTTATCCATGATATACCCCACAATTCTATTTCCATGGATACCACACGTCGGATTCACATCTTCATGTCACACATATGCTTTAGATTGCATGTATGAATACCCTTCATTGTCAGCATGGGGTGATTGTTTTATACATAATGCTATGTAATCAGATAAGATACACATATACCTGACAGCTTTTACAGTGGAGGTGAACATGGTTCTTCTGAAGACGTGATTACCAGTATATGTTCATTTCTCTCATTTACAAACAGTCTCTACATTAACATAACCTCTGAATGTGTTTATTGCAAAAAATACACAATGTAAATCTTTGTGAATTTATATCATGGAAATATTTCAGTTACAAAAATAGCTAGACAGAGTAGGGGGGGGGCATTTTGTCAAGCATTTTGTCAGATATCTTTTCTGACAAATTTGCTCTCAGCCAATCAGATGAAAGGATTTCAGTAGCTTGAAACAGCTTATGAGAAAAAAAAGATCTGACAAAACACTTGATAAAATGCCCCCAGATATCACATGACATGCAATATCTAAGGTAGATCTTAAAAAGTTGGCATGCATCAAGTCTAGCATTCAATCCACCTATTCATTTGCATAGGCCTTATGAGAAACTACACAAGTTCTACCCAAACATGTCCTTATCATACTCAATTACTCATTCTTTGGACAAAGTATCACCTTGTTACTTTTTAGGTCATAAAGATGTTCACACAGGCATTAATTTACTATTTCTTCTATAAGAACAAATTCATGCTGAATATGGGCTACCCAGAAACAGATCTGTAGGAATTTGGTTTACCTCCACAGGTTTAAAATGGAAGCAAATATTCCATAAGCGTAAAGTGGTTCAGGTTTTAATGAGGTCAACAAAAGAGCTACACATGGATGGTTTGTATGAGTTTTTGCATCACAATAAAAAGAAAACAACTTCAGAAAATCACCTGGATTTACAGCTTTTCATATATACATATTCAATCATGTTTTTATACTCGAAATTCATCAATCCTGTCTTTACAACACTACCATCTAGAACAGTAAAGTTACAAACAGTGCCATATAACCCAGTAAGGACGAGTCCCCAGTATAGTCGGGCAGGTGTCTATAGGAAATGCGTGTTGTAGCAAAATCAGTCCGTCCTAATTGGGTTACAACATGAATTTCTGACCATGAGTTCTGTGTCCCCAAATCCAAGCATTTTTCTTGGCTATCCCTTATTTGCTCATAAAAGCCCCCAATTTCCCAAAGTAGAAGCATATATGAATAGCAGGAAGAAATGACTGTATTTTTTTTTGTAAATTCCAGACAATGACTTTATTGTAATTTATAAAATGGGTTCAAGAATGTAGTCAATTGAAAGCGCTGAAATGAGTCATGTGTGCTTGTATTAATTTCTCACTAACATCCACGGCCGACGTCACGATGTTTGCACTAGCAGTGCGCACTCAATCAGTTGTTACAAGTGCGTTGCGCGCTACTATACGCGCTGTCAATCCTGTAAACAACTTCTAGTTCGGGCTGCCGGCCGGCCTTTCTTGTGTGCATAACAAGTGTGGCGTAGGTATACTCTTATACGTACATTACTTATATGTGCGGGATTTCCGAGTGCGACATGTTTGGGACGAACATCTTCGGACATCTTGATCCACAAAGTTACGTGAAAAATGTTGTTAGTTTTCGACCCATTTTATAAAACAAATGATGCACAGGATTATTTTGTGGCGTTAGTGGGGACGCAGCTCACTCTCGGGTATTTACAATGTAGTGCAACATCCACTCGGCTTCGCCTTGTGCATGTTTCACAATTGTAAATACCCTCGAGTGCGCTACGCCTCCACTAACGCACTCTATCCTGTGCATCATTTGTATAACAGCATCACATTTTACTGCTTTCAAACAACAATGCCAGAGGGTGAGGTTGTGAAACTATGTGTGCATTTCCGGGTGGAAAAGAGCTTAGCTGTGACAGTGTGTGCATGTGTGCATCTTTCTTTTTCTTTTTTTTTTCGGTGTGTGTTTGTCTGTCATGTGTGTGTGTATGTGCATCTTTTTTTTTCGGTGTGTGTTTGTCTGTCATATGTGTGTGTGTGTGTGAGTGTGTGTGTGCATGTGTGAGTGCCTGTGTTTTTATATAAACAGTTAGATTGTGTCTACTTTCTGTATGAATCCACCATCCTCTCTTCCAATACCCAACCTACTCCCACAGAACCAAAGTCTACATTTTGCTGCTCGAGCAGGAGGATAGCTGGGCTCGTGCGCAGGCTGCATGCCTTCATGTTGTGTTGATATCGCATGCATCCATTAACAGTTCCAAGCTGGGCTCAGGGACTTGTTCCTGCTCGCTGGAACTGGCTTCCTGCACATCTCTGCGTTGCCGGGGCAACCGTCAACTCCAATTCTTGGGAGGCATCGGGAGCGGACTGCTCTCAGCCAGGAAATCTCAGTTGGGTAGGAGGGAGATGCCCGGGGAAGGGAAAGACATTTCACGTACCGATAAGGTGTACGATCGTTAACAAAGCACTAAGCATGTGGTCTCACAACTGCGCACTGCAACAGACGCATTTAAGTATTGTGAACAGAAGGTATCTACTTGCCTGGCTGCGTGTGCAATCAGATCATTCATAGCATTATACTACTTCCCGCTTATTTACTAAGACCTTGCACAAAATCCAGAATAAGCCACACTGAGAGATATTCCTGGTAGGCTTGAATATGAATGTTTGAGTCAACAAGCATAAGGTGATTTTCAAACGAGTGATGTTACAACGACTTTTATGCCTGAGTGCATGACAATAAATGACTTGAATCTTGAATCTTTCATATGTTGGTATTTTCTGAAGATGCACACTTTATTCTTTCTATATCAGAAGTTTGAAAACACAAAATTAAATGCAAACTAAATTATGCTATATCAAAATAAATTTGCAATGTAAAAAGCTGCCATAGCAGAATTTACATTTGGACTTCAAAACAACCTGAGTGACTAAATTTGCAGTCATATAGTACAGTAATGAACAGAGAAATTTACCTGTGCATGTTACATTCATGTCAGGTTCAGAGTTAATATTTTAGCATGCTGTTAAAGGGATCGTATACTTTTGGTTGAGACTAATTTCAGGTTTCTAACATTTTTGGTAAGATAATGAGAAACCTCTTATGAAATATGAAAGAGTATGTAATTCCATGAGGAATTCAATGCTTATTTGATGGAAATTGGTTTTTGAAATGGCTGAGATATCCAAAACAGAGCGATGTCAATAAAGTGTGGGACCCACATTTTATTACGATTGCTTTGTTTTACTTTGTTTTTGGATTTTTCAGTCATTCTAAACCCGATTTTCATCAAATAAACTTTGAATTCCTCTTAAAATGGTATGCTCTGTACTATTTCATAAGTGTTTTCTTGGTATCTTGCAAAAAGGTAAAAGCCCAATTCTCATCTCCACCAATACTGTACCACCCATTTAACCCATTGAGGATGGCCTGATTTTGCTACAACACACATTTCTCATAGACACCTGCCCGAATATACTCGGGACTCATGTTCAACGGGTTAAGTTTGAGATTAGCACCTGACCTGCGAAGTTTACGAAAATAAAAACTTTGTGAAATATATGGCTGATATAGTGGACTATCAGTCTTTCCTACAAAAACAATTTTACATATTATGGCTTTGCAAATGAACTTTGACCTGAACTTAGATGAACAATGGTGAAGACATGATACTTTTGAATATTCATCCACACTGACCAAGTTTAAAAGTTCCATAAAGTGTGCCTTCCCAAATTCTGCCATCTCTGGCCAACTTGAGAAAACTTCCCCCCACAAAAGATAGCCCTCTCTCCACTCCGGGACGGTTGTATATCCCAACACTCCCCCCGTTTTGCGATGAACTCCACAGGAAATTGTCGAGGAAGTTGGTAAATCAAGCCTTATGTAGCTGTCCCAGTCTACGATAAAATATGAGGGGCCCCTTGTGTGGCGAAGAAGACGAATGGCGCTGCAGTCCCTGTATTGTCGCGGCCCCAAAGTCTGTCATGGCATCCCACATATGAGACGAAGAACTATATTATGCTCTTAGACACTCCCATCATTTTTTCTGTTCTTTGTTTTGATTTAAAGGGTATCTTGCAAATGAGGCATACAAACTGTTGCTTAGCATATTATTGTCTGCAAAACTCCTCTTCCTTGTGATGGCAGTAAGCTACTTCTTGAATGATAACAAGTTAGTGCCTTTTTTGTGGGGGGAGGATGGGGGGGGGGGCATATGCACAACCCCACGCATCTACAGGTCGGATCTGGCATGTCTATAACAATAAACTAAAACGATATGCACACACATAAGTAACATAGCTACCTGTATTTCAGAATGTTAAAGTTTTAGCCTTGTCTGCCTTGAATAAGAGCCAGGCAATGGCTAATATCCCTTCACAGAATATACACATTTTTGTTTGGGATGTACCATTTCCTACACTGTTAAGCTGCTGGCAAGAATTTAAGGTTCCAGGACATAAGGGAAAACTGCAATCACCAATATGAAACAAACAAAAAACAATAAAACACTGGAAAAATTCCCCATTCTTTCTTTCAACACAAGAATGACTGAGCCTGAAATACTGTATTAGCTGTTATTTTTGCGGGGGTTTAATTTTCACAAATTTCGCGAATCACAGTTGGATCGCGAATTTATCAGCATGCAATGTTGCAATGTACTAGGGTATGTGGAATTACGATAGTGTTGGTGTCAAGTAGTGAAAACAACATCCTGCAAAAATGTCTGTGAGTTCCTCATTCGTGGAAATATCTGTGAAAATAACAGCTTATACAGTAATATACTGATCAGACTGAAAGTTGAAATTGCTTGAATTCTGCAGGTATGAGTGTAATCTTCAGAGTAGGCGCATTAAACTGTTGAATGTGATACAGATACATTAGCTGGGAATAGGATGTAGTAGGTATAGGTGGTAGGACATTAGGAATAGGTTAGGACAGGATTATGAAGGATTAGGATTAGGGTACATTAATTACAGATTGTGCCTGAGAAATCTCACAACAATACTTTTTTATGCCCAATAAAAAATACACATTAGCCATTCTTAAAAGGTTTCTTGGGCGTTCTTGACAGATTTGAAAGGTTCTCTTCACATTCTGGTAATGATGATTCAACTGTGCATACTAATCACATCAAAGAGACCATTCAACATATTAGGTACATATATGTACATATGCATATAAAAAGGGTCCAAATTTCAATTTCTTAGACTTGAATGAGAAGTTAAAGTGAAATCAGACTTCCTAATGTTATCAAGGGTTTCATGAAATAACACAAATATCCAATCACTAAAAACATTTATTATTCAAATTAATGAAATCGTTGCCTTGAGTTGTTTGTCAATCTGTTGCAATAAAAATAACTTGAATTTCATCGATTTGAATAAATGCACAGTGCCTGCTGCATGCTATAGGGATTAAAACCAGCACTGGCTGTCGGGCAGAAGCTCAGTGGTCTGGTGGATAAAACGTCTGTAGGGTGATCAGGATGTTGTTGGTTCAAATCCAGCCAGAGTATGGCTGTATGGCCATGATATTTTTAATCATAGC
Organism: Diadema setosum; assembly: GCA_033980235.1. Classification (NCBI taxonomy): domain Eukaryota; kingdom Metazoa; phylum Echinodermata; class Echinoidea; order Diadematoida; family Diadematidae; genus Diadema; species Diadema setosum. The sequence goes on along the minus strand of CM067066.1, from coordinate 33,156,428 downwards.
TACTGCTAAAACACTGATTAATATACTTTGCTCACTTACATCAATTTAGTGCAATTTTTAAATCAGTAGTTGCATTAAAAAGAACATTGTGTTTCTTGCGACCGTTGAATTTGGTCATATGCAAACTCTGCCCAATGTATTAAGATGCAGTTACAGGTGCATGCATAAAACATAAAAGTTGACATCCAATATCTGCAAGGTTGAAGACCTGCACAGATTTGAGAAGAAACTGATACAATTATATGTGCAAATTCAAGGCAAATAATTTCCTCCTGAAAAGTACTAAATTGAGCAAAAATTATGTTCAAGGAAGCTACAAATTTACATGTCCTGTCAAATGTAATTTTCATTTGATCAATCAATAACATTGTCTTGAAAGTCTGTCACCCTATCCTTTCAGCTCTCTGTCACATTGAACCTGCTGTACCTCCAAACACTTTCCATGATTTTATGATACAAATATGGAAATACAAGGCACGTGCCTTTCTACTGAGGAAAAATAGGAGCTGTCGGTATACATTAATGATGGATTTAGTTCTTGTGCATTAAACCAAAGAGGAGCATTTTTAATCAAGTTACAGAAAAGCTCTCTGAAGAGCTTCCACAAAAGCAGGATGTTTTCTATTACACCTGTTGTAATCACTGAGACAGTTTCAAGCATCAACTGTCAATCAATTGTGACAATGCATGTATGCCATCATGGGGGGGGGGGGGGGGGGGGGCTATGAGTAGACCTTCTAGAAACGTGCATTCAACTCGACTACGGTGTAAAGTGGAGGAGTTCACCTGTCGCTGAGAGATTTGATGAGGAAGAAATTGTGGAGGATTTCGGTTCGCACCTCACCCCCTGTCAGATCACATGCCCTCTGCTGTGAGTCAAGTGACGGTGACTTGCTGAATGTTGCCCAAAAATATCAGCACCATCACTCCCTCTAGTGCTAAACAAACAGGCAACATTCTGCATGTGAGCAGCAGGAGCTGCATGCGCACAGATTCAAAGGGGAAAAATTTCAAGCACTAAACTGCTGATTTGTAGACTGTAGCAAATTGTGCACAGTTCATAGCTCCTCTCCATGACAATTTTTTTGTTTTCTTTCTCCAAACTTTTCAGCCCTCTATATGGACCATTTTATTGACTCTTATCCAACAATTCACAATTCAATAAACTGATATATTCAACCAAGACTCAATTTTTTTAGAGTTCTCTTAGCTTTTAATTTATATGTCAAACAAATGTTGGAGTGACGGCCAATTTGTAAAAAAATTGTTACATATACCTGATACAGAATAAATGTATCTCTCATCATCATATCACTCAATATTTCTTTCTTCATAATGTTAAAATATTTGAATTTTGTTATCTAACAAACAATTGTTGCTTAATAAGAATTGCTACACACAATTCAAAGCATAAATTCTCTTCTCTTTAACACCAAAGATAATATTTTCTAAATCAAATTTTATCTGTACCATGGAGCCTTGATTTATCCATTTGACAATATCCATTTGACAAAATCACATACTTCAAAATGGTCATGAAGTTAAAACCTTTAAAGGATTAAAAATCTCATTGGGAATGGATTAAGTTCATTATCTTTCTCAACCTAATATGTCTATTTTTTCTCTCTCTCTTTTCTGAAAGAAATTGTGAATCTTTTACTCATGCTGAGAACTTCAGATATGACACTATACATTATGGAGACAACACTTTAGAATTCTTGCAAGGTATTCAATTAGTTCACTCTAGATTCATTACTCGTTTTAACTTGAGTTTTGCTGGAGCAAACATTTATAACAAACATTATCGCAGGAGACATATTCACTTTACTAGCCTAGCTTGTTCACCCCTTCCGTCCATATGAGATTCTGGAAAGGGTGAAGGTTTATGAACCATGAAAAACCAGCAAGGACAATAGAAGAAATATTCAAAACTCTAAATGTAGACTTAATTATACATTTTTTCATTCTTACAGGCTAACATCAAATCTAAACATTAAAACTGGGCTGTGAGGTACATGCCTTTTCGTGCAAAGTTATTTGTATTTTGATTTTATTTTTGATGACCTTTTCTTTTTTAATCACATAACTATTTGAATGAGACTTTGCACAATCCACTTCTTGCACAAATTTCTGGCAGAGTTAAAAAAGGGCATCATTTTGAAAAGATGTACTGAATTTTTCTAAATAGAGTGAATACGGCACACTGAGGACTTCCTTATAATGGGAGTTGCCTTTACCATAATTTGGCTCAAAAACATTCAGTGGGCTGTGTTAAGGTAGATGTACTATTCACAAAACATGGGATGGTCCAAAAAAACATCTAGGGCAATCAAAGACCAAATATGCCAATGAGGAAGACATTTCTGACTGTTCTATGTCCAGCTCATGGTAATAATGCGCCACTTGATCTGACACATCGGATCCTGTGATGTACGTCACTGAAGAAAATTGTGAACAACCAAAAGAAGGCAAGGCAAAACTAGAAAAGCACTCCGAGAGCGCAGACCAGTTACTTTCCACCAATGATCTTGCTCTTCCATAGAGATCAGTGATTTCCACCCACTGAAAAATAGCCTGATTTCCCAATGTAGAAGCCTTTGTTACGATACGTCATAAACCCTCAGATGCGCATGTGTGCCTCGTCCCAGCAGAAACTAGAGCACGCACTTTAGTGCGCGCATGAAAACTTCAAAAATGCACAGCTTGAACTCCCAAGTTCCTTGACCCTACATGGCAAAATATTGAAAATCCTTCATAAAACCCATAAAAATTTCCGGATCACTACCAAAATTTAATCATCTGTTCCTTGAGTCATTCTCAAGCTTTCTTGCAAGTTTCATCCAAATCCGTGCACAACTTTTTGAGTTATTTTACACACGGACAAACAAACTAACTAACTAAGAAACAAACCAACCATAACGAAAATATATAACCTCCTCCCTTGGCAGAGGTAATGATGTCAAGAAAGCTCCTACTTGTCACAGTAACAACTAAAGCCAGATTGAGCTCAGAATATGCCAACTGCATTCAAACATATCAATCTTTGGTGAGATCGCAAGGACTCACGAAAGGGGTGGCTGGTGTCACGGCCTGACAGCAGGAGTGAATACCAGTGACAATGACTTGTTCCAGACTGTCATCCGGAAGTTGGAGTTTTCAAAACAGAAGTGAGTCAGAGATACAAATGGCTGCTCCCCTCCCCTCCCCCTTCTGCTTCCGCAACTCCCTTCAAACTGGGCTCCGTGCCATGCAAGGGAAAAGCCTGCTGCTTGTCCTGCAGAAAAATATGGGAAGATTCTCACGTCTTCGCATGGGAAGAAGTAATGAAAGATGTATATTTATATATTCATAATACATTTATATACTAGAAAACCGGATGTGAACACCGCTTGAGTCACAACAAATAAGATCTGTATGGACCATTGTAAGTTTATTTGGATTCTTGGCAAAGGTTTGCCTGCAATAATTCCCTTTAAAGCTATATTCCCTTGGTGTGCATTGAAACCTTGACCCTTCAACCATGTCATGATAACTGCTCTTACATATATTACATCAAAAATTCCGTTCACATAATCTATCACTCATCTCTTCATATTACAAGTCTGTTATCATCGATTTGACTTGAAATATAAAACAACAAACACATCATGTCCTTAATACGCACAGACACACATATATACATGTACACGTAACATGCACAAATATACACATAAACGATATTCCTAATTATGTTTGTGATTGTTACATCATTGCATGTTTCCGCAAGACATCCTTCTCATGTACCTCCATCCCCCAAAGCAGTCATCCTAGGTTCATCATATATACCATTTATAACAGGGGCATGCACATTTTAGTCCTTGCATGTATACCGCTGTCATGGCATTTATTAGGTGCACAGAGCCGAATTATTCACCTCAATGGTACTACAGACGTGTGAGAGAACCTGTGATGAGGAGATAATAACCAACCTTCTCAATGGCTCTGAACTTGCTGCGGTTAGCCTCAAATACCCCCATGAACCAAGCACCAACCCCCCTCCCCTCCCCCCCCCCCCCACCCCCCATTTCCCAATGAGCAGACAGACCGGAGCACAATGACACACAGGAAAAGCTGCCACGGCAACAGCCGACCCTGTTCTCCCTCCTGATTAGAATTATTCCATTCTTCATTATTGAAATATTGTAATAAAAACTTCCTTAAACTCTACTTTTATAAATGTTAACTCCCTCCCCAAAACCACACTCAGTTTCTTTGTCATAAATGCTCAACAAAAGGAATGAACAGCCAGACTCAAACACGGCAAGCTCCCCCACATGTCGAACTACTGGATTGTACAAGAATCAGCATACAGCTGTAATAGTTTTCAACTGACCAGAAGCCACCTTATCCTGGGGCACAAAAATCTGACGTATTATGATACACAATATGAAGGATACCAGTATAGCATTCAGAAGAAATTGGGAATCGGTGCCACTTTAGCCAGTATTGCTATCGGTACCTGACATCTTCTGGTTATCCATATGGTAGTCAGATAATAGACAAAAGAATAGACAAAGTTTAAGGAGGTGCCAAAAGTACACAGAAAAATTGTTTCCACACAGACTTTTGCATCATGAACACAGTAGAATGATAAAAATCAGAGGAACACAAGGCTATTCCATTTATAAATTTTGCTAGAATAGGCGATTCACTGTATAAAATAGAAACAGTTGAACATTGGTATCATGTCGCCGAGTTTATACAAAGGATCCTTGGTAATGAACAAGTCTTAAAGGTCTTGTTTACATTTGGGAACAGTGATTAAAAAAATTTAGTTTATTTATTTTGTAGGTCTGTGGTACCACAAAACATCCTATCATATACATTTTTTTGGAATAAAACCTAAAATACAAGGACAAATCTATATTTTTCTCACTAAACTGTAACTGTGGACAGTTTAATCTGGAAGCATTTTTATTATGATTATTGTTCACATTTTGTATATTTAACAATACTTAACATTGATTTTACTGATTCAAATTTTTACAGTGTTTTTTCTATCCCTCACTCACATTGTAAAGCACTAATGCTGGGTTTTTGTTTCATCTGCAAATTGTAAATTGGTTAATTATGCCTTTCAACTTTGGAAAAAATAAATCCACAAAGAAATCTTGACCCTTTAGCACCTGAAGGTTTATTTAAATGCCAACGTCTGCCAACTAACGGATGCAAAAAATTCACACAATTTTAGCCTGATTGAGACAAACTAACCGTGTACACATGGAGATTAAATTGGCGTACAGTGTGATGCCATCATGATCCAAAAACCTGTACTCAAAGACTCACGTTTCATGCATCACATTGCATGTGCACAAACTAGATAGCCGCAGGCGGTTCGGTGAGTGTGGTGTTGGGGGGGGGGGGGGCAGCTATGGGCAGGTAAGGGGCTAGAAAGGCTTGATGAATTCATCAGGTGATTTCTTTGAAAAAAAAAAAACATTGAAAAGAAAAGGTGTTACATCCCTCAATATTCCATTCACGACAGTCATGTGATGAAGCACGAGGAGAGCCATTTGCGGTCACGCCACCTGTTTAAAGTCTGAACATCTGTCAGAGGAGGGGGAACTTTTGAGGTGCACTTCCAGCCCAAAACTTGTTGCAGGTACACTTACTAGTGCAGTGTAATTCCAACCCCGCCCCTAACATTTATATAACAATAATGCTGATGCGGTGCCAAAGGCCATTTATGATAACTTATCATTTTATAAATTAATTGTAACTGGGTTAGGGTTTGAAATTGAGGGCCAGCCGGTATCATTTCATGGATTCTATCCTTCAAAATTTGCAAGGATGATTTTACTTTAGAATGTATGACCTTGTCAATTTGTGTCACCGCCTATATTACAGTCATGTGATACAGAACTGCTTGAGGGTAAACCTATTCTTGCAACGTTCTAAAATTTTGCAATTCTGAAAATGAAATAATTGATCATTTGAACCCTATATTGAGTTAATACAATCACACAATTTTCTTTTGCAGAAAAGTTTTAAAACCTCTTAATTGCTAATAAATTTATATCTGAACATTAAATTGGTAATAAATCATCGAAAGTAATGTGCCTGTTTTTGTCTCAAACTGGCAAATTTCTGAAAAATATTCTTTCAGACCTAATAAAGTTAAAGTGTTCTATCTAATCCTTTTCCAATATAGGCTATGCCTTAATCAAAATTCTAATTTGCCAAGTTAATGAGGACAAAAATGATAATTCCTGCAGGAATAGGATTTCAGGATTTGATGACTAAGAAAAAAAAAAGAAACACACACACAAGCAAACAAATCTAGTTGACAGAACTCTGATCCCCTTCCAACAGATTGAGGGGAAAATTCTGCACAGGAAATACCCAGACATCAAATGTCACAAGACCTGGACTTATCACACACCCTCATTTGTGCATGAATTAGAGAAATATAAACACTAGTTTGACCCATATATGTGTTTATTACAACGCAGCATGCTTGCCAGAACCTGGAGGTGGAGGTGGAGGAGGTTGAAAGGGGGGAGGATATATGAACAGCAGCCAGAAGAAGGGAGGATGTCTCAAAATAGCGCACTCCTCTCCGCCGAAAGGAAGCGCCAGTCAAAATTGCAAAATGTCATTACTTTGCGACGAACGTGGACTTATTATAAAACTTGGGCAGAAGTCAATGGCTGGGGGTATGGGAGTTTCTTTCCAGACTGATGGATAGCAGGGATGTCTAGCCCACAGTACCATTTTTTTTTTAACTGTGTGTGTGTGTGTGTGTGTGTGTGTGTGTGTGTGTGTGTGTGTGTGTGTGTGTGTGTGTGATGTAATCATTGATGTGTTGTCAAAACACAGGCTGCATCAGAAATGTCTGACATAAAAAACAACGCATGTTGCTCTGAAGGTGGTAAGTGCCAGCATTATTGAGAAATACCCCCCCCCAAAAAAAAAAAAAGAAAAAAAAAAAAAAGAAGAAGCTAGATAAGGATAAGTTTTAAATTCTATTCGGGTTGTTTTTTTTTTTTTTGTAATTTCTCTTAACCCGTTGAGGACGAGTCACGAGTATACTTGGGCAGGGGTCTATGGGAAATGCGTGTCATAGCAAAATCCGCCCATTCTGTATGGGGTAACATTGTGACAACATTTAATCAAGCCGAAGTCTGATTTATTAGAACATGGCTGCTTGCTAGTCAAAAAAGTTATGCTATCGTATTTCTCCAGAATTGTTGCTTCTTTTCTAAAACAAACAATATGCCTCGGAGCTGCCCTTTTGCAAACATGCAGCAGACAAACACAACATACATATATGCATTATATATATGTGACACTGCACCTCAAAACAAACAAAAAGTCGACAGACATGAATTTTAAGTTAAGACCACATTCTGAAAGAGCAGACTTTAAGCTTTAAAATGATGTATAACTCAAATAAAATGGACTCTCCTAACCTATCTAAATATTGGAAAGAAAGCACAAACTCAGGAAAAGCTTGAACCGAGAAAAGAGGCTCTGAAGTACAGTGTCTATTCAAGCGCTTAATCTTTACCAAACCGTGCTGGCTGTGCAATGAAAGGGACAAAAAACAGGAAGTAAACCACCAGAGTAACAACAATGAAGGGATTATCAGATTAAACTGAAATTAAGCATGCCTCATTAACACATTCTATCCATAATTAATGCCAACTTTCAAAGCAGTAGCACTATCCTTTCAAAAGTTATTAGGGTCGAAGGTGAAGAGTGTGGACAAGGTTTTTCAGAAATGAAAAAAAGGTTTCTAAAGACACACCTAATCACACTATTCTACAAAAAATATTCGAGATAAACTGCTAAAAAAACACACTTTCCTGCCCGTTTTATGATCCCAAATTTTAGCATAATGTAAAAGAAGACCCGCTCTTTCAGAAAATATGAAAAAGTCAAATTCGGCTAGGTTTACCCATTTCACTTATTTTCAGTCCTCACGCAAAATCAGTGTGTGCGACTTTATGTTCGTTTTGAGGTGCACGGTCACATATATACATATATATATATATACACAGACACATCTTAACATACAACATGCATACAAATATATAAATGAGCATACAAACATACATACATATCATATACATACATACATAATACATACATTCATACATACACACATACATAGTTGTGACTTATTTGATCAATCACTCCAGCAAAGGTTTAACCATTCAATGTATACAACAATACTGAGAGCGTAAAAAGCATGTTAAGCACACAGTAACACACTGTCTGAACACACAACAGGAACATATTTATTCTGATATCCGTCAATACAGCACCCAAACTTGAGGAATGATTCACCTTATTTCCTGGTTTAAATCTTCAAGTGCTGGCAATCCATCCATCCTACCAATTATCACATCATAATCAGATCTACAGCCCCAAATAAGTCTCTCACTCTCTAGATATAACACCATGGATAGTCATCTGCTAGGTGTGAGCCAGAAAATTCCTCCGTAAGCTTTTGCTGAAATCCATATCGCTGAACGAAAGAGGAGCTCAGATTCTACCTTCAAAGAGACAAGCACAGAAACACTGCCTGTTTCAGGCAGAACATGCAGGGACCAAAAACTCATCAAATCATTCATTTGCAGATGTGGAAAATAAAAGAAAAAAAAAAAAGATCTGAGCAAATTTTGATTGATGTGAGTGGTACTATTGCCTGTCCAGAAAAATAATTATAAATCCAACAAAACCTTCTCCTAAAGCAAAAAACAGTCAAAGGAAACAAAACAATATGTAAGGAAAACCACAATCTTAAGGGTCTATCTTGTATTGAAGAAATTATATCCTATTCATTCTTTTGTTCATTTACTTTTTCCATATGCAACAAAACTAACTTGTGAATACAATTTTATACTGAAGATATAAGTGCATGTCAACATTATGGAATATCATAAATGAATTTATGGATACACCATTGATATGATAAAAAAGAAAAACCACAAAAACATTCTGAAGTTTTGAAAAAGCAGGACATGTGGAGGGATGCTAAAAAAAAGCAATGCTTGCAGGGTAAAAAAGTTATGAAAAGGGTATGAAAGTTTTGAAACACATCACATATTTTCTTGCTTGCTATCTATTCCATATATCCTCATCCAAAACCATTATAGACTGCAAAAACTCAATAAATTCATCCACTAAGAACAAGAAGAAATACAGTGGGACTACACAAACAACACAAAGTCCATAGAATGAGGGATGCAATAAAACATTTTTGATTTGGGTGTTTGGAGTCACTAGCATTGGGCAGAGCATTATGAGGGCTATTTTAGGAAGTTTTAGTAGATCATGTCATTTATGAAATATTTCATGTTTTGGAACCTCCCATAAAGTTAAAAGTAACTGACAGCATAATCTGTAACAGAATGTGGAATATCAGATAACACTCTATCTATGGAGCATTTCTGGCTGAAAATGTACAACATGGTCGTGTAGGCCACAACACTAAAATAAAACCTGGCAACTTGATCACACACTGAAGCTTGGCTTTCCACAAATAAACTTCTTATCGAGAGAACATGAAAGTTTATGATCTTCGCATGAAGTGATATGTACACTCCCCTCAGCCTAACCCAGTTGCTATAGCATACATTGGCAATACCAATTGGGGGGGGGGGGGGGGGGGTGGGTTGGTGAAACTTTACTATAAATGCAATTTGAAAGGTGACTGTTTACCTCTACACCAGAGTGAGCACTAATGCCTACAAAATGTGATACACAATGTATTGCATAACCCTGTTTTTAAATGGAAATACATTCAGAAAAATTTCAAAACACACTTCCTCTGAAATTTGTTCAAACAGCTTTAACCCTAATCTGGTTGGCTATGCTAAAACCGGAGGGATTCCCCCCCCCCCCCCCCCCCCAAGATCTCGGCCATCAGTGGTGCGATCGTATTGGCATGCGTGACACTCTTGTAATAATCTACAAGATTGTGTCTTTAGATTTTTTGAAACAATCACATTCTATTTTAAACGAGATATGAAACTCGTCAGACTGACGAGTTAGGTGATACGCTTGGGGTTATCAGATGTCGGTCATCTGTGATCGACAAAGAAAAGAATGTGATATAGACACCTTGAAGTTATAATTGAGTTCGCATGCAAAACCGTTTCTCTAACCTCTCGGCCACGGGACATCCACGGAAATGGTAAGGCAAAAAAGAAATGTATAGATATTACGGGGAGAAAAGTCAATGCCCACTCAACCAACGTGGCCGCGTGAACATGTATTGCATTGCTAGACGGAAATGCGGCCTTGTAACTACTGATGTCGCTATGCCATTTTTGGCAACTTGGGAAAAATACGTGCCGTAAACATAAAACCTATTATCGGCTGGTTTTGATACCTTGCCTTTAATCACAATTTTCAGTGTGATGACGTCATCAAAGTACAAAACAATGACATTGTCTTGAAAGACAATTGTTCAAAGTACAACACCTTCGTTGTCGTCATTACATACTATGATCAGTTTGACAAAGTCAGCCTGCAAAATTTTGCAGCAGTCGAAGCAATATGGTCTCCAACACAAAGAAGAGGGATATGGTGTGTGTGTGTGTGTCTGTGTGTGTGTATAGGTGCGTTTATATACGAATGTGATTTCTACATGGACGAATATGTAATATAAAATTGAAGAAAAAAAAAGTAAAATAGCTAAGTATTTTGTTTCGTGATCTTGTGGGGTTCGAACCAGAAGGTGTGCAACCTCACGTCTCTGAGACGTCGCCTTTAACCACTCGGCCATACGTCTCGACAAGAAAAAAAGAGGAACGTAAACTTATGTATGTGAAAGATGAATCAGGAATCGTTTTGTCCACATTCCATTCTCATTTTCAGTTTTAAACTGCAAAATTGTCAAACTAATGAGATTTCAAAGAATAACATGCATGATTACTGCAGCTTATTGTCTCAGTTACCACACACTTAAATTACAGAGGAAATGGAGCAAAATCATCTGAGATAAAGGTGCTTAAACGTTGTCAAGTCAATGCACATTAACAAAAAAAATCACCTCCCATAGAGATAGCACGTAAACTTGTCTGATTTTGAGTCTTTACCTTTAATAACAATTTGAAGTATTATGGTAAGTCTTCTCGAACCAAGAGCGTGGAACGTAAGCTTCTACGTGAAAGATGAATCATGACGATCACCCGTGACCGACACATCTTCAAAGGGATTAGTTATTAGAAGTGGAAGCCCTCGTGCCAAGCATATTGTCTCAGCAATTCCAAAGCAATGATACCCTTACATTTATGCATACCATAATTTCCCTCTGAAATCAATGGTAGGTATTATTCATTTACAATTGCTTGCCTTGTCCATAAACTTTGCTTTACAAACTTTCAGTGAAACGTGTCATAACATAATTCTGTAACTCCATTAACAGGGATTGACTTCATAAAGAAAGATATATCAAATTGAACGCTTAGCGCGTATAACTAAGGGGGATTTTAGCCTGATGCTCTGTTCTTCACTGCTCAGATACCAACAACACTCATTACCTACGGCTACGTATAGAGAAACAGCCATGACGAAAATAAGTTTTTCCTTTTCTTTGGCAGATAGACACACAACCCCTTTAAACCACACTATAATTGACATGGAGGGACATGAAAAAGTTCATTACTACTACTAAACAGTGATGCCTTCTACTCATGTGGCACAAGATACCTCTATAGCAACATAAAACCTGTCTACAACTCCATTATTGCGTCAAACAATAACATCCTGGAATTTCAAAGAGATGAGCGAGACGCCATACACCTGGCCTAGAGTTAATTCATTCAGTTGCCATTCCTGCTCCAGTTGAGTTATGCAAATTATTTTCCGACCTGTCTTGTGACAATGTAACAGGAACAAACGTAGAGAAAAGGAAAGGGAAAAGGAAAGGTGGCAAGCGGGGCACTGTACCAAGGGGAATTTAAACAATACGTATGATAAATGAAGCAAATCCAACCTCCACCCTCCGACGAAAAAAAAAAAGGAACTTGAGCGACTGTGTGTCGTGGGGTCATGGGGTAGTATAATTGATAAGATAATACCATAAATAACATCGATCGGAATAAAGCTGAACTGCCAAAAGAAACACAAAGAAAGAGAGAGAAAAAAAATGATAGCGTCCTGCGGGTCTCGAACATCTCGTCCTAAGGTAGTGCATAATGACCATGCAGCGCGCTAAGTGACTATAAAGCCACACGGCTGTACCGAAGATTGGATGTGAAATTTATCTTGAATCTTTTTTTTTTATTTATATATATATATATATATATATATATATATATATATATATATATATATATATTATATTTATCTTAAATATTTATACCATATACAACATGAAAAAGTTCATTACTACTACTAAACAGTGATGCTTTCCACTCATGTGGCACAAGATACCTCTATAGCAACATATAACCTGTCTACAACTCCGTTATTGGGTCAAACAATAACAACCTGGAATTTCAAAGAGATGAGCGAGACGCCATACACCTGGACTAGAGTTAATCAATTCAGCTCCCATTCCTTCAAGTTATTTAAACGTACATGTTCCTACCTATCCTGTTACAGTATAACAATAACCAATGAAGAGAAGAGGAAAGAGCAAACGAAAGGTGGCAAGCGGGACACTGTAACAAGGGGCAATTTACAACATTAAGTGTGACAAAATTAATGAAGCAAACCCAATCTCCAAACTCCAATACAAAACAAGGGAAATAGAGCAGCCGCGTTCACGGGTTACGTACACTTGATAAAATAATACGATAAATGACATCGGAGTAAAGCTGAACTGCCGAAAAAAAAAGAGAAAAAAAAAAAGAAATAACGGATAAAAGTCCTGCGGGAGTCGAACCTCTCCCCTTCTGCACTATGGCGTTATGAACAACCAACGCGCTAACCGATTATGCCACATGGCTGTCCTGAAGATCGAGTGCGAAACTTAAATCTAAATACTATCGTGACAGTGTTGACTTGTGATGGCGCTATTCAACTTCCCACGAGTGGCAGCGTGGATTCGATCAATATACAGTTGCGAAGAAAAATTGGGAATCGTTCCGTACAGATTGCATTCTCATTTTTAGTTTTAAATTGCAAAATTGTCAACCTGATGAGGAGATTTGAAAACATAAAATGCATGATTACTAAAGCTTATTGTCTCAGCTACAACATATTTATGTTTCAGAGGAAATGGAGTAAAATCAGATGAGGTAAAGGTGCTTAAACGTTGTCAAGTCAATGCATGGTTTAAAAAAAAATCACCTCCCATAGACATAACACGTAAACTTGTCTGATTTTGAGTCTTTACCTTTAATCACAATTTCTAGTATGATGACGTCATCATATTTCAAAACCATTACATGGACTTGAAAGGCAAATGTTCAAAGTGCAACATATCTGAATTTGGGGTAATATTGAGCTTAAACAACAGAGATACGAGCAAATGAATGTCAGAAACAGTACCTCAAAAAAATCAATTCCACTTTTTTGATTTAAAATGACGATATGATGACGTCATCGCGTTTACCTGGCAATACTGATACTTGGAATGTTATTTACAATTCATATACTTTTGTAATATGCAATATAAATATAGGGTCAACGGACGATTTAAAGAGCTATGGCGAAATAAACAAAGACATGTTTTTTCACTATATTTGCAGAAAGACGCGCACGCGGAATTTCAACTTTGACGCCAGTGCATTCCTTTGTTATAGGTCGAAATCGATCGGAAATCAATGGATATTATTACTCAAAGTATCAGGAATCCAAATCAGTCAAAAAAAATGCATTTTCATGTTGCTTACGGGCTCTGCGCACGAAATTGCGCGGACGGACGCGCACGCGAAAAAATGTTTGAAACGCTTAAAATTGTCTGAAACTTCGAGATTTCCCATTGGGAAGTCGTTTTGAGCCTTTTAAAATTTTGACGTGCGCTTACGCGCGCGTAATGATGACCTGTGTAACTAGCGTTAAAAAGTAAGATAGAGCGTGACCTGAACTTCATGTCCACCGAAAATGATACAGAAATGACATCTAGTTATGAAGTTATGATCGATCATGTGACAAGGTCCGAAAATCACAAAATGGCGCCTAGATGACGTCATAGATTTGTTACTGTCATGAAAACCTTATTGTGGCTAGATTTTGTCATGAGACATGTCGACTGAAAATGTCATGTTATTTCGTAATGTCATTCTTGAGATATTGACGACACAAAATTGTCCAGAAAGAAAGAAGAATAAAAAAAAATAAAGAGAGATTTTGACAATCACAATAGGTGATACGCTGATAGCGTATCACCTAATTAATTAATTCTGCAAATTAAGCTCAAGATCATATTTAAGCCTATGGATAATTAAAAGCATTGAGAGTCTACTTTTCAGTCTGTAAATCTGTTTTAGCATATTCAACAACTGTGCATCACAAAAACTTAACAAAGTCATTTCAATTCTTATGCATTTTATTGTTTTCAGAATTTCTTATGTATTTCTTTCCTTTTCAACTTTTGTTTTTTCTTTTTTGTATTGGAAATTGTCACTGACCACTTTTCTACCATATTTAGCATAAAATTAATCAATAAGGTCCCTGTTAGGGTCAAAGTATCTGGCAAGCTTACTGTGATTTAAAGAGAGACGTTATTCCTATTATACCTATCAGAAACTGAAACTCACCCCAAAATTGTAAATTTGTGACATGGTTTTAATAGAGCTAGACACTATTCATAGTCATTTCAATGACTATGAGCAAACACACACACATATATATATATATATATATATATATATATATATATATATATATATATATATGTATATAAAACATATGTACTTGCCGCCAACTTCGCAGTCAAATGATCTATATACTAACTCTTTGATGGACCATTTAGAATGCTATTTATCACAATTCACTGATTTGTTTGATTTTACTCTGATTTCACTGATCATGCTTTGTTAGGTACATTCTTGTCAGTACATTCAGAACGATGTTCCCCCTTGATATCTGCCTCATGACTACGCCTGGCATGCGGTATAAAGTCTGGCATGGGTTGCTTTCTCCAAATAATGCTCTTGCTGCCAATCCAATTTTCATCGAAGACAGGGTTAACACCCACTATCTGCCAACTTCACTTTACACTTTATCTCCTTGTACTTACACATGCAAATATTAACCAAGTTTTTGGCAACACACTTCGCGTCATGACGTTTTATCCAACATTGGGATTGCCTTGTATAGACCCTTCCACGGCCATAATTGCTTCATTATGTGACTGTACAGTAAGGGATGACATGAAGTGTATTCATACAATTGGACATGAGTATTCTGAATGCGTCCTAAGGACTGATAATGAGGCTTCCTCCATGAATGTAGTCTTTGTAGCATGAGAGGGTTTTTTTTTTTCAGACATAGATTTCTGTATAACCCTATCATTGTCATAAAATAATGAAGATATGAAGATGGCACTCTCAGAGAGCAAATGTTATATTGCAATAAGGAAGGATTCCAACAGATCGCAAGATATATAAGAAAGAACCATTTTCAAGCAATTCAGTTCATTAAAAAACACACAAACACACACATTCCAACAAGGAAAATGAAAGTTTAGATGCTGATGTCGATACAATTTTCACGATAGATTCTTCTAGATTGTAAATATAGTTAGATCAGAGTAACTGCAAATAAAAACATTGGTACAATGAACAAGTAAAATGCATGTATACATAGTATGTAATAAGTATGTACTGATCATGGTATAGATCCATTTGAAAGCTGCTTGATTCACGAGAGTGCACTCTTCATTTCTACCTGGTCATAAAAGAGAGTTAGGCCGTGTTTATGCTTCCCCTTTTTGGATCAGAATCAGCATTTTGATACGCGTTTAGTTCAAAATGCGTTTGCGTCCTTGCTCATTTTGATATAAACGCCCTTTCAAAACGTCATTTCAAAACGCACAAAGAAGTGCGTTTACGATCGGCGTTTCTGACTAATCACGTTTGATGGGGAAGCATAAATGCAACTCACATCACATACGCATTTAAATGACGTCATCTCCATCGCCTTTCCGGTTCACTTGAAAATGCGCGCGCCAGGCCAGCAGACCTTTTGATTATTGCATGTGTTGCGCAACACAATTTGCAGGTGCTGATCCCTTGAGCTCCCTGTTGGTACATTACAGTAGGCCTACATGGTGACAGACATATTAATGCATGGAGCTAGAGCTCACTTCATATCATACATTCCGGTTTGTCAACAATTTGTCGATGAAAAAAATACTTGTGTTTCCTAGCTATCATTGTCTACAGTTCATGTGTGTGTGTGTATTAGTAAAGCAATCAAAATTATATTAGACATGCTATGAAACATGAACAATGCACACACTCAGGCCAGAACTTCCAAAAAAGCGCGCGCCCAAATTTGACCTGCCTCTGCTGAGGTCAGCGAAGCAATCGCAAACGCTCTTTCCAAGGCTCGAAGAAAGTGACCATAAACACTGCTCCAGTGAATGGCGTTTTGAATCAGCGTTTTGAATCAACATTTCAAAACGCTGATTCTGCCTTCGCAAATTGAGCATAAACACACCCTTACTCTCACCCAGCGAGCAATCCAAGATATCAAATCTGAAAAGACATCCTTTAATCCTTATTATCACTGGCAGGCATGTCTGACTGATGCTTCTTGTTGGGAACATTGAGAACTAGCAAAGGTAGCACATGAGCACAGTGGGTTACGTGCTATACACGGGGAATGCATTTAAACTCACCCCAATGGCTTTCAAGGAGTCCAGAATCACATGATGGTATGCCCTCCGCTTGGCCATGCCGACCCAGATTTCGTAGGGAATCCAATCAGATCAACCCAAAATAGGTCCCTATTCCCCGATCAGGTCCCAAGCCTCTCCTACTTTACACTCTGTATCACTCCACAAGTCCACGACAACTCTGGTAGCCTTGAAATCAACATCCCACGGACTTTGTCCACGGGTGAGCTACACAAATTAACGATCAGTGTCCTGTATTCTCTCTTTCCCATTTTGCCGTTCCATCTCTTTCTCCCTGTCTTCTTTCTAACACCTTCACACCCTTCCTCCTTTCTCACTATGTCAAGTCTGATCCATTAAAATTCACTTCCCTTAAATCCTTCTGCCCCCCCCCCATACACACATACCCATAAGCACATACTCTAATACCTCTAAGGGTGTGTTTATGCTCAATTTGCAAAGGCAGAATCAGCGTTTTGAAATGCTGAATCAAAATGCTGAATCAAAATGCCGTTCATGGGAGCACTGTTTATGCTCACTTTCTTTGGAAAGCCTTGGAAAGAGCATTTGCAATTGCTTCGCTGACCTCAGCAGAGGCAAAAATTGGTGCACATGCTTTTTCGGAAGTTCTGGCCCGAGTGTGTGCATTGTTCATGTTCCATAGCAAGTCCTATATAATTTCGATTGCTTTACTAATACACATGTATGGAGTGTAGACAATGATAGGAAATACCAGTATTTACTTCATCGACAAATTGCTGAGAAAATCGGAATGTATGATATGTAGTGAGCTCTTCATGCATTAATGTGTCTGTCACCATATACAGTACAAAGTAATGTACCAACAGGGAGCTCGAGGGATCAGCACCTGCAAATTGTGTTGTGTGGCACAGAAATCGAAAGGTTGACTGGCCTGGCGCGCACATTTTCACGTGAACTGGAAAGGCGATGGAGATGACGTCATTCAAATTTGTATGTGATGTGAGTTGTGTGTATGCTTCCCCGTTAAATGTGATTAGTCAGAAATGCTGATCGTAAACGCACATATTTGTGCGTTTTGAAACGGCATTTTGAAAACGACACTTATAGCAAAGTGAGAAAGGACGCAACCGTGTTTTGAACTAAATGGGTCTCAAAATGCTGATTTTGGCACGAAAGGGGGAAGTATAAACACAGCTAAGGGCACACCTGTCTACCACTGGTCCACGCATCAAGAAAGTGGTTTCATAGTCAGTGAAAATTCTTCAAACTTCATTGTTTCAACCCCCAAACAGAACATGAAATGCCTCCTGTTTCTATCACCTATTTTTATCCTCCAACTCCTTAGCTCTATCACGGCTGTCAACTCTTGCATACAAGGTACAAAGAAAAAAACAAACAAACTAAACAAAATTAAAATCTAAAATCACATTTATGCACATTCCAACAACAAAAAAATCACATTTCAGTTTTTGAATATGAAAATTGAACACACTTAAAGTTGTAAACTGAATCTTCCCCTCCCAAAATAATAGTCAATAAACATATTTTTTCTTTAATTATGAAAAATTACATCAAATACCACAAAGAACATTGTTCATATCTGCTCCCACGATAAAGTGGACAGGATAAATTTTAGTCACCTAGAAGAAAATCAATGGGTAATTTGCCCCCACAAAAAAAAAAAATGTGAATATTTGAACAATACTTTGTGGAACATACAGTTTGATGCAGCCTGAACAAAATGGATTGCACCACTGAAATTCACAAGTTCTAAATCTTTGCAATACATCACATGACATCCTCATCTCGGGGGTTGTAAATCTCCAATACAGATATGTGAGGAAATCTACAAAAATCCCATAGATCTTTGTAATCACACATATTGATAAAACAAAAAAAAAAAACAAATAAAAAAAAAAACATATACAGCAAGTCCATTATTTGATAGAGTGAAATAAAACCTTTCCAATGATACCTCACTTGCTATATGTACATAAAAAGAAATATTCTCGAGGGCATGATAAAAAAAATCATTTTTTTTTTTATTTTCTCTATTCTTTTTATATCTTTCACAGCAAATATCTCAAATTAGCCAGCTGCAAACAAGCTGATTTTCCTACAAGACATGTTTCCAATAGACACCTGCCTGAGTATACTTGGAACTAGCCTTAAATGGGTTAACAATGGAGTTGTCTCCTTTTGCAGTCAGTCTTCATATGTTGACATTATTCTTTACCTCCAAAGTGCCCCCACAAAAAAAGGGGGGAAAGGATGTAGAAGTGTTCCTTCCCATATGAATGTATATAATGTAACTGTGTATTCCAGTTGACAATCCTCAGTATAACTGTGTAATTAAGTTATGCGCTTTATTGATATGTTTGGTCTAGAATGTCATACATTTCAGAGAGTGGTCTGTCTAAATGCAATTCTAGGCTAACAACTATATTTTGACTCCCTGATACAGTCAACTCCAAGTAAAGTGCATGTGTATATGTACTTTATCTTGTCTAGACTGCTATTGAAGTGCACCTGCATTTTCCTCCATTTTTCCCCTGAAGCTATAAAAGACAAACACAGAGAGGGAACATTGCTTAAAGACGGCACTTGCATCCCACCCTTATTTTAGCTCAACAAACTAATTTCCTCATGTCCTGAAGAAAAAGGTCTGGGTAGTTTCCATTTTAGACTTTGAATGAGAATGTTGCAATATTTTTTTTTTCATAACATAAACTAAAATTTGAATGACCTTGGTCAATCAAGAGTAGTCTTTTTAGGATTATGCTGTCAGGATATCAACAGCCTTGCCTGCATTGTTAGAAACATACATTAAAGGCATAATTTACCATTTGAAGGATGAAACAAAACCCAGCTCTGTAGTGCACTTCAAAATTGTTTGAAAATGCAAGTTGAGGAGAGTAACAACCAATGTTAAGATTTTAATAATTACAGTCAAAGTTAAGTATTGTTAGATATGAAAAATGTGAACTTTTAACAATTATAGGCCATAATAATTTTTTTTTTCTAGACAAACTGTTCACAGTTATGGTTTAGTAAGAAATATAGTGGCATCTCCTATAAAAAAATGTGATAACTCAAATACTTTTCAAATCACTACTCCCAATGGTAAACAATACCTTTAAACAAATAAAAAAGATGTACTGGATCATAGCGCAGTTCAATACCAGTACTTAAATGTCTGATATCCACAACATTCTAAGTCCGTATGCATTTATGAGTTTACTGCAATATTCATATATCCAATACTTGTATTTACTTATTACAGTGTTTCCTAATTCAAAGATTTATAGCCTACTCTGTCTGTTCAGCATGCAACAATCAATAGGCAGATTAAAATTCATCATCATTATCTTACATTTCCACAGTCAGTATCATATTTTGCAGTTACTAGCTATCAGTATCACTTGCTACAGGGCTACAGCTCATGCAAATATGACATGACAAGCTGCATGAGAGTACAGGATGGTAAATGTCAATGACAATGATAGAATATGTGACCTGCCACAACAAAAGGATCCTAAAGTCGCTGACGGCTGAGCTAAGAAAAACTGAGTTTGAAGTCAAATCATCAAAATACGTCAAAAACATAGATTTTTTGTTGGCATTATGTTGTAGTCTAATGTTTCATCTGTCATCTGCCAAAATTTGGAAGCTAAATGATCAAAGGAAAGCCAAGAAATCAGCATTTTTCTGGGATATGATTTTCCTACTTTCAATGGAACAGAAACATGCCCGAAGGTAAGGATATAGCGCCGCAGATAGACTCCACTCCTTGCAACTAAGGAGTGATCTTATTGGTCAGTGCTTGACATCCTGGTTACTGATTGGTCGTGCATAGACCCCTGGCGCTAAGCTTGAATGAGCATCGCGGAGGTTGCCTTGAGTTGACCTTCTATTGTCAAGAGGTGAAAACTGTCTTACCTCCTCTTGATCACGATTGCGTCAGAAAGAAAACTTTGATGGTGGATTTCTCAAAACGCTGATTTCCTAGACCACTCAACAAGGTCTCATAAAATCATCAATATCTCCACAACCGAATACTTTTGAGTGGTGTTATATATGAAATGAAAGAGGAAGAGTAAGGGAATAATGTAATGTCATTTTCAGAAAATCGACCTAACTCGACTTTTGGATCCTTTTGTTGTAGTGGGTCACATATACACACACACACATACAGATTATTATGCATGTAGTCCAGGTGAAGACAAAGGTAAGAAAACATAATTGAAGAAATCAGTGGTGATTTACACCTCATGGGTATTAATTATGGCTCAGCATGAGCGAGGGAAGTGATCTCACCATATCACCTGTGGACATCTCATCCACGAAAAAAAAAAGAAGAACAAAAGTGAGATGGGGATCTAAAGGACTATTAACCCCCTCCACAGGGTGCACTGCTATACCTTGACCCTTATTCAAAGATTTACACGATTTGTACCGAGGATTCCCTTTAAAGACCAGAGAATATCCACTATCCACGCGGCTCACATTTAAAACCACAAGAGTGTGAAATACAGGGTGTTCAGATGCATAAAATCTACACAAGAAAGGTATAGCTATACCAAAACGGTATACCTATACGATGAATTTATACGTTTGAATGCTGACTAACGAAATGACGTATAATGAAATGACGTATAACGAAACAACAGTCAGAGCATCGTTTCGAACTAGAACTCAATAACGAATCAGCATTCCATCGTGTCCATTGTGCGTCTGAACGTATGGCGACCATACAATGGTATAACTGGGCGGGGCTTGATGGGAGCGTGCACGAAACATGACCCCATATACCGTAGCTGTCAATCGTGACCATAACAGCATGCACAGTGGAAAGCTGCACATCTATACCACGTTTTCCAGAGCGGTCGAGATTAGCGTCTGAACAGTCTGTCGGCTTTAGGATGATTCTTTATGCGTCGTTTCTTTATCGAGTTTTGGTATAAACTGGCTTGCGTCGGAACATGGGGTTATACATCCATGGTCCGTCTACTTGCTGCAGTGATGCTCTTGCTGACAGACACATGTCTGGTATAAATGAACATACCTAAATAGGTACATGTACTTTCTAACATCACTCTTGAAATTGGAAATGCATGTCTGATATACATTATGTGCCCTCATTTCTTTTTACTCATCAAGCATCCAATTAACAATGTTTTATGACATTAAACTACAGAATGTGTAGAATGTTCAAGCTGCATCTATATTTCACAGGAAATAAAAATAAAAACTCTATTTCCTCCCATTTATGTCATGTTCTTAGATATACAGAAAGTTCTAAAAATAACTATTCAGGAATGTGTGACTGGCTGACTGAACTCTAAGATTTTCAAAAATTCTGGCAAGTATTTCTGTTAACCCGTTGAAGACTAGTCTCCAGAAAACTCAGGCATTTCTATGAGAAATGCATGTTATAGCCAAATCCGTCTGTCTTCAACAGGTTAAAAAAAAAAGCATCATGAAGAACTCAAGCTGTTGAGTTTTTAACAAAAGGCTGTATTTCAGACACTGACAACAAGAAGTGTTATTATTCTATTATATGGATGATAGAAATAATGCAACTGTCTTTATATATATTGTCTATTCCTTCCACAGTCAGCATAAGCATCCAAACTCAACAAATGTTTACAAGTATGTCTTGCAGTCTATCTGTACTTCCCGTCAACAGACTTGAATCTTGAAGAGAGACAAATAAATGAACTTGAACTTGAAGGAACTAATATTCATGGAAGTAACATGCATGTGAAAGGTTTTGATTACAAAGTGCACTGAATGCCAATGGCAACTCACTAAAAGTTTCCTGCCGCAAAATCGGCTTTGATTCTTGAAAGTTTTATGCCACAAATGTTTCTGGTTTTACAGTATCTGTGGTGTCTTTCTTTTTTAAATCTATTTTCTCAACTTTCATTATCTTTCTGTCTGTTTTAAGCCCTCTTCTCTTTTTCATCTGAGTTTGTGTGTCTATCTGTCTGTCTGTCTGTCTGCCTACCATGCCTTCATTCTCGCCTTTCGTCCCAGCATGGAGAGCCAGAGAAGCTCCTCCCGGGGAGGGTAATCAAAGTTGGAGGGGTCTGTTTTTACCCCTTCTCTCCAAGGAAGGGAGGTGTTTCCTCCCAAACTAATTTTAATATCTGTATCCTGGAGTCTTCATAGAAAATCTCTTTGGGATTCTCTAACTCTTTCTCTCTATTATCTCTTTCCCCTTCTCTCATGTTTTCTTTTATATCCTTCTCTGTACTGCCTACACCTTTTACTAAAACATTAAAGGGGAAGGCTAGTAACTGATCAGTAGGAATCAGTGGAAATGCTGGGAGATGATTGTTTCAATCCTTATGGGATTCATTCAAGAGTACATTATATATCTATTGTTGTGTGAAAATTATTTACTTCAGAATGGTCTCATATTCAAGTAATGTGCAGTTTAATGTTTCCAGGTAAGCGTCCCTGGTCAGTGACGGGGCATTAAACTGCACATTACTTGAATATGAGACCATTCTGAAGCAAATAATTTTCACACAACAATAGATATACAATGTACTCTTGAATGAATCCCATAAGGATTGGAACAATCATCTCCCAGCATTTCCACTGATTCCCACTGATCAGTTACTAGCCTTCCCCTTTAACAATTGACTTCTAGCACATGTATCAAAGGCATACACGTATTTACCACTTGCAGATGTAACAAAAACCCAGTTTTAGTGCTTCAAAATAGTTCTGAAATGTGAGTTAGGGATAGAAACAACCAATGTAAAAATTTGAATCATTACAATTAATTTCAAGTATTGTTAAATATACAAAATGTGAAAAATATTTATAATAAATTGTTTCTAGACTTAACTGTCTACAGATATGGTTTTGTGGGAAAAATAGCGATATCTCGTTTATATTTTAGGCTTTATTACAAAATTTGTATATGGCAGGATGTTTTGTGATACAACTGACCTACACAAATGCATCATATGTGCTATCTTGCACATTTTTAAATCACTGCTTGCAAAGGTAAACAGTACCTTTAAATCACATTTTTCCCACAAGATACTATAACAGCTTTCTGCAAAATTTTTCCCTTAACTTTAATGATCTTGTTAGAAATACTTATTAGAAATATATGAACACAGCCCTCAAAGAATACATGAAAGATCTAGTAGGGCTGCCATCACCAAGTGCAATCCATATTACCATATATATATATACATATAGCAAAAACTTTGAGCAAAGAAAATGGGTTTTCATCGGGATTCGAACCCGAGACCTCCGGATTACTAAACCAGTGCTCTGCCGACTGAGCTATTGAAAGCCCTAGATCGGTGTTCGTCCCAAACCCTTAACTCACTTGCTCGTGTGGTCAGAAGCTATAGTGTGTGTATGTGTGCCACACACACACACATTAACCTGACATAAACCAAAATGATGTAAATCAACTTTGGAATAAATGTGAGGGATCGCCGAAGCGATGCAGCTTTTTGTAATATATTTTGAAACAAGGAAGGAAAAAGTGACCAGAAACAAATAAATAGCGAAAACTTTGAGCAAAGAAAATGGGTTTTGATGAAAACCCATTTTCTTTGCTCAAAGTTTTCGCTATTTATATATATACACACACATATATATATATATATATATATATATATATAT
Organism: Diadema setosum; assembly: GCA_033980235.1. Lineage (NCBI taxonomy): Eukaryota > Metazoa > Echinodermata > Echinoidea > Diadematoida > Diadematidae > Diadema > Diadema setosum. The sequence goes on along the minus strand of CM067066.1, from coordinate 33,132,001 downwards.
ATATATATATATATATATATATAGGTCATGACAAATACACAGTGTGATATTTGTAATCATTATTATAAAGGGAACCCAAACCCAAAGAGCAATGTTGATTGAGTGAAAGCAGCAACATTAGTAGAACATATTAATGAAAGTTTGAGAAAAATCAGACAATTGATGCAAAAGTTATGAATTTTTAAAGTTTTGGTGTTGGAACCGCTGGATGAGGAGACTACTAGAGGTTACGACGTATGTGTGGACAACAATATAAAGAAAATATAAAGAAAATTCCATAAAAAATTCACTTTTCTAGCACAATGAAAGAGCACTTGACTAACCACTTTCAGAAATCGGGGGAATAATGGCTACCCTCAACATATGTCAGTATCAATTTGATGGAATATGTAATTTTCATGAAAAATTAATTTTTGTGAAATACCTGTTATATTTTCTTTATAACTAGATCCAGACAGAATGCCTTGAATGAGCAAACAGCCACCAAGACTAAAAAAAAAAAAAAAAAAAAAAAAAAAAACAACCAAAAAAAACAAAAAAACAATAGGCATGTGTTGCAACAAATCCATGAATCACATTCTGCAATGGACAGTGAAAAGAGGGGAAAATGTTTGGCACTTCCAAGATGACATTTTAAGAGGGAAGCACGAACAAATTTAGCAGCAGACATTCTGACGTGTTCACAAAACAATGAACAGAGATCCTTCCTGCCAGACAAGCATACAGTACATCAGAACTTGCAGACAAAGCTGGACATGAGGCACACAAAAACTGTATCACAAAATAATTGTTGCTTTCATTTTTTTTTTGCACACAATGGACATGTAACAAGCATTGCCTGTTTGATTTGAAAAAAAAAGCAACTCATGTTTTTTTTTTTTTTTTCAAAAATAAGAAGAAAAGAAATATTTCAAAACTGATCACCCTTTACCAGAAAGTGATGACACATAATTGCTGGTAAGCGCATAAAAGCAGATGGAGTACAATTTTCTCTTAACCCTTTAGCAACTGAAAATTCTGTACATAGTGGCCTATGGTTCCCTGAAAAGTACAGCAATATTACTTTCATTTTCACAACTTTCTAAATGATATGAAATAGATCACTGCATGTCTATTTTTGTCTACTATAAGTTATGTTTATTTGAAAGCCTATTTAGACTTTACCAAGAGAATGTTATATCACAGAAGTCATTCTGACATTCTTCTTTTGACCTTTGGCCTCTTTTAAATTACATAATTTTATATATCATATATGAAAACAAAGAAAAATGGTAAAGCATAAAACTATAATACGAAAAAAAAAAATGGATGGGTGGTTTCAGGCATTTCAGTGACTAATGGGCTGAATGAAAATGAATTACATTCCTTCTCCAGCCTTCAAGAATGAAAAATGAAAGTTAGAATTATTCCATAAGCTTCAAGAAAACCCTTTATTCAAATGCTCTCATGAGAAGTAAAAAATACTGAAGAATGAAAACGTAAAAACCATGTGTTTGGATTGACTTTGTCTGTCACATTTAATGAAATGGCTGATGAATGGTGGAATAAGATATAAAACCTCACAAGACTGATGAAGTAAGATAGTGAATACTGTATGATCACATGATGCAAAGATATAAATATGATATCATGAAATAAACATAGGCTGAAACTGACATTTCATTTTTTCATTGTTGATGTTCATGCTGATGCAAGTGCAACCATCATGTGATAATGAAGCTGGAATGATATTTGCTGGAACGACTCGAGAGAGGCGCGCTGACCACGTTACGAACATGACACACAAGTAAGCAATTGACTAATGACAACAGTGATGTAAGCTGGGCACATTGAACATCCAACACTTACCCCGGTCAATCGAGCTAGGGTGAAGACAGTACCCTGCAATGATAAAAGAGTGGTGCATTCTGGGATTATCATATTTGACATCACGACTCATACTGTGGCATCTCTTACCAAGACTACCACTATACATCAAAAGACAAAAATATCAGGAATATTTGCATGTGTAGTTTGTGATATCACTCATCCTCTCATACAAATAAAGAGCCCTACCATCACTAATTTCTGCTAACATAATGTCACACTTTGTATATCATGATAATCTTACAAATAACATCTTTTAACAAATTGTGTTTCATAACAAACACCATTAAACTTGAGTTGTCAACAGTATACAAGCCCTGCTTTTTAGAAGACCCTTCAATCTTAGTTTCTCATAACAGAGGTAATGCAACAGGTTTGATTTGAAACTACATTGTGTATATATACACGCTTTCAATTCGATAATTACCCCCAATTTTTATCTTGCAATCGACCCATGTTTACTTAAGATCATTTGTAATTTTTGTATATGTTCTGAGGAAAAATATGAAAGTAAATTGAATTGAATTAGATTGAACTTAGACCCTTTGAGAGAAAATTGCTTGTTTTTAAAACTGCAGACACTCATATCTCATCAATGATCCAGAATTTATGTGATGAGATCACCAGAAGCAAATTGAGACATTTCTAACAACCAGAAACATTGTAACGTTTTAAAAGAGCACATTTACTCCATAAATCTTTATGAGGCTTTACACTCAACTTTTAATTTACAGCAAAAGCCAGGACAGCCTTGGCAGCGACATTAATTTCTTCTCATTTCAATGAAATGAGTGCTTGTGACTCTTATGTCTGGGATAAACTATGAGCATGATGCACTGACGTCAGGTCCCCAAATACAGCACCTCTTTAAAGGTCAAAGCCACTTCCATCAAGTTTTCTCGCATCCCAAGAATTTATGTGAATATCCTGAGACCAAAATATCATCTCATATTAAATTATCCTTTCTTCTAAAAGAAAAAAAGGGGGAATACATCCTAGTCTCTCTCACATTCAAGTGGAGAAGCAAAAAGACAAGATGAGGACTGATATGAAATTGTTCCCCCAAGATAACCTCCTGTGGAATTAAGCAGTCCTTTTTGTTGTTGTTCTTTTGTCTGTTTTCGCCCTTGCATGATCTTATTTCAACACAACAACAACAACTAACCATGATCAGAAGTACACACTCGACATATTAAGTGTGCATTTAAATTTTAGACACTTATAGAGAATGTCATAGATTTCTTTTGTCATCTGAAGAAAAATATTCTCTTACATCTTATCCTTTTGTGTCCAGATATGTAATGCCTTCTTGAAATAACAAATAACATGAAAGACCATTATAATATTTTAAGATTAAACCTCATAATTTGCTTCTACATCCAGATTTGGAATACTGTGATCAATGTAATATACATCAGTATTGACCACAGACAATGAGAATAACCAGACAGTTTTGGAGCTCTAAAATGAAATAAATTTTATGAGCTATAGATATATATAAACACACTATACATATAGACACTCAAAACTGATTAATAGGGGCAAAACTTTTCCAAAAAAAAAAAGACAAGAAGTTAGCTATGTTACATTAGTTTTACACTCAATTAAGTTATCAAGATGCTGGTAAAGTTAGTACTGTTTGGAAATATATTTCCTGTTGATCTCTTATATGGTCAGGACATAGCCTCATTTCATCTTTTTAATTGGAGTTAACTAGACAAGACACACAACTCTATCTGTCATCTTTACATTCTAAATTTTGCATGATTATGAGATTGATACCTCTGAATAAGTCAAAAGATGTTGTTGATTTTAAACACTGACGTGAACATATTGCAGATCATGAATATACAACAGTGATAGTATAAAATATTTCATTTTCATCAGTGATGAAAAGAATTTATTTGAAACTTTGTGACCAGCAACAACCTTTCTCGTAACCTTTAATGGACAGATGCAATGTGGCAGGATAACCACAGGGTTTTAAGACTCTTAATCCAGATGATTCAATCATGATTGTGTGAGAGCCAAAAGGGCGTTCATCCATTCATGCTACAGTTCATGTGACTCTATTACACATCCATACAATTCAAAGATCATCACATGAATGCGTAAAAAGTGTGTAAACCCACAATGGTTTATTAACCCTTTGTTGGCTTTGAATGCTAATTGTCATTTACAGAGTGAGGAGGTCAGAAAACACAATTTCCATCTTTTAATCAAATATCATACATTGTCTGCTAAATCCCTATAGTTTCATTTTCTTGACTTTAATGTCCCTGACTCTAACAGGAAAATGTTGCGACAGGTCACAAATATGTAACCCCAGACCAATTTAATGGCTTTTGGAAATGGTAATTAATAGTGAACATATTGAGCACAAGAAACCAGTTGGTTCAATTCAGATTGATAATGGGTTGTTTTAATAGAAATATTACCTTTCTGGGACCAAACAAAAAAAAAAATCCTGGTAAAATTATCATAATCTCTCTAAGTGTGATGTTTGAAGAAAACACTAACACAGGTCTCCCACACAGATTAACTCATTAAAGCATGCTGTGATTAATGGACAGGTGGAATTATTGGAGTTATGTTTATGAAGCATGCACTAGCCCTCTTTTCATGCTGACATCAACAAGGGTGGGCATTATTTTCAAATAATCCCTTCACCTGTCTTACCTTGCAAACTAACCACATCACATTAAATCTTACATAACAGTATTGGATTCAAAAGTGTGATGTTCTAACATACAAACATCAAAACTAATTTTCATATTGATGGAATGAAAAACCTATTTAGTTTTTGTTTGTTTCTCTTTAAAGTTTGCTCTCTCTTTCCTTTCCTTTCTAAAATGTTAATATGGCTACATCTTTTGTGATTTTCTTCTTGCTCTAAATTACCACTTTTCACAACATTAAAACTAGACGATGTGTGCATATTTGACATTTATACAGTAATCTGTACTGCCTGTCATGCAATTGTCTGCGTGTGTTCACTTTATACTTTTCCACTGTTAAAATTTGTTCCAATTTTAACAATTTTTGGTAGTGCCTGTAATACTGAATTAAGATGTCAATTGGAATGAAAGAGTACAGATTGATTGAAAGAAAGAATGAACTAGTAAAATGAATTAGATAATTTTGTATATGGGCATAGTGCATAAATGACATGATAAAACACAAAGGAATAACAGACTAACTATAAGTCTTTTTTCTCTTCTTTGTAAGTAATGCTTGTTTGCCAAATTAAAGGGGAATTCCCAACCTGCTAAAAGTTAGTCTGAAAAGAAAGAGTAAAATATCATTTTCTTATCAACACAACATTGAAAATTTGATCAAAATTGGATAAAAATTACAGAAGTTATGAAATCGTGAAATTTTGCTAATTTTTTGCGAAAAACTTCTTGATGAGTGAATATGAATATGCAAATGAGTAAGATGATGCCATCATTTCCTCACAACTTGCCATTCAGTTTTTAAATTCTTGAAATTTTGAGTTTTTCATTCAAACACACCATACCTCAGTCTCAAATTCTAATATATCTGACTGATCATCATTCTGAAGTTATTCAGGCAGGAATATTATGGGGATTTTTCATCATTCAGGCAGGAATTTTTATCATTCTTTTGTGTGTGTGTGTGTGTGTGTGTACAAGAGCAATGGAAAAATTGTGAGGTGAGGATATCATCAGTTCACTCATACGCATATTCATATCAACTGTTCCAGAACTATTTTGCAAAATTTAGTGAAACTTCACAATGTCACTTAATAACCTAATCTTTACCCAGTTCTGATCAAATTTCCACTGCTGTGTTATGAAATTTTACTCTTTCTTTTCATATTACCTTTAACTGAGCTGGAATTCCCCTTTAAATCTCATGCTATTACTTTGCCATAGGAGCAATCTCTTGTTGGCTGGCCCATAATATTTGGCACAGACGATAGAAAACTGCAAGGTTTCATCTCTTGACAACAACTGCTGCTCCCTGCATCCCCTCCATACAATATATTCCCTCAGCCTTCACAGGCTGGACGTCTGCCATGTATGAAACTTGTTCGTACCTTGTCCTCCTAAAATCACTGCTTTAATTACATCCCACACTAAGTCACCCAAACATGAACATATTAATAGTTCGTGGAAAATCTGCACAGTGCATGATGCACATCAGATTAAAAATCAAAAGGGAGCACCAAGGGAGCAAACTTTTATCGAGTGGCTCGCGAAAACGTGACTGAGATAAATATCTCATAACACCGCTCCTTTAGTAATTATTGACAGGATCCATATATCTCACTTCCTAGCATTTGCTATCAAAGAGTTTTAAAGAGCATAGTCACTGTTCAAATCAAGATCTAGGACATACCGTGACAGAACTTGTTGATGATGTTTCCATCAATTCATTTTTTGACATGAAAGTTGGTACTTCTAGTTACTTTTCAAATGTTAGAAAGGTCAAGCAAACTTAGTGACTTCAATGATTCATTTTCAGATTCATTGTGCACACAAACTCCCAGTCTGTTTTACATTTTTTTTTAAACAGATTCCCAACCATAAATCATTCATAGTTTCACTGAATGTCTGATATTATTTATTTGCACATTTCATTCTACTTTATAGTGTATTTTCAAACCCTACAATATTGAGATAAATTGCCAGTTTCATTTCCTCTGTAATGAACCAAAGTGAGAGATGAAGGAGACATTTTTTGAGTCATGAGATTAGGTGGAAAACACACTTGTAGAACAGACAGACAAACTGATGGAAAAAATTAAACACACTAGTATTCAAACATACACATCAGCATAAAAGAACAAAAGGAAAATCATCTATTGTGCAATATTTCCCTCCTTTTTCAAAAAATATGTGTGTGATATATTCATCTGATAATTATATCACATGGCAATATTTCTTTTCTCATATTTGCTGAGTCCACTGTCAATTTCCAGCTGTGCATAACCAGATCATAGTCTTTGGCGCCATTCATACCACTCATACATGGTATACTACACAATACACTTGAGAATGAAAGCGGTGATACAAAATTTACTCTCTTAAACATTATTCTAAACACAGATACACTTGCTATACTTGCTATTGAACTTGGAGAGGATATCAAATCAATCCAAATCAAACTGAGAATTCACAAAATATGTCATTGATCACTACTGTGACAATTGGTTACCGATATCATTTGAGAAGAAAGGGTCATTCTAGTTTCTATAGACCTGTACATGATGTATAAATGGCCCTGTGGCTCTCAGCTGGTTGCGTGGCATTTTTACACGTTCACATATACACATCCATAAACCTACAAAAAAGCAGACCTGATGTGTGTCTTAACATTGAACCGCCTATGACCGAAATGTACGTCATGCGGGCAAAACCTGAGCGGATGGCAGGTTCTGATTTGTCATCCTTGGGTCGGGTCGTGCAACGGGGCTGGCTAACGGCTCCGTGCCAAGGTGTAGACCAAGCAGTCGTTGGGCTACGTCACCGACTTTCACGAGCAGCGACGAACTCCTAACAACAAACCGTGATTCATCGCTGAAGTGGCTCCTGGTATTCAAACCACAGCATCATGCGGGAATGATCATCCGCTGATACACTTCAACCCAATTTTTCTTTTATCTTTTCGAGCAGGACACGTCACTGATCACTTGTCACTCACCCCAGGGACCTTTTGTGCTTTCCTTCTCCACCACCCATAGTGCAATTAATTTCACTCTACCCAAGTAGATATCTGTACACAAAGCAGCAGTAAGATAATCAACGTGACATTTACATACTAGGTAGAGCCTGAATGCTCTGAAGATGCAGCATGGCCTAATCTGTGACATCATCAACGATTACCTTTCCCACAATTGTCTTAAGAATATTCTGTGTGATTCACTTGACAACAACAACAACAACCAAATTTGGGATATCCTTTGTAAAAGCACACGAAAAATGAAGCACTCAACATAGCATGCACATGCCTGCTTTGTCACACACATTATCTCTTTGTGTGCCATGGCATAAACCCCCTGTGTGCCACATTATTCTGAGATCACAGCATACAGGTGTTTTTAGAAAACATTCTGTTTTTAAAAGCCATCTAACTTTTTATATGGCCGTTTATGCTATATATACAATGCGCAAAGTTGTCAAGAATACTTCAAGCTTTGATGTGATGTAAATTATGTGAGAAAGCTACGATTATTTTTTTTTTCTTGTAATGACCATTAGAGACATTGTTTCCAGGTCTGGGAGACATGAACTTCGCAGAGACAATCATGACAGAAAATTTGAATTTACTCACAGACCCCTTATAGAGGAATATATACAGGATATATTAAGAATCTGGTTCCCAAGGAGTACAATGATGGCTCTTACACATTTCCTTTTTTATCTCATTCAAAGAAGAATCCATCACCAAACAAAAGGAGTAATTTTGGTCTATAAAGTCTATAAAGTATCACGTCTATGTGTGAAATGCTACTCAAATTTCAGTAATTGTCGGCTGACATGATATGTAAAGGACCATAACACTACCTCTGTGCCAGTCACAATACTCTGCATATATTTAAGCATATAACTCCATGTTGAGCAGAATAAGGATGGAAACACTGCTTTGTTTTCTCTTATTTTTTTATTCTTGAGAAAATTTATTATGTTCATATACCTTTTTTTTTTTTTCGGGGGGGGGGGGGGGGGAGAATTCAGACTGTATGAAGCAGCAAAATCTAAAGATTAAGCTCAAGTTTGGTCAAGGCTCCAGCCTGGTTTTGTTAGTCTCAGGAAAATATTCCTGATCGTGTTCTTGCTTTTAAGGACTAAATTTTGGGGTGAGTGCTTTGCTTTAGAAAAACTGTATGACAAAGACTAAATTTTGGCTTATGCTCTAACATTGTCAAGATCTCTTTCATAATTCCATCGGACTATTGCAACTATGCTTGACTGCGATCATTGAACAGCACTTTCTTGATAGCATAAACTCTCATTCCACCATTCACTTTCCATCTATCCATCCCCAGTGAGAAAACAAGGAAAAGTAGAAATTACGCGGTGCGTAAAATATGTCCCCGCCGGAAGTAGCATTTAGTAGCAAAATGTACAATATCGGTAAAAAATCAAGGTCAAAGGTCAAAGAAGTCAAAGGTCAAAATTCTGTGTAGAAGTTTTGAAGCCCTCACCTAGTGCCATCACAAAAAGCAAACGGAATCGAAATCGGGTTTTGATAGAAATGGCGAAGGAGTAGCATTTTGTAGCCAATGTACAATATAGGTCAAAAATCAAGGTCAAAGGTCAAAGAAGTCAAAGGCCAAAATTCTGTGTAGAAGTTTTGAAGCCCTCACCTAGTGCCATCACATAAAGAAAACGGAATCGAAATCGGGTTAGAAATGGCAAAGGAGGAGCATTTTGTAGCCACTGTACAATATAGGTAAAAAATTGAGGTCAAAGGTCAAAGAAGTCCAGGGTCAAAATTCTGTGTAGAAGTTTTGAAGCCCTCACCTACAGACTGTAGTGCCATCACATAAAGCAAACGGAAATGAAATTGGGTTAGAAATGGCAAAGGAGTAGCATTTTGTAGCAAAATGTACAATGCAGGTCAAAAATCAAGGTCAAAGGTCAAAGAAGTCAAAGGTCAAAATTCTGTGTAGGAGTTTTGAAGCCCTCACCTAGTAACATCACATAAAGTACACGGAATCGAAATCGGGTTAGAAATGGCAAAGGAGTAGCATTTTGTAGCAAAATGTACAATATAGGAAAAAAATCAAGGTCAAAGGTCAAAGAAGTCAAAGGTCAAAATTCTGTGTAGAAGTTTTGAAGCCCTCACCTAGTGCCATCACATAAAGGAAACGGAATCGAAATCGGGTTAGAAATGGCGAAGGAGTAGCATTTTGTAGCCAATGTACAATATAGGTCAAAAATCAAGGTCAAAGGTCAAAGAAGTCAAAGGTCAAAATTCTGTGTAGGAGTTTTGAAGCCCTCACCTAGTAACATCACATAAAGTACACGGAATCGAAATCGGGTTAGAAATGGCAAAGGAGTAGCATTTTGTAGCAAAATGTACAATATAGGAAAAAAATCAAGGTCAAAGGTCAAAGAAGTCAAAGGTCAAAATTCTGTGTAGGAGTTTTGAAGCCCTCACCTAGTAACATCACATAAAGTACACGGAATCGAAATCGGGTTAGAAATGGCAAAGGAGTAGCATTTTGTAGCAAAATGTACAATATAGGAAAAAAATCAAGGTCAAAGGTCAAAGAAGTCAAAGGTCAAAATTCTGTGTAGAAGTTTTGAAGCCCTCACCTAGTGCCATCACATAAAGCAAACGGAATCGAAATCGGGTTAGAAATGGCGAAGGAGTAGCATTTTGAAGCAAAATGTACAATATAGGTCAAAGGTCAAGATCAAAGGTCACAACTGAAATTCTGTGTAGAAGTTTCAAAGCTCCCATGTAGTGCTATCATATAAAGCAAACAGAATCAAAATTGGCTCATAAATGACAGAGAAGTAGCAAATTGAACATTTTGATCACACACGGACGCACAGACAGACAGACGGACGGACAGACAGACAGACGGACGGACACACGGACACACACACGTACGGAGCCCGTTTCATAGTCCCTTGCTCGAACTCGTTCGGCGGGGACAATTAAAAAGGGAGCCAAAATTTAATGGGTTTTATGTTGTCGGTTTTTTTTTTCCATGTCTATAGCAATGACCTATTCTTAATGTATTGGAGTACCAGAATTATTGTGACTGTAGATTACAGTCTGAAGGATTTGAGCATATAGACGTGGATCCTGTTTCACTCAGAGAGTTTACAATAGTCATATATAATAATTAAAATATCCTCAGCAGCAGCTGAGCAATGGCTGACAAGCTATGAGTGATAAACTTGTTGCCATGGTGACTACAAGCATCATAACTTTCAAAAAAAAAAGAAATGGCAAAGACTACCTCTTTATATGACAGGGATTTTACTTTGCTTCCATGTAGCCCTATAGCTTGCAGATCGATTTGTTAAGCAAACTACAGCAAGAGGCCTCGCCCCCATTTTCTGTATCTCTCTTGTTCATTTTTCACACATCAGAATCCAAGATAAAAATAAGGCTGCCAGAGAGAGACAAATCACAACACTCTTCAGATTCTGTGACAGACTTACTTGATTATTCTCTGAATGATCATTGGAGGCAGGTGTCTTCCAGCATCCCTGTTACCATGGCAACCACAGGATGTGATTTAAATCGCTTGCACGCTATTTTCTCCGCACCCACATTTTCTTACTGTTTAAAGGCCATTTTCACCCATGAATGAGCACCATTATGAAATGACATCAAGGTTTTATTTACATTTTTTCTGTTTTTTTTTTTTTGGATTGAAAACACGCACCACAGTTTAAATGGATTTCATTGGGTGGTTTCTACTGAACTATGATAAGGTAATTCTTGAGGGAGATTTTGTCAAAGACCCTGTGGCATGCGAACACAAGTGGGAAGGCTGGCCTGGTTAAGAAGATGTATTCCAGGATCACTGTAATGAACTGTGTACAGCAATTATAAAAAAAAAAAAAGTACACATGCATAGGAAGGATCTCAACTGGAATCAACCATTACCAATGAGCTTAAATGCTTCAATGCCAGCAGTCACTGACATGTGGCTGATGGGCAGACTATTCGTGGTTTTTGAACGGTGCCTCAATCAAAGTTTGAAAATTGTAGTGTGATGTGTTCAAGATCATCACGGAAAGTGAGAGATGATGATGTGTAGTAAAAGGGCTTAAATGTAATTTGAACTTACTCCCTTCTGTCAGACACATGGGGCATGTTGCATCAAACTCTTTACCCTCAGGAGACAAACTCTCCTACGAAAGTTCTGCAAACCAAAGTTAGTATGATTTTTCCATTAACCTTAACACTGTGTTAAAGTTAAAACCGTTGTTAAAGAGGAAATCAACCCCAAAAATAAATGAACTTCAAAAGAAAGAGAAGAATATTCCCCACAGAATGATACAAAAATGACAAAAAATAAGAAAGATATGACATTTTGAAATTTCACATTTCTTGATCTGACCCTATGAATATTCAAAGGAGTGTGGTGATGATGTCAAGCCCTCACAATTTTTCATGTATTTTATATATGAAATTCAGAAAATTTGTAATTTTTAGACAGGATATATCAGAGTTAATATCTGTTCTTTTGAATTTTGGATGGTTTTAAGGCAATTTGTATATCTATACAGCTGAAATATGAAATTTTGTCATTTCTGTATATGAAATGAATAAGAAAATGTGAGAGTATGACATCATCATCAGCTTACTCATTTGAATATTCATAATGACTGGTCAAGAAGTGTTTTATGAAAAAATGTGAAATTTCAAAATACCATAACTTCCTAACATCTTATCCAGTTTTGCCATTTTTATATCGTTCTGTAGGGTATATTTTTGTCTTTCTTTTCAAGTTTATTCATTTTGGGGTGGATTTCATCTTTAAGAGTAGCATGAGTTTTCTCAGTTAAAAAGTTTCCTGTGACATCTGCAGGCAGGCAACTGGCCTATGGGAAGATTGCAGAATGGAAGATGCAATAAGTGGTAGTGAAAGAAAAAGCAATGCTGCCGCAGAACCACACTATTCTCTTTGGTGAGCAAAGCTTGGCACTAGGCAGACTGAGAGGAATGCATATTTTGAAATTGTTAAATGGTCACAGCATGGTTTAAACAATGTAACTACTAGTAACAGTTTCTTATAGAATATATTTTATTTCCATGATCCTATTCAATGCAAATTCTTGCAATTCTGAAACACAGGGGACTAATATCTTCATATGCATATTCAAAGATATAATCTTCAAACTGTTTGGGATGAAATGCTCAAATAATATACAAACAAACCCCACAAAAACAAAAAAGACAGTCAAACAAAAGGCAAGAGATTAACTAGAATGACACAATATTTAGATAATGTTTAGTAATACTGGAGTGATACTGGAGCCACAACTTGCACTTTCCCTCAGGATGTTAAAATAGCTGATTCACTTTATATTTAATGGGTCAAATAAATAATCTCTTCCTATGTATCATGATTGTCATTAGAAAATTCACCCAAAGTTAAACGGTGACATAACTTCGTTTTATTTCATGGTGCCCCTAGTTGATGATTCATTGACATTTAAATGGTCATAAAAAGAACTTTAAGTCATATCATGGTAGTCTGTGGTGACAAGTGATTCATGGACATTTTATGTAGTGACAATACTCCTTCTTATGAGTTTTTTGTTTGTGGGATGGTTCTACTACAGTCTGCACATACTGATCTATCAGCTATCTCCAAGAGGTTTGCCAATAGTTTTTCTTCCCTATTCATGCTGCCTATTTAATACACTCTACATGTAGTATGAACTTAGAGACTTTATTGAAAATATCTTAATATGAAAAGAAGGGCAAGCAGTTCGTGCTGCTGCTGCTGCTTTCAGTTGTAGCTGTCTCTGGACCTGATGAAAGGTGAATTCACAGTCTCCTTTCAAACAACAAAAATTTCTCATTTGTAATCGGGTTTCTTGAACACAACACTACTGTAAAAGTGGAAATTTTCGCACTGTTGAAATTTTCGCACTGTTGAAATTTTCGCTCATTTTGCGCAGCCAGAAACCAGCACGAAAATAAAAGTACACAAATACAAATATTTTTGCATGCCATACATTCCATTAGTTGATGTCTTGATTCCGCGGAATTAAAAACATGTGAAACTCTTCTTTCACCGCAGAGCACAAAAAATTAGTTGCGCGAAAATATCCACTTTTACAATAATCACATCTACGAAGTAATGGATCATTCAGACACTGAAATGAATCTCCCCATCAACTGCAAACTTCAAATAACATTTCATACAGCAGCCACGGTAAACTCAATGACCTAGCTGTCAATGGAACAAGCTACGCAGCTCCTTGTGCATGCCAGCACATGTGAATACAGGAGTAAAGTATGTATACACATCACACACTACACGCCAGGGCAATCTTCTGCACATATGGGCCAATATTATTGTGACATAGCAGTCATAGCATAGACGTACAGGTATGTACATATGACAAACATATGCCGTATCATTAATACGGCATGTGTTTGTACATTATTTCTATATCGTACGGCATATCCATAGAGTATTATCCACACAGTATACATAAACTATCTGGTCCGGCAAATAGGGGTTAAGTCTCTAATCTACACAGTCTGGCTTACTCACTGACACTGTGTGAAACTGTCATCAGGAGCACTAGTCTAGCCCCTCCCTACCAATCTCCTTACCCCCTTACTCCCTCCCCCTTTCCTTCATCCCATCATTTTTGTTTGTTTTTAGTTTTCATTGTTGTTGTTTTTAGGAGGTTAAGCTTAAATCCCACATGGCCTTACTCATCACAATACAGGTGGGTATGGCATAGGCAGAGGGACAGGGAAAGGGGGAAAGAGCAGGGAAAACATAGGATGCAGGGTAGCAGGAAAGGCGAGGAAATTAGCACATTATAACATCAACCTGTACAAGTGGCTGTCAAATGTAAACCTCAACAACAACAACAAAAGCAGAATGAACATCACCATGTGGAAGAGTAGTGACATGCACTAGTTACTGAATGTTTTATTGTTTTGTTATTGATTTAGCACATAAATTGTGTCTTGTTATTTCTGATATTTTGAGTGTGGGGTCAGTTGGTATGTGGCATATTTGGGTGCCTCTTTACATCTTCTGTCATATAAACTTGATGTCAGATAAAATATTACACATCAATAACAGCTAAACAAATTTGCCTTGAAGATTCTCTACTTTGATTGAAAGTTTCTGAAAACAAACCACTTTCTCCTTTTCAACATATTCATGTCTTTTCTAAAGATTACCCTGGGTACAGATCATACATGTAAAATATTAAACTTTGCATATATGGCTTCATATGATACAGCATTGTAAGAGCAAATATCAAATTAATTCCTTTGAACCTTTGATTACAAAACATACACTGAGGCTGCAAACTAACTGCTTTTGTGCTAACAGTTATGAGAGAAAAAAACAACCAAACAAACAAAGATATGTTCGGACACTGAATGACTGGTCATTGACCAACCATCGTGCAGTCCAGAATTGTTGCTTGCTGCCCTCGTGTGTCCAAAGTGTGACAGAGAGCCACTTTTTGGACATTACAGCTGTAGATAAAAGGGACCTTCAAGAGCCTCATTACTTATATCATACCAACAACAGTAGAACATGACTGATGAAAAATTTGTACTATGGATTGCAAGTTTGATTTAGCATGAGTTAGCTGCCATTGATAGGGGTAAATTTCACTACAGCACGTGCTCCCAAAACCAGACATTTTTTTGTGTGTGTGTGTGCATAAAACTTAAATTTGCAAATCTCATGAGGAGCCAAGATTCAAGAAGGTAGAATATAAAAGTTCTTGTCTACACATTGCACTGAATGTAAAGGGCAATTTGTGAAAGCTTCAGGCCGCTAAAAAGCCTGTCAGCTCCAATTCTCAAAAGTTTCATACCATGAATGTTTCTAATTTTACAATAATTTCCTTTAGATGCACACAAATGCTATGTTTAGGTTAGATACCTTTCTTATCTTTTGGTGGTAAAACCACAGTATGCCTTTCTAAAGAAAAATAATCATAACAATTTGCATGGGAATTTGGAAAAACAGGATAATAAATTTATAATTCAGGATTGAAGCATATTAACTAATTCTGGGATATAAAAAGCACACAGGCATCAACTTTTCCCTGTACTTTCAAAGGATTTTTTTTTCAACACTTCTCTCAACAGGAACTTATTCATACATCTCGGAATGTTAAGCATAAGGTATCTATGGTTCCATACTTGACTGTGTAGTTTGAATGTCAGATTATTTTAGATCATGTTCTACCAATAGAAAAACTATGTTTAGTTACTTCCTGCCCCTCTTATCTACATACTAATTTAAAAATGAAAATATCTTGAAAATGCATCAGTAATCTCTGTATTCTTATGGTACCACAAAGTTAATAGTTAATAGTTAAAACTACAGAAGCACTCTGAGAATGCAGACCTCCGTCAAGCATGCAGCTCATTTCCACCACTGATCTTGTTCTTCCATAGAGATACATGTATCAGCGATTTCCACCCATACATACTTCTAGCATTGTGTGCTGAAAGCCATCTGATTTCCCAATATAGAAGCCTTTGTTACATCATAAACCCTCAGCTACACGGCGCGCCTCACCCTAGCAGAAACTAGAGCACGCACTTTAGTGCGCGCATGCAAACCTCAAATACGCGCAGCCTGAACTCCCAAGTTCATTGACCCTACCTGCCAAGATATCAAAAATCCTTCATAAATTCCCCCAAAATTCTCGGATCACTACCAAAAGTTAGTCGTTAGTTACTTTTGTCATTCTCAATCTTTCTTGCAAGTTTCATCCAAATCCGTTCACTACTTTTTGAGTCATTTTGCACACGGACAATAACAAACACACAAACACACGAACACACAAACCAATGGTAACAAAAACATAACCTCCTCCCTTGGCAGAGGTAACAAGCTGGTAGCAAAGACACATTTACATCTACAAACATAATCTTTATCCAAACAAACTTTTGAGAAAAGGGTATATTCTACCTTAAACAATTGCAATAAATCTTAATCATCTTCTTCTTAAATGCAAACACAGCGGGGCATTGCACACTCTGTTGGCATAACTTTCTTGGCACACAGTTGGGGTGATGAGGTGCAGAAAATATAGCAAGATTACTTCTCTCCTTCCCGTAAAAGTCAAGAATGGCTTGAGCTAAGCCTTGACACATCCTCCTCTGATATCATTTGTCACTCTATCTCCTGAGGAAATTCTCTGTGGAAGTAGGAAAGAGCTGTAAATACATGACTACTACCTTTAAACCGACTGAACAAACGCTCTGATTCTCCAGGTATATGCAGCGGAAGAAAATCTGGCGGTATGACAAATGTGACTGCATCACTCGGTGAAATGAAAAGTTTCCAAATTCGCCTGGGACAGCGAAGCCAACTTCCGATTCTCACTCTACTCATCAACCTGTCATACTCTCCACTTCTTTCTGTTTGCATGAAAACACAGAACCATTTGTCAGACCAAAGGATTCACAAGAAATAATCATCTAGCCATGCCCTTGACACATTAGAAGTTCTATGCATCTCATTCCCCACTTGTGTCTCCCTGCTTCCTCTATAAAGCAGAAACAAAAAACACATTATACAGGGTGGCCCAGAAAGAACGGAACACCTAAGATCTTTAATTTCAGCAATATTGTTGCAAATATGCCATTGTTTTGCACACTGTTGGAAAGGCCATTCTTTTTCCAATAGAATGACACCAAGTTCTTTAATTTTGGTTAATGTGTTATGATTTAAGGACCATTTTTGTCAACCCTTGCAATTTTCAAAATGTGATCATTTTGCACTCTCAGAGATACCGAAACCAGCGAGAATTCGGCTTGCCATAGAACCAGTAGCATTCACAATCATTCACAATGACATTCACATTATTCACAATGATGACGGACAATGACAATTACACCTTCCGCCATACATTCCACACATTGTGAATGCTGGTTTGTTTACGTTTGTTGGCAATGACCTTCAGTGATTAAATGCCTGGTCAGCAAAAAAGTCGTCTTTCGAAACCTGTAGCGTTTGTACTATGTGCAGCTGAGGTACTTCTGAGTCTGATAGAGAAGGCTCTGAAAACACCCCCTATAGATGATTTCAAAACCTGATTGGATCAGATATCCTCTTTTGTATTCTGTTGATCTATACTGAGCTGGAAGGCTGCTCGAAGAGAATTCAGAACCCCTTGCTTGAGTATAAATGGGGTAAAGGATGACTTCACTGAATAATCCTGAAGTACAGTAACTCAAGAGTGCAATAGAGACCTGTAAAATGAGCTGAGTGCTGAGTGCCTTATCCCATCACCATGGTAACTCTTGTTTCAAGGTTTGCAAAAAAAAAAAAAGAAATAAGACAAAGAACTTGTACAATAGGGAGGAGTGTGTATAGCTACTGCCAAAAAATTCCCAAGAGACTATCCACATTTCAGCTTTTTTGCCAAATGGGAAGGCACACTGGTGGTTATATTGTTGTGTAGCGGATGTTTTGCTACTTGGGATCGTTAATATTTATGAGAGGTACACATCACAGTAAAAATGAGTGGCGACGCAGTTCATTTGAGTTTCCATGTGCACTTTATTTGAGAGGCGTTTCAGAGTGATCCTCTCTCTTAGAGCGTCAGAATCCAAGTTCCTTTTTCTTTTGCATGTTATACAACTTGTAATTCACTTCATACATTCAATCATGAGTATTACACATTCGTCACTGGTTACACCATGGAGCTAGCTCCATGGTTACACTGTTGTGACACACTATGAATGGGTGAATGGGGGTGGAGTCTTCATGTTAAAGAGGGGTTTTAATTGGGCAAAACTTTGGTTGTTATAGGAACAAAGGCGGGACTAGTTTTATTAAGGAGGTAGTATTCTTGGATTTGGAATGAACAACAATTCTAAGTAATCAATGGGGGAACTGGCAGGATGTTTAGGTTTGGCTTAGCCTGGTCGTAAATTAGGTGGGGCTAGAAGTACTCAAGGGATGATGAAGGTCGATGACTCACTGGATGAGGTGGAGAGTATTGGTAGGGGTCATTGACTGGTGGAGGTGAACTGGTGGTGTATATCCAGTCATCAATAGAATGAGAGGGGGTAGTGATAACTTTGTGTATCATTACACAACATTTCTTTTGTTTGGAAATTAAGACTCCTCTCTTCTTTTTTTGGAGGGGGAATGGGTTTACACACAATAATTCAGTATATACTGGGTGACAAAATTAAAGGCGATTGACCATGTACAAAACATGCTTGTGAAACCGTTTATCATAGTTCCAGACTCTTTCATACTTTCTCTCTTGCTCAAATCCTTACAATAATAATTTACAGTTAAATCAGTTAGACCAATTACTGTATATGAAATGCACGATGAAGACATTTAAGTCTTCTTTAAGTTCTGCTTCAAAAACTTAGTCATGCCGAGGGGATGTATGATACATGAACTTATTTTACCATTGAGTGAAATATCCTTGTCTTGTTTGTATTTTGGGAGCTATTCAAGTTACCAAATTAAGATATCATATTCAATAATGTCTATACCATTTTTAGGATATAGATTTAAAGCAAGTCAAATTAAATTGTGCAGACTTATGCACTATAATAATACATGTATTTACACAATGTTGTGCAGACTTATGCACTGTAAACAAAGCATCAATGTGATTTTGCCTATCAGACAACGGCAATTCATGTAACACAAAACAAAGTAAAAACAATTCGCTGGTCATTATTCTGTGCAGCGCGATAAACAATCTGATCCAAATAACAACCTTGAGTGCTTGTATCTAATGCACTATCCATACATATGTCTTCGTAATAAAATCATTGGGAAGATAATAGGAACGCTCAAGGAATGAAAGTCAAGTCTATGATCCAGGCAAAATGTCATTCAATTTTGAAAGACTATCATAGAATATCATGGCTTACAAACCTTTCCTATTAAGAGGAAATCTTTCCATATGACTAAAATAATAAAACGTAATGAATGTGAACTCGCGCTTTCAAGCGAGTTAAACAGAAGACGAGTATTCCAAACTCGTAAAGCATTCATCAAGAAGATGGAATAGATAAATCGTCCATAGACAAGTAATTCCAAACTTGTACATTAAGAAGACATAACAAATATGTGACACACTGTGTATCACACAGAATCCATTTAAAGGTCCTCTAGACTTATAGAGGCACAAAATAACAGTACATGAAGTTAAAGTGTCGCATACATAATTTCTATTTACAAAGTCATACATACAATTGTCTCATGAATTTCTTGGGTGTCCCAGTAACAGGAATATTCTTGTCTGCCAAGATACTTTGGACCAAGTCATGCATGTCTGGGTATAACCCAATGTTCCACCAAAAACGTATGTCTTGAGGGTCATTATCAGTAACATTCCTTACAAATGAAGTCAGAACTTGTAACTGTCCAGCCTTGAATCGCCCTCTGTGTAATGACATTTCATTGTCTGTGGGGGCACTCATGAGCAAATCAAATTGCCTTTCTAGGTCAGGCTGTTGAAGTGGGGTGGGGGCGGCTATGCCATCATTTGAGGGTAGGGAGTCAACATAATCTCTGTCATCGAATGGGTCAGTGGTTTGCATGCACATAATTTGGTCAACAGTACACTCTGGTCTGATTTCGTCATGCTCATCCATGAACTGTACTGACGGCTTGTCAGATTTTTGAC
Source organism: Diadema setosum (assembly GCA_033980235.1). NCBI lineage: Eukaryota > Metazoa > Echinodermata > Echinoidea > Diadematoida > Diadematidae > Diadema > Diadema setosum. Next base: position 33,111,800 of record CM067066.1, on the reverse strand, counting down.
CAGTCTCGTTTTGTGCTGCTTTGCCTAGTCTTTCTTTCAGTCGCTGTATGTGCGTGATCGGTTTTCTTTCATCAGACGCTTTCATGAAACAGGGTTTCAGCCTGTTGAAATTGAAAACATCTCGCAGGATTTCTCCCTTGAGAGTTGCCAGAATGTAGTGGGTCCTATCCAAAATCTCGTGTATGACCAGGGGTCCAACCCATTCAGCTGCTATTTTTCGAGAGTTAGCAGTGAGGGAAGAGGATGTAGGCTTGTACAAATAGACTAGCTGACCTACTGAGTAGATTGGTGATTTGTTCAGTCTATTGGCAATCTCTGCATTCTGCTTGTTCTGTTGTTTTCTTTGCAATGAAAGCATGGTCTGAGAGATGTGGTCAAATTTCTTCTTGAGATGGGCCACATATTGATCATATGTCTGAGAAAGTCCATTCATGGGGTTGAAGGTCAAGTTGGTTAGATTTGGAGCGTCTCGGCCAAAAACAAGTTCATAGGGGGAATGGTCACCTAGATGTGGAGAGGAAAAGGAGTTGTAGGCGTAGCATGTGGTCGAGATGTATCTTACCCAGTCATTTCCAAATTGGTTAAGGTTGATTTTGAGAAAGTCAGAGAGAGTTCTAATATGTCGTTCTACGTGTAGGCTACCGTGATTGGCAACACTAATTACTTTCTTGTCAATGTTCAGGGCGTCACACAGTAAGGTCAGTAATTTGCCGGTCAATGAGGCAGCAGCGTCGGTCACGATACATGATGGTGGTCCAAAAATACATATCACTTTTTGGATCAGTGCTTCGCATATTGTTTCCGCGTCTAGCGTCTTTAAAGGCGCACAAACAACAAATCGAGTAATTTCATCACAAATCACCATCAAGTGTCTGAATCCTGTCTGTGAACTTGGCATTGTCTTGAAGTCTAGACTAATACGTTGGAATGGTCTGTAAGAGTCGGGTATTCGCGTGTGAAAGGGTCTGTCCTTGTCTGGTTTGCCCTTGAATTGCTGGCAGCGCAAGCAAGCTTTGACATAATTGTTAATTCTGTCAAACATGTTGGGCATGTAGTAATTGCGTCTAATTGTCAAGTAAGTCCGTTGGGTCCCTTGGTGACTGCTAAGGAGGTTGTCATGGTGTTGGGAGATGATTGTGTCAGTCAAAGTTTCTGGGATAGCTAATTGTAGTCTGAAGTCATCGTCCTTTGTGAAGAAAAGTCTGAACAGTAGGCCGTCACACAAAATGTACTCTTCAGCCTTTAATTTCACTGTTTTGGCGGCTCTTTTGTCACTAGGTAGAATGTCATGTGACAAATAGTCATAAACAGGCTTGAAGAAAGGCGAGGTTTGCTGTTCAGTCATTAGTTGTCGCATGCCAATGGGAAGGTTGTAGTCTCTGATTATTTTCCGTTTGATCAAGTCAGTAAACTTGTCTAGCTCATGTTGTTTTGGGATGTGTCCAGCTACAATGTTGTTTACCTTAGTGGTCAGTGGCTTAGGCGGGGTGTAGAGGTCAGGCGGTACTTCTCGGTATTGGTCGTTAGAGTTGTGCCGGTGTTGGTGTTGGTGGTCGTTATGTCTGTCAACTAATCTTGGTTCGTGAAGTTGAGGAGTAACAGGTGTATGTCGAGTAGGAGGTCGCGTGGAAGGGGCATGGTTGTCATGGGAACGTGTGTGGGAATGTGTAGTGACTGGAGTTGGGGCTGGGGGTGTGTCATGTTTTGGTTCTTGTCTCTGGTTGGTTGGTCGTGCATGTGTGTCATTTGTTTTGCCTAAGTTAGGTTTAGGGGGTGGACGTGGGGGAGGGGTTGTAGTAGTGGGAGATGCTTGAGGTGTTTGGTCACTGGCACGTGGAGGAAAAAGGTCTGGGATTGTAACTCCCATCTGTTTTGCATATGCACGTGTCATGGGTCGTTCAACTGGCTGGACGGGGTGAAGAGTAAAGTCACTCTCGCTAAACAAGCTAAAGGAAAGGGGAATTACCTGATCTATTTCCGGGTGCTGTTCACTTGGAACACGGGAAAGAAAATCTGCTAAAACTAACTCTGTTCCCTTTTTGTAGCCAATCTTAAAGGAATATTCAGATAATTTGAGAAGAAGTTTCTGGAGACGTGTTGTGCATGGTTGTTCTTTTGACTTTAAAATTTGGACAATTGAACTATGGTCCACAAATGCATTGAATTCACATCCTTTCAATAGATGCTTAAATGCTGTCACATTGATCAAAAGGCCAAATAATTCCAATTCTGTAACACTGTATCTTTGACATGCGTCAGGTAAGACCTTTGAATAATATCCAATGATTCTCTCTTGTCCGTTTATGACTTGGGTCAAGTACGAGCCGGTTGCAGTCCGTGAGGTATCACTATACAAAGTGAAGCGTCCTGTGCTCTGGGGCATATGTAGTACTGGGGGATTGGTCATTAGATCCTTAATCTTGTTGAAAGCTCTTTCATGTTCGTCAGTCCACATGAATTTGTTTTTCTTCCTTGTCAGTTGGTGCAGGGGTTTAAGTATGGCCTGAATTTGTGGAAAGAATCCTGCCACATAATTCACTGCTCCAACAAGTCTCCTTACTTGTCTGGGGGTCTTAGGTCTAGACATGTTACGTATGGAGGCACATCTGTTATTCATAGGTTGAAAACATGCCTCACCGTCCTTATTGATAGTAATCCTGTGTCCCATGTAATCTACGTCATTCCTGAACAGTTTGCACTTTTTAGGGCTGATTTTCAGTCCGTTGTCAGAAAGTGCTTTTAAGACTTGTGTCAAGTGTTGTTTATGAGTCGTCTTGTCGGGGCTAAATAAGATAATGTCATCATGGTGGGCAATACAAAAGTCATGAGAGTAGGGAATTGTACCTAAAATGTCGTCAATCTTGGCTTGAAAGAGTCCCGGGGAAACGTTAAGTCCTTGTGCTAGGCGTTTGTAGTAGTAGTGTTTACCTCCATGGTATGAGGCAATTCCGGTGTATTGTTGCGCAGATTTTGAGAGGGGTATGCAGTGAAAGGCGGATTTCAGGTCAATAACACTCATTACTCTAGTCTCTGCGTGTCCGATTCGTTTAAGGGTCTCTGTCAGTAGGGGAAAAGGGTGGTTTATTCGTCTGATTTTGGAGTTCAGATGTCTGAAGTCAGTCACAACACGTTTTTCCGATTTGTCCTTTTTAGCTACCAGTAGTACTGGTGATGTGTATGATTGTGGTCCGATTTCTAGTATTCCTAACTTCACAAGTTTCGTAAGTTCCTTTTCAATCTGTCGTTTGTCGGGTTCTGTGGCAAAGTAGGGTCGTATGAAAAATGGTGTGTCGTCAGTCAATTCAATGTCGACTTCAAAGTCGGGGCAGCTGGAAAGTTCGCCATACAAGGAAAATGCAGGCCTATTGTCTCTTAGTAATTGTCTCAATTGGTCCTTCTCAGTAGGGGACAGTATGCTGTTGTTTAAGTCAATGTGTTCCTTAATTATCTGGTCTTCAGTCATGCTTGCAATTGGGTCGCTGGGGTCAAGGTGGGGGTATCTCTTGAGGTTGTCTTGTCTAGTCTGGTATTCATGGTTACCGTCTGGGCGTGGGGTAGAGAGTTGGGTGCTGTAAATATTGTCTGTGTGCTGGTCAATTAGGGTCACATTCACCTTGTCAGTGGGAAGGGGCTCAGACACAGTTATGGGGCATGCCATGTCGAGGTATGCAATTGGTCTGCCTTTTGCAAATTGGAGGGGTCGGTCAGAAGTATTAGTCACTAGTATTTGAGTCCTGCCCTTCATCAATGTTACAACCATGGTAGAGGGGCAATGTCTACCAAGGTAGTCGTTTGCAGTCAGTATGACGTCAGTGTTGCGGAATTGTGGGGGTGCCTGTCCCTGTAAGGTCATGAGCGTGGAGTCTTTAGGGTTGATAGTCACTTTGTTTGTCGGGGAGAAAGATACTCGTTTCTGTTTGATCTTGAACCTATTGTTCCTGAATGTCATAGTCCCGTTTAAGTCCGATAGTGTATTCGTCCCTAAAATCAGGTCAACACCAACAAGATTTTCTACAATGAGGGCAGAAATTTCAAATTTGTGTCCCTGAATAGTGACTCGGAATGTAATTGCCGACTGCGATTGAAGAAACTGCCCGTTCCCTAATCGAAACCGTGTAGGGGCTACTTTTTGTCTTTTCAGGTTGGAGAGATGCGGGGTAGATTTCACGTATCTGTCAGAAATGAGAGTCTTAGTCGCGCCACTGTCAAAGAGTATGAACATGTTCTTACCATTGTCTAGTCGTCCTTTAACAAAGTTTCGATCAGTTAATTGTAGATCTACATCGTCAGTCCCTAAGTAAGTCGATTTCAAGTTGGAGTCATGGTTGGGGTTTTGCCTGTGATTCTTACTACGGGAGGAGGAATAATGAGCGTTATCATTGTCCTCCCGCCTTAAAAATCCTGTGGGCGTGGTCCGTAGTATGGTTGTTGGTCGTAATGTTGTTGATGTTGATGTTGGTTGTGATAATAGTGTTGTTGTTGTTGTTGTGCACGCATGTCAATGTCCCTTAGTCTTTTGCGACATTGTCGCCAAACATGTCCAGGTATGAGGCAATAGTCACAAATAATGGAGCGTTTGTCATTGCGCCTGGTATAGTGCGGCACGCGGTCATTGGGATGGGGGCTACGGGTATGGCTGCGATGGCGGTTGTTTGTATATTGGCGGTCGCTACGATATGGGCTTCTGCCCGCACTGTGCTCGCGCTTGCGACCTCTGCTGGAGGACCTCGAGTGGGGCGGTCCCCGTCCTCTGTCACGAGTCCGTCCGCGGGTCTGGTCAAGTGTGTCAAGTTTAAGGGAGTTAAAGTCGTCCTTTAATCGGTCTATTTCGCTCTGAGTGGCGAAGGTCAAGTCTTTAGTCATAGGTTGTTTGTCTTTTTGTATGTCTAGGTACAGCTGCGCTTTAGTAGCTATTTCGTCGCAGGTCTGCGTCGTAGTCGATGCCGACATGAGGACGGCGGCACGGCAGTCGTGGGGTAATGAGTCCAAAAGTCTATGTCTAATTTGGGTTTCCCCATAGTCAATGTAGGAGGCTGCTACACGGAGTCGTTGTAGGAAAGCCTCAGTACTCTCGCCGTCAGTCAGGTGTAGAGTGTTAAAGTCGTGTACGTTGGCAAAGTCTGATTTAGCAGGGCTAAATCGTCGTACAAATGCTTCACGCAGGTCACTGAATGTCTTAAAGGTTTGTCCGTCAATCCAAAGTCGTGCTTGACCTTGGAGGGTTCGTTTGAATGTCTTGAGTATTTGGTCGAAAGAAGTGGCTTTTGTTACGTCAATGTTATGGGCGTCAAGGTAGTCAAGAAATGTCAGCATGTGGGCTGTTGCATCGTCCCGGTCAAGTTTGTCCCCCGAGAAGCGGGCGGGTAGAAAGTCAGTTTGTCGGAGTGTGGTCGTGGTGGTGGTAGTCATTTTGATATAGTTGTGTCAGAGTTGGTCTTACTTAAACAAAAAAATTAGAAAGTAGGCGTACGCGTTCCTTACTACTTGGTGAACAAATACTGTACAATAACAATCTACAAATCTAACTTAATGTAACACAACTCTCATACGAATACAATGCACGCTCTCTCACACTGGAACAATGAAATGTGATTGGTTTCACTTACCGATTGGGTCAGGCCAGAGAAGAACAGAGGAATTGAATGCACAAATAAAAACTTTACAATAGATGTCAATTTGAATATGTCAGTGCCAATCCGGGGCTCGTTATAAGGGAGTCAACATAACATAGAATGTCAGTGTCAGAAAGTCATTGTTTGGTCCTTGTCCGATGGTGTCCAATGTTGTTGATGTCGACGGCTTACAACGCGATATGGTGATGATCAGGCGGTGATGTTGAGAAGTGATTGTGATGATGGTGATAATGCTGGTTGCAATGCGATGACCTCTACTGCGATGATGGTGCGGAGATGAAGATGGCGGAGATGAAGATGGCGGCGATGTCGATGTTGATGCTGATGGTGATGATGGCGGCTGGTGTTGCGATGATAGCAATCATAATATCGTTATGTTGCATTTCTGGAAATCATGGAAGTTGCGCTCGTCAGTCTGGAGAGCAATGTCGTCGAAGTCAGTCGGGATCAGTCATCTTGGGTTCGGTCACGCCAGAGGAGAACACGTCATGCAGTCGAAACACGTTATCATCCGATGTACCATTATATGTTGAAGTCCACGGTCATGCTGTGCTGTCCGTTGTTATCCGTTTTTCACATAAGGACAATGGTGGCAGATGATGTGATATATGCCATCATATATCGGATGTGGTAATTATAAGCTCTCGGTTCTGCTGCACAGACTTTCACAGCAAGGAGACAAGTTCTGGTCTTGGGAACTGAAACTTGCGTTGGCCACATCAACAGATGTCAGTCTTTTTCTTATTCTCGGAGCGCCGGGTTCTCAGGCAGCAGTATCAAAAGTCAGGAACAATTGTTAACAGTCAATGTTCTGTCACAACTGCTGTTCGTGTTGAATTGTTCAAATCAAGCCGGGTTCTCCACCATGTTGTGTAGCGGATGTTTTGCTACTTGGGATCGTTAATATTTATGAGAGGTACACATCACAGTAAAAATGAGTGGCGACGCAGTTCATTTGAGTTTCCATGTGCACTTTATTTGAGAGGCGTTTCAGAGTGATCCTCTCTCTTAGAGCGTCAGAATCCAAGTTCCTTTTTCTTTTGCATGTTATACAACTTGTAATTCACTTCATACATTCAATCATGAGTATTACACATTCGTCACTGGTTACACCATGGAGCTAGCTCCATGGTTACACTGTTGTGACACACTATGAATGGGTGAATGGGGGTGGAGTCTTCATGTTAAAGAGGGGTTTTAATTGGGCAAAACTTTGGTTGTTATAGGAACAAAGGCGGGACTAGTTTTATTAAGGAGGTAGTATTCTTGGATTTGGAATGAACAACAATTCTAAGTAATCAATGGGGGAACTGGCAGGATGTTTAGGTTTGGCTTAGCCTGGTCGTAAATTAGGTGGGGCTAGAAGTACTCAAGGGATGATGAAGGTCGATGACTCACTGGATGAGGTGGAGAGTATTGGTAGGGGTCATTGACTGGTGGAGGTGAACTGGTGGTGTATATCCAGTCATCAATAGAATGAGAGGGGGTAGTGATAACTTTGTGTATCATTACACAACAATATGACTGTTAGTCACAAACTGGTGGCCTGACATACTCACACAAGAGACAAATGGCTATGAAAACAGCATCACACAGCTAGACTAAGGCCTCTAATGTCTTGCCTTCTAATGGAATGACACATCATTTTTGGTGGAGCAACATGACTTTTAATATAAACAACTCATTCTTCGCCCAAAACAAGTTGTATATATCCTACAGTTTTTTCTACACACACATAAGGATACACAAGACAGGCAGAAATATACTATTGTATAGTACATCATGACTATCACTCCATACATTTTGTTGAACATTTTTAGCTTCTTACATCTTATTTTGAGTTGATTTTGATGATGAAAGTATACAAATAAACAATTATATAATATAATCATTGTCAGATATCAAATAGAGTACCAAAGTTTGATGTCACAGCCATTCATCGCCATGGAAACTGGTTCTTAATAACCTCACCTGGCCCGAATGTTTATAACTATATGCCCACCTAGTTCCAACCCAAGCTATAACTAAAGACTGTGACATCATCACTTCAATACCCTATGATGTCCTATCATTTTTCTCTCTCTTTCTATTACAAATGTACATGTAGGTAAATAACATTTAACCCTCTAGCAACTGACGATTCTGTACATAATGGCCTATGGTTCCCTGAAAGGTACAGCAATATTACTCTCATTTAGACAACTTTTTAAATGATGTAAAATAGCTCACTGCATGTTTATTTTTATCTATCATAAGTTATGTTTATTCGAAAGCCCATCAAGACATTCCCAGAGAATGGTGTGTCACAGAATTCTGACATACTTTTGTTTACCTTTGACCTCCTTCAAATTACATAATCATATATTCTACATGAAAACAAAAAATATGGTTAAGCATAAAACTATTCTTTACAAAAATTCACAGGAATTTGGGGCATTTTGGAGAGTCTTAAGATGGGCAATTTCAGGCATTTTAGTTGCTAATGGGTTAAAAGTAAACTCACATCCATGCTGACATCAACTTTCATAAAAAGTCTCAAGTTGAATGAGATATTGAGAAGAAAAAGATAGTCTCATTACACTGGAAAATCATAGGAAAAGAATGGAATGTCCACCTGCTGAAGATGATGCTAAAATTCTTGCTGTGGTCAAACAACTCTATTTAGTCCCACCCATTCACACTCAATGCGGGAGAAGTATTTTCACGGCCTCATTCATTGCCAACAAAACCTGTGTATCAATGCTATAATTAGAGCGCTCGGGTTTCCCTAAACCACAAAGATGTCAGCCATCAGATGTACATAAAGGAAAAAGCAAAACAACAACAAACAAGTTTGGCCCTTTGAAGAGAATTATATCCTGGCTTAGCAAAGTGGTGAGTATACCATGTACACGTCTTGAGTCATTCCCTGGGTCTCCTGGTAAAAGTGCTGGGATATCATATCTATGCCTGGGTTTAGTTTACCTTGCTCCTAGCTGAGTTATGGGAAAATAGACATTATATCCTACATCATAAATTCTCAAACTAGGATTGGCCGAGAACATCTCACGTTACTCAAGATAATTTTACCATTAAAAAAAGTGGATACAGCTTGACGTTAGTTTTTTATATATTTTCAGCTTTACCAATAATTTGATGTCATTTTGTACAATGAGATATTTAGCTATTGATATCTCGATAAAATGAATCACAACTGCGATGAGTCTGAGTCAACCACAGGCATCTGTGCGGCAATAGTACTGTAATTTACTTTATATGCAATGTGCAGTAGATGTATTTCTATCTATATCTAGATTTTTATTTTGTAGAATATAAATCAAATATAATATGTCATGCACTCTAGTATGTCTCTGTTCGTGGTACCAGCTGAAATTATGTATTCTTCGGTGATTGGCATAGTTACAGTTTTTTTTTTGGCTGCACTCTTCAGAAAATAGAGCTATGCCAGTCACCTCAGATTCTGCAATTTCAACTGGAATCTCCCAGCATATGGTATAATTGATTAACATTCATTTAACAGGAATCCATTAATGTTTGCATTATCCTTTCACTCACTGTGTGTACTATTGTAACTATCAGAGATTATAGATTATTCATGTGATATTCAAGCATAAAAGGAGTTACTGTATAAAGCTGCAAGGATTTAATTTTTCACAAATTTAGCGAATTGCTGTTGGGCTGGGAAATTAACAACACGCAAATATATTGAAACCTGATGATTTATGGACAGGCATTTGTGCATTCATGATAGCTTTGGTGTCAAATCGCAAAGATCAACATCTCAAGAAGTTGTCTGTGACCTCATTTGTGAAAACATCTGTATGCAAAAATAACAACTAATCACAGTAATCAATTACAGTAATTACAGTAATCACAACTCAATTATCAATGATCAATATCTAATGGGTGATGCAATATGATTGATTTCTGAAATATGTAATCAATTGCAAGTTTCTCATGAAAGATGCCCTCATATCATAGCAATATTTTATTTCATTTCATTTATTTCATTCCCAACAAAGTATCAATACAGCATGACATTTGCTAATATATAGTTATAAAAAAATCAAAGAGGCTCGTTTATCATAACAATATTTCAATTTTGTCTTGATTCAGTGGTTATATAGCATTGCCAAAGGGCTAATTCAAACATTAAGTTCAATGGTAGATTCAAATCACATGAACTTTCAAGCATCATATTAAAGATATCATACTCCTGGTAACACTTAAAATTCTGGGTAGAGCATACAAGTGATCTTGCGTCAAACATATGAGAAATATCACGCTTTACTGTTTTGGCAACATCTCTACCGCAATATCCTTTCCCAACAATTCTAAATCCAAGATCAAAGTTTCCCTTCACCCCAAAGTCCTGGGATATCTTGGAGGATTGGCTGTTAATACAAAAGAGATCGGCCGATATGGACACGCAGTCATGATGTGCATTAGTCACACCAGATCAGGCCAACAGATTCTCTGTTCAAGGAAGGTGGATCAAGAAACGAGGTGGTGGTGAAGAGGGGGGGGGGGGGGATGGGGGATGGGGAGTGGAGAGGAAAACAGAGGTGACCATAAAGCGTGGAAAAAGCTTGAAGTAGGTGTGCTTGTGTGTCATATGCACTCCAATTGAAAAAGACATTCTTTGGCCATGGTGATGCATTCTGTTACACTGAAAGTTACTTGTGGAACACTCACTATTCAGGACTGGTTCCGAGAGGACTTTAACCCATTGAGGATGGACTGATTTTGCTATAGCATGCATTTCCCATAGACACCTGCCCGGGTATTCTCGGGACTCATCTTCAATGGGTTAAGCAGTTGAATTATTTATCTTATATCTGATGTGTATATTCCACATCATCTTTACCAGAGTGTTTACCTTGAACAGGCAATTGAAACACGGCGAAATGGAAAAGTCATGGTGTTGTTCAAAGACCTAGTGATCTCATTTATAAATGTTAATGTCAACTTTATACAACAAACATTAATGGATGTCTGCAATCATCAGAACATCAGATAGAAAGGTTATAAGCATTTGGAAAATTATAAGCTGGCATCTTTTATTCACTTATATCGATGACTTCTGAGAGCATTTGACGGGTGAAAACTCAATAGTTTTTCCATGTTGGTCCTGCCAATATTTGCATTAACTTGGCTAAATAACTGGTCGTAACTGATTTGATTCATATCAGTAAATCTTGATTGATGATTCATACATAAAAATTAATTTGTACACTCCCATATGCTCTGTAAATCTGGCTCACAAATCCATGTCTGCACAACATATTATAATGCATATAACTCACTTAAAAATTCAGAGGATTAACTAGTACTTTATTATCATGTGTGGCTTTAATTGACTTTAATATAAACAAAATACAAAAAAGTATAAAACTTATTGAGACAAATGAAATCAATGAATATTTGAAAATTAGTTTAACAAGGGCAGGTTGATTGTGCACTCAAATACTGAGGTAAATGTAGGATAATATTATAATTCAGTTATATCTAAATGAAATTATGAATTCTTTTGAAATTAGTATCATTATTCTTTTTTTTTTTTTTTTTTTTTACAGATATATGCACAAAACAGAGCAGAGAAGAAATGCTGGTCCTTGCATATGTTCCAAAAATATTCAAGCAGACAGAAAATTGCTGCTATAGGTGATTAATCATTTCCACCCTCACCCTTTGCTTGACTCTAACTTTCTGGGCAAACTGGGGTTGGGTACTGGGTTTTAAAGGAGTAAAACGACTGAAATAGATTTGTTGAGGGACCTGCAAAATTCAAGGGTTACTTTTTGGTACACCTGTAGGTTGCCCCATGGCTGTCCACAAATAGGATGATATCCTACGAGCTAGGCTAATCTCTTTTTCTTTTCATATAACATTATATCTTCAAAAGTATTTGTAATGTTATCACTTTATTATGTGTTCTCAACTAACATGCCATCCCTGAATTCGAAAACATTGTGCCTCATCATCTTTATATAATGTAACTTTGCATTCTGCATAATTTTTTTAATGCATCCATGACAATTTTGTTGCTGTTTTTGTGTGCCATGCACAAATTTGGAAATGATAGTATGAATGGATACTATTAGCATAGATACAGCACAACACACTTCCTGATACATTGGACTTTGCCAGTTTTTCCAACTCAATTATATACTTGAGTGTGTAGGACTTCAACAAATGAATCTGACTACAAAACAGAAGTTTTCTCTCTTAAAGTCATCATTCTTCAAGGATGCTATATAGCAATGCATTTGTTGTTGTTGTTGTTTTTTCAAGCAGGCTTTAACACAAATTACCAAGCTCATTACTTTTATTCTTTTTTTTTTCTTTGTTTAAATCATCATATAAACGCTTGCCTACCCTTGCCTTCATTGATTCTTTTTTTTTTTTTGATTGAAACTCTGCATCCACACTTTTAGCAGGACTCAGCATTTGCTGGTGTTTCTTTTTTTTTTAGAAGAAAACAAAGTAAATGTGAGTCTTCTACAATAGAATACTAGTGCACCATGCCTCCTAAATGGTAAAAATTTTATTTTGACTCAGACATATAACTATATATATATATATATATATATATATATCCTCCATGAGGGTAAACAATGCCAGATATGAAGATGTTTCACAAATATTTCTCTGTTTAACTGATCTAAAGAGCTGGCATACATTTTCTTTTTCCTATTAAAGTAAGCACCAACATTTATTCTACATAATGTATTTGTATTGCCAGTTTAGATTTGTCAACCCGCAGTGCTATGGAACTGAAGAATGATGCCACACAGCACCCCAGTGGAAATATCACACGCAATAGGTTGAAAAATGAATCAACATGGTGCATTATATCCTTGAATTCACTGACAGAAAGCTTAAGATAGTATGCTCCAATACACAGCATTCATTTTGTACAATATTCCAAAAAAGATACCAATATCCATTGCTTGGGTTAAAGGCTCACTCTTCAAAAATGTCAGCCTAACTGGCTTGAAACAAAAACTGATGGAAAATAAGAATGTGTCAGTGTTAGAGTTGATTACTGCATGAAAATGATTGATATGTCAAAAGCAGTCCTAAATTTGCACTGAACATATGGATTTGATACAATACTGGACAGAGGCTAATAAGAAAATGGGGTGAAAATGCATCACATGAACTTTCCAATGGTATCTGGAACACTGACCTATTTCTGTCACAACAGAACAATAATTATACACAATACATTTTTTCTTGTCATTATGAGGTTATATTTTTTTCTAAGTTGGCATTTCATGCAAACTGCACATGATTACTTTTTGGATTCAGCATATCACTTTACTAATTATGTCGACTTTTGAGAATATCTTTTTAGAGCTGTAGTTGGAGTCATTTTTACATGACACAGCCCTTGGTCTCAATTACTAGATTCAATTATTGTTTCAGTCATGACTGAATGATGCATATCTACTTTATGGAGTTCTCTTTTCTTTATACTCTCAGATTCAAAAGGGGAAAAAAATGACAAAAATAACCAAGGACTCCTTGACAAAATTCAAGGTCATGAAAAAAGAGAAGTATCTCAGCTGACTACAGGATTTACTGTTGTTTCTACTGATTAACCCGTTGAGGATGGGCTGATATTGCTACAACATGCATTTCCAATAGGCACTTGCCTGAGTATACTCGGGACTCCTCATCGGGTTAAACCAAAACTAAAAAGGAATTAGAGCATGGTTATTCAATTGAAAGAATATACCTCTTTATCAACTATAAATAACATTGTAAAAAGGGAAATGCACGACAGGATGTGATAAATTACTAGATGCTCTTCATTGTGGGGCTCATCTTCTATTGTAAAATGTGAAGCTATCATTGAATTCATGTATGGGGGGCAATACAGGACTTTTATTAATGGTTGCCAACACAATGATTTTCAATGATTGATCAGGATAATTGACAATCTCTCATCATTATCATAATTGCCATCAGTATCATTATTCATTATTATGAATATCCGTATCATTATCATTGTTATCTCTTCTTATACTCTTCTGATTATTTGAATCAATATTAAACAGATTGTGAGTTTGTCACTGGCAAATCCATTGAAATGATTGATTGAATGATTTAATTGCCAGTCTATGGTAAGATCTACAGGATATAAGATTATGAGATATAAGATTATAAGAATGCAAATAAAATGAATTGAATTGAAAATGAATTGAATTAAAATTGATATAAGAAAATAGTCTATCAAGTTCTTGTTCTTTTTTTGAGCTACAAAATCAGGCTCCTGGAAGCCACATATTTTTTATATTTTTGTTTATTTTATGTTTATTTATCTATTTTTTTTTTTTTTTGGGGGGGGGGGGGACATCAGCCTTGGAGATACAATGCATCAATGCTACTGTACCTAACTTGTTTCATATGATATACAACTTAAGTGTATACATTCATATATCCACATACAGTATGAGTTATGTGTCAGAAAAATGCTCAACATGCACGCTTAATATGCTGCTAATCAACTTGTCACCATGGCAACATTCTTGAAGGTATCCCCCGAGTCATGGAGGAACTTGTGGTTATGACAACACAGTGCAAGTTGGTGATGCTGCAGTGGCTCACGATAATCCATAGGATGGCTAAGAATAGCATATTCCTATGAAAAAGGTATGGAACAATGACAGGAAAATAACCAAAAATTGTACTGCAAGTGCACACAGAAAAAAGTAAAATATTACTAAAAAAAAGTAATGATGTGAAGACAATTACAAGCAACAAGAGTTTAAAAGCTATTCTGGAAAAATAACATCAATTGTATTGAAAATAGATATAACTACTGGTATGTATCTAGAAGCAACAATAATGATACATTATATCACTTAAATCTGTGAAATAGAAGGAAATGTATCGTTAAAGTTTACGACGTGACAGCACTTCTGAGTGTAGCAAGTAAAAAATGTTTTGTAATTGTTTGGACTTGATTAACCTGGTTTGGTTTGTCTTGGCTTGGTTACAACTGTAAGAACTAAGCTGAGGTATATAAATAACTGATTCTTTTTCTTTTTTTTTTTAAAGCCTGACGTTTGGCAAGACCAACGTGTAACTAGCACTAGGAACGAGATGCATTGTTTTGTTTGGGGGGGGGGGGGGTGATGTCAGAGGGCAAGGTGAGAGGGTCACCCCCATCACCTCCTTTTGCTTTCTAATCAGGAAAATAAACCTCCTTGGCTGGATTATTCATCAATTAGCAGGGTGAGCCCTCAATAGAGGAAGTCAATTCTTATTGGCGTGAATCAATGCCGCGTACAGGACTGTTCGCAGGTAGGTACAAGTGACTGAGGTGTGCGCACATGTTGTCCTTTCATAGAAGAGGTGGCCCTTCATTTACACTGCATACTTTTCTCTTTCTAGGACTGATGTGTCCGCATACTCATCATTTAAAGATATACGGACAAATTCATACTAATCTATTTCTTTCAGGCTATATTAGACTTTAAATGAGAGATTCAGGGGGTGCAACATTTACATGCTAATACCTGTATCTATGGGTCACTCACATCAATGTCTCATCAATTAACATGGACAATGGGTAAACTGCAAATGCATGAAACTATGTCCTATCAATGGATTATGTAAACATCAATACAACCAAACAGCTATTGCCTACCTCTTCCACAAGATGTCCCTGTTCATATCTGCATAAGATATCAGATACCAGTATGTGATACTGCATTTTGCATGGTTTTCACAGCCTTTAACCCATTGAGGACGGACTGATTTTGCTATATCACACATTTCCTATTGACACCTGCCCAAGTATTCTCGGGACTTGTCTTCAACAGGTTAAGCACTGATAAGTAAAAGAGGTACTGGGAGTGTGTTTAGTGACTGATAATGGTATTTTCAAGCATTAAAGGTAGCACAAGACACGAGTGAAAGTTTCAAGGAACTGTGTCATCAGGATTTGATGGATATTGAATGCAGCAACATTTTCAGCATGCCTCAAGTCATTCCAATTAAGCACTATTCAACCCATTGCTTCTGACACTACTGATACCAGATTTACCAATGCAGGCTAACACCACTGTCCCTCTGGATTTGATCTACATAACATGCAGGCCTACTTTGTTATAATCAGAAATACTTTACCCCATTCTCCCAAATGGCATAATAAGGAATATTAATTAGTGAATTCTCTATTTCAACACAAGGAAAATGCAAACTTGAATGTATCTTATGTGTTTCTGGTGAATCCTGAAAGTATCCATAAGATACTGTAATTAAAATAATGGGTGCATATTATCATCACACATTTGTGAAAACATGTAATGGGATCTTTTATGTTTAAACAACGACAATGGTCTTATTTTCCCCAGACTATCTTTTCGGCACTGGTATTATTCTCACAAAAGGTCTGGCCACAAAGTTACCAAAGCATTCCCAGATTCATAGCTATAAATTACACCTAGGATTTAAGACAAAAGTAGAAGGCCTACTTTAGAAATATGAACTTTATTGCACCAACTGGAGTGGGAAGGTGGGGGATCCAAAGGGCAATAATAAAAAGCAGTCTCTATCCGTTATATATAAAACAGACTGAAAAAAAAAAATTATTGGTCAAGTGCAATCACGCAAGCCAGCCGACACATCAGACACTGCCATAGATGGTTCCATTGCAATCGCATTAGACAAGGGTCACCTCTCATGCTACAGAAGTCAAGAATTTACAGTGCACGTATACGCATTTGCGTACATACCAACAACATAAGGGCAGCTTAGTGCTACGGGGCAGTTTTGGTACTATGAAACTACTGACACTTGGTGAATATCCCCTTGCCCCCCCCCCCCCCCCCCCCCCCATCAATTTCAACCAATCAGAATCAAGGATTCATCAAATGAGGTACAATTATAATGGGTACTAACACACTTCTTCTATTTAAGGATGTATGCACTGGCAAGGATTGTAAAGTAGGGTGTCCTGCTTCAAATGAGCCTAGAGTCTAATCCACAATACTACATCTCCATAGCTTTGAAGGTGTGCTTGCTACATTAGTCATCATTTTCAGCCAGAGTAAAATACAGATACTAGATCTGTCCAAAACCACTCGGATGAATTGCAACTGAGGCCTACGTCGTCGCAAGGTTGACCACAATGAAGGCACATCCGACCGGCCTTCTCCCCTCAGAAGATTCGTGGCTGGCCTCTGGAGTATCATATGACAGTTACGTGAATGTTGGCATTGAAATGAAAGGGGAGAGGGTCGGTCATGTCTACAATGTGTAGTGTATATCTGGAATTTTACATTGTTAGGGCATACAGCCAACTTTCATGAGCCATGCTTGCAGATTATGAACAGAATAATTTTCAGGACAGAGAATCAAGTAATAATTTCTTGTGCATTGTTATATACGTGTATGCCCAATAATCTGTAATCATATGAAAGTCTGGATTTTTTTGTACATTCAGTACATAAGAATTAAGTATGTTTATTTTTTTTTCCCTTTGCTTTAAATATTATCTCTATCCCCATTTGGTCATTCTATGATTAATATTTGTATTTGTAAATTATTATTTTGTATCTATTTCAGTCTTCTTCAGGATCAATACTGGTTTACCATGACAACCAAAAGACAGTCAATACAAGGCTTGACATTAGTGGTGGCCTGAGGCCAATAAAAAAGGAATATCACGCAACTACTTTTTCAGAAATTGTAAGCTATGGTGGCCGAGTTGGACCACCAAAAACTTGTGAGAGTGTGCATGCTTTCATGCGTTTTGTCATAAAGAAAAGGAGAGAATTACTCTTGGCTCACTGCTAGATAACAGCACGCATTTCATCTAGCTGTTGCGACCAGGGTTGCCAGATCGCCACTAGTCTGCATAGCCAATTCAGTCAATTTTTTTTTGGCCTAATTTGGCCAGATTACTTTTTTTTCTCATGATAATGGCCAAATTTATCCAGTAACATCACATAAACATATATCCCATTTCTACAACATGCCAATTATTTCAATCTTAATCAATGTACATCTTACTGGGCTTATAAAGATCTCAATATGAACATTAAAGCAATTCAAAGTCAATGTTGCTAATAGTGACTGAAAATCAACAAAATATGGTAGACCTACTTTGAACAGCTATAAAACAGACAACTAACTGCCATAAAAACGTATAATTTAAAAGTATGGTCAGTCAGTCATGATATAAAGTTTAAATGAGTCAATAATTTATTTCTACAAAACAAATAAGACATATCAAATCTCATACCACATTATTGACCTTTGCTTTTCTTACTTTCCGAGTAAAAATGACCCTTGAATTGAATTATTGCAAAAAACAAAACAAAAAAACTTGAAAGGATATTTTCCTGTTCTTTAACCGTCCAGGTAAAATGCAAGGCATGGCCAGCTGAAAATTATCATAATCAAAAGAGCTAATACAAAAAGTATTTCTCCTTTTTTCAGCATCAATTTGCAAAAAAAAAAAAGAAAGCTGGTAAACCTCAAGGATTTATGGAAGTAACAGTCGCAACTTCAAAACTTTTCTAATGACTGCATACAGTTTGCGTAAAATTGAAATGGACATTAATTGCCGATAAAAAAAAGGCACAAATCTTTCCACACTTCAGGTTCACGAACAAAGATTGTCGCACTGGCCCGAGAACAAGGTAGAATTTATTGTTGGGAGTGTGAAGTCATATCAGATCTGAGAATGAGATACTGAATATGCGAACTTCTCTGACCGGGGAGGGAGAGGGTGAGGGAAACTGGCATATTTCCTCCTTCAGGAATTAATTACAATGTTTCCGTGAGATGAGGGACTTTAAGGACATGGCAGAAAGAGGCAAATCAGATGCTGTTTTTTAAAAAAAAAATAATGTAGGAAAAGAAAAGAAAACATTTTGATGTGAACAGGGATGGAAGCAATGGCGATCATGTGTTAAGGCCACTTACAGGAGATCCAAAGCTAACCACTATAAATAGGGAAGTGTGCATCCATGAAAGTGCCTTGAGGCAGACCAGTCTTTCTGTGCTTTACTAACATATTTGATAAAAAAAAAACAACAACAACTGAAAATGAAACCTAGCATTTAGATATCCAGACCTGAGAAAAAAAAATGAATCCTGGAGGGTAAAAATAATGCTGATACCCCCATACACATGAAATTTATAGCGAAAAGTAGCATTTTAACCCGTTGAGGACGAGTCCCGAGTATACTCGGGCAGGTGTCTATGGGAAATGCGTGTTGTAGCAAAATCAAACCGTCCTCAACGGGTTAAATTATATAACAAGATTACACATACACAGGAAGGAGAACGATGCGGTGAAAGTTGCTTCTTTGATATGAATATAGGGCTTTTTTACACTTGTAAATTTTTGCTCAGTCCCGTACCAACGGTGGGGCTAAGGGGGGGGGGGCCTTAGCCCCACCGTTGGTACGGGACTATCCTTAGCCCACTTTCTGTTTACACTCGTTTTTGCCAAAGTGGGCTCGCCCCACCGATAGTCCGGTACTATCTGGCCCAGCAAAATAGCAGGGTTAGCACCGCAATTGGGGTGCCAAGCAAGTGAGTGTAAACAGAACGAAAAAATAATCCTGGGCTAAGCGACGGAGACGAAGTCCGACCCTCACTGACCAATCTGAAATGAGGTAATCAAGTGCTGCCGGTGCGTGCGTGTACGTGTACAGTACACAGCGTAATCATGAATATTCACGTGGTTTGGAAAGTACCGGACTAAGAAATATGAGTGTAAAAAGGTCAGTTTTCTCCTTAGCCCCGGACAAGAGATAGTACGGGACTAATTGGCCAGTGTAAAAAGCTGAAAAAAATGGTACGGGACTAACGATAGTCCTGGGTAAGAGAAAGTCCGGGGTTAAGAAACACAAGTGTAAAAAGGGCTTATGAGTCTACAGACATGGAAATTGCCTCTCTACTGCTTTAAGTTCTACTGACATGGGTGCGAGCAACACATAGAAAAACACACACACACACAAATTCAGGGTGAAACAATTTGATATGACTGATACTGTACATAGTAAATGCTTATACCAATGATGAAGCATGTGCTGTATAATACCAGCCACAAATAAATAATAATACTTCAGAAAAAATATTCTTTTGACAAGCTTTTCTAAACATGACACCAATGATACTTTTGTAGAGCATATTCTTCAGCAATAACTGTCTTTAATGTCTGAGTGGTGTCACTTCGGTCTACTTCTGACTACTGGTAGATATTTTAATTTCAATTGATGAGGGGTTTTTTTTCTCTCTCTCTCTCTCTCTCTCTCACTGCAAGACAACTGCATGTCAATGAAGCTTTATAGAAATTATACTATAGTAATCAAAACTATATAGGGGCATCAAAAATAAATCTTCATCAAGTTTTATTTAAGGGACCGTGCCTTTTTAATAAGACTGTTTCCTGTTTCATTGATGAAGAATCTCTTTCAATAAAGTGATAGTGTTCAGGGTAATTGTGCTACCAAAAAGAGAAAAGATATCAATCCAAGACTTTTAAATGAAGACTAGCACTAACAAGCCCATGTAAGTACATAATCAAATAGACTGTCCTAAAGGCATGTTAATCAAACACTTTCCTTTATGACATGCACGTTATTGGTGAAGAAAATCTGTATGGGTTATGTGCATGACACATCCTCAGTTTAACGCATTGCCATACTTGTATGCTTATTCTCTGCTTAAAGAAGATTGTTACCTAGGACAGAAAATGAGAAACTGAATCAGAAGTATGCTGATGCATATATATTGACAGTCACATAATTCTACTATCTCTCGCTCCCTTGGAAGGGGAAAAATATGCTTTTCAGGATAACTCATAGGGTGTATTGTCCATTTGCATGAAACAGAAGGTGTCGAAACATCTGTCCTTTGATTCATGACTTGCCAGGCCACCTTTCAGACAGCACTCTATACAACACGCTGCCGTGAGCGTGCTATACAGTCTGAGACACACAGCGGTGTTGGGCTCTGTCATTGGGCAGACAACTTCCTGACTAATTTCCTCTGGAATTATTTTTTTTTTTCTCTCCTCCTTGAAGGAAGGGGACGAGAGGGGGTCCAGGCTTGCCTCTCCAAGCGAGAGCGCTTGTTGTGGAGGGGGATTAGCATTCTTCCTGTTCCTGGAAATAGAACCAGGTTCATTGGAGGATGCCAAAAATGTGTCATTTCTTCCCCGAAAATCTATGCTAATTAGCTTGAACTCCAATCATCATAAGCTGTAATGAGAAGCTTTAGTTATTATTATTTTTATTATTATTTTGTGAATGGTCTAAAAATGAATTAAGTGCAACATTGCCTTGAAAGGATCTCTGGCTCAACTTTAGACTGACATTTGTGTGTGGGTGTACATCAACATGTATATGAAGAGTTTGTTCGCAAAAAACGATAAGTCCATATTTGCCAAATGGAGATGTTTTTGATTAAAGGTCAAGGAAAATAAAGAGAATAATAAGAAAATGTTTGCTTCTTTTGACCATAACTTCAAAAATGTACGTTTATATGTAGTGACCAATATATCATTTAAAAGGTATTATTTTGTACTTTATGACAGAGACTGTACTTCAAAATGTTGAAAAATGGACTTATCGGTTTTTGCGAACAAACTCTTCATAATATTACACAAATTCGCAGCATCCCACTGGCTCTCTCATAAGTTTCAATCATATACATCCATTCTCACAAACTGTCCACATTTTCATGTGTGTAAGATCTATAACAGATATACTTTGGAAACTTCAATAGCTAAACAGCTGGCTGGAGTATTTTCTTGCCTGAGATCACTGTACGTGCTTCTTTTTCAAATGTTATCAATCAAACCTTTTTGTTGTCCCTCTTGCAAACTTCTTTAAATAAAACTTTACAGCGATGGGATTATGGCTGTTTCAATTCTCTCTTCTTTTTTTTTTTTTTTTTTGGGGGGGGGGGGCGTAATGTATACCTTTATTCCCATCTCTACAAACAGTATTATGTTTATTTTATGTCACACAATATATCTGCTCTCCAAAATTGGTAACATTCTCTCATTTTGGGATCCTACCACCCTACAATTTCATTTTCATGTAGGTTCCATATTAAGGTTTCTCCTGAATCAACTCTTTGACAACTAGTCCCAAGTATACTTGGGCCGGTGTCTATGTTGTAGTAAAAATCAGCCTGTCCTCAATGCGTTAAATTGCTTTGTCACTGCATGACAGTACATGGCATAATACAATCACATAATGTATTTCTGCCTTTTTTGTGATGTCATAAATATACAATTATGTTTTTTCTAATAGTTACAAATATTACATGATGCATGAAATATGAATCATGACAACAATAAATTGAAGTTGGAATTAAAAAACGATAATGGTAGATGAGCAGAAGAGTTTCTCAAAAGTGATACACATATATCAGATACAGGATTGCATTAGATAAGCATCTGGCTTACAAAGTCTAACTTTTTATTTGACTATCTGAGATAAATATCTCATCTCTTGGTTCAGCAACTTTTAACACTGACTTTTTGTTTCCAGACAGAGGAAAGAAAGGATTGCTGTGAAATGTTGCAAATCACCCATCATTGCATGCAACAGTGAAAAGCTATGGTTTGTGAATTAATTCTTATTTTTTTTTACATTCACTTATAGTAGATCTGCAGTTTGTGGGTAACTTTCGATACCAAAACAGGCATTGCATTATAATGAAGTCCTTGGAGTGGCAGTTTATTCTTTTTATCAAAATTTTGTTAATAGCTATTAAAACAAGTATATAATATATTATATAGATCTATGATAATTTTGGGTCCTCAATTTGTACTTTTTTGTAACAAGATTTTTGTTATAACTGTGTTCATTATACTGAGAGTGCACTGTAGATGATTTTCCTACTTCCTACAAGCAAACATGAAGACTATGATTTACACTATGGCTCTTGCTGACATTTGTACTGTGATATTCAAATTTTAGAGATCCCATGACAATTACCACTGAATTGCTTCCAGTGGATTGAATGTTGATAACTCCATGTCACTGTAAAAATGAATTATGAGGAGCTGCAGTCATTGTATGACCTTGATTGGGAAGGGCAGGCCTGCTTTTTGCTCACATGTGACATTTCTTTTTTCACAAAACCACCGAGAGAGAAAAAAAAAACACTAATGATCTCTTCATGTATTTACTTAATGACGATTACCAAACAATGAAGTACAACTTGAAAACAACGTACAGTACACTGTACAATTTTATATGCAAGTTGATCATAACAATTGGTCATGATGGTATTGTAAATTTTGTTGTAATGGATCCCTACAGTCTATTATTTTCAAGAAAGGTAGGTTGTATGGTAAGTCACACATGAGACTTGCACAGAAGACCAAAATGAAACAAGTATTATGGAAGTGAAAAGTCAAAGAGAACATTAAAGCACTGAGGACAAATCCCGAGTATACTCGGACAGGTGTCCATGGGAAGTGCATGTTGTAGCAAAATCAGTCTGTCCTAAACGGGTTTTAATGTGAAAGCTTCACTGGGCACTAATTTGTAAATGACATGAATTCACAGTGTATGCAAAGTACAGGCACAGATCTTAGCTACACATACAGGGTTGTACAGACTGTACACTGCCCGTCACACGGTAGTCCCTTTGGCCTGAAGGAGGGAGTCAGCTGGCATTGGTCCCACCCAAAAGCTCGCGGTTAACCAGCGAAAACGAGCCACTTCATCGGTCGCTAATTCGCCTCGGCGGATCTCGTCAAACTTGCTTTCTCACCCTGACTCCTGCTGCTTTTGCAGACATGGGCATTACCTGTCACCTGTTCTGATCTGCCTAGAAGTACTATGCACACATCCCTCTGTCAAGGGCTAAACACAGCACAACACTGACAGCATGCATCTTCTATATATGCACAAACCTGGCACATACAACGAAAACACAATCGATCCCAGAAAAACAGTACGTGCCAATGATAATGATACTGTGGCTGCAAAGTATTGATGTCAATGTGTTCAGCATGAAGGGAAGGTGATGATTAGAAGAAGCTCAGCTTTTTCAACATTAGAATATATTCTTCCAGATACCATTTTATTCATCCCCCTCCCCACAGGACAGGCAATCAAACTGTTCAGCATGAAGGGAAGGTGATGATTAGAAGAAGCTCAGCTTTTTCAACATTAGAATATATTCTTCCAGGTGGCCCATTCTCAGTAAAAGCGTTCAAATACGGAATTTTGGTGTCGCCGACATTCCATGACAGTTTGCGGTTCCCTGAAACATATTAGATACTATTTAAATGTTTATAATATATCACGAGGAGTTTATTTGTTAAAAATAAACACGATCAAATGCGGTTGTCTGCCTTTTTGTATAAAATTTTGCTGTTAAACTTCGTTGAGACCCCCAAAACGCAGTGTCGCCGGCTAATTCAAAATTATGTTTTATTGCTCCTCTCCGTCCACAAACATTTTTCCAAATATCATTTTCATGGACGATGAGCATATCATATGTGCTAATCACAATACTCAAAAAGTTCCAAAATTTTTATTGACTTCTTTTTTTATAGCCTTTTGAAACCTGTCGCCAAATTCACCGCCAGATACGTTACCAGTTTCTGTAGTGTTACAGCATTGCGAAAATAACAAGACTATGCAATGACCCCGTTTATATGAAACCCTGAGGATATACTTCATACACTGCAAGTACTTAGATTTTTTGTGCAACAGCTCTTTATTGAGAATACGGTACAATGTTTGAAATATCGGTTTTCTACACTTTTATTTGGACAGATACGTTACATACTTTTCACGCCACCCACAGCGACAGACATTGCAATGTCAGACAAATTGTATATTATACATTACTCCTCGGAATGACGCATCGATTCAACATTAAAGTTTAGTTCAAGTGAGAAATATTTGGTAGATATTGCTCTCATAATAATATGATCGACCATATACGTTACCACAGATACGTTACCCCAGATACGTGACCGAATTTTGCTCATTGGTCTTGTGCTTTCTGGGGATCGAATCTGGTCAAAATTCATCCCTACACATTACATGCTTCGTTTTGTTGGACCTCAGGATTATACTCTTACACCAAAAAGACAGAGAGGTGAAAAAGAGCAACACTTCCACATGATTTTTCTTTGTGCGTCAGTGTCTCACAACTTACTGCCAAGTTTTCCGACAGATACGTTACCACATAATCAAAATGCTGAAAAGAAATTGTAAATGTTTGTACAAACAAATCGTTGTGTGCTCATAAACTCCAAAGTTCTATTCTATAAAACCCAGCCACTTTCATATTCTATGCTACAACTTTGAGCGTTTATTTTACAAGACGAAGCTAAGATTCAGCATATCAGTTTTTTGCTTTTCAGATTTAGCAGATATGTTACGTATAATTCAGGGCACCCACGGTGACAAATAATCTTATGTAAAACAAAGTGTTCATAAAACAATTCTGCATAGAATGACGCTTCCATAAAAAAATAAAGTTATGTTCAAATGAAGAATATTCATTAGAAATTGCTCTGTAACTTCACCGACAGATTCATTTACGGTACGCCAGATACGTTACCAAACTTTGAAAGAGTAAAAAGTAGTTTATGAAACGCTTCCGAGAAAAGTTTCAGTGTTCTGTTGCATATTTATTCTAGTGTTTTTCAACATATGAAGAACTACTCAAGATTCATTTATAAGTTGAACAATTATTTATTCATTTTCATTAAAAGGGATGAGCCAAATACGTTACCATAGGTCAAACAACTGTTTAGCATATCGAGTTCATAGAGACTGTACCTACTTCCTTCTAAGTGCCTGCAAAAATATATTTTTTAAACCTTGTTTGCATTATCCATCAAAACTTAATGAATATTTATAGTCAGATGGATAAATACATTCAGACGTAAGATGAGAATATTCTGTGAATGAAGAACTCAGCTTTCACATTTAGGGCTCTTTTCCACTACATTTCATAGTTTAAATATTACGTACAATGTTTAAAATGGTTAATTTGGGCTTACATCATTCATTTTTACATCAATTCATGAGGTAAATAATTAAACAGGTGATATTTATTTATTCATACACAACTAAAATTATTACTTATATTTTACCAGATACGTTACCAAAGGTGATTCGATGTTTTTCAATAGTTATTTCCCCAGTAAAGCAATTCATATTTGTTTCCTGCGGAAATTCCAGATCGGATCGTTCCCTTTGCATGATTTGTGGGATTCGAAACTTTATTTGTAAGCGAAATTTGCAAAATATACAAAGTGAATCTTAAGGTTATATTTCATTTCAGCAAAAAGCATATTTCAACCTACCACACAGAAATAATTTCTAGCAATTAGCAAGGGATGACAACATCTTTACCTCTTGAAAAACCCCAATATCTTTAGGAGGGACAGATGTCTTTTCCTGAACAGAAATTGGATCAAAACAATAAATTTAATTCAGAGTTAGGAGTCCATTACAACATGTAAATTTGCGGTAACGTATCTGATAGGTGATCAAAAATCATATATGATGCTCTATTTCAATTCATTTTTACTCAATGAATGGCCATCATTTAGAATGTTCCACTTTTTGTTTCGTATTTGACCGGTTTTGAAGTTTCCGAAAACACATCTTTGAATGGATTACTTTGTGGTTGATTTTTCGGTTTTACTCACATGGAATTGAACACTTAATCTGAGAATGGCCCAGATACCATTTTATTCATCCCCCTCCCCACAGGACAGGCAATCAAACTGAATTTACCACTGCTCATAGTTCTGCTAATAATTGCTACAGAAAAAAAATCAGCAAGACCATGTCACTGCATTGAAGCAACATGGGCACAACCTCATAATCTCTGAGAAGCTATACTGTATTGATAAAAACAAACAAACAAAAGAAAACAAAACAAAGAAAACTTCTTAATTTCATGAATGATAAATATGTGACTATTTGATTTCAGTGTCTTTATAAGTCAGCCACAGGATATTACCAAAAAACATGTTGAGCAAGTTCCACACAAAAGTTAGGCTTAAAAGAAAAGAAAGATGTCCTTGTGTCATTCAGGTGCACAGATGGCTAACCCACTAATTCATCCCAAGAGACCTTTTCCCCCCAGTGACAGGACACATGTTTCTGTCCCTCCCTCTTCCGACAACATGCAGCATTTTAATGTGTAATTCACACTGAATCAGTGGATGGCACCTGGGGATGAGCAAGCTGTACACAGCACCAGAAAGTCACCTGTTGATGTACTGTCCATCCCACAAGGTCCCAAACCTCTCTACCCACAGGTACTTGTATAGCTACTGTATGGAATGCAACAGTTTAACCCTCTGAGCACCATCTTTTGGGAACTCCATCATCATTCCATGTAGCATAAATAGCCAGTGGTTACGTTAGAGTTTAATGCAGTTTCAACTCTCCATTTGCATGATTTTCCAATGTCCATATCACAATAGGTGAAACTGTAAATTGATAGTTAAACAATCAGAATGACAGGCCTCCCCCTATGAAAATGGACTGACAGGCATTTTGTACACAGATAGTAAAGTTTCTACAAACTTCTTCAGATCTCTTCAAAATCGGATTACGCAGATCACAGACAGTTAATGCAAGACACAAAACTCCCACTAACAGCAACTACAGCAATGATGACAACCATAGTGATCTCACTTCCTTTTCAGAATGTAAAATACCTTGAAAATTTGCTTGATATTCATTATCATGACTATTATAACACCATATGTAACATATTTGTCAAATACAACAAATACACCGAACATACAGTAATATGCCTATCATAGTTATGTCTGTTCCTAAGTATGTACTTTCAAGAGGAAAAATTTACACACAATGAGAAAATGAAAGAAATTTCTATATAATCCTGTCTCTATATCAAACCTGGATAGCTTATCTGCATTGTCAGCATTAATTAATGATCAGTGTCCCTGAGGCAGTTAACATGATGAATACAGTGGTTTCCATTAAATCTATTTTGCCATTCAACTATTCAATGATACCAGTCTCAGAGGTTAGTAAAAAACCAGCAAAGTTGATCAGAATCATACCACTTCTAAGGGTTGAACCATGGATATTAAAGTACAGTACTGGTTGAGGTGGAGATTCAGGTTTATAACATTCCTAAATGAGATAAGGAGAAACCTCTTGTGAAATATGAAAGAGCATGCAATTTTAAGAAGGATTCAACATCTATTTGATGAAATTGGTTTTCAAATGGCTGAGATATCCCAAAAAGTGATGATAATAATAAAAGGCAACAGGCCACACCTTTTATCAGGATCTCTTTGTTTCACCTTGTTTTTGGATATCTCAGCCATTTCAAAACCAATTTTCATCAAATAAACCTTTGATACCCCTCAGAATTGCATGCTCTTTGACATCTCATAGAGTGGTTTCTGAATATCTCGCAAGACGTTAAAAACTAAATCCTCACCTCAACCAGAACTATAGAAGGCAGAGGACTCTGATACTTTTCATAACCAATAGTTAGTGATTTAGGCTGTTATATGTTTATATTCTAGTTTTGATTTAAAACCCATACTTGCAATTATTAGGAGGGTCAAGAAGCAATAGTGAATTAGTATATTTCTTTTCTTTCTTGTTTTTAAGGAAACTTACTCAAAACCATTACAAAACTTGGGACAAGGCAAGCATAGACACTTACTCTTCATCATAATACAAATTTGTCTTTGGTGCTTGACAGCATTCACGATAGTTTTACAAATTCATGCATCCAGATAAGGCCTATTGCACACACACACACACACACACAATTTCTGATATATAACATAAAAATAAAACATAACTCACTTTCAACCAATCAGAATCAAGTATTTAGGACTTACATTTGACTTACATATCATGTATGTTTGATATCAAATGTATCCTCTTATTTGTTTTAGTGCAACAGGCCCCAGCTTGCACCTGTGATTAAAGTGTAGCAAGCAGAGGTGACTAGTCCCAACAGTGACATCATGAAGAAGGTGGGGGTACAGGGATAACGGGGTATGGGGGTTAGAGAGGTGCTGTCTGATACCTCTGGAGCCATTTCAATGATGACACTGCAATGACAGCCACCTGGTTGCAGCACTACTCAGGATTAAGGTTAAAAGGGGGATTCTGTCTCATAGTCTGGACTCAAAGGATGTATAATTTCCTTTCCTTTTTGTTCGAGAGGATCAGTCACAATTGTTAAATCTGTGAAACAAAGTTTTCAATATTTGTTCAAATGCTTATTTCTAAGATAGGACTTTGCCCACATGAAAAAATGCAATAAAGCAGGTTTTTATCAACCATATAGAAATGATCAGTGAAAACATTGTAAGCATATTTGAATAAAGAATAGGGATATTCCGTTTAAAATTCAAATAGATTACTTTACTCTTTGTAAGATCTCTGCCTGTGGTTAAACTTTCATTTGTTTTGAAAATACCTGAGAGTCATAACCAATTGCATCCAACAAATATCTAACATTCTAACTGACAATTACTAGTATATTTATCATATAAAAGTAGACATTGTACAATTTCTTTGAATGTATCTATACACAAACAAAAGAGAAAAACAACTACGATGATGTGCATGATTCAGAACATACTGTTAGCACAAGAGCTGGTTGAAAGTGATACAATCTCACTCAGTCTCAGGTTTGGAAAGTCATCATCAATAGGTAAAACACTTCCTATTCTTTCCATCCTAAAAATAAGACACAATGCAATCTTTTGAAAAAATGGAAGGGGCATCTAAAATAGCTTGTTGAAGGCATTGTGCCATCAATAAATTGATTTTACATTCATCTGATGAACACATAGACATGACTGTGCTTCAATGTCTATTCCTATGACCTCAAATTTGACAATCACTATAGTAACATTAATGGATATTAGTGTGTATTAATGGGGAAGGAAATTTAAAAAAAAAAAGTCAATCAGGCATTGTCAGGTGTTCCATAGGCATATGGGACATGAGTGACTTTAATCCTTTAATCTGTTTTGAAAGGATCTAAGTGCCTGGTATAACCTTCCCATTGCATTGGAGAAGGTATGCTCCTGTCCCTTAAAATCCAGGGTGGTGGGTGATTATCAGGAAGAACGTGGTAGATTCTCTTCATGTTCTGGGGACTGTTTAAGTCACGAAAAGTAACAAACAATCCCATGAAAGTCACTACTGATGTAAGATAATACCAATATTATATATTAATTATGCTAGAACAAGGAGATGCTGAGCTACCTGTGAGAGAGTGCGCATTGGTGCGGAGTTGCGAGTTCGGCTGGGCGGCGACCCAGGGGGCAGCAGCGGCTCTTTCCCGTCTCCTCCTCCTCCTCCACCACCTGGTCCTCCCCCACCTGGACCGGGACCGGTAGGACACCGTGGATCCGCGGATGCCTTGCCGTCCTGCTCGTGCTGGCTCCGGACATATTCCAAAGCATCTTCCATGGTCATGAGACCCTGTTTCACGCGAATCATCACCCATATTTGCTCGTCTGTGCTAAGCTCATAATACCTCGCCATTTTGGATTGATATGAGCTACTTCTCCTGTGGTCTGCAGCGGTTGGCAGGCGAGGTACGCTGTCCTCGTTTTCATCGGCGCTCCTGCTGTCTCCACGCTCGCGCTCCGCGCGCGACGGTGACTCAACCATCTCAACGTACGGAAGTTTGCAAGGGAAGAACCCAATCAGAAAAAGGTCACAAAGCGAAACACGTCAAGTCGAATTTTTCCCCCTTCCCTCGCCTGTGCCCATGTACGAAAAATTTCCCCCCTGTCCTATCACTGAAAGACGCTGGCCCCCAACTTATTCAACGGTAGCCGCAGAAGGCATTGTTCATTCCATAAGAACACTTACGTGGTGAGCACAGAATTGCCAAGTCTGTAACCTTCGATGCCACTTAAGATTACTTCAAGTTCATGACTGCGTGCAATTATTTATCGACCGATGAGAGTAACGAAATAACTTTCTCTAACCGTAATTGAGAAGTTCTCCCAATATGAACCCCTCAATCCTTTGGACAAATTGATGCTTTACAAACTTTATTTGCATGTAGTTCAAACGTCCTCGTGTCATTCAAGCACCTAAGTAAGCCATGCTTCATCTGAATCCAAAGACGCGAAGATGAATAAAAAATTGACGATTTTGTTTCTCGATGTGGTGCTTGGTGCTTGGATCGGCTACTCACCAATTATAAGATGTACCCTTTCTATACAACCAGTGGGGTGGAAGAGACCTCCCTGCACAACTCTGCTGCGATGTGCGATATTTACACTATATCCTCGGAGTTTTGCCAAACGTTCTTAATTAGTTCACTTGTATTAACTCCAATAGTTATCCGTATAGATATCGCAGTCAAACTCCTCGGAAAGTGGCTTATCTCCTCGCAGAAGTACAAGGTGGGGAGAAGTTAATTTTAGAAGTTGAACAGAGTCGTCCAGTGTGTCTTGACTTTAATACTTCCAAAGCGCTCGCAGAAGGTGGTGTAGCCTATGCATTCATGGGTTCCTCCACTCTATCAAGGTCATGGCAGCGTCTTGGGGAGCTGTTGTATGGATCTGGGAGCAGCATGTGCGACAAACTGAAAGCATGGGCACATCCGTAGGGAGACCGAGTTCAGTGTACGCCAAGGGTACATAATCTAATCAGAAAATTGATAAAACTTCCCGTGGCAGCTAGGCGAGAAGCGGTTTGGATAAGTCACCATCTGAAATTTATCCTACAAGCTCAGTGACGCATGGTGTTCAACATTCATGTGCTCTTTGTATCACCAATAAGCGAAGTGGTTTACTATCCTGCGCCTTGGCAATGCCAATAGAATGTAGCACTAACCAAGATCTTCGTATACTATTAAGTCCATTCGGCGTGACTAACCTACACAGGCACCTTATTACACAATGAGCTGGTATTTCCTCCCACATACTTAGGCACATAATACTCACATATACACGCACACACACACACACATTATCCTTGCACCCCTTGCGACCCTGAACAAGCCCTCCCGTAGTATAAGCCGTGAAGTGTTGAAGTTCTCACTTCTCATTTCCGGATCTGGCCTCATGTGTGACCGCTTATGCGTGCTTAGAGCTAGACCAAGAATTGACCAATGCCCCCCCCCCCCCTTCTAGGTTGGGCATAATACACACACTCCTTTCGACAAAGGCTTGAAAATGCATATCAATAGTCTCAGATGTGTTAAAAAAATAAAATATGAAGTAATAATTGATAGCAATGATTATGAAAGCGATGAGTAACGATTGAAATGCAGTGCATAAATTATTGTCTGTTTCGGTGGTCTCTCTCTAGTCCACGATTCTTCTCTCTCCTTTGACTTCAATTTAATAATGTATAGGCCTTTGAATATTTCTGTACAATTTGTAAATATATATATATATATATATATATATATATATATATACTTACATATATGAATACATAAAGGAAAAATGCAAGTCAAGAAATGAAATTCCTAATATGCATGTTTGCCAAGGAGGTCCTCTACCGCTTGAAGTTGGGCGTGACAAAAATAAACACGTGTACTATATATGTAATGCATATATATATAATATTCTCAACTGCTATCTCTCTCCTAAACATATTTGTGTATTATTCATATATACATACACACACACACACACATATATATATATATATATATATATATATATATATATATATATATATATATATATATCATAAATATCATGACAAAAGTTATTGTAATTCACATCAAGTTTGATGCAAAGGAGGCAAATTTCTGACTTCAATATCAGTGGAGACTTTGTGTGAACTTGGTGAAGGTGGTTGGGAGCATCGAGGACAATGGTTATCATAATTTATTATCATAATTATCGTATCAAGTAGCATATGCTACCCATATAACTCTTTCGTGAACCACAAAGAAATTCTATAACTTTCGTATCATTTTTTTTTCATCAGACTTTCAATAGAACCGCTGCTATTCTATGATTGTTTCATATTATTCTGTCAATGAAAGCAAACTTGAACATAATATACTATTATTATGAAATCGCTTTTTTACGTACTGAATTTTCAAATGCCCAGATTTGTTCCAATTACAACTGACATGTCTGAGTATACGAAACACGCCAAAACGAAACATTCTAGAGCAGTTTTATTGTAGTTAGAAAACTAAATTTAAACGAATAATAGGGGCAATTTTGACGAAAAACCTTAATTAGAAATCTGTTTCTTGCCTTTTTCACATTGCTTTGTACTGCATCTGATAACATGCTATTTTTATATATTTCGTACAACTTTATCTTTCTCTATAGAAATATAAAGTGATATCTTCAAACTACTTTTAGCTCTCAATGTAAAAAAACCTAACTTCAAGATTATTTTTCCCCACCTCAACATAATCAATTGCAAATACACACAATGTAAATGAAAAGAAAGAACTGTCAACGTAAGTAAAAAAAAAGCAGGGTACATTATATTTTAATGAAGATTCAAGAAGTGAAACATTTTGAGGATAAATAATTTTGGATGGAGAGGGGGCTACTGAAAAGGGAAGCTTCAGTATATCGTGGGTCTCACCTGTTTCAATACGCATACAAGAAGAAAAAGGGTCACCAAACATGTAACTAAATTAATATATCGGCCAAATTGAGCATAGATATATCTGATATTGTTTAGTGGGTTAAATAAAGTGTACAAATCCAGCCGAGATAAGACTAACAGACAAAGTGGATACGAGATAGTATAGGCTCCTATCATTACCTAAGAGACATCGAAATACGAACAAAGATCGGTGACAGTTTGAGGAAAATCGGACAGTCGATTTAAAAGTTGTGAATTTTCTAAGTTTTGGTGCTGGATAAGCAGACTACTTCACTTCATGAGATAATTTTGGACAACGATATAGAGAAATTATATAATGCGAATTCTGCAAAGTTTAATTTTTCATGAAAGTGTAAATTCAGTCAACTTGTTACTGTTATGCTTAATAGTACAATATAGATCCCCCTGCTTTCTGAAAGAGGTAAGTCCAGTGCTTTTTCGTTATGGTAAAGAAACGTGAAAATCTGTTGAACTTTCTTTCTACTTTCTTTATATATTGTTGTCCATAATGACATCATAAAATGCAGTGGTGTCCTACTATCCAGCGATGACGCCACCGAAACTTTGGTAATCCATAACTTTTGAATCGATATTACGATTTTCCTCAAACTTACAGCGATATATTTTACTATCAAATATTGCTGCTTTCTCTCATTCCACATTATAATTGGGCTTCGGTTTATTTCAGGCAAGCATTGCATGCTAGATTTAATAGGAAGGGGCTTCCCCCATTGCTTATGATTGGATGTTGGAGAGCATGATTACATTGTCGACGGATATAATATATAAATTGTACGTATAACTACATGTGGTGTATGTGTGTGTGTGTGTGTGTGCGTGTGTGTGTAGAGCGAAAGGGGGGGGGAAGGAATTGGTGCAATTTGGAAGTGCTATATTAACCATCTTCATTGACTTAATGGGATAGAGTCCAAAGGTTAATAATGTCATTTGCATAATAATACAAACATCAACAAATTTTACAGTATACAAATAATGACTGCTGCTTGAGGCGCACAGTTAAAATAATGGCCCAAGGTGATGTCAAAACCATAACTATGCACGAAGCGAAGCTGACGGCATATTTATGGTTTTCACATCACCGAGGGCCTATATAATTTTAACTGTGCCCCGAATATCAAGCTGTCATTATTTGTTTTATATACCGAAAATATAGATTCCGAAATACAGAAGCCGAAAATATAGATTCTAGTCTCTTTTACAGCACTCGTAATCAACGCTGATATCGACAGCGCGGCGGTCGTATCATTGGTGCGTACATACTTATGAGTGATCTATGTGTACGGGGTTGCGACTGTTTCCAAACCTATTTACAGGGCACAGTTGATTCTATGCCCCGGGCACAGTAAATCATGATATCATTTTGATCAAAAATGGGGCACCGCTATTTTCATGACTCCACTTTTAACCAATCAAATGAGAGGAATCTATATATGATGTATATAGACACTATCATCTGTATGTGTAATGTCATATATGTTTCCATGTTCGAAAAACAGGCAGGGCAATGTGCAGGTGAGGAACTATTATCATTGTGCATCGATCTAAAGGCATGTGGGATAAAGGGCGCCCCAATTTAAAGGAAACGCCGTGTTATGTCATGAGCAGTCTCAGTCAATGCCCCGACCCGGTGGCGACCCGGGAGGAGACCGTTTCCCGAAGTGATGAATGACCACGCACGGATGCACTGAAATATATTGTGGACATATTATCATAACAATCGCGCAGTGGCGATTCTTCCCTTTACCCCTTTACCTAATGTTTAGACAAACAATAACAAAGAAACAACCAAAAATATTGGCTGGTTCCTTCTTTTTCACTTGGTGTTCGTAATGATACAGATCGAGCACACGATCATTCTGGAGAGTCACAAAAAATCAAGAAAACAGATAAACAAACAGAATAGAATTCATATTTTTAAATGAAAGAAAGATATTATTCAGAGGGGTGAAGGCTCAGGTGTGAGTTTCTTAATTTGTCTCCCTAGATGGAGACAAATTGAAGAAACTGACACCTAAATACATATTTTTGTTTGTTTGTTTGTTTGTTTGTTTGTTTGTCTTCGCATGCTTATTTGTGTGTACACTTCGTGATGAAGAAAACCGTGATTTTCTTCATGAACAATGACCCATGTTACCATGGAGATGACATGGTATATTGAAATTTATAACCTGGAGCCCAGGAGATAGACATACGTTTTTTCCCTCTTCAGCCCCTCCCCCTCCTCCTCCTCCTCCTCATCCTCCTCCCATAATACTCCTGCTGCTTCTTCTTTTACAACAGCAACAACACCAACAATATTGATGATGATAATAATAATGATAATAATAATAATGGTAATAATAATAATAATAATAATAATAATAATGATAAAAATAATGGCAATGATAATAGTAATGATGATAAAAATGATAATGATAATAACAACAACAACTGCTGCTGCTGCTACTGCTGCTACTACTACTACTACTACTACTACTACTACTACTACTACTACTACTACTACTACTACTACTGTACGTATATTCATGTATAATTATTGTCATTTCGCCGTACTGAAATGCTGTTTTACAGTTGTTGGTATCCATGACAGCCGTTAAGCATCAAAGCTGTGGCCCTATAAACACAGCTACCTGAAATGATTTGAAGGATTAAAAAAAATAAAAATGATAGAAATAAAACTGACAAGCAAAATATTATTCTTGTCAGTCACAACGACAATTTCGAGTTTCACTTCAACATGAGCAATAACATGTTTTGTATGGACGAGGATATTTTACGCGGCTGATTGATTTCGTTAAAGCTCCAATAGGGCCTATGTATTAGTTTTAATTTCTCACGTATGGAGCTAATACAAAACAAACCTGGTCCCCTGCAAGCAGTTTTTTTTTAAGTCTCACAAGCTGAATCGCATGAGACGAAAATAATGATACAGATGAGACGACAGAGCATGTAGAAGATTCTGTCAACTTTTGGTAGGATGCAATATTTTGTTCGGCGTTACCCCGTTGGTTGAGAATCGCTTATGGTCATTGATTATTTTGTAGAATAAGCAATATCTATTTGCATTATGATCTATTCCATTTCGAGTGGCATATATCCCTGTCGGCGGTGGGTACGACCTGGCTTTCACCACACGTTTTCAATGCGTCATTTCGTTAAAAATGCAATGCCTCAAAAGTAATACATAAGAGTTGATAACGAAAGACGGGCATGGTATTATAACTAAATAGGTCAACATGATACAGAATGAAAAAAAAAACACCCAACAACAACAACAACAATAACAACCACCGTCCAATCCCAAAAGAAGCAAAGAACAAACATGCTGAATACCCAACGATAAGACAATTACAACAATATCATACTGTTATCACGTCATCAGTAGTCAGTCTAGTCAAACTTGAATCCGCAGAAAGTGTAAAGAGTTGTATCGCTGGTGATTTTTAAAAAAATGATAAATAATTTCGATGCGCAAATGTTACCTGCCTGTGTATGGCTATAGTGCCAACTTTCTTGCCCCCCAAACAGTCGGTTCAGGAAATGTCACTCGCGAAGCCATTGGTGGCGATTATTTAGCGCACTAATCCTGTAATATCCTGACACCCCCGGTGAAGATGTTTGTATATTACCAGAGGATTCCGGAGCGATCAAAATTCATCAGCCTCAGATGTGTAAGACGAGATAATGTTCTTTCTTTTGATATCAGCAGGATTAGTAATTGCACTGAAAAGTACAAGCATGCTCTATATATATATATATATATATATATATATATATATATATATATATATATATATATATATATACATACATTGTATATATATATATATACATACTGTATATATGTATATATGTGTATATATATATACATATACATATATATATATATATATATATATATATATATATATATATATATATATATATATATATATATATATATAAAGAAGAAGAAATCTGGACTACGCCACTTGTAGATCCAACAAGGTTTTTATTCACAAAATTTTTGGCCCGCGCCTCGGGCCTTCGTCAGTGTACAACGAATGGCGTACTCGATACTTCTTCTTGTTGTTATATATACTGTACAAATACATAGAAAGTCAGAAAGAAATATAAGTACAATTATACGTAAGGTATACACAGAGAAAGACAGAGAGAGAGAGAGAGGGGGGGGGGATGAGGTAAAACAAAATAGAGAAGTGACCGAAAGCTAAAAGGACCAAGCAGGATAGTAACTTGATTTGGACAGCACTGGAGACGTGGAAAAAAGCTACTCCTACAAACAAGCAATATATAAAGATGGGCATTCCCTTGATAAGAGTAGAAATGATGATCGTTTTTCAAATCGAAGAGATGTTTGAGAGGCTACAATTAACGAAATTGATTTTAGATCAGCAAGACAGACAGCACTAGATAATTATATTATAGTCACCTTCTATGTTAATGAAGTGTGAGGACAGAATGTCGATTATATGACCATTGAAATGTCGTTTCAAGACCAAAATGCTTGATTATACTTTAGCCCATTTATGTCCAAATTCGTACCTGTGGTATTTATAATGGTACATGGTTATGTAGTAATGGGTTGTAATGGATTGCTGGTTTTATTTCATTCTTTCGTAATGAATATATCAGTCTACACAACTAAGCATGTAGTGTAATCAAATGAAATACCACTTACTATCGATTGTGTCGTGGTCTTACTTTGTATAGTGAACTTAAACAAGGTGCAAGAATTACATAGAAAATGCATTATACTATAGTAACATTTAGTAACATTATGGTATCTATGGCTCAAAATATGACGTCCTGATATTCAATTTCGGTTATCTTTGACTTGGGAAATCACAAGTCAAATGTAGAGAATTTGACTCCCTACAATGAACTTCGTATTGCCTTCTTCACAATAGACGTAGAGGGTGCTCTGGAGTGTATCTGTCAACATGCTATTTCCCCCCTCGCCATTACAAACCGAAGTTTGACTAATATACTCAATATTGAAGATGGATGAGGAAATTTTCTAGAGATAACAGCTTCATGCTGAAACATCGGACGCTCCGACCGTGGATGACCCAGTTGTTGTTGTGTTTTTCTGCCCGTTTGTTTCTTCGTAAACTTGATGTCTAAATGAACGACGTTTTTCATCTCTCGTTTGTATTTCTCTGTGTTTGTTCAGTTTTGTCTGTTTTTCTACCTCTCTGTTTGCAAATTATTGTGTGTTTATCTGATTTGTGTAAAAAATAATGTGTGTGTGTGCTGGTGTTTTATGCAAGTTACTTGACATTGTAACCATTTTTATTGCAGCGGATCCTCGTTTCAACACACCCTAACATTTTTTTTTTTATTACAGCGAACTGAAAAGTCAGATGTCTACAAAACACAACTGAACAAATCAAACCGACGAACAACAACGAGAAAAAAAAAAATCAAGTTGTCTTTCCTTTCTTTGTGGCAGTAGCTATATGACAGTCGGGGATTATATCTTTCCGATTCATTTTGTTTTGATACCATGTACATCTACACGACTAGTTAAATTGGAGTCTATATGGAACCACTGAAACATGATGGAATCAGTAATGAAGGTTCTACACTCTTGTCGGGGGAAAAAAAATCACGCCTTCTATAATGACTATATGAGAAGGTTAGAAAAATATGAAAAAAAAAAGACACACACACAATCATGAACCATAATGTCCAATAGTCCAAGAGGTATGCCGTTAAAGCCACATGAACTAAGTCACGTTTATGGTGTCTACGTCACCTGAAATATGTCTCGGGGGAGATAAGTCAGCAATATTCCAGGGTTTTGACGCCAACCCACCTGCAATTTAATGGTTACAGTATTACTATATTACCTGTAAAGGTTGAATGATTACCATATATACCCTGCCAGATTTACAGTAATACTGTGACCTGCAAATTTTGGAAATGTACGTTCAAAGGAATAATTATGAGCCTTGCAAGTGAATGATTTTAAGTTATGGTTACTTTTTCTCAATTGCATTATGTGATTGAATATCTGTTTCTTGGAAATACGAGAGGCTATGAGAAAAAGAATCATATTTTTATACAATTTGTCTGTGAAACATTATCTCTTCTGTTTACTCGAGTTTACTCTGTATGAAAGCAAGATTCACCCTAGAGTAGCGTTGCCCTTTAAGGTTTAGATAATATCTATGTCTATGGGTATAGCGTTCATTTTATGCATACTACGCATCATGCACATGACCGCCTCCATGGGCGGATGTGTCCAGCAGTTATGGCTGCTGCTCTCAATCATATCGAGTAAACTTCTTGCAGACGAGAACGAAACAAGATGAATCATGACCGAGAATGCAGTGATAGGATGTTTGGGAAACGAGCGACGAATTAACACCACTCCAGATAACTGCGTGATGACGAGATGGAGGAAACGGTTACTATGGCAACGAATTGCCTTTGACCAGGTGCACAGTGGGTGGGCCCACTCCTTTGCCTTATTCCTACAATGGTGACTGGACAAATGTTTGGGAATGGGAAATAAATGTGACCTATGTATACATTAATACGACCTGTATGCCATGCTGGTTTCTGCACGTTTTATTTTCTTTATTTTGCAACAGAATATACAAGGTAATGCTTGAAATGAGACACGCATTTTATAAAATGATACACAGGAAGGAAAGAATAACAGCATGTTTATGTCTATGATCAGTACAAGAAGAGGCATTATGAGGATATAACTATACATATTCTGCGATTTAATGGAGGTATTGCACCCATTCAAAAGAAAAAGGACTGTCGACGGATGCTATAAAAGCCAAGGTACAGAGAAGGGATGTGGACGCCACATGCAGGATAATTATGGCGAGAAAGAGACGAGGCGGTGTGACACATCATGTGTGGCTGTAGTAAACTGGCGCAAAAGGAGTACAAAAGACGACATGACAAACTGGCACAAGTCGTTCACTGGGAGCTTTGCAAAAGAAAACATGAAATACCATGTGAGAGCAAATGGTGTGTGCACGAACCACAAAAAGTTTCCAAAAATGACCGAGTGAAAAGTCCTGCGGGATTTAGATGTTTAAACTTACAATGTTATAATAAAAAGACATGTAGCATATGCGTCATCGTAGAAAAGTGGAAAAGGTTTGGAAGATGTGCATGGTCGTCGATGTCGCTGTACTGGGAGACAGCCGAGCAGCCGATAATGAGGAGCAAATGATTCAATCAAAGTACCGGGACCTGGCCAGAGAATTTCGCCGCCTGTGCAGAAGGTGGTCCACTCGGAACAACACCAAAGCAGCTGCGACGTTACTTGGATAACTTTGCTTGGCACGGCGAGAATCCTCAAAAAAGTAGTAGAAGTCTAAGGTTCCAGGATGGAACTTGGCTTGAAATTGATCTTCAAGATATATCTTGTGATGATGGAGATAACAATGATAAAAATGACAGTACTGACAATTATAAGAATAATAATGATGATAATGATAATGATGATGATGACGTTTATGATGATGATGATAATAACAGAGAAGAAGAAGAGAAATTGGAGGCCCTTTGATCAGAAGAACTCTCCGATAATTCAGAATTATGACACATCAGACGATAATTCCAAATCTCAGTACAAGGGGGGGGGGATGCAAAGACATAGACATCGCATAACTTGCTAAGTGCGAGCATGGGTTGGATTATGTAACACTACGTCGATATCGACAGCAATGCAATCATGGACTGTTGCAGACGATTGAACACAGTGCTAATGTGTTATGTAGTCAACAACCATAATTTTGTTTGCTGCCATCTTGTGGTGAAAGAGTATTGAATGGAGATCATGCACCACCTACGTATAATTTATACTTCCGTATCATACTATACGAGCACCATATGCAATGGTAGGTCTCACACCAGGCCCTGGAAATAAAGTTGTCTAGAAGCAGAAAAAAGAACAATATGCATATAACATTCTTTTCGTCAGAGAAACGCCCACTAGCCATTTTAGCAAATACGTGTTATTCCTTGATAGATGCCTGTTTATTCCAGTTCATAAATCAATCCAAAGATTTCGACAGACTGCGAAATGTGGTGCTAAGTTCAGCATACATGGCACACACAGATACAAGAACACATAATACGTACAATCCCACACGCATGCACAAGACAAACTCATACACACATTCAAACATATAAACATAATTATACACACATAGGGCCTACATACATACATAAGTATATACACATAATTATATATTCGTAGGACAATGCTATTCATTCAAATTTATTCTGTTTACCCTCGACACCGTGGGTGCATGGTTTCAGGGGTGGATCCAGAAATTCCGTAAAGGGGGGAGGGGGGGGGGGGGGGTCACTAAGCAAAGTACCACTTCCGGGTTGCTCTTGTGCATACTTTTATTTATTAAAAAATATAAACAGATAAAGGGGGGGGGGGGGGGCGCCAGAAGCATCCCCTTCAATTTTTACTTTTTATTAAAAAATCATGACTATATGAGAATAAAATGAAGGTAGCCTGGCGCCCTCATCTCTCCCCGGATCCGCCACTGGATTTAATGTAGGTGTAATACTTACCTTGGTTGATGACACCCTCCTCAAGACGCTCCATTTTGTGTCGGATGGGGTATCCAGGGATGTCACGTGGGTGTCACATCCGGCAGATTTGTGTGGGAGAGTGGAACAGCCTCTGTGCAGGTCCAGGACCAGAACTGGGAGAGACTCACAATAGGAATTCTTCCATACGGTCTGTAGCGATGGCATAGCCTCCATATCAACTGTAGGATATCGGCTCTGTAATATGTAATTATGATGAGAATGGAATATGCTGATTTACTGTAACGGGTCCAAATTTGTGAACATCATTGTCTCTATAAGAGTGTATAGGACATGATCTTTTTGAAGTCTAAACGCGCTTCAATAAAGTAGTTGGCACAATCTGGGGACATAAGTGGTGGAATTCTGTGCAAGCTCCGGTCTAGCGTTCTGATTGCCAGGAACAACCTATGATCTGATGATACACAGGCCAACGTGAATACAACGAATCAAGTGTATTTCCAGTTTATTGCATGTTGATATCATGATTTGTCTGTAGGATTTGCGAGCATTTCGTTGATGCCAACGTCAAGAGCCGAGATAGCGTGGTTAGCCCTAGAGCTCGACATCCACGAGTCATACAGCCCACGAGCTAAACACCATGTAAAACAGGCCCACTAGCTAGAAACTAAGAAAAACAGACCTAAGAAGGTAGGCAAAATGAGGCCCATGAGCTTGACAGTAGGCTTATAAGGCCCACGAGGTCGACACTGCATACGTTAATGAAGGGACTGTACAGTAATGGTTGAGGTGGGGATTCATGTTTTGAACATTCCTAAGTGAGATAATGAGAAACCTCTTATGAAATATGAAAGAGCATGTAATTTTAAGGATTCAACGTTTATTTCATGAAAATTGGTTTTCAAATGGCTTAGATATCCAAAAAAGTGATAATAATAAAAGGCGACAGGCCACGCCTTTTATTAGGATCTCTTTGTTTCACCTTGTTTTTGGATACCTCATCCATTTCAAAACCGATTTTCATCAAATAAACTTTTGATACCCCTTAGAATTGCATGCTCTTTGACATCTCATAGAGTGGTTTCTGAATATCACGCAATACGATAAAAGCTAAATCCTCACCTCGATCAGAACTGTACACACCCTTGCTGTATAATGTCGAGCTTGTGTGCCTTTCCTGCCTTTACGGTGGAGCTTATGGGCCTCATTTGACTAGTTACCAGCTCATGGGCAATATTTGCATGGTGTCTAGCTCGTGGACTGTACAGCTCGTGGGTCTACTTTGGTGTCGGGCTTTGTTCACTTGGAGGCGATGACATTAATGGCTTTGTGTTATATGCATAATGTGCCTGACACTAAACGGTATAATTTCGCAGAAAGAATGCAGACTTGACATCAATTTAAAGAATGATGACTTACGATGCTGAGGGCGCAATGGCAGCAGTAAAATAAAGTCGCGTATAATATTTATGAACAGAATAAGTAGAGTTTGGGAGGTAGGGCCTACTTCAAAAATTGAAGAAAAGCAAAAGGTTGAGGAAATACTTGAAAATGGAGTGTATCTAGACAAAATTAAATACTTACGATCATTCCTATAGCCTCTGTAACTATTTCTTTCCACTATTAAAGTCAATCAAAACTCTGTAGACCACCCTTGTGCCTCCACGTGTTGCATGCATGAACCTGACAACAACCTATCTGTTAGAGTGTACCCTGCGGTTCGCACGCTACATTCTGAGTAAGGGCAAACCGTGTTTTGAACTGTATGCTTTTGCAGTTGCTTTTTTTTTTTCTACTTTCGTAAGCATGACTAAGAGAGGATTCGCTTAGAAATGGTATCATGAGGCTTGAGGATAGTGGTCGTTTTGTATTTTTAGATTTTTCCCCTCCTCACTGATGTGCACATTACATGTACCGGGCAACTCGTTAATCTCCTTTCAAGAACTTCCAATTTATGTTCAGTTTGATAAATCAGTAAGCAATACATGATTATGTATTCTTTGAGAATCTAATATCTCGGAACAACGGTTATAGAGTTTAATGATGTCAAGATTCTTCTTTTTCTGTTCCCTGTTGTAACGCACTCTCAGAGCGTTGTCCGCCTCTGAGCTGTTTATTTTCGTCCGGATAAAAATGCATTATCCAGCAATGTGAAGAAGAACAGCTGAAGTTGGGTTGTACGAGATGAAATTGGGAACGGGGGCGGGGGGGGGGGGGGGGAATGGGGGAATGATATTTTTGTACACGTTTCATCACGTTGATATGATTGACGCATTGAAGGTCTAGCCGCAGCGAACTCCGTAGGCGAGACTGCGTGACAGGGAAGAGAGTTGATGTCTCGAAATGCCTGTCAATCTAAAGCTCAATATAATGCATCATGCAACAGATTAAGGTTTCTAAGGAATCGAGCTAATAAAATGATAGTGGGGTGCGAGTAAGGAAACCGCTCACTTGCTCAGTACAATGCAGTGTCGTTCACGATATAGGCCCTATATATCTATATAATATAGATATGATATGTATACACCCTAAGAGCAACGTCTCCTACATTTTGTTGTGTAGTGATTGAACACAAACTTCTTCTTTATAATGATGAAGAAACCTCTCTTCCCTATTTTTATGGATATGTTATTGGTAAGACTGTTAGAGGAAATAGAGCCTATTACAAACCAGATCATTAATGCACTGTATGTTACATTGTGAATAATTACATTGGTTTTTTAAAAATGAAAATATAAATTTATAAAAGAACTGCCCAATCGACAAGTATGCGT
Source organism: Diadema setosum (assembly GCA_033980235.1). NCBI lineage: Eukaryota > Metazoa > Echinodermata > Echinoidea > Diadematoida > Diadematidae > Diadema > Diadema setosum. The sequence goes on along the minus strand of CM067066.1, from coordinate 33,067,229 downwards.
GAATTTCATTGATAATTCCTAAACGCTGTTAAAGTTGTTTCGTATGTTCCAGTATTTTTTTTTGTATGCTGTTATTTATTCATAGACACTTTAATCAACTTCTAGCCATCCCCACGCATGCTTTAATTTCTACTAAATGTACTTTTAAATCTGCTCTCTCTTCGCTACAAGCATATCTATCAAAAGTGTAAAGATGCCTGAAACTTCATCTAGTGCTCTGAGAAGGTCTAGTGCCTTGGAGGCAACAAGATTCTTTAAACTGAACTTTGACAACATTACCCCGATGTCCTAGCCATAGTGTCATGAAGTTTTGGGGTGATTGAGATGATTAGTTGAAGAGGACTACTTAATTCTGGACTATATGCTTTCTGTTTTTAACAGGAAAAGAAGTCAGATAGTATGTTGCTTTAATCGACGAAAAACGCATCAGATACCACGACGTATTCCTCTAATTTATTTGGAAATACGTAAAGACCAAACGTATCATGTTCTTTCCAGTTGCCAGTTTTAACGTCAAACAATTTTTAATAAAAAAAAAATCACACATTTCCTGGCGAATGCAGCAATCACAGGTCTCTTGCATACCACCAGATTCATTTAACATATTCCCGGTGTAATAACGACAAGCATCACTTTAAGATTAAAAACTTACCAAATGGTTTCTGAAATGGTTGCTTCTTCTATTCCCGAGCATTCGCCGAAGTCGAACTCCTCCTCTAGACGCACTTCTTCAGTGCTCTCACTTTTCGTTCTCCAGTCGCTATGGAAACAATATGTATCTGGATGGATCACGGTCGCAAGTAAGGAGAATGAGAAGGGAGATGTCAATATTTGATAGCGTCCAGGGCATACGAATTACTTGCTCGACGATTGCAGTGACATGTCCTGCCATTAGCATTCAAAGAACGTCTGCTGACGATGGAAGCCAACATACGTTAGCATGATACAAACCCAGCTTATATGTATACAAAGAATGACAATGCCAAAGCAAAGTTGATAAGTAATGAAGAAAACAATTAAGATCCCTCCGATATCGCCCTAGGTGCGCCAAGTTTCCATGAATTCCCAAAGCTCGCCTTTTTCTTCAACGAAGATTCGTTCTTCCCACGAGGAACATTTACTGAGTCAAGCGATTCACAGCTGTGTTTGATCTATCTGGGTTCTTTTCCCGACTGTAAGTGGTGTATCGCAAGGTGCCAGCACGGATCCATGTCCCAGATAGCTGACATCCAAGTGAGTGCCAAGAGCGCTCTAAGATCACCCAAGGGCTCCTCACCCTCACTCAAACCTCTTTCGAATTCCACACTGTCTTCGCCAACTTTCGCTAGGAAGTACTAACCGTTTGGTTCCACGAATATCGCGAATACCGACCCTTTTGGACTTCGCTCGATGAGTTGTGAAACTCCATGGTCAGCATCAATTTTTTTCCCCCGAAGATGTTTAATCGTTTATTTATGATACAATCAGAAAGTACAAAAATTTGAGTGACAAGTGGTATACAGGATTGCCACCTTAAAACTGCTAGGATTTGTTGAAAGGAATTGAACTTGTGTGCACTAAACTGACACAAGTCGCGTTGTAACTGAGAACCTTCTTTGGCCTCTAAGCGCTCGGCGTGACAGCGAGTGGGAGAAAAAAAAAATGTTCACAAGCAGTAATCCTCACTTAAAGGAGTCGTAATTATGACCTAATCATCTTCTTATACGACGAACACAGAACGAGAGACATTAGACGTGTAGCGCACCTGCTTCAGATAAAAATAGTTCAGCGCATGGAGAACATTTTCTTTAAATAATGTATATCAGTGAAGAGAAGTTCATGTTGCTTCTAATTGATCAGTCAGCCAGATTCTTCGTGATAGCTTGATCATTTGTAACTCTCACGAAAGCTTTTCAATGTGGATATTGGTATAATGGTAACTCCTGCGTTAGGTTATTAAGAAGTTCTCTTCTAGGAGATATCGTGAGTTGCGTGTATACATCGCATACTTTTTTATCTGCATAATGAATAGTCCCCCATGAGATGGTATTATTATGGCATGTGGTGATGACGAATGCTTGCTACTCAGATGCGACAAACGTGCGTATTATAGACCAATCTCTGATTAAAGGGTGTATTTTCGTTTCATGTGATAGAAATGAACCGTGTCAGAAAAGTTCACTCTTATCATAGGCATATTTTATTATAGTCTCATAAATTGAAATACCTCGTCGGGGCCTGGACTGCTTTATGATATAGACACATAATGTGTACACTAAACAAAAAATTCAAGCAAAACAAATACGATATAAAGACAAAGATTACACTCCTTATGTAACACTATTGGTGATCTATCCAAATAAGAAATAAACAATGAACACAACGCCATTCCTTAATTGGAATGAAACAAATTAAGCACTGATATATACTGCCGAATTTGAAAAAAAAAAATATATATATATGAAATGTCAGCGTTGTCGTTTTCTTCGCCAAGTTCTGAGGTATAGCTGGAGATGAAACTTGGCTCATTTGCATGTCCTGTTGCCCTGGGCTATCTTGACACAACCTTGGAGGCTTCTAAGAAGGTCACTACCGAAGAGAAGCTTATTTTTCATGTTCGTTGACGTCAATGAAAGACGAACGGCAAATTAGAATTGAAAAAAAAAAAACAACCTATGATTACAAAAAGTACCCATAGAATCGGACGAAGTCCAAGAAAGTTTTGGAACGGTAAAGCTGTATACTAGTATATCTTTAAGAGGGAGGAACAGAAGCTACCAATAGCAATTACAAATGCAAGACAGATGAGGTAGTGATGCCATCGCCAAAAAATCTTGCATTTTGGCCTCATCTTGTCATACAATATAGATTTATTATCACTTTACGGTTGATTCTTCTTTTTTTTCATTCAGTGTTTGGTGAAAACGTGAGGACTTCACTTTTTGCATATCTTTCGGATTTTTTTTTTAATCTTTTACTGAACTTTCCGTTATTGTATTTGCTTCACATCACTGCATTTAAGTAAACTTTGATACAGAGTTGAATGTTACTTTAAATGCCAGCTCAAAGGCCACTCATGTTTTTGTTGTTTGGGGCAGGAAATTACATTTCTCCTCATTACGTTGTGTTGCTCAACTCAGTTACCGGTAAAAAAACGTGGATGGCGTTGAGCACTTAAAGAAGAAGCTTTACACGTGCCACATGTTGTATTATCACAGCTATTAGGTGGATTAATCGCTCTACAGACAAAATGAACCGGCAACAACGAGTAACTTGAATGGTTTCGGTTAAAGTAACAAATCAGGTGATATCAAAATAAAAATTGCCAATTATGTAAATGTCTTAAGTTAAGTATGATACAGTCTAATATGATGACTTTGTGTGAATCTAAAAATGTATGACTGGCAACTGGCTTGACTATTATATTTTTCATTTGAATTCAATATTCTCCGTATCATTAGCACGTAAAGAGAGCATATCCATAATTTCAGCTTCTTTCGAAAAAGACTAAGTTCAGAACACTACTGCAGGCATCATTACGATCAGGCATGCACAATTCGTATCATCCAGTACATAATGATGAGCTCGTCAAACCCTGAAATCTGAATTTTGTGTATGTGTTTCACTCATTTTATCTTCCAATTGAAGATTTTTGACGTCATTGATGTGAAATAGTCACGAATGATAAACTGAAGATATCCATGAAAGATTATGCCAAGGTTCCATACGTAAAAATGTACAAACACGCCTTATCTCATAATATATCAGATTTTGCTGTTGTTGTTGTTGTTGTTCTGAAATGTTATTGCGTTTGTTTGTTATTTTCTTGATGCAAAGCTCTTGCCCTTAGACTTTCCTTTTCAAGTGTGTAATATCAGCCAATTTGACCCCCCCCCCCCTCCCCCCATGGTTCTCGCCGTTTCCCGGCTTGCATGTAAGCTTACGGGCGGTGAGTTGGCTCAGTCGGTAGCGCGTTTGCCTCACGATACTAAAGACCCGGGTTCGAACCCGAGTCTGGACTGAGCAATGTTGAGTGTAAGCATGCCGTCCCCTCTAGCAAGAGGCAAAACACTCTGTCCCTCGGATAGGACATAAAATGGAGGTCCCGTGTGTGAGAGAGTCACAACTTATGCACGTAAAAGATCCCGCTTCATCCATTCGTCGCAAAGAACAGGGTGTTAAACCCGGTGAAGTGGTCAAGCCTCACATCCAACTGGACCCCATGGAAGACCAGCTCAGCGTAGTTGAATATGGGATATCCAGCCATCTTCTCAGATGGAAATTAAAAAAACAAACAAACAACCCCCACCCTCCATCCCCATCTCAGCCCCACAAAATGGAACAATCTCACTGAAAGTTCCAAACACATTTAATATAGCACTGCAGCTTTGTGGGAGTTAGCACCACATAAAGTGTTAAGCTGTAAAAAGCGGTGCAGAGCACGCAGGTTGAAAACGAGTTCAAGAAACATGAAAGCCTTTGAAGAAAAAGTCCTATGTTAATCAGGTTTCTGTTTGTTTGTTTGTTTGTTTGTTTTGGCGTTAACTGTTTCGTTGCAAGGCAATGTAGAAAGAATACGATTTATCTATTTAAATTATTACTTATTTAACCTTGTGTAATGTTTATTTATGCACTCAATTTCTGTAAAAAGTAATATACTGCTGTTGGAAATGGAAGAAAAAAATGAATTCAAATGTTAATTATGTAGATCATACTTCTCTAATATCCGTAATTTCAATATTGACCAAATGTCATTATACCGGTATATATATATATATATATATATATATATAGATGTTTACTTTTTACAAAGTGCAATAGCTTAATTGTGCTCATATCTTTTGCAATGTAAAGTGATAACTATGAATCATTTGAATTGAATCATATAGAGCGGTCATGAAGAGCGTCCTCATAAAGCCAATATTTGATCGTTTGAAAATTCTCAGTATTTATAATATGTGACATATATTAATGTGGATTATTTATGTTTTCATGTTCTCATGATATCCTTCCTGTACTATTAACAAATCATTTTAAGCTCAATAGCCAGGAGCATATATTATGTCATGTGTAACAAGAAACTGTTTTATCATTTTCCTTTTGTAAGATTAAGCTCTCATCAAAAGTCAAAGTTTTATAATGGACCAAAAATATGAAATGAGTTACCAGATACAATAAAATCAAGTCAGACTCTTACAATTTTTAAAACTCATCTCGAGCAGTATTTGAGGGATAGACAATCTTTAAAATAAATTTATTGCAGAAAATGTTTATATCAAGATTTATATTTTTGTTTAATGCGTAAATATTCGTTGTGTGTATAACTGTGTGCGTTTGTATGTGTGTCTATTTTTGTTGTTGCTGTTAGTAATTTTGATGTTAATATGTTGTCCATTTGGTACATGTTATAGGACTTGGCTTCATGTAAGGCTCTGCCTTCCTGTCAAGTTCCTAATGCTTCATAATTTTTGACGTTGATGTTTATGTTTTGTATCCATTGCAGACATGTCAGTAACTTGACGACATGAATCTGAATGTGTCTGTATTTTTAATATGCTATGTATTTTCTCTGTTTGTTTCTCTGGGCCCCATTTCACAAAAAAGTTGATATAATAGCAACTCTTGCTAGAATAGCAATTGTCATAGTAACGACAAGAATCCAGCTTCCTGATTGGCTGTTGCCATTGGATTTTATAAAGTATACTGAATAAATAAATCCTGAAATCCTGAAATCCGGAGGGGAGAGAGAGAGGGGAGGGGGGATGGCTAAGGGGGAGGCCCCTCGTATACGTTTGTTATGATACATTGTATTTGTGTCGTTTAGATTGCGGACGACCTCGTTTTGATTCGTTGCTTCTTCCAACATTTTGATTTGAATTCTGCCATCTCTTCGGTCCTGAAGACTAGCTTCAGACGGTAAGCTGATTGATACTGTACCAAACACAGACAGTATACTATTAGTAGCTGCAAAATTTCGCTTATTATGTGTAATAGCTGCGATGGCAACACGTCATCTTCATGTTCAGCTGTGAGAAACGAATATGGTATGCCAGCACTGTAGGTTGCCAACTCGTGTCATTATCAACATTCGTTCGATATATCAGATTGTTACACGAAAAAAACCGTTAATAGAAAGCTGACGTAAGCTTCCCCGATGAGTAATCATTCATCATTGCATTGTGATTTATCAGGTACATATTATCACGTCATCCTGACACTCTTCTATACAGAATGTGTGCTTTCCGAGTACGAATTTGCACCGACAAAGCATACACACATAAAAAGTACATTTTACAATAATTCACAAGTAAACAGATTGAGGACGATTGGATTTATTCTTTTTACAAATATTATTGTACAACTGATTTCGATTCGTCAAAAATTTCAAGCAATTTCATACAAAATTGTACAAGTTACAATACAGCAGCTTTCCCAATAGGCACACAAGACAGTGATATACAAAGGATTTAAGGAATGTTTATATAAATTAAGAATATAATGTAGCTAAATATAAAAAAAGTATCTGTGCTGACATGTAGTCATTACACAAACAGGAAACATTAAACACCACGAATCACGAAAAAAAAAAAAAACACCAAACAAACATCAACTGATTTCTTTCATTCCACGCACCATGGTGCCACCGTGGGCAGAGAGTAACTGCCACCGTGGGCAGAGAGTAACTTGTTTCGAGAGAATCCACTTGTGTCTGTTTATGACCGGTCGAAGAGCGTAAACGAAAATTACCACTTCCATATAATTAACGAGCATGTATTCTTGACCACTGAAGAATTTAAGTTCAGCTCAGCAGTCATGTGGCGCATGAGGCGTTTTACTGGATATCGCCTTACGTGGACTATAATCTGAAGACCCTATATTCCCAAAAATTATTAAAGCTCATTGCATGATACCATCTTCATATAGTAACGAGATCATATAATTTTCTAAATTCAAGTACATATCATAATAGCTCTATCTCAAACACAAAGACAACTACGTATGATACAAATTCTTAACGCCAGGGGCTTAAGAGATATACATATTATCATTACATTTTGCATTCATTTCATTTCATTCATTAACATCTCCACTGAGTAAAGAATAGTCATGTATGCCTCTGCCATATTAGCATATCTTCTTTCAATCAGAAAACAAGATTTAGGTACGTGTACATGAATGCAAGGCACAAAGAGGAAAATCATCATGATAATAATACATGAAATTATCAAAGAAAGTACTGTGAGTTCAATTATATGATAGCTGACTTGGCGAATTACCAGGTAGAAAAGATGTACACATAACAGAATATCAGCAAACAGACAAATAGAGTATAATTTTACAAACGCTTGTACATTGTTAGTGCAGTCTTATCGCTAGGAAATTAGAGAGATAAATATACAACCACGATTCGACAAAAAAAAAATAATCAATACACATACGGTCAAAATGCATATTTAGCAACTATAACATATACAAACACCCTCATACATACATACATACATACACCAGTACACAAATTTGCAGATTTGAGGTGATATAGTGGAAGTGTAAATACCGTTGAAACAAATTCGTATGCTGATGAATGGGCATAAAATTATACACACAAATGGGGTTGCTTTGGAGGGCATTGTAGAACTAAAACGCCCCACTGTTGAACGTTGCAGCAAAGACAAACAAAGTAACATAAAGATTTTAAAAAAAGTAAACACGTCACAATTATCACAGGTGATGAAAACGGCAGCATGAGAAAGGCTATTCCGTTCAGAAGTTATAACGTTTCTGATTTTGCTATAATATACCTCATTTTGGAAGCAAGGCTACCCCAGGGACGGTAGATAATGAGCATCATAATGCAATGCCCACATTAATATCATTCTCTCTCGTTACACACACACACACACACACACACACACACACACACATACGCACACACCCACGCATACACACCCACATACTCATACACGCGAAAAGAAACAAAATGATTTGGCATTTGTTTGTTGTTGTTTTTTTTTTTGGGGGGGGGGATAAGTTTAAAATTGTGATATACATGAGACATTACAAAATTTACATATAATGCAGGTGGACGACTGATATGTCACAATGATATCTAAATGTCTTTGCTAATTGCAGGAGACTCTTAAATTATAATTATTTGAGTAATCTTTCTTTTTTCAGAAAAACCCGTTGTTATGATTATATGCCCGTTTCTATGTGCGAAGGAGTCTTTAGTAGCAAATCGTCATTGGATCCTAACTTTAATTCTCACTCGCAGGATATAAACCCCGCAAAAAAGTCCTGCAATCCCAGTTTGATGTATCATATTTCTCTTGAAACTACATTATTTCATTCAAATGTGACATCATAAGAAAGCGGGAAGCCTGATTAATTTTCTTTACAACGACAACTCACTTGTTCACATTATGCATTCCTGGAATGCACACTATTATGACTGAGTATGAGGAAAGGTCAAATGTGAAATGTTGCAAAATAGAGGAAACGTGTTATGTCAAACAGTATAATTCTCGTTTGCTTGGTCGTTTCAGGGAAGGAATATGTTTGAAAAGAATGCATTGTGAGATTATCATTAGATTCCAGGCTTCATCCATGAATTAAAAACTGCAGTAGTATCTGCAGATTAAAATCAAACATAAAGGTTGACCAAACAGTCATCTAATGTCTAGGAAATGGGAGTTTTTGAAAGTGATGTCATTTCAGCATTGCTTATTCCAGTGGCCTTTTTTCATCAAAACTGTGCATTATCAGTAGCAGAATTGTTGAGACTTTTCACTTATGATCTGTCCCCATACTCAGCTGTTTTACACATTCCAAGAACACCCAATCATAGCAAGTGAGATGTCATTTTAAAGATAATTAATCAGGCTTTCTTATGATGTCATATTTAATGAAGATAATGCGGGTATAAGAAAAATATGATATATCAAACTTTAACTGCAGAACTTATTTTGAGGAGTCTATAACAAGGTTACATACAGAGGACCGTAAGAGCAATAATGAATTTCTATCAAAATATCATACACTGAAAAAAAAATCAATTCGCGCAGTATTTAAACGATGTGATTAAAACTCTTTGGAAACAAATAAACCACACCTAGACTGGTTTCCTGTAGTCTTGATTGTCTTGCCAATGATGATATGAATTCAACATGAATGACGGTGAGACTTAGAATGGCGACAAATAAAACCGAAACTTGAATATTTTTCGTAACCCCATCACCATCTTGCCACCTCGTGTTCATAAGACCACAAAAAAAAAAAATGAATATAGAAAGAAACAAAATAACATAAAATAAACAAAACAAAACAATATACTTCTGGTCATTAAAAACCCAGGAAACTCGTTTATATAATGATCATGTTTGAAACACGTGGTCTGAAATTTCTGAAGCCTAACTGTATCAGAATTACGACGGTCATTGATTTTTGTGGTTGCAGATATTATTGTACGCAATGAAATAATTTTGAAATTTAAACAAAACAATGAACTTAGAATGCACATATCAGGCAGTATCAGGTGGATTTAATGTTTTTGCTCACGCACCTCCCTACTGGAAAAAACACAGTGTCCCACAATGTGTCGTTTTCACATAGTTGACAATGTGAAAACGCTCGATTTTCACAGTGTGAAGATGATTTCACGCTGTGGTGTAATTTTTCACCGAGTGTTCACATAGTAATGCTTTCTTTCACACTGTAAATTGATGACTCACATTGTGTTCACACTGTTAAAACGCTCAAATTTAACAGTGTGAGAGATTTCACACTGTGTACACACTGTGTTTCTCACACTGTGGGACGCTGTGTTCTTTCCAGCATTGCTATTTAACAAGATAACCAGCTCATGGAATCTTGTTCAGTGAGTCTTTTGTCATTACCTCCGCGAAGGAAGTTATGGTTCTATTTTGCTGGCGCTTGTTTGTTTGTTTGATTGCTTGCTTGCTTGACAGTTAGGAATGATGATCAATAACACTGTGGACGGATTGTGGTGAAAATTTGTTGGATATGTTCCATTGTCATGATAGGAAAAGTTGATTAGTATTTTGATGGTGATCTAGATCATGGTTCGGATCAATGATTATTATCATCGTGTTTGAAAAGATATATATATATATATATATATATATATATATATATATATATATATTTGTTGGATATGTTCCATTGTCACGATAGGAAAAGTTGATTAGTATTTTGATGGTGATCTAGATCATGGTTCGGACCAATGATTATTATCATCGTGTTTGAAAAGATATATATATATATATATATATATATATATATATATATATATATATACGCAAACAGTTCTATATGGCATCAGTGACTTTTTTTGGCGGAGGTTCAAAGAGTACTTCTTTGTAAATACTTTCATTGCGGCATGCGTCAACGCAACCACACACTGGTTGAGCTTTTGATGTATACACAGAATCACAGTGACAATGATAACGATTCAACATATTTTTGTTTTGTTGGGGTTTTTTTTTGGTAGCCTCTTCCGTATAACCACTTTAGTAGTATAGTAGGGTGTGCCACTCTCCACTACCAAAGTACTGCTAATTATGTATAGCCACCCATACACCTTGGTCAGAGGGGACATAAAGGGTAAGAGCATCTTGTCTAATGATGTGTGCGGCGGACAGGATTCGAACCTATAGGATGCCCCGCTTAGTAGTCTATAGACATGACCACTAAACCACAATACAGTACTCAAATAGTGGTCCAGCGGATTGGAGATCTGGTCATGATATATATTCATTGCAAACAGGGCTACATTTATGTAATTGATAACTGCGCTCGAGGTATTTCTTGCCATGCCATGTCCCCCTACCCCTCCCCCTCTTGAATACTGAGTAGTCGTTTCTTGCTCATGAAAATGAGAAGATATGAAGGGCGCCCTCGTATACTGGAAGATATTCTTGACCTTGGCACAATAAGCAAAGTTACTATATTTATGTGTAATATAAATAGGAATATCCTTCCTTTACGCGAACATCACTTGGATCACAAATAAACTTCATAATATTCCAGATGATAATCTGTTCCCTTCTTTGACTGTTGGCATGATAATGATGCAGCTGCAGTATGTCACCCACGGACAGTCTGAAGTTCCCTCTCGATGCAGTCTGTTACCTGTGAACATAATTTGTGCTCCTCACGTGAGTTGTTGTACATCCAGTTTCACATCCGTATGCGAAAAATTTGAAATCCACGCCATTCCTCATCTGTCCTTAGATTGTACGCCAGTGTTTTGCCTGGGGGTGGGAGGGAACAACATAAACAATATAACAACCAGACTGACAAAAATTAAATAAAAATAGAAAGATCGTGGGTAAGAAGAAAAAGTCCTGCTCCGAGATAATCTCCTTTCTGTCTTTGCATTAAAACACTTCTACAATCAAATTGTTTGATTTTTCTTGAAAGATTCAAGCTCATTTCTCATCACGTTTGTGTTGATATGAATGAATATGAGATACATGGGAGCCTACAAATAGAAATGATGTGATACTGTCAAAACTTTTGATACTTAAAGGGGCATTAAAGACGATTTTCATAATTTCATATCACGTAGTACATACATCGACAACACCATGTATAGATTTGTGGAATTTATTGTGGTTCTTCAGCAGAGAAACAATACTTTGAAAAACCTGAAACAAATTACACTGAACAAGGACGATGACATAGGAGGTTCACATATTTCAGAAATGTAGCAGTGTAATTCCATTACAATACTGTTTGCTTGCGAGTTCACCTGCGTATAATCTATGCATGCCTTCTTCTTTTTTTTCTGCTTCCTTAAGCCCCAACTCATGCATTCTTATGGTGACTCTGCCATGTCATCATCCTTGATCATTGCAATTTGTTCTAAATTTTGAAAATGTTCTAATTCTTCATCCCAATTATCATAAATTCTGAAACTCTGTCCTCAGCATAGCCAATTTATAGTTGATCGAATGTAAAATTCTGAAAATCATCCGGAGGTCTCCATTAAATTGGGTGCACGTCACGAGTTCGACACCCACGAATCATACAGCCCACGATTCATACAGCTAATGAGTCATACAGACCACGAGGCATACAGCCAACGAGGCATGCAGCCCATGAGTTCGACACTAAGCAAATAAGACCCATGAGTCCGACACAAGGCAAAGAAGGCTCACGAGCTATGTAATATCGAACATGTGGGCCATTTGGGCCTAGTGTCGAACTCGTGGGCATTGTTTGCCTAGTGCCAAACTCGTGGGCCTTGTTTGCCTAATGTCGACTCATGAGTCTAATTTGCCGTGTGTCGAACTCATGGGCTGTATAACTCGTGGGCTGTATGACTCATGGACTTTTTTTGTTTTATGTAAGACTGAATATAGCTTCAATATTAATTTCGAAGAAGAAAATAATGGAGAGGTTTAAAGGTTTGCAAAATAATTCGTCCTAGTATTCACGAAGAAAAGTGAAGGGATTTATCTCTTATCGGTACAGAATAATGATATATATTTGTTATAGACATTACCGTGTATCTAGAAATCTCTCTCTTTTCACTTATTAACTTATAATCCGAACGGGGTGTTATTGCATAGGCGAATTTCTGCAGAGAGAGAAAGTAAAGGGGAAATGATGAAAATACATTAATCGACACATTGACAGCGTGTTCGTATATTCAACAATATTCACATGCAAGTAGAAGTGGTAGGAGTATCGATAAAATGACGATTGTGACGATACGATCAATCTGGTGTACTTTAGATTTCTTTATGGCAATTTTAAAAACAACATAAACAAGACACTGAATACATTGATACCTAAATGTTGTTTGAAAAAGTACAGCATAATCATGCAAAACCATATAAAACACAATCAATTACCACGTTCGTCATGATAACACAAATATATTTTATCACTTAGATATTATATAATTTCTGAACGACATTCACTGTTGTAACGAAGTGATAAACAGAAATTAAACAAAATGTGAACATAAGGTCAAAGTAAGGGAAATCGCCATTATTCGTATAGTTTGACTCAGTATAGGTGGCAACAACAGGAAACGAAAGGAGATTTTATAAGATAAAATTAATAAAAAAAAATATATAAGATATAAGATATAAGATTATTGTTACATACCTATATAATCATAATATAATTGTATCATATTATTATTATTATTACTATTATATTATATAACAAAAATATATAATAAAATTTTGTAAACACTTTATAATAAAAAAAAAACTCTGACATACATTGTAAAAAAACTATGTAAACATAAACGTGATTTTCTCGTGAGTTCTATCCTATCGTTTATATATTAAATCATTATAGTTGCAATGTTTCACGGACCTCTTTGAATCCCGAGCCGGGGGCCTTGATCACTTGCCACACGGCCACTGCGGGCACCAGCACCATGGAGGAGGCGGCCAGGAGCCAAGCCAGGACATTGCCCCACTTAGGGTACACGTACTCCTCGTACACCAGCGGCTGCGTCAGGACCAGGCTCGCGAAAAACATGGCCTTTAAGAAAAAAAAAACAATTGTAAAGAGAGATATGATGTTAACAGCACTTTGGAGAAAAAAAAAAAGGACCACACAAGCATGGCTTGTACATGATTTGTGTTGACAATTCTAAGTTCATACAGTTCAATTTATTTTCATATTTCCATTTTTTTTCTCAAGGAAATTACAAAATCATTAACATTAATCTAACCGATAAATAAAGAATACAACATGAATACACTCCATCATGAATATGAAAACCCTATTCACATTGCCGTTCCTCACGTCAGTTACAGCTTCCATTCGTTCAATTTCTACATTCAATTCAATTCAATTCAATTCTATAGTTTGTTTATTTCCATCATCAAAAAAAAGGAAAAGAAAACATGAATCAAAGCGGTACAAGTTGTCGAGTTGTCCTTCATTCGTCTGATAAGGACAGTTTTTTTTTTCGAATATGATATAAAGTATATGCACTAGTGATGTCATAAAAAACAATGTACACTTTGTCATGGTAACAAAAAAAAAAATAGTAATCATAACGACGGAAAACAGTGTTCCACAAAAAAGCCAAAATTGTAAGACGTGGAACATTCTGGATAATCTAACTCACCAGAATAAAAGTTGGCGACACGAATTTCCAACATATCCGCCAAGCGTAGCTGGGCAGGAAGCCAATCATCTCCTTGATTTCATGAGCAAATCGATTTACACCTGTGTATAAAAAAAAAAGACAAAGAAAAAAAAATGAAGACAAAGTAAAAACGCTGTATGGCTAAATTCGTTTCATTCGTAGAAGTAATGATCTCATGGGTATAGTTTATATTATTCAAGCCATGAACAGTCCCTCTTCAACACCTCCTATTGGCAATCAAACGCTCAATGGGATTACAACTTTATCTTTTCAATTCTGTCTTCCAGCGGCCGAGAGAAAAAAAAAATTGGTCAGTGGCGTCAATTATGTATTAGATAATCGTAAATATGACGACATAATTATGGCAAGCTACCTTATATAGAATGGTTATGTCTCACAGACATTGTTCAACTATACCTTGTTATTCACGTTGATAGCCACAGTGTTTTGATAACGGGTTATATTAATGTCAAAAGAATTAATCTTTTTAAAGATTTGCCTGACAAGTAAAAAGAGAGTCTACAAAGAAACAGTGTCAAAGGGGCAAAAAAAAAAGACTTAACACAACGAACAAATGCATGTAAGCTTTACAAAAAAGAAGAATGTGAAAATATTATACAGTATTACATTAGAGGCGAAGAAAAGGATTTTTATATGGAGAGTACAAATTGAATAAGGATGAGGATGGAAATGGAGGGTCCCACTAATAAGCAACGTTTGTACAATTTAAGATTACGCGAACAACGAAAATTTGTAATTCCCAAGCACCAAATTATGCGTTTACCATAGAACCAGGACACAGCTATCACTTCGATGCCGACGGCGAAGAGAATGGAGGCCGAGGCTGCGAACTCGCTCTCCAGGTGGAAGACGTAGATACCGCCGTAGGTGACGTCGATGAGTCCGAAGAGGAAGAAACTGATGACGACGACGAGGACGAGGAGCTCGCGTCGCTTCTTGAAGATGCGTGGATACATGTCAACCAACCCGGTAATGATGGCTTCGGTGCCGCCGAACTACAGAGGGCGCACAATAAATACAAGACGTTCAAAAAGTCGTAAATCGTTAAATATCGATCTTAGTACGGTACCGTGCATTTTTGGCTTAGGGCCGTTAAACGTATCCACGTCCAGATGAATCAGATCACGTGATTTCAAGGAATCTTATGAGATACAAAGAAATTAATCTAAAAAAAAAATGACAAGAAAGTAATTCTCGCTAATGCAATCGTGACCCATGTATCGAGATGATTATCATTACTATACGGAAAATGTCATCCATTTTGCCCGAGGTTAAAAGTAGTGTAGAGGAGCATGACTCCAACACCCGCCCTCTCCCATATAAATCAGTTTAGTGCCACCTTTTTCTCTTGGTCAAAATGATAACCTATACTGCCAGCCAGACGAAATCTGTAACAATTATTGCAATAATGTAACAATTATTGGAAACACAATGTGTATCTCAAACCTTAAAAGTCTTACAGCCTAAAGATACTTTGACTTCAACGATTTTTCTTTTTTAGATGACGTAACATAAACTGACCACGCAAAATACTAAAAGACAATTTTATCCCTTGTAAGTGGTAGTGAACTTAAATACAAAGGGGGTGGGGGGGGGGGGGGAGAAAGAAAAAAAAAGAAAAGGTAAGAGAAGGAAAGATAATAACAATTTCCAAGACGTAAAACCGTTTTGAGTCTATGATCGTTACATGAAACAATGAAAGAGATACTTGATTAGCTAATGACAGGATACATACCGAGCTGTCGAGGCCGAGTGTGATGAGCATGATATAGAAAATAACGGACCAGAAGGGCGCTCCAGGGAGGGTGGCGATGGCTTCGGGATAGACCGTGAATACTAGGCCAGGACCTAATGGGACCAATATTTGCAAAAGAATTATCGGCCAACCGCACTTCACGGGTCACTGAATACATCACGATTTATTGCTGTTTACCATTAGTATAATCTCCCTAATCACTTTTAAGCATTTTTTTTTCACCGCTTGCATCCAGAATATTTCAGATTTTTAAAAACTTTTATTTTGAGTAACTTTAAATCCTCAAGGATGCAAAAGTGAATTGAACCATTCAGACAGTGGAAATTATTTAAACCATCATTTTTCATTATTTATAGGGAAATTCACATAGTAATTTCAAATTTTGGCGGCCATTCTGGCAGCCATTACGGGGTCCATCATGAATATCTAAAATGCAAAAGTTGCATCATCCAGATTCGGATTCAGCACCCTCGAAATTGGGTTAAACCCTGCATCAACGTAAAACGTTTGGCGTTTGGCGTTGACGATAAAACACAGTTAGACCAAAAATCTGACTTTGGCACCCTTTGCAGACTACAGGGTAGTTTCAGAAAAAAAAAATACAGTACGTTTCTTTGCACGGAAACAGTGACCAGCAAAATGGGTTCTCTGACAAGCTACAGTAGAATAAATAGGTGGAATATTTCCATAGGTATCCTCTTTCGTTTCGTGCTCTTACCAACTGATATGAATTCTGCACTCTCATTAAAAGTAAAGTGAACAGTGTACGTGTCATCGTATAAGGTCCTGCAGGGTCTTTTTCATGATCCATGTCTCGGATCCATCATTATAAGAGCGTACTTTAAACACAAGTTCTTGAGAAAGGCCAGGTTTTGAAGTCTTCGAAAATCTTGACAGCTTTGATACAGTCTGTGAAATACATTCCAAGCTTCCGAGTCATGGAAGTCCTTTATTTTCGTGAAAGACTTCATTAAATTTTGTCAAAGTTGGTGTTATCTCATGTTTTCAACCTCACTCGTACGAAAACGAGTGAGGTTGTATGAAAACCTCGTATGAAAACCTCGATCGTATGAAAATCTCAATGGAGGCAGTAAGTGTACTCGAATGAAATAAAATCTGATTGTACATAATTACACAAAACTTGAAACATATCATAGTCAGGAAAGTGTACCGAGGCCTGAGATCATGTTTCAATATACTTGCCTTCCGTGGCTACTTCTGAAATGTCCTTTTGCGTCTTTTCGGCCAGGTAGCCCAAAATTGAAAATACTGCAAAGCCGGAGAAGAAACTCGTAAAGCAATTTGTGCAGCTCGTAAAGATGGCGTCCCTGGACAGGGAGGAGCAACAAGAAAACGGTCACTCGATTTTTAGTGAAGGGTATCGCTCTTTACACTCATCAACTAGATTCTATATCATGAACATGTCAAAGTGTATAAGCTGTTGTTTTTGTACGGTTTTCATGCACACTTTAACCTACTATTTGGATGAAAAAATAGGAAAACCAACTTGTGATGAAAGAAAAATGAGTTACCAAAACGTTTCGAACACACATCTAGTCTTGAACTAGAAGGGTAACTTTGTCAGAAGCCATCATAACGCAAAATCAGCTAAGTTGACTCTAAAATGTATAGTTAACGACACGAATTTTTCTTTTGCATCATTCTTTTCATTAGTTGCCGGAATTGCTCATCCTGCAAAAGTTGTTGTTGCTGTTTTTTTTTTTTCACTCAATGGCGCTATCTTTCCTCTTGCTAATGACGTACTAGGTAGACACTCGCAGTGTCTGATGTTGCGTCATTATTCGCGATAACCCATGACAACCGCAACCGAAACCAGGATAAAAAACAAAACAAAACAGAAAGACACATTAGATACTAAATCATGAACAAAACATGAACTCACCTATATACATTACTGTGGAATTTGTTGTAACTGGCGAACGCAATGTGTACGCCAAAGCCAGCACCAATGGAATAAAATATTTGGACTGCAGCATCAATCCAGACCTGCGTTTGTGATCGGAAATACACCCAACATGTTTCGTAATTACTTTTTATTCTTTCATTCATTTTGGTATTCCATCTCCAACAGAAACATTCAACGAGGATTTTCTTTTTACCCAAAACATAAATGCATAGACTTACATTAAACTGTACAATATTCATGATTAAATAATCAATGAATAACTAATAAGAAAAAAAAAACACCAAAAAATTACATCCCTGCTACGATTCCAAACTTCTACCTGTCACATTCCGCAAAATCGGATCCACAACTTTGCGTGGTCACGGTAGGATCCTGCATGTACTATAATAGCTTGTCTACTCTTTAATTGATTGAATCTTGATTGAAAAAAAAATGAAATGTAGATATCATGTTATTGTCGCACTTATATCATTGGGGGCAATAAAATATACATTATACGACATTCTATGATTTATTATTTTGACTGTCGTTAAATTTGTTGCAGTTTATAAGCTCTTTTATGATAAATGGTGATACAAATGTTGGACATTGATTTTGATGCTTTTTTTTTGGATGATTTTAAATGCTTTACTTGAATCATTAAGGGAATTAGCCTGCGAAATGTCACTTTTAGTCTTCAAAGCAAGATGAAGCGACACAACAACAACAACAACAACAAAACATTTTGGTATTAAAGGGGTAGTCAGAACAGAAGCAAGTAGGGCCTACAGCCAAGATGGTCCATAACCTGTATTCTTTAGCTGAATTTCCCAAAGCACATCGATTATTATTTTTCATAGTCATACCACAGTAGGTGACAAAGCAGGCAAATTAGGAAAGTCGAACGTAAATTAATATGCATTCAACAGGCATGCATATTTCTCACTATTTATGTCAAGAAATGCACAAATGCGTCTGAAAGGAATCTCATTTCAATTCAGCCTACGTAAAAAAAAAAGAAAAAGAAAAGAAAAGCGAACAGATAGCAACAAGAAATACACCTCGTATTCAACAGGAATAATGCTTTTTGTGCGCTATCAACTATGGAGGCTACAGACGCTCGGATTAACAGAGGGTGCATGCACCCTCACCTGTGCATTAGCAAGCTGGTTGAAGTCTGGCAGGAGGTAGAACTTGATGCCCGTACCGGCCCCGGGAAGCGTGGCGCCGCGAATGAGGAGGATGGTGAGAACAAAGTACGGCAGCGTGGCAGTCACCCACACCACCTGAAGACGAAGAAAATATCATGCATCCATCAGGACATAATTTAGTGAGAGCACAAGACCAGACACCTGTCCTCGGTAGTTTCAGCTGTTCACCTGGTTTGTCCTATTCGGTTTCCTTACACATTAAACCCTCACTTACAACATTTATTTAGGTGTACGTCAGGACCCACCTAACGAATTATACAGCCCACGAGTTTTACAGCCCATGGGTTCGACACCAATCAAATAAGGCCCATGAGTCCGACACTAGGCAAACAAGGGCCATGGGTTCGACACACTAAGGAAATTTAATGTCGGTCTCGTGGGCCGTTTTCGCTTAGTGTCGAACTCGCGGGCCAATTTTGCGTTAATAATGTCGATCTCGTGGGCCCTGTTTGTCTGGTGTCAAACTTGTGGGCCTTGTTTGCCCAGTGTCAAAGTCATGGGCTGTTTGACTCGTAGGCTGCATGACTCGTTGGTGTCCTTCTCGTGGGATGACCCCGTCTATTGTCTTGGACGGCAGACAGATGATTGTTTGTTTATTTGTGTTTTTAATACAAAGTGCAATGACATGCGATGTGGAAGAATGAACAATTCTTCTTCATCGATTTACTACTATTTTCCCGTCTTCTTATCATTCTCATTTTCATAATGATCATTGTGATCTTTATCATTCTAATACTGGATGAGTCATGTTAATCATTTTGCAATCATTCCTGTTCCACTATTACGGCTGGATGACATTCCAACATGAGATTTGTACCACTCGTACAGGAAGGCGTTTTGTATTGCTTGAAAGCAAGTTTAGGCGTTTAGGTACCTTTTGAAATTAGATAAATGATTTAACTGAGGCGCAATACACATCGCCCACGTGAAAGAAGGTTGAGAGAACCGCAAAGCTGAGGATATTTAGTTGCGAAAAATGCTCAGCGAGCGAAGTGCAACTTCAAATTTGAAAGTAAACGTCCAACGGATATTTTTGGAAATGTGCTTACACGTCGTCTACACCATTGTCTCTCCCCCCCCCCCCCCTCCCTCCTCCTCTCTATTCGTACATGTATTTATATCAAATACGTAAAGTGTACAGTCATTCGTGAAGAGATGTATACCTTACACTGTCAAGAGGTACTTCGCAAATATATATTATGGTCTCCGCGACCTCTTTTTGTGATAACCTTAACCAGCTCTCACAGACCAATGCAAACAAACTTGTCTAGAGGAAACATTCGAATCTCCGTCAGATAAGAGTCCGTACACTTTACCATTTATCATTCCCACACCCGGCAAAAGTTCCGATGTATTATTGTGAGGAACTGAATTGAAAGAGTTTTGGCCCTTGGGCACGAGGAGTGTGTGCTGGTGATTCAGGGTTCATGTGATATTCTGTACGTCTGTGACGTTAGTGTGTACTCTGGAAGGAAGGGTGATGTGTATGTATATGTTTGTCACTCTGTGTGTGTGTGTGTGTGTGCGTGTGTGTGTGTGGTTGTGTTTGCTGTGATATATCTATGTTTGTGCTACAATATCATCACTGTCTATGATTTTTGCTGATCTTTCTCCGTAGCCCAGTTTTAAGAGCTTTTCAAAACAGTTATCGCGAAAACGTCAGGGCATTTTTATGACCTCCCTGTTAAAAATGGTCCCCGAAAAAAAAAAAATGTTGCTCAGACATTATCCGGGTAACGTTTGCCAAATTTTACCCTAGCAATCTAGGGTAATTACCCTGACATTACCCCGACATTACCCCGACAACCCATGTGTTAAAACGCACTTGCGGTAACATTCCTTTGATACACTCAACGGGCATGTGTAATAGTCCAAAAAGAATGACACACCAGTGCGCACACATCGCTCTCCGATCACGTGCATGGATTGTAAGTAACCACACCCTCTTTGCACATGAACGGGAAGGTTGTTATACGGAAACTTACCTGGAGAAAGTTTTTGGTGTGAATCTGTTTAAACAGCATACCCCTCTCTCTCCCCTGCGGGTTTATTGCCCAATGCGAAGAGTTTTGTTATCTGGATGTTGTCCCGATGTTGTCGGGGTAAGGTCTGTTAAAATAGAACTTCAAACGTCAATGCTAATTTAAAAACCAAATTGTTTTGTCTGGGGGATCCCGTTGTCATTTCCTGATGTGCAATAAAATCACCTCCACCATCATCATCGTCATCATCATAATCCTCAGGTTCATACCTTTCCCGATGTCTTGACACCTTTCCATATCGAGAAGTAGAGGATGATCATGACCAGGAGGAGACAAAGAGGCAGTTGCCATGACAACCCAGCCAAATCGAACAGTCCGCTACTCTCGTGCCGCCTCAGCATCTCACGACTACAACGGAAAGGACAATACGTTCCATAAGTATTAAATGGTGGGAAAATATGTGTAGAACATATGACTATTGTGTATGTGTGAGTGTGTCTGTGTGTGTGTGTGTGTGTGCGTTAACACTGAGTGTGGAAGATGATTATTATTACTTTGCTTTGCAAGTATATACACGTTTTAACAAGGGCAAATGAACATATTTGGTGCTGACTTCATCTATTTTTCTTCTGTTTTCAGATACATTTCATGTAATGCGGTATCCATCAACATTCATAAATCTATGAGATTCTTTGGTTTGATCAGAAACATATTGCTAACACATGGGTGTCGATTGAATTCATCCTCAGAATCAAAATGTGACCGTAAAATCCATTGATGCACGATTATGATATAATATGATAACGATGTCAATCTGAACAATTCATATTTGTGATAATATTCTATGTTGGTATCGCTGCCTGAGAGAAGAGGAAGGGGAAAAATTCCCCACCATTTTCGGCAGTCTTTTATTTTTTGTGTGCCTTGTCTTGTTTAGCTTTCTTTGTTTTTGTTTTTGTTTGGTCATATCATGACCCACCAATAGATTCTAAATTAAATTGTACAATAAATAAATTTGAAGATTACGTAACTAATAAGGGAAGAAACAAACAAAAAAAAGTAATAACTTAACCCTGTTAAGATTCCAAACTGCTATTTCGAATTTGGCAAATCGGATCCACAAGTTTGTGTAGTGACGGTAGTATCCTGCATCTACTACAATAACCAATAACCAATCTGGGAATGTGCTTGTCATAACGAGCCATTATGATTCCAGATACAGTATGGTCTGGTACGTTGGTTTTGATCCGCTGCACACAAATGCTTGATTTCTTCGTCTCCCAGTATCACGATCTATTCACACGCATGTAGCCCCTCAGGAATAACTTACACAGAATACTTGATGTTTGAACAAGAAGAGGTTCTACTGAGCTAATACTGTTCCTTATAGGGAATGGTATATTCGCGTACATAATTATACAACAACCAAACAACCGGTAATAGGAGTGTGATGGCGTGGCCGGTGACAATTGCTCCGGTCTAAGTTTTCATCAAGGACTTAGGTTGGAGTTAGGGTTGTGATAGGGTTTGAGGTTTAGTTTGATTTGATGATTAAGATTAGGGTTAGAATTATATTTGTGGGCAGAATCTATGTTTGGCATATAGTGAAGATATTTCATAGGAGCAGTACTAAGTAATGTCACAGGAGCAATTAATGTCACGGAACCGTTTGGTGTGAGTGTGTGTACGAAGGAGATAGATCTTACTCAAAGTATTCCGTGGCAGGGGTCGATCCCGTGGACGCGTTGTGCCACATCAGCTCGCCCTCGATCTCCTTCCAGGTGGCGTTCATGGTCTCGTCGAAGCACCACTCAGTATTCCACGTGTTGCCGCAGTACCTCCACGGGAGAAACTTGGTGAAGCTTGCGAAGAGGTAGTAGAAAGACCAGGCGATGACCACGTTGTAGTAGAAGCCAACATACCACGCCATTAGCACCACGGCCCAGCCCACTCCTGATTAATCGAAGACACAAAAATTTTGAAGAAGAAGAAGAAGGAGGAGGAGTAGGAGCAGGAGGAGGAGGAGAAGAAGAAAGAGAAAAAAATAATTGAAAATATTATGTCTTAATTTTCGTCGCCAAAAGGTCGTTGTAAATGACTGCAGAACTCCGTGGCAATGGGGTCACGTTTGAGTTAAAACAATTAATGATACAAGTAATATTTTCCGACTAGGCATCTTTCCGGCACACGAGGCACAATATTGTGATATCGCCCCTAGTATCGAAACGGAATCATATCGCTGTGCTCTTGATATTCTGGCGGGTTCTTTAAAGTCTCATTAATCAACAAAAGATGGTTGGCTCTAGAGGAAGATTGTGATGACTTTAGTTACTTTAGTCGAGATTAAAATGTACAAAAATTCGAGAGTAAACCTATTTAATGATTTACTTAGCACCGTGACACATTTAATAAAGAAGGCTTACACTCTTGGCGCGAGTGTAACGAATGAAATAGATTTATCCTTTGCCAATACCAAGAACTGAAGAACGTGCATGGTTTCCATGGGTACACAGTCTAATTACGTCATAAGACGATTTACAACTGTTTTAGCGCTCCCGACTTTGACGTATTACCTCGAAAATCCGTTTCTCCCCTCACCCCCCCCCCTCTCTCTCTATCCCAGCTATCTCTTTTTGTTTTTCATCTAGACGGGCAATGGTATTGATCTGTTTATTTTGTCATGCCAGTTCTGAACAAGTGTTGGGGACACTCTCAATATGTGAGAAATCTATTTTTAGGGAAATAGACGGTTATATCTTCAAACCTATCCGGAAGTGTTGTAAATCTAATCGTCATTTGGTTTACCTCGTACAAACATTGCAGGGAAAAAATTCCACAAGGGTAACCGTTCGTAGAATAAACTGCATTATTCCTAAAAAGAAAGAAAAGCTATTTTCGTAGTGCAACAGTTTACGTGGGGGTATATAAATACAAATGTATATATAGATAGATAAATAATTGATAACTCTAACTCCACCTTAGGGAGACAGTGTATGGAAAAAGTACAGTTGTATATGGAGCGTTGTCAGATATATATATATATATATATATATATATATATATACATACACATACACAGACACACAGACACAGACACAGACACACAGACACACACACATAATATATATATATATATATATATATAATATATACACATATGTAAAGAGAATTTCACATAATAATTTCTTTTTTCTTTTTTTTTTTTGCAGGATAATGAATGAGCATTTGACTAACCTCCTTCATCTAAGGCGAGGGAAAATATAAGACCTTTAGCATATTATGTTGGTGATAAGTCCAAGTAATAGATACTTGTTATTATAAAAAAGGAAATTCTGTGCAATTTTCTTTATATTTTCTCAATATTGTTCAACTACTGTGACATCACCAACGCGATGATGGCTCGTTGATTTAACCAAAAACACTGAAATTACCATACTGACGACTGAGTAGGCCCATATTACATTTTAACGGATTGTTCAATTTCTTGCCTTCACTGATCTTTTTCTTTTCCTCACTACTAAAAATATACTGCATTCACTAAGTTTAAATCCATAAGTGTCTTTTGGCTGAATTTCCAAAGAATCTCTGACAGAAGACTAAACTGAATCCTGCCTTTAACAGGTTTAGACTCGACATATCACATGATATTACAAACAGTCGGAATCTTTCGTTTCGTTTAAAGTTTTTTCTCTTTTTTTTTCAATTTATATTCTGCACACATTGCCCTTAAAAAGTGATTTCAGGGTGTCAGGCTCGATTTGCACAATTAATAAAGAGAAGACAACGCATGTGCAAGAAAACAAACGATGGCTCATATATGACAAACCATAAGTCTTCGATGTGTTACTTGGTAAAACCAGTCACCCGATCCCTGGTAAAACTGTAACAGATGACACTTCTAATGCCGGCGAGAACTGAGTTGACGTAGGCGCTTCGTGTGAGGATGTTGCCTTTCCAATGATTCGGTAGTGCTTTATTCTGTCTCTCTTAGAAATATTAAATCATCTTCAAGTCAGTTGATTAAAGAAGAAAAATATTTTTCCATAGAAGCCAAGTATCAGCATTACGTCGAAAACTCTGCTCTCTTCTTGTTCATGATCAAAATGTTGTACAGTATATCTTTTATGTCATTCTGCAACTTTACGGCACTCGGTGATTTTGTTGCTATCCCGGTGCCCCGCGCAGAGTGTTGGTTATCAACCCTCATCGGCTTGACTCATCAAACAAAATTCGTCCACCACTTGCGCATGTGTGTGCAAGCCAACATTCCATGGGACAAGCGTTTAAAAAGAAAAACGTGCCTGAAAACAAAAGAAAACGAGCTGTTCGTCTCCCGAGGTTCGCGCCCCCTCTGCCGAGTTCGATTTGTCGTAGTAATTTGCTGCCATCATTCTTCTCAGCGCCCGATGCACACTTGCCATTTTGTTCCTTGCCCATTATTAAAGCCATTTCAACAACATGCCCCGTATTCTCAGCGGGATCTTCTAGAGGGATGAGAAAGTTCCAAAGAGTTACAGACACGAGGGATGTTAGACAGAAAAAGCATACCAGGTCTCCCCTCCCCCACTCCCCTTGGACAAACGCGAGACCCTAATAAGCATTGTGGATGGTAATTACCATAACAATGGTTCTCCAGTTTGCTGGAGAACCATCAATCTGTCACGTGTATAAACTTCGTGAACCATTTCGTGAGAGGAAATTGGGTGAATGACATACAACCCTGTGAAAGGACTACCATACTCCGTAGAGTTCATTTCTCCGCCATGGTACTTTCCCGATGATTTGGAGTACTTTGATCGTCAAGCTTCTTCCCAGCCCATCTGACTGCCATGACAAGCAGGATCCGAGTAACAACCTTAATTAAAGATTTGTTTATTTTTATTTATTTTTTTAAGGATTATTACATTTTCATTACAACGGTGCTTAATGTATTTAGGGACTGTCATGTACAGGCAAAAAAAAAAAAAAAACCACGAAATATGGGTGATGAACACGGACATCCATTCATGGTTATAACTGGGCACATCAGTTTTCTCATCAGTAAACCTGTTATACTGAACACCGTTACAGTTACTGTTAGTGCCACTATAATGCTACATTGAAGGGATGGCATAGTTATAGCTGAAACGGGGATTCAGATTTTAACTTTTTGCCGGACAATTAGAAACCACTTGTGAAATGTGAAAGAGCATACATAAAACAGGAATTCAAAGTTTATCTGATGAAAATCGGTTTTTAAATGGCTGGTATAAAAAAACAAAACAAAAAAAAAAACAAAAAAAAAAACAAACAAACAAAAAAAAAGTAAAACAAAGTGGTCCTATCAAAAGTTGGGTCACACCTTTCATTAGGACCTCTTTGTTTTTTGGATTTCTGAGCCATTTCAAAACCATTTTTCATCAAATAAACTTTGAATTCCTCTTAAAATTGTATGATTTCTTTTCATATTTCATAAGTGCTTTCTCATTATCTCACAAAAAAGGTTGGAAACCTGAAGTCCCATCTCAACCAAAACTAAACCATCCCTTCAATGTACATCCACGAACAGTGAGATTTCAGAGAGGCTGTGTATCTAAGTATAAGCCTTCATGTGTGTGAATGCGTGTGTGTGTGTTTACTTGCGTGTGTTTGCTTTGGGTGAGAAGTACAAAGGTAAATTATTATTCCATCCAAGTTCAGGCACAATCTACTCTTTGTGTTGTATGGATGTTTAAAACCAGTCAACCTCACTATGCCTGCGGTTATAGTTATCCCTGCTGGAAATAACACAATGTCCCACAGTGTAAGAACCACAGCGTGAATACAATGTGCACACAGTGTGATCACATTGTGAACATAGTGTGAAATCTTTTCACACTGTTAAATTCGAGCGTTTTAACAATGTGAACACAATGTGAGTCGTCAATTCACAGTTTGAAACAAAGCATCACTATAATGTGAACACTCTGTGAAAATCACACCACAGTGTGAAATCATCTTCACACTGTTAAATTCGAGCGTTTTCACATAATTGATTATATGAACACACTGTGAACACATTGTGGGACACTGTTCTTTCCAGTAGGGACGTTTTTTGTTATGATTTTATTATGTAGTTGGATAATAATGTATGTATCATTCTCCTGTGTCATATCAATCATGTTCCATACTACACTAAATTTTCCACGTAGTAACTCTCTGTCTTGGAATCGTTGAATAGAATCATGGCACAATACACATTAAAGTAATTGTAAAAGTAAGTGTGGATTGTACACGTGCATCAGTGTGAGGACATCAGGGAGGGGTGATTCTGTATCACTCCATCACTGCCAACGAGGCTGATGGTTTGCCTTCATCAAGTTAGTCAATCGAGTTCCTACGCGGGAAACGAGGTAATGTTGATAAATTGGTTCCTATGGAGAAACTGAGACGCACGTAGGCCTGCTGTTGCAGACTCTTTTGAAAAACTTCGAACGAAAGAGTTTAGATTACAATGCGTATTAGTTTGTGCCTTCCATCAAAATCAAATTGCGTTTCCTACATGATACTTAACAGCGTCCCTTTTCTCAGAAAAAAAAAAACCCACTAGTATATTATTTCACTTGATTTGAAACGCTGCAGATTAAGTGTAGACCCACCCCTCCGTAGGATCCCCACCCTGTCATGATTGATTTTCTCAGAATTTAGGGGATTGTTCAATTTTCGGCAATACGCAAATGAGGTCATCCAACCAACATCGATAGTTGCATGTATCATCAGCTGACTGCAATTGTGAATGATTTCTATTTCGACAATAATTTAGGCTACATGCGATATATTTGATAGACAACTTAAACAATATAAAGGAAAGTATATACGGGTAGTGATTAAATTGTAACGTCATGGTCCTCAAGACAGAAAAGCCGTCAGTGTATAATGGTGTATTTTACGAGGCACGTGGAAGTGTAAATACCTACCGGCAATTTCGTTTTTGTCTATTTCGTTTCCGTCTAAATTTATGTTTATAGATTTTTTTTTTTTTTATTAAATGAGTCCAGCCACGCCCCCTGGCTGAGGGATTTACGTCAAAAAAAGGAAACGAGGCAGTGTTCTTAGAAAATGTAGTTATTCGTCGTCACACTTTCTTGTCAAGTCGAGTTAACGCAATTCAGCAAGTAGTCGTTACAGTTGATCTGATTTTCTGCGTAATGCAGGGACGGATTCAGGAATTCCGTAAAGGGGGGGGGGGGGGGAGGACAGGAATTTATATTTCTGGCGCCACTTCCGGGTTTAATCAGCTGACACGAAAACGAAAAAAAAAAAACGGCCTTAACAGGTATTTTCTCATGCCACTTCTGGGTTAAATCGGCTGACAAGAAAAAAAAAAAGGCTAAAGCGCAATTTTCTCATAGCACTCATGCATACTTAAAAAAAAGAACAACAAATTAAAGGGGGCGCACTGGATGCGCCCCTTTATCTTTTCTTGTTTATTTCTTTTATCAAAAAAAAAAAGGGGGACCGTGCGCCCAGTGCCCCCCCCCCCCCCCTTAGATCCGCCACTGTAATGGTTGCACATGTATTCCAAGTGAACTGGGCGTTCTGTTTCATGTCAAGTGTATGCAGTCCTGAAATCGGGGGCAGTGGTCTTTATGCCTCTCATCTTATGTGTTGTCATTGTCGTGGTGATGCCAGACACGATTCATTTAATTTTGCAGCGACTATTCGCTGTGCGGTTTGCGGCTGGAACAGGAAAGTTCAGCGATCTCTCATTTCGAGAGAAAATCAATGGCAAAGATGAATTATGGACCATAACGAAGTTTAGCAGGCCAATGTCGCCGTAATATGTTCCTGCTTAACCAAGAAGCTATCCGGCTGCTTTTGGCGCTCCCTCGTGGCGATACCGGGCTCTCGTCGGCCCTGCCTCGGCGCTCCGGCCACTGTAGGGGAGCGTGGAGGAATGGTATTCACCGCGCCCCTGTCTAACCAGCCATTGAAATACAGACCATACTTCTGGGTAGTCGCGGGGCGAATTTTATGCAATTCGATTAGAGAATAATCTGGACAAAATTACGCGAATGTGATTGAATTGGCATTCTGGGACTCACATTTCTGCGGGTATGGCTCCCCGTAGAAATGAGTGAGTGCACGCGTACAGCCTGGACGTGCTTTTACCAGGTATTTGTGGTGCCACATTGTGATGAGAGGAACAACCATCTTGCAACATAGAAAAAAAAAATACATCGTGCACATCGATGAAAACTGACTGGAAACTAAAAGTATAAGTAAGTAAGTAGAAAGATGGATTAAAAAAAAGATAAAGCTCTGGAAGATGTAATCAAATGATGTAAATCGGAAACACATCATGTCAATACAAGACGGTGGGATGTCACGAACTCATGTGTCCCGATGACCTACAAAAGAATCTTTATCAATATGACTAATCTATAATCTTTTTTCAATCAATTATTGTAGTCTTGTAGTTACAACCAACCAATAATAAATGTTATATGAGTAGTATATTATGATATATATATATATATATATATATATATATATATATATATATATATATATATACAAACACACACACATATATATATATATATATATATATATATATATATATATATATATATATATATCAGTTAATATATCTTTATTCTTACAAACCAATGAGAGGCGTGAGATACGACATTATCGCCTTTTCTTTCAATCATAATTCATTATGATTGAAAGTGAAACTTTATATTTCATCACTTTCTTCCTTTTCGTTTTTTTTTTTTTACATGAAACTTCTGCACTTGCTTCAATTTCGAAAGTCTGAAAAAAAAAAGATTATATTCATCAACGTCAACGTGAACATGATTATATAGGAGATTGCGATTTAATCCTTTCTGTGCGAGGGCCAATGGACAGTATGCACAACGCTATGGTGTTTTTTTTTTTTTGTGTGTGTGTGTGTGTGCGTGTGCCAATCGTCACTCACAGTACTCAAAGGGTTAAAGACCGTCGTCGCCACATAAATGGTCGCAAATATCCAGGCACGATACGAAAGTTCTTATACTGAGATGGAGGCACGCTTTTCGTACAAATGAGTTCGAGATGTTGTAAACCTCCGTAATACATGCCACATCTGGTCAATGGAAGCTACGGGTTACATTGCAGTACTACTACTTCTTGTTTAAGTTGGCTTTAATGAAATATCATAGTGTAACCAAACTTACAGAGTGTTATAGAAGTTTCGCATATTCTCAGAAGAACCACTTATATGCACTATACAATAAGAAGATTATGCACTGATGTGACTATAACAGCTCATTAATTTGTTTGTGGAAAAAAATGTGACGGTCACTCTTTTTGTTAAGATTACATGTATGTATGTAGCTATTTTATCCCTTTCACCGTCCAAGTTATCATTCATTGCCAAGTTACGGCATGCACCCCACCCCCTCAAAACAACAACAACAGCAGCAGCAGCAGCAACAACAACAACAACAGCAGCAGCAGCAGCAACAACAGCAGCAGCAGCAGCAACAACGACAACAACAACAACAACAACAACAACAACAACACAAAACAACCACGCTAGGAAGGATACAATTCGGGACCATCCTTGATACAAGTTTGTGTGTTTCTTTTAGAAATTTAAGAAATTTAAGAAATTTAACGATGATTAATTTTGTCTGTAGACCTCCGTTCTACATGAGCACCTTGTTTTAAAGTTCAATCTTGAAAGACACTCTGCGTTCATTTTGCCTGATTAATTTATCTTCTTTTTAGAGTCATAAAGTAGAATGTTACTCTAAACAGCGAGTCGACATTTTCACCTCGTAATCCTCAGATATAATAGTTGGACAGAAGACAATCATCTTCCCTCGCTTGACATAGATATTGTTATCAACCCTGATAGTCTCATTCTAATCTGCCATTTCCCAATATTCATGGTTCGATGGTAAGCCTCAATCAACATGGTGTGAAGGAGAGCGCAAGGGAGTCATAGAAATAAATAGTTCATTCTATCACTGCATGGGGAGAATAATTATGCATCAGTATACATTTCTGGGAATCTTGCCCCTACTCTGATAGAGTCATTCCGATCTAGACTATAGAACATAGAGATAGGCTGGTGACGTTTCCGAGCGAAATCCTGGTCAATGACGCTATACGACTTGTGGATATATTCCCGATTGATTTGTATGTGCATGTTCAGGCCCGATGTCAGTTCTTGTTAACGGCAGAAATGGTTGGGGTTGGTGACCTGACAGGGCCATTCTCGCAGGGCCATGACTGTTCAACTGAACAGAGCACAATCTTCTAACATTTCGTAGAAATACGTTTGAGACAAGCAGCCGGTCTACATACGGCTCTGCGAGACAGGGTTTTGACGAATCGGTTAATGTAAGGGAATATTGCATGTCAGTTTGGAACAGTTGATCTTGACGAAAACATAAATCCCATATAGCATTTACAATCTGTGAAGCAAGAACTCGTACAGCCACACACACACACACACGCGCGCGCGCGCCCGCACACACGCACACACACACACACACACACACAAACAAACCTGAACAAACCCAAAACAATAAAAAAAAATGATTTTTTTGAGCAGGAAATATGGGACGACGCGACGTAAAATGCGATGAATATTATCTTTGACACAGAGGTGTGGTCATGGACTTACTAAAAAATATTAAAGGGAAATATGTAATTTGCAACGTTTCGCTTTTAAAGGGACTGTACAGTACCTACCGGTTGAGGCGAGGATTCAGGTTTATAACATTTTTTTTTTTTTTTTGGTGAGATAATGAGAGACCTCTCATGAAATATGAACGAGCATGTAATTTCAAGAAGGATTCAACATTTATTTGATGAAAATTGGCATTGAAATCGCTGAGATATCCAAAAAAAAAAAAAGTGATCCTAATAAAATTGACAGTCCACGACTTTTATTAGGATCTCTTTCTTTTTCCTTGTTTTTAGATATCTTAGTCATGTTGTAACCGATTTTCATCTAATAAACTTTTGATTCCTCTTAGAATTGTATGCTCTTCAACATTTCATAGAGTGGTTTCTAAATATCTCGCAAAACATTACAAGGTGAATCCTCACCTCAACCGGTCCTGTGCAGTCCCTTTAAGGATTTCCGCCAATTCTTAAGGAGGTTTGCATATCCCTAAAATGTCAGTGACAGAAGACATCAAAAGGAAAAATTAAAATCAAGTCTTGTCTGGATGTCGCGTCGATCCAGATGGCGGCAACATTTTGTGCGTGATCGATACAAACAAGGACAACCAGCGACAGTTAGAACAGGGTGAAATCACAAAGTGCACCTTGCTCGTGTACCCCGCAGACCCCCGGAGGATTCGGTCTGACCCAGTTGCACTATACTCCAATAATCATGGCGTAAAAAACGACACAGCATTGGAGCGGAGGCCTACACAGAGCATGTGATGTGGTAATGTTCAACCTGACGAGTACATATGTTCACTTTTTGGTATTAAGAGAAAGACGCACAAAAATATTTTTACCGGTATGTTTCACTTGTCTTTTCTCAAAGCCTGTTGCTGCTAGAGGCCTTTCTACGTCAACACATAAATTTACCTCACGTCCGACAGCATTCGGAGACTTAACAACAACTAAAAAAAAAAGCCATAATTATTAGGGAAATGTGGCATAGTGGAGAAGACTCCTGACTCCCAAATGAAGGACCCGAGTTCGAATCCCGTCAAGTGCTTTTAACCGCCATGTCCCTGTCAACCCAAGTGTATGAATTAGTTCCTGGCAACGATAGGGTAATAATCGACCATGCGAGGAAGCAACCAAGAAAACATCCTATTTGTACCGGTTGATGATTCTTTTTCTCATTATTTGCATGACGTCACGTTACATTTTCATCAGCAGGGGTCTAAGTTATCAAGCTCCAAAATAATTTGTACTTTGTTTGTAACCATGCCCCCGCAATGGGTATGTCATGTTACCTTTAGAGATTGAATCGGCTGATTGTCATGCGCTTTGATAAATCAGGGGGAAACACATTAAAAAGTCCTATTCGTCATTTCCCGATAACAGTTTTATCTAATATCTGAATAAGTGCCATGCCGATTTTGCTATATACTTTCGAGTGGAATACGGTAATTATGGAAGTGAACGTGAAGACACAATCGATCAAACAAGCGACATAACATACAGTCATAGACCCTGCTCATCGATATGATATACAGTGTACATCCATTTTCCCCTGTCAACGCTCCGCTGTTTCGTTGGCAATTTTCGCTGCCATCATGCACGCCGACTCGAGTTTAGAAGGAATACTGCGCACTTGGACTCTTGCTTGGTCTCTCGTCTGCATGGCAGGTCCGCGATCGATTATCGCTGCATGCGTTGATTTGTAAACCAATGTCATAAATGTCAAAATGCTGAGATTAATTCACTTCCAGCGGAGACCCATTCCCCGACGCCCGAGTCTGTCAGTATCAAATCTCTCCTTAGCAGGGAGAAGAAGCCTGGATGTCAACCCAACACCCTGGCAAATCAAGGATTGGACGGTGAAAGGTCACTGTACTGAAGAAGAAGACGTCCAAAACTTGTTTCTGCGTGACATCAAAGCACATGAAGACAATTTCCTCGGTGTGAATGAGTGAGGGTTAATTTTGGTTACATGTTATACGGACTCAAATTGAATTGTGTGGTGTGTGTTATATACTTTGACATCCTTTATCGTGAATAGAACCATTGATTTGTAGCATTTACGATTTACCAATCACATTGTTAGTCTAGATTAAACCAGACACGTAGGGGTCCAGGGGTGTTTTCTATGAAGGCCCTGTAAGTTTCTCTGTCTATAGATTTAACGTCAGCAAAGTGAAAAATAAAAGCTAAATGTTTTGTCCTAAACAGCAGATCCCAAGCTCGATTACTAGCCAGTGTGTGTGAGGACAATTTGCGATAGTTTGATGTCTTTCTCAAACAAGAAGGTGAGAAAAAGCAAAGTACCTGGAGATGCTGGCATAGGGATGATATGACCATCCGGACGAACAGTGTTGATATTAATGACGTTACGCTTCAATCAGAAAGGTCAGTATAATATAGTTATTTCTATTATCATCATTATTGTACATTTTATCATAAAGACTTTTATCATTATCGTTCTTATCATTATCGTGATTATTTGTACTTTCATCATCGTTATCATCTCATTTTGCTATCATGTGGATCATAACATCTTGTAGATACCTGCAAATACTGAAAACTGATTTCATGCGCTAAAAGCTCTCATAATACTCGCACTCTCCTGGATATTGTAGCACTTAAATTGATTCTGTATCTTAACTCTCTTGAAAAAATCCACATGAAGCCAGACTCGACATGAGTCACATGCACGTCCCTGTTTCTGTGTGATGGCGTCATCCCAGTTGTACTTCTCCTTTATTACATTTGCTTTCTACGTTCTATGGTATAACGTTACGCCGAAAGATAATATTGGGTCTGGTATGTATACGTTAAGGGGCAGCAGCCGACGCCAATATCGACAAAAAGTACTCATTAATCTCTTGGCTTAACCTCTGACCACGTATTGAACGGGGCTATTTTTGTCTCCAGAACTACTGTCTGAGGGATTTTCCGCAATGCAGCGAACGAAAATAGGAATATAGGGGTAAATGAACACATCAACTGTGATTTCCGTGACACTATATTGATACATTCTTGGGACCATGGTCTGGGCTAAAAATATCCCAAGACCAACGGGGCTCTCGAGAGAAACGTGAAAGTACTCTGTAAAGACGCGAAATAGGACGACGCATGCAGAAATGGCCCGAATTCATGGTTTAGGATTTCATGTATACTACATGCTTTACCCAGTGTCAGATGCAATGATATCCACATTCTTCACCAGTCCAATGTGTTTATCGACGTATAACATCATTGAACCAAGCTTGGGAACTATTTTTTCCTTCGTTCAGTTGCTGTTGTTATCTTAAAGTTTGGGCCAATGTCGCCGCCATCTTCATTTCTTCGTAATACGACAATTTTCGGTATTCGCGTTATCAGCCTTTTATAATCAAGTGTTGTGTCATAGTATAATGTGTTTTAGTAAAAGATGTGACAGTGGGAAAGTGGAATAGTAGAAGAAGAAGAACACGTGTATCATAATCATAGAAAAATAAGATATCATACCAAATGTGAGAAAGATGAGAAGCGTGGAAAGAATGAAAGAAGAAGCAGAAAACAAAAAATAAGAAGGACAAATAGGAGGAAATTGCATAGGCTGTGCTGACCTTCTTGACTAACGAGTATTGTATGAAAAGTTATCATAAGGGACCAGCCATTTTTTTTATGAAGATCAATAAAGAAGACATACCATTGGTACTTGTACATTTGGAAGATTGTCGTGTATTGTGATGTTTATTTATATTCTACTGGAAGCAATAATGAGGATCCGCTACCGCATGAAGTAACCTGATTACGCCAGTTTATATTCACTAAACACTGCATGTCGAACCGAAAGAAAAGGAGAAAGATTGTACTAATTTCTATATGCATGTTGAAGGTCGAAACACGAGATAACTCTGATTGAGCAAGACGATTTGAATTTAGAACAGGAAAGACTATAAAGGGAGAAAAGAACCATTATTTAACGGTAGAGGCATTTTGTATTGCGTTATGTCTTGCACGTAGAGGACCAGTGTGATACAGTACGGCAAAGGAATCTCTTTCAGACTGTAATGAACATTGATTTTTGTTGAGTTCTACACATCCGATTTCTTATATAATCGCCCTGAATTTGGGACCTAGGAGGGCCTATACTGTAGATATTAGATACAGGGAACCTCTAGAACCATAAATATTGGGGACCAAGGAATGTGGAGACCTACAATGCACAGACTCTTGGACAACAGTATCGTTAAAGGTCTGATGGGGTACTCATCAACCCCCTAGTGGAACCATGAATCTAGACTGCAAGGATGGCGAACTTTGATGGCACCATGAAGCTTGGTGCGAATCATGTCAACCATCAATTGCAGTAAAAGGCCTGACAATTACGCTCTGCTTCCATGAAGCTCGGGCGCAACACCAAAAATGGAAACATCCGATGGGAACCATGAGAGTTAAGCATAAAGACCATATTGTTTCTGATAAGAACCTCTGATTTGGGGCTCAACGATAGGTGAGTATTGGTGGAACCAAACAATCTAATGTGGAAGAACTGGTATAACCTCTTGTCAAAATTTGAATTTATGTATGGAATATGGAATAGTTGCCGCTGAGGGAACCTTTAATGCTATAAGGCAACACGACTGTAAATCTTTGGTGGAACAAATAATCTCCTGCCGCAAGGATGGTGTCATCTGAAGAACCATGAATCATCTGTGCATGCAGGGATGTTCTAAATTATAACTGTATTATGAATCTTGGGCATTTAAGGTAATAATCTCTGATGTAACCATGAATCTCATGTTCAAGGATTTGATAACAGTGGTGGGCATCAAATCCTATAACTTCCTTTTCCTGAAACCTTTGAAGGCTTCCATGGCGGTAGAACGATGGATGGTAGAAGGCTTAAAGGTGCACCACGTATTCTTTCTTGGGTATGTATGTGACCCTGAAAAGGACCTTCCCACTCCCGACGTTTCGGCAGGCATGTTCTAGCAGTTTTCAAGAGAATGCATGCAGCCAGGGCCACATACATACCCAAGAAAGAATACGTGGTGAACCGTTAAGCCTTCTACCACCCATTCTCTTTTCTTCTCACGTTTGCTCCTTGGAAATTGGCGTTTGCTAGTCGTAATATAAGGGTTTTGAGATGGAGACGAAGGAGGATGGACCGTGACGTTTCGCGAAAAATACTGCCCATAACAACAACATCAACAACAAGAAGAAAACGCTCTCGATGGAAGGGGCCGTAAGCTGGCTGGAACATGATTGTTGAACAGATGTGCCCTTTGTAAGGCAAAGTACTCTTGGGCATCGAGCCAAATTACTTACGAATGATCACATTGTGAAGTTGACTTTCTCTGGAGTTCAACGTTCACATCCAGTGTTTGCACTCGGAAACTTCGCTGGGGAGAAAGTGTCAGTCATGGGCGTGATGAAGCCTGTGTAGAATTGGTCTACACTTCGAAAGGGATAATGTCAAGGGGTATACCTGATCGTGTCTATAGCTGTGCTCTGTTGAAAATTAAGATCATTACGGCCCCAGACTGATGAAAGAGAATTTGAAAAATAAAAATAAAATAAAAGAGGTTCATCATATATCTTATATCAAAAATAAGGTGCGCAGTAACGAACCTACGGAATAACGAACCATATTTCGTTTTCACATGAATGAACCTTGGGAATAACGAAGCTAATTTCATTTTCGGATTAAAGGAACCTTCCGAAAAACCCGAACCTCATTTCATTTTCGAATAAATGAACCTTCGTAATAGGAACCTAGGGCAACCTTTGGAATATCGAACTGTAACCGGTTAAATGAGGAGCAAAATAATGCTGCGTTTCAATAGCGCTATGATCATTATTAGATATCGTTATAACTGGAAAATGTTTATCACATGACCTTATAATTATGGTTTTACACTATGTAATAGTGCGTGATGTAGAAAGTATACTGTACTAAATATGTTTGGCATATCACGTGATGCCGATATGATTATTGCACAACACTCACACTATCTTATAAAACACACTATTCATTTGGATCTCAACGACATTACACACCGTATTTCTATAATTGATAAAGAGAAATATATATTTGAGCCATGAAGAACATAAGAATATGTGAATTGATCATTGCACAATGATTACAGGCACTGACATAGTTGATTTCACAATGGAGAGCACTATAAAAGAGTGAGTTTTCAGAAAATTCTGGGGATGTTTCACAAAGAATTAAGGTCGAACGTAAAAATTAAATCAATCTAAGGATTATGGTATGCCACTGGCTTCCATGTTTATGCAGTTGTATCTAATGTTTTCGGAATTCAATTCAACTTGTTATCAATACTTACCGACAAATTCCATTGTAATTTATCTTATTTTTCATAAGTCTCCAAAACTGTCAATTTCAAAAGGAAGTTAGAATACCACTGCAAAGCTTGCATAGCATACCATTATTTTAAGTTAATCTTAACTGTAAAGATCAACTTAGCCCAAGATAGCCTCCTCAGTGTGAGCACTGTCCTCGTAGAGCTGGGGTGTGGTTATTACTACCCGAGTACCGCTAGCATACGACTGTGTAGACCTGAGACAGGAGGGACCTACATATTGGCTAGTTGCAGTTGGATATTGTTTACGCTTCGGAAAAGAACCAAACAATTTCTGTGAAGAGTACAAGGGGTGTTTCAAAATGGTTTTAATGACATCATTTAAGTAATTCGAAGAAACGAAACGAAACCAATCTCTGGTTATCATTCAATAAAATGCACCAAAAACCGTCGCGTCAATACTAAAATGATAGACTGAACTTCTGTTCTGCGCAGACAACAGCCTAGCCAGAGGAGTTTGTGACGCGGTGTTGTGGGATGGGAACACAACACACGGGCGGATCCAGGAATCCCGTAAAGAGGGGGCGCCTTTACAAAATTAAATGGGGGGGCGCACGCGCCCTCGCATTTTCTCTTTTCATTTCTTTTGTTTTAACAGAAAGTAAAGGGGCGCGCGCCCGGTGCGTCCCCGCCTGGATCCGCCACTGCAACAGGTTACTGTGCTTCTAAGATGGCTCAATGTGCATCCCCGGAGGCTCTGCGCTCGGCAAAACATACCTGCCACTCCGAGTCTGTAACGAAGTACGTCATAATAATGACAACCAAGTGACCCCGGCATATCTTCGGTGGATGAACACTTATAACCAATGGCCAGCTCGCTTCGCTCTGGAAACTCGCCAACATGAAAATTTGTTGTGTTGCCACCAGTGACTCTGTGTAAATGTGTCATCCATTTCCACTTGGAAGGAGGCATGCAGACCACATGTCCGTCACTTTTTCTTTCTCGAACAGGTGTATTTACCAAGCGGGAGGATATCCACTTGAAATAGGAACAATATTCCTAGCGGAGGTCATTAGAAACATGATCATAGAACTAATATTATGATTGAAAATGAACAAGGCACTAAAATGAAGCTCCTCAAAATTTCCGGAAGAAAGTAAAAAAATATGATTATTAAAACTCATGCATACAACGGTAAGCCTCTAGAATCAATCGAAAATAAATTATAACTTGTGTTTGAGAGCATATATATCATGAGCGACAAAAAAAAAAAATAGGAACATCTCCGCCGCTTTTGTTTTTATCAAGAGGACCCTACAAATAAAGTGAACGTCTTCAAAGATACATCTTCACTCAAAACCGGGAGGTATCCCTCATAGTGAAAACTATTTTGAACACGTGCCAGTATCTAAACGGTTGCAATTTGGAACTGGAAAATCGCTGCAATAAATTTTGCGCAAAGAGATGAGTTTGATATTTTCAGCTTCACAGAGAATCAGTAAATCAGAACGTTTCTATTGTGCCTTGGCAGGGTTGCCAATAGAAACATCTCATCACATGACATAAACATCTGGCGCCTCACCACCCTATTATATTCCCCACAAATATACACACACAGACACAATACACTTAACTCAAACATGTGTCACCAATTGTGTCTCCTTACACTTTGCAATACTTAATGTTTGATATACCTTCAAGTCATCTTACATAGTTCTCTGACCTGTCCCCCATTCAACATGTACATCAGCCTATTACCCGGCGACCGTATTTCAGGCCTACAGTATATTTGTGGCTTTACGCTGCACAGAAAGGGACTTTCTCAAGTTGTTGCCACTATGTGCATCCTGACTTGATGTCATTTGATGTCATCCTGTATTGAGTACCAAAGTGTGATGTCATAGAGTCATCCGTTGCCATGGAAACTGGTTCTAAACAACCTCACCCGAGTGTTTATGCGCGCACCTGGTTCTGACCTGAGCTAAAACAAAAGATCGTGACATCATCACTTCGGTACCCTAGAGTTCCCTGACTTCCATTGTCCCCCCCCCCCCCCCCGTACGTATATCATCCCATCCTGACTTCCATTGACCCCCCCCCCCCGCCCCGTACGTAAAATGTATATTATCCAATCCATGGCGGCAGTAATGTATTCTGCCCGAAAAGTTGTGTCTTTGTTGTTGTTTTCAGTTTAGTTTACAGTTTCGGATTAGTCTTTTCTTAGAACACATAGATCAGAATTGCTTTTGGGTTTGCATCTTGAGAAAGTTTACCCACAATCTCCTGCTGCCCACAACGCTATGCTTCGTGCCTTCATTGATTATAGTCCAATGCCAGTCTACAGGTCTACGAGGGTGTGAAGGGTTCTAGGTCTCACGGGTTTAGATAAACAGAGTTGACTTTCTTGAAGAAATTATACTGAAATAAATCGATTGAAAATTTGTAGAAATCAACAAATTATATCCTTCTTGTCATACAGTGTCATATTAAGAAGTTCAGCTAGACACGAAGAATGATACATATGAATTGCATTGAATCTTTCTAATGTTTTAGATTTTCTTCTGTTTCACTTTTTCAATTCTATAACACACGTTTTTGTGAAAAAGTATATGCTAGGTTCGGGGCTAATATGACGAAGAAAAATGTCTTGGAAGAAACCGTCCGCCCCTCACGTTACATCGCGAAGTCACATTCGGCTGATCGCTTGACGATAATTGTTTTCATGTATCGGGGGCAACCACATGCATGACAACTATGATAAATCTGTTTTGCCATCAGACCAAGAACGTAAACAACCGGAAAGTTATGACGCAAAATACCATGTTCAATGGAACTCGATTATCATTTTGTTGGATGGCAGATTGCACTCACCATTACTCACTTTGTGGTTGAGTGCGGTGAAAATGATGTAAATAGTCTTTATGATATCATTTACACGACAACAGCGTCAATAGATGTATTAGAAAGTGAGCTGTCACGTGGTGGACCTATCACGTGACGACAGCCTTATAATGTCGCCAAACATCGATTACCTGATTTTGGCGTTTTCACATTTAAGAGATACTATGTTCTCCAATAATAATTCGTCTCAATTTATTTGCAAAAACCTGCCCCAGAAAGAGACAGAAATCCCGTAACGAGACTACCACAATTATTGTTGAGACGGTGGAGCTTCCGCTAAATTAGGCAACGAAACACAGTCCGTCAATTCAAAACGACACTTGCATGTTTCGTGAAAAAAAAATAGAGTTTCAAACCTTGAAAGCATTCTTAAACGCAGAAATTCGAATAAGCAGTTGTTTCGATGTCAGACCTTTGATTTGGTAATTGATATCTAATAAACTTAGTATTCAATATCAAATTTCGTTATCTTCCAACCAAATCAAATGGCAAATATATAGCATTACATTTGAACTAACTAAATGCTTTAACTCTAAGCAGGAACCGCTGCGGCTCACTGGTTAATACCACGGATTCTCAATCGCACAGTCCCAGGTTCGATCAGGGAGGTTTTCGTCTCAACTCCCTAGTTCGATCGAGTCCACTGGTTGTGTCCCCATTGCAGGCAAATAAAGGCACTTTATCGTTATTGCCTTATCTGCAAATTTGTACAGCCGGCGACATTGTCAGGCATGTACAGCCGTCAGTCCCGTGGTAGGCTATACTCAAGCCAATTAAAGCCACTATTTACCATTTGAAGATGAAAAAAAAAAGACCCAGCTTCAGTGTTTCAAAATAGATATAAAATATTAGTTAGGGAAAGGAACAACAAATGTAAAAATGTTAATCGGTATAATCAATGTTGTAAGTACTGTTAGATACGCAAAATGTGAGCAATAGTTTCAACATGTGAACAATCGTTTCTAGAATAAACCGTCTATAGTAACAGTTAGGGTTTATTGAGAAAATTAGTGATGTCTCCTTGTATTTGTGGCTTTACTTCAAAAATGTTTAAATGGTATAGGATGTTTTGTGATACAGCTGAACTATACATTGTACGTATGCATCAAAATGTGATAACTCAAACATTTTTTTTTTTAAATCACTGCTCCCAACAGTAAACAGTGGCTTTAAGATATGCCCAGAGGCAAACACACAGATATATGTATAAGTGATCTAGTAATTGGTTCATGGGATGAGTGCTGTGAAGACACGTTACCATATAATAGTAACTTACCTTGAAAGAGCGGGCATATCTTCCAGACACTGATGGCACCTGCCCTGTGGTACTGTCCCAGCGAGAGCTCCATGTAGAGTAATGGGATACCACCGATGAACAGAAATATGACGTAAGGGATGAGAAACGCACCTTTTGAAAAGATATCAAACAGAGAAACATTGATTAGATCATCAGACGCCTATCATATTTACATAGAAAATGTCATTCAAAGCTTTTAATTTCTGTCATTTTAATCAACATAAAAACGAAAGTTTGTTGACAGTTCCAAGTGCATGGGAGACTTCTGACGATAAAATTTCATCATATTGACGTATCAAGCTACGTAGTATTCTGATAATACAATGTAATATTCATAATGTAGATACTGACAGATATCACTATTTGTATGTGAAACATTAAGTTTCCATAAAGTTTTTTTTTTCTTATAAGTTTCCATCCTTCATAAACACGTCACTGTTTGCTGTTAGATATAAGGAATTTGCATTAAAGGGGAGAGGGGATGTATTTCTAGGTTTGTTACCCTGTTTGAAAATATGAGATGGCATGTTATATCTTAATCTTTCTTTTTCGGGGGGGGGGGGTACCATACTTTGGTTTGGACTGTGTCACAGCAATACATGTCATGCACATATATGTTTATGTTTGAGACGCAGCGCATGTATTTTGAATAGGATTTGAAATAGAAATCATGATATTGAATTTCTACTCGCGACAGCCTACCGGTCACACGTCGTTTTTCGCGGTCATTGACACACCTAACACATACATGTAGTTGCTAGGTTATCAAACTCACTCGAAATGCAGCTATCCCATGAGCGGGCGTCAAGCAGGGCTCACCCCTAGAAGTATCCCTCTAGCGATTCGCAGTTCGTGCACGGCGCAAAGTTCGGGGTAGAATTAGGTCAGTCGGGAACC
Source organism: Diadema setosum (assembly GCA_033980235.1). Taxonomy (NCBI): domain Eukaryota; kingdom Metazoa; phylum Echinodermata; class Echinoidea; order Diadematoida; family Diadematidae; genus Diadema; species Diadema setosum. The sequence goes on along the minus strand of CM067066.1, from coordinate 33,024,195 downwards.
TATGCTGTACTTCATCGTTTTGCAGTACTTCTGTGCGTTTATTTATTTATTTATTTATTTATTTATTTATTTATTTATTTATTTATTTATTTATTTATGTATTTATGTATTTATTTATTTATTTATCTATTTATTCATTCATTCATTCATTCATTTGTTTTTAAACAGCATTAGAACATTCGTTTTTAATCAGTTCCTGGATAAAGTTTGACGTTTTGAGAAAGGAAAAAGAGAAGCACCCAATAACCTTTTCGATTGACACGGTATGTAATTTTTACAACAGCAATCCCAGCGTGTCAAGCTGTAATCTTTAGAGTGAAATTTATCTTCATTCCACAGCTATTAGATTGACTAATAATCATTATTCGATGAGATCTTTTACGGCTGGACATGATACTCAATCATCTTGAGGTCAAGAAAGGCGTCTTACTTATTTTTCATGCTTGTCTACACCGAATGCTTGTAATTTCATTTTATAGCTCTCTCAGGGTGGGATATATTATGTTCACCATGAGAGTGGCGGATTCACTCTAAGAATATAGAAAAGCACTGAACAGGTAAACAGAGGAATAACCACATTGGTAACATTAAGTTTTATGTCCGTTTTTACGTCGCCGTATATTATGTCACCTTAGACTTGACGAGCTATTTTGAGCGGGAAAGCAAACAAGATCTGTGAACTCTCACTTACTCTCTCTGTCTCTCTTTAATCTTCATGTCCATTTTTTCATGTTAACTCTATGTGATTCTCGTCTCAGAAATGAAAAAAGAAAAGTTCATTTACCTTAGCATGATCCTCCCATGCATCGTGTTGTGTATCTTGGCCGATCATGAATCAAGCAAGACCAGGTTAAAACATATTTGGTCGTAAAAAAAAAAACCACAAACAAACAAAAAAACAAGATGCAACTGAGAAATGTCAACTTTTCTGGGTTTCATTGCTCACTACGGTATATCATTAAAGAGGGGTGTATGTATACGAAGTAGATTAGCAGCAGGGAAAATGGATGTGACAAGAAAAAAAAAAACAGTAAGATGGTCTTTAGTTTGGGGTCGTACTGGCAGATTTACTAAAAACAAGAAAATGCAAAGCTTAAAGGGATCGTACAGTTTTGGTTGAGACCTAATTTCAGGTTTCTAACATTTTTTTTTTTCGCTGAGATAATGAGAAACCTCTTATGAAATATGAAAGAGCATGGCTGATTGTAATTCCATGAAGATTTCAACGTTTAGGGCAAATATTTTGATGAAAATTGGTTTTTGAAATGGCTGGGATATCCAAAACAGAGCTATTCTAATGAAGGGTGGGACTCACCTTTTATTACGATCGCTTTGTTTTACTTGGTTTTTGGATGTTCCAGTCATTCCAAAATCGATTTTTATCAAATAATCTTTGAATTCCTCTTAAAATGGTATGCTCTGAACTATTTCGTAAGTGTTTTCCTGTGTATCTCGCAAAAACTTAAAAGCCCAATTGTCATCTCCATCAATACCGTACCATCCCTTTAATTAAAGGGGGGCTCTTCTCCATTTTCAACGGGATGTACAGTAGACCACAAAAGCGAAGACAAATAAGAACTATGGAAGTTACATCAGATTCCTACAAAAACAAATTAATGGCAAGCTATGGTTTAGCACGCTCCGACGACATAATGATATTGATCTCAAGCACATACAATTATGCAAGTCAGTGAGGGGGGGGGGGGGGGGTCATCATTGATATAGCATGTCATAATATTTCAATCCAAGCAAAGGTCAAATTAACAGAATTACACAACCCAGCGGCAAATCCTAATGTCATTGTTGCTCTCTAACATAGTTTCGATGTAATGTATTTCTTGTTTGTAATGTATGATATCAGTTTGAATATACTCTCTTAATTTATTTGTATCATGTCAGGGCAATTACCCCACGACGGCAATTACCCCCCCCCCCCCCGGCTAGATACTATAGTGATAAGGATAGAGTGAAGATTAGAGTTATGGGTTAGGTTTAGGATTAGGATTAGGATTAGGGTTAGGGTAAGGAGAAGGGTCCAGGGTAATTGCCCAGAGGGTAATTGCCCTAGACCCGATTTGTGCCATCGTCTGTTCTTCGAGCCGGTTTGAATAATATACCTTCTTCCATGTGCTTTTTCTCGTTCTCTGTCTTGTGAAGTGAGCTATAGGGCCTACCTTCTAATCAAATTTTCATTGTAATGACACAATGGTGATGAATTAATTATAATTCCTTTTAACTGTTTGCATTTTTTATGATAATCTATTTTTGTCTCACAAGCACCTTTTATTGTATTCTAATCTTAATTTTTACTTACGGTACGCCATTACAGTAATTACACAGTTAATGTATATGTTTGTATTTTTTTAATAATTCACTTCGTCTATGTTTATTCCTGTATACTAGTCTCGTATCTTTTTAAAATTGTATTGTGTGTGTGTGTATGTGTATTATACTTGGATGTGATTTTTATGAAGTCTATTGTTTTCCAGTGTCTATCATGTATTTGTACACAGGGCTCCCTAGAATTGGAAAGCAGTTGAGAAACTGAGGGGGCTACCATGTTTAAATACGACAGAATAAATATAAATGAATAAATAAAGAAATAAGTGTTGACAATACAGGGATCAAAGCATTGCTCTATTCAAGTACAAACAAACAAATAAACAAACCAAAACCTCGTGAATGCATTTTCCCTATTGACACAATCTAAATAGTATAAATTAAATTAAATTAAATGCAAGTTTGACAATATCAAAGCGTTCTGCCAAATACGGGGGCACCAACTAAATGGCGATGCATGTGAAAACAGAATCCCTCAAAAGAAATCTTATCACCAGGATAGACAAGCATCAAAATCCAGCAAGTTTGACCCGTCTCCTTGTTGCTGTTCATCCTTAAATCATGTAAGCACGGGTTATTCCAAACCCAATTTCAACTTCTAATCTAAAACATCTACAAAGTAAAGATTACAGACGTGCACGTTCATGTGCGTACTACTATTTCATACAGTAGGTTCAGCTGTTTCATCTTTGCTTCAATGATTCAGACAATGTCATAGTTTCTAGTTGAATTAAGTCACAGATACTTATCAACTTTCCCCCATTTCAACTCTTGCATTTTCCAATCGTAATTTCCTGTCATTGTACTGATCTCTTCTTTCCAATACGAGTGAGTGCGTCAGATGACCAAACTAAAAACGTCGCAAAACGCACCAATGAATGTCTCGATCATCTCAGTTGGATGATAACGGAGTTTGTGTCAACCTTTAATATAAAGAGCATCTCAATTCGATTTATATGAGCAAAACGTGATAAAATGTGCACCGGGACTTTGACGTACGCTGCGCCGTTTTACGGAGTGATCGGGTGACGGGCGGAATATAGTGACACTTGCTCTCGTATTACGCCTCACGACAGCTTCTTGACTTTCTCAGTACAAACAATTATTGTTTATCGCGACATAAAATGACGGGAGTTCCAGTCCACTTTCTCTCAAAAAAATATTGGCCGGGAGAATGTGACACCTTTAAATCTTTGACATTTACCGGACTCGTCAATCATGCTGGTCGTTGTTGACATAGGAGGTTGTGTTAAGGAAATACATGGACGTATTAAACAAAGAATATATACCCACGATCATGTTCTGATTTGTGAATATGTGTACTTGATGCCTTAAGTCTACTGTTTTCTTTTAAATGTCTTGCATTAAGGAATACAACAATTCTGGAATCCTGCAGTAATTTAATTTTTGTAAGGCCACAAAGGAATAAGAACTGCTTGCTCAGGAAGAGTAAAAAAGATGAGAAAAGAGGAGGGGAAAAGAAGAAGAAAAAGATGCGGAGGAATGAGAGGAGAAAGGAGAAGAGGAGTTAGAGGAGGATGCAGAGGAAGAGGAAAAGGGTTTAAAAAGCTCTATAATGAGTTCATTGAGCATGACACACAAACATATAACGCCTAGCCTATATAAAGTTGCTGATATCAATTTGCTTAATTATGATGATAAAAGTCAGCATATTGTAACTTCAAGAATACTGTTTTCATGTACGTCAATGAATTGCATGAGTGAAAAGACATTGATAGAATATTATTCATTATTTGTTTATTAGCATATATTTATTCATTTATCTATAAACCTAGAATTTTGTGTTTGTCTTTGGACATATTTTATTTCAAGTGGCTTGAGTATCTACCACAGACATTCAGATGGGACCACCTTTCGAGAGGTGTCGCTATTCAATCCGCTCAAGCAAAACTTCAAAGACCACGCCCGATCTGGAATCGTACCCTTCAGGCCAGGTGAGAGGGAGAAGAGAGGGGGGGGGGGGATGAGGTCATATGTATGTATGTATAACATATTTATAGCAGTGGCGGATCAAGGGGGCGCCCCAGTCTCGCTTATAAAATAAAAGAAATAAAAAGAAAAAAAATAAAAGGCGGCGCGTGCGCCCCCTTTAATATCTTTAAGAAACCGCTTTTGTCAGCCGATTGCTTGCTCGTCAATCGTGGCACCAGAAATACCATTTGCGCCCCCCCCCCCCCCCCCCCCTTTACGGAATTTCTGGATCCGCCCCTATTAGATCTTTAATAATGTAAGAACAATCGGATCATGTATGTGACGAAGGAAGCCTTTTCCTATACTCCAAGGATTTTACATTCCGAAGGCAAATTAATCTTTAAAAAAATGATGGATTAAACATATTATTTTTTTTTAAATGACGTATGCTACTTTGCTACTTTGAAAGATGAGAAACCTGAAACGTTCATTTCTTGACTCGCATTCTAAGTACTTCCCAATACTAAATAGACTCTCAATATCCCTGGTAAATCTCACTCTCCCTGTTTTCAAGTCTCATGGCTGTAAGTGGGAACTTGTGATGCTTACTATACAAAAGTATTCATAGGAAATCTGTTGGCATTCTCTTGGGATCACAAACTTCTTTCTTTTAAACAATCCATTGTACTATACTGGTATGCTGTTGGAAAGCTAGTCATCTGGTACAAAACAGCGTTGAGTGTAGTTTAAATAATATGCGACGTCAAACTTTCTTTCTTTGTGTGGCTGTCCTTATGTGGAATGTGAAAGGAAAGCACGCAAGTGTTTAGTTTGCTAAAAACTTAACCTAAGGAATAAGGACAGTGTGGCAGGCGGTGTAAGTAAATAAAACCTTAATATTTATTCCGGAGCTTATCAAATACTCGTTTGGGATTAGGCAAGAATTCAGGTTTTTGTGTGTAAGTGTCTTTGATTTCTACCCTCCTACTTTGCGATTTTGGTCCGAGATTTGAAGCGTACGAGGCCTAAGGCGGGAGTATACGTGAAATATTTTCTGGGTAAAACCACGAAAACAACTGTCGTCCGGTAGACATGTGCTATTTACCTTTGACAGCCAGTCGTATGGCAACTATGACGCATTTGAAATGTAATGCAATCTGATATTTGTGTGTGTGTGTGTGTGTGTGTGTGTGTGTGTGTGTGTGTGAGTTTGTGCTCTAGTGGCATGATGAATTACGAGCAAGAGTTTATTGAAACATTCGCGCTACCAATACAGAACAGATGACGGCACCTGTATACTTGCTTTCAAAGTCACATGTTGCCAGTTTGCGGCACAAGATTTCATTTGACACTGATCTTATATGAATTCTTATCACATTCCACATGTCAAAAGATATTCTTACCTCAGACACCTTAAAATGTACCGAAGTGCAAAGTACACAAAACCCTAAACTCGATAATAATGCAAAAAGAGAGAAAGCGAAAGCCAAAACGTATTTTAACTCATGGCATTGCATTGTAACACTAAATGCGTTTCTAGAAAGGGATCGTGAATGGACAATCATCCCAGTTTCCACCTGTTTCGGTTTATCTGATGCTTGAGACTCACAGTTTACGATGCAAGGAGGGAACGTTTACCTCTGAATACTCAAGTGTGGCAGAATGTGTGTTATTTGTCGACAAAACTGTAATGGGGTAAGCGTATCTTGCCTGGCACTACGGATGTTAAAGCATACATGATGAAACCAGTATTGAGCTCCGAAGTAACTAGAGCAGATACAAAGACAACAACAGAGGCTCTAGAAGGTTGTCCTTTCTCTTTCGAGACGTTGAAGAAGAGAAGATGCCTGGAAACGAGAAAGTAAACTGCCGTCCTGGAGATCTTTGTTTCACAGTAAATACTCATGTTGGCCTTACGTAACATGACGCACATTGAAGTATGTGTAGGACATCTCGTCAACTATGCACCGGTGCCTGACTAAATCCCGCTTCAAACAAGCGTTTGCATGTTGTAACACAGACGTAAGGAAGTAGCATAAAAGTTCAGTCGGTGGCTGTATGCTAATAGCCTTTTCTTTTTGTCAGACGACGTGAAGAAAGCTATGGGAGAGCTAAGAATAGTGTTATAATGTGTCGTCAAGATGAGTATCATATTTGGACAAATTATTACACCTGCGGTCATGCTTTTACTAATGCGATTGCAGGTTATGTATGCGTTTTACGACAAAGGTTATTTCCTTACAACCAAAAGCTTGGCTAAGGCTTGCCCGATATCCAAATGAAGTTCTTGAATTGAAACTACTGATGGTGGAACCTGGGCAAACTAGTGAGGTTGCTAAAGTGAACCCCATTTCAAGTAAGGGCATCCAAGGGAGGCGAAAAAAAGTGGCCGTTATAGACAGGGTCTTCAACATGACCTTCAGAGGGAATTGTTTTTAGTGGTCGTATACTACAGGTGGCCACTAAAAACAGGTTTGACTTTATGGACCATTTGCTTGTTTTACAGACGTCCCATGCATCCCACTACGTCACTTTTTGCACTAAGGGCCATTAAGAGATCTGCATCATTGGCCACAACAACCAACATTTCCCTCGGCGTTTTAAGGTAGCTGGGAGACACCCCAACAGCGAGAACACGCGGATTCAAATATTTTGCAATTTCAACTTATTTTGCCAAACCAAACGGCAATCTGACAAAATATACTGTTCTAATGGCAAATGAGGTCAATCCAAATGATTATTTCATTCCCTCTCAATATCTACTCTCTTAGAACTCTGGCCTCCTTGTCATCCATAAGTTTCACACAAAGTGGGGTAAACGAACTTTTGATTACGGCGGGTCTTTTTTTTTTCATGGAACTCATCACTCCCTCAATTCATTAAGAATAGTAATTCTGTTGAAATATCTAAGAATAATCTCAAGAAGTATTTGCTTGATTTGGCATATAATAATTGATTAGCATTATTTCATATATGGGATATGTCCTGTACTGCTTCACTTTGTCATTTTCTTTCTCTTATATAATTCGTATCTTGCACATGGTTGTGTCTAGATCATTGAATTATCATGACTATTAGATGGGTTTGGCGCCTTAAAAGTCCCATGTGTTAATAATAATGAAAAAATGATAATAATAACAATAATTAATGATAACAATTAACACTAATGAAGATAATAATAGTACTAGTAATAATAATAACATCAACAGTAATAATGACAATAATAATAATGATAATAATTATTTATTATTATTATTATTATTATTATTATTATTATTATTATTATTATTATCATCATCATTAGTTTTTCCTCTGTTTCTTTAACTTGCATGATATCGGAAGTTAACAGAAAAGACAAGGGACAAACACTTTATCTGCCTCTGTGAAACCATGACAACATTTTGTGAATATCAGTATAATTCAGTTTATGTTTACCCTTCATATGAAATTATTGATAATATCCGTAGATATATGATATATAAATGAACACGTAATATGCGTATCTCACCTCCACCATTTCTGTAGCAAAAGTAGGGAAACCTCCAGACGTTCGCTAAGTCAACGGAAAACCCGATGACCGACAGAAGGAAATCAATCTTCCTCCCCCAAGTCTCCCTTTCCTCCTCCTCCTCCTCCTCCGCCTTTTCAGGAAGTCCGTCGTCATCGTCCTTTCCGTTTCTGTAGATAATTCCGTCCTCTTCGGGACGATTTCGATCCTCTAGCTCAACCTCGACCACCTTCTTGTTCTTCCTGTCGAGGAGCTTGGCTGAGGACGGGTCGTATATCGCGTACCCGTCCTTTTTGATATTGTTATTGTGCATGACGAGGTCGTGGTTGACCACCGGACGCGCGTCGGTGTCCTCAGGTTTGACGATGTGCACCGATATGGCCTTCTCGTCCTCCTCAAGGTCAACTGTCGGATTGTCGATGCCGACGTCGACCACCGCTGCTTGGTTGTCGAGCGTAAGCGATGATTTCGGTGTCCTACTTCCATCGGCGAAGTCCTCCGTGAGAGGAACGCCGTTGGCAACCGGTGAGGCATCCATGGTCGGTGGCCGTCGGACCTGGAGAAACAGACCTTCAAAGGAGATGGATGGAACAGAGAGAAAAGGAAGAAGTGAGCGGTATCCACTGCGTGGCTAGGAGCTCTTGCAGAAATGTAATGATAAAGACCTCCTTGCTCTTTTTATTCAAAGTGCCCCTCCCTCGGGCAACAACAGAAGTGAAAGTGGGTTCTTGATCGAGCTTACGCTGTGGTGTGCAGTGCGTGCGCCTGTGCGTATTTATGCGCGTGTGTGGCGTGCACGGCCGTCGTTGTGAATGAAGGTGCAAGCGAGAGCGCGTTTTCACTCGTGCACCATGGTATTTCTAGTAGGCCTATGACAATCTTACACTGCCAAGGATTGAGATTTAGATTATAAATCTGAGATTTGTACATTATTACGTCTTACTGGCAGAAGTTTCATAACCACCTTTGAACCTTTGAGGATGCAGAATGATCTCCCCCCATCGATTATGTTCAATGTTTCCAAGTCGATATAGGAGGACACTCAATTCACTTTCTCAGAACTCGAAATGAAGATAATACACGATTCATTTTATTTTATTCAAATTTTCAACTCATTCGAGATCGTCATGGCAGTGTCACTATAGGTATTCTATCGTAAATGTGTTATTGTGCTGGGTTGTGTTTCACGTTCTTTGTCAATGAAGTAAAGTCGACTGAGAAACGAGGAAGACAACGAGTCCGTTGGGATCTATTCGCGATAAATAAAATATGAGTCTGATGCATATATCGTTGTATGCAGGAGTTAATGCACTATCGAGCAAAAAGAAAAAAGACTTGAAATCTTATAAAATCTTGAAAAAAACAAACCATGTTCTGACTGTTCATGATATTCACAGTTACAAAAGTTAATAACATAAGTTATGTTTGCTTTGGTCTTAACAGGGAGGTGTTTATTAAATTTCCACCTCCCTGGTTTAAACATTTATCATTTACAAACTCCTGTATGAATGATACTGATGTTCTGACGAATGTTGCGAGTAGAGGGAACATGAAAACGCCGGAGTTTCTTTTACATTTTCGTTTCCCTCACTTCTTTTAAGTTGGTGTTTTCAGGAGAAGATGAATTACTTTCATCACATAGCGCATCCTGGCATATTTATTGAGCTGTTCGTATGTATTGCCCAGCGTTTGAATACGTTTGATAAATGGGTATGTACTCCTGTTTTAATATGTTTTCTGTATTAAATGTGGTAAATACCCCTTAAAGGCATAATTTACCATTTGCAGATGAAACAAAAACCCAGCATTAGTGCTTTAAAATAGTTTTAAAATGAGAGTTAGAGATAGAAACAACCAATGTAAGAATTTGAACCAGTATAATCGATGTTAAGTATTGTTGAATATGCAAAATGTGAACGATATGTATATTAGAATTGTTTCCAGACTAAACCGTATACAGTTATGGTTTATTCAAAAAAAATGATGATATTTCTTTAAACTTTAGGCTTTATTGTAAAAATATTATATGGTAGGATGTTTTGTGATACATCTGACCTGCACATATGGATCAAATGTGATATCTTGAACCTTTTTTAAATCACTTCTCCCAAAGGAAAACAGGACCTTTAAAGAGCAATAACTTTGATGTTGGCACTGGTTTGGGTTCATTTTTAGGGGAGTAAATATTAATTTAAAATCGAATGAACTTGAATGGTAAAATGCTTTCAGATTTTGGGAGTGGTCGTGCCGTGTCTCTTCTGAGTATATCGGCAACGAGTTCTACAATCTTTAAACATTAAAAACAGGACATGGATGTTTGTTTATTTTTGTTTTTAAGCAGGATCTACTATTTCGACTACCCCTCATGGGCTATTTTTGACGCATTCCCATGTAACATTCCTGGTTGAGAAAACCAAATATGGCTGCATTTGTGCCTGGTAGCCCGTAATTTCTGTCACAGCGATCGATACCTATACTACTTTAAGGTACAGACTTGTAGAACACTCTTTTGGAACCCACCAAACGGGGGAACTTAATGTTTGTCGAAGTGAAACATATAGGTCCTACAGCCACCCCGCAAAGTCGGCTCCGTTGGCTCTAGAACATGCACCATAATATGCCAGCCCCAAAACTTTGAGAGTTGGGTTTTACGCGAGGAAAATTGACGCAAGGCAAATATCAGGCGGCGTGCAGAGCCGACCACGCTAGACTTTGGTTCTAGTAAAAGAAGAAGAAGAAGAAAAAGGGAAAAAAAAAATGAATGGCCGGGCGTGTCGCTGTTGAGCATACACCGCGTCTATGATATCACAAGAATATGCTATAATGAATCATGGGAACTTCCAAAGCACAGCAATGCGTTACTATACTTATGGAACATCCGGTATCAATGTTTGGTGGTTGTCCTGTGTTTTTATGTCATAATGATATCAGGCTCGTGAGTGCGTCAACTAATTTCATCCTCATTCTTATCTACAGATTTACATTAAGATAACACAATTCAACAAGGAACTCACTCGTAGGGCGTACAACATGATAGCTCATTGACTTATTGGTTACGTAGCTCATTGAAATTTACTATTTCAAGGATTTGAGATTTTTTTTTTTAAATTTTGTATCTCTGTGAATTTCCATAATCTGCAAGATTTCCTCCTGCTTGATTTAATTATGTATACTGTAGGTTGGATAATGCACCATGCATTAAGTGTTTATTTTGGGATTACGCCTACGTTTGCTCGTTTCAGTGGAAAACCAACTATTTCAAACATAACCACACTGATATTCAAACATACACCTCGCGGTTTGCCATTATGACGTAAATGTGACGTAGGCTTGGGCTAAAGGTCAAGACTGCATAGTGTTTGCTAGTAGTTAGAGATTCAATGCGAAACACTGAAGTACACAATTAAATTAGAAAAATTGAGTGTTTTGTCGCATTTAGCGTTCAAAAAGGAACTACGCTCGAGTCTCAGTGCGGCGTAGGAAATGCACTCATCCAAAGTTTCGCTCATTATGAAAAGTTCAGTGGGTACACGTGACCATGGAAATCATTGTTAGAAACTGTGTTCACCCAGGCTACCTCCTAAAAGCTCTTATTTCTGGAGAATCTTACGTGTGTACATGATTGGTACCTAGCTTATTGCTACCAAGCACTTCGTTTTCTGCACTAGGAATTCGGTAATGCCATCCCCAATGAGTTAGAACCATGATAATTATGCTGATTCTGTAGCAACTCACTTAATTCATTCTCTTTTGTTCCTCTTGAAATACCAACCAAACAACAAAGCCCAACAAACTTCTGAAATAACGCGACAGAACAATGAAGAATAGTACTTTAAAGGGTGTGTACAGTTCTGGTCGAGGTGAGGATTTAGCTTTTTACATTTTGCGAGATATTCAGAAACCACTCTATGAGATGTCAAAGAGCAAGCAGTTCTAAGGGGTATCAAAAGTTTATTCGATGAAAATCGGTTTTGAAATGGCTGAGATATTCAAAAACAAGGTGAAACAAAGAGATCCTAATAAAGTTGTGGCATGTCGCCTTTTATCATTAACACTTTTTTGAATATCTCAGCCATTTGAAAACCAATTTTCATCAAATAAACGTTAAATCCTGCTTAAAATTACATGCTCTTTCATAATAAGAGGCTTTTCATTATCTCACTTAGGAATGTTCAAAACATGAATCCCCACCTCAACCAGTACTGTACAGTCCCTTTAACCATGACCATAATTCACTGTACTTAACGTATAGTGTCCACTTCACTAGCAGCGAAGTTGCATATTTGATATTCCAGCAACAAAAACAAACAAACAAACAAACAAACGATCAAACAACAAAATGTTATGTGCAAGAAAATATGCATCATATCGTAAACATACAAAATATGTATTTTTCATTATGCATTTTGTTTTCACAAAGACAAAAACGAATTATGTAAAATTCTCTTTATATTATTTTCAACCAAATTGATAATAAAAGATTGTAGCCTTTTGGAACAGTCTTTACGGCACATAGATTTAACCAAAAATCCGGTAATATTTATGAATTTGGAATGGACCGTCTGAGTACCTTCAAACTTCACTAACGTGTTCTTCCATTTTTTTTTATTATTTTTTATTTCTGTACATGTATTCACTGAATCTACATGTTAACAATATGTTTGGGGGTAATTAAAACCCCCTTTAGACCCGTGAAAAAAATTCATTGGTCAATAGTCCTATGTCAAGCGTATAAATGATCAGAAACCTTTTTTATTTTGTGAGTGCGAGCTGTTTATCACCATTGACAAGTAGGTATTATCCACTGCAGAGCGCGAATTAAGAACTTCTAAAATATCACGTGCTTGGTGCAACATAGTACCACGGTATCTCATTGTTTTTCCTGAGCGGGCTTTTCGTAGACACACGTGCACTAAACTTCACTACGTCTAAGTGAGGCAAAAAAAGATTTAATGAGTCTATAGACAGCAAATAAAAGGATGGCTACAGATTCATGAGATAAATTTAAAATCATACATTAATCGAAGTATCATGACATTCCTTGAATATCAATCATGACGGACGAAATAAACTTCCACATGGTGTGAAGTTTGAAAAAAGAAGAGAGAAGAAGCAAGAACATAAACGTAAAGCGATGACAATGTTACAACGCTTTCAGAAGCGGTCCGAGGGACAACATTCGAAAAGCATTGTCGCAATTACCACCAAACCAACTCACTTGACAAGCGCCATGATGATCCTGATGTGTGACAGAACAAACTCGACAAATCCAAAATCAGGGGAGAGTATGTTTCTAAGGGAACGGAAATCACCCTGCTGGAGGTGTGAGAAACACCACCATATAGGTTGAAACTTCGCTCTATTTTATATATTCCGATGTACCCAAATGAGGTGCTGCTTCAGTCGAAGACTTTGCTCATGTCTGGAGCGCTCTATGAAATATCGCTTAATTAATATCGCATATGCTAGTCTCTTTTCTAGTCCTTTCTTTACCACCCTCTCACCCTTTCTCTCTTTATATTTCCGTCTATCTCCTTCTTTCCAAATGTACCAATCGGAGGAACAGATCGTATAAATCATGTTGACTCCACTTCAAATTGTGTACAGAACTCGATAACGGCGGGACTATATCGGAATGCTGTAAATCTGAACTTTGTACTTTTCCCACAACGTCTGGATAAGGAGGCTTGATAAAACTAGAAAAATTAAAATGTATGTTTAATCGAATGAGTATGGTAAGTCTATAAGCACAAGAACGGGTGCTCTCCTGCATGCATAAACAAACACACGTTTAAAGTATTTGTATGACGCTCATCCCAAACATTGGGAGATTGATTATTATGTTATTGGTGCAATATCGGAAGGAGCAGGCGTGCATTTTATACGCTGTATTATATTGGAAGAAAATTTTGTTTTTAGTGACGTGGTAAAGCACACTTGTGCTATTAATATTGTCCAGCACACTTTACAGAAAAAAAAATATATATATATAATGAAAAATCATGTCGATACATATCGATGTTTTATATGAATAAGTGTGACTGTGTATTGGTATTGATGAAATGTTACATAGCTGTCTTTCCAACAACCACATTCGTGTTGCCTATTAAAACAAGGGAGCTATCGTGGGGTTAAATCATACACAATAAGATATGGATTAAATCACTTGGTTGGTGGGGAGAAAACTTAAAAGTAATACATCGCACGAAAGATAATTGAACACCGAAATACTCGCATAAGATTAACTGATAAGATAGGGGGGGGGGGAGAGGTGGGAGAGATACAAGATATTGGAATAGAGGAATAGAGAATAGCAACCATTGATGAGAATGCTGGAGAAGAAGAAACATTGTAGCAAAGAAGAGAAAGATAGAGGGAGAGAACGAAAGGAGAGAAAACTGAGGAAGGGGGGGGGGGGGGAGGGGGAGATGCACTCAGGAAGGAAGTGGCGAAGATTGCACCCAATATGAAGTTTGTGTTATGAGAAAATATCTTTTGGGAACAAAGGGAAAATGGTGACCTTGGAGCAAGCGAAGGCTTTCAAAATCGGTTGCTTGATTTTGTCTCGACACGGGCAATTAGAGATATAAAAGCTGAAATACGCCCACGGACATGATCGGGTGAGTTTGTTAAAAAGTATAGTTATGTTAGAGGACGTTTTCCTTTGCCTATCCAGCCAGCATGACATTTTCTGTCGTCATCAAACATTCATTTATTTCACCACCCATGACTAAGAAGAGTTTACAACATTTATATACCTTGATACGTGTACTACCTCTCTATCAGTGCACTCAAAATGCATTACATGCAGTGTATGTCATGTTCATAAATCATATGAGTTTAAATAATAACTATGTGATTGTGTTATTTAGTCACTATGGAAGGTAGTTACCCTGGTGTCTCCATAGATTAAGAGTTATGTGTATGATTATCCCAAATGTTTCTCTTGTCTTTTTCAAATTGTTGCCAACTGTGTGTAAATAATGTGATTGTGATTTGATTTAATAAAACATAAATAGAAAAAACAAACATTTGAAGGCCTACTGCGATGTATTACTTTTAAGTTTTCTCCCCACCAACCAAGTGATTTAATCCATATCTTATTCTTAAAGTTCCAATGTCAGATATCGCAACTGGGGACACGAGAAACCCCCACTGCTCATTGGTTTGACAAGTGTACTGATAAGAAAGGAAAATATTACCTAAACACATACCGGAGATATGAAGGAACGGAAACAGATTATCTGTGTCTATTAATGATTTATGACCAAAATAATTCAATACAAAGCTGACACATTCAAGCAGTGAGGAGTAATTATATCATGGTATTTGACGTAAATTGCCTTCTCGAGTGATTTGAGTGTGTTTGTCTGCTCCAAAACTTCATATCCAGGCCTCGATTAAACTTGTAATGTTTTAATAGGGACTTCTTATAAAAGAAACACACTCACAGCTAACAATATTCCTGCAGCTACAGCAGTATGTATTTCATTAAAAGGAGACATTTCGGATCGATCTAGCCATAAAACAGTTACTCGCACTTCCACTGCTTTTCTGGGCATCAATGCTTCGGAAGTAACTTTTGAGTACAAGACCTGCGTTGTGCCAACTCAGAGTGAACAACATTTTCTAGTCTACGTGTGATGGCGCTATTCATCCACCTTAGTATCTTTGCGCGAAGACGAGATGAGCAAAAAATCAATGTGCTTCCCACTTACCACTGTGTAAATCTGGAATCTTTCTGTGCATTTCGTAATTATGTATTTACGATTGACGATTTATCTATACTAATTTCATGTGAAATGATGAAAATCGTCTGGAATATCTCTTTAAGCATAGGAAACAAATTTCTCGTTCTTCAGTTGGGTAATCTTCCTGCGTCTTTTTTTTTATTTTTTTTTTTTTTTTAAGGGCACTGCACAAAATACTCAAGACAGACAATAAAGGGATTGCAGGGAATATCTTAATGCTATTACTGTCTCATGACATCTTCTTTTCACATACATTGAATGCAATAATAGAACCTGACAGAAAAAAAGAAGAAGAAATCAACCAAAATGGCTTCTATTGCTTTTGCAATGTTTCACTCACTTCATCCTTATCGACATTTTGCAGGTGAAAATTCATATACGCTTATTTTTGAAAATAACTCAACAGTAGAATCTTTGTGACTCTCGGCACTCAATATACGGAATGCGTTATTAGTTCCGATGACGTGTCTCTGGTAAATTGGAACAATTCATTTAAGACAGGTGAAATCTTGATAAACGCACGCCGTTGGGGGCGCTTACAAACTCCATGCCATTTCAAATGTACCATAGAAAGTTTTTACTCAGCCCCAAAGTTTACCATTAAACCGAAGGAAGAATAGCCGTGCTATATGCGATATTACTATTACATTACCATGAAACAGAATGCAATGATCATGATCCCCGCCCCTCTGTTGCGAAATAAATGGTCGCTCCGTCAAAAATTGTCGCCCCCTGAAATAGGCGACAATTTTTGATGGAGTTGGCGGCGTAAATTGTCGCCCCGTCACATATTGTCATCTGGCGATATGATGAGGGCTGACGGCTAAAATTGTCGCCCGCCCTCGAAGCACATTGTGCTGGGTAATATCATTCTTGACATAGTCATTGAAATACCAAAACATAACTTACATGGCTACATCCATACAAACAAGCCATGTAAAAAGTCACGGTGAGATTTCAAGGAAGTGTGTGTGTGCGCGCACATGATTATTGAGTGTCCGTTCGTGCGTGTGTGTGTGTGTGTGTGTGTGTGTGTGTGTGTGTGTGTGTGTGTGTGTGATGGAGCGCTGTGCGTGTTGTGGGAATTGTGTCGCTTGAATGTTTCGTTCCTTTTATTTCCTGCGGGCTTTATACGTAGACACACGAACGCTCGCACACAACACACATACGTACGTAGCCCACGTACACCAAACCCCTCAGAAATACACTCATGCAGGCACAAAACTGCGCCCACAAACACGCATCACCACACACCCTATACATAGTACAGCCGATGGCATGTTGGCATGAGTGTGGAGTGCGGAGCGGAGCGGAGCAGAAAACCTGACGTAAAATTTCAGCTTTGTGCAACTATCTAGTAGTTTGCTGCCGACTAAAGCAAGTGTATATTATTGGATCTCTCATTGACGTCAGGATAATATTGGTCCCAGAGGAAAATATTGAATAATTTGTTGGATTTTCTGTGTTCAAAGTAATGCACTGGACCATCTTACTTGGAACGATATACCCTGCCCAGTCCCACATGTACTCTTCATCTGGACATGCAACCCCAAGGTACGTGGGAAGTGAGAGTGATATGGACGTTGCATACCTCTCTCGATAAATGAATAGACGGTGTATACCGCAGTGAATTTGTTGTTGATATACTCTTCTGTGGACTTTTGCCACCACAATGTGAAGTTAATTTTTTAAATACTACTCTTCGCGGATCTTCAACAGCTATTACACCTCCAAAACCATGCCTCCATCTTAGAGACTAAAGCTGTACAAACATAATTCTTTTCCGGATGCCGAACGTTCGCAATTTTCAACGAAATTCTGCCATATGATTAATCATCTGTCAATCTAAAACGAATTTTATCATCATCTCTCATATTCAGTCTGTGCATGACTCTGAAACATTGATACTTTGTACATTGTGAACTCAACGTCATTTTCATCGTCCTGGCGCAAGTGAAAGAAAAATGGCGCCAGTTCCCAGAACAGTTGACGAGGCCATTAACAAAATAATGAGCAGTGAACGCTTGACCGAAACTATCCGACAAGCAGTCAAAGAAGCTGCGAGCCAAGCATTCGCTGAATTGATGGACCAGCTTGAAAAGCAAGAGAGCAGAATAATGGACTTGGAATCGGTTCAACAGTCCCAGAAAAAAGAAATTGCGAAGCTAAACGGGTTAGTCGAAGGGTATGAATCCCGCATCTCCCGCCTGGAAAATGACACAAACAATCTCGAACAATATTCGAAACGAAACTGCATTCTCTTCTTCGGGGTTCCCGAGACAAAAGAGGAAGACACAACTCAGCTGGTCTGTAAAATAGCGCGGGAGAAACTACGAATCGACTTACAACCTTCTGCCATTGACAGATCGCATCGGCTTCAACGACGTAGCCAAGGCAACGACGCGAACGATGCGCCACCTAGCGACCGAAGGCAAACAAGGAGCGGGCAACGAGATGGAAGCAGTCAAGGCAGCTCCCCGTCTACAGCACCGCGACCACTTTTGGTGAAGTTCATATCCTACCAAAGCAGACAGCTGGTCATCAAAAATCGGAAGCTCCTGAAAGGCTCACGGATGTCAATACAAGAACATCTAACTAGAAAAAATCAGGACCTACTCGCGAAAACGAGAGCCAATCCGACAGTCAAAGAGGCTTGGACATCAGACGGCAGAATTGTTGCGCTAGTTCGAGCAACGGGTGGAAAATACATCACTCGTGGGATCCGCGGAGTAAAGGATCTTCCTGCAAGCTAACTTTGAACAAAAATAATAAAGGTTGACTGCGATACTTTGGCGTTGAATACTTCTGTGTGATTTGGATATTTTAATGATTTGTCGTTTTTGTTTTTGTTTTTGTTTTTGTTTTAAGCTTTTGCTTTTGCTTTGTTAATCTGTTTAATGATTATCAGGATTTTTTGTGGTTAATCTGGGAATAAGGTAACGAGGGACTTTTTTTTTTTTTTGGATAATGTTGATATCATACCCATGTGTCATATGCCAAAAGTCCGTTAAAAGAAATCAAAGAGCATTACTGTGTGTAAATTGTCATCTTTGGTGCCACTTCAGATGTACGTCTGTGTCTGAAGCTGTCTTTAACTCAGATAATGATTGGATATGTGATCCCTGTCTACTTTCAGAACTTCCATTCAGTATATGCCTAGACGACCCTGAATGTGGGCGAGATAAGTCAATTAACCATCCTTTTTTGTTATATGCAAATGTAAACGATGAAATTGATCCGTATCCCTCTGAACGCAGTGAGGTAGATGAGAAACTTCAATCTTTATCCTCAAGTAAAGGTCTCATTATTTCACATCTAAATGTCTGTTCACTTACTAAGCATTTCGATGAGATAAGACTGTTATTATTACATTCTAAAATAGATATTTTCACTTTAAGTGAAACTCATTTATTTGATTTGATCGATAATAGTGAGCTTTATATAAAGAATTATAATTTAGAAAGATTAGATAGGAATCGATCAGGTGGAGGCATTGCACTGTATATCAATGACAACATCAATTATCGTATGAGATATGACTTAATGCATGATAATTTAGAATGCATGGTAGCTGAAATATGCCTAGAAAGACAAAAACCATTTCTGGTTGTAACCTTATATCGACCACCGAATGCAAGATCAGAAATGTTTAACCTCATACAAGAATGTTTTGAAGTTCTGGAAGACACAGGCTATGAATATATCATCCTTGGAGACCTTAATTGTGACATGCTGTCGAGACCTAAGAAGTGGCAGGCAGAAAAATTATCTGATATTGTAAATGATTTTAATTGTCAACAAATAATAAAAGATCCGACTAGAGTAACAGATTTATCTCAAACACTAATTGATGTGATTATAACAAACGATTGTTCAAAACTACAAGATTCGGGGATTGTGCAGTTAACAATAAGTGACCATTATATGGTTTACTACGTCAGAGGTAGGCAAAAAGAAAAGCCACAAAAGCATAAGTTTAAGTATTTTCGAAATTGGAAAAAAGTGAACTGGGATGTTGTAAAACAAGAGTTTAATGAACTGAAGTGGGAGAATGTTTTGACATGTTCTGATTGCCAGATTTCTTGTGACAATTTATATCAAACTATCACAGATAAAATTGAAAAACATGCTCCCCCAAAGAAATGCCGAATAACAAATAAAATTTCTCCCTGGATGACATCTGAAATACTGGGTCTGATACGAGAGAGGGACGAAAAGAAAGTGAAAGCAAAAAATTCCTGTTCAGAAAAGGATTGGTATGAATACAAATCGCTCAGAAACAAAATCACGTCAATCATTCGCAAACGAAAGCGTGAATTCATTGCATCATGTATCAATGAGAATAATGGAGATCGAAATTCGATGTGGGCGTCACTCAAGCATTTACTTCCAAACAAAATAACGCACTCTCTGGTCAATTCAGTCAAACTAGGTGATGATCACTACGTCACAAACCCCAAAGAAATTGTGAATGCATTTAATACCCACTTTGTTAATGTAGGTAAGAATGTTCAGAGTGAAATACCTCACGCGGAAAAGTCTGCATTGGATTTCCTTACTCAATTAGAAGATTCATTTCAGTTTCATGAGGTTTCAGTTCAGAAGGTCACTGATCTGTTGAAAAGTCTCCCCAAGGGTAAAGGTTGTGGACCTGATAATATATCAGCCGAATTAATTCATGAAATATTACCATATATAGTTGTACCTCTTCATCATATCATAAATTTATCTCTGAAGAGTGGGGATGTACCTGAAAACTGGAAAATTTCAAAAGTAACTCCCATATTTAAAAAAGGTAGCAGAGAAGTTATGGACAACTACAGACCAATTTCCCTTATGTCTGTATTAGCTAAAGTTATAGAGAAGATAGTATTTGAACAAATGTATAAATATGTCACGGATAAAAAAATTTTAATCGAAAACCAATCGGGTTTCCGACCTCATCACTCCACCTATACTGCAGTTTTGAATACAACAGAAGATGTTTTAAATAATGTGGATGAAGGATTGCTTACTGGCATGGTAATGTTAGATCTAAAAAAAGCTTTTGATAGTATAGTTCATCAGATTCTTCTTGATAAACTTCATTTCATTGGCATACGGGGTACTACCCACAAGTGGTTTAAGTCATATTTGTTCTCTCGTTCTCAGTATGTTTACATGAATGGAATACGATCAGAGCAGGCTACAGTTGAATGTGGGATACCACAAGGGTCTGTACTCGGCCCGTTACTGTTTTCAATATACATTAATGATCTCGGTAAAGTAGTACAAAAATCGAAATTATCATTGTATGCTGATGATACTTGTATATATTACAGTTCCAAGAATGTACCTGAAATTAAGTCAAGTCTTGAAAGTGACTTACAAGCTATATCGAAATGGCTTGCTTGCAATAAACTTAAGCTGAATTTAGTAAAATGTGAATTTTTACTAATTGGTACACGAAATCGCCTGAAGAAGGTAGATAAAACGATTACAATATCGTTAGATAGTGATGTGATTAAGAGAGTAAAAACTACAAAATATCTCGGCATTGTTATCGATGAGTATTTGGAATGGGGAGCACATGTTAAACACATGAAGTCCAAGATTGTTAAATGCGTATACCTTTTAAAGAGGATTCGATCGTATATATCTCAGAATGAAGCGCTGATACTATATAAAACTTTGATACAATGTCATTTGGATTATTGTGATGGAGTTTGGGGAAATACTGGAAAGGGGCATATTGAACAGTTAAACCTATTACAAAAACGAGCACTTAAGATTGTGCTTATGGTGAATAAAAGATACTCAACGGAACAACTTTTCCACCAACTTAAGATTGATAGAGTTACAGAGAGGATTAATCAAAGAATGTTATTGTTTATGCACAAAATCTTATACGGTGTGGTCCCAGACTATATAAGTCGCAGATTTAGTTTTCGAAATCCTCATTATATTACACGGAAGTCAGAATACAGCATCTGTATTCCTCGAGCCAAAACAAACTATGGGAAAAGACGATTAGGATACAGGGGGGCAGTGGCCTGGAATAATCTAACTACTGATCTCAAAAGTATAAGATTCATATCTATTTTTAAGAAAAAAATAAGAAATTGTTTAGAATGACATGACAGATAAGTTATGCATATTTTTTTTTTGAAGTATTGCATATAATTTCATATTGATGTTTTAATGGAATTTTAGGTATAAATGGCAAATGTTTTGGATGTCTGGGGGTATATATATCATTTGGGAGGGTGGGACGGTGATACATAGTTTGTTATATTTATGTTCATGCTGTGATTATTGTGTAGATTTGTGTTGTGAAAGTTATCATGTTAAACCTTACTTTTGTGGATGAAGTGCAACAAATGTTGATGTTTTTGTTTGTTTTTACTTAAATCATTTCTTATCGTGTTAATATGATTTGTGTACACTGATTCACGGCCCCATTGAAAAACAGCATATTTGCTGATTGGGCTTTTTATCCGTGGTAAAATAAAATGAATGAAATGAATGAAATGAACATATACGTCACGTACCCACATCGTACATACACACGTACGCATACAGGCACACGTGTACACACAGACAAACAAACCACTACCGCTATACAACCACCACACATGCACAGTTTCCACATAATTTATTGTATTGTTATGCTCCAAACACACACACACACACACGCACACACACACACACACACACACACGCACACTCCGTCACAAATTGTCGCCCCGAGCCGGGGGCGACAATTTTTTGACGGGGCGACAATTTATGTCGCAACAATTGTTTTTGCCATCACAAATTGTCGCCATCGAGGTCAAAAATTGGGAACTGCACAAGCATCAAAAATTGTCGCCAGACGACAATTTGTGACGGGGCGACAATTTATGCCGCCAACTCCGTCAAAAATTGTCGCCCCGATCCGGGGGCGACAATTTTGACGGGGCGACAATGTCGCAACACCCCTTGCTTCACTTGTGGCAAAGTTACTGTATTCATAATTATAGAATAGCGCCCTCGTAGTCAAAGTTGTAGCTCAAACATAGCTGCTGGCACTGATAAGTAAAATCTTGCGTATGCAGAAACGTGCAGCACTATAATAATTTATTGATTTCGGCTGGGCAGGGCGATTTGCCCTGATCGATTGCTTGATTATAATGTGTTTGTTCTCATTGGTTTTCTATGATTTCATGACATGCATCTTTGGTGCGTTTCATTTTCTCGTCGAAACACATGCATGGATTTCACGATTGCGAAATGAAAACTTGCTGTCGCACTTTGTCAGAGGCATAGCATTTTCAAACTGACTGACTGCGAAAATTCATGTTTTTGTTTTTTTTTTTTGCCCGTGAAGCTTGTATTGTCATGATTGTGTTCTGACTCCTTAACAAAACACTAAAATAAAACTGAAAAAGACCTCTGCTTGCATGAGATGCATAATAAGTATTTATAGCAGTCAATTTTAGACATCTAAAAAAACTAGGCTGTTGCTCAAAGAAAAGCTGGTAAACTTAAGCATATAGAAATTCCTACCTGGCTATTGGGAAGCTTAATCATTGTAAAGCGCTGCAGTTAGAGTGAAACATAGTTTTCGTGTGAATGCAGAACTGTCGATTTCTGTTTTAATATCATATACTGAAGATGATATGTGTGGAATGAAAATAAGATAACTGGAGTATGATGAGTGATGACAAAAATGCGAAGTATTAACCAAACAGATTTGCTGGAAGTAGGCTACTCCGTCTCAGAGCTTACTCGATCGTGGTTACTACGTTGATATTTTACATTCCATTACTTTGATTATCGATTCATATCGCGACATAGCGGTATTCATCGCGCGCGAGAGTGCATCGCATGCAACAGCTTGTTCTGCGTGCGATTCAACACTACAGCTCGATTCGATCATCATCGTACTAGTCGTTCTAAACGGTGACACAACATTAATTTGCTCCTGCGACAGCAAAGACTTACGGTTAGGGTTAGGGTTGTGATAGAGCTTTAGGTTTAGTTCCAGATAAGGATTAGGGTTAGGGTTATGATTGTGGGTAAAATATTGATGTTCGGCTTAGCGCGTGCAGATATTTCATTGGGGCAATTGCCGCAAGACCAATTTAATGTCATCCATTCTCGGGTCCCGAATAAAAGTATTCCGACTTTATTTCACGCTTTCGATCTCAAAATATTATGCTAATAGAACAATAGAGCAATACTATAAAAATGAAGGGCAACCAAGATGTAACCTTTAATAGATTTCATGACGCAACACAGGGCTGGGTATCTCTGTTCGTTAACAAAGAGCAGGGAGGTGAAAGCCAATGATAATTATTTCGTTGTCGTGACTGTTACTTGAATTCACTTTCATCGGTGTGTGTGTGTGTATGTGTGTGTGTGTGCGCGCGCACGTGTATTTGTGTGTGTGTGTGTGTGTGTCTGTCTGTATGTATGTTCTGAATGTTCTTTTTTTTTTAATGCATCTATGTTTGCTTGTGGGTTGTAATAGGCCCTACATTGTTTTTATTCTTGTTTATATTACATAATTATACATCATTGCGCAAATTCATTTTTTTTCCCGATAGGGTAAATATAAACAAACTTCCTGGTTATTTGTCTATGTATCCTTGACAAGCCACAAATCACCGTTCAGCACCTATTATTCGTTCAAACGTCATATTATCAACTATAATACTAATTAATTATCCCTTAATTTCGGGCTCGTTAACGGGACAATAAGATTATCTGATGATTCTGAAGATATTCTTTTTTTTTTTTTTAGGGGGGGGGGGGTAATAACATGAAGTACGTAGTATCAGCATACCATTTCCATGGCGCACCGCAAGAAGGTACACGCCCTGGTTCCGGTCGGCTACTTGGAGACGTTTCGGGACCAGGAATCGGAGGCCGCTGGGGGACCCGTCCTCTCCCGCTACCACCCCAATGTCTGACATCCTCGCCCTTCTTATCGCATCAGTCGTGGATCAAAATACGATCGAGACCCGAGGACAACACGAAGATACGAAGGATCGAGAGATCCGCGCAGCAATCAGCATCTCGTATCCTAGCGGCAACTGCTGATCAATACATACGTGCAAATATCGCTAATCCACATGCGATAACCACGCAGACACAGCGACGACGCAGAATTTTAATATTCCAACGTAAGAAGGCCCATATCTCAACGGAATTCTCCTGGAAAAAAAAAACACACACCCCAAAACTGCGTTGCTAAGCAGCAGAGAGAGGGATATCCTAATTTCTTTGTAGACACAACTGTTTTTTGTTGTTTTTTCTCTCTCTCCCATGTAGCTGTTATCGCTGGTAAAGGTAAACCGTTTGTCGAAGAACCGCATGCCTGGAATATTATTCGACACTCCAAATCCGATCGGCGCTCGGTTTCAGCAATAATACCTTCATGGTTGCAGCCAACCCGACAGGCACCAGAGGCTCCATTGCACCTCTCTCTCTCTTGGTCAATGATACTTGGATTTCTTTTGTGCTATTCAAGTGTTCGCTTTAGTTCCCCATCATGAAACACCTCTGTTTATCTTAGCAGGTCCCAATATCCGATCCTTGCCTTGCATTGATTTTCCAATGAAAGGCACACGTACGTCACATCGCATGTATAGCACCACAGCCTCCTGTGGAGGCATACCTGCAGCCTATGTCACAAAATGAGTGGAGATATGGACAAAGGGTTCGGACCGACACATACATGGCTGACACAACAAAACTTAAAAAGAAGGGAACAAAAAGAGAAGCGGTGCCAAAGTTCAACCTCAAAACTCGGTCCACATAATGGTGAAGAACACACCGTAGGTTTATGTGAGCCGATGGCTACGGACTGTAGTTTGACCACGGAGCTACTAGCTAGCTCACCTCCCTGCATGGTTTGACCGCCAATCTCCCACGTAGAACAATAATGGGCATCGAATCGTAAAAGTTATGGTGGATTAGATATTGCAGCATTCCAACTGAGAGCAGATAATGCGAACGTATTCAAGGAGAACATTTGCATTACTTGCGGCGCAGTGACTGCACCGAACTCACATTGCCGGTGTATAAAATGTAACCTATGGTCTTTAACGCCAAAGTATTAAGCCTACAGGTATAAAATAATATTTGAATCAACAGACATGAGTTCTTCTCTTTTTAATCCTTAACAAGGAAAAGATTTAGTGAAAATTTGAAGTTGCGTCCCAGTGGGATACTTATGAGATAATCATTGTAATTACTTTACCTCATTTGCAATACATACTATGATTGATATCACTTTGTCACTAATAGGAAAATCTTTCTGGTATTCATATACTTAATTGCGTGATATTTCTAACTTCATTTCATCAAGTCCATCTATCATTTCGCTTGCTTCGTTCAGCAGAATTTCTTCATCTTTCAAATTAAAAGAAAAGGTCATAATGATACGACATACTTTTTATAGGTCCTACATGAATACTATAATCCACCAAAATGCACATCTTGCCAATCGGTATAGATTCCCTATCGTGATTAAAACCGTTCCTCATTGAAACGCTTTTTCTAGGGGTCGTCGGTTTTCGTGCTCGTCACTCGCAAAACTCCCTGAATGTCTTTTTTTCCCCCTCTCCTTCTGTTTAATTCCGAATTAAATCAAATCAGCAGATTTCTTCACACAAAGAGCAAATGAAAATCGGGCACTGTGATAGCCCGATCAAACAAAGTCGAACCAGTTTAGAAGGAGCGCAGATCATTATCGCACTGTACATAGTGTATACAACAATGAGTCCATATTGATGCGCATGTCATAAATAATAATGTAGTTGCTAGTCTATTTTTTTTTTTGTTGCTTCACTGAACCTTTTAAGCATTTCGTCTAATGTGATTTGTCAAGTAATCCCTCCGCCATTTTACTGTTGCAACTATCATAGAGAAGATACATACATCGTAATTGCCTTCTTTAGCCCTGTTAATAGAGCGATCCGCGCCGTCGCTATCAGTGCTCAATGAAAACATGACAATGAATTGTTGCGACACTCCTCGCCGTGATGATAAACTTAAAAGACATGGCAAATACAAAAGTTGTGGTTCGCAGAAGAATATATGGCGGCACCTCTCTCTATCTCTGCCCATGCAGCTGTGAAAAAGAAAATGTGCTGCTTGCGGACTTATTACTGTTATTTTTTTCTTTTCTATTGCAGTCGCTAGGTTCGACCAACGCTGTTCTTGTAAAGCGCATGTAATTCAGATGCTACTGGAATGATCCACATACATGCATAATGGCAAATGGGTTAGGAGGCACCTTCATACTCAAGCTCGCCGAGCATTCGGCAAATGCAGACAGTATAGGACCTGTACACATAGGATGACATAAGGGGGGGGGGGGGGGGGTGTACTGCGCTGGTAACGAGTCTCTACAAGTTTACTATTGCAGAGGAAATTATGGTTAAATTCATTTCAGCAGAAATATTCGCTTTTGTCCTCATCATCGTTATCCCCAAACATCATCATTTCACCATCATCATCATCATCATCATCATCATCATCATCATCATCATCATCATATTTTGTTATATAGATCCTACTGCTCTTTTCTTCTACTGCTTGACCAACTATTAGGCCCACTTCTTGATAATGATTATTACTATAATGATGATGAGGGTAATGAATATGATAACAGTAACGATAATTATAATCGTCATAATGATTTCATAACAATGATAATGATGTCAAATATGATATGGAGATGATGATGCAATTATTGTTATAGTATCGTCAGCATCATTATCACCACCGCCATTGTCCTTGTATACCATTCTCATTATTATTATTATCATCACAGATTATTACCATAATGAAATTACCGAATTAGAGACACCATTTCTAACTATTCCTGTTGAAACACAAACAAAGTATCGTGGAAATATACAATAAAAAGATACAGTATCAAACGACAAAAATGCGATTCTTTTGGAGTTGATTGGTTAACAAGAAAATGACAACATTGATGATAACACTAATGATGAAATTAAACATGCACCCCCATTGGTACATGCATGGCCTTCACCTTTCCACCAATCAAACTATACTATTAGGGACATGAGATATATATGGGCTGGATATCATTGTTTGCTTTCAAACGCTATCTGTTAAACCACAAGGCAAGATGACAGCGATACGGGACGCCAGTTTAAGATGCATTGTTGCATGAAAAGATGTTTTCTGAGCAAACAGTTAAACTTGTCTCCAGAACTAAGCAAGAGAATGAATATAACGGCCTTGAAAGCCCATATTAGATGGATCACATTCAAGGAGGCATATATATATAATCATCATGAACATTATCATTCTTTTTATTTGTTTATTTGCAGTCACCTTTACGACCAGTTTTGTAACGTCTGTTAGATGACATTGTATTATGGCCATGAACTTTGATAGAGTCGTTCATTTTTATATGTTTCTTTAGTGAAATAATAACTTGTCTTTTTTTTTTCTTCAGTATCAAAACAAGGACTACGAAGGGGGCTAACATCTGAAACATAAGCGCTATTGCCGTATCATCTGGCACAAACTTCGCTTGTGTGCAAAGAAAAAAAAACAACAAATGAGAGTTTTCTTATATTCTTTGTGCAAATCCTGTTATGTGCATATTGTTATCGACAAGAACGCCTGAAATTTGGTATTCTAGGAGATGACTATAGCAACAGTGATAACTGTTGTCTTAAAAGATGATCCACATCAATCTGTACCGACGTATCAAGTTTGGAATAAAAACAAAACCAACAAAATTAAAATAACAAACTAATGAACCAGAAAGGAGTTTTAAGACGTAACGATCAAACTAGATTATTCATCTATTTACATACTCCTTCTTTATTTATTTCTTTCTTTCTTTCTTTTTGATTGGGGGTGGGGGTGTGTATTTCGATAAAGACTCTTTGTTCAACAGATAAAGAAGAACTAAATGTTTGGGTGAAGAAAGAATGTGCAATCATCTTATACATTATCTTCACTCGGGCTCAGCAAAGAAAAAAATCAAAAGACACGTATGGAAAGCAATGTTAATTGACGTCGTGTTGACTGTTTTCCTTCTTTTAGGCAGAAACACACAGTGAGTCATTAAATGAGGCAAATGAACGGCAGCTCCTAATCATCTGGATGTTTCAGATGATGACTTAATCGGTTGCTCCTTTTGAGTAAGGAACGCAGTTACTTTATTGTGTTGTTTAGTATAGCCCTGCGGTTGCTGTCATGACGGTTGGTTTTGACCTATTTGCGTTGAGCTTCATTGACATCGAAGGCGTGGGTCCTGAGAGGAGATTATTCGCCAGAATGTCCCTAACTATGGACCAAAGCGACGTTGCATCATAAAACCAACAAAAGATAAGAATTTTAGGTTAAGGCTGCAAGGATCGACTTCTGAAAGAGGAGATTTTCAACTTTATATGTTATGTGACAGCTAACTAATTTCATTTCATCTTCACTTCATGTCATTTTATTAGTTTTCTATATCAAAATTAATAATACAAAATTATTACCCAATAACAATGACGATTTGTAATTATGTTCATGAAATAGATATCAAACCATAGCGTTATATGAATGAAATGTACGTATATCAAACATGAAAAACACCAACAATCAATGATATGTGGTGTGCAGGTATACGCTGCTCCTCAGAATAAGGGATTTTAATCAAAGTGAATTACACTTCCAACTAAGATTGGCTTTGATGATAAGAGTAAAGTCAGATAAAAGAGGATGGTTAAAGTCACATTAAAACCGGAAATGAATATAAGAATATCACTGTGTTTCAAAATGTCACATACAGTGTATTGTTTATAATAACCATAAGCACATCAAATTGTACGAGGCGATGATGTCACAATATCACAATACTCACATTGGTGTCTACACAAAAACTCGCTTGGATCATAGTATCTTGGGGGGGGGGTATGGAGGGGAACTGGTGATTTAGCAATTGCAACCTGTTCCTCCTAAAAGTTATTGTTGTCACTCTGTTATGACCACACTGCAATTCTTCAATGCAAAGGATGCACTTTATTCTTAAATACATTTTACTGACGACTTGTGTACAGCTCGAAGGAAGTCTAGTGCTGTGATGGGTCATCCCAAGAGCTCGACACCCACGAGTCATACGGCCCGCGAGCTAGACGTTGAAAAAAAAGGTCCATGAGTCATACAGTATACCAGCTAGACACTAAGAAAAAAAAAGGCCCAATAGCTAGACACTAAAACAGGCCCATATATGAGCTAGACACTACAAGGCACATGAGCTCGACACAAGACAAAAAGGCCCACGAGTTCGACACTAGGTACTTAAGACTTGTGACGTAGCCAAATGTCGAGTTCGTGTGGGCCTTTTTTGCCCAGTGTCGAGTTCATGGACCTTATTTTCCCCGTGTCTTGCTCGTGGACAGTATAGGTCCTACATGTCCTATTCCTATATCGTTCTCGTGGGCCTTGTTCACTTAGTGTCTAATAGCTCGTGGGCTGTATGGCTCGTGGGCTATGTGACTCATGGGTGTTGAGGTCGTGACGTGCACCCATTCGAATATAAAAGTCACAACCAACTTATATCACTTATTCGTATCAAGACTGCGGACAAAGTTTCAAGACAGCCTACTGGTTTTTGAAGAAACTACTCGATATTCACACCCCTCCTGGGTGAAAAACGGAGACAGCAGCCAACTTGGGACAAAAAGAGGCAACAAAAACTGCAATTCCCAAACCCCAAACTAAACAACGTGTTTTTTTTTTTTTTAAGTGATATGCTACCAAACTTCGAACGTAGATATGGGACCTCTGCCAGAAGTATTTAATTCCACAAAATATTAAGCAAATCATAACGGTCCAAAAAGCACATTTTCAGTTTCAGTTGAAAATCAACCCCGTGACTCTTTTTGCGTCACAATCGACAATGTGCAGGGCTTTTTATCATCTTTACATGGAAGATGTCACGCCATGTTCTTATCCTGTCTTTTTTTTCTAGGATTTTGATTATTCAAAAATTGGCGTAAAATACACCTACTAATTCCATATTGCATTGCAATCCTGGCTCATCATTTTATGAACGTCCAGGCTGCAAGGACGCCAGCTGGATGGCTATCCTTGAATACCGGTTTTTAGATGATCTTAAAACAAAATGAACTTTCTTCTCTTTCTCGATATAATTCTATATGATTACTGGGATGATTTTCTTTTATTTCTTTCTTTTTGTTTAACGCGTTGACTTGTAGATAATGATTCCCTCAAGGTAAATGCATGTACATCAGTTTCCCGTAATCGATAGGTTGATGATATTAATCATATTGTAGCAGCACTGTAGGAAGTCATGGGTTTTGGAGCTATTTTCCCAGAAAAAAAAAAGAAAAAAAAAGTGATAAGCACTTATCACGAAACAGGCAATCCTTACCTGAAATTATATCCATGTATAACACGAGTCAGCCAACGACGGACAGAGAACAAAAAGGCAACAACAAAAATATAACCAGTATTTTGATTTTAATGCTGTGTTTTCACATTTTGAATATGGATTTGAGACATCTGCCAGAAGTCATCAAATTCAGGAAAATATTTTACAAACCAAAACACAACCGAGAAGAATATCTTTAGGCCCACTGGAAAACTAACCCCTGTGACTCTGCATGCGCGTCATGCGCAAAAGGCTTAATGTCCTTTGATCGGAAGATGTCACGCCATGTACTTTTCCTTTCTTATTTTTTTTTTAATAAAGATTTTGATAATTCAGAAATAGGCAGCAAATACACCTGCTAATTCACTACTTCATTACAATTCTGGCTCATAATTTTATGAACGTTCAGGCAAGGAGGTTCAGGCGTCAAGGACGCCAGCTGCGCGGTCATCCTTGAATACCGGTTTTCATATGATCTTAAAACATAATGAATGTTCTGCATGTCTTTTCATGGAGGATGTCACATCTTTATTTGTCCTGTCATTGTTTTTGTTTTTAATGATGCTGATTATTCAGATATTGATATCCGATATCCACTAATATTCTACTAAATTTGAATGCAATTCCGTAGCGTATAATTCTATGAACATTTATGCATGCTACAAGGACGCAATCTTGTTGGTATCCTTGAAAAACGGTTTTCACATGATCTTAAAACAAAATGATTGTTCTGCATCTTCTAGCTATACTCCTATCTGATACACTGATATTGTTCTTTTTTCCCTATTTTGTTTTGTTTCTGTAGTAAACCGTTGGCTCCAAGATAAATGATTCCCTCACGGGAAAATCAGGGTACATCGGGTTCCCGTATTCGAGGGGTTAATATCGTATTCTGTATGACACGCGCACTGACGTACAGACATTAAAATGTATAGAAAATATGAAGTTTCAGTTTATATAATCTCTTTGTGTGTTTGTTCTGCTTTTTCGTCTGACGCTGTACGTGTCAGTAGATGCACAGTTGGTAGGCTACAGTAGAGGATATTAATGTGCAGACCTATATGGACTTACACAGAGCCATGAATCCGTTTATCATTATGTCGCAGAGTAAATCACTAGAAAAACTCACGCGTAACTAAACTTTTCTTTTCTTTTTTAAGTAGCTCCATGCTACAACTCTGAAACAAAAACATCAACAAGGAAAGTGTTTTGAAATCAGTGTAGATAATTCTAATTTTCACTTACGTTATAATTTCCCGCTGAAGCTCAATGTAAAATAACGAGAGACTCTCAAGCTTCGCATGGCTGAGGTTTGCTAGAAAGCGCTTGCGAGTTCATCAGCGTTTTCTGCTAACCATCTGAGAAAATAGGTTTGATCTAGATGGAAAACGCAATTACTAACAAGATATTGGATGGACAACTGTAATGAAACGGAAGAAAATAACTTGACAAGGATAACTAATTCCATGCCTTACCTTCGATATGATGTTACTGTGTAGTCCTGTGACTGCAACGCCGTTTCTCTTGCCAGGTCGCCACGCTTTAACTGTAACGAAACTGATGAAACGCGCAGGCTCAAAGCGGAGTTAGCTGTCTCAGTGACGATATGCTAACTGGTGAAGGTATCGACTGGTGAATAAAGTATATCAACTGGTGAAGGAGGGGATAACTATGTAGTGGGGGAAGTACATAAGACAGGGTGGGGTGCTCGAATATTACGTTGAGGACCGAGGTCGTGTAGGCCTAGTGCTGCCAATTTCAGGGCCAGGCAAAGTCGTGTATGGCTACCCGTGTGAGTTGTTCGATCACTGATACAATGTATGCTATAGGGATGTCTGCTGACTTTTCAAGCGCCACTGACACCTTGTCGGCAGTATATGTTTGCATTGCATTAGTACCAGCAAAGAAAGAAAGAAAGAAAGAAAGAAAGAAAGAAAGAAAGAAGGAAAGAAAGAAAGAAAGAAAGAAACAAACAAAAAGAAAGAAAAGAAGGTGGAGGAGGGATTAGGATGACGTGTGTAGGTGGTTAGAAAGGAAAAGATGCTAGATCTGTTTTCGTCGTAATCTTCATACTCTTCTTCCTATAGTGACAAAAAAAAAAATACCAGATGATTATAATATCAATATATTCATCTACATGTAGTATTATAAGATTTGTATCCATATAGTAAAAAAGTGCAAAATTTATCTAGAAACGTGTAACAAACACAGCTAACCTGTTTCAACTCTTTATCCCGTGGAAGAATAGAGCAAGCTGCAGACAGCCATTGATTCTTGAAGGGAGTTGATTTATCACTGTATCTTTGTAAGACTCCCGAGTGTGTAAATTACATGGTTGTCTTTCCCGACACCCTTAGCTATGTAGGTCTCATTGCAGCAAGGGGTTATATACACGTATTAACGTAAGTGCGAAACGATTTCAAAAGAAATCCGAGACACTTAATAAACCGAGATAAACGTCTTTACGATGCTTACAAAACAAACGTTACAAATCAGAAGAGATAAAATGGAGTTTAACTCAATCATTCTCCCACCGATCCGAGCTCTTAAATTGGGGACCCAAGTGCATAGCCTTCCCCCCTTATCGGTGTGGGGAGGATTTATTGGCAGAATAATAAGAGACATAAGATAGGGCATCCCGTCCGTTTACCTTGGCTACCGAATTGTTCTAAAACATACGGACACGTTTAAGTGCCAGTTGTGTACATTTAACAATCACATAAATAGCACCAAGTTGGGAAACGTACACCTAGAAGCGAGTTATCACCCCATTTTTTTTTTTTTTTTTTGCTATCTTACATTTTGTAGATTCTCAAGCTATTCCCTCTCATCGGCGTATTATGTAGAGGGAGAGAGAGCGAGGGAGGAATGGAGGGAGAGAGGGAGAGAGAAGGGGGAGAGAGGGAGAGAAGAGGGGGGGGGGGGTCAGGGGAGAGGGAGGGAGTTAAAAGAGAGAGGGAGAGCGAGACATGGATATTGATATTGATGTATAGATTGCTCGATACAACGGATGATTAAGTAGTATATTAATTTTGTATATTTTGAATATTTCCCCAAAGTTTATGTCGAGTATACGGGGGAAAGTAGGGGGGATTGGGAGGGGGGGGGGGGGCGGGGATGGGCGAGGGAGGGGACACGAAAAATTTATATTTGCGGTACATGGTACGTGAAATGTGATGAGAGATTGATTTTAATCTGAAATACATGTATGGCCATAATCATTGTGGCGTACATTTCAGTGCTTGCATCCTCTACACGCTCATAATTATGACAAAACCATGAACGGCAAGAGCAAGTCCACTGCTACACACGCTAATGCCGACTTTGAGACTGGTAAACGTTCAACCACACTCGGACAAGGAATAACAAAAGATATTGATGTTTACACACACTACGCACAAATCTTCATTAAACTTAGTCTAGTTCACGCGAAGTGAAAAGGGGGGGGGGGAGGGAGGGGAGGAAGGGGAAAAAAAAACTTGCATCGTTCGCACCAATGATCATTGATGTGTGTTGTAGAAACTTCTTCACATTTAGGCTTTTGGGTTGGTTGTGATGGTGTTGCGAAGTTATCAGTCATGACATTTCTATTTTCATGTGCACATACATGCACATCTACGAGAGTCGTGAGACGAAAATATCATAAAAACTGATTTTTCATGATGTTGTTGCCCTTGTGCAAACGTGTTCAATTTGAAAATTCTACGACTTGTATACTTCTTGATTTTATGTCCGATTCTGGTAAAACTTATGCCTGGATGATCTTACCACATTTATCAAAGTCCAATTCAAATGGACTTGAATGGAATTTCACTATGTAATGAGTTTGTTTGGTTTCGAGGAAGGTTCCAGGATGCTATCAAGAGTTTAAAGGAGACCTCCGGATGATTTTCAGATTTTATATCTATATAACTATAAATTAGTTATACTGAGGACAGAGTTTCAGAATTCATGATAATTGGGATGAAGAATAAGAATGCTTTCAAAATTTAGAACAAATTGCAATGAACAAAGATGATGACATGGCAGAGTCACCATAAGAATGCACGAGTTGGGGCTCAAGGAAGCAGAACAAAAGAAGAAGGCATGCATAGATTATACACAGGTGAACTCGCAAGCAAGTGGTATTGTAATGGAATTACACTGCTACATTTCTGAAATATGTGAACCTCCTATGTCATCATCCTTGTTCAGTGTAATTTGTTTAAGGTTTTTCAAAGTATTGTTTCTCTGCTCAAGCACCAAAATAAATTCCACAAATCTATACATGGAGTTGTCGATTTGTGTACTACATGATGTGAAATTATGAAAATCATCTGGAATGTCCCTTTAACATTTTCGCTTTACTTCATTGAAAGGCAAGCATTGTGTACTACCCACCCTCCTGCCGCTTCTGACGGAAAACACACATACATACAGTACACAGTACACACACACTTGTACACACAGAACATTAGATACATTGTAAGGCCTCTAATCGCGGGCCTGTCCATGCTTTCTAGATTTTTGGATGGATGGATGGATGGATGGATGGATGGATGGATGGATGGATGGATGGATGGATGGATGGATGGATGGATGGATGGATGGATGGATGGATGGATGGATGGATGGATGGATGGATGGATGGATGGATGGATGGATGGATGGATGGATGGATGGATGGATGGATGGATGGATGGATGGATGGATGGATGGATGGATGGATGGATGGATGGATGGATGGATGGATGGATGGATGGATGGATGGATGGATGGATGGATGGATGGATGGATGGATGGATGGATGGATGGATGGATGGATCAAAAATATGGATGGATGAATGTATGGATGGATGAATTGGCTACAATCGTGACCCGGCAGACATTTACACAAACAGCCCAACATCTATCACTAACGCCATTTCTTAAGACCAATCTTCAGTCAGACTCGCTACGTATACATACAACCAGGGTCAATTTTGGCTTGTAATTTGGGGAAAACGTGTACTACTACCTAGTCAATGATGTAACTGCTTCTTTTTTTTTGGGGGGGGGGGTACTTTCGACTGTGTTAGAATAACATAATGTATTTTCTCGCGATCAATATTCCCGTCAATTGAAGATTACATGTGATAATGTGGTAAAAAGCTTGGATAGACAGTGTTGCAGCAAGAGAAAAAGAGGACCCCTCCCCACCTACAAACTTCCTCCAGTTGAAACTGCTTAATTACTGAGTAAGGTCTACTTACAATTAGAAAGGTTGGGATCTTCATCTGGAAGTTGTTATGCAGCCCAGGACAACAGAGATGACTGCAAACTCAAATGTTCAGTTATAAGCCAATGGTAACATGGACCTGGCATGAAAAGCGAACGTGTCTTAACAACAATCTTCAAGATCAACAACTTTCGGAGCACTGGGTCAACACACCCCATGGTGCTACAGCACAAAAAAGGTAAATACAAAATAAATGAGTCACTGCTTCAATGGCGTATATAAAAAGAAAGATTGCTTTATTCAACATTGTTACAGTATGTCAACTATGACACTATGCCGTGTGTGACGGAAAAAAAAAAGTTTAGATAATGGATCAAAACAGAAACATACACAACAGTACCAATCACGTTCAATTCATGTACACATAGGCCTACACTTGCATCATTAGGTTTGCAGGGAATGATACAACACATTCCAGACTTTACTCAGTCGACAAGTCCCGAGAATGCTTGGGCAGGTGTCTATGGGAAATGCATGTTATAGCAAAATCAGTCCGTCCTCATTGGGTCAATAAGGGAGGAACCTACAGTAAAATCCCCATGTCATGGATACCATAAGGATTTTCATGACTGAAGCCAAACACATGGCCCTATGTCTGCATGTATGTATGATGGACGACTACACTCGGTTGGATGATAAAACATGCATTTGCTCATCAATGAACTCCAAAAATGTTGCAAAAAAAGTACCGATTTCTGGGAGGCATTTCACGAAGCGTTTTGGACAGATATTTTTCTGACAAACTGTTACAAGCTACTGAAATTCTTGCATCTGATTGGCCGAGAGCAAATTTGTCCAACAACTTTGTATGACAAAATGCTTCATGAAATGCCCTCCTGGCCAATACTGGAGAAGTGATGATGCGGTTACCAAGATTGTTCAACAAATCACACAGGAATGAACTCACTCAAACTGGCCATAACTAAATTGAAATAACAAATTTTTTTTTGCTTCACATTGTTTCAAAGATGCCCACAGAGTGAACCAACTGTAGTACAGATACATAATCAATTTGGAATTTGATGGTGCTAGACAATTTACCCCAATTTTGATGCATAGCCAGTAATGGAACATGCTGTAGTTAACAGGTTTTAATAGAGTGGGTGGTGAGCAGGTTGCAGCTGTATTAAGTGTGAGTAAATGATTTTATCATATTGCTGTCTAGCAGTATTGAAAAAAGGAAAAGGAATAACAACATTTACACTTTGCTTCATATTTTCAGTGTTAAAATCTACTTAATGCATGTTGTGGATGGATCAAAGTGCTCCAAACAAAATCATGCCATGTGAATGTGAGATCCACCTGCAGGCTGCACAACTGCTCAAAGCAAAAAAAGAGCAAATAAAACCAAAGCATAACTTCACCTGTTCGACCAACAGATCTATTCTACTTGAAAACCTTGTGTGTTGCATGAAGCATTAAAATGGACTGTGACCGCGGCGATGAACCTGGGGTATCTACATCTAATGGGAAATTTCATATGATTATGGAGCACAAGCAGATACATGTATTGTGATGTAAGCCTAACTCCCCCCCCCCAAAAAAAAAAAAAAATAATAATAATAATAATTTACCAATGATAGAGAGCCTACATTTCTCACCAGTCACCTAGATAATAAAGCTTCTAGCACCCATTCGGAATTAAGGTCAAAAAGATAAAAATGAAAATAAAAACAGTATAAACAAAAACAACCTCCCCCCAAAAAAAAGAAAAAAAAAGGAAAAAAAAGTGTGACAATGGCAGGACAAAACAAACAAAGCAACCCAGCCAAACAAAACACTTATCATCAACACTTTCTGACTAAAAGTACAAGAACATATATTTCACCTTCTAAGTATTCACCACTAGAATGCGCTTATTAGACTAATGCCAAGTCCCTTCCATCTGTCTTTTATCCTAATCAATTTTGATAAAACAATTGACCCACCAATGCAACCCTAATAGCGCCTTCTGGTATTGCAACTGGAATTTTTATGACATGGCAGCTCACTCAATTTGACACTCTCAGCTTGATCGATCAGTTTCAATGAACAACTTTAGATGTGTTCACACACACTGATGGGATACACCCAATTAATAACCTCTACGAGTTTTGTGGAAAAAAAAAAGAGAGTCTACAACACTCAACTTGTATTTTACACTTTATATTCGTATTCATCAATCTAATCCATTTGTCAATCTATTTATACATCTACTTTATCTACTGCAAGGTTGTCTACAGTTAAATACATCACAGGCTCCCAAATACTGGACAAACATATAAAAAAAAACTTCTGCAAGCCCTCCCAGACAGCAAACAGCTCCAGGCTGCCAACATTCACACACCACATTGAGGGAGATTCCAAAGTAGTATCAAGAATACTTTTTTCTAAAGTGTTGCATGCAACCCAATAGGCAAAAAAAAAAAAAAAAAAATGAATCCCAAAGCATGGAGATGGTTATATTCGTTTATCTGGCAGAATCAGGCATTCTTCTTTGGTCTTTCAGAGAAGTGCACTGAACTGGCACATGCAGCAAACATAGGAAAAGTGATTGTCAGAAAAAAAAATGGAAGTTCATGTCCCCTCCCAATGGAAATAGACACTTCCACTGCTAACAGAATATAGTGGTGATAAGAATAGAGAACAAAATACACACGAGAAGGAAAGAAAAAAAGGGACAATGCAATCTCCTGAACAACTACATCCTGTAAACTGGAACTTTTGTACACAGTTAAGTATCTCTTGTAGTGAGGGTTTATTCATTTCCTTTGTCACTGTTTCATTTTGTTTTCATTTGATATGGGGGGGGGGGGGTAGAGTGGATATTTTGAGCTCCAGTACAAACACGTTTGGGTATGTTGGGGCTTTCTACTGCTGAGGGAATGCTGAAAGGATAACATAACTTATTCAGATGGTCAGGAAGTGAATATCTGGTTGCTTTACTGCTGTGAATGCACTGTGACGGACAGGGTCGTGGCACTTGGCAGTCCCATGCCATGACCTGCACAAGAGTGGTATTGATTGCCTCAAAAGGATGGAGCAGATCCAAATCAAATGATCGAGATTGTACACGTCACCAGGCATTTGTTTTGCTTAGCATGTATGTAGTTTTGCTTGTGACCGGTCACTAGTAAAGTACAATGGCTTGCCATTAACACTTTCACATCAAGATGGTGACCAGGGAAGATTTAATCATTTCATTTACTCCCTCATTAAGGTGACTGTAACAAAGACAAGGATCTGTTTCATTATTTCATAAAGCAAATAATACATATCATTTTGTTCAGGCATTGGTATAATTACCCACACTTGGTACCTTCGAAACACTCCAAACACCTTCGAATATAGCCTCAAGCTTGTTAGACTGTTCCAAAAGTAGTTGTGCGGGTAATTCTTATTCATGCTCTTACTGATGTACATTGTTTTTATACTCATGATGGGGTGCAGCTCATGGGGAAAAAGAAAACACCTCTGAAACCATAAACCTTGTTTGAACAGGGTCTTCTATATCACACCAAGTATCTGTAGATGTAATGATGTATAAATAGTGATCTCTTGCAATGTGAGGTACTGGAAGGGCAAACTGTGATTATCTTATTCCAATTGTTGACCACAGCATTGCCCTAAAATATTCATCAATTTGGAATGTCCCTCGTCTGGGATCACATTCACAACAAGCAAGTGACAAAAGAATTAGACATCCAAATGTAAAAGACCTGTTCAAGCAAATGCTACATGACAAAATATACACAAAAATCTCCCCAAACTCCACAAATCATAACCTCTACATTAAAAATTGTACAAACTGACATACATCTAACTCTCTAATGAGGTAAAACTGAATGCTTTCCACATACTTGAATGAGATCTTCTCGTTTTCAAATTTTTGCAGAGAAGGAACACACAACATAACCCAGCAACAGAGAGAAAAAGTAGTATTCATGTAGAAGAGCGCAGTTAGATTTCGAATTTGTTCCTTCGATCTTAAAGTGAGAACTGATAATGCTGGTTTATGAGGACAAATGTTTGACTTCAAATGAACTCCTTCTTAAAAACTTATGGGGGAAAATATGTTTATCTCTTTCATCAACAAAAATGAAAAACATATCCCTATTTTTTCATCTGTATGCTATTTCTGTCGCCATGGTACGGTATTTGAAAGGTTATTGGCTGTTCATAAAGTAAAACAATATTGTGGTGTATCCTCTGTCAATGGTAACAAACAACATTACTATCAGTCAGAAAACAACAACAACAACCACAACCCCTTCCCCCCCCCCCCAAAAAAAAAAAAAAAAAAAAAAACTCAACATAATACAGATAAATCATTATAGTCATGCTAATTCATCTTGAGTTCAGAATTCTGGCTTTCTGGATTCTTTTTTCCTCCTATACCCTGACAATTCACAGGGTGAGCATGTGATCTTCTGCCCAAAAAAAAAAAATTAAAATATCTATTTTATGAATAATTAAAAAAAAAAAACAAAAAAAAAAAACAAAAACAAACAAAAACAACAACAACAAAAACAAAATCTGGTTGTTGAGAATGTTACAACACCAGTGACATCTGTCAAAATAAACACACAAAAATATATACAGTGGTAATCATTTTAAACCATTTAGGGCACAATAAAAAAATGGAAAAAAAAAACCCTCTAAAACACACACAAAAAACAAAACAACAATGACGAAGCCATTTTTGTTGCAGCTGCATGACTTGCATGCATCTGATATTTTCTCCTCAGTATCCAACAATAGCCATATTACCAATTCAGGATTGTAGACACCAACTCTTTCTATATTTGGCCTAGAAAAGGGAGAGAGGAGGCTTTGGTGAATCTTGTTCACTGCTGAACTGAGGTTTGGCTGTGTCAAAGTACCGATATCAAGAGACTGTGTAAAAACTTGCATGATGCTTGTTGTTTTCCTTTCTTTTGTAACACACAAAAAAACTATATAGATACAGTCTCTTTTTTTTTTGTTTTTCTAATGATTTTGATAACGTAAGTCTGATGTCACTTCACCAATCTTGGAAGGAAAAAAAAAATACAAGCATGAAATGTGTAATATGTCCTGAGCTATGCCACATGAAGAGGCTCCTACTGAATGGGTGTAAAAATTGATGCCTTGCGTGCATAGGAAAAGAGTACTAACACAGACAGTGGGTCCCAGCCACATAGCCCAATAGCTCTTTGAAAATGCCCATGAGATGCTGTGCTACTTCTTCACATTTTCTCAAATTCCGATGGTCATATACTCTCCTTACACTTTGCAACATTTACCTTCACAAAGTCAGCAACTTTATGCCCGTTCTTAACCCGTTGAAGACGAGTCCCGAAAATGCTCGGGAAGGTGTCTATGGGAAATGTGTGTTGTAGCAAAATCAGCTCGTCTTCAATGGGTTAAAGTACTCTTCCTAGTTGGTGGCTCTCCTCAGCATGGCAAATATACCTTCAACTGTAACTTCCCAATAACAAGACATTGCCAGCCTCGGATGGACACTTTTATACTCAACCCTTCATGTGCTCTGAGTGCTGATAGGCACAGAAACCCCAACACCATCCATAGTCCCTGGCACAGTAAGGGTAAAGATGTGACCTGTCACCATGTAACCTGATTGAGCCACAGATGTTTGGGCCAAGAAAGTAAGATACTGCCATTTGGCTGAAAAAAAAAAACAAGGAATTTGACACTTTGCTCAATAATGCAGAGTTTGATAGCTTTACTAGCTCCAGGCTAAATTTCAAAGTCTCCCAGTTTGTCGAACACAATATTGTCTTCACTTTTCACTCGCTTTCTTACTGTTTCTGTGATATTGCATTGGTTGCAACGGTTTTTGGAAATAAGTGGGACAAGTAATTTAACTTTGGAAAGCTTATAATCTATAAAAAGGTACAAACAACCTGAAGTCAGGGAAGGGACACCAAATGACTTTATCAGGCCTTTGCGGTGGAGGTCACCAATGAGGCCAAACAATGACATTCTATTGTATATACATCACACTCATTTAAGACTCGTCTCTCAATATGTACATAATAGAGGGGTTATCCTAGGCACAACTGCGATAAAACTTTCATTAGCTACGAGAGGTCACCCTCCTCATCGTCTCCTGCCCCTGCTGCGACTTCGGCTGCGCCTGTCTCGGCTGCGCGACCGGTAGCGGGGCCCCCGTGGCCGCTCCCGTTCCCGTTCCTTCTCCCCCCGCCGGTCCCGCTGCATCTCTCGGCGCTCCTCCTCCTCTTGGAGTTTACGTTGCTGGGCGCGCTCCTCCCGACGCTGGTCTCGCTGGGCCCGCTGCTTCTCTCTCTCAACAATCTGCACATGATTGACAAAGACAAACCCAACACAAAATAAATAATGTGTGTGGTGTGGATTCTAGAAAGAAAAATGAGCTACTAACCCTTTTACATTACAAAAATAAATTGTACACAAGTTATGCAAGATTGACCATAATTCCTCCACTACATTTCTTGTATGCACCATGTAAACACATACAATGTAATAATTCTGGATACAGCTTTAGAAAGACAGAGTATGGGAAATATGTACCACCTATGCAATTGACTGCCCATGCACTTGTGCTCTCACACTATTTGACACCATTGCAACCAACTACACTGTAATCTCTTGCAAGTTCTCCTGCAAGTTTAGCCAATCCCCAAGACTCTTTCTCTCGCTAGTGGCAGTCACTGAGATATACAATTGAACATTAAATAGTACATCTGCCAGAAAAACAGCTCTTAACCCTGACGATCTGAAGAAAAAAGGAAAGAAATACAAGCACTTGACATGCATGCATTACCCTGTAATATTTGCAGGTAGCAGTGTACAAATGTACATTGCTCACAGAACCATGAATTTAGCAAGTAGAAATAGTATAG
Source organism: Diadema setosum (assembly GCA_033980235.1). NCBI lineage: Eukaryota > Metazoa > Echinodermata > Echinoidea > Diadematoida > Diadematidae > Diadema > Diadema setosum. The sequence goes on along the minus strand of CM067066.1, from coordinate 32,981,144 downwards.
CATTAGTGCTCTTATGAATTCTGAGTCGTGTTGAGGGTTTCAGATTTTGGTCATGCCCATTGCAATTTAGTTGCTGGCAGAACCCCCTCTCCCCCCCCCCCCCCCCCACCACCACCACCAAAAAAAAAGAAGAAAAAACCAGCAACAAAAACACCACAAAAAAGAAGCCATATGTCATTAGAGGTATATGAATAAAATTGCCAGAAACATGGAGAGCATAAATCTGGGCCCAGCAAATAGAGGATTCAAGTTCTCACCATATCTTCAGTCAGAGGGAGCCAATAGATGCAGGGTGTGGCTTTCGTCTTCCGGAAGAGATCATCCAGGAGCTTGGCAGGAGGTTCTTCGACTTCCTTCTTTGCCTCTGCAGATACATGGGATGAAAGCCTCAGTTAAAGAGACATAGTCACTACTCTTTAAGTTTTATAATAGTAATATGGCCTCATTTCCGAGTGTAGCCTCTTCTGTATTAGCACCGTTTCTTCTAGAGGGCCCGGCCATCATTGTCACTCCAGCATTGCCAGCAAATCACAATTACCCCAGGTTTCAAAATATTGGCCTCTGAGGTGTCACAAATTACAAGTGCGCCACTACGATGCTATAAAGAATAACGCTTTGGATATTACCTTGTCAATAATATATTAACCCAAAATTATTCTAAATACGTTGGTACAAGGAACTGCAAATAAGTCCATCCAGATGTTGAATGCAGCCAATCTGAACTGAAGTCTTTGCTCTGAAGAAATATGTAATGTGAAACACCAAATCTTTGTCAACTGTAAATTTAGCAGTCCCAATGTGCCAAAATACAGCTACACCAAATCCTCAACAATATACAATGATTCCATTTGGCATGTTCTATATGGCACGAGTCCCCACAATATCAGCAGAGCTAACAGGTAGGTCACTAAACAATAAAGGCTCCATACAATCAAAACCATGTAATATCCAAACTATAGTAACTACTTGGTATTCTCAGGAAATTACATGGACATGAAATACACACTGTAAAAACTGTAACTGACCAGAAAGAAAGGAAGGTGTCAGCAGCTAGAAACTTGGCAATACCAAGATATCAAAACTATCAGCAGGTGTCACTACATGAGAAAATTCCATCAAGAAAAGGAATTGTCCACAGCTACAACTTGCCACTCACAGCTAACACTATCATCTTCTTGCGTTTTCAGACCTGTAAAATAGGAATCAACCGAGAGATGGAAGTTATGCGGAATAGACGCTCACCCTCGTGTCTTTCTCTTCGCTCCTGTGATCGCTGCCGTCTTCTCCTCTCTCGGCTCTGACTGCGCTCCTTGCCGCGGTCCCATTCTCGCTCCTTGCGGGCCCTCTCCCGCTCCCGTTCCCGCTCCCTGGTCCTCCGCTCCTGCTCGGCGTCTCTCTCCCGGTCCTGGGCGGAGATGCGATCACCGCGCACTGGAGCTGGGGTGCGCTCTGGCGAAGGCTCCGCCCGAGTTTCCTCTTTCTGTACTGCCACGCCCATGTGGCGGTTGAGCTGAAGAGGCAAGATTTAGCCAGATATATACAAACTTTCAAGTTACATCCATAGAGTAAAGGTAGAGAGTTTCAAATTTTATTATGTGTAAATAATGCTGTAAGTGCTTCCTTTAATCTTTTAGGCTCTCAATACATCTAGGGCTATCCTGGACACTCCCCCTCCCCCACAATCATTTGTCTTATGATGAATGCATATGGAAGACATAATACTGCATCGTACACAGTGTATTTCATGGTGTTCTCATTTTTGCAAATTCTGTAAGTCAACTGATATCAGTGAAATTAACAAATAGCAAAATATTACCTCCTGTAACACATATGCCTTGCATATCATCCCTAATGTTGGGAATCACCAGCTTTTCCTTTTAAAGGAAACCTGGTTATCTCTCATTCCATCATGGCGGTTCTTGAACACAAATTCAACAGCTTGTGAAATATGTGGCATACAAAATAAAATTCTGATCAAAGTGGCATACATTTATTTTTTTTTTCCTTTTTTTTTCCCTGTGTGTCTCTTTTTCATTATAAATCTGTGGTCAAACATTTTTGAACATCTTTAAACAACTCTTTTCTCTTTCTGAATAAAATTGACATTGCTGGCTAAGCTCTTACCTCATTCTGGTCTGCAAACTCGATGCGGAGTGTCTTTGGGTTGCTGCTGGGCCATGTTGTACCATGAAGAGATGCACGGCAGGCGACTGCACCCTCTGTGGTCTCGTACTGTTTGGTAAGTAAAAAAAAATAAATAAATAAATAACAAAACATGAAAAGCACTACATGATCAGCCACTTCACTCTGTAACATGTGTGACCATGCTGACAGCTATCACTGCTCATCAAATGACTGTTTGTTTAGCATTACTTACAGAATTCCTGAAGAACATAAATTCATCAAACACACTGTATACACATGCTCATGCACAATGCCCCTAAAAACTGTTTGTAACACAGTTTAACACAGGCTTCAATATTCCTTTGTCAGGATGTGGAAAGCTCTTTCATATCTCAGGGAGACTCCCCTAGAATCAGAGAGAATTGGCAGCTTTAACCCTAACTAGGCCGGGGGGGGGGGGGGGGGGCCTCCGAGGCCCCCCCCTCGACGTTCCGCGCGATGTATCGCTAACGCGAAAAGCTATCGCCGCGACGTTTCATGACTTTTTTCTTTCTAGTCTCCCGCATCTTTTGACACCAAATTTGCGGTGCCCGGGCGTGCGGTTCCGAAGTTGCGCATAAATATGTATGTGCATATCAGACCAAAAATTGCTCAAAAACGTGAATTCGTGTACAATTTCAATGCAAACTGTGCTTACAGGCAAATTTCATAAAACCATGATTATTTTGGGGTTTTATTGATTAAAATCAATTGATAACATATTTTCTTGTTCAGAACAATGTCGCGGACAAGTTTCATCGAAAAAACAATGAAAAACATAAAGTCAAAAAAACAAAGAAATACATAAGAAATTCAAAAAACAATAAAATACTTAAGAAATTTTTTCTAATGGCGCAATTTTTTTCTCTTATATTTGCTCAGGACACTAAAAAGAATATTTACACAAAAAATGTGCTCATTTTGAGTTTTATTTAGTGATTTATACCAAATTGTCTGATTTCATGCATCATTATGCATAAATTAGCATAATTTAGCATAAATGATAATTTTTTAAAAATTAATTTCGTGGTACTTTAGATTACATCACAGGCAATGTGTGTGCCAATTTTCATCGCGATCGCGCGGTCGACGGCCGAGATCTGGAGGGGGGGCCTGGGAGGCCCCCCCCCGGCTCTATGATCTACCTAAATAGCCCGGCCTAGTTAGGGTTAATAGTGGTTTATATCTTAACAGTTAGCATCATATACTGTACTTGAATAAACTGCAATATTGGCTTTGCAATGAGTGTGTCAGTGACTTGTATCTCGAAAGTTAGCATCATACACTTGAAGAAACTACAATACTGGCTATTCAATGGGTTTGCCTGGAATATGTGAGAGAGAGAGAGAGAGAGGCAAAGGCATTTTTGTACCCCCTTTTCCTGTTCTTTTCACAAGTTCTAGTGAAGATAACAAGATGAAAATGCACAACTAGCCTTTGCTCCATTGAACAAGCTACATGCAGCTTCAAGAATGAATTAAAAAAAAAGGCACTAAAATTAACTGCCCATCTGTTTAGTGTTAGTTCTGAACATAACCATGTAGCACAGATGACAGGGCACAGACATATAGACCTGCCTGTATCATGTCATATTAATGGCCTACACCTGTACTTCACAGTTCAAATACGCAGGTAGGTGTAAACACTTAAACACCTGCTTCAAGTTAATTTTACGAGCAACTTTTGAACAAGCGCAGCAGTAGTACTTTTTGATACCTGTGTATGTTCAATTCTTGGGATACATTTGGGTGAAAAGAGGGGGGGGGGAGGACAAGGGGGGGGAGGGGACAAGGGGAGGGGGAGGGGTGGTAGGGGTGGGGATCAGCAGAGAAGGTTCCCTTGAAGTGCACAGATATTAAATCATTTATGTACATGCCTCACCATGCTTTCCAGACCATCCAAACATTTATACTTCATGGACACCACCATGCCAAAGGCATTTCCAACATTGCAGCAACAAATAAAAGCAAGCTTGCTTTCACTTATGTTGAATTGTATGCTGTGGGAAACACGTATACGGAATAGTAGGCAACTTGGTGGTCAGGCAGGGGTATAGCCAAACATATGAATCATCTAGTAAGCTAATCTCTTCAACAACATCACATGGCAATCTAAAACACACTGCATGGGCCAGAATTACAATGTACATGGGTATGCAGGTGACAACTGCTTACCGTTGCATAGCAGTGAGACTTGATGTTGTTGATCCAAAAACCGCCTTCGGTCAGTGTCCCATAGCGGCCAAGCAGTTCTTTCAGCTGGACAAGCGTGAAGGGCCGGACCAGGTTGATCACATGGACGATCTTACTCTCGGGCCGCTTCGAGGGGCTCGGCTCTCGTTGAGTTTGGCGCACGGGTTCGTCGATCACGGTGCGCACTGCCGTTTTCAACCGCTGCATCTTGACCACTGAGGTTAAAAAGGAATTAAAATGCATATCATTACTTCTCATTGTTACTGGGAATATTGCATGCAATGTCTTTTATTTTTGGTTCCCTGACGTGTTTGTATGGCTCATCATAAGATATCTTAACCCGTCGAGGACGAGCCCCAAGTATACTCAGCCAAGTGTCCATGGGAAATGCGTGTTGTAGCAAAATCAGTATGTCGTCAACGGCTAATACCAAGCAATCATTTAAACAAGTTCAAACTTGTGTTCTCAAACTCGGTACATAAATTGACATACGTCAAGTAGAACTCCTATTGAAATTTATTCTACTGTGCTCTCAAAACAGAGCTCAAATATCAATAAACAATTACTGTCTTCAAATCTAATGTGGAGACATTTAGAAATGGCAGACTCCTATTTTCTTATAATAACCTGTCCCATAATTTAGGACCTACACAATCAATGTAAAAGCCTAAACAGGTCTACATAAAGGCAATCAAGATTACACTGGTTTTAAAAGGTTCATTGACTTCACAGGAAAGATGATGAAGTTTGTGCCTCCCAAACCTTTGGTCTCTGGCTTTCCTTCCTTCTCTGCCTCCTTAGCTGCTGCTGCTCCTGCTGCATCCTTCTTGGCCTTCTTCTTTTTCTTCTTCTGTCCATCTTCGTCCCCGCTGCCCTCCTCCTTTCCTTCCTCGTCATCTTCATCGCTGTCGCTGCCACTGCTGCTGCTGCTGCTGCTATCGCTGGACTCATCCTCCGCCTCGGCCCCCTCTTTCCCTTCCTCCTCCCCCTTCTGCTTCACTTTCCGGACCGTCATCTCGTCGTCCTCGTAATCGATGTCACTCTCTTCGTCGGCTGGTGCTCCCTGAAATGTCAAACATTGCAGAGGGTAACAGATTTGTGATCGTTTTCTCTTTTAATCAGAGAAAGAAGAAATGAGGTGACAAACATGATAAAAGAATTGTCATACATCTCAATGTACTTCTTCGATTCAGCATTCTGATACATGGAGAGCTGAATACTGCATTTCTCTTTCATATTATCATCATCATATACAGAACATGTACGTATATGCATTTCTTTTTTTTTTTTTTTTTTTGGTTAAATGCAATGAATTTCAGACAGTGAACTTTCTGTGTCCATGTCCTGAATACTAGAAGATGAAGAAAAAGACATCAAACCTCGATGTGAAGCAAACAAATCAGAAACAAAATTTTTGGTAAGAATCAATGTTGCACTCACCGGCGCCGTGATGGTTTGTCGGATGAATTTCCTCTTTGGTGGCTCGTTGATGGCTGGCTCCTCCTCTGCAGGCTCCGTCTCCATCTTCTTCTCCACCTCCCGGCCTTTCTGCGTCTCGACGGCCGCTTCTTCCACGTCCATCAACTCCTCCTCTTGCTCCAGTGCAAGTACTTCTGAAGGAGGAACCTTGATGTCTGGAATGATGCCCTGAGAATACAAAATTTAAGGAGTTAAGAAAGTGTGGCTTTGCTGGGCTCATGCTAAAATTTAGTCAAAGTTCGACAATACCAATGGCCTGGGTTCGCTAATAATTGATGCTGGGACATGAAACTTCCAAAAAGTGTACCACGTATCTTTTGAAGGCCTAATATCATGCAACTGAGATTCAAAATGGAGTATTATTATTTCCATTTATTTTGGGGCACAACATATCATTCTTTTGGCCACCAAAATTTCAATTTAATGTTTTAGTGGCCAAAATGGGCCACCAGAGAAAAAAGTTAGTTTGAAGCCCTGACTCAGTAAATGTTATTCTAATACCATGAAAAAGAATAAACTGAATAATTGAATATCATGTGGTATACCCAGGCCCTGGGTATACCAACAAATTTGTTGATTTACTTTTGTCAGGCATATCAAATCTTTAGCATCTTTTGTACTGCAAGAGAAATAAAACATTCTAGATTCAAGCTGCAACCTATAGTCATTTTTCCTCATCTTCCTTTCAAAAGACTACAAGCTTGGAGGTGAGTGTTTCAATCTATGTGACTTGTTACACTGCTGCCGCAGTGAATCTCGGTGAAAATGAAGAAACTTTAAGTGAAGAAGCTGAACAAAAACACAACAACAAGAACAAGAACAAGAACGAGAACAATAACAAAACAAACCTCTGCTACCCCATTTACCTTAAGAAGCTGAGTACTGATGTTGACATTGGTGTTCTTTCCGAGGTCATCCGAAGTCTTCTTGGTGGTACCCCATCGCCTCTTCTTGACGGGAGGGGCACTGGCCTGGCCTGGTGAAGTGGCCTTCACATCGCTGCTCCCTTCCTGTCCTTGATCTTTGTCGCCCGCTTTGTCCTTGGCTGGAGGTTGGATAGGTCATTAGCTTGATTCATGGGTGCACAGAACTGAACTTTTGTGCAACTTCGTCGACAAAACTTGTGTCATTCTGATCATTTCTCTACAAATCACAAGTAAGGGCACTGTCAACTTTTCACAAATAATGTTTTGTCACTGGTCTGTTCACATCTCGTCTATAGCACACTGTACAATGTACAGTCCCTACATTTGGGAAGAGTGGCAATCTCATCTAGAGCTTTGAAAAAAAAAATCAAGAGTACTGGCTGTCAAAATCATATCATTTTTGGGCAACATGAAAGTTCAGTTCAGAAATACTTGTCATATTAGCTATCTACAATGCATTCATTATACTCCTTCCATGCTGTCACAAATGCACACAAATTTTAATCCACTACAAAGTTCCTTAACAATTTGTATGACTACAATATTTACTACAGAATGATAAAGTAGTGCTACGGTTTGGAAATGTGTGTTAATTAAAAAAAGTGAAAGAAACAACCGATAGTGGTAAAATGGTACATTTGATGGGTTGACCTCTGCCCCTTTGTCTTACATGTGAATGAATCCCTCTTGGTTTTCACAGGAGCTGATGAGGTGATGATGGGCCTCACCCGAGATCTTTGTTCCACCTTCAATGTGACAAGAAAAAAAATGTATATACATACACAAGAGTAAATAAACAGAGTTGAAAGAAAACGGTGGCATATCTCAGCTAGCAATGCTGTAGTAAGCCTGGACCAACAGCAGCTGAAAAAAAAAAATATCAAACACACACACACAAAAATGAGAAAAACAGATGACAATGCATGGCAGATAAGAGAGCATGGAGACAGCTATGTGAAAGGAACAGTTTTCTTCTACAGAGGGTAGGCATATTCTATTCTACAGGAGGTCAGAACTGGAGGCAAAAGAAGTTGTTTTTTTCCTCTATCTTTTTGTTGCCATGAGTGTATGTGTCAAAACACTAAATGCAATCAATTTCCTCAATGAACTTCGTTGGTTGATGAGCATCTTTGATCAGTGATAAAAGTGTATGATGCATACCTATACCTCTACATGTACAGGTACTTAAAATCCACAGGTACAAACTTGTAAGTACTGGTAAAAAGTTGCAGGAAAATTACTGAAATGGAACTCCAGCAGCTATGTTTGTTTGGAACTATCAAATTGACCTGTGCAAGTGCCAAAATGCTCAGAGTAACAGTTCTAACAGTTCGCTTTGAATGCACATACCCAATGTAGTACAATGCACTGTACAATGACTATTGAATTCAGTATGCTTTAGAATTGGACTAGATCATGAATGCAAATGCAGTCTTTGCTGTTGTTGAAAATAGCCAAACTGACAAATCCATATGATCTGCATCATGCTGTAAATTGGCAAAGCATGCGGTCACAGGAATGATTTACATCAGTCAAGTAATTTCATATGAAGTTCCAGAACATTTTTTCCCTTTTTCCTTTTTTTAAAAATCTATTTCTTTTTTTAACGCAAGCTGAAAATAGTGTTTAAAATTCTGCTGTAGGAAATCAGCAGCTCATAATTTCTGATTTGAATTGAGTTTGGGGGTTTTCTATCATTTCCGTATTTCCATTTTGCAGAACGACCAACATCATTATTAAACAGGATCAAATAAAGGCAGGCGCCCCAAAAACCAAACGTTCATTGTATCTGGTCTTAATGAAATGTAAAGCAGGACTTTTGGTCAGAGTTAGAAATGGAGGAGAAATACATTGTATGACATGAACAAACACAGAGAAGAGACAGCAGAAAAACAATTAAAAAAAGGCACATAACAGAGGACAACAGTCAGAAACTGCTGGCAGCAGGGTCCTGGCTCAGTCATCGTTAGTATTACCAAGTCCACCTCCGGCCCTCAGAAGATGCAAATCTACATTTGGTTTGGTGTTTCTCCCAACTGGCTGCGACCTGTTTTGGAGCTGACGCGGAATTTTGGAGAAGGCATTTTGCCAAGGGCAAGTTCGATGCATTGTCTCATTAAAAAAAAAAAAAGAAAGATGAAAAAATATGCTACAGCCGATGAGGGGGACTACTGAAACAGTCACGAAGAATTTGGATTATGCCGTTTGCTGAGCGATGCTTCATTTTAGCTGTAGATGCTGAACTACTTCCAGTGATGAATGGGGCAGTTTTAGAGGTGCAGTTTCGAAAAGAGATCCCATTATGTTACAAGCTTCCACGAGGTTCAAAGAGCACAGGACAGTGAGAACGCGACAAGAGGAGGGAACACGTTGACTGCTGCACTGCAACCAACGCTGTGTATTCAAGTCCCACACACAGAAAGTGCAAGCTGCGAACTCAAGTTCCTCTAAAATCCAAGCTGCTGAACACGCGACATGCTACAGTGTAGAACATTGATGACTTTTGCAACTTTTGCAAATTGCGTAGTACTGTCTCTCAAGAGGAACGACAAGTTCGGGGAGTGCAGAAGGGCCTCACGTATCTACAGAACAGGGTTTACCTGGAGAGAGTTTTTCTTTTTACTCCATCTGTGACTGTTATTTGTGACTTGACATTGAACGGTTTTATCAGGTAGGCAAAAATAAATTCAAGCTCAAGTGTCACTGGTCTACCTCAAATCACATGTGTGGAATGATGCACTGAAGAGTAACACATCACCAGTGGCAAATACTTTGGCGGTCCAGAGCAATACAAAAGCGGTTGGTGTAAAAGAGTCATGGCTGCAGGGAAACTGATGGATCCAGTGTTGAGTCTGCTGAAGGATTATGTGATAATAGATGGCGATGCCTGCCATTGATTTTTTTGATACAGCCAGTCCACATTGTACATGCCAGAGAATCAAGCAATTAATAACTGAGTGCATTCACTTGATATCTCGCAGGACACTCCTATTTAACAAAGTTTTTTGTCCCTTCAGCATACGTCATCCAGTCCCACAGGCAATTAGTGTCAATTCCTTTCTCACTGAAGCATGTTTTCATGAAGACGAGCGCTCGCAGTTGCCATTGTACCACTGGGGGTTTCAAGCTGAATGAAATGATCAAAACTGCTTGACTTCATCTCACGCTGGTATGTACCTCAAGTCAAGTGTTCAGTTTTACTACGCAAGCTCAAATGGTTAACTGATTCACTAAGACGTAGTGCGATGTCCGTGGAGACACAAGATCGTACACATAGGGTCAGTTCTGATGGGTTTTTGCTTAAGGTCGAAATTGAGAACCCAGAGGTCTGGAACTGGAAAACATATGAGGCGAAAACTGGATGACAATGGAAATTTTTGTTCATTTGACATGATGGTAACTGGAATGGCACACTCCTCTGGTGAATTGTTCATCCACTGAGTTCTCGTGATGAAGACGCATTGCAGCCACATGAGCATACAATCATCCATTTACTGGATAATGTGGGAGTCGTTGAACCATCACCGAGTACAGAACACGTTCAGGTCAGACATCCTGAAATCTCAAGACTGTGAAGTTCTGGTAGCACAAATCACTTCAGGTTGCTTCGGATTGATCCTTGCTCAAATTATCATGTGTGTACAAGCGAAATTATTGTAGCTCAGCGGACAAATCTACATGCCAATGCCACTGTCAGACTGATAAGCTTTCAATGTGGCATGCGGTTGTTCTCGGTAACACCATCCCAGCGCCTCAGCTCCTCCGCTGGGGGATCAAGATTTGCATCCTAGGGGAATCTCTAGGTCAGGTCACACGACTTTGGGGAAACAAGCAGCATCAAAAGATCAGGGCACTTTTCCAAGACAGGACCCTGGGGGCCTAGCCCGGCTGACAGCTCCAAAACACGGGTCGGAGGATGCTACGCTTGGGGGGCTAGGTAATAGTTAGGCATACACAGCAGTTAAGAAACTGATGGAATTCAATCTCTAACCAAAGCAGTTATAGCTGAGAAACACCTTTGCTCAAGGCGTTCATCAATTGTTTTCAATACTAAATGCGACTGCCAAGCATGTTTTCTACTATTACAGAGACAGTGTGCGTATTGGTAAATATTTCCATATAATTCAAAATGATTCTGTACTCTAAACGAATTTTGCATCAATTCCATTACGAAAGGTGTGCCCTATTGTCATTCCAAACAGATTTTGATAATCTGACTTGACATTGTACAGCCAAACTTTTACAGGTATCTACAAAATGGTGAATATGCTCTCAATATTGAAATATGCATGCTTCAATGGGAAATTGCATTCATTCAAACATGCAGAATATTTGTGATATAAACACATTATGCGCCATTTCTACTACATGTAAAATCTAGTGTTCGACACTATTATTCGGAAACCATTTTTTGCCCATTTCATGCTTCATTACACTGCTCTATAATCAGCAAAAACCAATCTGTGAGACTTAGTTGAAAAATTGTCATACTTTGACGGATTCTGTCAGGGTATAGACGAGATTCCAATGATGCCATCAAACCATGCTGAGGGGTAAAAAGTGAGGGGGGGGGGCATACATGAGAGCAAGCGCGTAAGCATTACATCCAATGTCCCATGATAGGCAGGTGAGTACAGTGCATGCTGTACGTTTGGCTGTGCGCTAGAGCTACACCTTGTACATCTTTGTATGCGCTCAATACATTATGTGGTTTATTTTTGCCTTCGAAGCAACGCGTCATTTGACATTCGCGGAACCTCATCTATACTTCTGAGAGCCAAAATGCCTTCATTCATTCACGTGAAAGAGGTAAATATTCTTCACCCGTCTCACATTACCTTGGGAACTTGGTCTTCCGCCTTCTCCTCCTTTGCGTCCCTCTCCTCCTTTGCAGCGCCCTCTACGGCCACTTCCTCCGTGCCCTCTCCCTCCTCCTTGATCTCTCCATCCTCCGTTTCCGTGGTGTTGCTGGTGGCAGCAGTCCTCCCCTCCGCTTTGCCCATCTCTCCAGACGTGGATGACTTGTCCTCCTTAGGAACGCCTCCTTCCTCCTCCCTGGGGTGGGGGGCAGAGAAGAAAAGAGTTAACAGAGTGGTAGGGATGGTATAGGGATTGGCAATGCAACATCGAAAGTAGAAGTACAATGTATTTTGTTTGTTCGTTTTTTTTTTTCTCACACAAGGCAGTGATATACAGTGACATACAATTGTACATGCAAAGAGTGTAAAAAGAGCAGACAGACTTACATTGTATAAACAGAGAAAGGGAGCAAAAGAAAAAAACAATTTTGGTTAAATGCATACCTACATTTGTACATGTTCATACATTGCAGCAGTGACACTGCTCTTGCCTACATTTGTACATGATCTATAATAATAATTGTGCTAATAAAATTGTGAGAAACATGGGGCTCTAACATGAACACAACAGTTACAACTGTACATACAATGTACTGTATAGACAAAAATAAAACTGTCAGGTTATTCATTTCAATTTGGGTTTTTCTTTTGACTTACATGTTTTGGAATGCTGTAATAATTCAGACAAACACTTCAAAGTTGATCAAGCTTTCATTTGCTGACAAAAAACCCCAACCAAGATGGACATTATACATGTTTTTAAAATGTATGTAACTGCACTCACACAGGAAATATGAGGGGTTAATCAATGTTAAAATGCCAAGCTGGAGACACAAGAGAAGGAACAGTTTACTATTAAACTGTGACTGTCTATAGTACAAAGTCAGTGGAGGCATGTACCCGTACATGTAATACAAACTTCATTCACTAAGACATATTTGACTGTACAACCATGAATACTTACAATGAAAATGATTAACATCACCTTCATTTATATCAACCTATTACTAATCCACTACAGTATGACCTCTGTTATCCAGCCATGTTGAGACAGAAGTCCATCCAGAAACAGTATGTACAAATTTGTTAGCAATTTGGCCGAATACTGGGAGAAACAGTGTTAGTGTACACATACTGTAATATACACCTGTACAGTACATGTGAATGAACAGTAGCTGTTGACCCAGTGGCAGGTTGTACATGTAGCTACAGTACATTATATAGATGATGACTGGCGGGGTAGGGAACATACTGAATGTTCCACCCGAAGTGTTTGAAATGCTATTGAGTTCTGAGACGAAGTCGAGGGACTTTAATATACAAGTAGCCTCCCGAAATAGCATTTCAAATCCTGAGGGTAGAATGTTTGGTACATTGTACATGTTCCCGACAACAAAAGTCATCATCTGTTAAATCATATGGGTTAGTCAAATACCATCATTAATCGGTCATCTGCTTTTTCACATTGTATGGAATAGGCAAATTTATCCTATCGATTGCGTGAAAAATATGATCGTTCAATCATTTGTCATTTTTTACGTGAAAATGTTTTCCTATGGGAGAACATTACAAAAACGTTCTGCCCATGGGCGAACATAACCAATGTGCCTCCATCACATGACTGTGTTAAACCAATCACTGACTGGTACAGTATGTGACTAACCCATTTAAGATAGGTACCCTGGTACACCTACATGTGTTGTACATGTACACATGTAGGTTGATGTATACAGTATGTAGCGTAAACCACAATAGTGGTGTGTAGTAGGCCTACATTGTAGGCCTACCTTTTGTATGCAGGCCTCGTAATACTAAAGTCTGTGTTTTTACAAAAATTGAAACCTATTATGTAAAACTCATAACATTTTTTTTTTCTTCACTGTGTGTACACATCCAGATGATAGAGAAGTCTGGATTAAGAGGTGGCTGTATAAACTGAGGTCAGACTGTACTACCAATAATGAGAGAATACATACAGTACAGTACTAGTACATGTACACTGTAGACTGTAAGGATTTTAGTGATGTACAAATGTTAATGTACAATGTACATGTAACACTGTACTGGCTGAAAAGTGGTTGCCAGTTTCATGTCAAAATCTTTGGCAGTGGCAGTGGAGAAAGGGGGGGGGGGGGGGATCAGAAGGGGGCGTGTCACCAAGCACTCAAGTTCACATGTACTACATGTAGTATTTCCTACAAATGTACAGCTACAGTAGAAACACAAAGTGTGAAATACATAAGACACAAATGTCCTTGACACTAGACATGCAGATTTCAAGAATGAAACTTTACACACAATTCTCAGAGGGGAGTTGACCTACATACTGTAGAAAGACTTCCTGCTTGAAATTGGTGAAATCAAAGCGAGACTGGAAAGATTGGGATGGAATCTGACAACTGCATCCTAAATGTACATTGTATAGTAAGGGTACTAGGTCTCGCGCAGGGACGTAATGATCGCGCATAGTGCAACTGCGTATAGCAAGCGATATTACGCGTAGTTGTAAGCGCAAAATTTGCCGATACGCCCATGGAATAAACATACCTGACCTACCGCTCAACATGAGAAGGAAGCAGCTAAGAAATTTTGATTTCCAACAAATTTTCCACTAAATTTCCAATTTTTTACCTTGTACAAACCTACCTTCCCTTAAAATCTGTTTTAAGGATGTTGTAGCCTAGACGTGTCGTCTCGCTTGTCTCGTTCGTAGTCGATAGAATTCGTAATTTGTTCGATCGATCGTTTACCACGTGACGTCATCATACACAAGAACAATGTATGCTGCCAGCTACGCTGAAATACTATTAATAAATGTTGTTTTAAGTCAAATTTTAACACAACGATTATAATGTTACAAAGGAATAAATATTTCAGTCTATCGAAGTTGAAGTGTGATTTCAATTTGAATTTGCTTGTGATTTCTTGCGCTAACTTGTGATATATTTGTGACAGGGGAGGGTACGAGGGCCATAATGATACTGAAGAAAACAACTTAGATGAGAGTGTGACAAATGGGTGACGAAAATGAGAGGGTGACGAATGGGTAAGCACACACACAAACACACACACACACACACACACAAAATATATGTTCATATTCTACTTTTTTCCATTTTATATTACATGTATATTATTGGTTAGAGTGATTAGAAATATTGTAAGAAAACTTTATAAATGAAAATCACTAACGATTTATAAAAATATCAATGATAAAAATAATGATAATAAGAATGATAAAATGAGATGATGGTGGTGGAAGTGATAATAATAATAATAAAAATGATAATGATGATGATGATGATGATTATGATGATCGATGGTGGTGGTGGTGATAATAGTAATAATGATAATAATAATAATAATAATAATAATAATAATAATAATAATAATGATAATAACACATATAACAATAATAATAATAATAATAATAATAATAATAATAAGACATATAATAATAATAATGATAATAATAATAATAATAATAACACATACATTTGTATAATAAAAATAACAATAATATGCACAAGTTAGGTAAAACTGCTGTTGCTTAACAGGGACAAATTTAATATCAAGTGAAAAAATATTCTACGAAAGCCGGAGCACGTTACAGCCGCAGAGGGGCAGACACTTTCACGCATGAAACTACAGAGGGCAGCTGCGCGATCTTTACATACCCCGAGAAATTGAACGCATAAAAAAAAGTCCGACATGCAAACGGCGACAGCGCACTACTCCGTGATCGTATTATCAGGAGATTCTGGGAGGTGATTTTTCTGCATTTTCGTGATATTCATTGAGAAATTCAGGTACGATTATGGCATAACTTCTATTATAAGAGCATTTCAAATTTTCGTGCGCGATATCTAGACCCCTCAACCATACATGTACACACACTGCCCATGCAAGGAGACCTTGAAACAACCATTTGCAGTCACATGAACATGGCGTTGCTTGAATGTAGAATTCCAGCTGTGCTCTAAAATGCACCGAAAAAACATGCATGATCTTTTGTGTTTACCATGAGTTTACAAGTCAGGAATGACTTCCATAGTCTTCAATACTTTGTATACAAGCTGTATGTAGCGACGGAAAATCCTCGGCATATTTCATCACATCCCCAAATACAATTACACGTGTATACAACGTATCTACAATGTCCAGAGAATGCCTCTCTGTACATTTGGCAGAAAACACAAGCATCACGAAAGCAGTCTCAGTAGATATGGCCATAATATCCCTTTCACTGTGCCGACTGACAGTACACGCATACACTGTAGGCCCTACATGTACATCATCATTGATCATTGATGTAGGCCTACAGGTATGATGAATACAACTTATCATAAACTCTCAGCTATTGTCTGGCTGTAATAATACATTTTGTCTTATCTGCTGAGCACTCATTTTACTGCAACGATAAAAATTTCTTCTGGCTATCAAAAATATCTTCAAAAGCTCTGCATTGGCCCTACATTAAGTGTACATATTGTACATGTACAGTATGTACAAACATACACTGTATGTATCTACTGCCATAATGACTAGAAATCACAACCTGAAAAAAAAAAAAAAAAAGAGTTTTTGATTTTTTTTTTTGGGACTGATGTTGATTGTTGAAGCCTGAAACCATGTAAGTGCATCCACCTACTTGTACAGTACATGCATTTGGTGAATAATGCAGTTCACTGCATACAGTATACAACATTTGACAAAATTTGGACTCAAGACTTCTCTACATGTAGGCTCCTTTGTTTCCATAGCGCATAGAGAACATGGCCTGAAACGACAGCACAAAACACAATATTCCACTGCATTGGTTGCACAAAGTGGCAAAACTAGTGTGGGGTTTACTTACGTCATTTCTCTCATCATACATGTACATTTACAGAGTACAAACAGTGAACATGAGGCTTATCAAAGTCGGATGAGTTGAGCTGAGTAAGTACCAGTGTGGAGAATTTGTCCAAGTTCAAGCACAAACGCCGCCCTCTTTCACCTCTGTGCTCATGTAACCTCCAGTATGGCTGTGACCTTGGTAGCTTCCACCTTTCAGCGAGAAGTCAGGAGGCAGGGAAATTTCACAGCAATAAATCCACACGAATGAATGCACACTGACACTAAAATCCAATGACTCCCCACACCTCGACAAGTCAGCCAACTTGACAATCAAACAAATGGTGATATGGACCCACGTGGGCTTCCATGGACTTCTAGAATGTAGAGCAGGAAAGAAATCCGGGAGAAAACACAAGAATGGACCATGTGGTGGTATTGTGCTCTATTTGTACAAACTCAAACCCGGGGCATGAAAAGGGTTGGCTCTGTACTCTCCAGCTGCTCATGTGAAGGAAATTATATGACTGGAATCATCAGGCACACACAGAAGTTGGAACACTCAAATCTTGCGTTCATTGTACGTTTGCAGCACTGTACATACGAAGAACAAATTCTGAAAGCACACACACAGGCTTCATAGGAAGACCACAGTCAGCACGCCACCCATGGCTGACACACAGACATACAGACATGCGAAATGCTCCAATACACATGGTGCACAATGCACACACACACACACACAAACAATTATGTACAGCAAATGCACACACATACACTATACCCTAAGCAGACACTGAGCGGCTGCTGTGCAGACACAAGGCATTGAATATTCTGTGTGGAGATTACCTACTGAGAATTTCCTCAGCCTACAACTACATGGATGTACAGTACTATGTACTATAATTGCATTCCAGGGGTGACTCTGGCAGTCTTTTACACTGGGCATCAATACAGTGCTTTGACTGGCCTAGTGTGTTCACACTGGAAGTTTAAGCGTGCTTCGACTGACAGAGCACCATCCCCTGTCAAAGAATTTAGTACAAATGCTATGCTGTGTGTGTCTTCAATGATATTTTAACTTCCAGATGAAAATGATACTTTTGGAAACTTTTTCATACAGCCAGAGATTAACCAGTGAGGTGGAAAGAGACTCTCTTTCCACCTCCCTGGATTAACATACAAAATAAAAAGAAGTTTTTCTATAAATTTTGATAACAATTTGAAGTGGAATATGAAAACATCAAGTACAGTTTTAATGCCCTATCAACATTTCTGGGCACATGATAACAATATTTGGCCTCAGGTAAGTTTGAACGAGATGGGTCTGCAAACATCATCAAATTCTATGTACCAGTAGGGCCCTACACTGGTAGCTTGTGAGTTTTTGCTTACAAGTTTCCTTTTTTTTTTTCTTCTTCTTTTTAAACGATTCATGATTGTAAACAAAGCAAACACAGTGTAAAGACTGCCTAGAATTGGGCAACACTTTGATGGGTACTAGTAGCTGGTATACTTGACGGGCAATAAGATTCCCGCAATATGATTCTGCTGACCAATGTTCAAATTACCTGTATTTCCTTGTCTCAGCAAAGACAGCACATTGTTTGCAACACACAGTATCCAATCAGCAAAGATATCAAACTAGAGCCCACATGTGTGAACAGGGTAAAACAAAGTTCAGATTTTCTGATCAGGAGGGTATACAAATTATTAACCTTTACTCCAAGCAGCGTTGATGCTCATACACAGAAGAAATCTAATGCCCATCTCCTGGTGTGTGTGTGTGTGTGTGTGTGTGTGTGTGTGTGTACACTGTACATGTACAGCAACTGTATATTTACTGATCAAGTATGTTGGTGTCATGAACATGGGCATAATAATAATTACAATTATTTATATCTGTGTAAAAGATTTCTGGAGTGGATAACTTCAGAAATACACAGGCCTACTGGTTACAAATAGTTGGCATTTAAAGGTAGGGAATCCCATTTGCATGCTTCAAATGAAGAGTTGTATAAATACAGTGGTATGTTGAAGAGAGTATCATTATAGAAACTCCCATAAAGTATTGAAAGTGGAAGGTAACATTTAGTACATTTTTGTTGACCGTTAGATTTTGAATTGAATTTTTTTGCGGGGCTCACCGTAAATTCCAGTACATTACTAGGCTACCTTTGCAGACCCATGCACTGCACGTGTGTCCATCATGTACAATGTATATTTTGTGAAGAAAGTTCATCAAAAATTACAAACATTACTATAAACTGCCACACACTCTATATGTTATTACATCAGCTCTTATACTTTTAGATTTGTGTTTATAGACAAAAAATACAGAAGACTGCAACAAAAAGGCTTAAGTGTGGCTGACACACAGAACTACTGAGTAGTTGAGTTTTGTGCATTATTCAAATTGTAGATAACTGTTGACTTCCAAATTTCTCAGCAGTGGCCTAAACAAGTCCCTTGAGGTTCATATTTAATGTTTTGCTGCATTTTGGGAGGTTTGTAAAAGGGATCCCCTACCTTTAAGCTATTGTACATCGTACAATCATCTTTCCTTGTTGATCATTCACATTAGACTGCACAATAGCAAAGTAAACTTGCACAGTACTGGTCCATGTTGCTCTCGGTAGCAAAGGTTCAGTTAAGGATTGAATTTTAACTCATGTACCTGAAGGGTGAATGCTATTAGTGTGCATGTGTATACATGTAATAATTTAAAGTACATGCATAGGGGCAATTTTTCTTACTTTGTTGAGCCTTCGGGTTCTCCTTAAGGTAAACACACACATACACACAATAACACACACAACTAAAGGACATTCTTATATTGGCTGACATCATCAATTACTGTACGTGGGGCGGTGATAATTGCATCAGTGCTCATCGTACTACAATATGCACGATAGAGTGCAATATATTTTGTAAACTGAACTAGAGGGGCACTCTGAGAGAGCAGACCTCCGCCAAGCAACTCTACTGTACTTTAAAACGAGGAATGTTTGTGTGCATTTTAATTTCGTGAATTTCGCGAGAGCCAAGATTCCCGAAATTACAATGCATGTGAGAGTTCTTGTCTATACTATACGCATTAAATGTTAAGGCAACTCACGAAAATTTCATGCCGCGAAGAAGGCTGTCGGCTCCAATTCGAGTAAAATTTCATGCCGCGAAAATATTGTGTTTTACAGTCTACAGTCGTACATCTACTAGGCAGTAGTATGTATCTTCAACACAAACTGAGAGGCATAGGAATATCTACACGTACAAGCATACAGTGTAAATGTGGTGAAAATCTGATCATCCATTGTTGAGTTACTGGGAGATTATTACCTTACGTTGTACATAATGTATCTTGTGTCCTTTATAGCCCCTATGACCTTTGACCTCATGATCCTAAATTTACTTGTTTCTTGTTTTCTTTATTATGAGCACACCCTGCAGATTTTGTGGAAATCTAATCATCCATTATTGGGTGAATAAGCTTATCTTATGTCCTCAAGACCCATACAAGTACATGTAAATATGACCTCTGACCTGACCTTTGACCTCATGATATTTAATCAGAGTGTTATTTCTTACTTAATTATGAGCAGTTTGCATGTTTAGTGAAAATTTGATCATCTATTCCTGAGGTATTAGAAGAAAAAAAAAAATAATGTCCTTTTAAATGACCTCCATGAAGTAATGACGAGTATTTTGAAGAGCTGCATAAAAAGGTGCTTTCCAGGAGGAGTGAGATTTGGATTGCAATGCAAATTGTGATATGAATCTCTAAAGGGGAAATTCAGTCCAAATATGAGTTTATAGTCTGATGAGAAAGAGTGAAATATTACGAGTACAATGGTATAATTTTGATTGAAATCGGATGAAAAATAAGGAAGTTGTGACATTTTGAAGTTTCGCTATTTTTGGGGGAAACAGTTAATGAACAGTCAATATGAATATGCAAATGGTAAAGTGAGCATGTCATTCCCTCACAAATCTCCATATAGTTTGTACATTAAATATTGCAATTTCCAGTTTTTCATTCAATCGCAAATATACCCGAGGCTCAATTCCTTATAGACAACTGTATCTAACTGATCACTATTCTGAAGTTATTCAACCAGGAATAACATCATGTTTCAGACTTTAATGACAGAAACATTGCATTTTTGTCATTTTTTTCTTTTGTACATGATCAATGGAAAATTGTGAGGGTATGACATGGTTAGCTCACTCATTTGCATAGTCATATCCACTGTACAAGAACTGCTTTGCGGAAATTAGCATAACTTAAAATGTCATAACTTCCTTATTTTTCATCTGATTTTAGTCAAATTTTTATCGCTGAACTCGTAAGCGTGTACTCTTTTTTATCAGACTAACTTAATATTTGGACTAGATTTCCTCTTTAAGATCACTGTTCAGGAGGCGAAAATTCAATGATTGAATATATAGTTTGTTTGTTGTTGTGTTTTTTTTTGGGGGGGCACAGGTTCACTTATACACAAACAAGACCAAAATATCACTATTAAACCCACTCATGTGGAACACCGGTGGTCTCTGTATGACTGTGAATGTGTCACATGTGTTTAATGCACTGCAGGACTGATCTGAGGTTAGTGATTGCAGTGCACTAAACACAGGCCTGTGGACCTGGACATTCATACACATAAATGTACACACATGATCATCATTAATGTGCATTGTATATCACATGCACTCTCTCCTGGCCTGTTTACATTGTACATGTGACTTGATTGGCTCACTGCACTGCACTGCACTGCACAAGAAGAGCTGATACAATGCGGGCTTAAACCGGTTCACAAGGAACACTGCGCGGAACAATCATCAGGATTATTTGGGACAACTGCACAAGTATAGTGAGATTTGGATCGCAATCCAAATCACAATATTTTTGGCTTTCTTCACATTCATACATGTACAACATACAATGTACTAGTGAGATATGGATCCAAACATTGATGTTTGGATCACGATCCAAATATTACTCCCACACTGCCATGTGAATCAGTTGTACAGTGTAGCAACATTTGGTACAAAATGTCTGGAGCCTTCAAAGCCTGTGAAGTATCCCAATTAATCAGCCAAGATTTGCAAAATTAATATGCATGCCAAAGTTCTCGCCAACACTATGCATTGAATGCCAGTGGCATTTTGTGAAAATCATATTTTACACTACATGTACACTACAAGGGCTGTGATTTGGTTCAGTTGGTAGTGCAATCTGCTTCCAGATCCAAAGGACGCGGGTTTGATTCCAGAGTCTAACTGAGCAATGTTGTGTGTACTGTAAAACCAGAAATGCTCATGTGCACTTTAATTCTGCAAAAGCCAAGATTCATGGAATTGGAACAGACACAAAAGTTCTTGTCTACATTATAATTCTATGCACTGAATGCCAGTGGCAATTCGTGAAAATTTCATGCCCCGAAAAAGGCTGTTGGCTCCAATTTGCAAAAAAGTCATGCCCCTGTAAAAATATCTTGCTTTTCAGTAATCATATCGTCCCTTCTAGTAAGAGACAAAGCACTCTATCCCTTGGATGGGACATAAAAATGGAGGTCCCGTGAGTTTAGAGTCACAACTCATGCACACGAAAGTTCCCGCTTCATTCATTCACCCTAAAAAGAAGGGTGCTTAACCCAGTGAAGATGTCCCACCTCACATTCAACTGAACCCCCATGGAAGACCAGCTAGTGCAGATGAATATGGGCTATCCATACCAGCCATCTTCTCACATGAAAAAATGAAACAACTACAATTTGGAAACACACTGCTTCATGCTTGCAAATCTCTGCAGTACAGCCGGTTTCCACACAAGGGCAATTCATACTGACACTGTGAAACTGTCAGGCGACATTTCAGAGAAAGTACAAGGTTGTAACTCCAGGAGGCAATTGTGGCAGAAACAACGAAAATATTGCAATAAAAAGTCCTTGTAGCTTTATAGGATTATTTGCTGTCCACGGTATAAGCTGCAGATATCTAAATACAATGTCATTGCGTACTAAAGAAGGATTTACATCCCATGTATGTCTTTCAACAGTGAAATCCTATTCAGTGATCGGTATACATGTACATACAGTACATACATACATGTCATGCTGTATACATGACATCATGTGACCAAATATAACATTGCTATGTTGGTGTCAAACCCAGAATGCTGCTGATCATGAAGTAAAATATGCCACACTGTAATGTCATATTCATGGTATACTGTAAAGGCTCAAATTTGCATGGTGCATTAAAGTTTTTGCACATTTTGCGCTACTTTTAACTAGCGCGAAGTCTAAAATCTGCAAAATATCTTCACAAATTTCTCTGCACATTTTGAATTGATAAACAATCTTGAAATGCATTTTTAAGAATTCGCAAATATGTTTTTGCAAAAAACATAATTGCGCGAAAATATGGATGTTTTCAGTACAAGTAGTAGTGCACTATATCATAATGATGTCATACACACTTTATAATTACCTCTGCCAAGGGAGGAGGTTATGCTTTCGTTTCCGTTGGTTTGTTAGTTAGTTTAGTTACCAGTAGTTAGTTTGTCCATGTGCAAAATAACTCAAAAAGTAGTCAACGGATTTGGATGAAACTTGCAGGAAAGGTTGAAAATAACACAAGTACATGTAACAAACGATTAAATTTTGGTAGTGATTCGAGAATTTTGGGGGAATTTATGAAGGATTTTTGATATTGTGGCAGGTAGGGTCAGTGAACTTGGGAGTTCAGGCTGCACGTATTTGAGGTTTGCATGCGCGTACTAAAGTGCGTGCTCAAGTTTCTGCTAGGGCGAGGTGTGCCGTGCAGCTGAGGGTTTATGACGTACAATGTACAGTAACAAACGCTTCTACATTGTATATTGGGAAATCGGGCGACTTTCAGCAAACAATGCTATATTGGTGGAAATCACTGATATGGAAATGAGCTGCATGCTTGGCGGAGGTCTGCGCTCTTACTAGAGTGCTTCTCTAGTTGATCAATGTTTTTCCATTGATGGCATGTGTAAAGTGCTATTGTTATTGGCCTCATATGCACTACTGTGTAAATCGCATCTACCCTGGTGTGCTTTTTGGTTGCACTGCAATTTGATATGCTCACATCTGCGACAGAAACTGCACTACCGGTATTTTCTCTAGGGCTGCACCCCTCATAAAACAGTCCTATTCCTGCCACCGTGGAATCCACAATCTAACCTAGAGCCTCTCAGTGCATGGTGTCTATAACAGTAATATGCAAAATCATCGAGGGGGTATTGCGACGTGTGCAGTTTGTATGGGTTTCCTTTTATTTTTGAATGAGATCGGGGACTGCATCTTATAACTCTATTTCCTTTGGAACCCTTGTCTCTGGGTATGGACAAATGCTGCTATCGGCCAAGGGAGTCTGCTCTATCAAATCTGCTATACTCCAATTGTGGTCTGCCTCCATGGAGCGGAAAAAGAGGAAGTACATTTTGTAATACCGGGGACATGGACGATTCTTTTCTGAAGCCCCTTTTAAACAGAGCCTTGCTACCGTGACAACATTCGGGCAGCTTCCTGGTGACTTATAAAAAAACCAAAAAGAAAAAAAAAAACCCCTGCCTGTTAAAATGGTCCCTGCAAAAAGTTACTCAGACATTGTTGCAGTAACTTTTGCCAAATTCTTACCGTGACATTACCCTGGTATTACCCGGGTAACCCTTCTGTTAGAATACAACTGTGGCATTAGACATTTCTTTGATACACTCAACAAGCATGTGCAGCATTGCAGACAGAGAATGATTGACACAACACTTGCTGATCAGGTGCATGGATTGCAACCACTAATCTCTATGTACAGTGTAGTGGAGATCAGTTATGGTAACCATGTTTTGTTCACAGATACACGGCACTGGCTGGTGGGCGGGGAGTCGCATCAGTGGACATATCCCCTTCACAGATGAGCGTGCGTCTGCTATTAAAAATACATTGTAGTACCCATAACTTTCTCTTGTGATATCATTACCCGAGGTGAAGAATTTTGTTCTCCTGATGTTGTTGTTCTGTTAAAACGAGGCTTTGGGGGAGGGAGCTCCCGTAGTACAGAAAAGCTCATAAGAATTTATAGGTACTAGAGTAGTACACTTGAACAACAGTATTATGTTAAATAATCCAGGGCAGACGAGATCAACTAACAGACAATAAGAGAATATCAATGCAGACGAAAGAAGATGTGCTATAACCCAACAAGCCTTGTCCGCCTTGGGACTTTCTAAATACATAAACAATGTCAGAATTTCAGAGCCTGGGTACTTGTTCCAAGTTCATTGTGTCACTGCCAGCAACCAGAGATAGCCCAGTAGTAGTGTCGCTGCCGGGAAAGCAGTAGGATGACAAGGTCACATGCCATTGGCTTTGTTTTTCTGACAAGTTTATCAAAAATTGTAGATCAGCATTTGTGATCTAAATAAATGCAGAGGGAGACAAATGATAGCAAATTTTTTATGCCGCACAATAATCATTCTTCTATTGAAGACGTACATGTAGAGAGACAGGTGAGCATACTGTATTAAAAGGCACATGTACTATTTGTAAATACACTCTTTTTCTTCAAATTCATAAAATTCTTCCGTCGAGATGTTTTCATTGCAACTGATTGACAAATTGCCCTACATCAACGTACATAAGCACTGAATTGATCAGTGTTTTAGTAGTAGCCATGATAAAAAATCATTGGCGTACAAACTCGAGCAGGATTCGAACCTACGACCTTCTGATCTCCGGACAGGCCTCATCTCCACCAGACCACCGAGCTTCCGCCCAACAGTGAGTGTTGGTTCTAATCCTTATTGCATACAGCGGGTACTGCGTAATTATTCAAATACATGAAATTCTTCCTCTGAGATGTTTTCATTGCAACTGATTGACAAATTGCCCTACATCGACGTGCTTATTTACGTCAATGTAGGGCAATTTGTCAGATCAGTTGCAACTCTTTTTCTTTTTCTATGTGAAGTTTCATGCGGAGTCATGTCAATATTATCGAAACAATGAATGGTCAAGAATGCGATGGTATATTGTGTATACTAGTGTGCCTCATATTTCGCCACATGCGATATCCTGATTCATTGCAGTAGTAAAGGCCATTGTATTTGTTTTATACAACACCTTGAATGTGAATGAATGTGGTCCACACTGATTCTTGAATAAAGAACAGAAATGGCAACTTTTTTTGTGTGAAAGGTGAATGGTCGTACGGTAGTACTGTAACACAATCATACACACAAGCGATAGGTTGGAGTTCTTTACAGTAAAATGAGTGACTGAGGGCGCGCTTGCACCTGAGCATGCACGACTACTGTAAGGTATCATGCACTGATGTCAGAGGCATGCGAAGGTGCAAAAACTATGAGCAATTATGAGCCTTTCACAGGAGTAAATGTAAATGGGTGACAATATCCAAAATTGATTGACCGAAAATTGCACGCTCAACAATGAGTGTGCAATAGTGCTTTTGACTGAATATCACATGATTAGCAATCAGCCAATGGGATAGCTAGAATATTTCTAGATGTTGTATTAGTCTGAATAGCACAGAATAGTATTGATACTATGCTATCTGGGGTCAAATACAACACCAAAGTGCTATTACAAAGACTACACTGTAATACTGGAAGAAGCAAAACAATTGATTCAAACTCATAAATTGTGTGCACATTGTATTAATTCTTTGACTTTAAAAGAGAAGAAGTGACTTACGAAAGGGTTTGTTCGGGTTTGACATCTCCATCTGCTTCTGCCTTCCTCCGCTTTGATGACACATCAGATTCATCGTTGATGGCATCTGCTTCTTCTTTTTCCCAGGCTGGTCGCTTCCTTGGAGAAACGCTGCTGTCTGAGCCTCTCTCCACAAGGGCATCACTGCTGGCTTCCTCCTTTGCCTTCTCCAGTCCTTCCACATTTTCAGCTACCGTTGCTCCAGTCTCTTCTGATTTCCAGTCCGGCTTCTCTTCTTCTCTACCTCTGGCTCTACTCAAGTCGCCAGATCGATTCAGCTTCACCCTCCGTTGGCTGTTGCTCTCTTGGTGCTGCTGCGGTGCCGACTCTTTCTTCTCTTTCTGATCCGAGTTGTCCCCTGCGTCACCTCGCGGATCACGGACATTCCCATCACAACTTTTGACCCCTGGCTCAACTCCTGGCTCTTGGTTTCCACCAGTTTCCATCTGCTCATTTGCTTCTGATCTCTGCTCTCCGCGGGCAGGTTCAGACAAGGGAGGAGCAGTATCTATTTTCTGGTCCTCACTAAGTCCCTCTTTTACAACATCACCGATCTGCTCACCCTGTTCTTTTGGCATGGACTTTGCCTGTTCCTCACAAATTTCATGCCCAGTCTCTGACCTTCCAGCAGTCGCTAACTCCGACGTTTGCTCCTTCTGGGAAGGGACAGCAACTGTTGATTGATCTGCATCCGTCTTCTCTTCACTGGGCTCTTCTGCTCTTGACACTTCCCTTTTTTGTTCAACCTCTCCTTGTCTTACGGGCTGAGATTCCACTTCACATTCTGCTCTGCTTCCACTATTGCTCGTCTCTTCGACAGATTTTTCTATTTCCTCTTCACGGCTGTCTTCATGAGCATCTTCTGCATGTGCAACACTTGGTGCCTCTCCTTCATTGCTTTCCTTTTCTTGCTCTGTACTTGCTACAGCAGTGACATCATTGTTGGTGGGACTATCTGTTTCAGCTGGTTTCTCAGGCTGCTTGCTGTCCTTGTCCTGTTCACTGGTTGGTTTGGTCTCTTCATCCAGGCCATCCGTCACTTTCATGTCCTCATTCTTTTCATCTGCCATTCTTCTGTCCTGTGACATCCCATCATCGTTTCCTTGCTCCGAGTCTCTGCTCTTCAGCCGTTTCCGGTGACTTCTCTTTCTCTCTTGCTCCACTTCTGCATTTCTGTCTTCCTTCACTTCTTGCTGGGCACTCTGCCTTCTGGACCTCCTGGACATCCTCGATCCAGAGGAATGTTCCTCAGCCACTGGCTTGGCTTCTTTACCCGGCTGGTCCTCCCCGTTCTTCTCCTCTCTCTCGTCATCAACTTTCTCTGCCTCCTCTGACTGGCTATGGCTCAAGGATTGATTCAGCTCCTCCACCTGGTTGGTGAGACCTTCAGGTATGACACTGTCTTCTGTTGGAACTTCCCGAGCTGTCACACGGCACACATGCAAGATACAACAAAAAATAACATTGACCTTAAGACATTATTTCTATATAATTGCAACAAAATGAGAGATAAAAAACCTAAATCCAAATCATTACAGGAAAACAAAAATGAATCTACATGAATACTACATCACACATACACACACACACACACACACACACACACACACACACAAATTAAAGGAAAGGGGCAACTAATCAATGAAAAGTTTACCAAACTTGGCGAATACAAAAGATGACTAAAATATAGGGCTTGACATAAGCAGCAGCCCGGTGGCCTACACTTGTAGGTTACGAAAAATTGATGTCGGGCTACCAAATTTCAAAGAAGCTTAATCTTTTGGAGACCCAATCAGACAGCTCAGATTCAACATACATTGTTAGGCGTGCTTTTGTTTGGGCCACCACATATCTTTTGGAGGCCACCAAAATTTAAGATATTTACAGATTTGTAAAATAGTGGCCTGAACTGGCCAATAAAGAAAAAAAGTAGATGCAAGCCCTGATACAGTATGCATACATGTACACACTACTGTAAAAGTGGTTCCTTTCAAAGTACAGTTTGTAGTTTCTTTGAGGTTGAACCACTAATTTAACATCACACGAACATGTTTTGAACTCGCCGCTTGTTACAACGCTATTGGGCACATGCACACACGGAGATTCCGCGCATTGAGTGTATTGACACTCAACACACACACAGCGATACCGCGCAATGTGTGTACATGTAGTTTTAATACAAGCATGTTATAAAGTACTCGAGAGACAGGATTTCAGGTAAGCCTGCCTTTAAAGGACAAGTCCACCTTCATATACATGTGGATTGAGTGAATGCAGCAATATTAATAGAACACATCAGTGAAAGTTTGGGGAAAATCGGACAATCCGTTCAAAAGTTATGAATTCTTAAAGTATCTGCATAGTCACTGCTGGATGAGAAGACTACTACAGTGTATGATGTCATATGCATACAACCATATAAAGAAAATAAAAAGAGAATTTCACAAAACTTTACTTTTTGAATAAAGTGCACATTTCTTCGACTTGTTACTGACATATGTTAAAGATAAATTAATATAAAGTTTTGGTATTACCTCAAAAGTTTCCCTGAATTTCCTTGTCTTAGTTTGTGTTTCAGGTTAAAGTACCTTTCATATAACTAACACTGTGAGACTTATTCGCCCCAAAGTGCTCTCATGTCTTTGTAATCATTCAATAATGGTTTCGTACCAGAGCCGCCGCCGTACGACGGCGGCGAGGTAGTACACGTATTGTGCGAGATAACTGCGACCAGCAGCGTGTAGCCCCATACGCATACTGTGTAGCTAACTGCGACCAGCAGCCCCATACGCATAGCTAAATGGGGTTTCGCATTGTAGCTTACAGGATCATGACAGATTTAGTATCGCGGGTAAATATCAACTTAAAATCCAAAAATTTCTTCAATTTGAAGACTTACCAGTTAAGTTGAAGTATTGAAAACAGGCTTTGGGCAACATTTGGTTTTGCCAATAGTCCCTTTCTGTTCGAATTGATGACTGAATGTGACTCGGTCGAGAGGACCTTGGGAGAGCTACACTGAATTGACGGCCAGCGCATGCGCACACAAACATCTTATCCGTTCATGGATTTGAAATTTGTTCGCATGTGATGTGTGCGTATGCGCTGGTCGTAGTAATCAGTGTATGTAGCTCTCCCAAGGTCCTCTCGACAGAGTCACATTCAGTCATCAATTCGAACAGAAAGGGACTATTGGCAGAACCAAACGTTGCCCGAAGCCTGTTTTCAAGACTTCAACTTAATTAGTAAGTCTTCAAATTGAAGAATTTTGTGGATTTTAAGTTGATATTTACCCGCGATACTAAATCTGTCATGATCCTGAATGCTACAATGCGAAGCCCCATTATGCTATGCGTATGGGGCTGCTGGTCGCTATGTGTATGGGGCTGCTGGTCGCAGTTAATTGCATGATTACTAAGAAATGAGAGCACTTTGGGGCAAGTAAGTCTCACAGTGTTAGTTATATGATAGATACTTTAACCTGAAACACAGAAATTCAGGGAAACTTTTGAGGTACCAAAACTTTTTATTATCTTTAAGGGTAATATTATTCCCCCTGCCTTCTGAAAGAGAGAAGTCAAGTGTTCTTTTGTTATGCAAGAAAAGTGAAAATATGTTGAATTTTCTTTATTCTTTCTTTATATCGTTGTACTCATGTGACATCACAAGCTACAAATTGTATAGTAGTCTTCTCATCCAGCCTGAGTGAGCAAAAACTTTAAAAATTCATAACTTTTGAACGGATTGTCCGATTTTCCTCAAACTCTCAATGATGTGTTCTACTAATATTGCTGCATTCACTCAACCCACATGTCTATGAAGGTGAACTTGTCCTTTAATTCTAATTTCTATTTAATAAATAAAAGAATAACTGGATTATAGTTTGGGTTTACATATGTGCAAAATAAAACAGTTTTTGCCGACCGCGAATTTAAACACAAGCGAAAAAGTCGGCATCGGTGGAAACCGCGGAAGTATCTGTACGCGAAAGAAACCACCTTTACAGTATATGCGTTGTTCATATACATGTAACAAGTTTGGTTTGCCTCACAAGGACCTCAATGAAAGGCAAACAATAGATATTCTGAATCTGCTCTTCATGTTTCATCTGCCCGAGTCTACACACAGAGACCGACTTTCAACAAAACTGAGGAAATAAAATGCATGACTGCCTCATAGCCCAGGAAACTGTAATAGTCCAGGCGCAGCGACCCAGAAAGAATGACTTCGTTCAACCAACCCCGCAGAAAAGGTTTGACTGCATGGGGTGGTCGGTTGGACCCTCTGGAACACCCCTAGGTAGTACATGTATGTGATATCAAATTGTGGTATCAATGAAATTTTACAGGCCATTTTAGTTGAGACATGACCATATTCTTCGAGGAAGCGTCTGCGCACACTAAAGACTACTACACGTACCACTAGCACTGCTTCAGGCGCCAATGCCAGTGGTGCGTGTTATAGTCTTTAATAGCGTACAAAGACTTTTTCCGCGACAAACATCGGTTTTTGCCTGCAAACTAACTTTTCACGCAAAGCTGGAGTCGGTGTAGTTTAGTTTCCAGACGTTTTTATTTTGTCTTTATTTCTCCGAGTTGAAGCAAGCCAAGTGAAAGTGCGTACCCAGCGATTGTGACGCCCGAACCGTTTTTTGTTTTTGTTTTGTGGCAATCATTGAGCATGCACCCTCACTCGGCTTAGTGCAAAACAGCGGGCTTCTGCACAATACACAAGCTGTAACTCAGAGAAATAAAGGCGAAATAAAAACAGCTAGAAATTAAGACTAGGGTTGGTAACGCTTGTCGCTATTGGGGCACTGAAAATGACAAAATTATCACAGTTTTTGCATTTATTTCACGTAGGATTCATCGAAACGCCTTAAAACTATATATGTGCATGTTGCCAGAGATGTCAGCAATTTAGACAGGTTTGTTTCTTTTGCCTTTCGTGCACATCACTCATTGTAGATGAATTCTACACTGTAAAATTAGTCTGGATAAAAAGGGAAAAGACGTCCAACATTTTTCCCTCATTCTTTTCTCAGCATTAATTCATTACTGCACGTTTTGAATAAAATTTACATATCATGATATTTCATTTTATTCTCTCTCTCTCTATATATATATATAAATATCTATATTAGTAAAAGGCGAAGTTGTTGTTGTTGTCGGGGCCTTATGTATTTCCTGTTTTATTCCGGCGTTGCTGGTTTGTCTATCTCCTCCCGAGCCGTCGGCTCCGGGCCCCCGAGACCAGTGCCGTCGGCAGCGGGAGGGTCTCCTACGTGCCTTGGACCGGGTTTCGTCCGCGCTCCGCCTCCGTGTCGACGTCGAGGACGACAAAGAGAAATTAATTAGATAGATGCATAATGCATTTTTGTGCGTGACGTCAGAGCCGAGCGTTTTAATATTCACCGATCCTGCGCTGGACTCCTGCCTTTCTCGATCGTCCATCTTTTAGCTTGCAGAGACAGTGGGGATACTAAAGTCAAAAGGATGATGGCGTGCAGCGAAATCTCTGTCATATTCCGGCGGACACGCACGCACGCACACAATGTACTCTCGGGTACGGTATGCCAGTGTGTGGCCTGCGCCTGTGTATGTATTGACGATGGTTACACGAAACACTATTTGCGTGCGCGTGATATTGACACTCATTATGGTATAATACACGGCGCGGTCATAATACAAGTACCGGTACAAAGGCATTTACGTACAGCGACGTTCGCCATTGGCGTGCCCAAATGAAAACAACGAATGCTGTTATTTTATTGTATTTTGCACAACTGCAGGATACTATGCAGCTCAGTTACGTCATTTAGTTTACTCTCAAGTCGGGTATCATTGTACTGAGACTGTTCAGGACGGCGAAATATCCACTTAAATTTTGTCCTTACCGATCGTACCCTTCCATATCAGAGTACACGCGCCGCTGTTCATTCGTTTACTGCATGGCTGCTGTAAACATGAATATTCATGAGACGAGCGGACGCGGGGGAAACCCTCGCTTTGCTGACCGCCAATTTTTGAAGTTACAAGTGGACATCAAATGTGCGGTTCTATGGCGCATGAAACCAAGTTTTGGTGATAAAAATAAAAAAGAGAGAGCAAATGACGATAAAAATATTCTTCTTTCTCCCATAACGTGGGAAAAGAAATATTAAAGAAAAAATACGAGGCCCTGAGACCATTGGATTCGCACGGGTGTCTAATGACTATGATATCCCCTCGAGATCCCCCAATAATGAAGATGCTTATAATGACAATATAGTAATAATAATAATAATAATAATAATAATAATAATAATAATAACAATAATGTACAGTCTGAAGCAGATAAACGGGTGGTTTTTCGATCTATCAAACCAAGGTTTGGTGATAAAAACAAAAAGAAGAGAGCGAATGTAGACAAAATATTTTATTTCTCTCAGCACAATGGCAACAAAAAGACCAGGGGTCTAATTATAAAGTAGTCCTGCTCAGCACAAGATTACGTATGTCAATGCAGTGAAGCAGTTTTGCTATGGACAGTTTGCGCAGGACTGTCTTCAGAAAAGGTTTTTATCAAGAGTAGAAAAATGGGGGAAACAGATTTTTACAATTCTGAACAAATTAACATTTCCACCTCCCTTGGTTGATCATCCCCATATTATAATTCTACTCTCTCCTCTCCCCTAAATAATAATAATGTTAATAATGATAATACTAATGACAATAGTAATAACAATAATACACTGAAATAATGGTAACAATACAATAGGCCAATGCAAATTAATGGGGAGGGTGCTATGATCAAAAACTAAGAGTGGGCAATAGAGACACAAACAGATACTGGATTGTTTTAATGTTTAAAATGAAATATCAATGATAATGAAGCTACTTGAAACATCTATCAGTCGTAGAGTAACCTTGACATGACGGGAAAAAAATGTAAGATATTCACTATCCTTGAGCGATAAACTTTTTTCCTTAATTCCCTTGATCATCCCTATGTCAATTATTTATATGAAATATTGATAAAACCGAATGACTATGATCTCCCCTCCCACAAAATGACAATATAATAATCATCATCGTCATCACCATGATAATGATAATGATAATGATTATAAAAAAAAAATGAACAGTATCAATGAGATAAACGGGTGGTTCTAAATCCATCAAACCAAGTGTTGATTATGAAAACAGACATGAGGGAGCAAATGAAGACGAAAATATTCTCTCTTTTACCTCATAACGTGGTTGAAGAAATATCTAAGGAAAAATACGAAGCCCTGAGACCCGTGGATTCCCATGGGTGCCTAATACTCATAAAACCTAAGACTATGATCCCCCTCGCCAAATAATAATAAACAATATAACAATAGGGGACTAATAAGAATAATAATATGATGATAATAATGATGAAGTATAGTCTGAAGCAGATAAACGGATGGTTCTATGATCTATCAAACCAAATTTTGGTGATTAGGTGGTGGTCATGGGTAGAAGAGAGCACAAGTAGCGAAAGAATGAGAAAACTTTTCTTTTTATTTCATCAATAAAATGTGCAAAATCGTAGTCCTATACAATCTGTATAATGAGAAAAAATAAAACCCCTCAGACCCGTGGATTTCCACGGGTGCTGCTAGTATATATATATATCTATATATTACAATAGTTAACGAACACAAAAGTATACTTAATTCTTTGATGGATAATCCAGCGCACGTGTATATTCCTTCTTTAGAAAGGAATTTATCGGTATTCTTGAATAAACTTCCTTTAAGAACATAAACAATCAATTGCTTTCCTCTGCTCTTTTCCAGGATTGTTTTGAATAACCATCGCTCTGTAAATACTCGAAAGAGCTACTATAGAATATTGGCTTTGCTTTCTGTATTCATCTTATTTTTAAGGGAAATTTGTGTCCATACATTATTAAAAACTTATACATTTGCCTATGCTTTGAAGTCAAATTTGTGTTGAAAGTACGACGGATGCAACTTTTTCATGTATTTTACTATTCGAAAATGATATCTTTCTTTCAATGGCCGTTTATTATGCCTTTGCTTGCAAATTTTGCTGTAACTTGAGAATGCTTCAAAATATTCTTCACATATACCTGATGTCGTACACTTTATGCAGAAGGAAGGACATGCTTATTGAGCTTTTTGAAATTATGGGCTTTAGTTTTCGAGTTATTGACAACTAAATTCTGATTGGATAATACTGGTTGCCATGGCAACAGGGAAAACTTTTTTTAACGAAAATCAATAAAAAATTGTGTTTTTTTTTTTTATTGCATCTATAAGATTAAAAAAAACAACAACAATGTTTGCAGCAGCAGGAGGCATTTTGGGGGTTACCAGTCACCTTTAGGCATCCGGTTACCATGGTAACCATGCACAATATTATATCTTACAATGAATCCCACTGTATGGATGACATCTCTAGCAACATATACATATATAGTTTTATGCAGTTTTGATGAATTCTTCATGAAATAAATGCAAAAACTGTGTGAGTTTGTCGTTTTCAGTGCCCCAAATAGCGACAAGCGTTTACCGACCCTAGTCTTAATTTCTAGCCGTTTTTTTCGTCTTTATTTCTCTAAGTTGCAGTTTGTGTATTATGCAGAAGCCCGCTGTATATATTGCGCTATTTTAAAGTGGAGTGAGAGCAAACACCCAGTGATTGCGATTCGGTCGTCACAATCACTGGGTATGCGCTTTCACTCGGCTTGCTTGAACTCTTGAAATAAAGACGAAATAAAAACGGCTAGAAACTACACTACACCGAACCCAGCTTTGCGTGAAAAGTTAGTTTGCTGGCAAAACCCTTGTTTATTGAAGAAAAAGTATATGCGCACTAAGACTACTACACGCAGCACTGGCACTGGCGCCTGTAGCAGTGCTAGTGGTGCGTGTAATAGTCTTGGCATGCGCAGACTCTTTTACGTTTGTTCCAACAAATCATGATGAAAAGTGGCCAGTAAAATTTTACTGACACCACAATTTGGAACCACATACTACCTGGGGATGTTCATAGAGGTCCCATCTACCACCTTGTCTGGTCAAACCTTTTCTGCGGGGTGGGTTGAACGAACTCCTTAATTAAGCCTCTTACAGGAATTAGCGCCTGACTATAAGTTTAATACCAATGATTGCTTGGAAAACCAGAACACTTTGCAGTGTGTACACAGCTCTCTGTACATACATACTTGTACCATGCTTTTATATTTTATGATGTACAGCTGTACATAAGCAATAGTGTCTGTCCTTCATGCAGTTTGAAATAATTACATCGCATCAGGAAGAGGTATATGAGTGAAGCCTGCTCTTGTGACTGTATTCTTTTCAACCTTTGTTATGTGACATGTCTGCCAGTGCACAGTATGGTACAGTAGCACATGTACAGTGTAAACCTGTACTGTACAGCTTATAGGAGAATACACCTTTCATACATGTATGTACCAGGTACAGACTTTGTAAGTATACGTAAGTAACAGGCAAAAGACAAAACATCGTAACTATGGACTCACCATGACGCTGTTTCAGGAGTTCTTGCTGCTGCTTCAGGTATTGTTGGATGAAGGAATTTGATGCAACAGACTCATCATCAACGATCTAC
The DNA here is from genome assembly GCA_033980235.1 of Diadema setosum. Taxonomy (NCBI): domain Eukaryota; kingdom Metazoa; phylum Echinodermata; class Echinoidea; order Diadematoida; family Diadematidae; genus Diadema; species Diadema setosum. Next base: position 32,945,317 of record CM067066.1, on the reverse strand, counting down.
AGAAGTAACAAGAAACCAGGCAATGGAAAATACAGCAAGAAGGATATATCTTTCAATATATATATATATATATATATATATATATAGATATATATATATATATGGGTCAATCCACGTCAAATCAACCAATGGTGTTAACCCGACCCCCTTCAATTTTATTTAAACTCGCACCAAATATGCTCCCAAGTGTCTGACGGAAGATTATAAAATATTTTGCCCCAAGGTCAAACGGTTGCTAAGATATGGCCTCCCATAGCAACCAATGCGTGGCCAAATAACCAAGTTTAAATAAAATTTGCTATTTTTGATTGACCGCTGCAGCCAAGTTAGATGAGATACATTGCTCATTTTCTGTAAACTTGAAGAACTTTATGATCCTAACATGCACAATATGTTACGGCACGGATCTGACATTCGGTTATTGCGCAAGAGGTCACCGAAAATGGTATTAAGCGTCAACGTTAATGTTTTTGGGTGCATGTTTGGAAGCTGATAACTTCAAAATTCAATTAGCTTAGAACCCAATATTATGCATATATAGAGACTCTCACTTGCTCTACACACCTACCAAAAATCGGCCAAAAAGTATGCTCTGTTTTCTTGAAGGGCGCCCTCAAAGTTGGCTTTTTTCAAAAAGTTGCCAAGTTCAAGGTCAGAAATCACCACTCGTCCCATCGAGGAGTGACACCAATTTTTGTGTATTGGTAGACATTTACCTATATTTTCATGGGTTACCAAAAAACTTTTGTAACTGGAATGTTTAATAGCTTTTTAATGCATTCGAAAATGGTCGTAAACACCCAAAAATCGATGTAAATTGACATATAGGGCTTTCAGCATATTTCAAATGGTGATAAATCAAAGATGACGTGCCAAGACACAATGGTATCTTCTGTGATGATAGTCTGTAACTATTACCAAAAGGACATACATCACAAATTGTTTTGTCTTATTGGCAATGACCTTGAAAATGCAGCTGAAAATCACAAAAAACAGTAAATTGCTCAATTTTCCGTAACCATAATGGTGCTAAAGTGTGTTTACATCAATTTTAAGTTGTGTGCCATTTCAGTACTCATTGAGACTTTAAGCTAAAAACTGCTAATCATGTTCCATTTCTATTCTATTTTAAGCTACAAATAATATTTGAAGTCATCTCCAGATATTTTGACCTTGACATTGTTCTGAATACAGCTGTAAATTCCTTAATATTAGCATTATTCCCAACACACAAGTGATTTACAACTTTGTACACCATTTCAAACTTGAATTTCTCTCAGACAGAATGCCTGATCATATTTATATTTTCAGTACTGGTAGTCTGTAATGAGTATTTAGAGGATGTAGTATCAACTGATTTGTCTCAAATGACATTGACCTTGAAAATACAGCTGAAAATCATAAAAATCAATAATTGTTCAAAATAATTTGCAATACACATTATTAGAGCCCGGTGTTTACAGTGACTCTGAATGATTGTGTATGATTTTTATATTGATGATGAGTTACAGCTGATAATTGCAAATTATTTCTTCCTTTTGTTCCATTATGAGCCAAAAATAATATCAAAAGTCATATGACCTTGACATTATTCTAAAAACAGTCATAAATGCCTTTGAGCATAAGAATGCGATATTCACAACACACATAAGATACTGCTCTACAACATCATTTCAAAATTGATTTGAATACCTAGTGTATGAAATTCAGAACCAGAAATTCAAAGTCAGTGACATTATTAGGATGGATGTAGTCTTGAAATTTGTTCTTTTAATCATTCTTTTTTTTATGGCTAAAATGTTAATGGTGATTATGCATTCATTTTCTATAGGCGTACAACTTGGATAAATTGGACACTACTGTAAAAGTGTGCACTGAGCATCATAGATCCTCAAAGTACCCATTACAGATTATTATTCTGACTACCTTTAGTGCAAAAACATGACTAGGCATTCTGTCTATGAGAAAATCAATTTTGAAATGTGCTGTAGTGCTCAATGTGTGATGAATATGCTCATTATGGCTAATTCTAAAATAAGGTCAAAGTCAAATGATATGTTCATATGACTTTTGATATTATTTGCAGCCCAAATGGAACAAAAGGGAAAATAATTAGCAATTATAGACTGTAACACAATCATCATTGATATAATATAACAATAATACACACAATAAAGTCACTGTAAACACCATTTTTAATTAAGGTGTGTATTGCAAATATGAACGAATATTGATTTTATGATTTTAAGCTGTATTTTCAAGGTCAATGTCTTTGAGACAAATAAGTTGATACTACATTCTCTAAATTCTCATTACAGACTACCAGTATTGTAAATATAAATATGATCAGGCATTCTGTCTGAGAGAAATTCAAGTTTGAAAATATGGTGTACAAAGTTGTAAATCACTAGTTGTGTGTTGGGAATCATATTAAGGAATTTACATCTGTGTTCAGAACAATGTCAAGGCCAAAATATCTGGAGATGACTTCAAATATTATTTGTAGCTTGAAATAGAATAGAAATGGAACATGACTAGCAGTTTTCAGCTTAAACTAACCATGAGTACTGAAATGGCACACAACTAAAAATTGATGTAAACACACTCTAGCACCATTATGGTCACGGAAAATTGAGCAATTTACTGTTTTTTATGATTTTCAGTGGCATTTTCAAGGTCATTGCCAATAAGACAAAACAATTTGTGATGTATGTCCTTTTGGTACTAGTTACAGACTATCATCACAGAAGATACCATTGTGTCTTGGCACGTCATCTCTGATTTATCACCATTTGAAATATGCTGAAAACCCTATATGTCAATTTACATCGATTTTTTGGTGTTTACGACCATTTTCGAATGCATTAAAAAGCTATTAAACATTCCAGTTACAAAAGTTTTTTGGTAACCCATGAAAATATAGGTAAATGTCTACCAATACACAAAAATTGGTGTCACTCCTCGATGGGACGAGTGGTGATTTGTGACCTTGAACTTGGCAACTTTTTGAAAAAAGCCAACTTTGAGGGCGCCCTTCAAGAAAACGGAGCACACTTTTTGGCCGATTTTTGGTAGGTGTGTAGAGCAAGTGAGAGTCTCTATATATGCATAATATTGGGTTCTAAGCTAATTGAATTTTGAAGTTATCAGCTTCCAAACATGCACCCAAAAACATTAACGTTGACGCTTAACACCATTTTCGGTGACCTTTTGCGCAATAACCGAATGTCAGATCCGTGCCATAACATATTGTGCATGTTAGGATCATAAAGTTCTTCAAGTTTACAGAAAATGAGCAATGTATCTTATCTAACTTGGCTGTAGCAGTCAATCAAAAATAGCAAATTTTATTTAAACTCGCTTATTTGGCCACGCATTGGTTGCTATGGTAGGCCGTATCTTAGCAACCGTTTGACCTTGGGGCAAAATATTTTATAATCTTCCGTCAGACACTTGGGGGCACATTTGGTGCGAGTTTAAAGAAAATTGAAGGGGGTCGGGTTACAAATTGTCTGAAAATTGGTTGATTTGACGTGGATTGACCCATATATAAATTGTAAGTACCACTTTGCATTTAAACAATTACTTGAAAGTAATGAACACAAATACTTTAACAATGTAATTGTACGCTCCATAATTTCCCTTGGAGGCTGTATAGGACATTGCCTCTGACATAAAGGGCATGCATCACGCAATAAAATGCACACAAGCACCTCATGCTAAAAGAAGAAAGTGTATTAGTATGTAAAGTTTACGTGAACAAATCTTCTCAATGGAACAGTTTCAAGGTAGCAGACTATAAAGTGCAAAGATTGGAGTTGAGATGTCAAAGCAATATTAAGCACTGGTAAGAAAGGGGCTATTGTTACACCTGTACATATGAATTTTGATAGTGACCCCAATAATACACTCATTCAGGTACAATTCTTGCCACTGAGATACACTTGTACAATGCAGCTCACGCCAAGTGGGTTGAAAGGTTGTACAGCCTCAACAGAGGCATTCTGAATGTACAATTGAACATTTCCAACTACTAAGGTGAGTAACCACTTTGCTATGCATGTGATGGCAATCCATCCTCTGTACATTGTATTCTACCATCTTCAATTTTAAATCACCTTAGGGACATACTGGTACACATACAATTATTTCTTAACTATGGGATATTGAAAAGTTAGAAACTAATGCTCTGTAAATGCTTAGATAAAGCTCAGCATCACCTCCAAGCGTACAGTACAGTACTGTATACAAACTGTACAAACAATACCAATTCATAATCTACTGGATGAGTGTGTACATAGTGGACAATCCACATGTGTATAGGGGATATGCCTCTATTATACCTTGACTGGAATCTACAAGCATGCATTAAGTATAATCTGTGATAAACTTTTTGGTTGAAATACTTACACCTTGGTTTGGTCCCCCTTCACAAACGGGTGCCTGCTTCATCTCCTCAAGCTCAATTTGCTGCAAAAGAAAAAAATCAAGAAAAGATGGAGACACAATGCAATACAGTTGGGCAGCAATAGAGAATCTGCAAGAATCTTCAGCTTATTGAAGGAGGCAGACTTAACCAGAAGAAGAAGAAGAAGAAGAAGAAGATAAGCAGAATATGCACCGAGGTGCTTAACTCTACAATATACATTGTAGATGCTTCATGTGAACTCTCAGTGTCAGAGAAACAGCGGAAAAAAGGACAAAGGTTACGCTACATCACTTTGTAAATGTACCAGAAAGAAAATTACATGGGGTAGATCATCGACTACACAACCCATGTACATGTACAGTATGTACACATACAAAATGTAACTTACATAAACAGCAACCCCTGAAGATCATCAGCAGTCTTGGCAGCATGATCAATTGTTTCAATGCCCGTCAAAGCAAAACCTAGACCATGTTTTCCTCATGATCAGAGTGTACAGAACATTCTAATATTGTAATGGCATCGCATGCGTTTGTTTAAGTTATGACGATAATTTCTAGAGTTTGTTTGTACATACACTGCAGGCCTCGAATTAACCAACGGCCACCGACGGCCATGGCCGTCGGTGCCCCCCTCGTTGGCCGCAATGCCTTTCTTTCCTTGATCAAAGTTACTGCAAAAAAAAAAATGTGCCCTTTTTCTTGTGGCAGTGGTGCCCCTTTTAGAATGAAAGTTATTATTTATGACGTATAATATGCCCTTTCTCAAAGTCTACTCAAATATCATACCTTCAGTTCACTCGCGTCCCAATATACATTGTATCTGATTCAAACTCAAAGTATCTTTCCGAGATACGAGATGACATGTAGGCCTATGTACATTGTACATGTGTCTACACCCGACCAGCTTATACCGTCCCGACTGCCTCCACAGCCCAGCGGCCATAGAGTTTACTAGCTAGGCAGCGGCGAACCGGAGCAAGTGGTCGCAAGCCATGCTACAAAATGCCAGGCCTGTCGGACGGCTGCGAGCATTGCCATCTCTCTCGGTCTGCATTCATGCCTACCCGCCCGACCCGCACGCGCCGCATGCTCAAAGCAAAATGGCGCCTGAAGTGCTCCAAAGCGAGCGCGGCGTGTGCGTTGAGAACGTACTGTATTTACAGAACCTACATCGTATTGCGTATGGCCTACTGCCTAACGTCGTCTGCTGTGGAGAGATCTTATGCGTGCGTGCGCTGCTGGAGTGTAGCAGCACAGTCGATAGCATACAGCTCTATGGGGCATTCACATCACGTATAAACACCCAACATGCCCTTTCGAATGTGGCCGTAGTGCCCCTCTGACTGACCCAAGTGCCCTGGCCTCTTGGAAAAAGTGCCCTTTTCTAAATGACCTTGCCCCTCCAATATCTTATTTCGAGGCCTGACACTGTATGTCGAATTTGAACATGCACTCATGAAGCTTGAATATGATCGTGTGTGTGTGTGGGGGGGGGGGGATGGACATCAAAATAAAAGTTGAATGAAGCAGTTTCTCCAGGATTTAAACTCTGATGTTTCACTTTGCATGTATGGATAAACTTCCATGAGTTTATTTTTCCACAAAAAAAAAAAAAATAGGATGTACACGTAAAATGCAATTAAGGGTTAAATTACCTTTTTAAATAATCACAGAATATATGAAAACTAAGCCATCATGCACACTACTGTGGAAACAAATATTCACTTTAAAGATAATAAAAAGTTTTGGTACCTCAAAAGTTTCCCTGAATTTCTGTGTTTCAGGTTAAAGTACCTGTCAAATAACTAACACTGTGAGACTTACTCGCCCCAAAGTGCTCTCATTTCTTAGTAATCATGCAATTAACTGCGACCAGCAGCCCCATACGCATAGCGACCCTCAGCCCCATACGCATAGCGTAATGGGGCTTCGCATTGTAGCATTCAGGATCATGACAGATTTAGTATCGCGGGTAATATCAACTTAAAATCCAAAAAATTCTTCAATTTGAAGACTTACCAATTAAGTTGAAGTCTTGGAAACAGACTTCGGGCAACGTTTGGTTCTGCCAATAGTCCCTTTCTGTTCGAATTGATGACCGAATGTGACTCGGTCGAGAGGACCTTGGGAGAGCCACATACACTGATTACTACGGCCAGCGCATACGCACACATCACATGCGAACAAATTCAAATCCACGAATGGATAAGATGTTTGTGTGCGCATGCGCTGGCCGTCAATGCAGTGTAGCTCTCCCAAGGTCCTCTCGACCGAGTCACATTCAGTCATCAATTCGAACAGAAAGGGACTATTGGCAGAACCAAACGTTGCCCGAAGCCTGTTTCCAAGACTTCAACTTACATGTAATTGGTAAGTCTTCAAACTGAAGAATTTTTTGGATTTTAAGTTGATATTACCCGCGATACTAAATCTGTCATGATCCTGTAAGCTACAATGTGAAGCCCCATTTAGCTATTCGTATGGGGCTGCTGGTCGCAGTTAGCTACTCGGTATGCGTATGGGACTGCACGCTGCTGGTCGCAGTTATCATGCAATAATGGTTTCGTACAATACGTGTACTACCTCGCCGCCGTACGGCGGCGGCTCTGGTACGAAACCATTATTGCATGACTGTAAGACATGAGAGCACTTTGGGGCGAGTAAGTCTCACAGTGTTAGTTATATGAAAGGTACTTTAACCTGAAACACAGAAATTCAGGGAAACTTTTGAGGTACCAAAACTTTTTATTATCTTTAAAATTCAAATTTCAGTACTCAGAAGCACTGCCTAAACTGAGGTTTGTACTGTTTGCGCTGCTATACACTATACAACATGTGAGTGTGTTGTCATTACAAAAACAATTCTATGACGTGAGGAATTCAACATTTATTTGATGAAAATCGGCTGAGATATGAAAACAAAAATATGAAAACAAAGTTACAACAAAGCAGAATAAATCGTCATGCTCATCCTACAGATCTTATTACATTAGACAGAAAAATCCGTCTGTCCAGAGGAGTCTTTTATGTTTTATTACGTTATTGGCTCATTCCGTGAAGCCAGACGCAGTCTCTGTGGAACATATATTATATCCCCCATGACCATATACATTGCACTATACAGTGTAATACAGACCGATCTTTTGGTCAATAGATCTAATTACATGTTGATGTACAAGTACACTAGCTCTAGTACATACAATGTAGTAGATTCTACTTAAAAGTGGAACTGGGGAGATTCAAGTAGAACAAGGGAAAGAATGAGCAGGACATCTCTACTTCTACACTGTACATGTACACAAATGTGTACGTGTACATTGTACAGTAGGTTTAAGGACCTAATTATAAAGTTTAGTTCTTCTAGATCTCTAGGTTACTGTGAGAAAGCTAAACTAATAGTGACAGATGTACAGCATATATATACAGAGCTGCTTTATAGTACAGTGTGGTATTATCAGACAGCATGGTAATTCTGGACATGCACATTTTTGCATACTACAAAGGTACATTGTACGTGTAACGACATTCAGTATATGCGGGACTACAGACTAGCCTCACAGAGCATTGTGTGGATCGAAATCGCACGAATGCGACACAAAAATGTATGTAAAAATGCCATGAAGTTCACATTTTACCTCATACTTACAAATGTAGAAAAACATAGAGTGTCGATTTATGACAAGACCTTATCACACTGACTGTTCAAAATGTTCATCAACTTTACCTTGGACATAAAAAAAAAGTAAAATACAAAATTTGAGCCTCACATGCCAATTTTTTTCGTTGTCTTTGCTCAGTAAGAATGTGTGCGGTGAATCATGCGTATGAATTGGGATTCTGGTACAAGGACAAGATGTGAAAGATGTTGATTATTCCATTAAGAAAATTGTGTCCGGAATTATAATACATACCATTTTACACCGCGCTAAAAGACAACTTTGGGAGAGGGGTACAGTGTACATTCAAAGTCTATTTCCAAAAATGACAGTGAATAGCTTTCATAATTTTGCTGGATTTGTAATTTTCAGGACTTTGTGAATAACTAGTATGTGTAGTATTTTTTGGCCAAAAATGATATTAATCCTCTGAGTACAGAATTTAAATTACAGCCATGAAAAAGAAAAAAGTGTCCAGTGATTTGATCCACTCTCCAGTGAACAAGTGTATGTACAAACCTAAAACCCCCCCAATTTTACACTTTCTTCTTATTATTCTGGCTGCATACCATTCAACAATCTATGATCAGTACTGATAACAACAATAATACTTCATCACCACACCTAGCCGGACCTAACTATTGTACACAGCCCAGTCGCTGCATAAACGTGACAGGGCTGTACTACAAATGTACTACAACAGGATGGTGCACAACAACAATGCAAACAAAAAGCGCACAGCTGTAATGCCAATCCCGTTGTGTTTTGATACTTGACATTACTTTTGTCACCTCAAACTCATTAAAGACAATTTCCATTAAATTGCATTTCATGTCTATGTCATCAATATTAACATGTCGCTATACACAATTTACAACTTACCAAAGACGAGGGGTGGTATTCTGAAAATCTTCCTAAGTTTCTTCCTACAGTAAGTTTCTTTCTAAGTCAAAAACTTAGGAAGTGCCTAGGAAAGACAGAACTGGTATTTTGAAATTTCCTCTTAGGCACTTCTTAATTTCAAATTAGCGGTCTAGGCCATCCCTATCCCCGCCCACGTCTTTCCTTAAGCCAATACGAAATGCCGTATCATAAGGAACCAATCAATGACAATCGTGTATTACTATGACGTAGGGTCAAATACACGAGTGCGCGGCATGTCCCCTTTCTCACACTCATTTCGCGCATCAAAGTACATGTGCGCGCAGTGAAAGACAAGCGCACCTATCATGATGTCTGCAGCTTGCTATTCTTAACAACATACAATACTTACAGTGTAGGACAGGGGTGGAGCTTTCCTCAATACTAATCTTCTTAAATTTCTTTCCTAAGTGCATTCTAGAATATCACCTTCTTCTTAAGTCAGGAATTTACATACTCCCGCCCCTTTCCTAAGTTTCTTCCTAAGTTTAGGGAAAAAATTAGGAACATACTTAGGAAGGAACTTAGGAAGATTTTCAGAATACCACAAAAATTGGGAAAAAATCCTGACTTAGGAAGAAATTTCTTCCTACAAAGGATTTCGGAATACCACCCGAGGACTATATGAAGCGTGTGTGAACAGTGTGTCCCGATTTACTGTAATTCAAAGTGGCCATCAGTGAAAGACGAAGTACCGTTCGCACACGCTGCATAGTTGTATGTCTACAGTCTAATCTTTGTTTTCGATAAGTTGTACATTGTAATGTCACTGTTCGCCATGTTCGCTTTGTTGTTATGCATCATCACGGTAGTGGTACAGCCCTGTTGTGTTTTTAGTTGTACAGCAACTGGGCGATGCATACTTATTAAAGGGACATCCCAGACGATTTTCATAATTTCACATCATGTAGTACATAAATTGACAGCTTCATGTATAGATTTGTGGAATTTATTTTGGTTCTCGAGCAGAAAAACAATACTTTGAAAAACCTTAAACAAATTACACTGAACAAGGATGATGACATAGGAGGTTCACATATTTCAGAAATGTAGCAGTGTAATTCCATTACAATACCACTTGCTTGCGAGTTCACCTGTGTATAATCTATGCATGCCTTCTTCTTTTGTTCTGCTTCCTTGAGCCCCAACTCATGCATTCTTATGGTGACTCTGCCATGTCATCATCCTTGTTCATTGCAATTTGTTCTAAATTTTGAAAATATTCTTATTCTTCATCCCAATTATCACAAATTCTGAAACTCCGTCCTCAGTATAACTAATTTATAGTTGTTCAAAATAAGATATCTGAAAATCATCCGGAGGTCTCCTTTAAGCCCGACCAGACGCTGTGCAAAATGCTGTGTACAATCACGACAATGTACTATAGCCTACACTGTACCGTAGTTAGGGTGGGATTTCACGGAGCACGCGAACGATTTGCGAAGGACGCGAATGACAAAATCCAACATTCGGAAAAGTTTTTCTCTGAATGTGTTCCGACAATGAAGCCGAAAACTATTCTTGCGCAATTTGTGCCACGTTTCCAAGACGTATGTGCGAATGTCGTGTGTATCATTGCTAAAGTACAGCATGTTACATTGTACGTACACGAAGAACACGCGACGGAAATGCGAACGAAAAATTTTCAATAATCATGGGAGAAAATGTACCCAAGGAGAGGTGGAAGCTGTCTTGAGTTGATTTTTTTTCTTTCCTCTATTACTCCTCTCTTTTTCTCTTATTTTTCTACCATGTGCTTGCCTACATTTTTTTTCCCCTAGGACCTATCTCCACTAGTGAAGCATTTGATTTTTTTTTTTGCAGTTCCTCCAACACATAATCTCTATAGTTCAAATGAAATTTTTCATACTTTAGATTGATTTTAAGTGTGTTCTGCGATTTTTTTTGTATATCAAACATTTCTTTCTCTTTGCTAGTGTTTAATTTCTTTTGTTACTATAGTTGTTAATAATTGTTTGATGTTTAGATGTATGCTACGATTTTTATTTGTAAAAAACGTATAGGTCATACATCCCCACACGTGCACTAAACGTTCGAGAGAATGTCTCAAAAGGTACGCGAACAGTTTGCGATTACGTCGTAAAATGATCAGAAAAACTTTAATTTCGCGTAACATGCGCGAGACATTCTCCAAAGTTTCGGAGTCTGTTTGAGGTTTCACGAACATTTTGCAAACATTTCAAACTTTTTTGAAATTCTCGCCGAAGTAAAAACGACACTCGCGAACAATTGACGACGCTTCCGAACCCTCACGTTCGTTTGGCGATCTTTTGCAGACTAAAATACGAATGCTGGATTTTGCCATTCGCGTCCTTCGCAAATCGTTTGCGTGCTCCGTGAGATCCCACCCTAATATGGGTAAACTGGACCTAGCGGGTAAACTCGGCCTGTAGCCTGTACGTTATTAGGCCCTACACATGATATTGATGTTTGAATTGGGTTGTGGCTGAAGTTATGAACTTAGTTTGGTATAAATGCCTGGGCCCTGGTAAAAAGTGGCAAGCTCAGCCAGGCCCCAGCCCACGAGAAACAATGAATGAGTTCACTAATTCTACCCTACGCATGTAACCTGGTCCTGGTAACCGTTAGTTCGTTACGGCTACGACTGTATGTCGACTGGAAGGTTGCAGTCTGCAGCTGATTAGTAGGAATGGGAACAGAGATGTGATTATTTGTAGTTACAATTATCTTCAGCCTTTTTGCCTTTAGCGGCAGAACGGCCTGACGCGGGCAGAGGCCCTGGGCCTAGCGTGGCCAACGTATTGCCGCCCCGCTACTTCGAAGCTGAGCAGTTCGGTGCAGTCGTTATAAGCAAGGGGAAGCGTACCAACGTCCAAGGACTGCAAGGTACCCTCATTCAACGTCAATTCTGAGAATTTCACACTCGCCCCTCATGCTACCATACAAGAATGTCAAAAACTGGTTATGGAAGAGTTGTCTTACAGCTTTAAGACGCTCGATCAGTTGACTCTTGCTCCCTGCAATAGACAGCCCATACTTCTTCAACTCCTGCTTCAGGTCGACTACCCTGAGACTGCTAATGGGTCGTCCGTCCGAAAGCGTTACCTCGTTTCCGTAGTCCGCCATCTTGATAAAACTAGCGAGCGAGCTGCCTCTCGATCGCTCGATATATAGTTATCGTCAGCAGCGCGGCTGGCCTGCTGCTTGCTCACGATTGATCGCCCGCGCGCGCTCGCGATTCATAGTACAAGTACATGTACCACTGCACTGATCTTTTTTTTTTTTTTTTTTTTTTTTTTTTCTGTGTGTGCGTAGTGTCCTATTATTCTTTTTATGTCGCCCTCTCGTGTTTAATAACCGCATAAGCCTATCTCACCCCGCGACGTACGAATCGTTGGCAAACAGTCAGACCGCAACGTCCTGAAAAGCCTTCGTATTTATCGTACGCGTATGCATGGACCTCGCGGACATGAATACGTAATGAGCTGGGAGACCACATTTTTAGAGTGTCTGTAAATCTAAACGACATTATCAATCTTCATGATTTATATATCGATAAAAAGCTGAAGAGTTGTACTCTGATGAAATTCGACCACTTGAAAGGTGATGACATATAAAATATACTGAAGAAGGAAATTATAAAACACAAAATTTGCATATTTTTCATTCTTCTTAAGGGGTACACTAGACCGACGAAATTAAGGTGGACCAAAATGGAAGAGGTATAAAATGAAAGAGGAAATATCATTCTATGAAAACATAATGACTTTATGTGGACTGATCCTATGAACGGGTCAGGTTGGCGAATAAATCATTGCGTTGTACAGTTAATTTTTGACGAGATTTCAGTTTGCCGCGAATACGCGTTTCTGATTGGTTAATTCCCTCTGAGTGGAGAGTTGAACGCACCTCGCGGAATGACAGTAAACGTGTACTCTACATAACAGTAATACACTGTGTGTAGATGACAGTGTAGGACCTTATGGTGTGTGTGAGTGCGCGCGCACAATGTGTGTATACGCGCTCAGGTTCAGGCAACTGCAGCTGGTGTAAGATCTCCACGTAAACAACAAGAACAACACTCCACTCTGATCGACGGCTCAACTTTGGCTTGAACTTTTTTTTTTTTTGCCGGCACAACTAGATAAAAGTAGAGTGCATTAATAAGTAGCATACAAATCAATAATACAAGATCTAGCACTGTGTTTGCACACATGAGTTCTTTGGGGCTCTCTTTTTGGTATTAGAATAATTATTCCTTATTAATCCACTGTATACATCGCTGAGTAATTTATCTAATGATACCCTGGGAGCGCATGTATCTCAAATTGCCACACTATGATTTTTACTCGACGAGACTTTCAATTTTTATTGTTTTCTAAGCGAGGGACCAATTCAGTTCTTAGTGTGCTGTTATAACAGGTATATCTAAAACGTTGACTATCATTCATGTGGTGATTCAACCTATGAACGGGTCGGGTTGGCAATAAATAGAAAGCCTTGTTCTAATTTGTCTCAGGGTCGTTTGGAAAATATCGATATAATGCAGAGATATGAATAATGATATCATAAGCTCATTCTGTATAATGTAAGCATTAAAAGGTGTGATTTATTTCAAATATTCACAAACCATGTCAATTGGTCACGGATAGTAGATCTTCATGTCGCCAATAACTGAATCTCGTAGACCATTCACTTTGTCTCTGAATTATCTCGCAAAATCTCGGGTGCTGAGAAGGACATGCGCAAAAACCTGCGCGTACGATAAATTTTTGATTTGAGCTCATTAACAGCAGCGTTGCGGTCTGACTGCAAAGGGATCGCGAAACCCCACAAAAATAAGCAAATAATTATTGGTGAAGGTGATGGGACAAACTATCACTTCCGAGGCGATCTGGATGTAGATAATCTTTCCGAAGCAAAGCTGAGGAAAGATAGCGTACACATTCAGATCGCCGAGGAAGTGATAGTTTTTCTCATTGCCTGAAACTAAAAGTTGATTATTTGCTGCCAATGCTGCTGCTATATTCCACATCTAGGGTCCTAGAAATTCCCATTTTACTCCACATTCTGGAATCGTTTTAACGTTAGCTGTCATTGTCCTTAGGGCTTAGGCTACGTGTGCGCGTAGATGACAAAACAATGAATTGCTGTGCCATGAACCGCGCGGCACCCAAGTGAAAGTGCGTTGCACTGCCGGTACGCGTGTTTTTTTTTTTTAGACGGCACAGATTGGGGAAACTAAAAATCTATCTGGGACCCTATCCCTAAACCTAACCCTAATCCTAATCCTAACCCTAACCCCAACCCTAACCCTAACTATAACCATAACCATAACCGAAAAAACCCTAACCCAACGTTTTTCCCATAGGTTTAACACGCGCCATGCCCCAATCTGTGCCGTCTTAAAAAAAAAAAAAAAAAAAAAAAAAAAAAAACGCTGCCGGCGGTACTATCAAGTCACCTAGGTCACATGATAGTCCACAGTGCAACGGCAACGCACTTTTATTTCGCGCGTACTCATCTTGCGTTAGGACTGTGTGGACTGTGTGGAGATCAGTGAAACAAAAGGGACTATCAACGTAGAGTGTAACGAACTTTTCTTCTCAGGTGATGTGATGGGCAAAACTGCGCTTCATCACGTGATCAGCTCTGGACCAATCCTATTGCAACATTCTTATTTTATGTGGAATATAAAGTATTATTATGGGGTTGACTCACAGAACTCAAGAGTTCTGTGGGTTGACTCTACGATCTACGAGCCCTTTCTGAGATTGAGCTACAGAGGGCGGTTTACTGTTAATGATAATTGGGGGAAACATAAGTAAGCACTATTTGGGCACCCGTCCCGTTTCATCATGAATATTCATCACCTAAGTATCCGTAATACCGTGGAAATACATGATTTTTACATTTCCCGGCAGCGTTTTTACATTTCCCGGCAAAACTAAACATTTTTCCATCTCCCGTTTTAACACGTTTTAACATCCCCCGTTCAGGACGCAATTTTTCGAGATTTTCATATTTCCCAGCGATACGTTTTTACATTCTATGGCACGTATCCAGCGTTCTGCCATTTACTAGTACTACTGCCTGATGAATATTCATGATGAAGCGGGACGGGTGCCCAAATAGTGCTTACCGGAAAAATACCGCCCGGGCAGCGGGGTAATCTCTACAGGAACAGTGCGCTCATGTTTCTGGTGCGTATTTGTTTTGTTTTGTTTTTCCTTCTTTTTTCCGCGCGCTCATGCATAAACGACGAGTACAGTGGCAACGTGCGCACAACATGTACTACGAAAAAACATAAACAAAAAACAAAAAAAAACAAAACAAAAACAAAAAAAAAGAAAAAAAAAAGGGGGGGGGGACAACAGAAGGGGCGGGGAGGGGGAGGGGAGGTCATACACCGATGAATGAGGACAGACAAAAAGACCTATCAGCGGCAATATCGCCCGATAGGGATCCATGATTTATATTCTAGACTATAGTCAGCAAACAGTAACTCTGCGAAGTAAGGGGCAGCGGGATCACTTTTTTTATGCTGATGGAAGTGGCACCAGAATAGTGTAGGTAAGGCCTTTTTGTTTGTTTGCTTTGTTTTGTTTTGTTTTGTTTTGCTTGTCAGCTGACGAATTCTAGAAGGGGCATCAGAAAAATTAAATTGCCGCCCCCTCCCCGAACTGTTAAAAACGTAGCGCCGGCCCTGCTGAGGAAGGGGGGGGGGGGCAGGGGAGCAGCTGCTGCCCCACCCTAAAAGAACGCACCGAAGTCTCTGATGATGGCATGTACTGAGAACATGATTCATTACAGTGCACGCCATGCTCATTTGAGTCAACCCTTTATTTCTTTTCATTATACTGTGTAGGCCTATAAGCTGTTATTTTCGCGTACAGATAGTTTCGCGGATGAGCAGGTCACGGACATTTTCGCGAGATGTTGTTTTCGCGAATTGACACCGAGGTATTGTAAGCGCACTATAATCAGGCAAAGCGCATGACGACATTTTCGCGTGTTGTTAAATTCGCGGTCCAACCCTTACCAACAGTCATTCGCGAAATTCGCGAAAATTAAATCCTCGCAAAAATCACAGCTTACATGCAGCTATTGAACCCACAGGTAGAGTTCTGTGATTGAACCTTGACGAATTAATCCCTGTTGCAACTCACTGATGGATGGGGCACATCTGATGGTGAAGTAGGGCCTATATAAATGATAAAGTATGTAGGTCTTATTAGGGACGTGAGCTCACTTCCCCGGTCCTGAAAAAAAGTGATATGTGCACGTAAAAATTAGCTGCTCCGTTAGTGGTTGGGCCTAGATGAGATGTTATCCAACAGGGGGCTGCATGCTTCTTTAAAAGAAAAATAAATAGAATACAGCAGCGGCCTGGAAAGTTGCAAGGAGGGTACAGATGCAGCTGAGTATGATACTGAGTAGTCGTTATGCAACAGAAAAGATGTGTATGTAGCTAATCACTTGAGTGGAGAATTCATTTTCATATATACGTTTAGCCAAACCATGCAAGCAAATGCATTGTCAAATCAATTTGACAAAGTGTTTAATACAGTGTCAGGGTATACGTGCACAATATGATTAACGAAGTGCTGAAAGGTAATACAGTACTCTCCGCATAATCGGGTAGGCTCGGGCAGAACGTTTCTTACCCGATTAAGCGGAGTACCCGATTAACAGAAGAACACGTCTCATTCACAATTGACACACACAATGTGTATGTACGTGCATGCATTGTATGCTTAACACGCGTGCTTGCAATGCACATTTTACATTATACCTTATATATCTTGCTCAGTCAGGAGCAATATTATGGACAAATAAGTCTTCAGAAAACTTTGTCGTTTGACTATAGACTCCTCGCTAACACGCTGGCGTTTTCCGAAATGAACACGTCTCTTTGCGTGCACTAGTCACGTAGAACCTCGGATTACTTTTCGAGAAGTGACTTGGGAAAAGCAAAATTATCGAGCTGGTGAATGGCCTGATTTTCGTTGCAAACTTCTCGTATTGTGAATGTTGTTGCAGAGCAAGGGAGGAGCGCAAGTGTGTTCAACTCCTGTCTGTCTATGCAGTTGTGAGTGCCAGCTACATGTGTAATGTTCGTTTACTTGTGGCAAGTCGGTACTGGTACATGTGTTTTCATGTTTAATCACTCCCCAAACTATCGGTCTTCCTTGCAAATCAAGCAGAGAATGCGATTAGCCGTGGAAAATTTGACATTCATGATTTCTTAAAGTTTTTATCTGCGATAAAATGTGGGTAGAAGTTAGATAAGAAGAAAATTATTTACCCATTTATGCGGAGAGGCAACCCGATTATCAGGTAAAATTAATGTGCGTTGGAACTGATTTGTACATTACTACCCAATTAAACGGAGTACCCATTTAAGCGATACCCGATTACGCGGAGAGTACTGTACCGATTAATCTGATAATTGCGTTGGAACACAATCATGACCTTTCAAATCAACGACCCCGATGAACTAGCGGAAGCTTTCGAGGATTTTATTAGATTTTGTTTTTCTTTCCACCTGTCGACAAGATCCAGGATGCATGCAGGAAGAATTTCACGCATTCTTATGGGCAAAAGGAATTCAACATGCAATCTTTATGCTTGAAGGCCTACCAATCAAACCCTACTAGAAAGAACACAGTGTCCCACAGTGTGTTCACAGGTGTGTTCATAATTATACTATACAATAAGATGTGTGAAAAAGCTCGAATTTAACAGTGTGAAGATGATTTCACAATGTGACGTGATTCACATAGTAATGCTTTGATTCACACTGCAAAGAGATGACTCGCATTGTGTTCACAATGTTAAAATGCTCGAATTTAACAGTGTGAAGAGATTTCACACTGTGTTCACACTGTGTTCACACTGTTTCTCACGCTGTGGGACCCTGTGTTCTTTCCAGCACTGCGAGTGAAATGATAAAGACTCTTGACGAACGAATTGAATTTAAAAAAAAAGGAGTTCATGCTGGTCATTACAGAAATAAAACAAAAAAATATGCCCTTTTTTTCAAGAGTCTTATGCGTGAAATATTAAGCCCTACTTTTATTGTAAATCAATTGTCTTTAACTCGCTGGAAATGTTATATAAATCCCTCACAAAATGAACTTGTAATTGTAGTCATTTCCAAATGGTGATGAAAAGCAATGTCCCCTGAGTGGCTACGACACAGAAAGTGATTGGAATAGTTACATTTCCTTGGTTTGGTTTTTGTTTTTATCCTTTTGCCACCCGGGGCGTTGCATTTTTCCCCCCGCGTGGTAGCCAATCGGGCTCATGGTGCTCGGAAAAAGGAAATGTCCAAAATGATAGTAATAGTAATAACAATAATAATTGACAGTGGTCATAATAGCGTATAACACAAAGTGATAATGTCCATATGCGCTCAAAAATGGAAAGATATAAAAAAAAGATACTATTCCGATTACTGTGATGGTACCGAGTTTCATGTTTGCTTACACTGTCAACAAATGCGTTTTCAAAACAGACTTAAATCTATTCATATAAGTATTTTGTCTTAACATTTGGGATAGATTGTTCCGCAGGTAAGGGGAATTGGTAA
The DNA here is from genome assembly GCA_033980235.1 of Diadema setosum. Classification (NCBI taxonomy): domain Eukaryota; kingdom Metazoa; phylum Echinodermata; class Echinoidea; order Diadematoida; family Diadematidae; genus Diadema; species Diadema setosum. Next base: position 32,926,732 of record CM067066.1, on the reverse strand, counting down.
AAGCAAATGTTCGTACTACGTGAAATGTGATTCTCATGTTCGGAATAACAAAGAAAGATTAAACTCTTTGCCTTTTGAACGAAGGTTCCTCTCTTGTGTGTAGATTTGATAGCTCTCTCAAATAATGTGGAGCAAGCAAAGAAACATTCAAGTGCTTAGTTATACAATATCACGTCACTGGTGTCACAGGTAAGCTATAACACGTCACTCTTAAAGGGGATGGCTATACAGTAACTGATCAGTGGGAATCAGTGGGAATGCTGGGGGATGATTGTTCCAATCCTTGTGGGATTCATTTAAGAGTACATAATATCTATTGTAGTGTGAAAATCATTTGCTTCAGAATGGTCTCAAATTAAAGTAATGTGCAGTTTAATGTTTCCAGGTTAGAATGCCTGTACAGTGACGGGGTGATCGGGAAACATTAAACTTCCATCAAAGTTATAAAATCCTAACGGTTGTACTCTAACACAGATTATTGTGTACTTGGAGGATTATCATCGCTTCTCCCTTAATTCATGTCAAGAATGGAGAAGATTAAGAGAAGACGTGCATGGGAAGAAGAATAATACATGTATAGACTTGTCCCGAGTCCGTTATCATCACAAATTTATCCTATGATATTGTTTGCAAAGGAGACAACGGTCATTTTCAATGTTATAGGAAAACGTGTTGATAATAGAAAATGTCTTCACTTTTTTTCTGCGACCAATCATACTTTTATCTCTATTAAGATGAAATGCAACATTTGCAAAAACATTCATGACGCAAATCTCTCGTTTGAAGAGGCTACACCCCAGTAAATAATGCCAGTGCATATCTTGGCAATCAATGACTTAAAGTCAAAGATATAAAACACCTGTTTCTTGACCCTGGCCTAATCTAAGCATCAGTCATCGCCACAGCGCCACAGGAGGGGGGGGGGGGGGGGGGCACCGCGAGAGGAGGAGATTGTTTTGGTTTTGGCATGGGCCATGTAGCTCCATGGTGCGTGTGTGTGTGCGTGTGTGTGTGTGAGTGTAGACATTCAGCGTATGCAGACAGAGCATGCCTGTACTGTAGTGACCGGAACTATTGTCATTCCATTTTGCTCTCCCCTTCTCCCTCCCCCATCTCTCCCCCCTCTCCCTCCCTCTCTCCCCCTCGCTCTCCCTCTCTCTCTCTCTCTCTCTCTCTCTCCCTCTCTCTCTCTTTCTCAATGATCCAGTCAGCAGGCTGATTGTAACCAGGGAGGTAGTCTCACCTCCCCGTTGTAACTCACTGCCAAATAGCACATTGTCAGCACCGGCAAACTGGCAATGCTCTCCTTCTTATTCCTGTATTTTCGTTATTTACGGGTCAATTTTTTTCGTTCGAAATGTAAAATGGATGACCATAGAATTTCTCAGTAGAATATAAAATTGAAAACTTTAGAAAGGATAGAGAAAATTGAGTTCACTTTGAATGGTCTGCCACAGGCAGATATCCTTATCATGCTCTTACGTAATACGACAGCTGCTTTCTCAGCGATCCAGTCAGCAGGCTGATTGTAACCAGGGAGTAGTCTCACCTCCCCGTTGTAACTCACTGCCAAATAGCACCGGCAAACTGGCAATGCTCTCCTTCTTATTCCTGTATTTTCGTTATTTACGGGTCAATTTTTTTCGTTCGAAATGTAAAATGGATGACCATAGAATTTCTCAATAGAATATAAAATTGAAAACTTTAGAAAGGATAGAGAAAATTGAGTTCACTTTGAATGGTCTGCCACAGGCAGATATCCTTATCATGCTCTTACGTAATACGACAGCTGCTGGAGTCATCAAACCCTGGCTTGGCCTCCAGGTTTGTCACGCCGAGCAGAAAGTTTATTTGCAGTGGACAAGTACTTCGACTCCCAACTCTCAAACGACAAATAAACGCACCCCACTTTGGAAAAATTCGGCTGGGGTCTCGCCTCAAACGAGAGATTGACGGCATGAGGTCACTCCGACTCATTTGAAATCTGCAGAAATGATGTCTCTAAGTGCAGATGTTTTCAAGAACACTTTCTATACATGACAATGCTTTTCAAACAAACAAAGGGAGCAGATTGGAAATTGCCAATAACATGAAGGTCAGAAGAGACGGTGCAGTTAATTTCCCCTCATGTTTCCCCAGTCGTTGATTGCTATTTTTTGTCTTGTTTTCATGCTTCCAATCCAGCTTTTCTGTCATTGAATATACTAGTAGCGCCCTGAACTGATAACTCTCACAAACTTTGACTTATTAGGTCTATATTGGCATCAGAATGAAGCTGTCATTGCCATCAACTTTTGTGGATAGGGCCTACCTTAATAAATTGTATAGAAGTAAAATCAACTACAAAAGAAAGAAAAATAACTAAAGGTAAAAGTAGTATAAAAAAAAAAACTTATCAACTCAAGTGATCATAATATATTGAATGATGAACTCCCCAGCAATTTCATTTTCGCGTTCAAGGATCTAAGTATCCAAGGACATTTTCGTTTTAATTGATTGATCACTGGTTTATGCGTCTCTCACTCGTTCCATTCGTTCTATGAAGCTTGTTAGAAGCATTTTCTCTTGAAAGAAGACTAAAGATAAGGCGATGATCAGCAATGATCCGTCCACAAGCCGTTAGTATGGCAGTATGGAAGACAACGGCTTTATATTTAAAAAATGGGACCATATTATAACCGCTATGTAAACAATCACAGTTAAGTGACCATGCATACAGATATAAGTGATGGTAAACGGATGTGTTTTCCATGAATTACTTGCAGCTGCTGATAATATTCACAACATAAAGCATATATAAATATCTTGTTTGTTATGTCATTATTTGTCCAGCTTGAGAAATAAGTTTATGATTGCGGGGGGTTGATGTCGAATTTCCTCAACAATAAAGAAAAAAAAAAAGATAAACGGGAAGGGGATGAGAGAGAGAGAGAGAGAGAGTTAGGAACTTTTGCCCAATATAGAACTGTCAACATTGCATTTCAGGACAGCTTAAGATATTTTCATAGGAATAATAAAACAGTTCCTCTCATTTCCTACAAATACGGTTGTCAACTCATGTGCCATATTTGCCTATTATATAGTGTTAACTCATGGGCTATGTGACTCGTGGGCTCTGTGGTTCATGGACCTTTTTTTTCAATGTCGATCTCGTGGGCTGTATGACTCGTGGGTGTCAGTCTCGGGCAATGGGATTATACCTTGAGAGGTGGCATATTGTTTTATTTTTCAAATAATTATCATCCGCAGTGGACGAAACGGTGAGTGACTCATTATCTAGTCCTCTCCCTTCTGCTTTTCAAGTGAATTGCCCTAGAGAGAGCCCTCCCCCAGTTGCAACCCTCCCCCCCAAAAAAAAAAAAAAATAAATAGAAAATAAAAAGAATTTAAAAAAATAAATTCTCTTACTAGTAGCTGTTATTCACTTTTTATTATTTTCCATGGTGCCCCTGACGGGGCGCTCCTATGTAAGTATATTTACACATGCAAGTGACTTAATCAGTCAGCTTATGGTTCCATTAACAGAATCAAGTGCTATGTCATGACCGTGAGCTTAGAATCACGTAAGAATCCTTACACAGACAGGCGTCAGCTATGTACATTAATCACGAAATTCTACCTTTAGTTGAGAATAATTATTGCTGGCTCTTGCATGGAACGCTCTGGATGTGTGAATGTCTTTGACGCTCTTTATCGAGTAGAAAAAGGGATAATTTTCTATGTTTACTTATCTGTCTGATAGATTATTCATCCATTTGTTTATTTATTCGACAAAGAAATTTAAACGTGTCAAGGGAAGAATCTGATGCCAGTTGCATAGTGATAGACCGACACATTTCGTAACCAAAACAGAAAAAAACCCAAACAAACAAACAAACAAATAAAACTGAAAGCTCAAAATAGCATCGATCCGATAGGAAGGCAACGAATATGGTAAGATTCCAACCATCTCTTATTTCCCATGTACTTAGTTGAAGAAGCAAATTCCCTTTCTAACTGTGTAAATCAACAGATAATTTAGAGTTCGGATGATCTATCAGAGACTCTCAGCAACGTCTGAGAATAATCCTAGCATCCCTAGCCTTCAGCTATCGAACTAGACACAATTGCTTTGATATTGATTGCCAGTCACATACGTTCATTTTATACGATATAGGCCTATATGCACTCGGGTTGCATCCATGTGTTAATAAACACCAGCTTGAGTTTCAGTAAGTTTTATTTCTCCACAACGCTAACAGAAGGTAAGTATAACAATATATCGAACATAATATTATTCACAAGTCATGAAAATATAAACAAAATGTCGCATTCAATTATATAATCATGTGAAATAATACATAATATGCCTTGTAACCATTTTTATTTAACTAAAGGAAGGACGAGCTTCACCTGACGAGCTTCACCTATTAGATAATAGGCCCTATGATATTCATCTTGTCACTGTTTTAACATTCATCAAAATGACGAACTTAAATGCTTGTTTATATATATGTATATATGTATGTTTATAATATATAATATATGATACACACACGTAATTCATTATGTATATCATTTATAAAATAATAATGTACATATTGTAGACGGTAAATAATAAAGAGTACACAATAATCATTTGTAACGAGTAATTATGTGAGTCTGCAGAAATGTGTGTGTTCTGCACCAAATAGAGAATCCCACTGAAAAGCAGTGCTAGTAGTGCTAGTAGACATGGACTCCCCATAATTTTTTTTTAAAAACACAATAAAACAAATAGAGAGAGAGAGAGAGAAAAAAAATGAGTATTTGAATACGCCCGATTCTTCCGCTTCTCTGAAATTTCTTCCGAAGAGCACGTAGCATGTTTTTTTTTTTGTTTTTTTTTTCTTCTTTCATATATAATTGTTGTTTAATTTTTTTAGGTTTTTTCAAATTTACTTCAGCCAGTCAACAAGAATTCAATTATTTTCACCCATGTCTACACAATATGGCTCAGCTGAGAGTAAGAGTTTGAAACTATACAGTGACGTCAGAAAGGACTTGAGTTAAGATAAGACAAGGCGATGACAAAGACAAACAAAGTTCACAAGAATTCAGGGAAAGAGAGAGAAGAAAAATAATATTTTACATTCCAGGCTACTTGCAGTAAAGAGATGAAAATTCCTCATCACAGAGTTATCAGTTATGAAGAGATTTAAATTTTATCGTTGAGAAAGGTGCAGGTATTTGGATTCTGGCTTTGTAAAAGGGCGTTAATATTAAACAGAAAGATATTACGTCATAACGACTAAAGAAAATCATAGAACATACATTATAACCTAAATGAGGAGGAAAATTAGAAAAAAAATAAAAGCTTGGCGCATTTTTGGTATTCTTTCGTTTGGTTTTTTATTCTTTAGATAGTCATAAGAGTTTGTATACTACCAGTGCACATTGACACTATCGATGTCATCGTTATATCAACTTGTATCGCAAAAAACCTGGAAGATTTTTTTTTTTTTTTACAAAAAAAAAAATCGAAAACCTGTATGTATCGTCAGGCAATCACGAAGGTCATGTATACTTTGTTATACATCTGAGAAAAATAGGATGAATTTTGCACCTTTATCATTGTCATACTGGAATCACCTTTAGCAACTTTCAAACCAGTGTCACAGTGGGGGCACCAAGGGTTCAACTTTGTACCTTTCTGGTCTGAAAGGTGCCAAGCTGCACCTGTAAAAGGAGCTACCATGCAGGGTGAAACTTGGACGGTGCAAAGTTGCACCTATTTTTCCTGTAAACTATAGTGCAGTCGCTTCCTGATTTAAGTAAAAAAAAAACCCAAAAACAACAATTTCATCAGTTTGCCAATATAAGACAAGCTTTAAAAGGTATGACGAATTCAATCTGGATATGCTCCTTGTGTATTTGCTTCGTATAAATCTCATCGCTAAGTACAGTATTGCTCTTTTGTTTCCTGAAACACGTGCTCATCTTTATTTGTTGCTAGGCATCATGGCATGTCAACTCCTGCAGAACGTTTGCCTTGCTTCTAACGTGTGCACCTGTTGCTCTAGGTGGGTATAACATAATGAAAGATAATTGGCGGCATAGCAGAAACATGCGAAAATACACAGGCTGGGGACATTACAGAATGATTTTTTTTTTATTTTTTTTTTACGTCCAGTGCTCCTCTACATTTTTTTTTTCACATGTTTTCATCACATGGGTATTTACTGTTAGATAATCTAGGTGGTCAAGTGCAACATAAGTTATAATCATGTGATATACCTATTCTATATAGGCCTTACGGTGGTTTGGGATTTAAACAAAAAATAATTGCAAAACATAAAATATTATATACGTCGGGTATAAAATCGAGATTGGGTCTGCCTGAATCGCTATGACGTCTCCGTGGTCGAGCGGTTTAAGGCGTTGGAGTTCCACGCCAAAGACGCGGGTTCGATTCCCTGCGAAGACCAACTTATCAACTCTTGCTCGTTTCTGAAAAGGAGGAACAGGGAGAGGAATAATGACGTGAAAGCTATACGCACCGTTTTCTCCTTCCTCTCATAAATCATATGTCGGCCTATATATGTTATGTACATACCATATATATATATATATATATATATATATATATATATATATAATATGTGTGTGTATTCATTTATACCAAAACATATCTATTTTATAAATTGTATCATGTATGTGATTTGCCAAGATCATAATTAATATGTATAGTTCGCAAAGTGTACACAAACAATGAAGTTTTTTTTTTTTTTCCCCGCTTGTTCAACGAACAAATTCAGTCTTTGGGCAGTCTTAATTCTTTTTCCTTTTGAATATAACACGCTGATCAATCCTACAGAATTGTAACACTCATAACAGGAATTGCGTAGCAAAATCTCATATGATTTCTTGTTCATTTGATTGTTGATAAAGCAAATCTGGGAGAAACCCTGCCAACACCATCATATGACAATAACTACAAAGCAAGCTACCCATACCTGAGGCGTTGTCCATGTAAGGTGATATCTTTTGGTGGTCGCGACATCGCGCTCCTACCAAAAGTTGTGCCCATGACCTTCGGCTTGGCGAGGAACTTGTGGATGGAACATCAGATGACGGACTCCGTTGGACTCGAATATAAGCATATCGTCTGTCGTATACCACGTAAAGGCGTTTGTTTTGTGTCTTTGTGTCTGTCTGTCTGTGTCTTAAATCTTGGAGAAGGGGGTGTTGCTGCTATTTTTGCTTTACAAAATATCAAACGAGTAAATGAAAACATTAGTCCATTACAGATGCATTGGAAGTGTCATGACATGAATACTGAGCACGAATGCATTATTCTGTGCTCGTTATATGTATGTATCATGTGTATCACGAAAAATGATGTAAAGCTTTGTTTAAAAAAACACAATCGATGAATATATGATTATTCTTGAATTAGTTGACTGATTTTGTTTTTCACGACTTATTCAGGGGATGGATATATTTCTCTTCAACTGCTCTAGATTGCCTACAGAATCCTTGCAAGAAGGGTCATTGTCTGGAGACGAGGACTAGCTACATCTGCGACTGCCCGGCTGAGTATACGGGGCAACACTGTGAAATTTGTGAGCGACTGTTTTCTGCTTATATATACCTGGGGTGTTTCACGAAGAATTCAAGTCGAACTTAACAGTTAAGATTGACTTACAATATGTAGGCCGTTGGTATTTCGTTTTAGTTTATCCAATATTTTCAGAATCCACTTCAAATTCTTGTCAACATTTTTTTTTCACTTACTTTAATTTGTAGTAAACTAATGCCTGTATGAAAAGGTCTAAAAATTGTTCACTTTTAAGAAAGTGAGAATAATATTGAAGCCACACACAGCTTACAATAATATAGTCTTTCAATGAGATCTTAGAATTTAAGATTGACTTTCAAATTCTTCGTGAAACATCCCCCTAATCAGACTAGTAGCACGCAGTACAAAATTGTGTTGAAATGTGGTCGGTTTTGCGTGTGTGTGTGTGCGTGTGTTAAAATTATAAATACAAAAGTGAATTATTTACAATTCAATGTTTACCTATATCTTGGCTTAAAGAAACATAATGGTGGATGTTATTAATGACAACGGCCTAAGGGGTAACGGCTGTAATTCCTGCTATGCATTGCAGTTATACAGCTGATCCATCCACAGCGCTGTGATTTGTGTGCTTTAGAGATAGGCAGTCGGCTTTCCATCCTTTAATATTTGGTCGAAGAAGGTGTTAATCATGTCCTTGTTATTGGAAAACAGTCAATGGCTTCGAAATGTCAGAAATCAAACATAAGTGATGAAAACATTCATACTCAAAATTGTGATGTGTTTTTGATCATAATTTATAATTTTGTCAGTCTATTTCTTATGTACTCTACTATGTTTTAAGATACACGGAGAAACTATGATGACGTATTATGCGGTTTTACTGGATCTCATTAAAGGCTACCTTCTTTACCGCAGTAGTATCACAAAATTTGTGACATTTTATCTTCATTTCATGTACTTACTGGAAAAAAACACACACAATAGGAAATAAAAAATAGTGACTGGTGATTAAATGGGTCACAAACAGTAGCAATATTTGTCCGGAATTTCTAGTTATAATCCTCTTTTCTCTATCTTTCTCGTGTAGTGTTACCAAGGATGCCGAACATTTAGGTAACTTCATACTTCTTATTCTAATTACTAAAAAAGTCATAGGGCCTATTCTTATCTCTGGAACTCCCTTCATATATATCACCTGTCAAAAGACAGTCTGAAATACATGTCGTATCATTAATTTTTAATCAGAGAAGCAGACAAACATTCTCTTTCATATGAGCTAATTACCAACATGAACTAAATGCAAGGCGATACTGAGCTCACCTCAGTATAAGACTGGCCAACAATTACATGTACCTCCTAAGTAGGCCAGTCATAAGCTCGAAGTGAATCTGGTCAGCTATAAGACCAATATACTGTACCTAATAGCCTACATTATTGTGGTTTGGAAAGCAGGTAATCTCCTTGAACAGTGTTGAAGCTGACGTTGATGAACTTAATCATCCTGTGAACATTTTGAATGTATGTTCACAGCTGCTGAACCTTCTAGATAACTTCAGAATCACACATGTACTGGAGATTCAATGCTTAACAGGGTGAACCTGAATCCATTGATGAGTTTGCCCCCCCCCCCCCACCCCCTTAAAGAACCAAGCCTGCGCAGTGTAAGGTTAATACACACTGAAAGCAACAGAAAAGAAACAAGTTTTTTTTTCTCTCTTTGCATAATTAAGACTTAATTCATTTATTTATTATATTTATCATTTTGTGTCCCCAAAACAATGATGACAATACTTTCACATAAACCATATGAGTACCGCTGTTACTTGTGAATATCAGTATTATATTTGTTGTTTTTTTCTTCTATTATATATTTCCGAAGGTTGCTCCCATGTGAACGCGAGCATGGTGCACGCAACATGCACATTGCACAACAGCACGATGCTTTTGCCACTTAGCAAGCCGTTTCTCCTTAACGCATTCGACGCCGTGAAGGGGAAATGTGGTCTTACTGGCGAGAAAGGTCCCCTACACGTGTTTCTGGACTGTACGTGCTGCTGGCAGCCGAGAGAAACGTGGATCGCTTTACACAGGTCGTGGGATGGCGACTGGCGCTGTCTATGGCCTCCCAATGGTGACAGCGTGCTCTTTAGTTGCATGTACCAAGATGAAATACCCCGTAAGTGCGAGCTTCAGGTCAGACACATAAAATATCAATGAAGATATGTCATGGTAAGAAACTAGCGTTAAACTGAAGAGAAACATCTATGTAGGCCTATTAGTACGAACATATTTATATTTAATTAACATTTTGTGTTGATATTCAAATGTAGGCCTACCAAGTTGCTTCTTTCCAAATTTGAAAATGGGCAAGGCTGGCTCTTAGGAGGTATAATGAGACACAATGACGTGAGTAATAATCGAGCCTACATTGTCAAGTTTTTCAATAAAATGAAATGTAATAACTTTTACTTCCGGTTTTAAAAGATCACTGAAAAAATTACTATCTGCTTAACAAAAGAGAAGCTTACAAATTATCGTTTCAGACAGGGACGAGATTAATATCGTCATTGTTTGATAGGCCTATTTTCTGTCAACATCCTTTAATCTTAGACAGGCCTGCCGTACCCTTTGATTTGATCCATGATCCTCTGAAACATAGACCTAATGGTCACTCAATGATAACAACTTTCTCTTTCAACTGGAAAAACAAAGTAACATGTTTGTATCGTTCTTGGACTCGCTTCTCTTCCAGAGTGGGAGGCTGACCATATGGGGAGAGGATGCATGACGGTGACAAAGACAGGCGAGAGCAGTCTCGCATTTAGGAGGACGTATTACTGCGAGTTCGGATTGCCTGTTTGCATCGAAATGCTACCAAGAGAGCAAACTATTAGGATTCATGCTAAGGCGCGATGGGCTAGATGTCGACTGCGAAATCTAACCCTTAATTTCGCTTTGATATCGTCATGGGCCCTGTGCAAATGAATCTTACTGATCATTAGGAACAGGTTAACGTATGTAAACATTTAAAACTACAATAAAATACGCAATGTTTCTGTGTCTATCATTTCATTTCATTCCCATTATCTTCAGCATCACCACCATCACTTTAATCTTCATTATCACATTTTTCCTAATCATTACCCTGTCAACATCATCATACATCATCATCATCATCATCATCATCATATTTTACGTTACTCTTATTCGTATCTATGCTCTAGGAATATAAAAATATAATGTATTTACAGTGGTTTATATTGTGTAGCATATGCGCCGGAAGAGGGGGGGGGGGGGGGGACTGCCGCCCCCCCCCCATCCAAAAAGTGGGGGGCAAAACGCATTTTTGCCCCCCCCCCCCCAAAAAAAAAAGCCCCCCGCAAAAAAAAAGAAAATACACAAATAAATAAATAAACAAATAAATAAAAATAGATAAAATAAGATAGATATGTTTATAAATGAATAAACGCGAAAAAACATAGCTACAAACGGCAGTTTTGGGATTGTAAAATGTCAACATTTCCAAGCTCGCTCGCTCCGCTCGCTCGCATTCAGATATGCCATTCTCCTAATGTTGCTGCCAGTAATTGCCAGCAGTTGCGCCTGGGCCGCCCCCCTTAATTTCCAAAGCTAATATATATATATATATATATATATATATATATATATAGCTACAAGCTACAAACAAATGTTGCTCAATGACTGCGTTGTTGAATGTATCACATTCCGTAATGTATTAGTCCCATTATTGCGCACGCACACACGCACATGCATACACACCGTCAAAATTACTTTTCCACAAAGTGCCCACCCCCAATGTTTCGACCCACCGTACGCCACTTTACATAATTATATATACACATACACACACACACACACACATATATATGTATATATATATATATATATATATATAGATGTATATATATATATATATATATATATAGATGTATATATATATATATATATATATATATATATAGATGTGTGTATATATATATATATATATATATATATATATATGTATATATATATATATATATATATATATATATATATATATGTGTATATAGATGTTTGTGTGTGTGTGTGTGTGTGTGTATGTGCATGGTCTATCGTGAGCCCCCTCCAATATTTGCCCCCCCAATCCAAAACTGCTTCCGGCGCGCCTGTTGTGTAGTATTTCTCTATTCCGCAAACAATATATATTTTTTGTGTATTATGTAGATGGGTCCCTGGGCTGCCACGTGCTCAAGCTTTTGCTTATAGTGGCAGTTCTTCTTCCGCATAATTTCTCAGATAATTATTTGGAAAATTGGTAATACGATTTATATTTTGTTAATGAAATTAATTTACACATCGATTTTCCTTCTTTGAAGCATGTACTTGTAATCTGCTTAGGCCTACTGATATTCCATGTGATATTACTGAAAATAATCTTGATTTATGTATGAAATTGCGTTGGAAGAAAAATACATCGAACAAACAAACAAACAAACATTATATCCAACACGATTGATAATTTTTGAGACAGAAAATCTGAAATAAGATAAATAAAGAAAAGATGATTGGAAGACGCAAAAAAGCGATTTTGCACGTAGCCCAAATATATATACTATAGATAGGTGTTACGAAAACATTTCACTCTTGTGATTCTAAGTAGTTCCAAAACTATTCGTGAGATAACACTGTCATTGATCATTGATATGAGAAACAGCTGAATAGCGTACAATTTAGTTGGAAGTGATTTGAATATAGCAGTATAAATCATTTTCATTAAATCCATGGTCAATTTTAAAGTTAAGTTCCAGTTTTGGTCAAAATTGAACCTTCTGTGCAAAATTGAACTTTACATCTTGGGCCACTGATGGGTATGTGAGTGTGTGCTCTATAATTATCTTACACAATAGACTCAAATACCAAGACTAGAGATTGTAATTTGTCATCACTGACAAATTAAGGTGATCCGATTTTTTTTATCAATGATTCGAGTCCTGATGGCAATAGGCATGACCATAAAAGTTTCATCTGTGTTTAGAGACATTGGCCGTGTGATGTTTGGATTCTCATTTAGCAAAGGGAGTCATATCTGCCATGTTTGGTACCAAATTCTGTATACACTATAACGAAGAAACAGCAACAAGTACATATGACCTTTGACCCACCTTTGCACTCCCAAGATGGCATCTGATGAAATAGTGGTTATTTTGTGAAATGATTCTTGCGACATCGTTTATACGTGTGAAAAATATGGGAAAGATAGGACAGGTATTCACCAAGATAAGAGATGAAGCATTTATGACCTTTGACCCTAATTTACATACCCAAGATATTGTCCGATCAAGTAATTGCTATTTTATGAAATAATGTACGTGACATGAACTAAACATGTGGAAAATATGGGGGTGATAGGGCGTGTTTTTCTTAAGTTATTGCAAAGTTAGTTGCAGAAAGAAAGAAATATCTCAATACATGGAAGATAAGCTTTAATTTCAACCAAGTTTTTTAACGTGATCTTGACATCGTATGAAAAAACGAAGGGCAGATCAGAGATAGCGCAGTCTTAGCTACAACATATTAAAATCTGGGAGAAATTCACCGAAGGGTAAGTGAGCTAGTGCTCGATGAAGACAATCATGTCAATTTTCACATTTAAAAAAATTCCCTCCCATAGAGATAACACGTCATAACGAAGATACAGAAAGAAGTACATATGACCTTTGACCCCAATTTGGACAGACAAGATGGCATCTGAGCAAAAAGTGGCTGTTTTGTGAAATGATTCTTGTAACGTGGTCTTTGCGTGTGCAAAATATGGGAGTAATAGGACATGTATTCATTAAGATACAGGATGAAACATTTATGACCTTTGACCCTAATTTATATACCCAAGATGGTGTCCGATCAAGTAGTTGTTATTTTATGAAATAATGTACATGACATGAACTAAACATGCGCAAAATATGGGGGTGATAGAGGCTGATTTTCTTCAGTTATTGCAAAGAAAGTTGCAGAAAGAAAGAAATATCTCAATACATCAAAGATAAGCTTTAATTTCAACCAAGATTTTTGACGTGATCCCGACATCGTATGAAAAAACGAAGGGCACACTCACGGTAGCGTAAAGTCTAAGCTACACCATATCAAAATCTGGGAGAAATTTACCGAAGGGTAAGTGAGCTAGTGCTCGATAAAGATAGTTATGTCAGTTTTCATTTCCAGAAAAACTGCACTCCAATAGAGATAACACGTAAACTGGTCAAATTTGACAAGATTACTTTCAATCCATTTTTACGATGTGATACTGTCATCCAATCAAAATTTTGTTATGACATGTTTGAAAGAACATTAGATAAGCTACAACATACTGAAATCTGGGTTAAAATCGACAAAGGATTAGTGAGATACGCTCGAATGAACTTGAAATTTGATGACGTCATTTTTTTACTTTATTAAGAAATTTGATATCTTTTAATCATTTTAGCAGCATTAACACCCCATGAAATGACATGTACAACTCATCAGCTTTCAAAATATGTAAAGAAAATGGGGGGTCACCGTCCATCCTGACGAGTAAAATCGGATTTAAAATTGGCGGTTTTTTGGCATAGTTGCACTGTATATCGCCATTGACGCGCGCGCGGAATTTCAACTTTGACGGGCCCGTATGACGTCATATTGAGTCGGATTGACTTGAAACTCGGTAGAAATATTCCTTGACATTTCAGACATCTGATCAAAGTGAAAAAACGGGAAATTTCTATTGCATATGAGTTGTGCGTGAGTATATGCGCGCGCGCGTACGCGTCCGTCCAAATTTTTCAAATTTTCAAAAAATGCCCCAAATGGTCTGAAACGTGTGCAAAAAAAATTTTGAGCTCGATTGGAGCATACAAATATTTAAACGCGCGCGTACGTGCGCGTCCTAAGGGCAGATATGAATTTTGAGAATGTGAGTAGAATGCGCTCTACTTGAAATATGTGTGACGTAAATTTCATTGAAAAATTCCATTCCATTAACGAGATATGAATGAGAATGTGTTTTCATATAATGACGTCATAGTGACGTCAAGGTCGACTGATCACAATGATTTTACTTGATCTGTCGTCTTTGGGACACGATACATATATGATATAAGTTTGACAATGATAGGCAATGCACTTTCTGAGCTAACCTCTGCACAACTTTTGGGGAGAAATAAAGAAAGAAGAAGAAGAAGAAGAAGAAAGAATCCGTACAGATACAGAAGGTGATCCGAGAGGATACTCGGATCACCTAATTACCACCTTTTCTCCTCTGTTACTCTCTTATCATGTGATCGGGCGGCAGTCCAGGGCCCCATTTCATAAAAGATGTTTAGGATAGCAACTCTTGCTGGAATGGCAACTTCCAATAACAACAGCCAATCAGGAAGCTCGATTCTTGTCCTCACCATGACAACTGCCATCCCAGCAAGAGTTGGTATCATATCAAATTTTTATGAAACGGGGCCCAGATGTTAGTATTTTGTTTATGCTGCAGTATTATATTTTCTGTATCTTAATATGATGTTATTTTTTTTTTTTTTTTTTTTTGCTTGTTCTATGATTGTTATCTTTGATTCTATGATTGCAAATCTTTGGAAATAAATAAAACATACAAAAATAAAAAGATTACAACCTTTTCAGAGCTCAAGATTCATTCTGTATATCAGATTACAGAGAAGACACTCCCTCCACTCGAATAATTTTCGGATTGTTAATGTCGTGAAGTGGGTCGACTTCACGGGGTATATGGACGGTTGAGGTCCACGGGGCTCACACCAATGAAGATGTCGGGAGACTTCAGTTAAAGGAACTTGGGCCTTTGATGTGTTTGAATGACTAAACCAAAACAAAAATCCCCTGCAAAGCACAGAAGAAAAAAATAACAAAAGTGATTATTAACACACGTTCTGAACCAAGCGATACAGCAACTGATTCTGTTATACACACTATACTAATATGAAAACAGCGACAAACATAGTTGATATATCACAACTAAATACATTTCTTTGCGTTGAAAACTTGAAATTACATGAACCAAATCTTATTGCGGAATTGCTTACGTGCTAAATAGAATTCTCTCGTTTCCTATATTGTCCGAATTGCATAAGCCAAACTAAAACTGTAATTTATAACCCTTGCACGTGTCTGTTCATCACGATACAACAAACTGTTTTCAAATTCTAAATTGCTTATCGATATATGTTCAATTAATTCCATTTGTCTCAACATGTGTCAAAAAGCAAATAAAGCAATACAATAAGTATTTTACTGTTACGTCGAATCAAATACCATGCATCTATCACTGTTACGTAAAATATTAAAACGCATGACTAATTGTATGAAAATGAATCTATTATGTTACTACGACACGAAGTATTTACACAGGTAACACATTATAACCTCCACCTACAATGTACGCTTCTCAACTAGCGAACCAAAAATTCTGTATAACGAGTATGATGTGCAAGCTGAATAATAATTGTACTACACACAAGCATATAATGATACAACATGTACAATGTTGTACAGAATAAAGAATAATCATACGATCTAATCAACCATCAACTGGGTTGCTACGGTTAACCATTGCCGAACCCCCCCCCCCCCCCCCCCCCCCTTTGGTTCTTGTCCCCTTAGTATCAACCACAAATAACTTTCTTCGAATTTTTCTTTAATCTGAACAGGCACAACCAATAACATTGCATTAAATATACGATGCAAACAAAACTGTCAAAGCAGCGAAACAAACGTGTCCCTCACTGCATACGTTTCGTGTCTCTTGTTTGTCTTTCTTCCTCTACAATTCCTCACCTTCGGCTCGCCGAGGCATTTTTGTCGGCAAACTGAACGAGCTACGAGTTGTGACTAAATCACGACCAAAATCTGAAATTTTTGCCTGTCAGGCAAATCCCTCGTGATGAACTGGACATAAAACATGAAACTACTCTTTTGACCATTGCCACAATAGATGGCATCGCAAGTCAAGCAGTTTTGTACGAAAATACTCCCCGATTAAAGCTATTCTCCTGTTTTCCGAGGGGAAAAAACCCCCAGCAATATCAATGAATTAAGCTGTATGCAAAATCCCTTCTTAATCCCATTCAAGCGCTGTCGGAAAGTGTTCCATTCACATCATCTTGCTCACGCCATATTAATTACAATACTATCGAATTTATTTTTACAAACTATAAAATAATTCTTGTCAATCTTCCATTTCCCGACATAATTACAGATTGAAGCTAACTTCCTTCATCAACAAGTGTACGTCTTAAATCTTAATGATTGCCATAACTGTTCATGCTGCCAGCAAAGTCTCAGGTAACAGATTTATTTTCCTCGACATCAGGGTCCTTGCTGAATTTTTGGCATGTCTGCAGTTCTACCGCTTTGCACTATTAAAATTGAGAATAAAGAAAAAGAAGAAGAAGGAGAAGAAGTAACAAATATACGAACATATGGTATTTTACGCATTGTAGCTATTCGACCTAATTTAAAAAGTAGTTATTTTTCTTCAAGTTAAACATCTATATATCTTGCTCATTCTGATTCAAATTATAGAAATTGTTTCTCCAATTTCTAGAATGACGATAATTTTCAGGCAAGCTCAAATATTAATTTTGCAGTATTTGGACGACTTGACGTCATACCAGTATACAGACATGTAGTTCCTAAAAGTCCTACAGTGCACTCCTTTTGTAGCGAACACGGTTACAACAAAAGTTCGATTACAACGAAGAAAGAATTCAGGTAGTAACATTTTTCACCCTATGTATTTTTATTGGTCATTTGTTTGGTTAACGAAATTTCGATATAACGAAAGAAAACTGCCGGTCCCGAGGACTTCGTTATAACGGGAGTCCACTGGGTGTGAAATAGAAAATACAATTGTGGAAATGATTTCATGCGAGCTAAATGAAGATGTTCTTGAACTACATATCTCAGAATCTATAATCCTATAATTCTATCTCACAACTCTTTAGAAGTTTGAATCAGTTATATTTTTCAATAATTTATGATCTTTGTTATTACTTTATATGCAGACTTTTGATAAAATTTTAAGACGGAGATTACGAAAATGAGAGAAACTCATCCAAAACCTGCATAGAAGACCTCTTCGCATGTAAGACATAAGTTACAGTACTATTTGCAAATGCAACAGAAACCCATGTGCTTTGCAATAGTTCCAAAATGTGAGTTTGGGATAGAAAAGACCACTGTAAAAATATGAATCCGTGTAATTAACAGAAAGTATTGATAAATAGACAAAATAGACAGTAGTTATGATAAAAATGTTGACAGACTAAACCGTCTTCTGTTATGGTTTAATGAGAAAAATACTGATATCTCCTTATGTTTCATAGGCTCTCTTGCGAAAATTATGAAAGGATGTTTTGTGATACAACAAATCTACACATATGATATTGAACATATCTTAATAACTGTTCCCAAAGTTAAACAAAACCTCTAACAAAATAGTCGTAAAAACGTACTTCTTTGAATCAACAAAAAGGCAACTGAAATGTACCTCATCAATATCGTGTGCATTGCATCCAGTTCGTTTTCTCCACGATTTTGGTACACAGCAAAACAGTGCGTCGCAACAGGTACTGGTCAGATCGGTGTCAATTGACTTCGGGTCGTTAAACCCTGGTATTGAAAGATAATATTATTTCAAAGAATTCAGAGAAAAGACTTGGCATTGTCTTGGTATGAGAAGCAACACACTGCAAGAAGACATTTTGTATGCACATTGAACGTTCCACGTTTATACCTACAAGACCTTCTGCAGCGGTTTAAACGGATAGTACAGTTTTGGTTGAGATAGCAAGTTTCATTTTTTTTTTTTTTTTGCGACATAAACAGAAACCACTCAGATAAGATAACAAAGAGCATGCATTTGTAAGAGGAATCAAAAGTTTATTTGATGAACATTTCTTTTGAAATGGCTGAGATATCCATAAACAAAGCATATCAAAGTGGTCCTATAATAAAAGGTGAGTCTCACTTTTATTAGGACCTCTTGTTCTTCGATATCTCAGTCATTTCAAAATCAGTGCTCATCAAATAAACTTTTAATTCCTCTTACAACAATTTGTATGTTCTTTACTGTTCCATATAAGGAATTTCTAATTATGTCGCAAAAGGTAAAAACTGCATCTCCATCTCAACCAAAACTATACCATCCCTCTAAAGTCATATCAACACTGTGTACCAACGGAAAAGATGACGCACAGGATTGTCATGCTGCAAAGGAATGTATACCTGTGATTGCGCTGACCAAGACACCGACTACCAGACACACGATAAGGCCGATGGTCGGGTAGAGAAAACTGGAGAGAGCATACAGTTCTGTAATACCAGCCCTGTAAACAAGCAAGGATAATTTCAGACAGCGTCCTCAATAATAATACAGCTCGACAGAAAGCTTGTCTGCTATGTTGGAATTGATAAACACAACATCAACAATAAAGCTGTTACCATACGAATCTTTTGTATACATCACAAAATAAGCAAGTTGATCGCAGTTTAATAATTGTGTTCTGATATTCTGTGCTTAAAGGGGCATTCCAGACAATTTTCATAATTTCACATCATGTAGTACATACATCGACAGCCCCGTGTAGAGATTTGTGGAATATTCTGTGTCATGGTCTTTGAGCAGAGAAGTCAATAATCTGAAAATCTAAAACAAATTACACTGAAAAATGTTGATGACATAGGAGCCTTACATATTTCAGAAATGTAGCCGCGCAATTCCATTACAATATCGCTTGATTGACAAGTTCTCCTGTGTAAAATGTATGCATACCTTCTTCTTTTGTTCTGTTTCCTTGAGCCCCAACCCATGCATTCTTATGGTGAGGCTGCCATGTCATCATCCTTGTTCATTGCAATTTGTTATAAATTTTGAAAACACTCTTATTCCTCATCACAATCACTATAAATTCTGAAACTCTGTACTCAGTATAAGTACTTTGTCGTTCAAATGTAGAAATCTGAAAATCATCGGGAGTTATCCTTCAAACTTGTCAGAAATTTCAGGAGTCGTTTATATAATGAAAAAAAAATATACCATTCTCTTTCTTATGAAATACATATACGTCAAGATCTTCTTGTGCAGTTGTGCCTATTTTAGTAACGTCTTTTGGAGATACAGGTATAAAAAAAAGACACACCAAACAAATGAACAGTGCCTTTAGATCACGCTATTAAGTGCATCCAGCGGCACCCACATCAATGTTTCCTCTCCATTTCAGGAGACCCGCTGTCAGATGCTTGTTGAATCGTGTTGATTCATGATACCGTCAACGTCAGTCATAATGATTATGGCCAAAATGAATGTCTAGATAGGTGGCATTACTTTACGACTTTTTTCCACTGTTTTTCTTCCGATAACTCGCACTGCAAGAAATCGGTTGTGAAACACCGAGCTGGTGTTAAATTTTTGTGCTCATTTGTGGTGTTAAATTAACACCTTTTAATGTCACTTCCAAATATAAAACTCATTTTTAGATAAGTAACAAGTAACTGTTTTTCTTTTTGATTTTGAACGTCAATAAGGCGAACAGGAAATATCTAATTTTGAAAAAAAAAAACAGTTGTAAACACATTTACACCACAGTAACACTAGTAGGTGTATTGCCCTATTGAAGTTCGGCTGGTGTTATACCATTGGCATTACAGTAACTTATCAAATCAACACCAAGTAGTGTCATTGTTGAATTAACACCAGTGCTGTGTCAAAATATCACCAGCTATTGTGTCAAATTAACACTATAAGTGCCCGGTGAACACTTTTCAACACCATCAAAACGTACTTTCTACACTTGTAGGTGTGGTCCTCTATTGACACTTGATCGGTGTTAGATTTAACAACCATGGTGTTAAAACAAACACCGCTCTTTTTACAGCGCCGACAAACCAGTTAAAGGGGAAAAATCTTCCGAACCAAGATGCTGCCAGTGATACCATCCATCAATCATCATGGCTTAAGTACTGATAACATTATGATTATCAGTATTTTAATACTATTGATATATAGCAAGGACATTGGAATTCGAATTTTCCAAGACGGAGAATTCTGTGTATCCTGTTACTGAAAGAAAAATTAACAAAACATCGTAGAGATAAATGTAAAGTTGTATTCACTGTAGAGGAAGATGAATTCTGAAGTCTTTTCTTAACCATATTAGTACTTGACTGGTGACAAAATGACAGATGAGGACACTGACAGAATCTTAGTTTGGTTCAAGTTCTTTTTGACATATCCAAGTGATCTGAAGGAAAAATAGCAGATGTAACACGCATAATAATATGATGAAATTATATAAGCACATAATGATATAGATGCATATTTAGATACTCGTTTGATCACATAAAACGATAATCAGTGTATAATAAAGCAATACAAGTCAACATACATTTGTATCGCATAGTTCCTCTAAGGAACCAACACCGCCTTGCATGTCATTACATTCGACTACTATCTCTCTAGTCTTACCGGGACTCTTCCCCTGTGGAGGGTGTCGTGCTGTACTCGGTCATGAGAGGACTTGGAGTCCAAACATCATCTGTGGTATTCAGCTCAGGGCAATTGTCCGTTGATAGCACGTTTTGATCTCGTTTAGACGGGTAAAGAATGGAGCCGATCTTGATCCAAGTCAATAGTATAACACTCGTTAAGAATCCAGTGATGGCACCCTGAGACAATGTAATGCCACCATCGTAATGTTATTCAACAAGGAACGTCTGAATATACATATCCATTTAGACATTAATTAATCCATTCGTAAACAAAGAGAAGAGTGGAAAATAGGTTTTCCCATCCATTTTCGCACTTTTATCATTCAATTTCAAAGACGTATTGTTCAATTTCGTCCCGAGAAGCACGCGGAACGCAAATCCTAACTTCAATTAAAAATTTTCGTCAGTTGTCATTGTAATTCGTTTTTCGTCAAACATTTTCGAAGACATAGCATTCAGAATCGTCAATTCTCATTCAAATTCATCCGCTGACGGATCGCAGAATGTGAAGATCAAATTCGTTTTTGTTCACACAATTTCATGAATTTTTCATTAAAATTAGTCGGATGTTGTCGATTCTTTAGTTTGATGGTGAACCAACTTTAAGCCGACATATTTTTACTTTCTCTCGTAAGTGGTATCGTTACACATTATTCCCTAACCATTTGCTTAGACAATACACACGAAAAACATGACTGCCAACCAAAATTGATTGAAGGGTAAACGACAGTCAAAAGTCATAACCCAGGACAGTATGTCAGTGTCACATTTTAAACTTTAACTCGTAATGTTCTGGTTTTCGCATCATAATGCATGAAGTAAACTTTTAATTTTGCACCCTGGAAAGCAGCAAACATAATTATGTTATCCATCCTTTGACATTAATATAGACAGGCTACAATTCTACACTTAAATTTTGTCTTTAATCATGTTTGCCTAGAAATCGTTTGTCAGTGTTTTCGTTTGCGAGACGGTACGTTTGTTTGTATCAGTGTGTACTCGGATTGCATGTGTGTGTGTCTGTATCTGTGGTTCTGTGTGTGTGTGTGGGGGGGGGGGGGGGAGGGAACTTGTGTGTATGTTTACTCCTGAATGTAAAATGTGAACGGGTACAGAAAAAAAAATACATGAATGACTGGAAAATCACACTCCGGATAGAGATGTGAGACGAATATGAATGAAAGTTTAACGAAAATGATTGACAAAAGACGAAATCGATCCTGCTGTTTTGAGTGCTGCGAGTGAGACTGACGAATTTGAACTGTAAATGACGAAAATGTATGCCAAATGACTAAATTGAATGGACTTTATCTGAAAATGAACGACAAAAGACGAATTTGAAAGTAAGATTGGCCTATTCCCGACATCCTGCGACGAAAGTGAAGTAAGAATTTGTGAAATTGAATGAAAAAAAAGTTTGAAAATGAATGGGAAAACCTATAATAACTTACCAGCGAGAAGACATACGCAATAGTGACATGTATTTGAATTTTTCAAGTATCGTTAGCTGCTAATGATTATGCGTGATACATTTTGTGGCATTGACGCTGTCAAAGACAAGATTTTGATAACTTTGTTATTGAATTATGATTATGAATGTAGATATGCTATATATATTTCCATATAAATATAATATACATTACATGAATCTATATGAATTTCCGCATGCAAGATTCTGTAAGATGGGGTCAACCATGCATAACAAGATATTCAAAGGAAATAACGTATTATACTTACAGCTGAATTACTGCGATGAACGTATGCTCCAAGCAAGAAAACACCAACTAGACCTCCTCCCACAATACCCATGAGAGAAATTGCGAGCTGAAACAAACGTAAGTCGAATCACAATTTTTCTGTGTTCCTCGATAAAATACACTTGTATCATACTCGCAATGCATTTCAATATTCTTTGATTTTTCTTTGTCCTTAATCATGGTAATTATGTTGAAGTTATATAAACCGTTATCATCGTTGTCTAAAGTATTCTTGACAAACAACATTATACACGCATTTGACATTTATGTAGTACCAAAGGAATCCATCCATTTGTCTACATTTTATGGAGTTTTCATGAGTTACATTCTTGATGAGAAACACGTACTCTACTTTCTCAGTCAATAACGTTCTGTTGTTTTCTTAATTTTTTGAACATAATGATATGCACTTTTAGCGTAATCACACAAAAAAATCCCATATCACATTTATGCACTAAGCAAAAGAAAGTAAACACTTTCCTCATACATTATTTGGCTAAGTATTAATATTTTATATACCATGTTAAAAGCAATCTAATTGGCTATCGACCTGGTAGGTCATTAAGAAGGGAAACTTTAAGCATGAGTGAACAAATTCGTTTTTTATCATCCAAGGCACAAAAGTAAGAATTGCAAAAACGAGCAAGTTGTCATTCATTCGTAAAGGCAAAAGACAATTCAGCACACACACACAAAATTCAAATCAATTTTTGAAAATCATCCTGTGATCTCAATAATGTCTTTGTAGCCCCAAAAGGTAAAAAAGCGAAAGAAAATGTTATTCCAAATTAAGAAAGTTGAAAATTATATCTAGTTCTTTAATTAAAATTCGCCGTAATTAAAAGAATGAATAAAGAAGTTCTGTCCATTTTATCAACTTTGGGGCTTATTCCGCATGTCATTTGAAATTTGATTCTACTTTGTTTTTGTTTGAAGGTATAAAGAGATACAAGGGAACGAAAATTTATTTTCGCTATGTCATTCAGATCTCTCATTGTGTTAAGCTGGTCTTTTGTTATCATTGTTATCTTGAAGGACAAAATAAATGTGTTCATTTATGCCTAAAATTTCCCTTTGTATCAACCTACTAGGTTGATAGCCAATTGAACAGCCTTTGTTATGGTATATGCCGCACTGGTTTTTATCATTTTTTTGGGTGAAAATGTGTACTGGGAATAAAAGTGTTTATCTATTCATTCATTTTTATTTTATCTTATTAATTTATACTTTATTTTGCTGAGCGTAGTTTGAGAACTGAGCGAAAGAGTTATACTCCTGAGGGTTGACAGGGAGGAGTTGAATACAGTTGATATGAATTAAGAAGCAAAATTTGATTGTAAAATACAGGATACATACAGGATACAGAATACGTAGATTGAAATAGTTTTGTGTTCTGCGTTCCTGAAGTGCCGGAATAGGCACTGATCAGATACGCCTATTTCTAAGAGAAGCTGTTTTGTTTCTCTTCTGTTCTTTCTTTCTTTACTTACTTTTTCAGGTACGTGAAACGGACGGTTAAATGGTGAAGTATGATAACGAGCACTTTTAATAAACAGATAAAATGTGCAACACACACAGACACACACACACACACTGATATAACACAATTATTGACACACATAAAATAAACCAGGATTCCTTGGAGTACCTGGAGGACGCCGCTACCCATGAGAGCGGAGAGATATGCAGTCCCAATGACCAGAATCCCGTAAACGAAAGCTTGGTTAGGAAGTGAATGTAAAAAGTGAATGAAACCTTTCGATTCGACAGCACAGAGTAGACGCAATCATGGCGGTACTCTCTAAAAAAAAAAAAAATCGAGCGAAAATATTCACTCTTAAAGGAGTGAATACAAAAAAAAAGAGTGAATTGAGAATGAATTTTGAGTGAAAATGTTCATTTTCACTCGTTTTAGAGTGACCTCAGGATCACTCCAAAATCTTCGAGTGATCCCTGAGGTCACTCCAAAATGAGTGAAAATGAACATTTTCACTCAAGATTCACTCCAATTTTACTCTAAATTCACTCTTTTTTGTATTCACTCCTTTTAGAGTGAATATTTTCACTCGATTTTTCTTAGAGAGTTATATACTGATGAGTAGCAACACTACACAGATCACGGCCGAAAGATTAAAAAAAAATAGTGAATATTCCACATGCAGAAGTGAAGATTATTTGGATGACTGTAGGCCAACATGAAGCCATTCTCGACATTGACACACTTTTATAATAATAATGATGATAATAATAATAATAATAATAATAATAATAATAACAACAATGATGAAATATATATATATATATATATATATATATATATATATATATATTAACCTAATATTCTAGAAGCAGTGGCGGATCGAGGGGGCAGCGCACCGGGCGCACGTCTCACCTTTATTTCTTCTTAAAACAAAAGAAATAAAAAGAAAAAATGGGGGAGGGGTGCATACGCCCCCTTTATTTTTTGCAAAGGCACCCTCTCTTTACGGAATTCCCGGATCCGCCCCTGAGGATGTCCTTCGCCCATTAGTAATTGTTTTCCCTGGATTGTCCATATCATGACGACTCACGTAGTGACACGTGCTTTATTCATGACTCATACAAAAACAAAGAGTCAAACACAATGAAACCGATTCGCTACGTTTGCTTAAAATCCCAACAGACACTATACATCCGCTTGCACATGAAAGGTTCCGGTAGAGATGGGTTCATATCGTTCTTATCGTATATTGATAGCATGTCTTACACGAGTTCAAAATCCATGGATAATCCAGTAAATAGAGAAAATATTGCAAATCATCAATAATCATATTTTACTTCACGATATTCATAAAGCGATTACGCACACACAAAAGTCTAAAGCACTTGAGAAGAAAGGGAAAGACGGACTTAACAATTATAAGCTGCATATGCGAGGCGTGAGACTTATATAAGTAAATGAAACGCGGAATTGAATTTCTGTTTTCTATTGAATAAGTTTTGTTTACGCATTCAGGTAGATTATTCCACGGCTGAGGGCATGCTGACTGATCAAAGGATCGTGAACCGTGAGATTTAGTATTGATAGGAGGAAATACTAAGAGTAATTTATAGTTTGATTTCAAGTTCCGGAAATATGTGAATACAACTACTTTTACGACAACATTCTCTACCGTGTCCATGTCTTTGCCTATACCATGACACTTTCAGAAACTTGAATTACATTCTGCTACATTCTTTATTCCATAAGTCACGTCAGTGTTTTTTTTTTTTTCGTAGTATACTTACCGAGTCCTTTAGAAAGCCAGACATACGTGCTTGGTTTCATATCAGTCCATATTGGTTTGATGAAATCTTCACCTGTCACGGCTGAGAGGGAATTGATTCCAGACGACATGGTACTGTATGATTTGGAGGCAGATTGAGAGGATATCATACATGTTATCAAATGCGCTAAAATTTCAACACGAGGTGCAAGGCAAGAAAGACTTCTCGAATTCAAACTGCGGTTGTCCTTTCTACACATGGAAACAGAGGGGTTGTCTCCATCAGCTTCTTATCATGGCCGGCGCAGCCGTGGGGGTCGTGGGGGCTCGGGCCCCCACACTTTTTGTGCACCATACAAAGGAATACTTAAGGTGTCATCACTTTGGGCCCCCACACTTTTTTTTAACCCGGAAGTACGTAAGTGGCACTAAAATAGAAATAGACCGGGATCTTGAAGTATGGCGGCGGTAAGGTTATGTTTTTTCTCTGAAGACTTTTCTTTTATTTTTTATTTTTTGCTTGTCAGCTGAAGAAACCCGGAAGTGGACGAGGAGAAGAGATGAGCCTTTTTTTTTTTTTTTTTGCTTGTTAGCTCATGAAACCCGGAAGTGGGCCCCCACACTTTTGAAAACACTGCGCCGGCCCTGCTTATAACTGAGTGATTACAGCTGGATACTTTGAATTTCTGGTTAGGCCTTAGCTCTAGTATAGTGGTTAAGACTCATCCTCAGTCTGAGGACCCGAGTTCGATTACCGCCCAGTGCTCATACGTCCTCGAACAAGCTGTTTTTACCCACCACGTTTCTCCCGAATCAGGCGTATTAATGGGTACCTGGCAACAGGGTACTGATAATACAGAGTCTTCTGGTAGTCAAGAGCAGTTGCAACATTGAAGAGGCTACCCTTGATAAAGAAGATCTTAATGTTATCCTTAATTGTTATTCGGAAATCGAACAGGAAAATGAATAGAGCGTTCATTAATGTATAGACGTAGGGTTTGTAAATCCTACGATAAATGCCTGCATGGGTTCCAAAAATAGAATGAACATTTGAATGTAAAAAAAAAAAAAAAAGAACTGCGAGGAAAATCCGACCACCCCGGGACAGACCCGGACTAAAACTGGTATGATGATGACAATAATGATACGATGACGTATTGATTTTTGTTTTGTTTTGTTTTGTTTGGTATTGTTTTGTGTGTACTTTGATGGAAGGATGCAACAAAAGTAGAATTACTAGCAATAATTACATTTGATTCAATTATCATTTTTTCATTGAATAAATGCATTGAATTCACATTGAGTACATACACTTGCCCAACTATTAGCATAATACAAAGTGATATAGATGGGTGACATGATCATTTTGGAGTCATTATTTGTCTATTGAGGGAGTGAGATTGTAATGTAAGGTTTTAGGGGTTCTCTTTGAAGTATCTTGTCATCGATAATGTTATTTCAGAAATGATACCAATGAAATCAACATATAAATGATAATGATATAACCTTGAATGTGAAAATTGTACTATTGTTTTGCTTCACATGGTGTGTGTGTGTGTGTGTGTGTGTGTGCGTGTGTGTGTGTGTGTGTGTGTGTGTATGTGTACACGTTTTGCGTGTGTGTGTGTGTGTGTTTGCGTGCGTGTATGTGTACACGTATTGCGTAAGAAGCCGCATGAAGTGAACAGAACGAATGAGTTTGCAAGGTAGTCACCTGATGGAGGCGCTGAGAACTGCAGCGAGAAAGAGCCCCGGAATTCCAGGCATGTCGGCGAACATGTCCATAACAAACAGCGGCATGATCTGTTAAAGACGTAACTATATTGCTTTATTCTATGCAGTTTGCAGAGAACACTTGCAAGATTCATTTGAAATTTGCTATTGCTGTCCAATTAACATCCTCTGCCCATTCGATCTCATTTAATTTGTCAATGATTTTCTGTTCTTAAGCAAAAGGATACCAAAATTTTACCACAAAAACAAAACAAAACAGAAAAGCAGAACTCAATGTTTTTCTCTGATTGTCTTTATCAAGACAATATTGTTGTCATAGTGGAGTCGCGTAGCTACAACAGATTCCGTGATGTTATCGCTATTAGAGGATGAATTAGTTTTGTTACTTAGTTTGTTGGTGTGTTGTTATTGTTTCTTTTTCATAAATTTTCAAGTAAATCATACATCTTATCAAGGATTGACTTTACAAACAAATACAAACAAATAAGAGAATGAATATGTGAACTATCAGGAGTTCTGTTCCAAGGAGAACGCCGGAGGCTACCCCGAGGCTTATACCCTGCCTTATGTGGCCTGTTAAGACGGAGCTTAACAGACACAATACGGAGCTTTAGATTTGCGGCGCGGACGTTTGAGACGACGCTTGAGCTGGACGTTCTCCTCTTTCCTGCGTCGTGTTGATAAGCAGCTTTAAATTACGCCGAGATGCAACTCATTAAAAAAACAACAACAACATAATGGTGCCCCCATAATGATCGGTGCATGAAATAGCTTTCTACGTCGTTATTGAGCGGACGTAAAATTAGTACAGAACGTGTAGTGAAAACTCAGACGACTTGAGCTAGAGATCGACTTTTATACGTACTCTGCGCATGCTCAGATCAGGTTCCCCACCCCTTCTAAACGTCCCCGTCGCGAGGATCTAAAGCTCCCTAATCTTTCCCGGAGAGCAGTCTTTTCGCCGGGGGCTACCACGAGGCTACCCCGAAGCTACCCTGCATTTTGTGGCCTGTTAAAGATATTAGCCCACATTTGCAAACCCACGAAAATCAAAGCTGCATAAAACAGGTCCAATATGACTTCAAGTACAAGTTATAACAGTAATATACCTCACCTGTTGCTCTTTGTCTATACCATTCGATAAAAAAGAGAAAATCATCGTTTTAAAATCAACTTTTCAAACCGGGTCAACCCGACCCAAAATCGAATTACGAGCTACTAGCTACGTACATTAACTTACACATGTATCGCATGCATGTCGTACGTACGTGGACCGGAGCTAGCGAGCGTTATACACATGCATACGGTGCATTTTCATTTATTTCTATGAAAGTAACGGACTAATTGGAACAAAATTTTGCACAGGTGTTACTGCAATCATACCCAAACTCCATGCTAACTATGAGACCAATTGCTGCAGGTTTACAAATGTGGGCTAATACCTTTAAGACGGGGCTTTACTGAGAAACATTTTCTTGTGTATAGGGCGAAGATTCACAGACACTGTCATAAAACGAATTCTTAAATGAAATTACGATTTTGTAGCGAGAGATTATCAATTGAGAAATTCATAAGTTGAAGATTATAACAAAATGAATGCCCATTTCTTTTGTATGAAACTTCGTGATCACTCGAGCGAGACACGAATAGTACATGTATACAAAATTACTCAATGTTACCGGGTGCGATTGTTCCGAATAGAACATGAGCGTGCAAGTTTATAAACCGTTGTTCAGCGACGAAAAGCGGAGTTGAATAGAACGGTTAAACTTGCACCGACTGTAACATTCGAACCGTCGCATGAATGATAAAACATTGAATATTTAATACAACACTTGATATGGGCCAGATCTAGACCAAAGTAGATCTACCATTAAGCCTATCTAGGAGGAGAACCAACAGATAGGCCTAGATCTAGATCTGGCTCGTACAGGTCTTGCTGGCAGCGCAAACGGTGCGCGTATATCAATATGCATCAATGCGTTACGATACACAAACGTGTCTTATAGGATCTATTGCACGGCTGGCCGGCTTGATTTACCCACACTGATTGTGGAGAGAACGTCATTGTTTAAGAAGAAGAAGATGAAATTCCACCTCCCCAGACCACAATGCGAAGCATGAACCCACAGTGCCCAGCACTTACAATGTAGTCTGTACAGTAAAGCAGACGTTTGAACTGTTGAAAGTGCTATATAGACATTCATTATCATTGTGCCACTGTTCATTCATCAAAGTACAAGTCGAAAAGTATTATGTAGGCCTACACATTCATTTATAGGTAGATTGGTGGATAGCTGTAAGACAAAATTTGAGTAATGTTATAGCGAGGATAAAAATTTACATTTTGAAACTATCACAACGACACGTCTACTTCACTATATTGCTAAGCAGAACAGAAGAAAATAATTACCCATCCACTGCCAGGACTGAAAAACATAATTATGCTTCTTGGTAAATTTAGGACTATATCATACTAGAAACGGTATCTATCTCCGTATATCATGATTATGTTCATTATAAGTACGATTTCTAAACAGTGTTACCTGATCTCTGTTGCTAACCACACCTTGGGTCAAAGGGTCACAGTCTTTGTAATATGCGTACATCACCAGACCAGCAACAATGCAGAGGTAAGTGAGGAATATATTAGAGATAGCAGCGATTCCTACAGCCCTGCAAAGTAGCAAGCAAAATAAGACTACCTTGACTGTTATGACACTTTCAACAATGATATCGTATTATAGATATACACTGTACAGACAAAGGGGAGGGAGGATGGGATAGGCACCTCACAATTTGAGTGGTCGGTGTGGGTACAAGTCCCCACCCCCTCCGCCCTCCCCCCAAAGACATACACAGAGGGTTTAAGTTCAGTTCAGTATGATGTTATTTCTGCATTTTTTTTTTTGTGGAAATCATACATGAAAATGACAACACATGTATCTGACAACAAAATAAAAAAAACCAGTATAATCAAAACAATCTTTAAAGTTTAAACATAACGACAGTGAGATAAAAGGAATCGCCTATAAACTTGTTCCCACCAGGTAAAGAGGAAGAAAAAAGGCGGGAGCAGGCCATATTCACCAAGTGCTTGATTGTAATAGCAGCATTAAAGAGTAAATAACAATGGTGATGATGATGATGATGATGATGATGATGTGATGATGATGATGATAACAATAACAATAATGATAATATACAAAATGGGCAATTCCCCACAAAACTGTCTTGTGCTAGCCCCCCCCCCCCCCTCCCCCCACGAGTCATCTCAGGAGTTGGACACCCACGTGTTATACAGATATAGTCTTGACCTAAAAATTGAAAAGAAGGGTGTGTTCGTTCCTATTTATTCTGCTTCTCAAATAAAATCAAAATTAATTATATGGGTGTCACAAATTTAAACAAAACGTAATGATATGACGATGGAGCAATACAAAAGTGCAGTACATAAGCTCGTGGGCTATAATCTTGATAATATGACTTGTGGTCAGTAGGGTGGGGTGTGTGACTTGTTGGTGTCCTATACCTCGTGACGTGAGCCCATACAAACTCTCTGTTTGCTGAAATGAACTCAAATGCTCGATCTCAACAAATCTCCTGTACAATTGTCATTAAAGTAACCTTAGTCCATGAAATTATTGTCATTGCTATGATGATTATTCATACTATATCTGCAACCATTATCAAAACTCTTTATCCTTTAACATTCTACTCTCTCACAGGTCAAAGCAACCATAATATCCTGATTGATCCACACTTTCCAGAATAACAATAATAACAATAACAGTAACAATAACAATAACAATAACAGTAACAATAACAATAGATAACAATAACAATAACAATAACAATAAAGATAACGATAATAATAACAATAACTACTACAACAAAGAAATTATACAATAAACAATTTTCAAAAATTCCAGAATTGTTTTGATAACTAGCATGGTACCTACATTTGAGCTTTTTTCTTCGATCCACAGGCCAACAGTCGCTGACCAATCATCTGATTCGTGAACATGCAGAGTTGCAAAAAAGTGTTACCGAACAGCATAGTCCAGACTGAATACGTTATGCGAGGATCCGGACTCATCCTATTGTTATGAACAAAACAGATCCCGTTCATTGCATCTGTATATACAGTCTGACAGTTTATTCTAAAGCATGAAAACTTTGGGATAAAGATATATATATATATATACATATATATATATATATATATATATATATATATATATTTTTTTTTTTTTTTTTTTGTCAGTTTACTGAGCTTAAGGGGAAGATATAGTATCGGTTCAGGTGAGAATTAATCTTTCAAGATTTTACAAGATAGGGCTTACTTAGACACGTTAGAAGCCACTTTGTGAAATGTTCAAAAAATACAATTCTGAGAGGAATTCAAAGGTTTTTTTTTGATAAAAATCGGCTTTAAAATGGATGAAATATCAAACAAGCAAACCAAAGAGGTCCGAATAAAAGGTGGGTCCCTCTTTTAGGACCCCTTTCCTCTGGATATCTCAGCCATTTCAAGGCTAATTTTCGTCAAATAAACATTGACTTCCTCTCAGAATTAAATGTTCTCTCCTATTCCATAAGAGGTTTTTCATTATCTAAAAGAAATCATCATCAATAACTGTTGGACACCAGGGGCCTGTTTCATAAAACTTGTCATCAGTGACAAATTGACATAGATGTGACAATCTACTGAAATCCTTTCATCTGATTGGCTGAGAGCAAATTTGTCATAGAAATGTGGCAGTTGTCACTGATGACAAGTTTTATGAAATGGACCCCTGAAGTCCCAGCTCAACCGAAACTGCACCATCCCTTTAACAGCTTAACATGCTTTACCTTGTCCTATATACATATGCGTCTGTCATAATACATCTTTATCAAAAGTATTAAATGATTGACAATTTCTTGGTATACAATTATGCACATTTTCAAACAGTCACCAGTAACAGAAATGCCCAAACTCACTCTGTAAAATAGATTCTGTTTCCTTCTACACCTCTCCTGATCACCTCATCAACGCCCCCGACGTCGATTGTGCCTTTGACGATGACGGCCATTAAACCACTGACGATCACTAAGGCTTGCAAAGTATCTGCCCATAAAACTGCCTTGATGCCTCCCTGAATAAACAGAAATAACGAATCGCAAAGGAGAAATTCAAAATAAAAAAAATAAAAACCACAACTCAAAACCGTTTTTCACAAGACTTGTTCGTTGTTGTTTTGATGAATAGCACAAGAAAAATTGCACACTTCTGTGTTTATTTACATTTATTTCAGGAAAGAAAACTATAATTTTATTAAAATTTCTTTCAGACTTTGGCGAGGAATCTTTGACTGTCAAACTTTAAAGGGGTAGTACAGTTTTTGTTGAGATGAGAATTAGGCTTTTAAATTTTTTGCAAGATACCAAGAAAACACTTATGATATAGTACAGAGCATAGCATTTTAAGAGGAATTCAAAGTTTATTTGATGAAAATCGGGTTTGGAAAAACTGAAACATCCAAAAACAAAGTAAAACAAAGTGATCGTTACAAAGTGTGGGTCCCACACTTTACTAAAATTGTTCTTTTTTGGATATGTCAGCCATTTCAAAACCAATTTTTATCAAATAAACGTTGAAATCCTCATGAAATTGCATGCTATTTCATATTTCATATGAAATTTCTCATTATCTCACCTAAAAATATTATAAACCTGAAATTAGATCTCAACCAGAACTGTACGATCCCTCATCCATCATCCGGTTGGGATTCCTAACCTTAAATATGGTAAGCCCATGAGAAAAAAAAAAAAACAATGGGCTTGCAGTTATTGAAGCAAGATTCACACTCTGGAACATAATGAACACCAGCATTTAGGCTACGGTCACAACCCCCAAAATCAGCCTGCTCGGCGACCGGTCGGCGAGTTTTTAGCCAAAACCGGTCGGACAACGACCGGTGACCGACCGGTGACCGACCAGGCGCCACTGATTTTTGGGGCATCGGTCGGTCGCCGCTGAAGTTTTAGCGCGGAGTTAAAATTTCAGCGGCGACCGACCAGTTTTCACTCGCTGCCAAAAATACGCTCGGTGTCCGAGCGGGAACCACCCAGGCACTGACCTAATCGAGCGGTCGCTGCCGAGCGATTTAGGGAACAAAAATAATAGAGACAAAAATGACAACAGCACAGTAGAAAACCAAGATAATAGATCGAGCGGTCGCCGTCGAGCGACTTAGGGACTAAAAATGTTAAGATAAAAATGACAGAAGCACTGAAGGAAACCAGGGACTAGATGGAGAAGATAATCTAACGCTATGTGGAAGAAGCAGGGGGAGGAATAAAGGCAAGGAAACCCCACCAACATCTCAGCAACCAACATGACGGACATGGAAGTCAGAGGCAACCACTTTGGGGCAAAAGAGATGAAAGCTAAAAGTAAGTGTTGATATGTTGACGTTGTAAAATATGGTTTGGTTACCTTATTATTCATTTAAGGCCTATTGATTGCAGAAGAAATGAATGACAAGAGATGGGGAAAATTGAAATGTAAAATTGAATAGGAAAAGAAAAATACTGTAAAATATAGAAGATATTTTGGAGATTTTTTTAAAATAGTTTGGAAAAATCTAATCTATTCTAATCTTTGTTCCATCTTGGGTGTTCCTCCCTTTTGTTTTATTTCCTAATTTCTAGTTGTCTGTGGTATCACATAGCTGAGGTTGTTAGTTTATAATTTAACTCTTAGATCTTTTTCCTCGAGTTTTATTTTAATTGATTAATTAATTAACACATCACAAATCACATAGGTACACCAATAAACACAGGTAGCTCGTGAGAAATTTTCGGCAGAGACCGGCGGGTGGCCGTCGGTACGCCTACGGGTCACCGATAGATGACCTATCGATCACCCGTCGGTCGCTGAGCGATTTCGTAAAAATCGGCCGGTGACCGGTGGGAGCTCGTCCAGTTGCCGATGGGGCATCGCTCGGTGACTGCTCGGACTCTGCGCGATGCAGATCCCCATATTTCGCCAAATTTTACTGAAAATCAATCGGTGACCGACGGGAAATCGACAGGGCACTGTTCGGCCATTGCTAGGGTTTTACAGCCTGCTCAGCATCTCCAAAAACTGCTGGGCGGTGCCAAAATTTCAGCAGCGACCGAGAAGGCTACAAATCGGTCGGTCGCCGCTCTGAGTTGTGACCGTAGCCTTACAGTGATTGTGATTGAGGAGCCAGAGCCCTACAATATAAAATTATTTTAAACATGGAGTGATAGGTTTATCATTAGTAAATGTGATGGTTGTAGTAAATTAATGTGAAATCATGACTTCGATCATTAGGCATTATTACATTGGCACTTTGTTGCCTTCAACAGCAATATGGATTTTTTTCCAACGTTATGTATAAATGTGCTTTTTGTACCTATGCAAATTACGTTATTTCATTTTTTCGTGCTAAAACTATTAAGTTAAGTACACCTTGTTGAAAATCAAGTAAATGAAATTTACTGGCAAAAATTTAAGTACTTTGATTTGCTATGTATATCAGCTTTTAATTTCAAAAAAGCTGACGCAGAAACAGAATGAAATTGAATGAATTTCTAAACTATTAAGCACTGGATCTTGTAGTACAAAGTTTGGACCTGGGATGGATGTTCCTTGGGTCAAAAGTAAATGATTCATCTGAAGAGACAAACTGTCTCTATGCAGACAACCTGTTATTTGCATAATATGCATATCAATACCTACATATCCATAGATAATCAGAACAAACAACAAGCCTTAATGAAGCCTTAATGAAACTCCTCTTAAATCTCATCCTAGATAGATATAACCCGTTAGAAAGACGTTATGAAACAAAATGAGAAAAGAATTTGAATAATTGAACCATCGTTACCCGCTAATTTGCATAATTAATAAAGAAAGTAAAGTAAAATATTATTGTTAAAGTTTTTCTTACAGTCTAAAAACTGCATTTTATGATGAAAACTATGGAAGTAGTATGCATTTCCTTTAGTCAAAAGGAAATGGTTTGTAATATCAAAACACTATTTGTCTATGCAAATACCACCTAATTAGCATATTGTGCATATTAATACCCGAATGTACCAGAAGTCAATGGTCAAGGTCGACTTAAGAACTCCATATTGTATCAGTTTACGCGATAACTCAAGACTGGATTATGCAAATTTCACCAAACCTGGTCCAAAGGTGACGTATAATGGGGCAAGTGATTAAGCAGTTTTTAAGTGAAATCGGCAAGAGGTCAAAGGTCAAAAAGTTCAAGGTCAATGCTAAAATGTCATTATTTTCCCCATATCTATGCAATGTCTGAAGGTACTTTCTTCAAACTTAGTGACTGAATACAATGTACTACCAAAATAAGATTCTCCAGAGAGTTTCAGGTCAAGAGGTCAAAGGTCAAAGTTCAGGTGAAAATGTTAAAATTTCACTTTTTTTTTCTCTGTATCTCGCAAATGGTTCAAGGTGTCTTCATGGAACTTGGTGCTGACAAGGATATTGTAGGGAATTTAGGGGTCATTTGTCAAAGGTCAGGGGTCAAAGATCAAGGTAAATTGGGCCCTCAAAATTTCACTATTTCCCTCATGTTTTTGCAATGCTTGTAGGATTTTTGAAACTTAATATATACATGTATTACCTAATGGATATTCTCTGGGAAATTTCCTGCCAAAATGTCAAAGCGCTGATGAAAGTGCTGTATTTCACTTTTTCCTTCATATCTTGAATGTGAATCAAGGTATCATGAAACTTAGTAAGTACATATTTGCGATGTTCTACCTGACAGTGATACCTTTGTTGATTATCGAAAAAGTGTTAAGCCCTCCCCTCTCAGGTGTTTTTGTTTCTTCTTGATAAGTAGGAAAGGACATGGAATTCAGTGACATGGTATAGTCATTACCATCATTACATTTTAATGTATGGGTCGCATGAAAGTTAATTTTGATGCACACAATGTAACCTCTGACATTCTTACCTTTTACATTTCTACCTGTGTATTTCTTTTAATTTAACCTCTGACATTTTTACACTAAACCAGTTAACATAATTATTTTTTTTGGGAAAAAGCTTCAAGATCATGTAGGTCATTATCATCTATAGAGGTATTAGCTGATATGTGGTGGAATATAACATTCTTTGGACCGCCAGGGAGTTACATTATTTCGAGGGAAAACAATCACCACCAGGGAGAATATGACATTTACGATTCTCGTAAACAGTAGCCTCTGACGATCTGTTGACAAATCACATCCTAGTAATTGTAAAAGCCATCGAATATACTCTTTTATGGCTATGAACATGTTATTTCTGCTTTGATTTATGGTGGAAATTGACTGATTTTAAGACAGAGACTGAGATTATTTGACTTAAAGTATAATATCTCCTATATTGTTCACAAGACAATTTTTGCATATTATTGCCTTATCAAAATGTTATTGTGTATAAATTTCCTAGCATAGTTTCCATGCCATAGCAGCTCAAAATATTCTGAGTTAACATTTTTTTTTCCAGAAACAGACTTTGTTTCTAACTCAAGCTTGTAAGTTCTTAATGTGTGCAGATACCCTTGCATCCACATAATTTGCACAAGTTTATGATCAGTTTGATGTAAAAAGCCTCTTATTCGCTTGATTGCCTACAAAATGCAATGGAAATCAGAATTTACACTATCACTATGGTAGTATATTTTGTAATGATTTTCTAAACATGACATCAGTTGTGTACTGTTTGCAAGGGAAAAACAGTCCTTTTGTAAGCAATATTCCGATTTGCATCTGTTCATAATTATGTAGGCCCTACTCTTAGATTTGCATAATCATATTTAAAGAGTGTCACTATCGATTGCTATTTTTCCCACCCTGCAAAGCATTTATGCAATGAGGGAAAATTGACAGCAAAAATTATTTCAAAGATCAATATGTTTCGAAATTTCACCTCTGGTGTACTTATTCACATAATTCATGCATAAAATGCCTAAGTTAATTAAATAATATGGAAACAATTTAAGCAACTGAAAAGTGTTGTTGTGAGAATATTGTCTTATTCTATTAGCTTTTGGATGTTAAGTTCAAAGAGATTTAAGACATGTCACATTAAGGCTTTTTGTTTGTTCTGATTATCTACAGATGCGTAGGTATTGATATGCATATTATGCAAATAAAAGGTTGTTTGCGTAGAGACAGTTTGTCTCTTCAGATGAATCATTTACTTTTGACCCAAGGAACATCCATCCCAGGTTCAAACTTTGTACTACAAGATCCAGTGCTTAATAGTTTAGAAATTCTCTCAAAAATGCAGATTTTTGCACAATAACTTGCGTATTTATGCAAATTTTATGTTTATTTACATTGGTATGAAATCAATTTTTGCAGGAATTGTTTTCACTTGCTCTATAGAATAATTCTAACAAATTAGGTATTTCTGCTGGATGCACATATATTTTTAAATAATTTTTTAATGTATTTTTGCATAAATCATGCAAATTAAGGCTTATTAGCATAGATACAGATTGTCTCTTTAGATGAAAATTTTTCAATTGCCCTAGGGAACATCTGTACCAAGTAGGAAATTTGTACTATAAAGTGCAGCGTTTACCCCCTTAGCAAGTCTACTATTAAGGACAGGGTTGGAGCGGGCATTCTTTCAAAATGGGGGAAATTTTTTTTCCAGATATCTGGACGGGGGAACAGCGTGATAAGATCGTATAGATCGTTCAGAGCGTACATACAGCATACACAAATCGGATAGCATCGCACTGACAGCGTAGTTACATCGTTCTACTCTCGTTCACCTGCAGCGACAGATATCGTAATGTCTCATTCTCGATCATCGTATTAAATATGAGCGTCTCACGTGTTAAATACATCGTTCCTAGAGCGTTCTAACATCGTACTGTGTCCAGATCAGCTTATGTTTTTACCCGATCCCTCCCGATCTGAGAAAATGGTCAAATCGTGGCTAGAATGGCGTGAGTACGCTGATGAAGGTTAGTAGAAGCTTAATTGCTGTGCTGCAATGATGCCCGCTGTAATCACCTACAATAGCGTGGATGCAAATCTTCATGTTATGATTGTTTGCTTGAATAGTCCAGACACTTGATTTTAAAAGTTGTAATCAGCAACAGTGACAACCAAATTATAGCATGATATCAAATACCACACTCTTTGTCATCATGATCCCTTGAGTTATAGGACAGAAGTAACGACGTAAGATATACCACTGTGCTGTAGAAGATGCATACTGCTCCAGTAGACATCACGACAGTCCATAGGTCAATGCCGGTTACTATAGGGACGAATGGAAAACAATAGTAGACATAAACAAAAAAAAATGTTTGTTAATGATAAGAAGAATAAACTATTTTCTCGGTAGGCCTATCGAAGTGATTTTGTTTGAAGATTGTACACACAAACCTAGTTTGTATCTCTTTTCTTTGTGAATCACTTGCGGCTATATTACGATATTCGACGGTAACTGGTATCATTTTCTGTTTGCTTATACCAAAGTGCAACAATTGCGAAATTGATTGGTGGTCCTTATGATTCTTATGATATTACCTACCTGCATTTAGTGCTGTGGCAGGGGTGTAGAGAACGATACCCATGTAGAGAAGCTATTAAAGAAAAATATAGTATGCAGATATTGAGAAATGATGAAGGTCTGAACAGTAAATCTGACAACTTAGTATGTAAATTACCAATATCCACTAATAAATCAATTATTATATTGATAATTACAGTGAAAGCAGCGTATATGGAGCATTATGTTTTGAATATCAATTAATAAAAATATTCTGCAGTGATCAGTTGAAAGATCAGCTTTACGTGATCTTTTTACTATTTCAGAATGCCGGCATGTATGACGTCACCTTTTATCACGGCTTTCTACAAATACATGTAGCAAGATGTTACGAAATGATGGCAAAAAGCAATTGTGACATCGTGCGCTGCTTCTCGTGCGGTACTTTGCTCTTTGAGAATGTGGCAAAGCAATATCATGAATATTGTGACATCACGCGCGGCTTCGTAACGTCACTGTGAAATTATATCATAATGATATCAATTTATAAAGCGCAAAACCTCTATACTGTACTCTTCTGCGCTGCGAAAGCTTCTGATATACTTGATGATGATAGATAGTTAAATGAAAAGATGTGTTTTGAGTCGTGATTTAAAGACTGCTACAGTTGGGGATTTCCTGACTTCTAATAGTGGGTCATTCCTCAGTTTGGGAGCTGCACAGGCAAATGCTTGGTCTCTCAATGTTATTAAGTTTGGCGTGTTGAAATTTGTTAAAGAAAAGTGCCCTTAAAACTGCACAGATTATATAGTGTGTTTGTGAGATTTAAGTACTAGTGATTTAGAAATGCAACTGTATTAAGATGTAAATGCTGTATAAAAAGTGACATCACCAAACGGATTTTGACATCTCGCGGTCACTTTGTGAAATTTCACAAAGCAACTGTTACACTATATGATCACTGTATGATCCCTCCACAATTATCGCATCAACCACACGACCTCTCGCCTCATTTTCCCTTCCTTTGTTCAGGTATTTGATCCAAAATATAAAACAAAATATTAAACAAACATGAAAACTTTGAATAATTTCGAGTTAATGTTTAAAACTACGGGCCTTGATGCTTCGAATAGTACCATTCCACTTCGAGCCCCCCCCCCCCTCACCCAGCGATTACAATTACACTGCCATGATTTTAAAAAGAAACTATCAAGGCATTTCCGTAATCAGTGACCAAGGTAATCATCCTCCGTTTGTCTTTTAGGCATTATTGATGTCAGGTAGACGAACTAGTGAAGGAACAATTACTTACTGTTTGCAGGGAGTAAACCAGCGAACCACTCAGTCTCATGGCTCGGTTGAATCGCATTTCGAAGTACTGTCAAAACCAGAGAGAGGTACAAAGGTGGGATGATTCTTCGCAATCTGAATTGTTGATTTCTTACAAGTTATTATATAACTCTGAAAGACATAATTTTGTTCATTTTGTACTGAAGTGAAATCATGTTTTGAT
Source organism: Diadema setosum (assembly GCA_033980235.1). NCBI lineage: Eukaryota > Metazoa > Echinodermata > Echinoidea > Diadematoida > Diadematidae > Diadema > Diadema setosum. The sequence goes on along the minus strand of CM067066.1, from coordinate 32,885,844 downwards.
GTACAGAAGAGTTCCTTATTTGCACATGATTATACATGTAACCACTATGGAGGTGGGACAGAATTCTCTGTTTTGTTCGAAAGAGACAGAAAACGACCCCCCCCCCAAAACAAACAAACAAACAAACAAACAAACAAACAAACAACAACAACAACGACAACAACAACAAAGTTTTGGAAATTCGGCCAAAATCAGCCCTGGTGTCTGAATCACAGGGTTTATCCAAAATCCTGTAAATATAGACCGACTCCTTTTAGGTTGAGATTCACAGCTTGTACGTATGATATATATCATATATATATATATATATATATACATATATATATATATATATATTCATATATATATATATATACATATATATATATATATTCATATATATGTGTGTGTGTGTGTAGGTGTGTGTGTGTGCGTCTGTTTGTTGTTCGTTCAGTCAGAGAGAGAAAAAAATCGTACATTTTTGCACAGATAGAGGTCATTATCTAGTGAAACAAACTGGTTATCCATCGGTGTCCTCCTCCAGAGGTCAACCCACGAGACCGACACCCACGAGTCATACAGCCCATGAGTTCGAAATAGGCAAATAAAGCCAACGAGTTCGACACTAGGCAAAAACAGACCACGAATTTAACAAGTAAAACACGGCGCTTAATGTGGGCCTTGTTTGCTTAGTGTCGAACTCATGGGCTGTATGACTCGTGAACTGTATAATTCATGGACTGTATGACATGTGAGCTTTATGACTCATTGTCACTGTATATCTCGTGACGTGCACCCCCTCCTCCTATATACATTAAAATATGATTGCGTTCACGTAATGCAATATAGTGAATTCTTTTGAGTACGTCATATTTTGATGAGAAAACCCTTGATGATTTTTCATAATGATATTTCGTGCAACTGAACTACTTAACATGCTTCTCTGGTAAGCTTTCTAATTGACTTGCCTCGTAAATGCTTGTCAAGTTGAGTCTCATATAGATTGGGAGGATCCATCTGATGGCGAGAAATGAACTAATGCACGTGGTAACTGCAAACCAGGCGTACATAATATTGTAGACGTAGACCTCTCCTGGAGTTCCGATGACTGAAATAGCAGATTTTAAGGTCACCATCATGGAGAGTGCGACAGGCAAGATATTCACCTTACGATCTCCGAGAAGAAACTCGTTGGCAGTTCGCTGACGTCCCCCCGTGAGGGCTGCGTAGATACCGATGGCTGCCGAAGCTAGGAGCATGGCAGCGAACACCAAGTAGTCCCACACAGAGAATAGCCTGGTTCCTGTCATCGTGACTTTGTCAAGTACTGTGCTTTTAATCTTGAAATTGGATAGTTGATAATTATATGGCTAATTAAGCTTGTTGGCTAAATACAGGTCTCTTAACCTATAATTTTTCGGGGGGGGGGGGCGAGCATATATGTGTACACTATAATATGATGAAACATGATTATCAGTTGGTTGCAATTGGCTTAAATGGTTTCGGATGATGTTATCATAAATGGATTATGCCAGTTTGAAACAAAACTACCTAGTTATTCGCACTGTATTAATCGAAGATGATAGCTAGGCAAATATAAACCTCGAAAAACCTTGAAAAAAAAAATCCGATGCTCAGTTGTACAGATGTACTGTAGATATAAGACAATCGTTCATAGAAATTGTATGTTCCAACATGATGGGGAAGTAAAATCACACATCTTGATAAAATGTATTATATAGCCTAAACATCCTATTGGAACAATATATTCTCACTCTGACGAGCCTGTAGGATTTATATCCTTTCGATGAGGTGATCGAACATTATGCAATCCCAGGCCTGTGCGCAAGTTAACGTATTAAAGGATATACCCATTTGATTATACACGTGTCATATTTTTCTTTTGTTTTTTAGGCATTCTCTGATTCCATAAGCCGACCCTTCTACAACCTCCTGGTTGGCAATTGATCGTCAAAAGTTGCAAAGATGTTGAACTTAATAAATTTGGTAAATTATGGTCTGTATCTAAAATTGTATCGGGGACCAATCTGCTCTAGGCTATTCGATAAGCTTCTTGTTGTTCCGAGGAGATAGTGTCTGCCATTTATCTTTAATGATTGCCAGTATAACGACCAAGACAGGCCGAGCATTTGCAAGCTTTTCTCGGATTATTCATTGACGATTATCCATCGTCAATTCAATCGCTAATTGGACAAAGTTCGAAAGTTAAAACACGGTGTCAGAATTTCCAAGAATTTTCGAACTTTTGTCAAGGGGTTGTCGATGATCGAAGGTGGTTTTATTTTGGCTTGTTTTTCTCTTCGCCGACAAGAAGTGGCCACTTTCATGTAACCGTGGATTTAATACTGTCTTTGGCGCTGTCTGTTTTTGATTATTATCAAGCGCACACCAGCATTTGACAGGCAATAGCACTTGGGTTTTCTTGTATTTTTTTTTTCTGCACTTAATTCCTATAGGCCTAACACATATTGTTCAATGAAACCGATAGCATAATCTTTTGCTGCACATGAAAACACAAAAGAAGAAACAGTTGAATAAATGCACTGAAACTCTTGACTTACCAGCTGGTCTAGAAGCAATTCAAAGCAATGAGGAAGTGGCTGCACCTCCAGAGATCTGAACTAAATAATTATGAACTTACTGGAAGCTTCTCTTCAGCAAACTTATAACTGTTTCGACCTGTTGCGATTTTTCATCTGCGCGCAGTTTTAGTACATCACTTGATTCAGTAATCTGATAATAAAAATGACACAAATATTGTCAAATATTCGTCATTATATGAAAAGGTAAATACGACTTTTACACTGATGAATTACCCGTATATGGGTTCACGGACACTTGATGATGCTAGTAAAATCCAGTGGCGAAGGTGCAGGGGGCATGCAAACACAATTTCCTTCATATAACCACCCATCGCCTGTCTTTTCGCTTTAAAGCAAAAATCACGAAAATTCCTAGGCCTAATTTCATAAAAGGTGTTAGGACAGCATCTCTCTGGAAAGGCAATTTCCCATAAGCAACAGCCAACCAGGAATCTGGATTCTTGTTGTGACCATGACGGTTGGCATTCCAGTAAAAGTTGATATCATAACTTATCCACTTTTTTGATTAAAAAAAATTTGTCTTGGTATCGGAAGTATGATATATATATATATATATGTATATATATATATATATTCCTAGATGGCACCTTAGGGAGACAATATGGGTGTAGAGCTTGTACATTAAGCGGACATTTGATTTAAGGAGACAATTTCGTGTCTCCCTAATGTTTTGACCTATTTTTTTACCCATTAAACCCATGAGTCCCTCCCGACGAAGCAAAAGGGGTATGGAGAGTACCGTTCCCGCTTTTATCGGATCATTCCATTATTCTTTAGTGGTTTCCTTAAATCAATGTTTCATGCTTGAGTGTTGGGGGTGTATATTTCATGGGGTTATGAAACAGTATTATGGAGACTTTCTATTTTCAGCTTCTTACTACTAGATTAAATTCCATATCTTCATTAGATGATAAGCATTTTACAAATACATGAATTCCAAACTGATTTGCTTCTTTTTTTATGAAAATATTGAAAATATCAAAATATATCCTGAAAAACATGAAAAGTTACCCCTAAAATTTTCATTTTTCGAGTCTTCCGCACCGTGCGCGTCAGAATGCGTTAGACCGATTCGACGAGCGATAGCTAGGCGCACGTACGTACGTGAGTACGGCGGTGCATGCAGACTATGCATGTAGGCCTCGCTTCCTATGGGTACTGTCGCGCGCTAGCTCGGTACGTATACAGCTAGCTCTAAGCGATGCCAATGCCATATCATAGCCAGCCGGCTAGCCAGCGGGTCGGCGCCATGGTCTGCTGAGTTTACGATGCTGACACAGCCGCTGGTGAAATGGGCGAGAAAATTGAAGAGACTTGACTCAACAGTGAGTTTTGCACATTTCGGATTCCAGTTTCTTATGGCAATCTACATATACTATCTATTGTATCTGATGTAGACGTACCCACCGTAACTAACGGGCTCCAAGTAGACTATACGACTCTGTACACTTACGATACGAGCCCATAGATAAGAGCCATGATTGGTACAACCTATAAAGCACATAATGTTAGACCATTCTTTGACACACGTCACTAAAAATAATTCACTTCATATCATAGCCTTGTAATATTTATGCCGTAATATTGTATGTACAGAACCTAGACTCTATTTATAACGTTTAAATGCAGCCTAGCCCGACCAGATGCTGTCCAGAGTGTACGCTGTGCTATGCTACTTACACTAGAGCTAGTAGAAGTACAACATGTACATTACAGCAACTATAGACGTAACTACACGCAGCGCTGTCACGAATCGCGAAGTCTGGTCAGGCTACTATAGACGGTTAAATACAGCCTGCATGGTTGGACCTACTCATCGACCGCCTGATGTTTATATGCTTGATAAGAATATTTAACACTGAAATTCATGTAAAAAACTTGACCTACATGATTGAGAAAATCCAGCACTATCAAATGCCGTTCTTCCCTTTTCGATTCGAAGTTTCAGTGCAAAAATATCGCCGTCGAACTTGCATGGCCTCGTTTCAGCTCCCCGCGGTAACGCTCCTTATTGAGATCGACTGCTTTTTTTGCACTGACAATGCACGCAAACCTAGTTGTATATGAACACCGTGTTGTACAAAGCTTTTTAGAAACTTCCATAGACATTACATTACGATTCGGTGAAAATATACATTCTAAATTTTGTACATCCTTCACTCCTTGATTGAAACCATTAATGAACAGTGAATGTTCGCGTTTTCCCACACATCCTCATCGACAATCAAAGCCAATCCATTTTTATGTGATCTGCACGCAGAGAAGTGCGTACTAAGCGTCCTGTGCGCCAATTACTCTAAAACGGTCGGTTTTAATAAGGGCGGTTGATATGTATAGTAGGGTTACCATACCTCTTAGAATTCACAGTATAAACAGGGCAGCAAAGACCAGTAAAACTTCACAAAAATTTTGTGATCTTTATGACCTCTTAATTAATTGCCAAACTAGATTTCAAGCTGGAAATTAGCAGGCGAGTTAAAACGCGGTCCAGTCGCTGTAGGCCCTATACTAATATAGGCTTACCGTGTAGCGACAGGGCTGTAGGTCCTACAGCAGTAGGCCTACCATCATGACCCACAATTACACAAAGAGAGTTCATCTGCAGCGATTGCATTGCAATCGCTTTGTGTTTCCGATACTTTTTTAGATCATTTTTTGTGACCTTAAAGGGATAGTACAGTATTGGTGGAGATGAGAATTAAACCAAGAAAACACTTATGAAATATAGTACAGAGCATCCCATTTTAAGAGGAATTCAAAGTTTATTTGATGAAAATCGGGTTTGGAATGACTGAAACATAAAAAAACAAAGTGAAACAAAGTGATTGTTAAAAAGTGTGGGTCCCACACTTTATTAGAATCGCTCTGTTTTGGATATCTCAGCCATTTTAAAAACCAATTTTCATCAAATAAACATTGAATTCCTCATGGGATTACATGCTCTTTCATATTTCATAAGAGGTTTCTCATTATGTCACCAAAAAATGTTAGAAACCTGAAATTAGGTCTCAACCAAAACTATACGATCCCTTTTACTCATCTAATGTGAATCTTCATTACTCCGGTAATGAGACTTCATATCTGTATGCTACTTGTATACAAATATTGACATGCACATTTTACAACTTACCGATAAGAGCTGCTTGTACTTGTATGTTGTAGTACTAGTTGAGAGCATGACATGCATTAGAAACATGCAAGTGATGCAATTTACTCACAGATTTTTGAGACTTTAGAGAATAAACATAGAAACTTGTGAAAAAAATGATTCAGTTTGTAGTAGCAAAAGTGAGAATGATGGCGGGGAGTTCAAGAAGAGAGTGAAGGAGGAGAAGAATTGGCGATGGCTGAAATCATCCACATATGCCTACCTACAGTGTAAAGTACTAGTAGTAGTAGCATCGGCACAAACAAGACCGTATTATATCTATTACTAATTATCAAACAGTTGTTACATGGTGGTAGAAGTGATATATCGTGGACAGTTCCCCTAATTCTAGACGTTTTTGTAATATTATTGAGGGAACATTAAAAGATATTTCAAAAAAAATACAAAGTAATTTTTTACAAAGACATATTGGAAGCTTTGCTCTCACAAGAGATATTACTATGAGTATGAATTTTGTTTTCTGTAGATGCAAACAAGAAGCTGCTCGATGAGATGATCCAGAGGAAACTGCTCGGGGGTTCATCAGAGACTGCTGAGATCCATCCTGGGTTGGCAAGGAGTGGATCTCAGAGTTGAAAGGTGTAGATATTTTTATTTCGTTATCTTTTTTCATATTTTCAAAGATCTTTCTCGTGTACAGAATGTATTTATAGGCATGGTATAACTGAACTTGTTAGTCATTTCAAATCATGAATGTACCATCACCAACAAATTGCATTTTAGGAAACAGAAATATGATAGAAACAATTGTGAATTACCCAAAACTTTGTGGTTGATGCCTAATTTTTGTATACTTATTTTCCATTCTTAGTGCAAAAGTGGCTCTGTTACCCCTCCTTCACATTTGTGACAAGAATACATCATCCTTAAATGCTCTAACTATCTCACTTCAAACTTCATTAAACAGGGAGAGGTTATAATCGCCACCAAAGATGTTCCACCAGGAACCTCCATGCTTCAGTATCCTAGAGAATTGATTTCAGGAAGAGAAGGAGACAGAAGGGAGAAGGAAATTTACATAGCGTCTTTTGGTTCTTCTTTTCTAGGAAAGGGAAAAAAATTGTGGTAAGCCCAGCTGAGAGCAATAGATTTAAACCTTTTCATAGTTTGTGAATTTGGGTCTGTTTATAACAGTGGGATAACACAAGTGTGCCATCTCCATGTTACTTACTATTCAGAATTTGATGCATGTGCATCAGACCCACATTTTAACCTTGTTTTAACTAAAAATTTGATGCAAAGTATTAACACTACCTTGTGCATAGAAAAAGGTGAGCACTATTGTATACTAGTGTATATTGTACACCACAATAAAAGTGTCGTTTTTGTTCATGAATTTCCAGCCATGCTGATCAGATTGCACTATGTACAGAAGTAATTTTATGAATGAGTTAGCATTAGTAACTTTTGTAAAATGTGTCAGATATCATTTGCGTACAGTCCTACTATGTTTTTCTTTTGGTCGTATAAAAAAATGTTTTCATATCAATGCCTCCTAAAATTTTCACATAATTTCACTCATCGTTTTAATCAATAATTTCTAATAATGCAGTCAAGTGCTCCTCACCTATCCACACGTTCACCTCACCACCCTCCCCCGTCAGATACGAGGGAATTTAATAGCATGTTGTCTTCAACACAGAAAAACAACATTATTTGGGCCGTATGGGGATCGATGCAGCCATATGGTAGGTTGGGAGTAGGTGGTAGGGCAGGGTGGGGATAAATGAAATGATATGAACAAGGGGATGAAAATTAATCTTTATAATCTCTTTGTGACAGATTTGCATGTGGCTTGTTTAATCAGACAGAAAATTGTTGCTGGTTATGTGATTGGAATTGTGTAGCCTACAGTGGCTTAGGTGTCTGTAGGCCAATGCGAACAGCAAACTCAAATGGTGAAGATTAATGTAAACTACATTGTATTTATTAAAGAGGCAAGTAGTGAATCGTACCCAAAAGAATCTTTAATATACAATTGTACTGTGATCTCAGTTGGCCTCAAGCCAAATGCTTTTAGTGCGTAAATGAAATTTTTCCTAAGGCCATTTATAATTGCTCATCATTCAGTCAAGCTTGCAATGTCACATTACTCATGTTACGTGATATCCTTTGTACAAGAATCAGTTTGCTTTTCATCTTTTCGAAGTCATCTTATAGATGTCAGTTGTTTGCCGATTTTGATTCTTTTTGTCTCAGGCTGGAGGAGTGTTTTGAAATTCATTAATTTTGCAAATTTATTCAAAATTAACAAACAAATAATTGTACTTCTCCCCCTTTTTTTAACGTCAGATTAGGATTCTGTTTAATCTGACAAGGCTGAAGGGGACTATAAAAGTGCTACATATATTTTAGAAAATCATTATCTATGCAAATTTTTTATGCAATTATTTTCCATAATTTACAAAAAAAAAAATGCTACTTCTTTTTTTACATTGGACAGTGATTCTGTTTGTTTTGTCTGATAGGGCTAAATGTGTATGTTCTTCCAAATTTTGCAATTCTATGCAGATTTTTTGCAAATTCATTCAAATTCAATGAAAAATGCTTCTCTATTTTTAAGCAGGTTTTGATTTCAGAGGTGTACTGTGCCATCCTTTTCTGAGGATCAGTATACATTATGACTGCATTGTCATCACTAAATGTCAATTTCATATTTCATTTTTCTTGTCAATCTATCCATGAGGATTTATATAACAAATTAATGTAATTTCACAAATCTGCCCTTTGAGACAAATAATGGTATACGTATTGTATGATACTTATTTACTTGTTTTGGCTGTTCCACCGAGCCAAATTAACCTGCTGAGGGCGGGCTGATTGTGCTGCAACACGCCTTTCCACAGACACCTGCCTGAGTATAATCAAGACTTCAATGGGTTAAAATGAATACATTGTTAATTAAGACATTGAGATATTCATAGAGTGCAAATTTATAATGAACACAGTTCTGTAACTTATTGATCAAAAAGATATCATACATTTGGCATGGAATTGAATGACACATCGGAAAAAAAAACAGATTTTTTTTGAAGATGGAATTTGGTAATGACAACCTTTCATTTTCTCTTTCTTTTTTTAAAACGAATCTAATCTTGAGTGTTATGGAATCATGACCTGACATTTTCTCATTTTGATCTCCAAATGGATTAAATTGATCATGGCATGTTTTGAGATCTGCTGCACTTGTCATTCAAATTCTCAAATGAATGATCTTATACTTCATTTATTATCTGGTTAGAGTGGATGCTACTCCACAGCCTGTTCCTGGATGTCCCTTAAGGCTTGGATGACTTGTGAACCACAGAAATCAAAGGGAGAGCAACTGCAGAGTAAAGATTGCTCCTTTCCAGGGACGACCTTTTCTTTGCCTGTTCAGTACACGGTATGTAGATTATTATTTTACTCAGTAATACCGAAGTTATGAATTCATTCATGATGCATTGACACAGAATGCTACAAGTCCTCCACATATTTTATGATGGAATTTTGGAAGACAGCCATCTCGATTGCTGTTTCCAACAGTTGGCGTAGTGATCTGTGTCGAGGTTGTAAAAATATTGTCTGATATTTATGAGCAACGTATGACAGACTATCAGACCATTAATTATTTAGTTTCTAGAAACCAGATTTCCTGTTATATGAAGCATACAATGGCTTCTTACATTGTAGTTCATACTGGAAATTAACAACCACTTTAATACTAGTAATCTAATATGAATACCCCTTTGCTTTATGAATCAAAATGCATATGTCCCCCCCCCCCCCGCACAATGAAATGGTTGCTACTCCCAGAGTTTTTGCTCATGTACATGTACTTCAAAATTTAAAATAGACAAGCATTTTCATAGAATCTCATTGCAGACAACTTGATATCATGATTAATTGTATTGCCTTTTCCAGTTGTCACGACAACCAGTAGAATAGATAAGGCAATGAAAATCCTTTCACACTTGTCAAGTAGACTTATGAAAACATTTAATGAAAATTCATATATCTGTCCAGTAGGCACAAAAGGGGGGCATGGCAACTCCATTGTACATTACTAATATGTACCTGTGTTGAACAAGGCTCTACACTCGTCATATTTTACTTTACCTTGAAATGCTTTACAGCCATATTCCAGGGTGACTCATGTTACAGTTTCATAAATTTTAATGAATTCTATATCACAGGTGCTGCACGTTATTTCAGTGAAGATGTAATTGGCTGATATCATCTGAGTATCAAAATTATGATAGTAAAGTTGAAGGGATTTCATAGTAGAATAGTTGATAGAGCATAGAGAATATATCCTACTCACCATTCGTTGATTATATAACACACAATATCTCCCGTGTTGCTGAGCGGCGCCTGGAGTTGGTGATGTTGCAGGAAATGGGCCTCCAATAATTGAAAGTTCAGTTATTGCACTTCTCCCGTTTGGTATATACACAAAAACATAACGCGACACAAACATATGATTCCCTGAAGTAGCACAATGATGAAATAGCACAATGTTGAATGGTCCACGAGAAGGCGAACTTATAATGGAAAGGGAAATATACAGATTGAGAGAGAGAGAGAGAGAGAGAAGTTCGCTAGTCCGGTGTTTGATGATGAAGTTTGGTGAGTTGACAACTTGTCATTTCCGTGCTTTCCCATAGCGAAATAAATGTGGTCTGCAGATGGCCATCTGCAGGCCATCCGATAGCTATCCGATGCTATGCCATCCGATAACTATCGGATGGCAATTTCACATGCAAATTAGTTACCATCAGCAAGCCATCAGCTAGCAGATGGCTTGCTGATGGGTACATTTCCCGATGGCTTGCTGATGGGTACATTTCCCGATGGCTTGCCGATGGGTACATTTCCCGATGGCTTGCTGATAACACTGCGGATGGCTATACCTACTGGCCATCCGATGGCTATCCGGTGGTTATCCGATGGCTATCGGATGGCAATTTCACATGCAAATTAGTTACCATCAGCAAGCCATCCGCTAGCAGATGGCTTGCTGATGGGTAAATTTCCCGATGGCTTGCTGATGGTAAATTTCCCGATGGCTTGCCGATGGGTGCATTTCCTGATGGCTTGCTGAGAGCACTGCGGATCGCTATATATACCTACTGGCCATCCGATGGCTATCCGGTGGTTATCCGATGGCTATCGGATGGCAATTTTTCATGCAAATTAGTTACCTTCAGCAAGCCATCCGCTAGCAGATGGCTTGCTGATGAGTACATTTCCCGATGGCTTGCTGATGGGTGAATTTCCCGATGGCTTGCTGATGGGTAAATTTCCCGATGGCTTGCTGATGGGTAAATTTCCCGATGGCTTGCTGATGGGTATACATTTGCCAATGGCTTTCCGATACATGGGTACATTTTCCGATGGCTGATAGCACTATATATGGATGTATAACACACCTGTACATACTAGCCACCCACAATGGCTTGCTGATGGGTACATTTTGAACACACTCTGAAGAGTCTCTTCTGCAGGCTTGATGACCATCTGGTACCTCATGACCTCTTGGCCAACATCAGGTACGGTATTTGGGTATCTGAACTTTGATTTGCTCAGTTTTCCCATCCATAATTGCTAGAGAAACATTAGTACTGGTAGCAGGAATTCCTCTTTCCACTGTCCATCCCTTCTCATGGAAGATTAGCTGTAGATTCAAATTCAAGCTGTTGGGGAGGCTGTAGCTGCTCCATCATGTAAAATCAAATGAAGAAATCCGCATGCATCCACAAACCACGTCACAATCCTTGTACGTTATAGTAATAGGACAATTTCTGGCTGGTGTATCCGGTCACACGAAGTCAGCACCTTTCTGCAGGAATCTCTGTTAAGATCAATTATCAATACGTCATTGCCACAATCCACGCAGAGACTCTATCATCTCGGTTCATAGAGATATATAGGCCTACTAGTACCGGTACTATAATTCCCAGAAATATCTCAAAGTCTGATCGGTATAAGACTTACCATTGCGCAGGTATATATCCACTGCACTAACACACACAGTCCCACTCATAGTAATTTGTGTAAATATGTCTCATGGAGCTTAACATATCACATGGCAGGAGTTAATTGACACAATTTCCGATGCAAAAACGTTTAGGCTCCACTCCTGATACTATGTAACATTGCTTGGTCCTTTTAGAGACTACCATTAACATCTTACGGGTTCACAATCACTCACCATTCAGTTGGTACCGGGTAATCATGTTCGATTCATCATCTTCTAGCTGACACTGGATACTACTAATATAAGGCTCATCATACAACATTGCAGCTACACTTGATCCACCATAATTGCAGGCTCTTCAGTTTTCACACAAAGTTAGGACATTCTGTTACTGTACTGTGACATTAAAATATGGGATAAAATGAGAAACTTGCTTACCTGCTGATAAGAATGATGGAGGAGAGACATAGACCCTACTGGAGTTGTGCATGGAGTGGTGTAGGAATGATGATGGCCAACGGTTATTTCAAAGCTGGTTTAACCAGGGAGGTGGGCACCTCATTGGTCTAACCACAAGGTCATCATCACACCATACAGTCTCTCCCCCAGTCTCTTGGCCTGGCCCATAAATTTTCTTAATGACACACAAATATATATTGTATATGAACTCCTGGTTTCAAAGACTATGTTTGCTGACGTCTTCCTGGTGATACAAATGATCAGATTTTTGAAACTACTAGTTTTCTGATGGCTTCCTGATAACTGTTTTTATTTGCCAGTGTCATCTTGATGATTGATGCTTTGCCATCAGTAAGACATCAGCTACCTGATGTCTTCCCGATGGTTAGGTGAGAAGCTGTTTAAAAAACCGAGTTTGCTGATGTGCTCCTGATAGTTATCAATTGGCCATCGGCTAGCCGATGTCTTGTCGATAACTGGGTTAGAAACGATCAGAAAGACATCAGCTACCCGATGTCTTCCTGATGGTTAGGTGAGAAGCTGTTTCAAAAACCAAGTTTGCTGATGTGCTCCTGATAGTTATCGATTGGCCATCAGCTAGCCGATGTCTTGCTGATAACTGGGTTAGAAACTATCAGGAAGACATCGGGTAGCGGGTGATTGCTGATAGCTACCAAATCACTGCCCAAATGCTATCCGATAACCATCGGATGATCATCCGATGGCTATCGGATGGTATTCTTTTTTGGTATGGGTTCATGTTGAAAGCTGGTCAAGAAGTGTAGTGTGCGTGAAAAATTGAATTTTGTGAATGGAGAGTTGTAACATGTGTGCGAAACTTCTTCGAGAAGTGGAGCGAAGAAAGAAGGAGATTGGTTGGAAAGGAAGTCCATCTCGCGTTGTCATGGTGATTGTAGGAGTGACAGGAGGTGGAGATACTGTACATTGTTCGTGAGGAATGTTCGGACTGATGATATATGAGTGCTCCCGATACAGAGGGCCAGAGCAGTCGTAAAAATGTGCTTGTATTACACCATAGAGTGACCACTAGCGGATATGGTCAGCGAGTGGACTAAAACAATTCTTAGTAGTGCGAGAAAATGAAAGTGTGACTCATTGTGCTGCTACAAGTAGCTCCCCCTACATTGCTGCGAAATGAGATGCAGGTGCAATCAATGAGTGTAAAAAAATAGAGTAGGGAACAAAATACTATGTTAAATGACGTAGAAAACAACAAGCTGGATCCGTAAGAAACAAAAATGTCTCTTCAACTGTTGTTATAGTAGTCAACGTATTTTGCGGGGAATCGCATGTGACAACCGGAACGTGTTTTCTTGATTTCTGTGGTCCTTTGGTTGGAGTGCAAGGTGGGGGTGCGAGGTGGGATGGAAGGGGGCGTGGCAGGTTGTGTCATGCGTTGAGTGTTTGTAGTCACAGGTGGTCGTGTGGTGCGAGGCAATGGCTCGGGAATGATGTCCGTTTCTATGAATGTTGGTTTCAAGCGGTCGATGCTGACGGTGTCGTGTTTGCCGTGGTAATCGATCACGAAAACTTGTCAGCACGCCGAATGACCGGAAAGGGACCTCTGTATGGGTGTTGTAGTGGTTTTCTGAGGTCGTTGTGTATGAATATCGATTTGTTTTGAGTGCGTGTTGATGGCGGGTGTATGTCCTGCATGAACTTACGTAGACGTTGGACGTAGTTGGAAGGGTCGATGTCTGTTGTGGTCTGTTCATGCTTGGTGATGCACTGGCCTGGGAGTCATAACGTTGTCCCATAGACAAGCTCTGCAGCTGAGCAGCATAATTATGTCTGTCTTCACTGCGGTCCGAATGCGAAGGAGAACGAGTGGTAGTGTCTCGGTCCATTTGGCGTCATCGTGTGCCATGAGAGAGGCTTTGAGTTGACGATGTAGGCGTTCGACAAGGCCATTCGATGTCGGATGGTATGCCGTTGTGCGAATGCGAGTGGATCAGAGTAGGGCAGTGAGATCGTTGAAGAGATTTTGATTCAAATTGACGACCTCTGTCTGTTGTGATGGTCGATGGTGCGCCAAATCGTGTGACCCAGTGAGTGACGAGGACTCGTGCGACTCTTTCGGCTGTGATGTCGCTCATGGGGAAGGCTTCTGGCCATCGAGTGTGAATCGATCGACACATGTGAGGAGGTATGTATGACCGTTTGATGGAGGGAGTGGGCCGACGATGTCGATGTGAACGTGTTCAAATCGTGCATCGGGCGATGAGAAGGTGCCGAGGGGTGCTTTGTTGTGGTGATGAATTTTGCTGCGTTCGCACTGTAGACATGTTTCGGCCCGTGAATGAACGTCACGATTGATGCCATTGCAAACAAATCTGTCAGTGACCAGTTTCTGCGTTGCCCTTACTCCTGGATGAGAGAGTTGATGAAGGGAGTGAAAGATCGCCTTGCGATGAGGGGCTGGGCTGTATGGACGAGGAAATCCAGTTGACAAATCACATAATATTGTGCGGTCTGATGAAGGGTATGGCATTGGTGAGAGTTTGAGTGAAGTGTCATTTGTTAGTAGTTTGATTTCGATCCTCATCCTAATCTTGGGCGAGTGCAGTGACGTCGAAGTTGATGGGGGTAGTGCGTACAGTGTTGATGAAAGCTCGAGAGAGTGCGTCATCAGCTGTGTTGCGTTTGCCTGAGATGTGGTGGATGTCGGTGGTGACCTGGGAAACGAAGTCGAGTTGACGAATTTCCCGTGGCGAGTATCTGTCGGGACAGCCGTGGAGAGAGTGAGTGAGAGGCTTGTGGTCATTGTACACAATCAATTGTCTTCCCTCGAGCATGTGATGAAAGTGTTTGATGCACAGGTAGACGGCGAGCAGCTCTCGTCCAAACGTACTGTAGCGAGTTTCAGCTGGCTGTAGTCATTCAGAGAAAAACATGAGAGGTTGCCAAGTACCGTCGATGCATTGCTGGAGTACACCACCGACATCAACAATGTCCGACGCGTCTGTGAGGAGACAAAGGGGTGCCTCCATCTTTGGGTGAACAAGCATGGTGGCTTGTGATAGCGCTGCTTTCACTGCATTGAATGAGGAGAGTTTGTCGTCGTTGAGTGAGATGGGCTGATTTTTCCGTGTAGCATTTTTCAGCTTGTCGGTGAGTGGTTGCATCAAATCAGCGCATCGAGGGAGAAATCTCCGGTAGAAGTTGACGAGACCCAGAAATTCTCGCAGCTTACGAAGTAAAGTAGGGGCTGGTAGGTCTTGAATTGCC
Organism: Diadema setosum; assembly: GCA_033980235.1. NCBI lineage: Eukaryota > Metazoa > Echinodermata > Echinoidea > Diadematoida > Diadematidae > Diadema > Diadema setosum. The sequence continues at coordinate 32,870,405 of CM067066.1, read as the reverse complement.
TGGATCTGTCTGGCAGAGGAGAGATGCTGTGGTGGTCGACAACGTGACTGATGAAGTGGAGGGATGGCATGCCGAGTTGACATTTGGCTGGGTTGATGACAATGCCATACTCGGCAAAGCTTGAAAACACAGTGTTGAGGTGTTTTTCGTGTTCGTCGAGTGAGCGGCTTGCTACAAGGACGTCGTCCATGTACGCGTAGGAAATGGAAGTCCTCGCAGTATTTCGTCCGTGAAGCGTTGAAAAGTCTGCGCTGCGTTGCGTAGTCCAAAAGGCATGCGGGCATATAGACTGAAAGGCGTGGTGATGGCGGTCTTGTGAACGTCAGCGAGATGAACAGGAATTTGATGGTACGCCTGAACGAGGTCGAGTTTAGAAAATATTGTTATGCCATTGAGATTTGCTGCAATAAGTCTTGTAGGTGGGGGATGGGGTAACGATCGGGGACTGTATGTCAGTTGAGGGCACGGTAATTCGCCACACAGTCGCCAGTCGCCGGCGGTCTTTTTCGGCACCATGTGGAGGGGCGAAGACCAGTTGCTTTTCAATTGCGTGACCATGCCGAGCTCGAGCATGTGGCTAAATTCCTCTCTAGGTGCTTTGAGGCGGTCGGATGCGAGACAGCGTGGTCGAGCGGAGACGGGGGCACCTCGAGTCTCAATGTGAAAAGAAAAGGGAAGAAACCACGTAGGCATATTTTGAGTCTTCCTTGGTAATGCGGCGAGTTGTGAATTGGGCCTCAACCTGCGCGAACCACACCAGCGGGTCTTAAATTGTGGCCAGTAGGGCGGCAGCTTTATGTTTGCTACGGCGGCATTATCGACAGCGATGTCAGTGGATGGTTTCGAAGTCGCGTCATCAATCGGGGGCTGAATGGGCTCAACAGGCACTTGCGAGGGGTCGGTCATTGTGGCGGGGAGATGAATTAGATCACGTCGGGGTCACCAGTGAAGGGATTTCGTAGTAGGATATAGTTAATAGAGCGTAGAGAATATATCCTTCTACTCACCATTCGTTGATTTAAACACACAATATCTCCCGTGTTGCTGAGTGGCGCCTGGAGTCGGTGATGTTGCAGGAAATGGGCCTCTAATAATTGAAAGTTCAGTTATTGCACTTCTCCCGTTTGGTAAATACACAAAAACATAACGCAACACAAAAAATATGATTCCCTGAAGTAGCACAATGATGAAATAGCACAATGCTGAATGGTCCACGAGAAGGCGAACTTATAATGGAAAGGGAAATATACAGATTGAGAGAGAGAGAGAGAGAGAAGTTCGCTAGTCTGATGTTTGATGATGAAGTTTGGCGAGTTGACAACTTGAAGTTTCCGTGCTTTCACGTTGAAAGCTGGTCAAGAAGTGTAGTGTGCGTGAAAAGTTGAATTTTGTGAATGGAGAGTTGTAACATGCATGTGAAACTTCTTCGAGAAGTGGAGCGAAGAAAGAAGGAGATTGGTTGGAAAGGATGTCCATCTCGCATTGTCATAGTGACCGTAGGAGTGACAGGAGGTGAAGTACCCTACGTTGTTCGTGAGGAATGTTCGGACAGATGATATATGAGTGCTCGCGATACAGAGGCCGGGCCAGAGCAGTCGTAAAAATGTGCTTTATATTAGCACCGTAGAGTGACCACTAGCGGATATGGTCGGCGAGTGGACGAAAACAGTTCTTAGTAGTGCGAGAAAATGAAAGTGTGACTCATTGTGCTGCTACAAAGTACACAATGTACATATGTAAAGTCTTGGAGATATATCTCAGATTCTTTTTAAGGCATAACTTGCAAACAGCATTCTTCGGCGTTTTTACTCTTTGTTTTACTTGTTTGATGTTTTGAAGAAATCATTGTGCTTGAGTTGAGTAAAGACTGATCAGCATGAAATCCGTAGACTATACATGGATCAATATATAATATGAATAACGCTACCTGCTGTTTCCCTTGTAGCATGTGGCTAAATCCTACATGTCTCGATCGCGGAACACTAATGTGTGACTCTTGTGGCACACGTTCTTACTATATACAGCCCAGTTGCTGTAAAAACGCGTGCGGAGCACGGCGTCTGGTTGGGCTAGTGACACGCCAGTACCTTTTCGTGTAAGGATAGCAGGGTTCAAAGAGTAAAAAGTAGTTTTCAAGATTAAAAACCTTGGTTCTGATTATTAGACTGTATGAAACCCATTTACGAAGCATTCCGTATGGTGGCAATCTCATACCGGCCCCTTCACCCCTCCCACATGAGTCCTACCCCCTTTACAAATATCCCTTTGCTCTTATCTTGTGTTCTTTATTTGAATCTAAGTTATATAAACAGATCTTAAAAATCATGACAACCCATACATAGTACAGTATGCTGTTCACATGCACACATATAGTTTGACAAAAAAACAAAAAAACAAAAACAAATCGAGCAGTGGAGTTTCAATATTTCATTCACAGGGGATTTTATTATTTTTTTTTTCATCTCGAAAGGTTTCATCAGGTAGTGTATTTCATACTGAAGAAAATGTTGCCAAGATCATCAATTTTTGCTGAGTAGTTTGCTTCTATACTTTTAGTGGAATAACCACTCATGTACCCCCATCAATACCTTCAGGAGGTGTATGCCTAAAAGGAATCACAAAGCCCCAGTCACATAGACATATGCTGGATTACCCTGGATCGATCCACGTTGATCCGCGGAGAGATCCATTTTGACGCCTTGGGCATCCTTCTAGGTCTGTGTAGGTCTGTGTAGGTCGGGAGACATCCGGGAGGTCAAAAACATCTGGCGTCATCCAGGGACTGCCATGTTGGCAGAGCAATCCAGGATGGTCCGTGTGGCTGCCATTATATGTAGTTGCTGTACTGTATGTAGTTTCCATGTGACTGCCTGGAAAGATCGTGTAGGCACTGTGTGTATCCTTGGCAGTCCAAGGACAGTCACTATAATGAATCATCAAGGCAGCCTACTTGGCAGCCACATACACAGCAACTACACAGACCATCACATTGAAACAAATCTACACGGTCCATACATGAAAAGAACAAGAAGATGATTGATGAACATCCAAAATCAGCTCACTTTTTCAGATAAAGAAGGTAATTAGTGATAAAGATAGATAGTCGGCCATCCTTATCCGGGTGTAGTTGCTGTGTTGATACCATGTGTACAGTCATCAACTCTTGTTGATGCTCCATCTAGGGCAAATAAAGTATCCCGCAACTCCCCACATCATTGGTGGCATAATCCCAGGATGGCTGAGTAGATCCTTGAGAATCCGTGTTTATTTGTGACTGGGGCAGTATTGTCTCCTTGATGATAACTTCCAGTTCTTGACAGGTGTATCTCAATATTCCTAGATGACACTTTGGAAGACAATGTGGGTTAAGAGTTTGTATGATAAGTGGACACATGATAGAAAGGCAATTTTGTGTCCCCTTAAAGTTAGTCTACCTACTATAAGCTCTTTCAGGTAACCATGTAACATATATGCTTTACTCCTGATTTAGTTGAGTAGTTTTGCTTCTGCACTTCTTTTAGTGGAACATTGTCATTAAATAGTTTCAGGTGTGTACACGAGCAGGCCATGCACATTGTTTTGGAAACTGCCATTCATTGAGCTGTTAAACAATACTTGGCAAAGCCATTGCCTTTGGCACTGCTCAATGAGCATATAATAACCCCATGCCTTATGCTGTATATGTACTAGCTTGTACAGGGTGGCCCCCAAAAGTGGCACAATAGTGTTTCAATATTTGCTTTACTGAGGAAGTTTTTGGTCCTTGATCAGGTAGCGTGTTTCATATGGAAGAAAGTTTACACCAAGATCAATATTTTTTTTATTGAGTATTGTGCTTACAGTTTTAGTCCAATAACCATTGATAGCAATTGCCCCCATACCTATAGGAGACGCCTCAAAGGAATCACACCTTAGGGAGACATTGTCTCCTTACTACGTAACTGTAACGTACAGTTCTTGACATGTGTATGATATTCCTAGATGACCCTTTAGGAGACAATATGGGTTAAAGGGATCGTATAGTTTTTGTTGAAATTTAATTTCAGGTTTCTAACATTTTTTTGTGAGATGATGAGAAACCTTTTATGAAATATGAAAGAGCATGTGATTCCATGAGGAATCCAACTTTTATTTGATGAAAATTGGTTTTAAAATGGCTGAGATATATCCACAAAAGAGTGATTCTAACAAAGTGTGGGACCCACACTTTATTACAATCACTTCTGTTACTTTGTTTTTGGATGTTTCTGTCATTCCAAACCCGATTTTTATCAAATAAACTTTGAATTCCTCTTAAAATGGTATGTTCTGTACTTTATCATAAGTGTTTTCATAATTGGTATCTCGCAAAAAGTTAAAAGCCCAATTCTCATCTCCACCAATACTTTACCATCCCTTTAACCCATTGTCTCCCAAAGGGTCATCTAGGAATATCATACACATGTCAAGAACTGTACATTATTAAGGAGACAATGTCTCCCTAAGGTGTGATTCCTTTCAGTTTATATAATAAGTGGACACTTGATTCTTAGGAGGCAATTTTGTGTCCCCTTAAAGTTTCCATGTACTGTATGCTCTTTCAAAGTTTCTATGTACTGTATGCTCTTTCCAGAAAGTGTAACATAAGTATGTTTTGTAACACAATTATATTTTACTCCTGATATTGGTTGAGTAGTTTTGCTTGAACTACACTTCTTTCAGTTGATCATTTTCATTTTTCCAAAATGTTTCAGGCATGTACAAGTAGACCTCGTACGTTGTTTTGGAAACTGCCATTATTGGAGCTGAGAAGAAAATACCTGTCAAATTCATTTGCTTTTGTGCACTGCTCAAACTGAGTATAGCAAAGCCCAAACATGTTGTTCATGCATTCGCATTTACAGCGTGGCGCCTAAAAAGGGGCATGGTGGAGTTTCCATGTTTGACTCACTGGGGATTTTTTTTTTTTTAATGTAAAATTGTCAAATTTTGACTGTACTACTTCAGCTGGGCCACCCAGTGAGTATCATACAAAGCATGTGTGCACCTGTGCATGAAAGTTTTCATTCTTAATACATAATGCTACACACGATATAAACTGGGAATAGTTGAATGTTCATCAGAGTGTGCTTTTAATTTTACTCGACAGGGAAATCCCATGTGTAACTGAGCTGTTTTTTTTTTTTTACTATTGTATGGCTTCAAAAATGGGAAGGAACCATGGAAGCAGGTCCGTGACTGTTAGGTGTAGAATCTTTTTAATCAATTTGCAAATTTATTGCATTTAATTAGTTTGCATGTAAACTTGATTATATTTCATATGAAATACTTGATTAAAAGTAAATTTAGTAGGTGTGTTTCCTTTTTGGTTGTACTGCATACACCCACATAGTGTAATGTATAAAGGGGTATAAGAATCAGCAGTCAGTTCCACGGTCTATTGCAAATTTGGTAAAGTGAAATACTTTCTCAGTTTTTGAACTAGCAAATTAAGATTTTGCACATATGTCATGATGTGATTTTTTATTCAGGTTTGGCTGAGCCACAGCCACAATTATATTTGTATAGAGCCTAATTATAATAAAATATGCAAACAAACAAACTACATGTAGTACGTACCTTCATTTGATTGCAAACTACCCTACTGAAGTACTGAGAACCAAGATTTCAGCAGATGGTCTGTTGATCCTTCAACACCTTTATGTCGTTGGGTCTTTTTTAGAAAAAAAAAATCTATATACAGAGTATATAAATTTTTAAAGCAGCTAGAGCAAGCAGATCTTGCATTAGAATACCAAGCTTCACCACCAACCTAAAGAAGAATATAGATGTGTTTGTTTGTTTGTTTTATTTCTTAGTTGTCTCTCCTTGATACAAAATTTTCAAAAACAAGCCACTTTAAATGTAGAAATGTGCTTTATGTCATATACCAGCCAGGGTTGGAAGACATATTACATCCAAGCCACATGAATCGCCAGCAAGTTTGGGACTATCACCCGCTAGTACTCCAACAGCTAGTGCCAAGACCCCAAGTTCCCATCGAAAAGTAGACCAGCTGCCATCAAGTCCTACAAAACAACCAGCACCAGGTTCAGTTCTAACCAGTCTTGTCCCAAGTCTAGCAGCTGTGACAAGATCACTGTCTCCAGCTTGTATACTACAGCCTCAGCCTGAGACGTCTATGTCAAGCACTTCATCAAAGGTTTGTAGATTGATTGTGATTGTGGGTACAGGTTTGAGACAATGTGAAGTGGGCTTAAAGAGTGATCCTTAATAAATGTCAATGTTTAATGCCAATTTGTACCAATTTTGCAAGAGTGGGTTGCTTTGAGTTCACCTCGTTTTAGGTCTTTTTATGTCATTTTAATGCATGCAACAGCTTTCCGTCAGGCGTTTAGGTTATTTCAGACTATCAGATTCTCTGACAACCTTAGAGTGTCCATCATGAAATGCTTAGGCTATAGTTAACATTGCCTTCTATACTTCTTCAATGTCTTAATCTCATTCCACACTATCTGCCCTGTCCAATAGAACAAGATGTTTGGGTAGTGATAATGAACATGACTAGTTTAATGCAAATTGTTTGTGTGCGTCATACAATTAAAGTGAGGCTTTATATATTGTTTCGTTTCATTTCAGAAAGACAGCCAAAGGGGCACATGGCTCCAAAGATATGTTTCAGAAAAAGAAGTTGATTATGATGAGCGTTTGACTGAAACCTCTTCAGTCATATCAAGTGGGTCAGAATGGCTACCTGATGACTTTTCAGATGTTCCTCCATCTGACTCTGCGGAGGATAAACCGCTTTCACTAACACCAGAACTTTCATCCCGATGTAATCTGTCTGAGCTAACAAAGTCACCAAAGCCTTGGTCATCTTGTTCATCTCCAGAAGTTCAGAAGATGTCAATGAAGACAAATGAAAAGGATGAGAAAGTAAATGCAAGATATACACTAAACCTAATCGCTCGTGTCCATTCTGTCAAAAAAGTTGTGGGGAAAAATTGTCTAGACACATCCGTAAAGTCCACAAGAACGAAAAAGATGTCCAAAGGGCAATGAAGCTACCCAAGAAAAAACAACTGAGGGCATTTGCAGAGTTCAAGAAACAAGGTATTCTCGAAAGAAACAGAAAATATGCAAAGGAGGAAGAAAAACCTGTGTATCAAAGAGAATGATGCACTGGCAAGAAAGATGCGCTTACCATTTGTGGTTCTTCTATATTAAAGCTCTCCAGTTGCGGACTTTTATTCCAGGAACTTCTGAAGAATAATATGAATTATGCCTATAAAAGGAATCTTCCTGGTTTTTTAATCTTAGGAGTGACGATTGCAAAATGTAAAGTTTTGGTTCATCAATGTTTTCATTCACACTGTTGTATATACAACTGTAGCTTTTCCTCGGCAGTAAGCCCTTCATGATTCTTGACTTAAGTATAACAGCCATTATGTATGATGCCCTCAGCAATGGATGTGATGACTTCATACCATTCATTATGATGCAGTTATATACATTTGAAGAGTTTATAACAGAATATATAGGTGGAACAAACCTTATTTTGGCTTTGAATGTCAATACTAGTATCCATCTTTTGGTGCATTATTTTCTTAGTTATTTGTTTTATGTTGGGGAAAGTTACACTTGATCATTCATCCCTATGGCAGACTAATACTGGCAGTATGTTATGCACCTTGTGGTGACCATCCACTCCCCAGGGGACATCTACCATCCAAGTTTAGTCACAAATGGAGTCATGGATCAAAAGTTATGACCCAATATAGAAACACGCCATAAAAGCTGAACATTGGGCTCGAAAAGTTCGTTGACCCCTGCTTGTTACCTTTGACCTTGAGGTGACCTTCATATAATGGTAAGATGTGAAACTTTGTATGACCCCTCTTTCCTCGAATTTGATTGCAATTGAAGCCCAGAGCAAAGAGTTATTGAAGTTTTTGTAGCGTTACAGACAGACGACGGACGGACGACCGGACGGACAGACGCCGCAGGCGAACCCTTAGTCTCCCCTCACCTCCGCTGGGCTCGACAACAACCATGACACGTGCAGAGATAAACCCCTTATCAATAATTTTTCTTCGCACGTGAATCAGAGTTTGTTTTATTGTTATATTGTTGTTGTTTTTTTGTGTGTTTTTTGTTACCTGTGGAGAGTAACAACCCCTAGCTGATCAGAGGGTTCTTGGATACTAGAACACTTCAAATTCAATACTACTGCACATCAATATCGTCCATCCAGCGGGATGCAGTTATGAAGGAACACATTCTTATTTATGTCCTCAGAGTGGCCCATGTGTTTGTAGAACAAAACTCGTTCTTCAGGAGGCAATTCTAGTGCTGCATAGATTGTGCTAACTCGATGTCGGTTCCTTGTGGCATTCAGTCGTTCTTTGTTCTCAACAGCAGCATTCTCACATACATTGTTCAGCTTTAATATGCAATCCTGAGAAGTGTTCACTAACCCTTGATACTCGCAAATACGTAAGGATTGGCCAGACTGATTTTTGCTGTAGATCTCAGTTCTGGGTCATATAGGATTCTCATTGCAGGAAAGGTATCCTTGGGAAACAGGACAGAGACTAGGTGGTTGTTGCCTTTGCCCGTTTGATAACATATTTTGAGTTGGTCAAGCAGCTGCTTCTCTATTGGGTCTGTATAATCTCATCTGTCATGTGTTGGTCAACCCAGGCTCCATTTTCTGCAACTTGCCATTCTTCGATTGTCAACCTGCATGGCTCTCCTCCTCGCCTTGCATTAAAGAGTGTTAAAGACATCAAACATGTTTGTTGTATAATTTGAATAGAGTACAATGTAATATGTGCTCCAGTGAAATAACCATCAGACCTTCAGGAGCAGCATCTTTTGAACTTGAGAACCAATTTGAACATGGGTTTCGATAACTGTAAATACGTATCTTGACACAGTCCTCACATTATCTTAAGATGATTCCATCTTATTGATATATTCCATCCAATCAAATGTGTGATTGGAAATTGAAAAACAATCATAATTAAGTGTGCCATGCACTCTTTATTCCTATGTCACTGTGCTTGTATGCGATGTCCATAAAGCAGTGTGTATAAGTCAACCAACAGCAACATGTTTATTTGCCCCATGTATCTCAATAGCATTTCAAACCCCTTCATGGAACATTCAGATACTTTTACACAAGCTGATATTTTTGCGTGCCGATACCAATGCAGCACTGGAGTTGCCTCCCAAACGAGTTTTGTTCTACAAACACATGGGCCACTCTAAGGACATAAATAAGAATGTGTTCCTTCATAACTGCATCCCGCTGGATGGACGATATTGATGTGCAGTAGTATTGAATTTGAAGTGTTCTAGTATCCAAGAACCCTCTGATCAGCTAGGGGTTGTTACTCTCCACAGGTAACAAAAAACACACAAAAAAACAACAACAATATAACAATAAAACAAACTCTGATTCACGTGCGAAGAAAAATTATTTATGAGGGGTTTTTCTCTGCACGTATGATGGTTTTTGTCGAGCCCAGCGGAGGTGAGGGGAGACTAAGGGATCGCCAGCGGCGTCTGTCTGTCCGTCGTCCGTCCGTCGTCCGTCCGTCCGTCGTCCGTCCGTCCGTCGTCTGTCTGTAAGCTACAAAAACTTCAATAACTCTGTACTCTGGGCTTCAATTGCAATCAAACTTCGAGGGGAGAGGGGTCATACAGTTTCACAATTTACCATATATGAAGATCACCTCAAGGTCAAAGCTCACAGGCAGGGGTCAAAGAACTTTAGGGCCCAATGTTAAGTTTTTATGGCGCGTTTCTATTATGGGTCATAACTTTTGATCCATAACTCCATTTGTGACCAAACTTGGATGCTAGATGTCCCTCGGGGAGTGAATGGTCACCACAAGCTCAATTGTCACAAGCATGGGTCAACGAACTTTTAGAGCCCAATGTTAAGTTTTTATGGTGGCATTTCTATTATGGGTCATAACTTTTGATCGTTAGGTCCATTTGTGACTAAACTTGGATGGTAGTTGTCCCTTGGGGAGTGGATGATCACCACAAGGTCAAAGGTAACAGCAGGGTCAACAAACTTTTAGAGCCCAATGTTCAGTTTTTATGGCGCGTTTCCTTTATGAGTCATAACTTTTGATTCTTAACTCCATTTGTGACTTAACTTGGATGGTAGCTGTCCCGTGGGGAGTGGATGGTCACCAAAAGGTCAATGGTCACAAGCATGGGTCAACAAACTTTTAGACCACTTAATCTCTGTCCTGTTTCCCAAGGATATCTTTTCTGCAATGAGAATCCTATGTGACCCGGAAGTGAGATCTACAGCACAAATCAGTCTGGCCAATCCTTACGAATTTTACGAACTTGAGAAAACCACAACAGCTACCTCTAGAACATGATATTGAAAAACTCCATGTCCATACATTGCAGGAAGTTGTGACAAACACCTTTTCTGGGATAGCCATAAATTCGTCAGGCTGCGTGATCTCACAGTGTTAAGGACAAGTCCACCATCATATACATGTGGATTGAGTGAATGCAACAATATTAGTAAACCACAGAGTTTGGGGAAAATCGGACAATCCGTTGAAAAGTTACAAATTTTTTAAGTATCTGCGCAGTCACTACTGGATGAGAAGACTACTACAGTGTGTGATTTCATATACGTACGAAACAAAGAAAATAAAAAGAGAATTTCACAAAACTTCACTTTTTGAATAAAGTGCACATTTCTTTGACTTGTTACTGACATATGTTAAGGGTAATATTATTTTCCCTGCCTTCTGAAAGAGAGAAGTCAAGTGTTCTTTTGTTATGCGAGAAAAGTGAAAATGTTGCATTTTCTCTATTCTTTCTTTATGTCGTTGTACACATGTGACATCACAAGTTATAGTAGCCTTGGCCAGCCTTTAGCAAGGAGGTTCTAGAGAATGGAGTCACAACCGTCTTATTTCCTTTGCTAGATGTTCGAAGCCGCCGCTCAAAACTATTTGAAGCATGTGCCAAACAGGATCTGCCGCGCAGATAGGAAGACAATTGACTCGTGTCTCATTGCATAATCACTAGCCACATTCAAAGGAAGATATTTCTTTGTCATGGTAATCACTTTTCGCTATTCCTTCTTATAAACGGTAGTTGGTACAGACATGAGGATGCGCGAATAGAAATGGAGCAAAAAATGCTGAAATAAAGACGAAAAATACTCCACTGGTCATACCCGGTCACTAATCTGATATATCTATCAATGAATAATTATACTTGAAGATTATTCCATATTAGTTTCATTTGCGGAAACTAAGCGGAAAAGTGATAAAAATCAGCTTTCTGGGATGGTACAGTTTTAAACATTTGTACATGATTCAGCTCTGATTAACACTTTTGCGAAAATTTCTGGACCGAATTGTCTTTTGTTTTACATGCTTAATCATTAATTGAAATTTCATCTCATTTAATAAATAGATAAGCAGTATATGGCCAACATTATGATAACGTTCAAACTTAATCTTCAGAATGCTCACCAAGACGGCGGCAAGGAACATCGATCATCAAAGGCACAAGTGCACCTGTGGAATTCCTTTGTACATCAATAGAATTCTGACAACTGTTTGAATAATTACAGCCAGTTGGAACTCCATGTATAAAACCTCCTTGCCTTTAGTGAGCAGAAACTTCAAAAATTCATAACTTTTGAACGGATTGTCCGATTTTCCTCAAACTCTCACTGATGTGTTCTATTAATATTGCTGCATTCACTCAACCCACATGTCTATGAAGGTGAACTTGTCGATAAACACTCTTTAATGCAAGGCGAGGAGGAGAGCCATGCAGGTTGACAATCGAAGAATGGCAAGTTGCAGAAAATGGAGCCTGGGTTGACCAACACATGTCAGATGAGATTACAGACCCAATAGACAAGTAACAGCTTGACCAACTCAAAATATGTATGTTATCAAACGGGCAAAGGCAACAACCACCTAGTCTCTGTCCTGTTTCCCAAGGATGCCTTTCCTGCAATGAGAATTCTATGTTACCCAGAAGTGAGATCTACAGCAAAAATCAGTCTGGCCAATCCCTATGTAATTGCATGGACCTACTAACGAATGGACTTTCAACGAAACCTACCACTTTGAAGTACGAGATCTGCCGCCACCTGACTATATGTGCATCTCAATGAGTATATAAAGGTGTCTCAAAAATGATGATTGCATAATCATGCATCGTCACTGACAAAAGAATTGTTTCCCTAATTCTGGTATTTTTTGGCTGATGCGCCTTTTCAGACTGAAACGTCTTTGAATAGACACCAGTGATGAGAAGCAGCAAACCTCAGAACATGGCTGATCTCGTTTCATTAGATTGGAAATTACCGATTCGCTCGTTCGCACTCACATATATGACTTTGCCTGATAGTAAGACCGATATACCCTCTTTCCTTGCCATCTGTTTTTACTCTGGAAAAATGTGCGGAAAAGGTGGAAAATGAGATAACAAATCATGATCAATTAGCTAAAAACTTGGCTATCTCTTCAAAAGTACCTGCATTTAGCTAATAAAAATGCCTGAGCGGTGATATACCAATACATACCACAACTGCACATGCATTTTCCTTGACTTAAGTCAGTTGTTATCTTCTACGCATTTATTTTATAGATTTTTTTTCAAAGCTGCGTTGTGTTTTGCCCTGCCTTGTCGGCGGCGGAGTTCATACGATCAAAGCAGGGAAGAATGTTTAAAATGCATCTGTGACACTTTTGACATAGACAGAGGCATGCATTAATTAAGGAAATGATGAATGTCCATGTGCAGTAGGTCCATGGTATTTGCGAGTACCAAGGGTTCGGAAGAACACTTCTCAGGATGGCATAAGCTGAACAATGCCTGTGAGAATGCTGCTGTTGAGAACAAAGAACGACTGAATGCCACAAGGAACCGGCATCGAGTTAGCACTTGTTAATCTATGCAGCACTAGAGTTGCCTCCCGAAGAACAAGTTTTGTTCTACAAACACATGAGCCACTCTAAGGACATAAATAAGATTGTGTTCCTTCATAACTGCATCCAGCTAGATGGATGATTTTGCTGTGTAATTGTATTGAATTTGAAGTGTTCTAGTATCCAAGAACCCTCTGGTTAGGAGTTGTTACTCTCCACAGGTAACACAAAACACACAAAAACACACAAAAACAACATTGTAACAATAAAACAAACTCTGATTTATGTGCAAAGAAAAATTATTGATGAGGGGTTTTTCTCTGCACATGTGATGGTTTTTTGTCGAGCCCAGCGGAGGTGAGGGGAGACTAAGGGATCGCCTGCGGCCTCTGTCGGTCCGGTCGTCTGTCCGTCCGTCGTCTGTCTGTAACGCTACAAAAACTTCAATAACTCTTTACTCTGGGCTTCAATTGCAATCAAACTTCGAGGAAAGAGGGGTCATACATAGTTTCACATTTTACCATATATGAAGGTCACCTCAAGGTCAAAGCTCACGGGCAGGGGTCAAAGAACTTTAGGGCCCAATGTTAAGTTTTTATGGCGCGTTTCTATTATGGGTCATAACTTCTGAGCCATAACTCCATTTGTGACCAAACTTGGAGGGTAGATGTCCCTTGGGGAGTGGATGGTCACCACAAGGTAAATGGTCACAAGCATTGGTCAACGAACTTTTAGAGCCCAATGTTAAGTTTTTATGGCATATGGGTCATAACTTTTGATCCAAAACTCCATTTGTGACTAAACTTGGATGGTAGATGTCCCTTGGGGAGTGGATGGTCACCACAAGGTCAATGGTCACAAGCATGGGTCAACGAACTTTTAGACCACCTAGTCTCTGTCTTGTTTCCCAAGGATACCTTTCCTGCAATGAGAATCCTATGTGACCAGGAAGTGAGATCTACAGCACAAATCAGTCTGGCCAATCCTTACGAATTTTACAAATTGGAGAAAGCCACAACAGCTACCTCTAGAACATGATATTGAAAAACTCCATGTCCATACATTGCAGGAAGTTGTAGCAATGGTCAGTGACAAACACCTTTTCTTGGATAGCCATCAATTCGTCAGGCTGCGTGATCTCACAGTGTCGAGATTAAAGGACAAGTCCACCTTCATATACATGTGGATTGAGTGAATGCAACAATATTAGTAAAACACATCAGTGAAAGTTTGGGGAAAATTGGACAATCCGTTGAAAAGTTATGAATTTTTTAAGTATCTGCGCAGTCAATACTGGATGAGACCTATACTACAGTGTGTGATGTCTTATGCGTACGATATAAAAAAGATAAAAAGAGAATTTCACAAAACTTTTGAATAACACTTTTTGAATAAAGTGTACATTTCTTCGACTTATTACTGACATATGTGACCGTGCACCTCAAAACGAACATAAAGTCGCACACACTGATTTTGCGTGAGGACTGAAAATAAGTGAAATGGGTCACCCTAGCCGAACTTGACTTTTTCATATTTTCTGAAAGAGCGGGTCTTCTTTTACATTATGCTAAAATTTGGTATCATAAAACGGGCAGGAAAGTGTGTTTTTTTGGCAGTTTATCTCGAACATTTTTGGTAGAATAGTGTAATTAGGTGTGTCTTTAGAATCCCTTTTTCATATCCGAAAAACCTTGTCCACACAACTCTAATAACTTTTGAAAGGATAATGCTACTGCTTTGAAAGTTGGCATTACCCTATGGACAGAATGTGTTAATGAGGCATGCTTAATTTCAGTATAATCTGATAATCCCTTCATTGTTGTTACTCTGGTGGTTTACTTCCTATTTTTTTGTCCCATTCATCGCACAGCCAGCACGGTTTGGTAAAGATTAAGCGCTTGAATAGACACTGTACTTCACAGCCTCTTTTCTCAGTTCACACTTTTCCTGAGTTTGTGCTTTCTTTCCAATATTTAGATAGGTTAGGAGAGTCCATTTGATTTGAGTTATACATCATTTTAAAGCTTAAAGTCTGCTCTTTCAGAATATGGTCTTAACTAAAAATTCATGTCTGGCGACTTTTTGTTTGTTTTGAGGTGCAGGGTCACATATGTTAAGGGTAATATTATTTTCCCTGCCTTATGAAAGAGAGTTCAGTCAAGTGTTCTTTTGTTATGTAAGAAAAGTGAAAATATGTTGCATTTTCTTTATTCTTTCTTTATGTCATTGTACACATGTGATATCACAAGCTATAGTAGCCTTCTCATCCAGCCTTTAGTGAGCAGAAACTTCAAAAATTCATAACTTTTGAACGGATTGTCCGATTTTCCTCAAACTCTCACTGATGTTTTCGACTAATATTGCTGCATTCACTCAACCCACATGTCTATGAAGGTGAACTTGTCCCTTAACATGTACGTATAGCCACTATCAAGCTTTTGCCATTATTTCTGTGAAATTCTCCAAGTGGTTTTTATATATTAGTTATACTCGATTATTTCATCCCTGTGACAGACTACATTTGTAATATATTATACAGATGATGACTGCTGGAGAAGGGAACATACCAAAATGTTCCACCGAGAGGTTTGAAATGCTGTTGAAGCATTTATTGCCTCCTCGAAATAGCATTTAAAATCCTGAAGTTTGAACATTTTGTTTGTTCCAAGCAAAAGAAGTCATCAGCTGTCATATTGTATGGGTTGCACATACCTGCACATACCTTCAGCTTGTCTTGAAAAATTTTGTTGGGTCTGAAGAATCGAATGTGGACATTTCAAAGCATTGCAAAGTTGGAAACATATTGAACTTGGAACCATCAATATAGAAATTTCTCCAACATATTTACATGTCCAAGAATGTTCAAACTGCAATGTAAATCTAAAAATATTGTTTTGTCATTTAATGTAGCTTTTTCTTTGCTCTAAGTTTGTGAAAATATTCTCCCAGCAGGCAACAGTACAAAGTGTTCCTCCATCACGTGATCATGTTTATCCAATAGCTGACTGGTATTTCACTAACCAATATACATCATGAATGGCTGTGTTGCACCTGCCAACTATCTCAGTCTGCCTCTTGCTCAACTTCAGATATTGCCCTGCAAATACTTTCAGGTCTTGCTTCTGAAAATACAGTATATAATGTATGAATGGATAGATGAAAGTCCTAAAAAGAAGTACAATGTCCTTACTGTGTCATGTTGTCTTGTTACAATGCCCTTGGCATTTATTCACATTCATATCACATTGTAGAGCCCTTCTATGTTGTATGACATGTATAATTATATATCAAAATTGTAAAATCTGGACCGTTTGACCAGTGAGGTCGCCATTCAGTTATGAACCTTCAACCTTTCAGTAAATTGTTATTATTGTGTTTTTCTCAATGAGCAAATCATTCTACTAGTTTTAACGATGAAAATATGAACATGCATGGGTAGTAGTGATTTGTAATGATCTCCAAAGTTGAAAAAAGTAGCAAGTAATGAAATAAATTTCCCGTCATACAGTAACTATTCTTCTCAATTTTTTTTTATGCCTCGGCCACGAAGTGGTGCCATCCATCCTTCCGTCCGTCCATAATGAATTTTGTGGACAGCATAACTAAAAAACCTTTTGAGGTATCCTAATGAAACTTGGCATGTATGTGTGTTAAGGGGTGAAGTTGTCCCTTTCAACTTTTGGGTGCACATGCTCAAGGTCAGAAGGTCAAGGTCAAATACGTGAAATTTTACTCTTTCCACCATATCTACGCAATGCCTGAAGATATTCTCTTGAAACTTAATGTATACATGTATTAGCCAATTAAGATTCTCTGGTGAAAGTTTGGGGTCATGAGGTGGAAGGTCAAAAGGTCAAGTTAAAATATTAAAACTTCACTTTTTTCTTCGTACCTTGGAAAGTGTTCAAGGTATCTTCATGGAACATAGTGTATGTACATGTACTGACTGGCAGTGATTATCTAGAGAATCTAGGGTTCATGGGTCAAAGGTCAAGGGCAACACTTCAACATTTTACTATTTCCCTCATATTTATGCAATGCCAGCAGGATTTTTTTTTTTTACACTTGGTGTGTGCATGTGTAACCAGATGAAAATGGTAATAATGTACTTTTCAATACAGATATTGCACTTTTTCTCCATACCTTGAAAATTACGCAATGCATAAGCTTATGAATGGGTCAAAGTCAAGTTAAAGTCCTTAAATCCCCAAATACATGCTCTCCTATTCATCCAATTAAACCTAGGTCAAGGAAGGTGAACATTCAACACATTTGTGACAAACTTGTCATTTTGATATTTTGCCAATTTTGTGAAAATGTAATCACACATTGTCCACAATATGTACTATCGACCTATTAGGAGAACCATGCATTATGGCGGAGGCATACCAGTCGCCTTAGCAACATTTCTAGTTTTTTTCACATTTCCATAACTTGAATAATGCCAGATTTTCATTTCTTTATTTTGAATGAATTTAGAATTGTGTGATAAGAAATTATAATTTCATCATTTTGTACCTTTCTATCCTTTGCAAACATGTGCAATTCAGTCACTAGCTGCAATACATGATTTTAGTAAACCTTCATTGAGTTGAATGATAATTCTTCATACAAATAACATTAGGGTGGAATGAAAGTTCCTTGCCAGCAGTGATGATCTTGATGTCAAGTTCTGTAGAATGAACAATCCAGTGAACAAAGACTGCTATCATGTGAACAATATTTCATTTTTGGAATTGAATACAGGTGGTATTCGTGGCTAGCCAGTTTATCATACATTTCAGTGTCATAGATGCGCCTGAAGGGGAAAAGGTAAAACTGTAATTTTGTGACTGAGAAAAATTATTTGACACTACATGTGTCAAATAACACTGAGTCTTTATCATGCTGTGTTTTCTGAGACCCTTTGACATTACTCAGAGGTTGATGATGAAGGTAAATGATTATCAGATGTCTTTTATTCAACTAATTGATAATACAAAATATTTCAATCTATACCTAACTTCCAAATGTTCTTTTCCACTGTGTCCGCTATGTTTTGTTCGATCTTTGGCTGTTTGGTGTTCATATGTTGTCAAATGAACAGCTTTCATAACATCGTTGATTTTGAAGGTAATTGAAGTTAATAATAAAGAGAGTGTGATCAGATATCTTGACAAGTCGCCAAAGCAAATGGCGCTATATATCTTCCGTTGTATGGTCAAAGATTTGTATCTGATTTGACGGGGGAGATTACGTTTCTTCTCAGCTAGCCAAGAAAATCAGAACTGTGCATTTCAGTAATTACATGTTTGTAGAGGTAGGGATATCATTAAACCTGAATCTTGTCCACATTGGCTGGATAGTGCTGACCACATATTTTACTTTGTTAAGATATTGAGGGGCCGGCTGTCTCCCTCCCCGCATATGCTGATGTGGAAAATCATTACGAAAAGAGATTTGCGTTACCATTGCCGTTGAAGTTTTACAATTATATCATTTTCAAGGTTGTTAACTGTTGAAAAGATCATTTCAAATAAGAACTTGCATTATTCACAAAATCTTGTCATTCCTGTTTTGTCATTCTCTTTTGTCATCCCACATGGCATGTTGGTTCACACACACACACACACACTTGCAAAACAGTTCAGCTTTATCAACAGACAAAGTGCATTTCTTGCAGAAGAAAAAGACACTAAGAATAAGATCATCTAAACGCAGTCATTTCCGAATATAATTGCATGTCCGCAATTCAAGAGTGCCATGCACCAGGAATCCAAAAAGATTGAGTTTGCTGCCCTCGCTGAGCAGTGTACAAATGCATATGAATTCGGCTGGTATTGTTTCACAGCTCAATAAACGGTAATATCCAAAATGGTGGTCTGCTATTGTTTGCCACCTTTTGAAAATGACATCGTTTCATTAAAAAAAAAAAAAGAAAGAAAAGCGGAGAATCATGAGTAAAGCATAGGTGAATTAGATGAGGCTGCAGGTTTCCAATTGTGTGTGTGTGTGTGTGTGTGTGTGTGAGAGAGAGAGAGAGAGAGAGAAAGTGAGTTTGCCGGGGCGGATCCAGGAATTCTGTAAAGGGGCGGGGGCGCAACTAATGTTTCTTGTGCCACTTCCGGGTTTCATTTTATTTTTGTTTTCTTTCTGTTTCTTTTGTTTTTACCGAAAAGTAATGGGGGGGGGGGGGAGATGGCGTGCGCTGGTTTCGCCCCTCTCTGGATCCGTCACTGCAAACCTCTTATGATATATACAAAGTATGTGTAATTCTTAGAGGAATTCACAGATCATTATTTTTTATGAAAATTTGCCTTGAAATGGATGAGATATGCAAAAAGAAAAAAAAAAAACCGATCCTAATAAAATGCGAAAGGCCACAACTTTTGTTATGATTTCTGTGTTTTACCTTGCTTTTGGATATCTCAGTCCTTTCAAAACCGAATTTCATCAACATTTTCAATTCCCCGTAGTTATCCTCTTTAGCATGTGATAGAGATGTTTCTAAATATCTCGCCAAACATGGAAAGATGAATCCTCACCATCCTCAAGGGGACACAAAATTATTTCCTTATTTTTCCTGTTATTTTTCCTTGTAAAGGGTCAAGCTGATATAAAAACTCTAAAGTTTAAAAACCCATATTTTCTCCTAGAATAAGATTACTTGTTATCCAGGTATGAAGTAATTACAAACATGTCAGAGAGACAAGCTAAAAGTGGATCATTAAGGAGACAATGTCTCCCTAAGATGTGAACTATTTCCACGTGTCTCCGTAAGATATGAATTCTTTTACGTGTCTCCTTAATGGTGTGAATCCTTTCACGTGTCTCCTTATGATGTGAATCTGTTATGTGTCTCCTTAAGGTGTGAATCCTTTCACGTGTCTCCTTATGATGTGAATCCTTTCACGTGTCTCCTTAAGGTGTGAATCCTTTCACGTGTCTCCTTATGATGTGAATCCTTTCACGTGTCTCCTTAAGGTGTGAAGTTTTTTCTCGTGTCTCCCTAAGATGTAAATATCTTCACGTGTCTCCTTAAGGTGTGAATTCTTTTACGTGTCTCCCTAAGATGTAAATCTCTTCACGTGTCTCCTTAAGGTGTGAATTCTTTTACGTGTCTCCCTAAGATGTAAATCTCTTCACGTGTCTCCTTAAGGTGTGAATTCTTTTACGTGTCTCCCTAAGATGTAAATCTCTTCACGTGTCTCCTTAAGGTGTGAATTCTTTTACGTGTCTCCCTAAGATGTAAATCTCTTCACGTGTCTCCTTAAGGTGTGAATTCTTTTACGTGTCTCCCTAAGATATGGCTTCTTTCCCGTGTCTCCTTAAGGTATCAATCGGAGTTAAAATACGTTAAGGAGACAGAAATAACACTAGGAAATCCTATATTTTGAACCAATTCGCTAAAATCCGAAAAGGGCTTTGATAACAAAATTTGTATATTTTTTCAGTATTTTGCATGAATAAAGTATTAATTCGATGAAAAATATAAATGTTACTAAAGGAATACCAAATTGTCTCCATTGTAGCACAATTTATACACTGTCTCCGAAAGGTGCCATCTAGGAGTATATATATATATATATATATATATATATATATATATATATATATATATATTATAGATAACAATAGATATATAAGGTGAAGTGGGTCTTTTTCAGAGGCGTGTATTACAATGTTTTAGGCGTTGGGAGGTGTACATGCTGCGTGTGGTGTCAGTGGAGTGAGTATCAGTGGAGTGACTGCCACTAACGCCTAAAACAAGCCCATGAAAAAGACCTGTAAGTAGGTTGAAAGCTCGGGAGAATTAATGGCAAAGTTAACATACTGCAACGTCTGCCAGCAGTAATTCATATATATATATATATATATATATATATATATATATATATATATATATACATATATATATATAAACATATATATATATATATATATATATATATATATATATATATATATATATATATATACATAATATATCATACATATACATATATACCAAAATCAAAACTGAAAGAAAGTTCATGCTGTGTACACCAACAGTTTATTTCGGCACACAAATTTTTGAGCTATTCGCTCAAGTGTTCTCAAGTGTTGATATCTTATATTTCATGAAAAAAAAAAGTTATAAAGTTTTATGCTATGTATAACTCGGGCTTTTTAACAATATGGCAACACCATAAAGAATCATTTCTTTCATAAAAGAGAGAGAGAGAGAGAATGAAATTAAAGCATACTTAACCGTATGTATAGTCAGTGAAATAAATGAGGTTATTTTTTATGCACGTTTAAAAGTTGGATAAACACAGTTTGTTGACAGCGTATATTGTTATCAGGTGTTTGCAAAAGTTATACAGTGTCACAAATTTGTGTTAAACGAGGGCACTACCGATTACACCCAAGTCAACGCCAGTAATCTTTCTTAGACAACGAGAGAGAACGAAAAATAAAACCTACTATTAAGCTGTTTTACATAGGAGGTTAAGTGAATGAGGTCATTGATTAAATGTGTTTAAAAGTTGAATAAACACAGTTCATTTTCATACGTTATCTCAAAATTCTCTCTTTACACGCACGTGTTAATTGGCAGTATACAAAATACGCCTATCGGGCAGTGGGTGTTTACGATAGTGATGTAGTGCCACAAAATTGTGATGAGTATAGATATACTCCGAAGTCAACGCTATATAGTAATCATACACTGCAAAAAGTCCGGTGTTAAATAGTGAACACCAAGCTGGTGTTAAATTTTCGGTGCCCATTTATGGTGTTAAATTAACACCTCCGGGTGTCATTTCCAAATTTCAAACTGTTTTTTGAAGAGTTTCTTAGTAACTGCACTTCTTGTTGATTTTTAATTTAAACAAGACGATCAAGAATTTTACATTAAAATACTAGATTTTTGAAAAAATGTGAAAATAAATTTACACCAAAGTAACACCAGCTGGTGTGGTCTCTTATTGAAGCTGGACGGGTGTTAAACCATTGATATTAACACCAACAAATATCAAATCAACACTATGTGGTGTCATTTTTGAATTAATATCAGTACAGTGTCAAAATAACACCAGGTACAGTGTCAAAATAACACCAGGTACGGTGTCAAATTAACATCACGAAGTGTCAGGTAAACACTTTTCAACACCATCACAGTGCATTTTCAACACCTGTGGGTGTGGTCCTTTATTGAAGTTTGATCGGTGTTAGATTTAACACCCTTGGTGTTAAATCTAGCACCGATGTTTTACAGTGTACCCTTTTATACGCAGCTGAAACAACAGCTGAGACAGAAACTTGTATATTTTCGACGAAAGGTCTTTCCAATTTCGCATATTTAGTCGAAAGCCAGTGTATCGTCACGTAACCCTGCTGGAAAGAACATAACTTATCCACTTTTTTTGAAATTAAAATGTCAGTGTAGTGTATACTAGGACAATAATAAAAACTGATCATTGTCCTAGTATACACTACACTGACGAAGGCCTGAGGCAGGCTGAAAATTTTATAAATAAAAAACCTTCTTGTTGGATCCATGGCGTATTTGAGACTCGTTTTTCTTATAATTACAACATTCGAAGTCCAACACGTGGAAAGTGTATATATATATATATATATATATATAAGTATAGTGCCATGTATATATATATATATATATATATATATATATATATATATATATACTGTTTCGAAATGAAAGGCTATTACAACATAGGAGGCATGATCAAACATTCATTTGAAAACAATGTTACATTTTGCAGAATGTGCTGTTTGAATAGCACATATATATTTTTATTTGTGGCCGTAATAAAAGGGAGGTACCCACCTTTCAGATCATTTTGTTTTGGATATGTCAGCCACTTCAAAACTAATTTTCATCAAATTAACTTTGAATTCCTCGTCGAATTGTATGGTCATTGATATCTAATAAGCAGTTTCTCGTCTCGCCAAGAAAAAAAGAAAGAAACACAAGCCCCGTCTCAACCGAAACTATACCATCCCTTTGAGCAATGAAATCACCTGTTCAAACGACCCTGCCAACTTCTAAATGACTGGTACAAGGGGTTGCATGCGATCGTCACTCATCATCAACAGCATTTGCGACACTAAACACTTGTTTTATCTGTTTGTTTTCCATTTCCATCATAAAACATACAAAGTGAATATGGTGAAGATTGTGTCAGAGACAGCATGACAGGTTATCATAAATACGCAAATTACCCATATCAGAGCCATCAACAATATTAAATGGGTCTGCTCTTTCAAGTGGGAATCAAACTATAATTAGAAATTCAATGCTGAAAATAATTCACTACAGCTACATGCTATCACGTAATAAAGTACAAATGCTTTACATTAAGCCACATCAAATAAGACATATCAATACCATGCGAGAGAACAGTTTTAGAATAGTCAAAATTCCCTTTACAGTTCAAAAAGATACCAACTTTAACGTATACATCCATCTCACGCAGCCCTATCTGGGCTGATATTGGAGTTTTAAGTATAAACGTAGCTTTGCGAACTGTCGTTAGACTGTCTTTTTCTTTTAACACATTGCACGCTCGTGTAAACACTTGCAGCAAATGTTATTAGCGATGTCCTTGAAACAATACATGTTTGATACTAAGCATTTATATTCAAAGTAAACCAAGTAATCTTATAAAATTGCGGTTAATTACTTGAATATCAAAAGTTTAAAAGAAAATCAGTTACAAAATTTGCAGTAGATGCCTCAAATGGCAGTTTTGAGAGATTAAGTTCCTGCTTCTTTCTTTTGCAAATGTCTTATTGTGTGCAGATTCAATGTATTCAACACGTTTCATGCAATATCCTCAATATTAGATACTAGTAATTTTATGCATTAAACTTCAGAGTTACCATGATTGATAATGAGAAGGAGATCAGCAGGAATACTCCACAAGACCATTATTATGACTTTAAGATAAGGTCAATGATCACGCTCCCGGCAGTGTCATGCAGATATGAAAGTGAGCGGTGAAGACTTCTTTTTTTTTTTCTTAAATGCGGCAACCGGGTTTGTCGACATTCGCTATCAAGTGCCTTAATGTGTGATTGAAGTCGCCTTGAAAAACAAGGCTAAATCACGCCTTAGAGCACGGTTCGTCAGTAGGGCCTACACAAGACACATTTAGCATATGGTTTTAAAAACTCCGGTTTCTAATCTACTACTCTGCACACACTTCATATTTACAAGTAGAATATCACTTTTTTGGTATAAACTACGAATCATTGTACTGAATAAAAACGTAAGTTCACAACTGATATAATATGAACACATGACATAATGATACGAAAAAAAAAGAGGTTTTGAACAGTTATCAGCAGAACTGTATCGCTCTGACTTTTGACGGACGTCAACTTAAACACACATTACACTGGTACACTTACCAGTGATATACACAATTTGCTCTCAACATGTGCTCAAACTGAGCGTGTATAAGCCGTAATAAGACATTTCCAGGCAATTTTGACCCCGCCTAAAAGGGACAATGGAAACGTTAGAATTAAAGTGCAGTCATACCATGATATCAATACACTGATTATGAAGTAATACAAATTATCATCTCGTATCTGAGTTTCTTCTACTATGATACTATCGTTCCTACAACACTATGTATGTACATGCGAAAGTACAAACAGTCTTATCATGTAGCTCCTATAGGGATAGACATGCACATTTATACATATAAACAACATTACACTGCAGCAAAGACTACAGGCGATTTTTTTTTTTTTACACAGCTTTACAAGAATGCATATAATTTGTGACATTTCATGATTTGAATTTAACTCCTACAAATATTAGGCGTATATACTGTAGTCATTTGCAAATGTCATCTTTGATTGTTGCAAAGTGTTTTTGCGGGAGTCATTCCGTTTTTTGTTCAGATACACTTGTATATGTCATGATCTACACTTATACACTTTAACAAAATTCTTCATTACTGTTTTTTCACAATCTCTTGCACATAATATCAATTACCTGAAAATATGCGACTCATAAATTTAGTGAAAAGGAAAATATATTAATCGGTACAGTGTTGTGCATGCATTTTATTATCCATTCACAATGAGGCAACTACTAGTATAATGTACTTGTCTGACAATGATACATTCTTTGAATTAGCAACAAAAGAATACAAAACATGACGTACTTCTACGTATCTGTACTTTTTGCTAATCCCGTAAGTTAAGATCTATTAATATGATCAAACTTCAGAATCTTGATGTTCAAGTAAACATTCCCTCAGTGTGAGATGGAAATATAGTAGCGTGATACTGTCGACGAACATGTAAACTATAATAATAGCTCATTTCTTTGTTTTGCAGATTTCAGGTGCCGTTGCATTAACAAGTTACGTTGGACTGCAGGAGTGCTGCAGTATATACAACAACCATGTGCACCAACACAACCTGCAAACTAAGAAACAACACTTACAATAACTAACTAGTGACAGGATCGATGATCGAACTTAAACATGTCGTTACAGCACGCATGTGTATATATCGAAACATGTGAATCGAAAAAGCCGATCACAGGCATCTTATCTGTCTTGCTTTGTCTCAATATCTTGATATTGGCATGCGTCAGCTTAGCCTTAGTGTGAATTTGAAAAGTCACACACACACACACACACACATGCAAATACACTCGTATATCACAATGTTATTACAAAGTACATTGTCAAAGACACAATAAGAATGTAGGCCCTAAGTAATCACATATGAATAAGAAATTGGCATCTACCATGTCAAAATTTCAATCAGAAACATGAAAATCATGCATCCCTCTTTCAATTCGCTGTAGTACATAGCCACACAAAATAAAAATGGTTAAAAACAAAACGTGCAATTCATTAAACAAATACGAAATAACATCAAAAGGTTCATGCTCATACAGTTTCTTCTCACCTGCTCTGTCTGAAGATATACATGTCTATTCGCTTCAGACCTTTTTCAAAAATATATCATGTATTACGTTAGAAATATGCATCATTTCAGCATTATTGTAAATTACTGCAAAAGTTTAAAGAAATAAAAATAAAGGAGAGTTCTGTACGCTCTCAGTCATACAATTTGATCAATTCGAAATGACATTGTACCTGGGCAAGTGAATAATCATAGCTTTGTCTTTGTAAGCATATAAGTCTACATGGCGGTATACAAACCAGCAAACTCATGTTGGTGCAATATAACATAATCGAATCGCCCTGTATAAGTGTATTAAATTATCGTCGCTATATGCCCACATCAATGTCCATAAGTGCGTGTTTTCTATTGTGATTCATTTGTACTGACATTTCCACATTCTTCTTTGAGTGGGCAAAAGGATAAGTGCCTCGCAGAATATTTTGGTATCAAAACTATGGCATGTGCATGGAAATCTCAATTCATATCACAACCCCTGGATTTGCGTACATGCCATACTACATCATACCTATATATGTCATTCAACACTCAGCTGTCCTTTTCCACCTCATGACTTATTCTGCTACGAACAATTCCACATGGGGTTAATATCTACATAGTATTCTGCGTAAGGTATTGTAAAAGCTGAAAGAAATAAACGAGAGTTCTATGCTCTCAGTCATACAATTCGATCAATTCAAAATTATATTGTACCTGGGCAAGTGAATGATATAGCTTTATCTTTCATGTCTTTGTATGAATTTAAGTGTACATGGCGGAATAAAAATCAGCAAAATCCTGTTGGCGCATTATACAACATATTCAAATCGACCTGTCATGCGTATATCACATTATCTTCGCTGTTTTCACATCAGTGCCCATTGGCAATTAATGACACTGTACAGAAACATTACCAGTATTAAACAGGGGGAAAAGAATTGAAGGCTACAGATCAGATTGAGACAGAAATATGGATTTGCTCTTCGAACATCGGATCAATATAAACAGAATTTGTATCCTAAATATACGGTACAATGCCGTGTGCATTACGCTGTCCTGTCGCCGTTTTAATGACAATGTTCCAAAAGATTGAGAGGGTTAGAAGTGTCAATAAAGATTCAAGTGACCCTCCGTCTTTTACTCTCTTGACCATGGAGCCATTCCTGACGTCGCTTTATTCCACGTCCTCGACCATGAGCTACACGTTCACCATGGCTCGGGACATTCCTTCGGAAAGGAGGAAAATCCTCTCTCCCGCGATCTCTCACCCTGAACCCTCCAAGCCTATGATCCTCGTCGATATTTCTGCTGGTATCAATTGGCTCCCGTTGCCTCATATGGTGCATTAGCTCTCTGTCACACTTTTGCACGCTGCCTCTAAGAACATGTCTCCACACAGCCAAGTGACTTGAAACCACTTCTGACTGGTTGAACGGAGGCAGTTCTGGCCGGCTGAAGCCGCAGTTAAACAGATCTCCGTCCCTGAATCCTCTAATCCTATGATCCTTATTAATATTTCTGCTAATCTCCCTTGGATCCCGTTGTCTCGGATGGTGCATTTGCTCTCTGTGATACTTCGGGCAGACAAATGACTCTTGTGAGCTGCCTCTAAGGGCATGTTCTTGCGGACACTGTCTCCACATCACATCCAGGTGACTTGAAGCCACTTCTGGCGGGTTGAACCGAGGCAGCTCTTCTGGGCGGGTGAAGCTGTAGTTCCACGGAGCTCCATCCCTGACACGTCTAACCGTATGGTCATCGTTATTTCTGCTGGTCTCAGGTGTCTCCCGTTGCGTAAGATAGTGCATTTGGTCTCTGCTGTCACACTCCGGGCAGATAAGTAGGGGCTGTTGCCCGCTGCTCCTTAGGATATGCCCTTGCGGACACTGTCTCCACACATCTAGGTGACTTGAAACCAGTTCTGGCAGGTCAAACAGAGGCAGGTCTCGTGGGCGGGTAAAGCCGTAGCGGCTGTAGAAACTGCCCAAGGACCGCTGAGCCGAGCGGAGTTGGTTTTCGGTGAGTTGCTGATCAAGAATTAAAACTGATTTAACTTCATCCAGCTGAGAGACGCCCTTGGGTTCTCTGGCACAGATCGCTAATAGTTCTATGAGCATGGTCTGTCGCCTCAGCTCCCTCTGCACGTCGAGGATCTGCAGTTCCGTCACTAGATTGATGAAATTTCTTACCACAGCGTCTTTGCTGTCATTTATACTAGTATGAAGTGTGTCCATAACGCCGTCAACAAACCCCTTGTAGCTAGCTTCACTTTCCGTCTTCAGGTACTGGAATTTATCCATGAATGATTCCGTCAGCGTTAAATAATTCAATAGATGCGTCCGGATACATAAAGCTCTTGTGTAGTCCACGCTGACTCTCTTAGTGTTACTTCTTAACTTCTTAGTGTCTTCGGAACCAGCTTTGGTGAAAATGTCTTGTAATATTTGATGTGCTTTTTGCATCACATTCGATATGTCCGCTTGCAATATCTTGAAAACGCTTCGCAAGATTTGACGGAATGCCAAGAGTACAGAGCCATAGCGACGAGTGATCCGTATAAATTCGCCACATCTTGGACATGCTGGCAGCTATAGGATGTTAAAACAAGTCAAGAGGAATGAATACGCAATTTAGTGCGCTCATGTGTGTTATTTTGTGTGTGTTTTTTCTTCATTTATTTATCACACGAATGTCATTGCTTCTGTTAGACACAGTGGCAGGGGATAGAGCGATTCCGTACTTTACCCCTATTGGTCTGGGTGCCAATCAATGTTGAGCCTTGTTTTACCGTCGGCCGAATTTGTTGTTGTTTTCTTTTTAATGGTTACACCTTACTTCGAGGGTGTTTAATCTCAATCTTGGGGATTAAATTCTTGAATCCTAGAGGGTTTTGAGATATTAAAAACGGCCGCTAAAATGGCTGACAAAATCTGAAATTCTTATGTTTCCTGATGGTGAAAAATTGACGAAATCTTGCTTGGTTTTGCTTAAAGAGTACCGTACACGTAATCAGTAAATGTAAAAAGAAATTTACATATGTGAATGTTATGATACATCCACCCAGTAGTCTCATCTATCTTTATCACTTTTAAAAAAAATGCATAATTAGTTAGGAATGTAATTTCATATGCCACAAGCTAATGATGTAGAATTTGATAAACTCACTCCATGTCGGCTTGCAAGAATTATAGAATTGAAATAATCTTACCACAATCATGTAAAGCCCGCTTAGTGGAGGGAATAGCTCTTTTCTTTGGTAGGTAAGGTAGTTGTCTAGCTCTGTCACCTCGAACACGTGTCCACAGTCTTCAAGTTGTATGTACCTTCAGTAGAAAGGGCGCAAAATGGTGTACATTTATTCGATTTGATTCAAACTTTATTTTCAGAAATATGTGAAATTTGACATTCGTGTCGTTTAAAATAATTATGCAAAGCCAGCCAGGGATAACAACATGTTACATATAAGGCGACTACGAAAGTGGTATACAGGGAACTGCGTGACATCTCCAGAAATTGTAAAATATCAATCTTAATCACTATTTTCGTGCAATACTCCGGTTAAAAAAGGAAATAAAGTCCTTAATATGACATCAGTAATATCATAATACGGGTGAGGTATTAAGTAAAAAACGATGTGAGATCAATTTAAGCTATTTTGTTTCAAAATCACGAGGCACGCTGATTTAGTTGACCGAAATTGTATCAGCTATAATAAAGTATACAATGGCCGTAAACGCGGGGAAGGGGGATATTTTTTTTTAATTTTCATCCCCCTTTTCTTTGAACTCTAATTATCCAATTTTCAAATAATTTGCAAAGTTGACTTCCATCATACATGTATGTACGAAAAGCAAACAGAAACATTGGGAAACATGATATTATATATGAATCATCATAAGCAGAAAAATAGGAGGCAGAGATATCCTTCCATAAGAAAGATAAAAAGCAAAAAAAAAAAAAATGAATAACAACATGCATGCACGTGCAGTGACACAAACATTGCATCACCATAAAAACCCTTTATTTACCGTGATATCTATTTGAAAAAGAATCGAAAACAGGCACGGGGGAACACATCCTTGAATATTTATTAGCACAGATAAAAAGACGAAAGATCGTTCATTTAGAAAAAAAAAGAAGCAAAACTAAAATAGAATATTAATTACACAAACAATTAATTACAACTTGACGCACACACAATAGACCTAGATCACTCAAATTTCTTATCTTCATTTCCTCGAAAAAAGAACCAAGATAGGCAAACAAAATACAAACACGTGAAAACATATTCTTAAATAGAAGTCAGCTTGCATTCGCGCTGGCCGAGTAGAGATAAAATATTAAAAATATAGCGCTCACAATGTGCACGAAGTGTATCAAGTAATGGAGGACACATTAACGAACGGCTGGTAGGGAATTTTAGTTCTCTATATTTTCACCAAAATCAATCGTAACTTCATGTATTCTAAGTTCTAAATGATTTGATCGAAGTGAATTTGAACTTCCATGGTGAAACCTTGGTTAAAAAAAAAGATCTTGAAAATTTGTGTTGACAATTTTAGGTCAGTTCGTGAGACGATGTCAATAACTGGTGCCGGGCTTGCCACTAGCACTTAGTGCCCAGTAGCGGTCCAATCCAGCGGCAGTATTGATGAGTCACAATATCACTATTCCACATTATCTTTCCTGTTATGAAAAATAGATTAAACAGTTTAAAAATGTATTTAAGTAAACGTTTATTTTCCAAGGAAAATGTTACAAAATGTCAAAATAGTTTAGAAAATGTTGATTGGTCTTCTGTTTCTCAAATTGAAGATCCAAATTTATCCTCTAACAATTTGATACAAATAATGAATTTTAATTCGATATCAATATTCCAATGCTTAAAATGAAGAAAATGATAGAAAAATCAGATTGTTAGATTGATTAAAAGAAAAAAAAATTCTTTTTATAGTAATACGCAAAATCCTACTGAACAAACTAGATTTAAATACGTTCATTGTAAGAACATTCTTACAAAATTTCTTTGAATACAAAAAAGAGGAAATACATGTATTACTCAAATCAACTTGATTTATTCAAATGTAACATGAAAAAGAAATGGAAAGTTGTTTAAGATGCAATGAATATATCTGAAAATATTTCTAAGATTTCACAAATAGATTTGGGAAATGCTATCAGTGAGAAGTCAATTTATGTAGCTGAAGCTTTTATGAGTACTTTTCTTTAATTGGTAAAAAGAATTTAGCGCGGAATGTTCAACCGACGCGAAAACATTCAACATTTTCAATGACTTCTTGGGTGCGCCTAACACCAATTCAATATATACATATATATATATATATATATATATATATATATATATATGTATCAACCCATAGAGAAGATGTTTCTAAAATTGTATGTAATCTTCAGGATAAGAAAAGTTCTGGTTTGGTGGCATTGACAACTGTTTACTGAAAAGCATTACTGCTTATGTTGTCGATCCTTTTGTTCAAATTGTTCATTTATCTATGCTGGTGTTGCATATATGAGAGCATCTTGGTTGTGCCAAGGAAATCATACACAAATCATATACTGGTTCACAATTTGGTTTTCGTGAAAACCGTACCACATCACATGCTCTACTTTCGTTTGTAGAAAAAGCAACACAAGCACTAAATACGTTTTGTCGTATGGTAGTTATCTTCCTGCACTTCTCCAAGGCCTTCGACATCATCAACTATGAAATGCTACACAGCAAATTTTATGGAATTCGTGGGAAGCATTGAAGTTGTTCTCGAGCTACCTATCTAACAGAAAAACTATTTGTCATTTTTATAACATAAACTCTCAAATGTTAGATATATATAGACTGCGATGTTGCACACCGCAGTATGCTTGGTCCACTACTCTTTATAATTTGTATGAATGATTTTTCACAAATCTTCGAAGATATTATCGTTCATTCTGTTTGCAGTTGATACTAATCTGTTTTCCGCTCACCCTGATTCTCATATTCTCCTCCGTATTCTGAACTCGGAATTAATAGAAGTTTAACATTGGATCAAGGCCAAAAACTTTCTCTCAATATCCCCAAATCTAAATTAATGATTTTAAGTAATTCAATAGAAATAATGCCGGGTGATGTATTTCTAATTAATGTTTCTCTTGAGCAAGTCAAGTTGTATAAAATATCTTGTTTTTTTTTTATAACAATCTTGCATAGAAAGACCATGTAAATGTTATAGGTGTAATTTATAGACTTGAATATTGTTAAACATCTTCCTCATTGATTATGCTTCACTCTAGTTTTATTTCACTGTATTTGAATCATGAAATTTTAGTTAGGGAAACAAGCATCAATTTCTTTTAGACAAAATTTCATTACTTAGAAAAAAAGCAGTTGAGATCACACCTGTACTTTCAACTTAAATCCGCGTGCTCCTCCTGAAAATTTGTTTTGTGATAAAAATTTACTAAAGATAAATGATTTAATTTTTTTTTCCGCTGGAATAATTTATGTTTACCACAAATATTTGATCAAAATTTTTCGTCGAAACGATACGGTTCACAATATCCTACTCGACGTTCCAGTAAATAATGATAGCGATGTTAACAATGAAAAAAAAAACATGCATAAAACTATACATTGTTATATATATATATATATGTATATATATATATATATATATATATATATAACTATACATTGTTATATATATATATATATATATGGGCATTTCCACGGTAACTCACGTTACATTTTGAACTCAAAATTAGGTCGTTGAGATCAATATCCTTAAAACCTAATTAGTGATATGAGTTACTATATGTGAATGAGTATCATGCACCTCCATCTACCTCACAGCAACATTACATCCACAGACTCTTATGAGAACTATGAGAAAAAACACTACAAATGTCGGTAACTCACATTACATAATTTGGTCATGCAAAAATTTGGCATGTCTTATATTCAAAAGTTTCCTCAAAGAGAGGCTTTAAAGTCTATTGTGTCAAAGTCATGGACTAACAACATACATCACCGAGTATGGTAAAAATTCAAATTGTATTACATTCTCCAGGTATCGTCATGTGAAGCGGTAACTCACGTTACGGTAACTCACGTTACAGTTTGTCCACATGATCACAAGACGATTTTTTGTCTTAATAATCCAAAGAAAACTTACCAAGACAACTTTTTTTCACAAACAAACTCCATGAATAAAGAATCTAAATTGATTTGAACATTGATCTGACATTAATTAATCCCATTTTATCCATGAGATTACCGAAAGGCAGGAAACTTTACATTTATAATACCAACTTGAAGATAAATTTCATTTTAAATTGAGTTGTTTTCCAAGCTTTCATTTGTACTGAGACAAAAATTGTATTCAACAAAATGATATGAAACAGAGTCTATTTCATTAAATTACACTCTTTTCCAGTTAACAAATGCATCAGAAATTGAGGATTTAATTGAGAATTTGATTTGATTGTTTTTTTTTATTTTACTAGATTTAAATGGATTCCAGGCTATCTAGATAAAACAAGTCATCCATAAACTATTCCATTTAATACACTGAGTCACGAGACTAGAGACCAGTACATGTAGTCTGTGGAGAGTTTAAAGGTTCAGAAATGAATATTTCAATAAATCTTTTAACTTTTAAACAATGCAATTTATATTCCAATTATTTGATAATTGTTTGAATTACTCAATAATCAATTGTTTGTATGTTTGATTTGTTTACAAATTCTTATACTAAACTGGTACAGAAATTAGAATTGAATTACAGAAACTGCAGATAAATTTTAGTTATCTGCTACCAGTATTGATTAGTTTAATAAAACATGTTCATAAATGTTTATGCCTTAAAAAAAACAATGGCTTTGGTCTATGAAATGTCAAGTAGCCATTATTTAAATTGTACATACATGTAAAAAGTATACCAGTATTTTCTAGAGTAATCAAGCAGACTGAAGCATTAAATCCCAATGAAAAACATGAATAGTAAATATTTTGTGATCAGGAGGCTAACTATTAGTATCACAAAATGTTTCTCTTAAAGAAAATGTCTGATAATGAGGTTCATATTCAACAAGTTTTTGGTAATAGATGAGCATGTAAAGTAAATTACAGTATTATTAACATGGAAAAGTTTCATTGTAGGAATTTGCAACAATATAGCTAAAACCTCAGAGTAGAATAGTATAAAATATATAAGAGTGTCAAATTCACAATGTTCAGTTCTCAAAAATCTAAGAAAAAACAGCAGGAAGCGAGCTCCAATCTTAAAATTTTGTTCATACATGTAAATATTTCAGCCTCATAAACAATGGCTTTGGTCTATACAGGTAGGTATAAACTATGAAATGTCAAATAGTAATCCCTTGAATTACAAAAACAAGAACTTTTCAAGAGTAATCATGCAGTGATTATCCCAATCAGGAGGCTATTAATAGTTATCACAAAATTTTGATAATTTGCTAGAACAAGGTCCACGCAGCTTTAGAAGAAATGTCTTTTTACAACTTTCGTTACAGATCAGTATAAATGCACTGTAATATTAAATAGTAAATATGGAACAGTTTCTTTCAGAAGTTAACATGTGATGAACATGTGTAATTAATACATTGTACATGTAGACCAGTTGGTTTGGTGATAGAGAGAGACCAAGAGAATAACAATCTACTGGAAATAGAATCTTAATACAAGAGTTCAGTAATCATGTACTCATTGGTTACTTACAATCACAACCTTCATATCATTTCTTGGTATTAAAGAAAAATCATGTCGGTAACTCACGTTACATTGTGGTTACTCACGTTACATGGTAACTCACGTTACAATTTTAAGACCTCTGTTATGAGAATTTGAAGCAAAGTCTATAAGTCCCATCATATTTCTTGGATGTGTGCTGCATAGTTATTTGATAATCCAAAATACCATGTCTCAGTTGGGCATAGTAAAATTACTAGGTTAAAAAGTTCATGTTTCGGTAACTCACTATACAGCAGCTTCTCGAGCTATGTAAGAGCACGCTGGTGTCCGAAGTACATATCTTATATCGAGGTCTCCACTTTATTTACTGCTAGATTAATATATTTTTGATTTGTAAAACCAAACAAAGTTTGATTTGAGCCTCAAATATAAAAAATAATCACAAAGAGCAATAAAATGCATTTTTAGGGATTTTTAGGTCAAAAAATGCTTTCTGGTTTCAAAAGGTATAAAAATGCACAAAAGGGAACTTTTCTTAAAGGTAAAGTTGGTTTCACACACTTCAAACTATGGCTAACAAAGTAAGATTATCAGTTGTCCTGAAATATGCGGGTAAAATTTTGGTTGTCATGTCGCACAACTCATGGAAATGCCCATATATATATATGAAGAGTTTGTTTGCAAAAACCGATAAGTCCATATTTGCCAAATGGAGATATTTGCGATTAAAGGTCAAGAAAAATAAAGAGAATAATAAGAAATTTTTTGCTTCTTTTGACCATAACTTCAAAAATATACCTTTATATGTAGTGCCCAATATATCATTTAAAAGGTATTATTTTGTACTTTATGACAGAGATCGTACTTCAAAATCTTCAAAAATGGACTTATCGGTTTTTGCAAACAAACCCTTCATATATATATATATATATGTATTTGTGTTTGTGTGTGTGTATAGTGCGTATCCAAAAAAAGCACTCCAATATTGGAGGGCTACCATTTCATTATTGTCATCTATGGAAAACACAATGTTAATTGAGAGGAGAAAAGAACTTTTTCCTCTTTCCACTGGTATCTAGTTTTGTTGAAAAATGTCATGCATGACTGAGCACACGATCTTTAAAGACAACAATGACAAATTGCACTTTTTCCATGTTTGAGTGTCACATGAAGGAAAAATTGATGTCTTACTGAATGGATGAGATCTGTCAATGAATGTGGCGAAATAAACAGGCCAGCCAGTACAAATGCAATTTGGTGTTTAGAGTTCTTCTAACATTTTATGGTCCATAACCTTTAACATGGTCACCTGTCCGATAACTTGGTCACTTTCACAAGGGCCAACCCACACAGTCCATTTTTCTCTCACATATTCAACACATAGCTCGCAGCAACAAACCATGTCGTAATTATGAGTAGAGAAAATGGATAATGGTTTAGCCTTTGTGGGAGTGACTAAGTTATCGACAAGGTTATGGACCATAAAGGTTAGAAGAAACCCTACGCCAGGATCTACATTTGGCCTGTTTATTTGACCACTTTCATTGGCAGGTCTAATCCTTTCAGTGAGACATTCATTGCTCCTTCATATGGCACTCCAACTAGGAAAAAGTGCAATTTGTCATTGTCTTCAAAGTTCCTGCGCCCAGTCATGTGGTCACATATCATAATTAGGTAACAATGGAAAGGGAAGAGTTACCATTTCCTCACAACTAACATTGCGCTCTCCATAACTGACGATTATGAAACATTCGCCCTCCAAAATTGAACTACCCTTTATATATATATATATATATATATATATATATTTATATCATACGAATATGTCATCATTATCTTTTAAATGCTCTGCACAAGCTCATGCGCATACGTTTCAGTTCACAATGAATCCATGGTATTTCATCCTGGTTCTGAATGTTCCAAGTACGATAGTACTAATTTATCTTAACAAATTAAAGCGTTTGCCGGTTAAGAGACTCTTATTCAGACTGATGACTTCATTGTGCTCCTAACGTTTATGCCTTGGGCACAATTTGGCAGAATTACATAGATCTAGCAGTTGCAATAAGGTATTTACCGTGAAATGGTGGGGTTTTCTGTTCCGAAAAAGCGCTGTTCCAGCTCAGCCTTGTCACATACTCTACATGTCTTGGGGCATATTTCTCCACACAGACCGATGCAGGGATGTCCACATTTTTTCTTCTTACGACAGGGCTGGTCACATGGAGGTCTATCACAGGGTTCAAAACATAGCTTAGAGCAACTAAAATGTTGACAATTCCAGTTGCATCGCTTCGTACAGGGCGCACAAGGTTCATTGCAAGGATGACGGCATTGGCCATGACGACATTTCTGTTGACACCTCTGTTGACACCACAAACATGGCTTCCCACACTTTTGTGTACATTTGTGCCCACAAATCAGCATCTTCTGGCAAGGTTCTGCGCAAGGCAAGTGGAAACGTCCTCTATTACACTCCCCACATGTGCCCTTGCAAGTGTGCCCACACAGCAACGTTGCCTCACATTTTACTGTGCATGCGCTGGGCTTGTCACAACACTTGACTATCACTTTGTGCTTACATGGCCAGTCGTCTCGGGTTATCATCTCTTCACATTTCTTCGTACAGGGCTTTCCGCATTTACCTCGACATTTGTGACCACATGAAAGTACTTTCAGGCATTCTGAGATGCACACAACATTTTCTGAGTCTTTCCAACATTTAGCCATTTTAGTGTGACCACATGGAAGTTTCTTCGACACAAGTTGCTGACATTGACTCTTTGCGAAGCATTTCTCTTTCACCTCGTGCCCACAGGAGAGAAGCTTCTTTGTCAGGACCTTACACACGATACTATAGATAGCGGTGTGACATGCAAGAGTGTGCACATGTTCACATGGAAGAGTTTTCTCTATTTCTTGGTAGCATGTCATTTCACTTCGATTCTTGTGGCACTCTCCAAGGCACTTGTGACCACAATTCAATGTCTTCTCGACTATTTCCCTGCACTTACCGTGTTCACGGCACTTTTCTTTTTTGGTGTGGCCACAGCCCAGCTGCCTTTTGACGATGAGCTCACACGACAAATGTAGATTATCTGGGCTTTCATGACAAGGGAGGATGCGCGTGTGAGAACATTGCAGAGTCTTTTCGACAGACTCTTTACATATGATATCATATATGCTCTGTCCACATGGCGCTTTGCATGAGTGCGAGCAAGGTAGTAGTTTCTTGATAATCACAGGGCAGCTAGTGGGACAAGGCTCGAAGCATACGTTCGGGCAAGTGTGATTGTTCGTGCAGATAGTCTCGAGACACGGTGCTTCACATTGGTACAAAACATGATCTCTATCGGTAGGGTGACAACGCTGTCTGCACA
Source organism: Diadema setosum (assembly GCA_033980235.1). Lineage (NCBI taxonomy): Eukaryota > Metazoa > Echinodermata > Echinoidea > Diadematoida > Diadematidae > Diadema > Diadema setosum. Next base: position 32,832,480 of record CM067066.1, on the reverse strand, counting down.
CATGTCCACATTCTAGTCTCGCCTCACATGGCATAGTACAGCCTCCATTTGGGACCCTTTCAAAGTCCTTTGCCTCTTTTACAGCACTCTGCTGGTCAGGGTGGTTAACACATTGCAACTGCAATGACTCCCCGATGCTGTTGGTTTTCTTCAGATCCTCTACAATCCCTTTCCACAAGTCATTGTGCTCAGCGAACATGGTGAAGTTACCGATGCAGAACATGCCTTTCCTCGCTCTTGACAAGGAGACACACAGCCGATTTGAAATTCCCAGAAAGCCAATCTTACCATCGTCGTTACTCCGTACGAAGGAAACTAGAATGATATCATTCTCTTCTCCTTGGTAATTGTCAATGGAAGTCACCTTAACACCAAGAAACTTATCGCGTCCCATCAATTGTTTGAAGTGAAGAAGCTGACCCGTGTATGCTGTCAGAATGGTGATCTGATTTTTCTCGTATCCCTGCTGAATGAAATAATAACACAGAGCAACCAGGAAGTTTGCTTCATGCACATTGAAATGACTTTGAATGTCCTCAATACACTCCTGTGGTTGTGCATGATCAATGAAGAACATATTCTTGGTGACTCCTTGGATGTTTTCAAATTCCTTCACAGAGTCATGGTCATCAAGAACATTGTAGAAGTGTTTCCTCATGATGTCCGAAATCTGAGGGCGCATTCGATGTTGAAGTTGTAGCTGAGTGTACGGGAATCCGTTATTGATCAGTCGCTCAAACAGGGAGATGTCCAGATGATATTTCTTAGCCAGCATGTAGACGTTTGGCTTTGGTCTGAGTTGCTGATGGTCACCGATAAGAATGAGCTGTTGGCAGGAAGAATGAAGGGCTGTTATGATGTGAGCCTCAAGCACTTCAGCAGCTTCTTCAACGACCACAATCTTGGGTCTCACTCTTTGAAGCACTTGCTGATTACTAGCCGCCGCAGTTGTGGTCATACCAATGATGGTAGCTTCTCGGAGCACTTTTACCTTCTCTATGTCCTTGGCTTCTTCTAATTGGAGGCACAATTGCTTGTACTTGTTTTCATATGATTGCAGACGCCTTCGAAGATCTGCGATGTACCTGCCAAGCCATACGTGATACAGTGCCCATCTTCGATTTGGAGACATTCGCCACACATCATGAATTTTGTCAATGCGTTTTGGATCAATTCTATCTCTTCCAAGCAGCTTTTGTTCAACGTAACGCCTGAGCGCATGATCCCGACGGTTTGCAAGATATGAGATATCTAGACCTAGAAAAGGGGCGTCATCCTTAATTTCAGCCATTTCTGTCTCAAAGTCTCCTTCAATCATGCGGTCTGCCTCTATCAGATCCCTTTCCCGTTCAATCTCTATTGAACTGTTGTTGGCCTCTGTCATTTTGTCCGGTTCTTCCGTTATTACCTTCTCCTCTTCTTCATTTGCTTCGGGTGTAATAGGCCCTTGCATCCAGTCAGGGTCACACTGACAGTCACAGAGAAGCCATTCCACCATCCATGATTCAACCATCTTCATTTTGAAAAGTCTGAGGAGACTGTTGTAATGCGTCCATGTCATAAAAGGACCTAGTTCATACTCGTTGACGATTCCCGCTCTAGCCCCCGCCAGTCGCCTTTGCGTTCTCCCTACAATAACCTTTGCATTATCGACTTCCTTTCTGAGATGTCTGACTCTTCGATCAATATAGCGTTCTTGGTTTCTCTCACGGTCAAATCTGCTGGTACTACCAAGTAGTCTATTGAGGTTATATTGCTGGAGTGCTTCGCTTTTACTTCGGCTACCTACTCTTACAATATCTGTTTGAAGGAACTGGAGAATGCCTTCCAGGAATTGATCAAGGGCGTGATTCGTATAGCAGACTAAGAGAATGGGACCAGGATCTTCTTGAGTACACCACAAATGTACATTCCGAACAAGGATGTGAACGATTTTGAGACCAACATATGTCTTGCCAGTTCCTGGCGGGCCCTGAATAACGGAGAGTTCGTTAGTGAGTGCTGTCTTCACTGCCTCAAGTTGTGATGGGTCAAGTTTGACATCACTGACATTCGGCCAAGCATCATCATTCGTTACTTCAATCTCTCGCCCCAAGAGTCGCTTCAAACCAATTAGCGACCGATTACTTGGTCTGTCTTTACAAAAGAGTGGAGATATGTCCATTTTCTCGCACGCAGTTTGCTCCGGTAATTCATCAGAGTCTATCCGTAGATAGGCTGGCACATTTACATTTTCATTAAGACCGAGGGTATATCTCGCAAAGGGCAAGGAAGTTGATTGCATTCGCTGAAGTCCCTGCAATACCGGACGATAAGCTTCAAAGAAGACAGCAGATTCAGCCATTACAAACGTTTTTCCTAACAGACAGGAAGCGTCCTCTCGGTCGACCAAATGAACAGCAACGCGTCCTTTTTCCAGTTCTCCTACATCTCTTTTGGCCACTGTTCCAAACAAAAAGGTACGGAAGTCATCACTGGAAAGTAGAACTAGAGATCCAAACATGAGTCTCTTAGATGTTTGCCATCGAACTCTTGGTAGAGTCTTGAAGGAGATACAATGGGAGACTCCTGAAGAATCGCGAATAGATTCAACAAAGCGCACTTCTTCATATATTCGGATATCATGAAGTCTAGGCCTCTTGTTGGGATGCGTTCTTTTGAAGGCAAGGTATTCTGATATGCCTATACGTAACGGATAGATGAAATCTTCTTTGAGAAGTCTAAACTGTACGTCCAAGTAGTGGTCTCCATCCGCGTAAACGCCTCTTGTGATATGAGGCCGAAGGAATGGTTGGTACCCTGCCTCAAGTTCTCTTGCAGTAGGGAGAATAGCTTGTTTGCGAAAATCATCGGGAGGAGGGTTCCTATGAACACGATCCATTTGACATTTTCTGTCCTTCTCCTTTTCAAGGGCATCAATTTGGTGCGCTACATCAGTCTTGGTTTGCCTCAAATGCTTGTACAAGTCTGGATACGCTTCTTTGAATCCTTCCACGGCGTCTACAAGTAGGGTGAAGGGAACTTTGACATCTGCCACTCGACTCGGCAAACTCTGTAGCATTGTTTTGAACACGGTGAAAACGTCCGTAAGGAGAGTTTGTATATCATCGACAGATTCGTTTGCCAACGTTCTTAGCTTGATAAGATAGGATGGGAGATGAAGTGTAAGCAGTTTTGAGTCAGTTACTAAGGTGAGCAGCATGGTGACTGTATGAGCTGCTCCAATGGTTCCACAGATATATGCCAAACTCCGCCATATAAGCCTCTGCCTTCTCTCATCAATCATTGGCTCATTGACACCGACTTCTACACTTCCCTTGAGTGAACTAAGCTCCACCGCAGCCTCGGAAGGATCTTTATGTAGAATGTCCTGCAGCAATTTAGAGCTTATTGGTCGAAAGATTTGATGCTGATGTTGTTGGCCCCCGCTAAATTGAGTAGGCCTGCTGGGTCTAAATAGAAATGAACAACATACAAACTTGTAAAGTGTGTCATGCTACATTCTATATTGCTTACGACAAGTCAAAAAGAAATAATTTACGATTTAGCAATTCAAAATGACATTGAATTAGCGCACAAACAACATTTGCGTTAGACTACGGGACTTCTTGTTTGGTGCAAGTTTCAAAACATGTGCTTGAAATACTGAGAAAGAAATAAAAAAAACGGCTGAGTGAAAAGAATTCATGCTTGTGCTTACGAATAATGTTTATTACGAATAAATCCACTCTGCATTTGATCCAAGTGATATATCAGTTGCCACCATGTCATAGTTCTCCCCCTATTTCTTCTTCTCATTCGTGATTTTATTGCCACCCTTCAGGTGAAATTGATCAGGTTCCATAATCAAATTGCAGGCCATTTTACGTTCTCGTCAAAAATGTACTCTCGGCAATGCTCAATGAAAGAATAAGCCAACAACATAATAAAAATTTACCTGACAGAGTCATGTCTTGCCCCATGACCTCGACGACCACGAGTCGAGTGTGATACCCTTCTGCTGGAACCACCCGCACCTCCCTGTTCCACTCGTAGGTCCCGAACTCCAAAACGAAGGGCATCTGAATGTCTTCCTCCCCGTTCTGTCTCTTCAAGGACTCTTCTACCTTGACGTTTACCTACTCTCCCTCCGCCACGTCCCCTATCATAACTGATGTTTCGTGGACTTGCCATTACTGGATAATGAGGTTAAGATGCAAACATGATTTATCGTAAGCTGGACATGACAATGAGCTCAACATTACATATAGTTTACCTCAAAATAAAAATGTACCTACCTCTTGATCGAACACCTTCGAAAACTAATAGCAATCAGCAATAATTTCCATATGTCAGGATTCCATGGCCCGAAATTAGTAGGATACAATTTATGAGGTCAATTTTATCCTATTTGGTGAAACTCCTATCACATGAAATTGAAGGGGTCGGTGCAATATAGTGCTAACCCACACAATAGCCAGTTTGAGATGTTGAATGTTTGGAAAGTCCATACATTATACATTGATAAAACATGAATGCATGCATTTCTTACCACCTTATTGCCTGAATTGAAATATGATATTTTCAGGGAGGATAAGGATTATGAAAATGCATGTAAATCAATTTTGACAAAAGTGTGGGTTAGCACTATATTGCACCGACCCCTTCAATTACTGCCAACGTTTTACTCTTCAAGACTACCAAAAAATTTGTCAATAATAGCCCTAGTCTGTAAAGCAAGATCTCCGTTAAGTATCTTTCATTCTTAGATTTATGAGTTTAATCCAATCAAGAAGAGATACGTTAGCACCACGCAGAATGGTTTCGTGATCTCTGCATCCTGATTTTCTGTTGGTAACTGGCGGAAAATCACTTGTGTTTGGTGAATTATTGATATTTATTTACGCAGTATCACAAACATTCCCAGCTTTTAGGTAGCAACTGTTTGCAAGTTCAAAGTTGGATTTAATGAAAAGAGTTAAGTCAGTAAACTTGACATCTTTATTTCAGTCAACGGATTTTGTTTCATCCTTTTAACATCAACTCAAAAAAAAAATCTGATGAATCATAACAAGTAGAAATGGAAGATTCTAATCTCTTGTATGAAACTGGAATCTTTCTATCTGTTTTGTCATCACATTTGTGCATGTACTGCGTCAATGGGCTTTCACAGTGGTATTTCATGATGTCATGAATAACATACATGACATGTCTTTCCTTTTGCAACGACATGTGATGTAATAAATGCAGTACAATTTGTTCCTGTCCTTTGGTATATTTAATTACGAACAATAAGACTCCGGAACGACACACTCACTGATTTTGAATGAGCATTTAATTGCTTTCATTCATAGTGGTGGTGGTGGTGGGGGGGGGGGGAGACGTATGGGATATTTAGGTTCAAATTCTTCAAAAGCACCAAATTTAGCACACATGCAGCCCAACCATACTTTTTCGATTTTTGACGGGCGCCCTCTGGGGCGGCAAAATTTGCAAAGCCCAGTATTCTGAAAATAAAAGAGTTGTATTTGTTTCAACTTGGTCAATTTATGTTTAATTACAACTGCAACCATCTACCCAAAATATTTTATTCTTTATTTCACTGTAACAGCCACGTACATAATTATCCCACGAGACAATCTAAAGAATTTCATCGTCCCTTAGTAAGAACTGTACACACTCAAAATACATTTATTTATACCGGACCCAGATTTTGCAATAGCTTAGATAATGATCTCAAAGAAACCGTGAAGTTAATTACATTCAAGTATAAACTTTAAAAATATTTGTTTTCTAAATATACCAGTTAATTTTGTTTAATGAAAAAACCCGTCATGTTTCACTTTTCCTTGAGATTTTGTAGTGTGTACACAGACCTTTTCCATCCCTCTCCTTTTCCCTCTCCTTTTCCTTCTCTAGTCTTCCCTGCTCCTTTTTCCTCGTTCTTCGTTGTCCAGTATCTGTCTGAGTGTTATGTCTGTGTTTTGTGTTATTGTTGTTGTTGTCGTTGTTACGTTTTTTTTTGTGGCCGATTGCATATCTTCCTTTCCGTTCAATTTTCCTGGCACACCTGGCCCCATAGTGTCTGTGCCACAAATGTGATATGTTACATAGTTTATACGTTTGCATTCTAAAATCCTAGTAAGTATTGTTCATAGTATCAGCATCATATATCAATGAGTAAAATGTACAATAGTATATAGAAGAATTTAAAATGAATATGTTTTATTGGTATAACAAATTGGTGCTGTTGTTGTTTTGTTCCAGTGTTCCACGTCTTACAAGCTTGGCTTTTGTAGTGGAACACTGTTTTCCATCATTGTGATTATTTACTATTTTTGTTGCCATGGCAAAGTGCATTGTTTCTTTTTTACGACATCATTCATGTATAATATACTTTATATTGTATTGAAAAAATCCTTTATCAGACGAGTGTAAGAGAAATGAAATAAAAAAATTGTATCACTTTGAATTATGTCACCTTTTTCTTTTCTTTTCTTTTCTTTTTGATAATGGAAATAAATAAACTATTCAATTGAATATATGGCCGCCACCTAGATCTGAAGGTCACTTGCAGTTATAAACCTACAAGGGTTACAAAATCATTTAAACATTCACTTTCAGAGGTTTTCTGGGTGATCTCTCTCTTTCTCTCTCTCTCTCTCTCTCTCCCTGTGTGTCATAAGGAAATAATGCTTTTGCTGTTTTGCTAATTCATACTATAGTATCAAAACGTTCAATGGTATAAACGATTCTGATTTTTTTTTTTTTAATTCAGATTCTAAGAAGCTTTAACGAATTCATTGCTTACATAAGACTTTGGAAAATACTTTTAAGCTCCTACCTGCCAATTAATGCTGTCTCACAATCAGCGTGACTGCCTGCCGTGTAAGGGCGATAAACTGCCGGCCGTGTGAGGGCGACAATCACTTGGAATAGACACGCATCATCGAGCGCCCTCTTCCCCTTGAAAACACTCGCCTCCAGAGGATGTGGGAAGATGGCCCATGACCATGCTAGCACTATATATCTGTGAAGGTGTGGTGTGAAGAAGATGTAATTACATAGGGTGGTTGAGGTCAAACATGATTTGCCTCGACTACATATATATATACACACATATACATAATAGTGCGAGAAAATAAGATCATTCGTGGACGTAGCTAGTGATTAACCTATGTGGTTTATTCCCAAGCTTTCGGTCTTTTTAAGACCTTCACCAGGGCTGTGAAATGATACATAAAGTGACTCACTCGTATGATCAATTTCAGCTTAATTTGATAATCACTTCATTGTTTACTCTGCGGAGTTTCACATGTTATTTTTTTTTTTTTGTCTCGTTCATTGCACAGCTAACACCGCGTGGTGAGATTAAGCGCTTGAAATTACACTCTACACCAAGCATCTTTTCTCAATAAACACTTTCCACAGTACGTGTTTCTTTTCAATATTATAGATTGGTTAGAAGAGTCCATTTGAATTTAAGTTAAGCATCATTCTAAAGCTTAGAGTTTGCCCTTTCAGTATCACTCCTTAACTAAAAATCCATGTCTCGTGAATTTTTGTTGGTTTTGTGGTGCAGGGTCACATTATACAATGCTTCTCACATGTTCTGATTTGATATAGCTTGTAACGCCGTCTGTTGTTTAGATTTTGAGAAAATAATCATGTAACAACTTACCCATTTAAAAACTAGACCCAATCTCCTCTACTCTAGATGAATGCATTTTTTTTTCTTACTGGAAAGAGCAAGGTCTTTATCTACATCTTCACTCATATTCTTCTCAGCACAGAAAGCTTATTGTATGCACATACCATGAATAAGGCCCCCCCCCCCCAAAAAAAAAAAAAAAAAAAAAAAATTGTTTGTTTGCCCTTAATTGTCAAAACCCAAGAGGGTCGGTAGGTCGCTTTTTTTTTTTTTTTTTTTTTTTTTTAATACAGGGTACCCTTTTTTCCATGTCAATGCACTCAAAACTCCAAGAGATTCATTCAGTACGTCTTGCCAGGGCCCGGTACGTGAGGCAGAAACACTCGCTGACAAACACTTATGACGTTCATCTTTGTTAAATTTTGCAAACAGCTCCAAAAAGTACCTTCCAGTGAGATGCTGGCAACTGAACTCCAAACAGTTCTGGTGCCATGACAGCTGGTAACGGATGCTGCAAAAGTAGCCATCTTGTGAAGGGCTGCACACTAACCCATTTTTTCTGCCGGTCCGACCTGTCTCTGTCGGACCGGTAAATGCCCCGTTTTACCATTTTTTTACAGGTCCGAACAGAAAATTTACCGGTCAACAACGACAACATAAAAAACATTAAATGACTTGCAAACTTATTTTCTTGTTTTTTATGGATGTCCCCCCCCCCCCCCTCATGTACATTTTACAGATTAATATTTTTTTTTTAAACTTGCATTATTTATTGCACAAGAAATTTGAAAATAAAGACAGGAAAAAATTAGAATGTTTGTTTGTGAATTAGTGTAAAATGATAATGAACAAAATCAGATTGTATCAAATGCGTTTGTGACTTTTTCTAAACATCAGCGCACGAACGTGCTGCGTAACCTGCTCTTGGTGGTCAGTTGGATTGCGATGATTTAATGAATTATTTTAGCTGTGATATTTTCTGATGCACGCGATGCAAGGGGTTCTTTATTTTTCTCCCGATAATCTCTTCGCATTTGTGCATGCGTTCTTGAAAGGTACACGACATGCAGGGCCGAATTCGCAATCCTTTTTGCGCCCATTTCCACCTCAAATATTAGCGGGATTGTGACGATTTCATAAATTACTTCGGCTGACGATGCACGCGCCAAAAGGGGTTGAAAATGCGTCCTTTATTTTTTCCCGATAAACTCTTCGAATTTCGTAAGTGCGTTCTTCAAAGATGTACCACACGGCCGAATTCATGATACTTTTTTGCGCCTATTTCTACCTCAAATGTCAGCGGGATTATGACGATTTCATAAATTACTTCGGATGTAATCTTTTGTGATGCACGCACCAGCTAGAATGGTTGAAAATGCGTTCATTTTTCTCCCCATAATCTCTTCGCATTCCGTAAATGCGTTCTTAAAAGATATACGACACGGCCAAAAATCAGGATACTTTTTGCGCCTATCGTTTCCTCAAACTTCAACGGGATTGCGATGATTTTATTAATTATTATTCGGCTGTAATCTTTATGATGCACTGGCCAAAAGGGGTTGAAAATGTGTCCTGTATTTTTCTCCCTATAATCTCTTCGCATTTCGTACATGCGTATACGACACGGCCGAATTTACGATCCTTTTAGCGCCTATTTCTACATCAAATATCAGCGGGATTGCGATATTTCGTTAAATTATTTCGGCTGTAATCTTTTGTGATACATGCACCAGAAGGGTAGAAAATGCGTTCTTTATTTTTCTCCCGATAATCTCTTCGCATTTGTGCATGCGTTTTCAAAACTATACACTGCATGCAGGGCCGAATTCGAGATTCTTTTTGCGCCTATTATTGTTTACTCAAATTTCAATGGGATTGCGAAATTTTCATGAAGTACTACTCGGCTGTAATCTATATGATGCAAGCGCCAAAACAGTGGATGAAAATGTGTCCTTTATTTTTCTCCCGCTAGTCTCTTCCCATTTCGTACATGCGTTCGTATTATAAAGGTATACGACACGGCCGAATTCACGTTCCTTTTTGCGCCTATTTCTACCTCAAATATCAGCGGGTTTGTGGCGATTTCATTAATTACTTCGGTTGTAATCTTTTGTAATGCACGCACCAGAAGGGTAAAAATGTGTTTTTTTATTTTTCTCCCGATAATCTCGTCGCATTTGTGCATGCGTTTTGATAACCAACACGGCATGCAGGACTGAATTCAAGATCCTTTTTGCGCCTATTATTTCCTCAAATTTCAACGGGATTGCGTTGATTTCATGAATTTTTATTCGGCTGTAATCTTTTATGATGCACGTACCAAATGTGTCCTTTATTTTTTTTTTCTCCTCTATAATCTCTTCGCATTTCGTACATGAGCTTTTGAAAGGTGTACGACGCGGCCGGCCGAATTCATGATCCTTTTTGGGACGATTTCTACCTCAAATATGTAAGCGGGACTGCGATGATTTCATGATTTCTTTTTCTCCCTAGTATCATCTCTTCACATTTTGTGCATGCGTTCTTAAAATGTACACGGAAGGGCCGATTTCGTGATCCTTTTTGCGCCTATCTTCATTGTGAGATCATTCTGAACGAATGAAAATATTCATTTGTAAAATGACTGTGTAAAATGAAACTGAACGCAATCGGATCCATTTACTTTATCGCTGAATATCGACCCATATGTTTTTATTTTTCTAACTAGATATATCGCTATGGCGACTGATATGCCTCCGCCGTAATGCATGGTTCTCCTAGTAAGTCTATAGTACAATGTCTTGACAAAGTGTGATGACAGTTTCAAACAATTGGCAAAATATTAAAATGACAGGTTTGACACAAATGTGCTGAATGTTCACTTTCCTAGAACTACATGTAGGTTCAATTGGATGAATGATTAAAACGTCAGAGTGCAGGTATTTGGGGAACTGGTGATTTTTACTTGACTTTGGCCCTTTTATAAGTTTATGCATTGAGTAATTTTTCAAGGTATTGAGAAAAAGTATAATTTCAGTATCAAATGGGAAAATAGCATTATCTAAACCTGGCCTTTGACCTTTGACCTCACAGTTCCAAAGAGAATCACTGTTAGGTTGAAGATGCATACATATGTAAGTTTCATGATGATACCTTGAGTTACTTTTGAGATATGGAGGAAAAAGTGCAATTCAGCACTTTCACTTGACCTTTGACCTTTTGGCAAGAAACCTCCCACAGAATATATTGGGTAATACATGTATAGATCATGTATACATCAAGTTAAAAACAAAAAACTTCATTCATTGCATAAATATAAGGAAAGTAGTGATATTTTGAGAAGTTGACCTTGACCTTTGACCCCCTGACCTTTGACCCATGACCCCCAACTTCTCTAGATAATCACTGCCCATCGGTACAAGCATACACTGCAAAAAGTCCGGTGTTAAATAGTGAACACCGAGCTGGTGTTAAATTTTCGGTGCTCATTTATGGTGTTAAATTAACACCTCCGGGTGTCATTTCCAAATTTTAAACTGTTTTTTGAAGAGTTTCTTAGTAACTGCACTTCTTGTTGATTTTTAATTTAAACAAGACGATCAAGAATTTTACATTAAAATACTAGATTTTTGAAAAAATGTGAAAATAAATTTACACCAAAGTAACACCAGCTGGTGTGGTCCCTTATTGAAGCTGGACGGGTGTTAAACCATTGATATTAACACCAACAAATATCAAATCAACACCATGTGGTGTCATTTTTGAATTAACACCAGTACAGTGTCAAAATAACACCAGGTACAGTGTCAAATTAACACCACGAAGTGTCAGGTGAACACTTTTCAACACCATCACAGTGCTTTTTTAACACCTGTGGGTGTGGTCCTTTATTGAAGTTTGATCGGTGTTAGATTTAACACCCGTGGTGTTAAATCTAACACCGATGTTTTTACAGTGTATATACTAAGTTCCATGAAGATACCTTGAACCATTTGCGAGATATGGAGAAAAACATGAAATTTCCATTTTTTTTCACAAAATAACCTGTGACCTTTGACCTTTGACCCTGTGACCCTAAAATCCACGCAAAGTATTATCCCCCAAGGATATACCCTCATACCAAGTTTGATGTAAAACCACCACACGGTTCTTGAGATATCGACAAAAACAAAACGGGACGGACGGACGTACGGACGGACGTACGGACGGACGGACGGACGGACGGACGTACGGACGTACGGACGTACGGACGGACGGACGGACGGACGACCCGAAAACATAATGCCTCCGGCCACTTCGTTGCGGAGGCATAAAAATCGACACAAGTAAATTAGTTCTAACATGTCAACTGCCACGCTGCTGCGAAGCCGGGATCGGATCGTGAGTAAAATGACCCAGAAATGCGTGCGCTTCTAATTCTATCAATGCTTCCTGTCTGGCATGACCGCTGATCGCAAGAAAACGAAAAGCAGTTACACTGTACATGCTTTGCATGTATTGCATGGCATGGCAGTGCGTGAGCAGCGCCATTGCGCAAGCTAGCGCGAATAACTGGTCGATGAAAAAAAAAAAACATTTTTAGACTTTTTTTTTCTTTCTCTAGCTTAAAATGGATAATTTTGGGTTTAAAGCCATTCACAAATTTGTAGAAGATGAAATTTGTGGAAAAAAAATAAACTTGAAAGAGCAAAAAAAAAACCAAAAAAACAAAAAAACCGCGACCCGAAATTTCCGTGATTTTCGGTCGGTCGCGAAGGGCAAACAAACCATTTTTTTTTTTTTTTTTTGGCCTTACAGTTATACATAATAAATAACCCAGTAGGACCTACAGTGCATGTAACAGTGACTACACGGTATACAGTCACTGCAGTCGCGTCACCGTAATGAGCACGATCAAAAACATTTCTAAAAATGCCGTAAACATGGGGAATTTGACTCTCATGGGAACATTTCACCAGACCGACTGTAATGATAAAAAAGGAAACCCGAAACATTTTGACCAAAAATCAATCCCTGGGTTTATCAATGTGTTATTAAACACTTAACTTGGTCTTATCAAAATTGGTCAACAATGGGAGAAGTTACAATGATGAAAGGTTTCGGGTTTGTTTGTTTGTTTGTTTGTTTTCTTTTTACGAAGCAGTGATATTGGTCGCTCTTTCATAAAATGATCCTACCCTCGCAAAGCGATTTGTGCAATGATACAAGATCATTGCCAGTCATTTACGAGACAATTAAATGTTTATAATGAACTCGACGTTTGAATAATTTAGCATTACATGCTCCAGTAAACGTGGCACAACATACTACCGGATAGTTTTGATTTGAATTAAGGGATTGATCTTCTTCTTCAATACATTAAAAAATCCAACAACAACACGAAACTGGGATGTGTGTGCAGGCATGTGTAGACTTCAGACGAGATGACATGATCACTTTCGCTGGTACATTTATATCTCTATTATTTGTATTACCGATATCACCCTCACATGTGGGATTAAACACCTCAAATATCTTTATCATCCTGGTCAATCAAATCTGATGACCTCTACATTGTTTTGTCTGGTTGATGCAACGCTATTCGTTAATTTTAACTTTAACATGAAGTGGAGTTTTTGCAAACTCTTCCTTGACACTTCCCTCCCCTCCCAATCACTGTTAACTCGCTTAATCGCGAGGACCCACCCATCGAAATCAGTAAACGAGTTTCTTATGAATTTTCAAATTCATGAATATGATGATGATGATGCAAGACCTGCGGTAAAAAAAATAATAATAAAATCACGTCACATTGCAGTAGGTAGGCCTGATATTAATGTATTATTGTTTCCAGTAAATTACTAAAAGTTTCTGATTTGTATTTGTATCACGTTGGAATTTTTATGCATAAGTTGAGCATTGGCGATCTTCATAGTTTATTTTCCTCAATGTTTGTTAAAAACAGTGAAATTCATAATTACCCTACAAGACACAGTGGATCATATCACTTTTCCCCCGTTTGCACAGTTTTAGCCCTTGAGACAATTACTTCTACCGACCCTTCTTTCTGGAATGAGTTAGATTCTGTTCGGCTGCAATCAAGTTCTCTAAGTTCCTTTAAGCAAAATCTAAAAGCCATTTTTTTTTTTTAATCCTATGTTTAGTTACTTGCCGTGACCATTTGATATATCTGTTCTTATTCGCAATGATGCCTCGCTCGGGTGACTTCATTTGACCACATTTCTTTGACCAATAGTGCAATTTTATGGAGCATTGAATCCCTGAGTTTTACCTTGAACATCATAAACTATTTTGTACATTCCGTAGAGTTTATTATAATCTCGACATACCGATTTTCTCTTGTGTTTCGTCATCTTTCGTAATTAGCATGTTGTACTAAACGCTTATATCATTTCGTTGGAACCTACATCCTACAAGCATTACTTTTTAGTAGGTTCCTCATATTTACACATGCCCTTATACATTTGTGAAATTATGTCTAAAATTGAATGTAGTGTTATACATATTTTACTCCGAGATCAAATGGAATATGAAACCTGAATATGGAATGTGAAATATGGAACTTGAATAAAAAAAAAGAAATAATAATAAAATACTGCTTTCAATAGCTGCTCTGTAAGACTACTTTACAATATCCTTATTGTTTTCGCCAATCAACCAAAACATATCTCCGCTATGCACCTTCCGCTGATGCACGGTTACATTCTATCACGGACGAATATGAATTAAAGAAAGTTACGAGTTATGTTATACGCTTCACTTTACAATACTGACAGTCACAATAACACTTTGATCTTTCATGAAACGAGGCAAGGCATGCATATCGATTGTCAACACACAAAGAGCAACTTTTGTTCAATAACAACGCAAGGACATTGGTAACAATGCCAACGCGCACCTCGAGTAGGTTTGCTTTTGCATTCCTGGGTGGATAATTAGGTGATCCGAGTATCCTCTCGGATCACCTTCTGTATCTGTACGGATTCTTTGTTCTTCTTTAGGTGATCCGAGTATCCTCTCGGATCACCTTCTGTATCTGTACGGATTCTTTGTTAGGTGATCCGAGTATCCTCTCGGATCACCTTCTGTATCTCTACGGATTCTTTGTTGGTACTTTTTTATTTCTGGACAAAAGTTGTGTATCTACTTACTCAAAAAGTTCTCAGAGTATCAATTTCAAACTCATACCGTATATGTATCATGTCCCAAAGACGACAAATCTAATGTATCATTGTGATCAGTCGACCATGACGTCACTATGACGTCATTATATGAAAACACATTTTCATTCATATCTCATTAATGGAATGGAATTTTTCAATGAAATTTACGTCACATACATTTCAAGTTATGCGCATGTTACTCATATTCTCAAAATTCATATTTTCTCTTAAAACGTGCGCGTACGCGCGCGTTGAAATATTTGTATGCTCAAATCGAGCTGAAAATTTTTTTGCACACGTTTCAGACCATTTGGAGCATTTTTTGAAAAATTGAAAAAATTGGACGGACGCGTACGCGCGCGCGCATATACGCACGCACAGCTCATATGCAATAGAAATTTCCCGTTTTTTCACATTTATCGGATGCCTGAAATGTCAAGGAATATTTCTACCAAGTTTCACGTCAATCTGACTCAATATGACGTCACACGGGCCCGTCAAAGTTGAAATTCCGCGCGCGCGTCAATGGCGATATACAGCGCAACAATGCAAAAAACCGCCAATTTTAAATCCAATTTTACTCGTCAGGATGGACGGTGACCCCCCATTTTTTTTACATATTCTGAAAGCTGATGAGTTGGACATGTCATTTCATGGGTTGGCGATGCTGGAAAAATGATGAAAAGATATCAAATTTCTTAATAAAGTAAAAAAAGTAAATTTTCAAAATGACGTCATCGAATTTTAAGTTTACTCAAGCATATCTCACTTATTCTTTTGTTGATTTTCATCCAAATTTAAATATGTTGTAGCTCATTAAATGGTCTTTCAGTCATATAATAACAACATTTTAATTGGATGACGGCATCACCTCGTAAAAAGGGATTAAAAGTAACATTGTCAAATTTGACCAGTTTACGTGTTATCTCTATGGGAGTGCAGTTTTCCTGGAAATGAAAACTGACATGACTATCTTTATCGAGCACTAGCTCACTTATGCTTCGGTGAATTTCTCCCATATTTTAATATGTTGTAGCTGAGACTTTGGGCTATCGTAAGTGTGTCCTTCGTTTTTTCATACGACGTCGGCATTACGTCAAAAAATTTGGTTGAAATTAAAGCTTATCTTCGATGTATTGAGATATTTCTTTCTTTCTGCAACTTTCTTTGCAATAACTCAAGAAAAACAAGCTCTATCAGCCCAATATTTTGCACATGTTTAGTTTATGTCACGCACATTATTTCATAAAATAACAACTACTTGATCGGGCACCTTCTTGGGTATGTAAATTAGGGTCAAAGGTCAAAAATGTTTCATCCTGTATCTTGGTGAATACATATCTTATCTTTCCCATATTTTGCATACGTAAAGACCATGTTACAAGAATCATTTCACAAAATAACCACTTTTTGCTCAGACGCCATCTTGTCTGTGCAAAGTAGGGTCAAAGGTCATATGTACTTCTTTCTTTATCTTCATTATGACGTGTTATCTCTATGGGAGGGAATTTTTGTAGATGTGAAAATTGACATGATTGTCTTTATCGACGACTAGCTCACTTAGCCTTCGGTGAATTTCGTCCAGATTTTAGTATGTTGTAGCCAATTTAATGCTCTTTAAGTTTTATTCATCAAAGTTTTAATCGGATGATGTCTTCACCCCGTGAAAATGGATATAATGTAACCTTGTCAAATTTAACCAGTTTACGTGTTATCTCTATGGGAGGGAATTTTTCTGGAAATGAAAATTGACATGACGGTCTTTATCGAGCACTAGCTCACTTACTCTTTGGTGAATTTCTCCCAGATTTTAGTATGTTATAGCTGAGACTTTGAGCTGTCGTCAACGTTCTCTCTATTTTTTCATACGACGCCGAGATCACGTCAAAAAACTTGGTTGAAATCAAACTTATCTTCGATGTATTGAGATATTTCTTTCTTTCTGCAACTTTCTCTGCAATAACTCAAGAAAAACACCCTCTATCATCCCCATATTTTGCACATGTTTAGTTCATGTCACGTACAATATTTCATAAAATAACAACTACTTGATCAGACGTCATCTTGGGTATGTAAATTAGGGTCAAAGGTCATAAATGTATCATCTTGTATCTTGGTGAATACATGTCTTATCTTTTCCATATTTTGCACACGTAAAGACCATGTTACAAGGATCATTTCACAAAATAACCACTTTTTGCTCAGATGCCATCTTGGCTGTGCAAAGTGGGGTCAAAGGTCATATGTACTTCTTTCTTTATCTTCGTTATGACGTGTTATCTCTATGGGAGGGAATTTTTGTAGATGTGAAAATTGACATGATTGTCTTTATCGAGCACTAGCTCACTTATGCTTCAGTGAATTTCTCCCAGATTTTAATAGGTTGTAGCT
The DNA here is from genome assembly GCA_033980235.1 of Diadema setosum. Classification (NCBI taxonomy): domain Eukaryota; kingdom Metazoa; phylum Echinodermata; class Echinoidea; order Diadematoida; family Diadematidae; genus Diadema; species Diadema setosum. Next base: position 32,815,317 of record CM067066.1, on the reverse strand, counting down.
GAGACTTTGGGCTATCGAAAGTGTGCCCTCATTTTTTGATACGATGTCGGGACCACGTCAAAAAATGTGGTTGAAATTAAAGCTTATCTTCGATGTATTGAGATACTTCTTTCTTTCTGCAACTTTCTTTACAATAACTCAAGAAAAACAGGCCTTATCACCCCCATATTTTGCACATGTTTAGTTCATGTCACGTACATTATTTCATAAAATAACAACTACTTGATCAGACGTCATCTTGGGTATGTAAATTAGGGTCAAAGGTCATAAATGTATCATCCTGTATCTTGGTGAATACATGTCCTATCTTTCCCATATTTTGCACACGTAAAGACCATGTTACAAGGATCATTTCACAAAATAACCACTTTTTGCTCAGATGCCATCTTGTCTGTGCAAATTGGGGTCAAAGGTCAAATATACTTCATTCTGTATCTTCGTTAGTGTATACGGAATTGTGTACCATAGATGTCAGGTCTGACTACCTTTTCTAAATGAGAATCCAAACATCACACGGCCAATGTCCACTAAACACAGATGAAACCGGTATGGTCATGCCTATTGGGATCAGGAGACTCAAATCGTTGATTTACGAACAGATCGGATCACCTAATTTGTCAGTGTTGACAAATTCCAAGTCTAGTCTTCTTCTTCTTCTTCTTCTTCTTCTTCTTTATTTCTCCGCAAAAGTTGTGTAGAGATTAGCTCAGAAAGTGCATTACCTATGAATGTCAAACTTATACCATATATGTATCATGTCCCAAAGACGACAATCGAACTAAAATCAAAGTGATCAGTCGACCCTGACGTCACTATGACGTCATTATATGAAAACACATTCTCATTCAAATCTCATTAATGGAATGGAATTTCTCAATGAAATTTACGTCACATATATTTCAAGTCAAGCGCATTCTACTCATATTCTCAAAATTCATATTTACGCTTAAGACGTGCGTGTACGCGCCCGTTGAAATATTTGTATGCTCAAATCGAGCTCAAATTTTTGTTTGCACACGTTTCAGACAATTTGGAGCATTTTTTGAAAAATTGAAAAAATCAGACGGACGCGTACGCGCGCGCACATATACGCACGCACAGCTCATATGCAATGAAAATTTCCCGTTTTTTCACTTTGATCGGATGTCTGAAATGTCAAATAATTTTTCTACCAAGTTTCAAGTCAATACCACTCAAAATAACGTCATACGGGTCCGTCAAAGTTGAAATTCCGCGCGCGCGTCAATGGCGATATACAGTGCAACAATGCCAAAAAACTGCCAATTTTAAATCCGATTTTACTCGTCAGGATGGACGGTGACCCCCCATTTTCTTTACACATTCTGAAAGCTGATGAGTTTTACATGTCATTTCATGGGTTGGCAATGCTGGAAAAATGATCAAAATATATCAAATTTCTTAATAAAGTTAAAAAAGTAAATTTTCAAAATGACGTCATCAAATTTCAAGTTCATTCAAGCATTTCTCACTTATTCTTTAGTTGATTTTCGTCCAAATGTCGATATGTTGTAGTTTATTAAATGGTCTTTCAGATATATAATAACAACAATTTGATTGGATGACGGCATCACCTCGTAAAAAGGGATTAAAAGTAACATTGTTAAATTTGACCAGTTTACGTGTTATCTCTATGGGAGTGCAGTTTTTCTGGAAATGAAAACTGACATGACTATCTTTATCGAGCACTAGCTCACTTATGCCTCCGTGAATTTCTCCCATATTTTAGTATGTTGTAGCTGAGACTTTGGGCTATCGTAAGTGTGCCCTTCGTTTATTCATACGGAGTCGGCATCATGCCCAAAAACTTGGTTGAAATTAAAGCTTATCTTCCATGTATTTTCATATTCCTTTCTTTCTGCAACTTTCTTTGCAATAACTCAAGAAAAAACAAGCTCTATCAGCCCAATATTTTGCACATGTTTAGTTTATGTCACGTACATTATTTCATAAAATAACAACTACTTGATCGGGCACCTTCTTGGGTATGTAAATTAGGGTCAAAGGTCAAAAATGTTTCATCCTGTATCTTGGTGAATACATGTCTTATCTTTCCCAAATTTTGCATACGTAAAGACCATGTTACACGAATCATTTCACAAAATAACCACTTTTTGCTCAGACGCCATCTTGTCTGTGCAAAGTAGGGTCAAAGGTCATATGTACTTCTTTCTTTATCTTCATTATGACGTGTTATCTCTATGGGAGGGAATTTTTCTAGATGTGAAAATTGACATGATTGTCTTTATCGACGACTAGCTCACTTACCCTTCGGTGAATTTCTTCCAGATTTTAGTATGTTGTAGTCAATGTAATACTCTTTAAGTTTTCTTCAATCAAAGTTTTAATCGGATGATGTCTTCACCTCGTGAAAATATATATAATGTAACCTTGTCAAATTTAACCAGTTTACGTGTTATCTCTATGGGAGGGAATTTTTCTGGAAATGAAAATTGACATGACGGTCTTTATCGAACACTAGCTCACTTACTCTTCTGTGAATTTCTCCCAGATTTTAATATGTTGTAGCTGAGACTTTGGGCTATTGTCAGTGTTTTCTCAAGTTTTTCATACGACGCCGAGATTACGTCGAAAAACTTGGTTGAAATCAAACTTATCTTCGATGCATTCAGATATTTCATTCTCTCTGCAACTTTCTTTGCAATAACTCAGGAAAAACAGCCCCTATCATCCCCATATTTTGCACATGTTTAGCTCATGTCACGTACATTATTTCATAAAATAACAATTACTTGATCAAACACCGTCTTGGGTATGTAAATTTGGGTCAAAGGTTATAAATGTTTTATCCTGTATCTTGGTGAATACATGTCCTTTCTTTCCCATATTTTGCACACGCAAAGATCATGTTACAAGAATCATTTCACAAAATAACCACTTTTTGCTCAGACGCCATCTTGGGTGTGCAAAGTGGTGTCAAAGGTCATATGTACTTCTTTCTCTTTCCTCGTTATGACGTGTTATCTCTAGGGGAGGGAATTTTTCTAGATGTGAAAGTTGACATGATTGTCTTTATCGAGCACTAGCTCACTTACCCTTCGGTGAATTTTTACGGGATTTTAATATGTTGTAGCTGTTACCTTGCGCTATCGGATGTGTGTCTTTTGTTTTTTCATACGATGTCGGGATCACGGTAAAATACTTGGTTGAAATTAAAGCTTATCTTCGATGTATTGAGATATTTCTTTCTTTCTGCAACTTTCTTTGCAATAACTCAAGAAAAACAGGCTCTATCACCACCATATTTTGCACATGTTTAGTTCATGTCACGTACATTATTTCATAAAATAACAACTACTTGATCGAACACCGTCTTGGGTATGTAAATTTGGGTCAAAGGTCATAAATGTTTTATCCTGTATCTTGGTGAATACATGTCCTTTCTTTCCCATATTTTGCACACGCAAAGACCATGTTACAAGAATCATTTCACAAAATAACCACTTTTTGCTCAGACGCCATCTTGGGTGTGGAAAGTGGGGTCAAAGGTCAAATATACTTCATTCTGTATCTTCGTTAGTGTATACGGAATTCGGTACCAAAGATGGGAGGTCTGACTCACTTTTCTAAATGAGAATCCAAACATCACACGGCAAATATCCCCTAAACGCAGATGAAACCTGTATGGTCATGCCTTTTGGGATCAGGTCTCAAATCATTGATTTTCGAAAAGATCGGATCACCTAATTTGTCAGTCTTGACAAATTCCAAGTCTAGTTAGGTGATCCGAGTATCCTTCGGATCACCTTCTGTATCTGTACTGATTCTTTGTTATTTCTCCCCAAAAGTTGTGCATCGATTAGCTCAGAAAGTCCTCTTCCTATCAATTCCAAATTTATACCATATATGTATCATGTCCCAAAGACGGCAATCGAACTAAAATCAAAGTGATCAGTCGACCGTGACGTCACTATGACGTCATTATATGAAAACACATTCTCAATCATATCTCATTAATGGAATGAAATTTTTCAATGAAATTTACATCACATATATTTCAAGTCAAGCGTATTCTACTCGTATTCTCAAAATTCATCTTTATTTCAAAACGCGCGCGTACGCGCGCGTTAAAATATTTGTATGCTCAGATCGAGCTCAAATTTTTTTTGCACACGTTTCAGACCATTTGGAGCATTTTTTGAAAAATTGAAAAAATCGGACGGACGCGTACGCGCGCGCTCATATACGCACGCACAGCTCATATTCAATGAAAATTTCCCTTTTTTTTACACTTATCGGATGCCTGAAATGTCATGGAATATTTCTACCAAGTTCCATGTCAATCCGACTCAATATGACGTCATACGGGCCTGTCAAAGTTGAAATTACGCGCGCGCGTCAAGGGCGATATACAGTGCAACGATGCCAAAAAAACGCCAATTTTAAATCCGATTTTACTCGCCAGGATGGACGGTGACCCCCAATTTTCTTTACATATTCTGAAAGCTGATGAGTTGTACATGGTATTTCATGGGTTGGCGATGCTGGCAAAATGACTAAAAGATATTAAATTTCTTAATAAAGTAAAAAAAGTAAATTTTCAAAATGACGTCATCAAATTTCAAGTTTACTCGAGCGTATCTCACTTATCCTTTGCCAATTTACACCCAGATTTCAGTATGTTGTAGCTTATGAAATGTTCTTTCATTAATGTAAAAACAACATTTTGATTGGATGACGTCATCGCCTCGTAAAAATGGATTGAAAGTAACCTTGTCAAATTTGACCAGTTTACGTGTTATCTCAATGGGAATGCAGTTTTTCTGGAAATGAAAATTGATATGACTATCTTTATCGAGCACTAGCTCACTTATACTTCGGTGAATTTCTCCCAAATTTTAATATGTTGTAGCTGAGACTTTGGGCTATCGTTTATGTGCTCCTTGTTTTTTCATACGATGTCGGGATCACGTCCAAAAACTTGGTTGAAATTAAAGCTTATCTTCGATGTATTGAGATATTTCTTCCTTTCTGCAACTGTCTTTGCAGTAACTAAAAAAAACCAGCCCCTATCGCCCCCATATTTTGCACATGTTTAGTTCATGTCACGTACATTATTTCAGTAAAAAACAACTACTTGATCAGACACCGTCTTGGGTATGTAAATTAGGGTCAAAGGTCATAAATGTTTCATCCTGTATCTTTGTGAATACTACGTCTGGCTTCACGGATCCCCTACGTATACAGACCGAAGTCAATGATCCCGGCTCCTGTGTGGAGCATCGCGCACAGATCAAACGTCGTTGTAAACCAAATTTCTGACAGCTTTTTTACATTCAAACAGGTTTGAACGTGACGACGCAACAGGCTGGTTGATGTGTGTTTTACGTTGAAAATTCGACCGAAATGTTGGATTATTCATTAATGTGGTGTGTGAAGTCTATTCTTGAATGGTTGATTTAACTGTACAAGCTTAAATTTGCCGACCTAGCGCCGTGAATTAGACGCAATCGAGAAGGGTGAGGTACCTCACCCAATTTTCCATAGAGACAGTGGTTAAGAATATCCACACAGCAATGGGTAGTGGTACCTTCCGTCTGTCTACGGAGGACAGATTGTCTTTATCGAGCAGTAGCGTACAGTACTATGCTCACGTACGTACGTACCCTTCGGTGAATTACACCGTATTTCACCATATTAACCGTATGTATGCCTGTGTATGCCTATGTATGCCAGAAAATCACAAGAAATCACACGGATGGACATGCCATTGCTGTGCCTCTGCCTCACATTCTGAGAGCTAAAAACATAATGCAACTGATTTATCTGTGATTTCATGCATCTGGACCTGCTGAACATGAATTTTGTGGTTCTGTCCCTGCTGCAAACACCGCTGCAAACAACAGTCTTTCACGCTATAGTCCCACACATTCATCTTCGTGTCATGGACCACCAGTTCTTCATGCAGAAATTGCAGTGACAATGACGATCTACTGTAAGTTTTTTCTGATATTGCATACACCACAGGACCTCTTGCTACAGTGACCTGTGTCTCTCAGCCTTATATCCGTGGAAACCCTAAACTTAATCAATGTCAATGCACAGTGTGCTTGGATAAACTGATACCGAGTGTTAGTTATACATGTCCTACGGCTACTGAACTGTGTACTGTGCATAGATCTACGTGTATCTGTAGCGGTGCTGAATGCTATGTGCAAGCAAGTTGTACGTACTTCAGTCGCCTAGCTACACAGTGTACTGCTTGTAGACTACTGAGTATCTCATGTGACATCTGAAGTTAAGCCTCATCTTCTCAGAACTCAAAACGTCCCGTGATTATCACCAAATGACTACCACAAGTGTTCTTCACGTGACGGTATATAAGAGTATTAGACCTACCTCGAAGTGAAGATGAATTGACTTATGCTCTACAATCATATACACATAGTCTCAGAGTGCAAATGTGGATTACAGCTACAGTCCACTGGCTGCTTCTCTGCAGTCAGTATGCCTGACCTCGCCATTTCTGTTCATCACTGAGTATAGTACCGTAATAGTCATCACTCCAGATTCCAGTACTACTGTCACACTGTCTGTCGCACCTGATACCCCAGTATGGAGACCCGCAAAGGGAAAGCCACAAGTACTGAAGCAATCATTCAGGCTTTTGGAGAGTATATCCAGCGTCCTGATTTCCTTAAAGCCATCGAAGAAGCTGTTTAGAAAGCCATGAATAAACAAATGACAAAGTTTGTTCAGCACCTTGACCTACATAGTTGAGCAAAAGTGCACCAGTCTCAAGGAGAAGTCCGATCAACATGATGGCTGCATCTTTGACCTGGAAGCATCCCTCAAAGCAAAAGATGCTGAAATAAAACATCTCACCACCGTCTTGATGATCAAGCAACAGCTGTCAACAATCTCAAACTGACGATGAATGAAGCAGAGCAATATTCCCGCCGCAACTCCCTGAAGTTCCATGGTGTCAAAGAGAGCGGACTAGAAGACACAGACCAACTCATCCGCCAGCTCTGTTCCGACCAGCTCGATGTGCCCATTACTCTCAATGATCTTGACAGATCGCATCGTGTTGCCCCCCGCAACGACATCGCGACATCCCAGCCGTCAAACTTTGTTGCCAGCAACAAACAGAAAGACAATAAAGAAGACCATCCGTAGTGAATGTGACTTGGAAAAGCTTTGACATGGGCCTAAATTGATCCCAAATAGGCACTCAAATATTGGGTATTTTGTTGAATTTTGTATATTTTTTTTTCTTTTTGAATTATATGTACAGTACTGTACACACTTGTATATCTCTGATTTTCTGTATAACTTTTGCACTTCTTTTCTTTTTTCTTTTTTTTCCCCAAATGTTTGAGCCTTGTAATAGTTTGATTACTCAAGTGGTCGAAGACAACGGAACCTCAGATACTTTACATACAGATACTCCATTAATAGTGCATGATGATGTGAGGGTTTCTCCCTTGATATCTGTTTTTCAGGAAGAATCAACTACATCTTCCAATTTCTGTAGTGAACAAAATGAAAATGTTGTTGAAAATGAAGAAACTCACTCAAGTGTAGTCAAGTATTATCTGGCTAACGAGTTTGATGTAACAGTTCAGCAATTAATGTTAACAGATAATTTTAGTATGTTACATTTTAATGCAAGGAGTTTGTCCCGAAATTTTATCAAATTCACAGTTATATCTCAAGTATCCAATTTTCGTTCTCAGTGATAGGGATATCAGAGACATGGATAAACTCATCTTTAACTTTTGCCATTTGTGATTGATGGCTACAAATTTGTCCATGTGGATAGACCCAGTGGCCGTGGTGGTGGAGTTGGTTTGTTTATACATGAAAGCTTGAATTTTATGTTAAAGAATAATTACATGTATGAGGAATGTGACGGTGTTCATTATCTGATTGTAGAAATTGAACGTAAATCCCGTAATAATATAATTGTAGGAGTTGTGTATCGACAGCCCAAATCCTCAGTGTCTGCATTTACATCTTTGTTTGATAACTTGTTGAACACTGAGGATTGGAAGAGTAAAAAGTGTACCTTATGGGAGATACTAATATTGATTTGATGAAAAAACAAGACAATGCACAGGTATTTGATTTTGTTAATACAGTTGTTTCATCTGGGTTTTGCTCAACTATAGACAAACCCACAAGGGTGAATTCATTATCGGCCACTCTTATCGACAACATCTATACAAATGATGTGGGATACTGTAATCTGTGTGGTACTAGTATTTTATTGACTGAAATATCAGATCATTTTCCTGTATTCTATTTATCTAATGAAGCTGTCTGTGATGATAATGTTGAGCAGGTATCCTTTTGTTACAGGAATGTAACGAGGGCAAGTATCGGTGAGGTAATAGAAGGGTTGAAAACAACAGATTGGTCAGATGTGTATAAGGAAGATGATCCTGATGCAGCATATAATGTATTTTGTGCAATATTTACAGGTTTATATAACACACACTTACCGAAAATTATTAAGCATGTGAAGAAATGTAAGAAAAGTAGGAAACCATGGGTAACCTCTCGTATTCTAAAGATCATCAATAAGAAAAACAATGTTTATAGAGAATATCTTCAATGCCCGTCAGAATATAGATATGAAAAATACAAGAAATTATGTAATCATGTTACAGCTTGTTTGTGAAGAGCAAAAAGGAATTATTATTTTAATAAATTTGACTCAGTAAAAAAATAATTCAAAAAGATGTGGTTTCATATAAATTCTATACTCGGTAAGAAAAATAATGTGCGTAGTGAAGGTATCACATTTGATGGTAAACATTGTAGAGATTCTGATGTAATTTGTGAACGTTTTAATGATTTTTTTATTCATACTGGATCTAAAGTTAATAGTGAGATTGACAGTGGAAGAACTGATGATTTTTATGGATATCTGCAAGAACCACTGTCTCATTCTTTATTTTTTAAAGCCAGTGACTCTAGGAAGAAATAATCAGAACTGGTAAACTGTTGAAGAACGGGAAGAGCAGTGGATATGATGACATCAGCCCAACTGTTTTCAAACATGTATTACCGTACATAGTTCAACCTTTACATCATATTTTTAATTCCTCACTCAGTACTGGTATTATACCATCTGAAATGAAACTTGCCAAGACCGTTCCAGTTTTTAAAAAAGGTGATCCAAGTTTGTGCAATAATTATCGCCCAATATCAATTTTACCCTGTTTTTCTAAAATTTTAGAGAGATTGGTGTTTGATAAATTATATTTATTTTTAATTAAACATAATGTGTTGTACATTGTACATTGTATGATAGCCAGTATGGTTTTCGTCACAATCATTCTACGGACCTTGCCATTATTGAAGTTCATGATCGAATCCTGGATGAGTTAAATTCGGGGAATGAGGTCATTGCAGTCTTTATGGATTTATCAAAAGCTTTTGACTCTCTTTCACATTATATTTTGTTGCAAAAATTATATTATTATGGAATACGAGGTGTTTTTTTTTTTTGACTGGTTTAAATCATATCTGTTAGATAGGAAACAATACACTGTATTTAATTCTTGTACATCCACACAAAAAATCATTAGCACAGGTGCACCCCAGGGCTCAATTCTTGGGCCATTATTGTTTTTATTGTATATTAATGGTATTGTAAATGTTTGTTCTGATTGTCGTTTTATTTTATACGCTTATGATTCTACAGTCCTTGCATCTCATAAAGATATCAATGTGTTGATTTGTAACTTGAATAGAAGTTTGGCTCAGATATCTTCATGGTTTAAAACAAATGAATTATATTTGAATATTAGCAAGACACAGTGTATCCGTTTTAAAAGGAAAGGTGTACAACAGGAAATTGGCAATCTGTCTGTTAAAATAGATTCAGATTCTTTAATGTTTTATGATTCTGTAAATTTTCTTGGTGTCACATTGACTAGCACTTTAAGTTGGAAGGAACATATTAATTCTGTTTGCCGAAAAGTGTCTCGTTTTGTTGGAATTTTAAACCGGTTGAAATATGAATTGCCAAAGTCTATATTATTCATCTTATATAATTCTCATGTTTTATCACATTTGACATATTGTAATTCTATCTGGGGGAATACATATTCTTCCCTCTTGCAAAAGTTGATAGTTTTACAAAAGAAGGCTATACGTATCTGCACTGGCTCTACATATCAAGCGCCTACATCTGAATTATTTAAATCATTGAAACTCTGAAGTTAATAGATATAAATAAGATGCAAATTGCCTCGTTGATGCAACGTTATCATTCACAATCTCTCCCTCCGTATTTTATGAATATGTTCATGATTAATGCTGATGTTCACACTCATTATTTAGATCATGTTACCAGATTCACCGATGGTCTTTCTCAAATGATAGGTCCTAATATTCATTACGGTATACTGGACCTGTATTGTGGAAGGATTTGAACGTGAACCATGTTTTTAATGTACAATTTCATAATATTTAAAAAAAAAAACAGTATAAAAAGATTCTTTAGATTTTGGGTGATATCCTTAATGTATTTTGACCATGTTGATTTGTTTGTTTGTTTGTTTCTGTATGTTTTTGCTTGTTTGTTTTATCAATTCAAATCTGTTTCTATACACTATTAGGTATGCACAGTCCTACAAGCCATTTAAAGGCTTTCTTATGTGCATTCCATTTTTCATCATTACAGTTGTGTACTTTGTGCTGATTTGTATAGCATATGAATGTAACAATACCTTGTATTAACGTTGTTTTGTTTTTATATGTCATGTGGGTTTTTTTTTCCTTGTGGAATGATGGAAATAAACAAAATTTCTCCCACATTTTAATATGATGTAGCTGAGACTGCGCTATCTTGTGAGTGTCCTCCGTTTTTTCATGCAATGTCAGGATCACGTTAAAAATTTTGGCTGAAATTAAGGCTTATCTTCGATGTGTAATATCAAGATATTTCTTTCTTTCTACAACTTTCTTTGCAACAACTCAAATAAAATAGCCCCTATCACCCCCATATTTTGCACATGTTTAGTTCATGTCACGTACATTATTTCATAAAATAACAATTACTTGAATTGGACACCATCTTGTGTATGTAAATTAGGGTCAAAGGTCATAAATGTTTTATCCTGTATCTTGATAAATGCATGTCCTGTCTTTCCCATATTTTGCACACGCAAAGACCATGTTACAAGAATTATTTCATAAAATAACCACTTTTTACTCAGATACCGTCTTGTTTGTGCAAAGTGGGGTCAAAGGTCATATGTAGTTCTTTCTGTATCTTTGCTATGACGTGTTATCTCTATGGGAGGGAATTTTTCTAGATGTGAAAATTGATATAATTGTCTTTATCGAGCACTATAGCTCACTTACCCTTCGGTGAATTTTTCCCAGATTTTCATATGTTGTAGCTGAGACTTTGCGCTATCGTAATGTTCATCTTCTTTTTTTCATACGATGTCTGGACCACGTTAAAAAACTTGGTTCTTCGATGTATTGAGATATTTCTTTCTTTCTGCTACTTTCTTTGCAATAACTCAAGAAAAACAGCCCCTATCATCCCAATATTTTGCACATGTTTAGTTCATGTCACGTACATTATTTCATAAAATAACAACTACTTGACCAGACACCATCTTGGGTATGTAAATTAGGGTCAAAGGTCATAAATGTTTCAACCTGTATCTTGGTGAATACATGTCCTATCTTTCCCATATTTTGCACACGCAAAGACCATGTTACAAGAATCATTTCACAAAATAACCACTTTTAGCTCAGAATGTGATGCCATCTTGGCTGTGCAAAGTTGGGTCAATGGTCAAATATACTTCATTCTGTATCTTCGTTATAGTGTACACCGAATTTGGTACCAAAGATGGCAGACCTGACTCTCTTTTCTAGATGAGAATCCAAATATCACACGGCCATTGTCTGTAAACATAGATAAAACCTATATGGTCATGCCTATTGCGATCAGGACTCGAATCATTGATTAAAAAAAAAATCGGATCACCTAATTTGTCAGTCTTGACAAATTCCGGTTCTAGTTAGGTGATCCGAGTATCCTTCGGATCACCTTCTGTATTTGTACGGATTCTTTGTTGGTTCTTCTTCTTTATTTCTGGACAAAATTTGTGTAGAGGTTAGCTCAGAAAGTCCTCGTCCTATCAATTTCAAAATTATACCATATATGTATCATGTCCCAAAGACGACAGATCTAATGTATAATACTGATCAGTCGACCGTGACGTCACTATGACGTCATTATATGAAAACACATTCTCAATCATATCTCATTAATGAAATAGAATTTTTCAATGAAATTTATGTCACATATATTTCAAGTTATGCGCATTCTACTCATATTCTCAAAATTCATATTTTCTCTTAAAACGTGCGCGTACGCGCGCGTTGAAATATTTGTATGTTCAAATCGAGCTCAAATTTTTTTTGCACACGTTTCAGACCAATTGGAGCATTTTTTGAAAAATTGAAAAAATTGGACGGACGCGTACGCACGCGCACACATACGCCCGCACAGCTCATATGCAATAGAAATTTCCCGTTTTTTCACACTTATCGGATGCCTGAAATGTCAAGGAATATTTCTACAAAGTTTCACGTCAATCTGACTCAATATGACGTCACACGGGCCCGTCAAAGTTGAAATTCCGCGCGCGCGTCAATGGCGACATACAGCGCAACAATGCAAAAAACCGCCAATTTTAAATCCAAATTTACTCGTCAGGATGGACGGTGACCCCCCATTTTTTTTACATATTCTGAAAGCTGATGAATTGTACATGTCATTTCATGGGTTGGCGATGCTGGAAAAATGATGAAAAGATATCAAATTTCTTAATAAAGTAAAAAAAGTAAATTTTCAAAATGACGTCATCGAATTTTAAGTTTACTCAAGCATATCTCACTTATTCTTTTGTTGATTTTCATCCAAATTTCAATATGTTGTAGCTCATTAAATGGTTTTTCAGTCATATAATAACAACATTTTAATTGGATGACGGCATTACCTCGTAATAAGGGATTAAAAGTAACATTGTTAAATTTGACCAGTTTACGTGTTATCTCTATGGGAGTGCAGTTTTCCTGGAAATGAAAACTGACATGACTATCTTTATCGAGCACTAGCTCACTTATGCTTCGGTGAATTTCTCCCATATTTTAATATGTTGTAGCTGAGACTTTGGGCTATCGTAACTGTGTCCTTCGTTTTTTCATACGACGTCGGCATCACGTCAAAAAATTTGGTTGAAATTAAAGCTTATCTTCGATGTATTGAGATATTTCTTTCTTTCTGCAACTTTCTTTGCAATAACTCAAGAAAAACAAGCTCTATCAGCCCAATATTTTGCACATGTTTAGTTTATGTCACGTACATTATTTCATAAAATAACAACTACTTGATCGGGCACCTTCTTGGTCATGTAAATTAGGGTCAAAGGTCAAAAATGTTTCATCCTGTATCTTGGTGAATACATGTCTTATCTTTACCATATTTTGCATACGTAAAGACCATGTTACAAGAATCATTTCACAAAATAACCACTTTTTCCTCAGACGCCATCTTGTCTGTGCAAAGTAGGGTCAAAGGTCATATGTACTTCTTTCTTTATCTTCATTATGACGTGTTATCTCTATGGGAGGGAATTTGTCTAGATGTGAAAATTGACATGATTGTCTTTATCGACGACTAGCTCACTTACCCTTCGGTGAATTTCTTCCAGATTTTAGTATGTTGTAGCCAATTTAATACTCTTTAAGTTTTATTCATCAAAGTTTTAATCGGATGATGTCTTCACCTCGTGAAAATGGATATAATGTAACCTTGTCAAATTTAACCAGTTTACGTGTTATCTCTATGGGAGGGAATTTTTCTGGAAATGAAAATTGACATGACGGTCTTTATCGAGCACTAGCTCACTTACTCTTTGGTGTATTTCTCCCAGATTTTAGTATGTTGTAGCTGAGATTTTGAGCTGTCGTCAACGTTCTCTCTATTTTTTCATACGACGCCGAGATCACGTCAAAAAACTTGGTTGAAATCAAACTTATCTTCGATGTATTGAGATATTTCTTTCTTTCTGCAACTTTCTCTGCAATAACTCAAGAAAAACACCCCCTATCATCCCCATATTTTGCACATGTTTAGTTCATGTCACGTACATTATTTCATAAAATAACAACTACTTGATCAGACGTCATCTTGGGTATGTAAATTAGGGTCAAAGGTCATAAACGCATCATCTTGTATCTTGGTGAATACATGTCTTATCTTTTCCATATTTTGCACACGTAAAGACCATGTTACAAGAATCATTTCACAAATTAACCACTTTTTGCTCAGATGCCATCTTGGCTGTGCAAAGTGGGGTCAAAGGTCATATGTTCTTCTTTCTTTATCTTCGTTATGACGTGTTATCTCTATGGGAGGGAATTTTTGTAGATGTGAAAATTGACATGATTGTCTTTATCGAGCACTAGCTCACTTATGCTTCGGTGAATTTCTCCCAGATTTTAATAGGTTGTAGCTGAGACTTTGGGCTATCGAAATTGTGCGCTCCATTTTTTTCATACGATGTCGGGATCACGTCAAAAAACGTGGTTGAAATTAAAGCTTATCTTCGATGTATTGAGATACTTCTTTCTTTCTGCAACTTTCTTTACAATAACTCAAGAAAAACAGGCCTTATCACCCCCATATTTTGCACATGTTTAGTTCATGTCACGTACATTATTTCATAAAATAACAACTACTTGATCAGACGTCATCTTGGGTATGTAAATTAGGGTCAAAGTTCATAAATGTATCATCCTGTATCTTGGTGAATACATGTCCTATCTTTCCCATATTTTGCACACGTAAAAACCATGTTACAAGGATCATTTCACAAAATAACCACTTTTTGCTCAGATGCCATCTTGTCTGTGCAAATTGGGGTCAAAGGTCAAATATACTTCATTCTGTATCTTCGTTAGTGTATACGGAATTGTGTACCATAGATGTCAGGTCTGACTACCTTTTCTAAATGAGAATCCAAACATCACACGGCCAATGTCCACTAAACACAGATGAAACCGGTATGGTCATGCCTATTGGGATCAGGAGACTCAAATCGTTGATTTACGAACAGATCGGATCACCTAATTTGTCAGTGTTGACAAATTCCAAGTCTAGTTAGGTGATCCGAGTATCCTCTCGGATCACCTTCTGTATCTGTACGGATTCTTTGTTCTTCTTCTTTCTTTCTTTCTGGACAAAAGTTGTGTTTCGATTAGCTCAGAAAGTGCTCTTCCTATCAATTTCAAACTTATACCATATATGTATCGTGTCCCAAAGACGACAGATCAAGTAAAATCATTGTGATCAGTCGACCGTGACGTCACTATGACGTCATTATATGAAAACACATTTTCAATCATATCTCATTAATAGAATGGAATTTTTCAATGAAATTTACGTCACGTGAATTTCAATTCAAGGGAATTCTACTCATGTTTTCAAAATTCATCGCATTGTTAGAACGTGCGCGTACGCGCGCGTTGAAATATTTGTATGCTCCAATCGAGCTCAAAATTTTTTTGCACACGTTTCAGACCATTTGGAGCATTTTTTGAAAAATTGAAAAAATTGGACGGACGCGTACGCGCGCGCACATTTACGCACGTACAGCTCATATGCAACAGAAATTTCCCGATTTTTTACATTTATCGGATGTCTGAAAAGTCAAGGAACATTTCTAGCAAGTTTCAAGTCAATCCGACTCAATATGACGTCATACGGGACTGTCAAAGTTGAAATTCCGCGTGCGCGTCAATGGCGATATACAGTACAACAATGCCCAAAAACCGCCAATTTTAAATCCGATTTTACTCGTCAGGATGGACGGTGACCCCCCATTTTCTTTACATATTCTGAAAGCTGATGAGTTGTACATGTCAGTTTATGGGTTGGCGATACAGAAAAAGTGATTAAAAGTTATCAAATTTCTTAATAAAGTAAAAAAAAGTAAATTTTCAAAATGACGTCATCAATTTTCAAGTTTACTTGGGCGTATCTCACTTATCCTCTGCCAATTTTCACTCAGATTTCAGTATGTTGTAGCTTATTAAATGTTCTTTCATTAATGTAATTACAACATTTTGATTGGATGGCGGCATCACCTCGTAAAAATGGATTAAAAGTAATCTTGTCAAATTTGACCAGTTTACGTGTTATCTCTATGGGAGAGCAGTTTTTCTGGCAGTGAAAATTGACATGACTATCTTTTTCGAGCATTAGCTCACTTACGCTTCGGTGAATTTTTCCCAGATTTTAGTATGTTGTAGCTGAGACTTTAGGCTATCGTGAATGTGCCCTCTATTTTTTCATACGAGGCCGGCATCACGTCGAAAAACTTGGTTGAAAATGGCACGTGGCTTCGATGCAGCGTCATTTTGCTTAATACATAGGGCCTATGGAGCATGAAATAGGTCATTGCATAGCGCATCCGACTCGTAATCCTAAGGTCCCTGGTTCGAGCCTCACCCTTGCCAATATTTTTTTTTCAAACTCTTTTTTCTTCTTTTTCTTTATTTAGTCTTAATCTCCCTTCCTAACTTTATCTTTTTCTGATTTTTTAATGCTTCTCCTTCAAATTTCTATAAAATAACAATTTTTTCTTTATTTTTCTTTCTTTCTACTACATTCTGTGCAATAGATGAAGAACAACAATGGTTATCAATCCCATATTTTGCACATGTTTAGTTCATGTCACGTACATTATTTCATAAAATAACAACTTCTTGATCGGACACCATCTTGGGTATGTAAATTAGGGTCAAAGGTCATAAATGTTTCATCCTGTATCTTGGTGAATACATGTCCTATCTTTCCAATATTTTGCACACACAAAGATCACGTTACAAGGATCATTTCACAAAATAACCATTTCTTTCTCAGATGCCATCTTGGCTGTGCAAAGTGGGGTCAATGGTCAAATATACTTTATCTGTATCTTCGTTATAGTGTATACGGAATATGGTACCAAAGATGGCAAACCCGACTCCCTTTTTTTTAAATGAGAATCCAAACATCACACGGCCAATGTCCATAACCACAGATGAACCTTTACGGTCATGCCTATTGGGATCAGGACTCAAATCATTGATTTTCGAAGAGATCGGATCACCTAATTTGTCAGTGTTGACAAATTCCGAGTCTAGTTCTTCTTCTTCTTCTTCTTCTTTCTTTATTTCTGGACAAAAGTTGTGTATCTACTTACTCAGAAAGTTTTCAGAGTATCAATTTCAAACTCATACCATATATGTATCATGTCCCAAAGACGACAAATCTAATGTATCATAGTGATCAGTCGACCGTGACGTCACTATGACGTCATTATATGAAAACACATTCTCAATCATATCTCATTAATGGAATAGAATTTTTCAATGAAATTTACGTCACATGTATTTCAAGTTATGCGCATTCTACTCATATTCTCAAAATTCATATTTTCTCTTAAAACGTGCGCGTACGCGCGCGTTGAAATATTTGTATGCTCAAATCGAGCTCAAATTTTTTTTGGACACGTTTCAGACCATTTGGAGCATTTTTTGAAAAATTGAAAAAATTGGACGGACGCGTACGCGCGCGCACATATACGCACGCACAGCTCATATGCAATGGAAATTTCCCATTTTTTCACACTTATTGGATGCCTGAAATGTCAGGGAATATTTCTACCAAGTTTCAAGTCAATCCGACTCAATATGACGTCATACGGACCCGTCAAAGTTGAAATTCCGCGCGCGCGTCAATGGCGATATACAGTCCAACAATGCCAAAAAACCGCCAATTTTTAATCCGATTTTACTCGTCAGGATGGACGGTGACCCCCCATTTTCTTTACATATTCTGAAAGCTGATGAGTTGTACATGTCATTTCATGGGTTGGCAATGCTGAAAAAAAGATGAAAAGGTATCAAATTTCTTAATAAATCAAAAAGAGTAAAATTTCAAAATGACGTCATCAAATTTCAAGTTTACTCGAGCGTATCTCACTTATCCTTGGCCAATTTTCACCCAGATTTCAGTATGCTGTAGCTAATTTAATGCTCTATCAGTTATGTAATAACACAATTTTGATTGAATGACAGCATAACCTCGTAAAAATGGATTGAAAGTAACCTTGTCGAATTTGACCAGTTTACGTGTTATCTCTATGGGAGTGCAGTTTTTCTGGAATGAAAATTGACATGACTGTCCTTTTCGAGCAGTAGCTCACTTATGCTTCGGTGAATTTCTCCCAGATTTTAATATGTTGTAGCTGAGACTTTGGGCTATCGTAAGTGTGCCTTTCGTTTTTTCATACGATGTCGGGATCACGTCAATAAACTTGGTTGAAATTAAAGCTTATATTCGTTGTATTGAAATATTTCTTTCTTTCTGCAACTTTCTTTGCAATAACTCAAGAAAAACATACCCTATCAACACCATATTTTGCACATGCTTAGTTCATGTCACGTTCATTATTTCATAAAATAACAACTACTTGATCAGATGCCATCTTGAGTATGTAAATTAGGGTCAAAGGTCATAAATGTTTCATCCTGTATCTTGGTGAATACATGTTCTATCTTTCCCATATTTTGCACACGTAAAGACCATGTTACAAGGATCATATCACAAAATAACCACTTTTTGCTCAGATGACATCTTGTCTGTGCAAAGTGGGGTCAAAGGTCATATGTACTTCTTTCTTTATCGTCATTATGACGTGTTATCTCTATGGGAGGGAATTTTTCTAGATGTGAAAATTGACATGATTGTCTTTATCGAGCACCAGCTCACTCACCCTTCGATGAATTTCTCCCAGATTTTAATATGTTGTAGCTGAGACTTTGCGCTATCGTAATACGTCCTCCGTTTTTTCATACGACGTCAAAAGCACGTCGAAAAACTCGGCTTAAGTAATCAAAGCTTAGCTTCATTAGGTGATCCGAGTATCCTCTCGGATCACCTTCTGTATCTGTACGGATTCTTTGTTCTTCTTAGGTGATCCGAGTATCCTCTCGGATCACCTTCTGTATCTGTACTGATTCTTTGTTCTTCATATTTTTATTAGGTGATCCGAGTATCCTCTCGGATCACCTATTGTATCTGTACGGATTCTTTCTTCTTCTTCTTCTTCTTCTTCTTTCTTTATTTCTCCCCAAAAGTTGTGCAGAGGTTAGCTCAGAAAGTGCTATGTCTATCAAGTTCAAACTTATACCATGTATGTATCGTGTCCCAAAGACGGCAATCGAACTAAAATCAAAGTGATCAGTCGACCGTGACGTCACTATGACGTCATTATATGAAAACACATTCTCAATCATATCTCATTAATGGAATGAAGTTTTTCAATGAAATTTACGTCACATATATTTCAAGTTATGCGCATTCTACTCATGTTCTCAAAATTCATATTTTCTCTTAAAACGTGCGCGTACGCGCGCGTTAAAATATTTGTATGCTCCAATCGAGCTCAATTTTTTTTTGCACACGTTTCAGACCATTTGGAGCATTTTTTGAAAAATTGAAAAAATTGGACGGACGCGTACGCGCGCGCGCATATACGCACGCACAGCTCATATGCAATTGAAATTTCCAGTTTTTTCACTTTGATCGGATGTCTGAAATGTCAAGATATATCTATACCAAGTTTCAAGTCAATCCGACTCAATATGACGTCATACGGGCCTGTCAAAGTTGAAATTCCGCGCGCGCGTCAATGGCGATATACAGTGCAACTATGCCAAAAAACTGCCAATTTTAAATCTGATTTTACTCGTCAGGATGGACGGTGACCCCCCATTTTCTTTACATATTCTGAAAGCTGATGAGTTGTACATGTCATTTCATGGGCAGGCTATGCTAACAGAATGATTAAAAGATATCAAATTTCTTAATAAAGTAAAAAAAGTAAATTTTCAAAATGACGTCATCAAATTTCAAGTTTACTCGAGCGTATCTCACTTATCCTTTCCCAATTTTCACCCAAATTTCATTATGTTGTAGGTTATGAAATGCTCTTTCATTTATGTAATCACACAATTTTGATTTGATGACGACATTACCTCGAAAAAATTGATTGAAGGTAACCTTGTCAAATTTGACCAGTTTACGTGTAATCTCTATGGGAGTGCAATTTTTATGGAAATGAAAATTGACATGACTATCTTTATCGAGCACTAGCTCACTTATGCTTCGGTGAATTTCTCTAAGATTTTAATATGTTGTAGCTGAGACGTAGGGCTATCGTAAGTGTGCCCTTCGTTTTTTCATACGTTGTCGGGATCACGTGAAAAAACTTGGTTGAAATTAAAGTCTATCTTCGATGTATTGAAATATTTCTTTCTTTTTGCAACTTTATGTGCAATAAATCAAGAAAAACATACCCTATCACCACCATATTTTGCACATCTTTAGTTCATGTCACGAACATTATTTCATAAAATAACAAGTACTTGATCAGACGCCATCTTGGGTATGTAAATTAGGGTCAAAGGTCATAGATGTTTCATCCCCTATCTTGGTGAATACAGGTCCTATCTTTCCCATATTTTGCACACGTAAAGACCATGTTACAGGGATCATTTCAAAAAATAACCACTTTTTGCTCAGATGCCATCTTGTCTGTGCAAAGTGGGGTCAAAGGTCATATGTACTTCTTTTTCTATGTTCGCTATGACGTGTTATCTCTATGGGAGGGAATTTTTTAGATGTGAAAATTGACATGACTCTCTTTATCGAGCACTATCTTACTTATGCTTCGGTGAATTTCTCTCAGATTTTAATATGTTGTAGCTGAGACTTTACAGTATCAGGACTCGAATCATTGATTTAAAAAAAAAAAAAAATCGGATCACCTTAATTTGTCAGTGATGACAAATTACAATCTCTAGTTCTTCTTTATTTCTGGGCAAAATTTGTGCAGCGGTTAGCTCAGAAAGTGCATTACCTTTCAATGTCAAACTTATACCATATATGTATGATGTCCCAAAGACGACAGATCAAGTAAAATCATAGTGATCAGTCGACCGTGACGTCACTATGACGTCATTATATGAAAACACATTTTCAATCATATCTCATTAATGGAATGGAATTCTTCAATTAAATTTACGTCACATACATTTCAAGTTATGCGCATTTTACTCATATTCTCAAAATTCATATTTTCTCTTAAAACGTGCGCGTACGCGCGCGTTGAAATATTTGTATGCTCAAATCGAGCTCAAATTTTTTTTGCACACGTTTCAGACTATTTGGAGCATTTTTTGAAAAATTGAAAAAATTGGACGGACGCGTACGCGCGCGCACATATTCGCACACACAGCTCATATGCAATAGAAATTTCCCGTTTTTTTACACTTATCGGATGTCTAAAATGTCAAGGAATATTTCTACCAAGTTTCAAGTCAATCCGACCCAATATGACGTCATACGGGCCCGTCAAAGTTGAAATTCCGCGCGCGCGTCAATGGCGATATACAGTGCAACGATGCCAAAAAAATGCCAGTTCTAAATCCGATTTTACTCGTCAGGATGGACGGTGACCCCCCATTTTCTTTACATATTATGAAAGCTGATGAGTTGGACATGTTATTTCATGGGTTGGCGATGCTGGCAAAATGATTAAAAGATATCAAATTTCTTAATACAGTAAAAAAAGTAAATTTTGAAAATGACGTCATCAAATTTCACGTTCACTCGAGTGTATCTCACTTATCCTTTGCCAATTTACACCCAGATTTCAGTATGTTGTAGCTTATTAAATGATCTTTCATTAATATAATTACAACATTTTGATTGGATGATGGCATCACCTCGTAAAAATGGATTGAAAGTAATATTGCCAAATTTGACCAGTTTACGTGTTATCTCTATGGGAGAGCAGTTTTTCTGGCAGTGAAAATTGACATGACTCTCTTTTTCGAGCACTAGCTCACTTATGCTTCGGTGAATTTCTCCCAGATTTTAGTATGTTGTAGCTGAGACTTTGGGCTATCGTAAGTGTGCCCTCCATTTTTTCATACGATGTCAGCATCACGTCGAAAAACTTCATTGAAAATGGCACGAGGCTTCGATGCAGCGTCACTTTGCTTAATACACAGGGCCTATGGAGAATGAAATAGGTCATTGCGTAGCGCATCCGACTCGTAATCCTAAGGTCCCTGGTTCGAGGCTCACTCCTGCCAATATTTTTTTTTTAATTTTTTTAAACACTTTTTTCTTCTTTTTCTTTAGTTAATCTTAATCTCCCTTTCCTTACTTTATCTTTTTCTGATTTTTTTATGCTTCTCCTTCAAATTTCTATAAAATAACATAATTTTTTTTCTTTATTTCTACTACTTTCTGTGCAATAGATGAACAACAACAATGGCTATCAATCCCATATTTTGCACATGTCTAGTACATGTCACGTACATTATTTCATAAAATAACAACTACTTGATCGGACACCATCTTGGGTATGTAAATTAGGGTCAAAGGTCATAAATGTTTCATCCTGTATCTTGGTGAATACATGTCCTATCTTTCCCATATTTTGCACACTCAAAGACCATGTTACAAGAATCATTTCATAAAATAATCACTTTTTGCTTAGACGCCATCTTGGGTGTACAAAGTGAGGTCAAAGGTCAAATATACTTCATTCTGTATTTCCGTTAGTGTATACGGAATTCGGTACCAAAGATGGCAGGTCTCACTCCCTTTTCTAAATGAGAATCCAAACATCACACGGCCAATGTCCCGTCAACACAGATGAAACCTGTATGGTCATGAATATTTGGATCAGGACTCAAATCATTGATTTTCGAAGAGATCGGATCACCTAATTTGTCAGTGTTGACAAATTCCGAGTCTAGTTAGGTGATCCGAGTATCCTCTCGGATCACCTTCTGTATCTGTACTGATTCTTTGTTCTTCTTTTTATTAGGTGATCCGAGTATCCTCTCGGATCACCTTCTGTATCTGTACTGATTCTTTATTCTTCTTTATTTATTTCTTTATTTCTCCCCAAAAGTTGTGCAGAGGTTAGTTCAGAAAGTACTCTGCCTATCAATTTCAAAATTATATCATGTATGCATCATGTCCTAAAGACAACAAATCTAATGTATCATTGTGATCAGTCGACCGTGACGTCACTATGACGTCATTATATGAAAACACATTCTCAATCATATCTAATTAATGGAATGGAATTTTTCAATGAAATTTGCGTCACATATATTTCAAGTTATGCGCATTCTACTCATATTCTCAAAATTCATATTTTCTCTAAAAACGTGCGCGTACGCGCGCGTTGAAATATTTGCATACTCTAATCGAGCTCAAAATTTTTTTGCGCACGTTTCAGACCATTTAAAGCATTTTTTGAAAAATTGAAAAAATTGGACGGACGCGTACGCGCGCGCGCATATGCGCACGCACAGCTCATATGTCATAGAAATTTCCCGTTTTTTCACACTTATCGGATGCCTGAAATGTCAAGGAATATTTCTGCAAAGTTTCAAGTCAATCCGATTCAATATGACGTCATACGGGCCCGTCAAAGTTGAAATTCCGCGCGCGCGTCAATGGCGATATACAGTGCAACTATGCCAAAAAACCGCCAATTTTAAATCCGATTTTACTCGTTAGGATGGACGATGACCCCCCATTTTCTTTACATATTTTGAAAGCTGATGAGTTGTACATGTCATTTTATGGGTTGGCGATGCTGGCAAAATGATTAAAAGATATCAAATTTCTTAATAAAGTAAAAAAAGTAAATTTTCAAAATGACGTCATCAAATTTCAAGTTCACTCGAACGTATCTCACTAATCCTTCGCCAATTTTCAATCAGATTTCAGTATGTAGTAGCTTATTAAATGGTCTTTCATTAATATAATAACAACATTTTGATTGGATGACGGCATCACCTCGTGAAAATGGATTGAAAGTAATCTTGTCAAATTTGACCAGTTTACGTGTTATGTCTATGGGAGTGCAGTTTTTCTGGAAATGAAAATTGACATGACGATCTTTATCGAGCACTAGCTCACTTATGCTTCGGTGAATTTCTCCCAAATTTTAGTATGTTGTAGCTAAGACTTTGGGCTATCGTAAGTGTGCCCTTCATTTTTTCATACGACGTCGGTATCACGTCGAAAAACTTGGCTAAAATTTGCGCTTGGCTTCGATGCAGCGTCATTTTGCTTAATACACAGGGCCTATGGAGGATGAAATAGGTCAGTGCATAGCGCACCCGACTCGTAATCCTAAGGTCCCCGGTTCGAGCCTCACCCTTCCAATATTTTTTTCACTTTTTTTTAAACACTTTTTTCTTCTTTTTCTTTAGTTAGTCTTATCCTCCCTTCCTTACTTTATCTTTTTCTGATTTTTTTATGCTTCTTAAAATTTCTATAAAATAACTTAATTTTTTCTTTATATTTTCTTTCTTAAGTCTACTTTCTGTGCAATAGATCAACAACAGCAGTGGCTATCAACCCCATATTTTGCACATGTTTAGTTCGTGTCAAGTACATTATTTCATAAAATAACAAGTACTTGATCAGACACAATCTTGGGTATGTAAATTAGGGTCAAAGGTCATAAATGTTTCATCCTGTATCTTCGTGAATACATGTCCTATCTTTCCCATATTTTGCACACGTATAGACGATGTCACAAGAATTATTTCACAAAATAATCACTTTTTCCTCAGATGCCATCTTGGGAGTGTAAATGTGGGTCAAAGGTCATATGTACTTGTTGCTGTATTTTCATTATAGTGTATACAGATTTGGTAGCAAAGATGGCAGATATGACTCCCTTTTCTAAATGAGAATCCAAACATCACACGGCCAATGTCTCTGAACACAGATGAAACCTGCATGGTCATGCCTATTTCGATCAGGACTCGAATCCATGATAAAAAAAAAAATCGGATCACCTTAATTTGTCAGTGATGACAAATTACAATCTCTAGTTTTCCTTTATTTCTAACCAAAATTTGTGCAGCGGTTAGCTCAGAAAGTGCATTGCCTATCAATGTCAAACTTATACCATATATGTATCATGTCCCAAAGACGACAGATCAAGTAAAATCATAGTGATCAGTCGACCGTGACGTCACTATGACGTCATTATATGAAAACACATTTTCATTCATATCTCATTAATGGAATAGACTTTTGCAATGAAATTTACGTCACATACATTTCAAGTTATGCGCATTTTACTCATATTCTCAAAATTCATATTTTCTCTTAAAACGTGCGCGTACGCGCGCGTTGAAATATTTGTATGCTCAAATTGAGCTCAAATTTTTTTTGCACACGTTTCAGACCATTTGGAGCATTTTTTGAAAAATTGAAAAAATTGGACGGACGCGTACGCGCGCGCACATATTCGCACACACAGCTCATATGCAATGGAAATTTCCCGTTTTTTTACACTTATCGGATGCCTAAAATGTCAAGGAATATTTCTACCAAGTTTCAAGTCAATCCGACTCAATATGACGTCATACGGGCCCGTCAAAGTTGAAATTCCGCGCGCGCGTCAATGGCGATATACAGTGCAACGATGCCAAAAAAACGCCAATTTTAAATCCGATTTTACTCGTCAGGATGGACGGTGACCCCCCATTTTCTTTACATATTCTGAAAGCTGATGAGTTGGACATGTTATTTCATGGGTTGGCGATGCTGGAACAATGATGAAAAGATATCAAATATCTTAATAAAGTAAAAAAAGTAAATTTTCAAAATGACGTCATCAAATTTCAAGTTCATTCGAGTGTATCTCACTTATCCTTTGCCAATTTACACCCAGATTTCAGTATGTTGTAGCTTATTAAATGATCTTTCATTAAAATAATTACAACATTTTGATTGGATGACGGCATCACCTCGTAAAAAGGGATTGAAAGTAATATTGTCAAATTTGACCAGTTTACGTGTTATCTCTATGGGAGAGCAGTTTTTCTGGCAGTGAAAATTGACATGACTCTCTTTTTTGAGCACTAGCTCACTTATGCTTCGGTGAATTTCTCCCAGATTTTAGTATGTTGTAGCTGAGACTTTAGGCTATCGTAAGTGTGCCCTTCATTTTTTCATACGATGTCGGCATCACGTCGAAAAACTTCGTTTAAAATGGCACGAGGCTTCGATGCAGCGTCATTTTGCTTAATACACAGGGCCTATGGAGAATGAAATAGGTCATTGCGTAGCGCATCCGACTCGTAATCCTAAGGTCCCTGGTTCGAGGCTCACTCCTGCCAATATTTTTTTTTAATTTTTTTAAACACTTTTTTTTTTCTTTTTCTTTAGTTAATCTTAGTCTCCCTTTCCTTACTTTATCTTTTTCTGATTTTTTTATGCTTCTCCTTCAAATTTCTATAAAATAACATAATTTTTTCTTTATTTTTCTTTCTTTCTACTACTTTCTGTGCAATAGATGAACAACAACAATGGCTATCAATCCCATATTTTGCACATGTCTAGTACATGTCACGTACATTATTTCATAAAATAACAACTACTTGATCGCACACCATCTTGGGTATGTAAATTAGGGTCAAAGGTCATAAATGTTTCATCCTGTATCTTGGTGAATACATGTCCTATCTTTCCCATATTTTGCACACTCAAAGACCATGTTACAAGAATCATTTCATAAAATAATCACTTTTTGCTTAGACGCCATCTTGGGTGTGCAAAGTGAGGTCAAAGGTCAAATATACTTCATTTTGTATTTCCGTTAGTGTATACGGAATTCGGTACCAAAGATGGCAGGTCTCACTCCCTTTTCTAAATGAGAATCCAAACATCACACGGCCAATGTCCCGTCAACACAGATGAAACCTGTATGGTCATGAATATTTGGATCAGGACTCAAATCACTGATTTTCGAAGAGATCGGATCACCTAATTTGTCAGTGTTGACAAATTCCGAGTCTAGTCTTCTTTAGGTGATCCGAGTATCCTCTCGGATCACCTTCTGTATCTGTACGGATTCTTTATTCTTCTTCTTTATTTCTTTATTTCTCCCCAAAAGTTGTGCAGAGGTCAGCTCAGAAAGTACTCAGCCTATCAATTTCAAAATTATACCATGTATGCATCATGTCCTAAAGACAACAAATCTAATGTATCATTGTGATCAGTCGACCGTGACGTCACTATGACGTCATTATATGAAAACACATTCTCAATCATATCTAATTAATGGAATGGAATTTTTCAATGAAATTTGCGTCACATATATTTCAAGTCATGCGCATTCTACTCATATTCTCAAAATTCATATTTTTTCTAAAGACGTGCGCGTACGTGCGCGTTGAAATATTTGCATACTCCAATCGAGCTCAAAATTTTTTTGCACACGTTTCAGACCATTTAAAGCATTTTTTGAAAAATTGACAAAATTGGACGGACGCGTACGCGCGCGCACATATGCGCACGCACAGCTCAAATGTCATAGAAATTTCCCGTTTTTTCACTGTTATCGGATGCCTGAAATGTCAAGGAATATTTCTGCCAAGCTTCAAGTCAATCCGATTCAATATGACGTCATACGGGCCCGTCAAAGTTGAAATTCCGCGCGCGCGTCAATGCCGATATACAGTTCAACTATGCCAAAAAACTGCCAATTTAAATCTGATTTTACTCGTCGGGATGGACGATGACCCCCCATTTTCTTTACATATTCTGAAAGCTCATGAGTTGTAAATGTCATCTCATGGGTTGCCGATGCTGGCAAAATGATTAAATGGTATCAAATTTCACAATGAAATAAAAAAACTAAAATTTGAAAATGACGTCATCAAATTTCAAGTTCACTCGAGCGTATCTCCCTTATCCTTTGCCGATTTACCCCCAGATTTCAGTATGTTGTAGCTTATTAAATGTACTTTCAAAGTTGTAATAACAATATTTTAATTGGATGATGGTATCACCTTGTAAAAATGGATTAAAAGTAATTTTGTCAAATTTGACCAGTTTACGTGTTATCTCTACGGGAGTGCAGTTTTTCTGGAAATGAAAACTGACATGACTATCTTTATCGAGCACTAGCTCACTTATGCTTCGGTGAATTTCTCCCATATTTTAGTATGTTGTAGCTGAGACTTTGGGCTATCGTAAGTGTGCCCTTTGTTTTGTCATACGGAGTCGGCATCACTTCCAAAAACTTATTTGAAATTCAAGCTTATCTTCGATGTATTGAAATATTTCTTTCTTTCTGTAACTTTCTTTGCAGTAACTCAAGAAAAACATATCCTATCACCACCATATTTTGCACATGTTTAGTTCATGTCACGTCCATTATTTCACAAAAAAACAACTACTTGATCAGACACCATCTTGGGTATGTAAATTAGGGTCAAAGGTCATAAATGTTTCATCCTGTATCTTCGTGAATACATGTCCTATCTTTCCCATATTTTGCACACGTAAAGACCATGTTACAAGGATCATTTCACAAAATTATCATTTTTGGCTCAGGGGCCATCTTGTCTGTGCAAAATGGGGTCAAAGGTCATATATACTTCTTCCTGTATCTTCGTTATGACGTGTTATCTCTATGGGAGGGAATTTTTCTAGATGTGAAAATGGACATGATTGTCTTTCTCGACAACTAGCTCACTTACCCTTTAGTGAATTTCTCCCAGATTTTAATATGTTGTAGCTTAGACTTTGCGCTATCGTTGTATACCCATTGTTTTTTTCATACGATGTCGGAATCACGTGAAAAATCTTGGTTGAAATTAAAGCTTATCTTTGATGTATTCAGATATTTCTTTCTTTCTGCAACTTTCTTTGCAATAACTCAAGAAAAACAGCCCCTATCACCTCCATATTTTGCACGTATTTAGTTCATGTCACGTACATTATTTCATAAAATTACAACTCCTTGATCGGACACCATCTTGGGTATGTAAATTAGGGTCAAATGTCATAAATGTTTCGTCTTGTATCTTGGTGAATGTCTGCCCTATCTTTCCCATATTTTGCACACGTATAGACGATGTCGCGAGAATCATTTCACAAAATAACCACTTTTTCCTCAGATGCCATCTTGGGAGTGTAAAGGTGGGTCAAAGGTCATATGTATTTGTTGCTGTATCTTCGTTATCTAGTGTATACAGAGTAGCACCAAAGATGGCAGACATGATTCCCTTTTCTAAATGAGAATCCAAACATCACACGGCCAATGTCTCTAAACAAAGCTGAAACCTTTATGGTCATGCCTATTGCGATCAGGACTCGAATCATTGATAAAAAAAAAAATCGGATCACCTTAATTTGTCAGTGACGACAAATTACAATCTCTAGTTAGGTGATCCGAGTATCCTCTCGGATCACCTTCTGTATCTCTACGGATTCTTTGTTGGTTCTTCTTATTTCTGGACAAAAGTTGTGTATCTACTTACTCAAAAAGTTCTCAGAGTATCAATTTCAAACTCATACCGTATATGTATCATGTCCCAAAGACGACAAATCTAATGTATCATTGTGATCAGTCGACCATGACGTCACTATGACGTCATTATATGAAAACACATTTTCATTCATATCTCATTAATGGAATGGAATTTTTCAATGAAATTTACGTCACATACATTTCAAGTTATGCGCATGTTACTCATATTCTCAAAATTCATATTTTCTCTTAAAACGTGCGCGTACGCGCGCGTTGAAATATTTGTATGCTCAAATCGAGCTCAAAATTTTTTTGCACACGTTTCAGACCATTTGGAGCATTTTTTGAAAAATTGAAAAAATTGGACGGACGCGTACGCGCGCGCGCATATACGCACGCACAGCTCATATGCAATAGAAATTTCCCGTTTTTTCACATTTATCGGACTCCTGAAATGTCAAGGAATATTTCTACCAGGTTTCACGTCAATCTGACTCAATATGACGTCACACGGGCCCGTCAAAGTTGAAATTCCGCGCGCGCGTCAATGGCGATATACAGCGCAACAATGCAAAAAACCGCCAATTTTAAATCCAATTTTACTCGTCAGGATGGACGGTGACCCCCCATTTTTTTTACATATTCTGAAAGCTGATGAGTTGGACATGTCATTTCATGGGTTGGCGATGCTGGAAAAATGATGAAAAGATATCAAATTTCTTAATAAAGTAAAAAAAGTAAATTTTCAAAATGACGTCATCGAATTTTAAGTTTACTCAAGCATATCTCACTTATTCTTTTGTTGATTTTCATCCAAATTTCAATATGTTGTAGCTCATTAAATGGTCTTTCAGTCATATAATAACAACATTTTAATTGGATGACGGCATCACCTCGTAAAAAGGGATTAAAAGTAACATTGTCATATTTGACCAGTTTACGTGTTATCTCTATGGGAGTGCAGTTTTCCTGGAAATGAAAACTAACATGACTATCTTTATCGAGCACTAGCTCACTTATGCTTCGGTGAATTTCTCCCATATTTTAATATGTTGTAGCTGAGACTTTGGGCTATCGTAAGTGTGTCCTTCGTTTTTTCATACGACGTCGGCATCACGTCAAAAAATTTGGTTGAAATTAAAGCTTATCTTCGATGTATTGAGATATTTCTTTCTTTCTGCAACTTTCTTTGCAATAACTCAAGAAAAACAAGCTCTATCAGCCCAATATTTTGCACATGTTTAGTTTATGTCACCTACATTATTTCATAAAATAACAGCTACTTGATCGGGCACCTTCTTGGGTATGTAAATTAGGGTCAAAGGTCAAAAATGTTTCATCCTGTATCTTGGTGAATACATGTCTTATCTTTCCCATATTTTGCATACGTAAAGACCATGTTACAAGAATCATTTCACAAAATAACCACTTTTTGCTCAGACGCCATCTTGTCTGTGCAAAGTAGGGTCAAAGGTCATATGTACTTCTTTCTTTATCTTCATTATGACGTGTTATCTCTATGGGAGGGAATTTGTCTAGATGTGAAAATTGACATGATTGTCTTTATCGACGACTAGCTCACTTACCCTTCGGTGAATTTCGTCCAGATTTTAGTATGTTGTAGCCAATTTAATACTCTTTAAGTTTTATTCATCAAAGTTTTAATCGGATGATGTCTTCACCTCGTGAAAATGGATATAATGTAACCTTGTCAAATTTAACCAGTTTACGTGTTATCTCTATTATGGGAGGGAATTTCTCTGGAAATGAAAATTGACATGACGGTCTTTATCGAGCACTAGCTCACTTACTCTTTGGTGAATTTCTCCCAGATTTTAGTATGTTATAGCTGAGACTTTGAGCTGTCGTGAAAGTTCTCTCTATTTTTTCATACGACGCCGAGATCACGTCAAAAAACTTGGTTGAAATCAAACTTATCTTCGATGTATTGAGATATTTCTTTCTTTCTGCAACTTTCTCTGCAATAACTCAAGAAAAACACCCCCTATCATCCCCATATTTTGCACATGTTTAGTTCATGTCGCGTACAATATTTCATAAAATAACAACTACTTGATCAGACGTCATCTTGGGTATGTAAATTAGGGTCAAAGGTCATAAATGTATCATCTTGTATCTTGGTGAATACTTGTCTTATCTTTTCCATATTTTGCACACGTAAAGACCATGTTACAAGGATCATTTCACAAAATAACCACTTTTTGCTCAGATGCCATCTTGGCTGTGCAAAGTGGGGTCAAAGGTCATATGTACTTCATTTTGTATCTTCGTTATAGTGTATACGGAATTTGGTACCAAAGATGGCAGACCTGACTCCCTTTTCTAAATGAGAATCCAAACATCACACGGCCAATGTTCCTAAACACAGATGAAACCTGTATGGTCATGCCTATATTGGGATCAGAACTCAAATCATTGATTTTCGAAAAGATCGGATCACCTAATTTGTCAGTGTTGACAAATTCCAAGTCTAGTTAGGTGATCCGAGTATCCTCTCGGATCACCTTCTGTATCTCTACGGATTCTTTGTTGGTTCTTCTTATTTCTGGACAAAAGTTGTGTATCTACTTACTCAAAAAGTTCTCAGAGTATCAATTTCAAACTCATACCGTATATGTATCATGTCCCAAAGACGACAAATCTAATGTATCATTGTGATCAGTCGACCATGACGTCACTATGACGTCATTATATGAAAACACATTTTCATTCATATCTCATTAATGGAATGGAATTTTTCAATGAAATTTACGTCACATACATTTCAAGTTATGCGCATGTTACTCATATTCTCAAAATTCATATTTTCTCTTAAAACGTGCGCGTACGCGCGCGTTGAAATATTTGTATGCTCAAATCGAGCTGAAAATTTTTTTGCACACGTTTCAGACCATTTGGAGCATTTTTTGAAAAATTGAAAAAATTGGACGGACGCGTACGCGCGCGCGCATATACGCACGCACAGCTCATATGCAATAGAAATTTCCCGTTTTTTCACATTTATCGGATGCCTGAAATGTCAAGGAATATTTCTACCAAGTTTCACGTCAATCTGACTCAATATGACGTCACACGGGCCCGTCAAAGTTGAAATTCCGCGCGCGCGTCAATGGCGATATACAGCGCAACAATGCAAAAAACCGCCAATTTTAAATCCAATTTTACTCGTCAGGATGGACGGTGACCCCCAATTTTTTTTACATATTCTGAAAGCTGATGAGTTGGACATGTCATTTCATGGGTTGGCGATGCTGGAAAAATGATGAAAAGATATCAAATTTCTTAATAAAGTAAAAAAAGTAAATTTTCAAAATGACGTCATCGAATTTTAAGTTTACTCAAGCATATCTCACTTATTCTTTTGTTGATTTTCATCCAAATTTAAATATGTTGTAGCTCATTAAATGGTCTTTCAGTCATATAATAACAACATTTTAATTGGATGACGGCATCACCTCGTAAAAAGGGATTAAAAGTAACATTGTCAAATTTGACCAGTTTACGTGTTATCTCTATGGGAGTGCAGTTTTCCTGGAAATGAAAACTGACATGACTATCTTTATCGAGCACTAGCTCACTTATG
Source organism: Diadema setosum (assembly GCA_033980235.1). Classification (NCBI taxonomy): domain Eukaryota; kingdom Metazoa; phylum Echinodermata; class Echinoidea; order Diadematoida; family Diadematidae; genus Diadema; species Diadema setosum. The sequence continues at coordinate 32,782,266 of CM067066.1, read as the reverse complement.
CTTCGGTGAATTTCTCCCATATTTTAATATGTTGTAGCTGAGACTTTGGGCTATCGTAAGTGTGTCCTTTGTTTTTTCATACGACGTCGGCATCACGTCAAAAAATTTGGTTGAAATTAAAGCTTATCTTCGATGTATTGAGATATTTCTTTCTTTCTGCAACTTTCTTTGCAATAACTCAAGAAAAACAAGCTCTATCAGCCCAATATTTTGCACATGTTTAGTTTATGTCACCTACATTATTTCATAAAATAACAACTACTTGATCGGGCACCTTCTTGGGTATGTAAATTAGGGTCAAAGGTCAAAAATGTTTCATCCTGTATCTTGGTGAATACATGTCTTATCTTTCCCATATTTTGCATACGTAAAGACCATGTTACAAGAATCATTTCACAAAATAACCACTTTTTGCTCAGACGCCATCTTGTCTGTGCAAAGTAGGGTCAAAGGTCATATGTACTTCTTTCTTTATCTTCATTATGACGTGTTATCTCTATGGGAGGGAATTTGTCTAGATGTGAAAATTGACATGATTGTCTTTATCGACGACTAGCTCACTTACCCTTCGGTGAATTTCGTCCAGATTTTAGTATGTTGTAGCCAATTTAATACTCTTTAAGTTTTATTCATCAAAGTTTTAATCGGATGATGTCTTCACCTCGTGAAAATGGATATAATGTAACCTTGTCAAATTTAACCAGTTTACGTGTTATCTCTATGGGAGGGAATTTTTCTGGAAATGAAAATTGACATGACGGTCTTTATCGAGCACTAGCTCACTTACTCTTTGGTGAATTTCTCCCAGATTTTAGTATGTTATAGCTGAGACTTTGAGTTGTCGTCAAAGTTCTCTCTATTTTTTCATACGACGCCGAGATCACGTCAAAAAACTTGGTTGAAATCAAACTTATCTTCGATGTATTGAGATATTTCTTTCTTTCTGCAACTTTCTCTGCAATAACTCAAGAAAAACACCCCCTATCATCCCCATATTTTGCACATGTTTAGTTCATGTCACGTACAATATTTCATAAAATAACAACTACTTGATCAGACGTCATCTTGGGTATGTAAATTAGGGTCAAAGGTCATAAATGTATCATCTTGTATCTTGGTGAATACATGTCTTATCTTTTCCATATTTTGCACACGTAAAGACCATGTTACAAGGATCATTTCACAAAATAACCACTTTTTGCTCAGATGCCATCTTGGCTGTGCAAAGTGGGGTCAAAGGTCATATGTACTTCTTTCTTTATCTTCGTTATGACGTGTTATCTCTATGGGAGGGAATTTTTGTAGATGTGAAAATTGACATGATTGTCTTTATCGAGCACTAGCTCACTTATGCTTCAGTGAATTTCTCCCAGATTTTAATAGGTTGTAGCTGAGACTTTGGGCTATCGAAAGTGTGCCCTTATTTTTTGATACGATGTCGGGACCACGTCAAAAAATGTGGTTGAAATTAAAGCTTATCTTCGATGTATTGAGATACTTCTTTCTTTCTGCAACTTTCTTTACAATAACTCAAGAAAAACAGGCCTTATCACCCCCATATTTTGCACATGTTTAGTTCATGTCACGTACATTATTTCATAAAATAACAACTACTTGCTCAGACGTATGTAAATTAGGGTCAAAGGTCATAAATGTATCATCCTGTATCTTGGTGAATACATGTCCTATCTTTCCCATATTTTGCACACGTAAAGACCATGTTACAAGGATCATTTCACAAAATAACCACTTTTTGCTCAGATGCCATCTTGTCTGTGCAAATTGGGGTCAAAGGTCAAATATACTTCATTCTGTATCTTCGTTAGTGTATACGGAATTGTGTACCATAGATGTCAGGTCTGACTACCTTTTCTAAATGAGAATCCAAACATCACACGGCCAATGTCCACTAAACACAGATGAAACCGGTATGGTCATGCCTATTGGGATCAGGAGACTCAAATCGTTGATTTACGAACAGATCGGATCACCTAATTTGTCAGTGTTGACAAATTCCAAGTCTAGTTCTTCTTCTTCTTCTTCTTTCTTTATTTCTGGACAAAAGTTGTGTATCTACTTACTCAGAAAGTACTCACAGTGTCAACTTCAAACTCATACCATATATGTATCATGTCCCAAAGATGACAAATTTTCTGTATCATTGTGATTGGTCGACCGTGACGTCACTATGACGTCATTATATGAAAACACATTCTCAATCATATCTCATTAATGGAATAGAGTTTCTCAATGAAATTTATGTCACATATATTTCAAGTTATGCGCATTCTACTCATATTCTCAAAATTCATATTTTCTCTTAAAACGTGCGCGTACGCGCGCGTTGAAATATTTGTATGCTCAAATCGAGCTCAAATTTTTTTTGGACACGTTTCAGACCATTTGGAGCATTTTTTGAAAAATTTAAAAAATTGGACGGACGCGTACGCGCGCGCACATATACGCACGCACAGCTCATATGCAATGGAAATTTCCCATTTTTTCACACTTATTGGATGCCTGAAATGTCAAGGAATATTTCTACCAGGTTTCAAGTCAATCCGACTCAATATGACGTCATACGGACCCGTCAAATTTGAAATTCCGCGCGCGCGTCAATGGCGATATACAGTCCAACAATGCCAAAAAATCGCCAATTTTGAATCCGATTTTACTCGTCAGGATGGACGGTGATCCCCCGTTTTTTTTACATATTCTGAAAGCTGATGAGTTGTACATGTCAATTCATGGGTTGGCGATGCTGGAAAAATGATTAAAAGATATCAAATTTCTTAATACAATTAAAAAAGTAAATTTTCAAAATGACGTCATCAAATTTCAAGTTCACTCGAGCGTATCTCACTTATCCTTTGCCAATTTTCACCCAGATTTCAGTATGTTGTAGCTTATTAAATACTCTTTCATAACTGTAATAACAACCTTTTGATTGGATGACGGTATCACCTCGTAGAAATGGATTGAATGTAATCTTGTCAAATTTGACCAGTTTACGTGTTATCTCTATGGGAGTGCAGTTTTTCTGGAAATGAAAATTGACATGACTGTCTTTTTCGAGCACTAGCTCACTTATGCTTCGGTGAATTTCTCCCAGATTTTGATATGTTGTAGCTGAGACTTTGCGCTATCGTAAGTGTGCCCTTCGTTTTTTCATACGGTGTCGGGATCATGTCCAAAAACTTGGTTGAAATTAAAGCTTATCTTCGATGTATTGAGATATTCCTTTCTTTTTGCAACTTTCTTTACAATAACTCAAGAAAAACAAGCTCTATGAGCCCAATGTTTTGCACATGTTTAGTTCATGTCACGTACATTATTTCATAAAATAACAACTACTTGATCAGACGTCATCTTGGGTATGTAAATTAGGGTCAAAGGTCATAAATGTATCATCTTGTATCTTGGTGAATACATGTCCTATCTTTTCCATATTTTGCACACGTAACGACCATGTTACAAGGATCATTTCACAAAATAACCACTTTTTGCTCAGATGCCATCTTGGCTGTGCAAAGTGGGGTCAAAGGTCATATGTACTTCTTTCTTTATCTTCGTTATGACGTGTTATCTCTATGGGAGGGAATTTTTGTAGATGTGAAAATTGACATGATTGTCTTTATCGAGCACTAGCTCACTTATGCTTCGGTGAATTTCTCCCAGATTTTAATATGTTGTAGCTGAGACTTTGGGCTATCGAAAATGTGTCCTTTATTTTTCATACGATGTCGGGATCACATCCAAAAACTTGGTTGAAATTAAAGCTGATCTTCGATGTATTGAGATATTTCTTTCTTTCTGCAACTTTCTTTACAATAACTCAAGAAAAACAGGCCTTATCACCCCCATATTTTGCACATGTTTAGTTCATGTCACGTACATTATTTCATACAATTACAACTACTTGATCAGACATCATCTTGGGTATGTAAATTAGGGTCAAAGGTCATAAATGTATCATCCTGTATCTTGGTGAATACATGTCCTATCTTTCCCATATTTTGCACACGTAAAGAACATGTAAACACAGATGAAACCGGTATGGTCATGCCTATTGGGATCAGGAGACTCAAATCGTTGATTTACGAACAGATCGGATCACCTAATTTGTCAGTCTTGACAAATTCCGAGTCTAGTCTTCTTCTTCTTTCTTTATTTCTGGACAAAAGTTGTGTATCTACTTACTCAGAAAGTACTCACAGTGTCAACTTCAAACTCATACCATATATGTATCATGTCCCAAAGATGACAAATTTTCTGTATCATTGTGATTGGTCGACCGTGACGTCACTATGACGTCATTATATGAAAACACATTATCAATCATATCTCATTAATGGAATAGAGTTTCTCAATGAAATTTATGTCACATATATTTCAAGTTATGCGCATTCTACTCATATTCTCAAAATTCATATTTTCTCTTAAAACGTGCGCGTACGCGCGCGTTGAAATATTTGTATGCTCAAATCGAGCTCAAATTTTTTTTGGACACGTTTCAGACCATTTGGAGCATTTTTTGAAAAATTGAAAAAATTGGACGGACGCGTACGCGCGCGCACATATACGCATGCACAGCTCATATGCAATGGAAATTTCCCATTTTTTCACACTTATTGGATGCCTGAAATGTCAAGGAATATTTCTACCAGGTTTCAAGTCAATCCGACTCAATATGACGTCATACGGACCCGTCAAATTTGAAATTCCGCGCGCGCGTCAATGGCGATATACAGTCCAACAATGCCAAAAAATCGCCAATTTTGAATCCGATTTTACTCGTCAGGATGGACGGTGACCCCCCGTTTTTTTTACATATTCTGAAAGCTGATGAGTTGTACATGTCAATTCATGGGTTGGCGATGCTGGAAAAATGATTGAAAGATATCAAATTTCTTAATACAATTAAAAAAGTAAATTTTCAAAATGACGTCATCAAATTTCAAGTTCACTCGAGCGTATCTCACTTATCCTTTGCAAATTTTCACCCAGATTTCAGTATGTTGTAGCTTATTAAATACTCTTTCATAAATGTAATAACAACATTTTGATTGGATGACGGTATCACCTCGTAAAAATGGATTGAATGTAATCTTGTCAAATTTGACCAGTTTACGTGTTATCTCTATGGGAGTGCAGTTTTTCTGGAAATGAAAATTGATATGACTGTCTTTTTCGAGCACTAGCTCACTTATGCTTCGGTGAATTTCTCCCAGATTTCGATATGTTGTAGCTGAGACTTTGCGCTATCGTAAGTGTGCCCTTTGTTTTTTCATACGGTGTCGGGATCATGTCCAAAAACTTGGTTGAAATTAAAGCTTATCTTCGATGTATTGAGATATTCCTTTCTTTTTGCAACTTTCTTTACAATAACTCAAGAAAAACAAGCTCTATCAGCCCAATATTTTGCACATGTTTAGTTCATGTCACGTACATTATTTCATGAAATAACAACTACTTGATCAGACGTCATCTTGGGTATGTAAATTAGGGTCAAAGGTCATAAATGTGTCATCTTGTATCTTGGTGAATACATGTCCTATCTTTTCCATATTTTGCACACGTAACGACCATGTTACAAGGATCATTTCACAAAATAACCACTTTTTGCTCAGATGCCATCTTGGCTGTGCAAAGTTGGGTCAAAGGTCATATGTACTTCTTTCTTTATCTTCGTTATGACGTGTTATCTCTATGGGAGGGAATTTTTGTAGATGTGAAAATTGACATGATTGTCTTTATCGAGCACTAGCTCACTTATGCTTCGGTGAATTTCTCCCAGATTTTAATATGTTGTAGCTGAGACTTTGGGCTATCGAAAATGTGTCCTTTATTTTTCATACGATGTCGGGATCACATCCAAAAACTTGGTTGAAATTAAAGCTGATCTTCGATGTATTGAGATATTTCTTTCTTTCTGCAACTTTCTTTACAATAACTCAAGAAAAACAGGCCTTATCACCCCCATATTTTGCACATGTTTAGTTCATGTCACGTACATTATTTCATACAATTACAACTACTTGATCAGACATCATCTTGGGTATGTAAATTAGGGTCAAAGGTCATAAATGTATCATCCTGTATCTTGGTGAATACATGTCCTATCTTTCCCATATTTTGCACACGTAAAGACCATGTTACAAGGATCATTTCACAAAATAACCACTTTTTGCTCAGATGCCATCTTGTCTGTGCAAAGTGAGGTCAAAGGTCAAATATACTTCATTCCGTATCTTCGTTAGTGTATACGGAATTGTGTACCATAGATGGCAGGTCTGACTCCGTTTTCTAAATGAGAATCCAAACATCACACGGCCAATGTCCACTAAACACAGATGAAACCGGTATGGTCATGCCTATTGGGATCAGGAGACTCAAATCGTTGATTTACGAACAGATCGGATCACCTAATTTGTCAGTCTTGACAAATTCCGAGTCTAGTTATCATCGTTATTGTTGTTTCGTGCGCACTGCAAATTGGGAATACCCGCGTATGGCGGTGGGATCTCATGTTCCGTTACGGTTACTACAGTCATAGGTTATCATAGAGCAGTAGAGAGCGGGGTTATCTACTTGTACTTTTCTCTTTGTGCAAACTAAAATAACACAAGACGATGAAAGGTTAAACGTCAAAGGGTAAACGTCACAGACTAACTGCTGCTCATACACATTCTCTCTCTCACATGCACACAAACACACACACACACACACACACACACACACACACACACCCACACGCACACACAAAAATCGTTCTATATTGTTATAACATGATACGTTTATTCCGGGGCTAAATTGAACATCTGTTTTGCGTACGTTGATGTAAAAGTTCTTTTACATAAGTGTATGAATATGTAATGAGTCGTGGTTTGTAATATCTATGATGAAATCACAAGGGACATTGAAATGTCTTTCGCACTGGCTATTGCATTAAATTTGCTTATACAGCGACCACCTCTCTAAAATGACCTCTCTATAATGACCACCTCTCTATAATGACCACCTCTCTATAGTTGTTTTGTACACTTTTCAGAGTTATTTGCAATTATTATTTATTGATATTATAATGTGCTATATGTTTTTCATTGGACTCCGATACCCAGATTTTGGGTTGTGAGTAAATAAACTTTCAACTTTCAACTTTCAACTTTCAACCCCATATCGTGCTTCCCTTGAGCGGCTTGACTGTGCTAATTATGTAGGTAGAGAGAGAAAAACATTGTATTGTTTAGTATCAAAACTTGATGTGCCCACTAAAGTTGTGTGCAAGATCAATTCAAAACTGAATATCAAAAACAACATACACTGTAGTTCGTTGTCCTAACGACTAGTGACATTTGGATGGGGGGGGGGGGCGGGGTGGGACATAACCTCTAAGCATTATAACTGAGTCATTCGTACATTTAATACAATTCGACTCGTACGTGGCACTGCACTCGAAGATCGGTTAAGCAGAAGACGCAAACAATTATATAGGGAAAATTTTGAATTTTAATGAGTGAGTGGTATTACGATGATCAGAATAGATTAAAAGATGTCAGGCGTTGAAAAATAAGTTGTCATTGTCCAAATACCACAGACCTAACAATTACTAACATGCTATCAAACTGTTATATGGCTACTCAAACACCTCTGTCTATAAGGAAAAAATGGTTATACCAAATCTAGTCACTCAAGGATTTCACTTCTCTTTAACAACCTTGTCTTTATTGTAAATTCACTTTAACAATTTAAGGTACCAAAGTCACAGAACTTCAAAAAGGAAATATCTTTAAGCAGTGCTTTGATGAGCTACGGTCAAGGGTACTCATACATTTAGTACACGTACACATACACGTTCACGTACACGTATACACCATACGCACAGACATACACACAATATCAATAGCTACGGAAAACACTTGATCACTCGCAATATCGTGAATGCATGTACGATATCCATCACATGTTTTTTTAATCACTATCAGATGTCAAAGATGAAACTAGCACAATAATTCTTTTAACAAAAATGATGCAGTTCAAACGTCAACCCTGACTAAACAGAAAAAAAATATACAATTAAAAGCAGAAAAAAATCTTGAAAACAATGCGAAGCTAATTTTGTTACGGTCATAATATTGACATGGATTTATTGATAATACATGTATCAGAATGATCTCTGTAAACATCATGCTCTCTGATATCAGTTAATGATACTGACCGAAAGTATGTTTACAATTGTATCTACCTGTATCTCGTCATCTTGAGACAGGGAGAGAGCGGGAAATGTGATCAGTGAATGCAAAACAATATTCTGAAGGCTGATGATTTTATAGATTTGCAAGTACAATAGTACAATTTGATACTAAAGATGAAAGTAAAACAAACAGAACAAACAGCAAACGTTCAGGCCGAATCTTGTGTAAACAAGATGCGTAAAACGAGATCAAGACATGTGAGTATGACTGTTACCATTCTCCATTCCTCTTTAATGTGGCACTAACTACAAAACCACATTTCATTTTGATTATATCTTCAGTCTTGTGATGGGTGTTTATCACAATTAGCATTACCAACGTTAACTGTTAATTAAACGTACTTACTACAGTGCATCAACAACAATGTTAACTTACACACGACTCTCAATCAAATTGGAAGAGTCTGTTACTGCCGAATGTGTTGTTGACTCAAATGATTCTGCACACTTCCGATACGAAAAACTTAATACTAGTAGACAAACTCTGAAACACTGTAAACAAATACATGTTCACAAGGAAACCAGACACTAAAGTAATATAAAAGGTTACAAAAATACAAGCACAAATAGAATAGCGGAATGATAAACAAGAGAAGATGATGTATGAATAGGAAATGTACATTAATGGGCTACAAACTCTCTCATCAGCCTTAATGAGTTAATTCACAATCGTCTTTCAGTTGTCTTTGCTCCATCCGCTTCTGAGAAACAAGGATTAACGGAATGGCCTACTGAAATAATCGTTATGCTTTGATAAATGTATTTACAAAATTCTCCACATGATAACTAAACAGTGTAAAAATAAGCAAGTATCATTAATGTTGCCATGATATCTTTCCGTTTTGTATGTCTGACACAGATGGAAAGAACCATAATTATCATAACTTGCTTTAGCTAATACACTCTGAAAGCTTCCTCGCAGTCATTCATTTTTTTCCAACTTCAACATAAGAATTGCGCTTGTGAGCACACTTTCTTACTATCAACATACGCTGAGTTTGAAGAATAGAGCTCAATACAATAAAATACATGAATCTGAGCCTGTATGCAGATTCGGAATGCTTGTTAAATTACAGAAATAAAATATTTTATAAACATATTTCAGAATAATAAATGGAAATACTTTGACCAAGCATGGATCCATCATTTGGACATCACACATGGTCAAGACATATGCAGAGTAACGATGTCAAGATACTATATCAATGATTAGATCGTTTCAACTGCCAATGACTGCCTACATTATACTTAGCCCTTAGTTAAATATACTGCTGTTGGGTTCTCCTTAGAATATAATAATGGTTACAGCATAGATGAAAGAAATTCATCATGAATAACAGTTATCACGAATTTCAAATGCATACAGTGATTCACTAGCATGCGGACCTACTTACAATATTTGGGTATTGTTGATCTCCTATTGCATACTAGCCTTAACGTTGTGACTTGCAAAGAGTAATTATTCATAATTGGAGATAATGGTCAGTCTTATCATCTATTTCTGTTCTTACTAGTATCAAAACAACTGATGACATTCTTGTAACCATTACATGTAATGCTCCTTCTTTGATTCCATCTCCATCCATAATATATTAATATATACAATGTACATTTATGTCTACCAACAATTATTGGCAATTACAAGTGTATTATTAAAGAATCACAATTTAAAGGGACTGTACAGTACTGGTTGAGGTGGGGATTCATGTTTTGAACATTCCTAAGTGAGATAATGAGAAACCTCTTATGAAATATGAAAGAGCATGTAATTTTAAAAAGGATTCATGTTTATTTGATGAAAATTGGTTTTCAAATGGCTGAGATATTCAAAAAAGTGCTAATAATAAAAGGCGACATGCCACAACTTTATTAGGATCTCTTTGTTTCACCTTTTTTTGGATATCTCAGCCATTTCAAAACCGATTTTCATCGAATAAACTTTTGATACCCCTTAGAACTGCATGCTCTTTGACATCTCATAGAGTGGTTTCTGAATATCTCGCAAAACGTTAAAAACTAAATCCTCACCTCGACCAGAACTGTACACACCCTTTAAGGTTAGAGCAAATAGTATAAATCCAAGTGAAGACTGTGGTAACTCGGATGAAAATTACAGTTGAACAGGATGTGATATAATGTCCATGCACACCAGTACATGGAAGTTATGACACTATATTCTAAGAAAAGCTATACAGCATTGTGAACTGTGGATAGTTTAGCCACAAAGTGTTTGTGAGATAAAACAATTATTACTTTGATTCTGTGTAATAACATTCATTATATAGATCAATCTTAGCTGCAAGCATCACTTTGACAATAATTGTTGGGGACAAGGTAGGAATGGATATAAATGCTTGAGATCATACTCCCAACAGATACAACGAGAAACAACCGAACATGTCGCTATTCGATAAATGTCTCTCCTCGACCTTAAAATGAGTGCTTCACTAATTAAAGTGCACGGCATATTCTCTGTAGGAGCCAGGGCTCAAATGTGAATTAAATATAGAAACTCATTATTACATTTAATCAACAATAAGATGTTTAAAAGTTAGTAAGCAATAACTATTTTGCAGCGGTTCATCGTGAGCGCTCATGTTCAATTGACTATGCATTGCTCATATACGCTGATACTACAAATTCTGTGTCAGACTTCCGCGAACATTGACATGTGTTGACATTGGAACGTGTGCATTTACATCTATACCGAGACATGCATGTACAGTCTTTAAAAATAGATACACCGACATATAAACGCAGATCTCTCTTCCATTAGAAGGATGTAACGTAGAAAAAAATGTCTGCGCAAGTAGCACCCAAATGTGCCAAGTCACGAGCTCGGTGTGTTATGTAACACATAAGGTACGCCAAGGAATCTCAAATACTAATGCACTTTCCATGGTATTTACACGTACTTCCGTATTAGAAGACAATATTCACAATAATTACTAATCACAAATTAATAGAAAAATGCTGCCGAATAGTCCTATTTAGCGATGTCAGCAAACATCAACTTCCATTCATTCATAGAGTCATTTTTTTTTTTATTTTCAGCAGAAACATAGCTATTTTTTAAAAAGAAATTGAGAGCATAGATTGACACTTCAATGTACAATAAACGAAGTTTTACAGAAGTGTTCAGGCACAATAGACAATACAGTAGGTCTACAAGCGGAGCAATATGACATAATGATAAACAGTTTTACATACACGAAAGCAAAACTGTTACGAATGCAAATCGCCAGTTCCACAGATTATTGAATCAATTGAAACAGGTTGTTTCTAAATAAAAATTTGACTGCAGGTGCCAATACCTAAGACTTAAAGTAATGTTACATCAGCATTTCACCTGAAGGAAAGAAGGAAAAATCTCTTCCGTGTTCATTGGTACAAATATACTGCCACAAAAGTCATAATATTTGCTGGCATTTCTGTGAATCTAGACAGAGTCACAATTCATCGTCCTCGACCACGACCACGACCACGACCCTTACCTCGTCCTCGTCCTCGCCCCCGTCCCCTCCCACGACCTCTTTGCCCACGACCTCGGTCTCGGCCTTGGCCTCGATCGTGATCAGGCCCTTCTCTACTAGCCTCTCTCCTGTCTCTTTCTTCTCTCTCCCTCTCTCTCTTTTCACTGTCGCATGCTGGGCAGATGTATGGAGCGCCCTCACTGCTCCTCAGAACGTGGCCCATCGGGCACTGCCCCCAGACATCTAGATGATTCGACACCTGTTCGGGAATGTCACTTATAGAATGGTTTACAGACCGAGGAAGTCCATTCCTCAGGTATAGCTTGGTCAGAAGCTGATCGGCTAATCTCCACTGTTCGCTCTCAAAGCGGCTTTCGGATACCAAAATGGATGCGAGTTGCTTCATTACAAAAGTTTCCCTCACTTCCTTGATAAATAGCCCCAGAGTCTCTGTGAGCATGACTTGCTTTTTCAGTTCAGTCTCCACGTCATGGATCTGCTGCTCGGTTAGCTCGACAACGTCTCCGGTCAGAAAATCCTCAACCTCACCAGCACTGATTTGAAGCGCCCTCTCCAAGATTCCAAAAATTACAGCATCCTCTCCCTCGTTGCATTTCACGTGAGTTCTGAGCTTCCGAATGAACGAACCGCTGCATGATTGTACGCGACTTATCATTTTAACCCGAAAGCACATGCCTTTTCTGTGATCTAATGCCATGTCTTGAAGGTCTCTTGCCCATCTCCGCAGATGTGACGAGTTTTTAGTTTGAACAGGGATGTATCTCTCCTCCCTGGATAGAGACTGAAGGGTCATGCTGTCGATCTTCCTAGTTGTTTGAGCCACCTCATTCTCGAGCGTTGCGTCCTCCTCTTGTGATTTCTCTAGAGCACAACGCAGACTCTTTCGATAGGTGTGCAGGAGCGAGCCGTATCGCCGAGTGACCGTTATCAGTTTACCACATCTCGGACATGAAGGTACCTTCAAGGAAAACATTGAAAAAAACGATGCTTTGATTAATGTAGCTGCAAAGTCTAGAATATCGTCGTATACACAAATTGTACCCATACAATTTGTATCATGAAGGATACTCATTCAAATTTTGACATATTTACCCTCCAAAAAACACACTTCTAAGACACACACACACACACATATATATATATATATATATATATATATATATATATATATCATATATATATATATATATATATCATATATAATATATGTATACATAGTGTATATAGCGTTGCTGGAGTGACATGACATTGTATCTGCAATTTGGGTGAAAATGACTTTTTCGAATTAATGGTCAAATAATGGGTTAAGTGATGTCATGTTCAAATCCCAACTGTCTTACTCCAAAGATGAAGCCACCACGGCATGTCAAAGGAAAGGCTATCCCATTCGCCACAATGCTTTGGTCGCCATGTTTTTTTGGCTCTCCTGAACATTTGACATTTTGTAGATACGAGGTCTTGTCGCCCCAGCGACTTTATACATTTGTAAGATGACACTAGGCTTAATGTAAACGCCAATAGCCATCATAAAGAAGAATGCACAGCATAATATATTTATCATGAACTTTTAAACGCCAACATGAGGCCAGAGGAACAAGCTGTATCATCATCAATGTGACTGAATATATCATATGCATTGTATATTATATGTATAATATACTGTAATGAGGTCTGTATCTCTATTGATTATTAGATAAAAAACTTCTTTGATTTGTGTAAAAGAGAGATACGGTGGTATTCATAAGAACTGTAAGTTTGACAACGCATGAAGGTGTTAGAATTTAGAAAATAATGTTGTTTGTATATACCTAATTTCTTCATCACTCTCTCTATGAAGCCTTGACAACGAACGGTGTAATTGTTTGAAGGTTAATTACAAGTGAAGTCTTTAATGAAACACATGGTGTCGTCATATGATTACTATTCTTACGGTTACGTCCTGGCATTTGGAATAAATCAATATCAGTTTTTACCACTATCTTGTTGATCTGTGGCAGTAAGGTTTGCATCTTCTCTTTCCGATATCCAAGTTTTTTATCCAGTTCGTTCACCTCGAAGACGTGACCGCAGTCCTCAAGTTGCACATAACTTTAACAATCAATAAACACAAAATATGATATCACAGAATTATATGATAATCGTATTCGAACACCGACATGATGGCGAGTCGACGGTAAAAGCACAACTTAATGATTAATCCTGCATCATCCATCACAGCAATAATGATAATGACTATAACAATGGAAAGGCCTCGGCAGATAATTGCAACATTATGAGAATAATTTTTCTAACACATGGATATAACCGTATCATTATTTATTGAAAACATGATTCGATCTTTTCAACGCTAAGATTGAACTTCACAAAGAAGTTACAATTGACATCAGAGTTTATGATGAATCCATGGGATTTCACAATGGTTGAGAATTTTCGATGTGCGATAATTGTAACTTCTTACGAATCAAAGTGTTTACACGTTATGAGACTGTCACTCAAATTGAGGACTTCATCATGCTGCTGGGATTATGTCTGAAGCACAACGTGGAGGAATTACATGCATTTAACACTAGACTTGTTAAAGGAGGTAAAAGCAAATATTTACCGTGAAATGCTGGGCCTTTCTGTTCCAAAAAAGCGTTGTTTTTTCAGCTCAGTCTTGTCACATACTCTACATGTCTTCGGACAATTTTCTCCACACAGACCGATGCAGGGATGTCCACATTTTTTCTTCTTACTACAGGGCTTGTCACACGGAGGTCTATCACAGGGTTCGAAACATAGCCTAGAGCAACTGAAGTGTGGACAATTCCAATTGCATCGCTTCATACATAGGTCACATGGTTCATTGCATGGATGACGACATTGGCCATGACGACATTTCTGTTGACACCTCTGTTGACACCACGAACATGGCTTCCCACACTGTTGTGTACATTTGTGTCCACAAATCAGCATCTTCTGGCAAGGTTCTGTGCAAGGCAAGTGGAAACGTCCTCTATTACACTCCCCACATGTGCCCTTACAAGTGTGCCCACACAGCAACGGTGCCTCACACTTAACCATGCACGCGCTGGGTGTTTCAGAGCATTTGACTATCACTTTGTGCCTACATGGCCAGTCATCTCGGGTTATTATCTCTTCACATGTCTTCGTACAGGGCTTTCCGCATTTACCTCGGCATTTGTGACCACATGGAAGTACTTTCAGGCATTCTGAAGTGCACACTACATCCTCTGGGTCTTCCCAACATTCAACCATTTTAGTGTGACCACATGGAAGTTTCTTCGACACAAATTGCTGACATTGACTCTTGGCGTAGCATTTCTCTTCCACCTCGTGCCCACAGGAGAGAAACTTCGTCGTAAGGACCTCACACACGATACTATGAATATCGATGTGGCACGCAAGAGTCCGCATATGTCCACAGGGAAGAGTTTGCTCTATTTCTTGGTAGCACATTATTTTACTTGGATCTATGTGGCACTCTTCAAGGCAGTTGTGCCCACAATTCAATGTCTTCTTTACGATTTCCCTGCACTTGCCGCGCTTACGGCACTTTTCTATTTTGGTGTGGCCACAGCCCAGCTGCCTTTTGACGATAATCTCACACGACAAATGTAGATCAGCTGGGCTTTCATGGCAAGGGAGGATGCGCGTGTGAGAACATTTTAGAGTCTTCTCGACAGCATCTTCACATATGGTATCATATATGCTCTGTCCACATGGCGCTTGGCATGAGTGTAAGCAAGGTAGTGTCTTCGTAACAATTACAGGGCAGCTAGTGGGACAAGGCTGGGAGCATACGCTCGGACAAGTGTGATTGTTCCTGCAGATAGTCTTGAGACACGGTGCTTCACATTGGTACAGAACATGATCTCTGTCGGTAGGGTGACAAAGTTGGCGACACACATGTCCACATTCTAGCCTAGCCTCACACGGCTTGCAACAGCCTCCATTTGGGACCCTTTCAAAGTCCTTTTCTGATTTTACAGCACTCCGCTGGTCAGGGTGGTCTACACATTGCAACTGCAATGATTCCCCGATTCTGTCGGTTTTCTTTAGATCCTCCACAATCCCTTTCCACATGTCACTGTGCTCAGCGAACATGGTGAAGTTACCGATGCAAAACATGCCTTTCCTCGCTCTTGACAAGGAGACACACAGCCGATTTGAAATTCCCAGAAAGCCAATCTTACCATCGTCGTTACTCCGGACGAATGAAACTAGAATAATGTCATTTTCTTCTCCTTGGTAATTGTCAATGGAAGTCACCTTCACTCCTTGAAACTTCTCGCGCTCCATCAGTTGCCTAAAGTGAAGAAGCTGACCCGTGTATGCTGTCAGAATGGTGATCTGATCTTTCTCATATCCCTGCTGAATGAAATAGTAACACAGAGCAACCAGGAACTTCGCTTCATGCACATTGAAATGACTTTGAATGTCCTCAATACACTCCTGTGGTTGTGCGTGATCAATGAAGAACATATTCTTGGTTACTCCTTTGATGTTCTCAAATTCCTTCACCGAGTCATGGTCATCAAGAACATCGTAGAAGTGTTTTCTCATGATGTCCGCAATCTGAGGGCGCATTCGATGTTGAAGTTGTAGCTGAGTGTAGGGGAATCCATTGTTGATCAGTCGCTCAAAGAGGGAAATGTCCAGATGATATTTCTTCGCCAGCATGTAGACGTTTGGCTTGGGTCTGAGTTGTTGATGGTCACCGATAAGAATGAGCTGTTGGCAAGAAGAATGAAGGGCAGTTATGATGTGAGCCTCAAGCACTTCTGCTGCTTCCTCAACAACCACAATCTTTGGTCTCACTCTTTGAAGCACTTGCTGGTTGCTGGCAGCCGCAGTTGTGGTCATACCAATGATGGTAGCGTCTCGGAGCACTTGAACCTTCTCTATGGCTTTAGCTTCTTCTAGTTGTAAGCACAGCTGTTTGTACTTGTTCTCGTATGCTGGCAGACGCGTTTGAAGATCTGCAATGTACCAGCCAAGCCATACGTGATACAGTGCCCATCTTTGATTTGGAGATATTCGCCACACATCATGGATTTTGTCAATGGAAGTTGGATTAATTCTATCTCTTCCAAGCAGCTTCTTGGTAATGTAACTCCTGAGAGCATGATCCCGACGATTTGTAAGATGAGAGAGATCGAGACCTAGGAAAGGGACGTCGTCTTCAATTTCAGCCATTTCTGTCTCGAAGTCTTCTTCAATCATGCGCTCTGCCTCTATGAAGTCCCTTTCCTGCTCAATGTCTATTGAAGCGTTGCCGGCTTCTGTCGTTGGTATTGCCGTTTCTTCCGTTACCTCCTCCTCCTCGTCATTTGCTTCGGGTGTAACGAGTCCTTGCATCCACTCAGGGTCACTTTGACACTCACAAAGAAGCCACTCCACCATCCATGATTCAACCATTTTCATGTTGAAAAATCTGAGGAGACTGTCGTAGTGCGTCCATGTCATAAAGGGACCTAGTTCATACTCATTGACGATCCCCGCTCTAGCTCCCGCCAGTCGCGCTTGCGTTCGCTCCACAACAACCTTCGCATTATCGGTCTCCTTTTTGAGATGTCTGACTCTTCGATCAATATAGTCTCCCTCAAGGTTCAACCTTTTGCTACTGCCAAGCAGTCTATTGAGGTTGTACTGCTGGAGTGCTTCGCTTTTACTTCGGCTACCAACTCTTACAATACCTGCTCGACGGAACTGGAGAATGCCTTCTAGGAATTGATCAAGGGCGTGATTTGTATAGCATACCAAGAGAATGGGACCAGGATCCTCTTGAGTACACCACAAATGCATGTTCTGAACAAGAATGTGAACGATCTTGAGACCAATATATGTCTTGCCGGTTCCTGGCGGGCCCTGAATAACAGAGAGTTCGTTAGTGAGTGCTGTCTTTACTGCCTCAAGTTGTGATGGATCAAGATTGACATCATTGACATTCGGCCAAGCATCACCATTCGTGACTTCAATTCTTTCCCCACTTTGTAATGCAAGAAGCGAGCGAAAACTTGGTCTTTCCCCCGAGCCTCGTTGTAATGCAAGTAGCGAGGGAATACTTGGTCTGCCTTCAAACAGTGGGGATATGTCCATTTTCTCGTACGCAGTTTGCTCCGGTAATTCATCAGAGTCTATCCGTAGATAGGCAGGCACATTTACATTTTCACTGAGTCCGAGGGTATATCTCGCAAGGGGCAAGGAAGTGGATGGCATTCGCTGAAGTCCCTGCAATACCGGACGATAAGCTTCAAAGAAGACAGCAGATTCTGCCATGACAAACGTTTTTTCTAACAGACAGGAAGCGTCTTCTTGGTCAACCAAATGAACAGCAACACGTCCTTTTTCTAGTTCTCCTACATCTCTTTTGGCAACTGTTCCAAACAAAAATGTACGGAAGTCATCACTGGAAAGTAGAACTAGAGATCCAAACATGAGTCTCTTAGATGTTTGCCATCGAACACTTGGTAGAGTCTTGAAGGAGATACAATGGGAGACTCCTGAAAAATCACGAATAGATTGAACAAAGCGCACTTCTTCATATATTCGGATATCATGAAGTCTAGGCCTCTTGTTTGGATGCGCTCTTTTCGAGGTGAGGTATTCTGATATACCTGCACGTAACGGATAGATAAAATCTTCCTTGAGAAGTCTAAACTGCACGTCCAAGTAGTGGTCTCCATCCGCATAAACGCCTCTCGTGATATGTGGCCGAAGAAATGGTTGATACCCTGCCTCAAGTTCTCTTGCGGTAGGAAGAATGGCTTGCTTGCGAAAATCGTCCGGAGGAGGATTCCTATGAACGCGATCCATTTGACGTTTTTTGTCCTTCTCCTTTTCAAGGGCATCGATTTGGTTCGATACATCAGTCTTGATAGGCTCCAGATGCCGAAACAGATCTGGGTATACTTCTTTGAATCCTTCCACAGCATCTACCAGTAGAGTGAAGGGAACCTTGACATCTGCCACTCGACTAGGCAAACTCTGTAGCATTGTTTTTAATACGATGAATACGTCCGAAAGGAGAGTTTGTATATCATCGTCAGATTCGTCTGCCACCGTTCTCAGCCTGATGAGATAGGACGGAAGATGAAGTGTAAGCAGTTTTGAGTCAGACACCAAGGTGAGCAGCATTGTGACTGTATGATCCGCACCAATGGTTTCACAGACATATGCCAAACTCCGCCATATAAGCCTCTGCCTCTCCCCATCGATCCTTGATTCATTGAGACCGGCTTCTACACACCCCTTGAGTGAACTTAGCTCCACCGCTGCCTCGGAAGGATCTTTATGAAGGAGGTCCTGCAGAAATTTAGAGCTTATTGGTTGAAAGTTTTGATGCTGATGCCGTTGGCTCCCCCTTGAACGAGTACTAGGTCTAAATAGAAGAGAACAACATACAAGCATGTACAAGTTGTCATGGTACATACTGTTATATTTACTGACAACTCTCAAAAAGATAATAATATGCCCTTAAGCAATTTAAGATTAACAATGACTGAATTCATGAACAAAATTCACATTAGAGAACGTGGATATACGTCTGATGCAAGTTTCAAACTGTGTGTATGAAACACTGAGAAAGAAAAATTAATGAAAAAATACGTGAAAAATACGTAAATAGAATTTCGTGGTTGCGCATACGAAGAATAAGTTGTAGATCCACTCTACTTTGATCCAAATGATATATCAGTTGCCACTTTGTCATAGTTTTACCCTTATTTCTTCTTCTTCCCCCTTCTTGTTCATATTGACATCCTTCAACTGAAACGCATCGAGTTCTATAGTCATCGCAGGACATAACTTTCTTAGATAACAAAAATATATATTTCTGGTTGTGCTCAATGAAAGAATGAGACGACAGCATAACAAAAATTTACCTGACAGAGTCATGTCTTGTACCATGACCTCGACTACCACGAGTCGAGTGTGGTGCCCCCCTCGTTGAACCATCCGCACCTCCCTGTTCCTCTTGTGGACCCCGAACTCCAAAACGAAGGGCATCTTGATGTCGTCTTCCTCCTCGTTCAGTCTCTTCAAAGACCCTTTCACCTTGTCGTCTATCTACTCTCCCTCCGCTTCGTCCCCTACCGTAATTGGCGTTTCGCGGACTCGCCATTACTGGATCATGAGGTTGACATGCAAACATGATTTATCTTGAGTCGGACTTGACAACGAGCTCAACATTACATACTTTACCTCAAAATAAAATGTCCCTACCTCTCGATCAAGCACCTTCGAAAACTAATAGTGATCAGAAATAATGTCAATAATATGACAGATTCCACGGCCCGAAATTAGCAGCCTCCAATTTATGTGTTTGATGTTATCCTATGTGGTGAAACTCTTCCTATCACATGACATTACATTTGGTATGAGGTAGGGGTTATTTTCAGAGAACTGCATTTAGAAAAGTTATCAGCAGAATGAATAGTATACGGAAGTGCTGATAAAACTAACATGTAAATATGTAGATTGTTATATTTTCTGGTGCTGCTTGGGAAACGGTATATTTTGGTATGTAAATATAAAGATACCAAGCCAAGCAGCAAATATTTTATTAACTATATGTTCCACATTGAGAAAGTTCAGAACTTTATTGCCTGTAGGAAAAAAACAAATACATGTGCACCAAGCTAAATGGACCAAATTGCACAATTTTATGAATATGTAAGTTGTATTTCAGTTTTGACGGCACCCAGGGCACTGGCAATGCCCACCAGTTTGTTGGTTAATCGGGGTGTTTTGTTTTGTGGAGGGGGGGGGGGGAGTATGTGATGTGTAGGTTTGATGGTGGTCATTCTGTTTTGTTTTCTTTGTCTGCTTTCAACAGAATTTTATTTCAAGATAACAATGGTATATACTGATGCTCATCGTCATCAAGGGTATATCGAAAAATGATCCATATATATATATATTTTTTTTTTGGGGGGGGGGGGTGGGGTGGGGGAGGTGTTTGCTACACAAAGGCATAGAATGATGATTGAGAGCCGGTAACACTGATACGCGTACACTGTACATGAGTGTAAAGGAATGGTCTATACCATTGTATCCAGACGTGTTGGAATGCTTCAGAATTGTATGTAGGGGTGTAATGTTCAGCTGTGTATTCTTGGTGACGCGCATTCCAACAGCGGTAGTTACTATAGTATTTAAGGAATGTCAGTACTTCTACCGATCAAAGAACAATAAGTTATTCTGGTTAAGAAGGCAGAATATTGATTCAGGTATCAGACATGACATGGTCACATGCACCTTGTACTGAGTTTATGCAGAAATAATGTAAGCTATAGCTATATCTATTCGAGATTCACATGTTTGAGTTATGGATCAATAAAAGAACTTTATTACAATAAAGAAACACCTCGTAGAATGGTTTCGTGATCTCTACACCCCGATTCTTCTGTTGCTAATTGGCGGAAAATCACATGTGTTTGGTGAATTATTGATATTTATTATCACAGTGGTTTTCATGATTTCATGAATAATATACATGAAATGTCTTTCCTCTTGCAACGAAATAATTGTGACCCTGCATCACAAAACCAACAAAAAGTCGCCAGATATGGATATTTAGTTGCGGACAGATTATGAAAGAGCAGACTCTAAGCTTTAAAATGATGTATAACGCGATTCAAATCGACTCCCCTAACCTATCTAATTACTAGAAAGAAAGCACACACTCTGGAAAAGTGTGAACTGAGAAAAGAGGCTCTGAAGTACAGGGTCTATTCAAGCGCTAGCTGTGCAATGAAAGGGACAAAACACAAGTAAACCATCGGAGCAACAACAAAGAAGGGATTATTAGATTAAGCTTAACTGAGCATGTTCTATCAACATATTCTGTCTGTCCATGATTAATGCCAACTTTCAAAGCAGTAGTGTTATCCTTTCAAACGATGTTAGACATGAAAGGGAGGAGCGTGCAAAGGATTTTAAGAAATGAAAAGGGGACCTTATCATTCTAGTCTCCCCAAAAATGGGCTGTAGAAAAACTGCTGAAAACACATTTTCCCATTCATGTTATGTTCTCTACACTTACAAGAATAATGTATAAGACGGATAGCTATTTCAGAAAATATGATAAACTCAAGATTGATTTGGTTGACCCATTTCACCTTTTTTGAGTCCTCACGTAAAATTTTTGTTCGTTTTGTGATGCACGGTCACAGTTATGCTGTAATTTAATTTTTGATTGTAATAAATGCAGTACAATTTGTTCATGTCCTTTGGTGCATTTGATCATGAACAATACTACTCCGGAACGATACACTCACTGATTTTGAATGAACATTTAATTGTTTTCATTTGTAGTGGTGGCGGGGAGGGGGGTCGCGAGGGAATTTCTTTTTTTTCAAATTCTTCAAAAGCACCAAATTTGGCACACATGCAGCCCAAACCGTACTATTTTGATTTTTAACGGGCGCCAAGAAGGGTCCCCCTCGGTGGCGGCCAAGTTTGCAAAGCCTAGTATGGCCGCCACCTAGATCTAAAGGTCACTTGCAGTTAAAAACCTACAAGGGTTACGATCATTTACACAATCACTTTCAGAGGTTTCCTGCTGACTGTCTGTCTGTCTCTCTCTCTCTCTCTCTCTCTCTCTCTGTCATTACGAAAGAAGGCTTTTGCTGTTTTGCTACTTCATGACTATCAAAACGTTCAATGGTATAAACGATTCTGAATTTTCTTGAAATCAGATTTTAAGTTAGTTTTACGAATTCATTGCTTTGGAAAATAATTTCAGGCTCCTACCTGTCAATTAATGCTGTCTCACAATCAGCGTGACTGCCTGCTGTGTAAGGGTGATAACCTGCCGACCGTGTGAGGGCGACGATCACTTGGGATAGACACGCATCATCGAGCGCCCTCTTCCCCTTGAAAACAGTCGCCTCCAGAGGATGTGGGAAGGTGGCCCATGACCATGCTAGCACATTATATCTATGAAGGTGTGGTGTGGAGAAGATGTAATCACATAGGGTGGTTAAGGTCAAACATGATTTGCCTCGACTACATATCTATATCTATCTATCCGATATATATATATATATATATATATATATATATATATATATATATATGTATAATAGTGCGAGAAAATAAGTAGAAAATACCTTCACCAGGGCTATGAAATGATACACAAAGTGACTCACTCGTATGGTTGCACTCATGACAGTATAAATCTGTCTAACATGAGTCTATATGAGTGCATATATATATATATATATATATATAATCTAATTTTCTTGTGGAAGGTTGAGACCTGGGGGGTTTTTCATCAACACCTGTCGGCGCTGACCAATTTCAGTAAAATCCTTGGTTTTGATTGGCTGAGATGCTCTGGTCACTGACTGTTACTATGGTGATTCAAGTTGTCAGCGCCGACAAACGTTGATGAAACACCCCCCAGATCGGTGTAGGGTATAGTGCATAATCAGAACATAAGACAGCTTGTAAGAGGTGAAAATCCGGTTTGAATCCTAGAGTCAGCTGAGCCTACCCAACACAACTTTTTTACCGAGGGGTCCAGGAGCAAAACATTGATCACATATCAATATACATGTATATATATATATATATATATATATATATATATATATATACAACTGCGTAGGAAACATGAGTGTCAAAAGAGCAAAACTAAACATTTATGAGCTAAAAGGGTTAAAGGGATGGTACAGTATTAGTGGAGATGAGAATTGGGCTTTTACCTTTTTGCGAGATACCAAGAAAACACTTATAAACTAGTACAGAGCATATCATTCTAAGAGGAATTAAAAGTTTGTATGATGAAAATCGGGTTTGGAATGACTGAAACAGTCAAAAACAAAGTAAAACAAAGCGATCGTAAAAAAGTGTGGGTCCCACACTTTATGAAAATCGCTCTGTTTTGGATATCTCAGCCATTCCAAAACCAAATTTTCATCAAATAAACGTTGAATTCCTCATGGAATTACATGCTCTTTCATATTTCATAAGAGGTTTTTCATTATCTCACCAAAATTGTTAGAAACCTGAAATTAGGTCTCAACCAAAACTACACGATTCCTTTAAGCTCCATAAATGTGAGTTAGTATTTGTTCATACGTCGCCATCCCAATTACGAAAACTTTAAATTTACCAATGGAAATACGAATAACAAAAACTAGGGATGCAAATTATGCCATTCAGGTAAATTCAGTTTAAATTCATATTTCAATATCAATAACTGCATCAATCTTTTTTTTCTTAAACACGGTTAGAATAGAGCAAGTATTTAGTTCAGGTGACAAATCTATGTACCTGCAAGCCCACCCTATCTCTCTCTCTCTCTCTCTTTCATAAATTATAAATGATTTTATATATATATATATATATATATATATATATATATATATATATATATAAATATATATATAAATATATATATACAAATATATATATATACATATATATATATATATATATATATATAATTATGTATATATATATATATATATATATATATATATATATATATGTACAAATTCAGCTATCTCTTTTGTGTGGTCAGTTAAGGGCCTGTGTGTCTTGTGAAGTCATATATATGAGATTATAAGTGTGTGTGCGTGTGTGTGACCGCGCATCACAAAACTAACAAAAAGTCACACACACTGCACTGATTTTGTGTATTCAAAGGACTCACATTACGCATGATGGGTCGACTTCGTCAATCTTGAGGGGGTTTTTTTTTTCGTATTTTCTGAAAGAGCAAGACTTCATTTATATCGTGGTAAAATTTGGGATCATAAGAGATATAGAAAATTGTGTTTTTAGCAGTTTTTCTCTAAAACTTTTTTTGTAGAATAGTTCGACTAAGTGTCTCTTAGAGTCCTTTTTTCATTTCTTAAAAAAACTCTTTACACAGTCTTCATTTTCAACTCTAATAACTTGTGAAAAGATGATGCTACTACTTCGAAAGTTTGAATTAGTCAAGGATAGATTGCATTTATAGAGCATGATCAATTTCAGCTTCATTTTGATAGTCACGTCATTGTTTACTTTGCGGAGTTTCACATGCTATTTTTTTTTGTCCTATTCATTGCACAGCTAACACGGCGTGGTGAGATTAAGCGCTTGAAATTACACTCTTCACTTAAAGCATCTTTTCTCAATAAACACTTTTCCACAGTACGCGTTTCTTTTCAATATTTGTTAGAAGGGTACATTTGAATTCAAGTCATTATTCTAAAGCTTATAGTCGTGCTCCTTCAGAATCACTCCTTAACTAAAAAAAAAAGCAAAAAAAAAAAAACATGTCTGGTGACTTTTTGTTGGTTTTGTGGTGCAGGGTCACATATACAATGCTTCTCACATATTCTAATTTGATATAGCTTGTAACGCCGTCTGTTGTTTAGATTTTGAGAAAATAATAATGAAACTTACCCGGGTAAAAACTAGACGCAATCTCCCCTGATTTAGATTAATGCATGTTTTTTTTTTCTTTGTTTGTTTATTCTATTGGACAGAACAAAATCTCTCCCTATAATAATGCATGTTTGTTTGTTTTTTTCTTTTATTGGACAGAACAAAATCTCTCCCTATAATATCACTCACATGCTCCTAATCACAGAACGCTTATGCACATATATACCATAGATAACTGTACACAAATACCCAGTAGGACCTACCGACAATGCATGTAGCAGTGACTGCATGGTTTTATTAACAGTCACTGCAGTCGCGTCACTGTTGAGCACGATGAAAAACCCTTCTAGAAATAAGCACGGGGAATTTGACGCTCATGGGAACATGTCACCAGACATTAAAGTTGACTGTAATGATAAAAAGGAAACGTCGACATCTTTACCAGAAATTAATCCTTGAGTTTATCAAGGTGGTATCACTAACTTTACTTGGCCTTATCAAAATTGGTCAACAATGGCAGAAGTTACAATGATTAAAGGTCTCGGGTTTGTTTGTTGTTTGTTCGTTTGCTTTTAACAAAGCAGTGATATTGGCCGCTCTTTCATAAAATTATACCCTCGCCTGGCGATTTGTGACATGATACATGTTATGTAGGTGTATTTGTGTGTTTTTTAAATACTTTTTACATGTGGAATAAATAAAATTGAATTGAATTGAATTGAATACAAGATCATCGTCATTCATGTTCTATACGACTTTATAATAAACTTGACGTTTGAACAATTTAGCATGGTACAACATACTATCGGATAGTTATAGGGATGTTATTTCTTCTTCTTGAATACATAAAAAAAAATCAACAACAACACAAAACTGAGATGTGTGTGCAGGCATGTGAAGACTTCAGACGAGTTGACACGATCACTTTCGCTGATACATATCTAATTTTGTATTACCGATATCACCCTTACAATGGTGGATTAAACATCTCAAATATCTTTATCATTCTGGTCAATTCAATCTGATGACCTCTACAGTGTTTTGTCTGGTTGATGCAACGCTCTTTGTTAATTTCAACTTTAACATGAAGTAGAGTTTTTGCAAACTCTTCCCTGAAACTTTCTTCCCCTCCTAAGCCATCCTAATACCTACTCTTGAGTACAGTGACATCACTGCTTACTCGCATACTCGCGATGACTCACCCATCGAAATCAGGTAACGAGTTTCTTATGAATTCTCAAAGTCATGAATATGATGATGATGTAAGACCTGAGGTTTAAAAAAAAATAAAATCACGTCAAATTTCAGTAGATAGGCCTAATATTTATACTGCTTTCAATAGCTGTTCTGTAAGCCTGCGTTACAATATCCTTATTGTTTTCGCCAATCAACCAAAAAATCTTCGCTATGCATCTTCCGCTGATGCACTGTTACATTCTATCTCGGACGAATATGAATGAGAGAAAGTTGCAAACTATGTTTGACGCTTCACTTTACAACACTGACAGTCACAATAACACTTTGATCTTCCATGAAACGAGGCAAGGCATGCACATCAATTGTCAACAGACAAAGAGGAACTTTGCTGAATAACAATGCAAGGACATTCAATTCAATTCAATGTTTTATTTTCATTTTTCGACAGAAATATAAACATCACTTTTTTGGTAACAGAAAATAAGGTGCGTAAACTATGTAACATGAAAAGAATGTACAATAATTGTACCACCTTACAATAATTATACACTGTCATAGAACTCAAGTGATTAGAAGTAACTAAACAGTATGCAAAATTCGAAAAATGGAGGAACCCACTATGTAGAATGTGGGCCCCTCAGAGAAAAAAACATCGGTTGAGAACAAAGTAAAAGTATGGAAGCCCACTAGAAAGAGAGATCAACAAAAACAGACAGGTATACATACAAATAAACATGACACTAGACTGGAGTAGGAGCAACAGTAAAACGGAGAATTGACTATGAGACGAGACAAAATGAAGCAAAGCTAACATAATAGAAAAGAACAGAACAGACAAAAACGTTCTACAGAGACAGCGATCTCGTAAGAAGTATGTCGAGAGAGTGGGAAAAAGTGACGCGAGAAATAACATTGGTAAGAATGCCAACGCGCTCCTCGAGTGGGTTTGCTTTTGCATTCATGGGATGGATAATTATTATCGTCGTCGTTTCGTGCGCAATGCAAATTGGGAATTCCCGCATATGGCGGTGGGATCTCATATTCCGCTACGGTTGCTAAAACCATAGGTTATCATAGAGCAGTAAAGAGCGGGGTTATCTACATGTAGGCCTACTTTTCTCTTTGTGCAAACTATACAAAACACACGATAAAAGGTTCGTCAAAGGGTAAAAGTCACAGACTAACTGCTGCTTATACACATTTTCTCTCTCACACGCACACACACACACACACACACACACACACACACACACACACACACACACAATATTATATATATATATATCCGAAGAGCTTGCTTCCAAAAGGCGCTAAATCGATCATTTTTCAATGGATTTAGTGCCTTAATTTGACATGGTTGCAAGCTCTTCATATATATTCATATATTGTTATAACATTAAACGTATGTTCCTGGGCTAAATTGAACATCTGTTTTGTTTACGTTGATGTAAAAATGACTTTCTATAAATGTATGAATATGTAATGAGTCGTGATTTGTAATTATTTATGATGAAATCCAAAGGGACGTCGAAATGTCTGTTACAGCGACTACCTGTTTATGATGGCCATATTTTGTTCTTCCCTCGAGCGGCCTTTAAATTCAGGCTTGACTCTGATAATTATCAGTATCTAGAGAGAGAAAAACAGTTTATTGTTTAGTATCAGAACTTGATGTGCCCACTAAAGTTTTATGCAAGATCAATCTAAAACCGAATATTAAAAACAACATACACTAATTGTCCCAACGAATGGTGACAGTTGGACAAGGGGGGGGGGATGGGACATGCCTTTAAGCATTATAACTGAGTCATTCGTACATTTAATACAATACTACACGTACGTGGCATTGCACTTGAAGATAAGCAGAAGACGCAAACAATGATGTAGGGAAGTGTACCCCAAATTTAAACTTTGCCGACTGAGTGGTATTACGATGATCAAATAGATTGAAAGAGGTCAGACAATGAAAAATACCTGTCATTCTCCAAATACCTCAGAAATAACAATTGCCAACTTGCTATCTAACTGTCATATTGTTACTCAAACACCTCCGTCTATAAGGAAAAAAAAATGGGTATACCAAATCTAGTCACTCACGGATTTCACTTCTTTTTAACAACCTTGTCTTTTTTATTTTTTGCAAATTCACTTTTACAAGGTACCAAAGTCACAGAGTTTCAAAACGGAAATATCTTTAAAACAGTGCTTTCATGAGCCACGGTCAGGGGTACTCATAAATTTAGTACGGGCATGTACACGTACACGTACACGTACACGTACACACCATACGCACACACATACACACAATACCAATGGCTAACGGAACACGCGATTGATCACTCACAATATCGTGAATGCATGTAGATATGCATCACATTTTTTTTTTAATCATTAGCAATTCAGTACCTGTCAAAGATGACAACTCACACAATTATTTTTGCAACAAAAATAATGCAGTTTAAACATCAACCCTGACCACACAGAAAAAAAAAAAACAATGAAAAGCTGAAAAGGTGGGTTTTTCTCCAATCCTAAATTTTGAAAACGATGCGAAGCAAATTTTGCCATGAGGGTCATAATATTGACATGGATTTATTGATATACATGTATCAGAATGATCACTGAAAAAAATCATGCTCTCTGATATCCGTTATGATACTGACCGAAAGTATGTTCACAAGGCAGCTACCTGTATCACGTGATATTGAGACAAGAAGAGAGGGGAAAATGTGATCGGTGAATGCAAAACAAATATTTTGAAGTTTGGTGATTTTATAGATTTCCAAGTAAAATGGTACAATTTGATATCAAAGATGAAAATATCCTATGCATTAAAAGCAAACAAACAAGCAGCAAACGTTCAGGCCGAATCTTGTGTAAACAAGATGCGTAATAATAATAATAATAATTGTTTTGGATATAAACTCCAAATTTTATTGTCCAAGAATGGAAATTCTTTTTGCCCAATTGATCGTGGGCCCGGCAGCCACTGAGCAGCGCCAGATCGACGTTGCTCTAATCTTTTCAACTGTTGAACGGCAAACAAGGTAGCAGCAACTCCCATCTTTTAACGTCTTTTGGTATGACGCGGCCGGGGTTTGAACCCACGACCTCCCGATTGTGAGGGCAGCCGCTCTACTCACTGAGCCAACACATCGGTGATCAAGACATGTGAGTATGACTGTTACCATTCTCCATTCCTCTTTAATGTGGCACTAACTACAAAACCATATTTCATTTTGATTACATCTTCAGTCTTGTGATGGGTGTTTATCACAATTAGCATTACCAACGTTAACTGTTAATTATACGTACTTACTACAGTGCATCAACAACAACGTTAACTTACACACGAGTCTCAATCAAATTGGAAGAGTCTGTTACTGCCGAATATGTTGTTGACTCGAATGATTCTGCACACTTCCGATACGAAAAACGTAATACTAGCAGACAAACTTTGAAACACTGTAAACAAATACATGTTCACAAGGAAACCAGAGACTCAAGTAATATAAAAGGTTACAAAAATACAAGCACAAATAGAATAGCGTACTGATAAACAAGAGAAGATGGTGTATGAATAGGAAATGTACATTAATGGGCTACAAACTCTCTCATCAGCCTTAATGAGTGAAATCAAACTTGTCTTTCAGTTCCAGCTCCATCCGCTTCTGACAAACAAGGTATAACGGACTGGCTAACTGAAACATAATGATTATTTACTATTTTTGTTGCCATGGCAAAGTGCATTGTTTCTTTTTTTACGACATCATTCGTGTATATACTTTATATTGTATTTTTAAAAATCCTTTATCAGACGAGTGTAAGACAAAAGAAAAAAAATTGTATCACTTTGGATCATGTCAACTTTTTCTTTTCTTTTCTTTTTGATGATGGAAATAAATAAACTATTGAATTGAATTGAATTGAATTGAATTGAATTGAATTGAATTGAATTGAATAATCATTATGTTTTGATAAATGTATTTACAAACTGCGATGGTAGAATTCTCCGCATGACAAATGTGCATGACAACTAAACAGTGTAAAAATATAAGTATCATTAACATTGCCATGATATCTTTCCGTTTTGTATGTCTGACACAGATGGAAAGAACCATAATTATTATAACTTGCTTTAGGTAATACACTCTGAAAGCTTCCTCGCAGTCATTCATTTTTTCCCAACTTCAACATAAGAAATGCGTTTGTGAGCACACTTTCTTACAATCAATGTATGCTGAGGTTGCAAGAATAAAGCTCAATACAATACAATACAATATAATACAATACAATACATGTATCTGAGCCTGTATGCAGGTTCAGAATGCTTGTTAGATTACAGAAATAAAACACCTTAGACATTATTTCAGAATAATTAGTGGAAACACTCTGACCAAGCATAAATCCATCATTTGGCTATCATACAATTGGTCAACACATATGCAGAGTAACGACGTCAAGATAACGTATCAATGATTAGATCGTTTCAACTGTATACATTATACTATAGGCCTAAATTACATATACTACTGTTGGGTTCTCCTTTTAATTATGATAACGGTTAAAGCATCGATGAAATAAGAATTTCAGCAATATCACAAATTTTCAATGTATACAGTAATTCACTAGGATGCGTACCTACTTATAATATTGGGCATTGTTGATCTCCTGTTGCATAATAGCCTTAACGTTGTAACTTGCAAAGGGTAATTATTCACAATTGGAGATAACGGTTCCTGGTCTGAACAGATGGTCGCGATCATCACAGTCTTATCATCTATTTCTGTTCTTACTAGTACTAAAACAATTGACTACATTTTTGTAACCATTACGTGTAATGCTCCTTCTTTGATTCCATCTCCATCCATAATATATTAATATATACAATGTACATATATGTCTACCAACAATTATTGGCAATTACAAGTGTATTATTAAAGAATCACAAGTTAAGGTCAAAGAAAATAGTATATATATCCAAGTGAAGACTGTGGTAACTCGGATGAAAATTACAGTTGAACAGGATGTGATATAATGTCCGTGCACACCAGCACATGGAAGTAATGACACTATATTCTAAGAAAAGCTATACAGCATTGTGAACTGTGGACAGTTTAGCCACAAAGTGTTTCTGAGATACAAAATTATAACTTTGATTCTGCATATTAACATTCATTATATAGATCAATCTTAGCTGCAAGCATCACTTTGACAATAGGGGACAAGGTACGAATGGATATAATTGCTTGAGATCATACACTCCAAACAAGGTACGAATGGATATACAATAAATGCTTGAGATCCTACTCCCAACAGATACAAGAAGATACAACAGAACATTTCAGTATTCGATATACATATTGTAATGTGTCTCCCAGACTTTAAACCGAGCTCGTCACTGATTAAAAGTGTACGACATATTCTCTGCACAAGCTAGGATTCAAATATCAATAAAATAAGGAAACCCATCATTACATTTAATCAACCATAAGATGTTTAAAAGGTTAGTAAGCAATAACTATTTGCAGCGATTCATCATGAGCGCTCGTGTTTAACTGGCTATGCATTGCTCAATACAAGTTGTACTACAAATTCTGCTTCAGACTTGCGTGAACATTGAAATGTGTTGACATTGGAACGTGCTGCATTTACATCTATTCCGAAACATGCATGTAGAGTCTTTAAAAAGTAGAACTACACAGACATACATGTACAAACGCGGATCTCTCTTCCCTTAGAAGGATGTAACGTAGAAAAATGTCGGCACATGTAGCACCCAAATTATGTGCCAAGTTATGAGCTCGGTGTGTTATATAACACATAAGGTACGCCAAGGAATCTCAAATGATAATGCACTTTGCATGGTATATACATGTACTTCCGTATTAGAAGACGACATTATGTACAACAATTACTCATAACAAATTATTAGAAAAATGCGGCCGAAGAGTCCTACTCAGCGATGTCAGCAGACATTACCTTCCATTCATTTATACAGTCATATTTTTTCAACAGAAACATAGCTATTTTTTTAAAGAAATTGAGAGCATAAACAAACACTTCAATGTACAATAAACGAAGTTCTACAGATGTGTTCAGGTACAATAGACAATACAGTAGGCCTACGAGTGGAGCAATATATGACATATTAGTGATTGACAGTTTTACATACAAGAAAAGCAAAACTGCTACAAGTGCAAATTGTGAGTTCAACAGATTGTTGAATCAATTGAAAAATGTTGTTTCTAAATCAAAATCTGACTGCAGGTGCCAATACCAACGACATAGAGTAGTGTTACATAAACATTTCATCCGAAGGAAAGAAGGGAAACTATTTCCGTGTTCATTGGTACAGATATACCGCGACAAAAATTCTCTTCGACATAATAATTATTGTGTTCGCATTTCTCTGAACCTAGACAGAGTCCCAATTCATCTTCCTCGACCACGACCACCACCACGACCCCTACCTCGTCCTCGTCCTCGTCCTCGCCCCCGTCCCCTCCCACGACCTCTTTGCCCACGACCTCGGTCTCGGCCTTGGCCTCGATCGTGAACAGACCCTTCTCTACTAGCCTCTCTCTTCTCTCTTTCTTCTCTTTCCCGCTCTTTCTTTTCACTGTCGCATGCTGGGCAGATGTTTGAAGCGCCCTCACTGCTCCTCAGAACGTGGCCCACCGGACACTGCATCCAGACATCTAGATGATTCGACACCTGGTCGGGAATGTCACTTATAGAATGGTTTGCTGACCGAGGAAGTCCATTCCTCCGGTATAGCTTGGTCAGAAGCAGATCGGCTAATCTCCACTGTTCGTTTTCAAAGCGGGTTTCGGATACCAAAATGGATACGAGTTGCTCCATTTGAGAAATTTCCTTTACTCCCTTGATAAATAGCCCCAGAGTCTCTGTGAGCATGACTTGCTTTTTCAGTTCAGTCTCCGCGTCATGGATCTGCTGCTTGGTTAGCTCGACAACGTCTCCGATCAGAAATTCCTCAACCTCATCAGCACTGGCTTGAAGCGCCCTCTCCAAGATTCCAAAAATTTCA
Organism: Diadema setosum; assembly: GCA_033980235.1. Taxonomy (NCBI): domain Eukaryota; kingdom Metazoa; phylum Echinodermata; class Echinoidea; order Diadematoida; family Diadematidae; genus Diadema; species Diadema setosum. Next base: position 32,748,881 of record CM067066.1, on the reverse strand, counting down.
GCATCCTCTACCTCGTTGCATTTCATGTGAGTTCTGAGTTTGCGAATGAATGAACCGCTGCACGATTGTACGCGACTTATCATTTTAACCCGGAAGCACATGCCTTTTCTATGATCTAATGTCATGCGTTGAAGGTCTTTTGCCCACCTCAGCAGATGTGACGAGTTTTTAGTTGGAACAGGGATGTGTCTCCCCTCCCTGCTTAGAGGCTGACGGATCATGCTGTCGATCTTCCTAGTTGTTTGAGCCACCTCATTCTCGAGCATTGCGCCCTCCTCTTGTGATTTCTCAAGAGCACAACGCAGACTCTTTCGATAGGTGTGCAGGAGCGATCCGTATCGCCGACTGACCTTTATCAGTTTACCACATCTCGGACATGAAGGTACCTTCAAGGAAAACATTGGAAATAACGATTCCTTGATTAATATAACTGCAAATTCTAGAATATAGTCTTATACACAAATCGTACCCATACGATTTGTATCATGAAGGATACTCATTTACATTTTGACATAATCACCCTCCCAAAAAAACAATCTCAAAGATACCTTCTGAGACGGATGGTAAAATTATACATATAAATATAGTATTATATACACATAAACGCACACACATTTTATATATATATATACATTTATGAATATACATTTGTAAGATGACACTAGGCTTAATGTAAACGGCAGTAGCCTTCATAAAGAAGAATATGCACAGCATGATAGATTTATCATGAACTTTTAAACGCCAGCAAGAGGCCAGAGGAAAAAGTTGTAACATGAGCAATGTGACTGAGTATATTATATGCACTGTATATACATGTATATATATATATATATATATATATATATATATATATATATATACATAATGTAAAGAGTTCTGTATTTCTATTGATTATTGGATAAAAACATCTTCGATTTGTGTAAAAAAGAGATACGCTGGTATTCATAAGAACTGTAAGTTTGACGATGCATGAAGGAGTTAGAATTTGTATATGCCTAATTTCTTCATCAATCTCTCTATAAAGCCTTGACAACGAACGGTGTAATTGTTTGAAAGTTAATTACAAGTGAAGTTGGAAGTCTTTAATGAAACGCATGGTATCGTCATATCATCTAATATAGGTTTTCCGGGCCAATTTCGCACTTTTGTCAGCCTAATTCCTAATTGGACTGAACTTTTTTGGCATATACTCAAATGATGCCTCGCTCGGATGACTTTAGTTTGATCAACTTGCTACTTTTCTTAGCATTTATACCATAAGTTAATCATAAACATTATATAATGTACTTTGTACATCCCGTAAACATTGTAATAATTATTTATTCTCGATATCTTGAATTTTGCATGTTACGTCACTTCTGACATTGATATACTGTACTAAAACCCTATATTACATTTTTGGAGCCCACATCCTACAAGATTTGCTTTTTAGTGGGTTTCTCATATTACACGTTAATTACATGTCCTTATACATTTGTGCATTATTGGTTCAAACTGACCATGGTGTAAAAAAAATTTCTGCTTCAAATCAAATGGAATATAAAACTTGTACGAAATGTGGAATATGGAACATGAATAAAAAAAAAAATACTGCATTCAATTTAGCGAAATTTAGAGTAGATGACATGTTCGGTAGTTCAATTTTATGATGTCTTCATTCAAATTCATTTTGGAGCATTCAAATTACCTTTATCCTCATTCTAATAAACACTTTTTCTATTGAAATTCGTTAAACAAGCACCATTTCGTTATTCGTTCATTCAATTTAGAATGATATAGTCACCTGATCACGGACATGCTATACACTCGTTCATTCAAATTCATTTTGGGGCATCCAATTTAACATCTTTTGCAGTCAACTTAGCACGCATGTTTATGCTTTCGTTCTTTCTTATTTTTTTTTCTTCAACATAGTTATTGTTTTGCAAGCGTCATTACATTTCATATTTTCGTACTCATTTTAGAGATTTTGGCGACAGTTTTTTTTTTCTTTAATGTGCTTAGTGAGTCTTCCAATCCGAAGATGGTGCATCATGTGGCCACAACTTATCTGGCCGTTGAGTGCTTTATTTCGAGTGTGTCGGCCAGTTCTAGGAAGTCAAGGTTATGATCATCAAAATGTTCCTATAATTCTTTTTCTGTCTTCTTGAGAAATACGTCTGTCTCTAACTTGTGCTTTCATGACTGTAAAGAAGATGAAGTTAATCTGTAGTATTGGTACATGTAGGCCTAAAATGACATGTATGAGAGAAAAGGGGCGTAAGAGAACATCAAACTCGAGTTATATAGGGTCGAAAATGTGATACTTATACTGCTTGACAATGCGTGGATGAAACAAAAAGTCACATAGAAGTACGCGTTTAAATGTTATCACCTTTTCAAAAAAGAAGTAACATGACGTAAATTTGAATGAAGGTGTTTGGAATTTGACTGCCCATACGCAAAATTGAATGACTGAAATACCACTTTCGGCCAGTGCTGGCGAATTGAATGACTGAAGACCACGTGCCAATTTGAATGCCCGTTTTACGAATTCGAAAGGCGCAAGTGCAAATTTCATTGATCGAAATGCTAAATTGAACGACCAACTTGCAATTTTGAATGACAGAATGTGCAGTGACGAGGATTTTCGCTAAATTGAATGAACCTTTTATCAAATGGACTGACAAAAGTGCGAAATTGGCCGGGAAAACCTATACTATTGTTACGATAACTTCCTGGCATTTGGAATAAATCAATATCAGTTCTTACCACTATCTTGTTGATCTGTGGCAGTAAGGTTTGCACCTTCTCTTTCCGATATCCAAGTTTTTTATCCAGTTCGTTCACCTCGAAGACGTGACCGCAGTCCTCAAGTTGCACATACCTATAACAATCAATCAAAACAAAATATGATGTCACATAATTACATGATATTCGTATTCGAACACCGACATAATGGAGAGTCGACGGTATAAGCACAGCTTAATCCTGCAACCTGCATTACAGCAATAATGATAATGACTATAACAATGGAAAGGCCTCAGCAGATATTATTGTAACAATATTACTATCAATATATTATTGTATTATATATATTGATATTAATATTGATATCAATAATATTATTGTAACAATATTATAACAATAATTTTCCAAGACATGCATAAAACATCATTATTCATTGCAAAAATGATTCGATCTTTTCAACGCTCAGATTGAACCTCACAAAAACAAAGTAACAATTAACATCACATTTCATAATGAATTCGTTGGATTTCACCATGGTTGTGAATGTTCCATGTACGATAATCGTAACTTCTTACAAACTAAAGTGTTTACACGTTTATGAGACTGTCACACAAGTTGATGACTTCATTATGCTGCTGGGGTTATGTCTGAAGCACAATGCGGCAGAATTACATGCATTTAGCACTAGACTTGTAAGAAGGTAAAAGTAAATGATAATTTCTTTACCTTGAAATGCTGGGGTTTTCTGTTCCGAAAAAGCGTTGTTCCAGCTCAGCCTTGTCACATACTCTACATGTCTTTGGGCATATTTCTCCACAAAGACCGATGCAGGGATGTCCACATTTTTTCTTCTTACGACAAGGCTGGTCACATGGAGGTCTATCACAGGGTTCGCAACATAGCATAGAGCAAGTGAAATGTTGACATTTCCAGTTGCATCGTTTCGTACAGAGGTCACATGGTTCATTACATGAATGACGACACTGGCCATGACGACATTTCTGTTGACACCTCTGTTGACACCACGAACATGGCTTCCCACACTGCTGTGTACATTTGTGTCCACAAATCAGCACCTTCTGGCAAGGTTCTGTGCAAGGCAAGTGGAAACGTCCTCTATTACACTCCCCACATGTGCCCTTGCAAGTGTGCCCACAAAGTAACGGTGCATCACACTTAACCTTGCATGCGCTGGGTGTGTCAGAGCATTTGACTGTCACTTTGTGCCTACATGGCCAGTCATCTCGGGTTATCATCTCTTCACATGTCTTCGTACAGGGCTTTCCGCATTTACCTCTACATTTATGACCACATGGAAGTACTTTCAGGCATTCTGAGGTGCACACTACATCCCCTGGGTCTTTCGAACATTTAACCATTTTAGTGTGTCCGCATGGAAGTTTCTTCGATACAAGTTGCTGACATTGACTCTCGGCGTAGCATTTCTCTTCCACCTCGTGCCCACAGGATAGAGGTTTCTTCGTCAGAACATCACATATGATACTACAAATATCGATGTGACATTCAATAGTCCACATATGTCCACATGGAAGAGTTTGGTCTATTTCTTGGTAGCATGTTATTTCACTTGGATCCTTGTGGCACTCTTCAAGGCAGTTGTGACCACAATCCAATGTCTTCTCTACGGTTTCCCTGCACTTGCCGCGCTCACGGCACTTTTCTTTCTTGGTGTGGCCACAGACCAGCTGCCTTGTGACGATGATCTCACACGACAAATGTAGATCAGCTGGGCTTTCATGGCAAGGGAGGATGCGCGTGTGAGAACATTGTAGAGTCTTTTCGACAGCCTCTTTACATATGATATCATATATGCTCTGCCCACATGGCGCTTGGCATGAGTGCGAGCAAGGTAGTAGCTTCGTAATGATCACAGGGCAGCTAGTGGGACAAGGCTCGGAGCATACGTTCGGGCAAGTATGATTGTTACTGCAGATGGTCTTGAGACACGGTGCTTCACATTGGTACAAAACATGATCTCTGTCGGTAGGGTGACAAAGTTGGCGACACACATGTCCACATTCTAGCCTAGCCTCACATGGCTTGGTACAGCCTCCATTTGGGACCCTTTCAAAGTCCTTTGCTGCTTTTACATTACTCTGCTGGTCAGGATGGTTTACACATTGCAGCTGCAATGACTCCCCGATGTTGCCGGCTTCCTTCAGGTCCTCCACAATCCTTTTCCACAAGTCACTATGCTCAGCGAACATGGTAAAGTTACCGATGCAGAACATTCCCTTCCTCGCTCTAGACAAGGAGACACACAGCCGATTTGAAATTCCCAGAAAGCCAATCTTACCATCGTCGTTACTCCGTACGAAGGAAACGAGAATGATGTCATTCTCTTCTCCTTGGTAATTGTCAATGGAAGTCACCTTCACTCCGAGAAACTTATCGCGCTCCATCAGTTGCTTGAAGTGAAGAAGCTGACCCGTGTATGCTGTCAGAATGGTAATCTGATTTTTCTTGTATCCCTGCTGAATGAAATAATAACACAGAGCAACCAGGAAGTTTGCTTCATGCACATTGAAATGACTTTGAATGTCCTCAATACACTCCTGTGGTTGTGAGTGATCAATGAAGAACATATTCTTGGTTACACCTTGGATGTTCTGAAATTCCTTCACCGAGTCATGGTCATCAAGAACATCGTAGAAGTGTTTCCTCATGATGTCCGAAATCTGAGGGCGCATTCGATGTTGAAGTTGTAGCTGAGTGTACGGGAATCCGTTATTGATCAGTCGTTCAAACAGGGAGATGTCCAGATGATATTTCTTCGCCAGCATGTAGACGTTTGGCTTTGGTCTGAGTTGTTGATGGTCACCGATAAGAATGAGCTGTTGGCAAGAAGAATGAAGGGCAGTTATGATGTGAGCCTCAAGCACTTCAGCAGCTTCCTCAACAACCACAATCTTGGGTCTCACTCTTTGAAGCACTTGCTGATTACTGGCAGCCGCAGTTGTGGTCATGCCAATGATGGTAGCGCCTCGGAGCACTTGAACCTTCTCTATGTCTTTTGCTTCTTCTAGTTGTAAGCACAGCTGCTTGTACTTGTTCTCGTATGCTGGCAGACGCGTTCGAAGATCTGCGATGTACCTGCCAAGCCATACGTGATACAGTGCCCATCTTTGATTTGGAGACATTCGCCACACGTCAAGAATTTTGTCAATGGAAGTTGGATCAATTCTATCTCTTCCAAGCAGCTTCTGGGCAATGTAACTCCTGAGGGGATGATCTCGACGATTTGTAAGATGAGAGAGATCGAGACCTAGGAAAGGGACGTCGTCCTCAATGTCAGCCATTTCTGTCTCAAAGTCTTCTTCAATCATGCGCTCTGCCTCTATGAAGTCCCTTTCCTGCTCAATGTCTATTGAAGCGTTGCCGGCTTCGGTCGTTGATACCGTTTCTTCCCTCACCTCCTCCTCCTCGTCATTTGCTTCGGGTGTACCGAGTCCTTGCATCCAGTCAGAGTCACTCTGACACTCACAAAGAAGCCATTCCACCATCCATGATTCAACCTTCTTCAAGTTGAAAAGTCTGAGGAGACTGTAGTAATGCGTCCATGTCATAAAGTGGCCTAGTTCATACTCATTGACGATCCCCGCTCTAGCTCCCGCCAGTCGCGCTTGCGTTCGCTCCACAATAACCTTTGCATTATCGACTTCCTTTCTGAGATGTCTGACTCTTCGATCAATATTGTCTTCGTGGTTTCCCTCAGGGTTCAATCTTTTGTTACTTCCAAGTCGTCTATTGAGGTTGTACTGCTGGAGTGCTTCGCTTTTACTTCGGCTACCAACTCTTATAATACCTACTTGAAGGAACTGGAGAATGCCTTCTAGGAATTGATCAAGGGCGTGATTTGTATAGCATACCAAGAGAATGGGACCAGGATCCTCCTGAGTACACCACAAACGTCTATTCCGAACAAGGATGTGAACGATTTTGAGACCAATATATGTCTTGCCGGTTCCTGGCGGGCCCTGAATAACAGAGAGTTCGTTAGTGAGTGCTGTCTTCACTGCCTCAAGTTGTGATGGATCAAGTTTGACACCATTGACATTCGGCCAAGCGTCATCATTCGTGACTTCAATTCTTTCCCCCAAGCCTCGCTGTAGTGCAAGAAGCGAGCGAATACTTGGTCTTTCCCCCAAGTCTTGCCGCAATGCAAGTAGCGAGCGAATACTTGGTCTGTCTCCAAACAGTGGGGATATGTCCATTTTCTCGTACGCAGTGTGCTCCGGTAATTCATCAGAGTCTATCCGTAGATAGGCAGGCACGTTTACATTTTCACTGAGTCCGAGGGTATATCTCGCAAGGGGCAAGGAAGTGGATGGCATTCGCTGAAGTCCCTGCAAAACCGGACGATAAGCTTCAAAGAAGACAGCAGATTCTGCCATGACAAATGTTCTTTCTAACAGACAGGAAGCGTCCTCTCGGTCGACCAAATGAACAGCAACACGTCCTTTTTCCAGTTCTCCTACATCTCTCTTGGCCACTGTTCCAAACAAAAAGGTACGGAAGTCATCACTGGAAAGTAGAACTAGAGATCCAAACATGAGTCTCTTAGATGTTTGCCATCGAACCCTTGGTAGAGTCTTGAAGGAGATACAATGGGAGACTCCCGAAGAATCGCGAATAGATTGAACAAAGCGCACTTCTTCATATATTCGAATATCATGAAGTCTAGGCCTTTTGTTGGGATGCGCTCTTTTGAAGGCGAGGTATTCTGATATACCTACACGTAACGGATAGATGAAATCTTCCTTGAGAAGTCTAAACTGCACGTCCAAGTAATGGTCTCCATCCGCATAAACGCCTCTAGTGATATGTGGCCGAAGGAATGGTTGATACCCTGCTTCAAGTTCTCTTGCTGTAGGAAGAATGGCTTGCTTGCGAAAATCGTCCGGAGGAGGATTCCTATGAACACGATCCATTTGACGTTTTTTGTCCTTCTCCTTTTCAAGGGCATCGATTTGGTTCGATACATCAGTCTTGATACGCTCCAGATGCCGAAACATATCTGGATATAGTTCTTTGAATCCTTCCACGGCATCTACCAGTAGAGTGAAGGGAACCTTGACATCTGCCACTCGACTCGGCAAACTCTGTAGCATTGTTTTGAACACGACGAAGACGTCCGTAAGGAGCGTTTGTATATCATCGACAGATTCGTCTGCCACCGTTCTTAGCCTGATGAGATAGGACGAGAGATGAAGTGTAAGCAGTTTTGAGTCAGACACCAAGGTGAGCAGCATGGTGACTGTATGATCCGCACCAATGGTTTCACATATATATGCCAAACTCTGCCATATTAGCCTCTGCCTCTTGTCATCGATCCTTGATTCATTGAGACCGGCTTCTACACTTCCCTTAAGTGAACTCAGCTCCACCGCTGCTTCGGAAGGATCTTTATGAAGGAGGTCCTGCAGAAATTTAGAGCTTATTGGTCGAAAGTTTTGATGCTGATGCCGTTGGTTCCCGCTTGAACGAGTACCAGGTCTAAATAGAAGAGAACAACATACAAGCATGTACAAGTTTGCCATGCTACATACTGTAATATTTACTGGCAACTCTCAAAAAGGTAATAATCTGCCCTTATGACGCAATTGAAAAATGACATTGACTGAATGCATGAACAAAATTCACGTTAGAATACGTGTTTTGTTTTTTGTTTTTGTCTGATACAACTTTCAAAATGTGTGTATGAAACATTAAGAAAAGAATACGTGAAAAATACTCGAATAGTATTTCATGGTTGCGAATACAAAGAATAAGGTGCAGATCCACTCTGCTTTGATCAAAATGATATAATATCAGTTGCCACTTTGTTATAGTTTCACCCTTATTACTTCTTCTTCCCCTTCTTGTTTATATTGACATCCTTCAACTGAAATGCATCGAGTTCTACAGTCATCGCAGGCCATTTATCTTTCTTAAATAACAAAAATATACTTCTGGTTGTGCTCAACGAAAGAATGAGGCAACAACATAAAAATTTACCTGACAGAGTCATGTCTTGTACCATGACCTCGACTACCACGAGTCGAGTGCGGTGCCCCCCTCCTTGAATCATTCGCACCTCCCTGTTCCTCTCGTGGGGCCCGAACTCCAAAACGAAGGGCATCTGGATGTCGTCTTCCTCCTCGTTCAGTCTCTTCAAAGACCCTTCCACTTTGTCGTCTACCTACTCTCCCTCCGCCTCGTCCCCCACCGTATTTGGCGTTTCGAGGACTCGCCATTACTGGATAATGAGGTTAAGATGCAAACATGATTAATAAGCCGGACATGGCAACGAGCTCAACACTACATAGTTTACCTCAAAATAAAAATGAATGGTCTTACCTCTTTACCGAGCATCTTTAAAAATCTATAATAATCATCAATAACGCCAATAATTTGAGAGGATTCCATGGCCCTAAATTAATAGAGTTTTCTTAATGAGGTAATTTTCTAAGCCTGAATGGGGAAAAGAGATTGAATTATCGTATGGGGGCTCTCTTCCTATCACATAAAATTACTGTGGTTGCACGTTGCAAAAGCCTGAAGAGCTCAGCCGGCATTCCGGAGTGAATACAAATTAAAGGATATGCTTCAGTGATTAACTGGAATTAACAGATGAAATAAATGCATGGGTTGCACGTTGAAAAAAAAAATCTAAATTGGTGTATCGGGATTCCAGATTTCACAACTATGTTACAAAAAACCAACAACATAGAAGTGATTAATCGGCATAATTAAATGGATGCATGTGTTGCGCACGCTGCAAATACTTTAAGAAATTAACCAGCATACACCCAAGTGCATGTGTCTCAAGTTGCAAGAACGCAGAGCGAATAGCTAAATGAATATGTGGGGTACTAAATCACATAAATCTTAAGTGATTGATCCACCAAGCATATTGGATGTCTTTCGTTGCAATTACATAGACTCTAAAGAATGGCCGGAAAACAATCTGTTAGGCTTTGGTCAGAAGCAATAAACATAAAGTAAAATTGATTACCTAAAGGGGTTTATAACAGTTCTGTCGAAAGTTGAGCAGAAACTAGACACCACATAGGCCTATATCGTTTGTGTTTGGTCTGTTGACTGAAAAATGAGATTGAGCGTTTGTATTGCAACAGAACATTGAAACTGTTTGCCAGTTTCAAGTAACAAGTACCTCAAACTCCCTGGTCTATAATGATATAGGAATGTTCAACTTGTTCAATGTCATGCTGGTGATAGACACCTCGTTCATATAAGAAAAATCTATTGTTCAGGAGAAGTTTTCCTTACTACAGGAGAATAACGAAAATGTTATACAGTACAGATCCCCACGGGTAAAATGTTTTCACTCTTTTTTTATTACGTCGAATGATGAGCTTTTCCTTATGTTTTTGTTGGTTACAAACAAAAGTTTAACAAAACGTAAAAATAAATTAAACGTGTCTTGTGCAATTCCGCGGTAACGGATTTACAAATCAGAGAATTCTGGCTCATATTCTTTCCCCCGTACACTGGAGTGATTACTTTGCCTTTTCTCAATACAGTTAAAAGATGCAGAGGTACTCACACTCTCACCTAAAATACAAATCTTGATGTTCTCACTTGTTTGGTTACGAAGGAGGTATATGTGTGATCGTAACGAAATTACCAGAAAACCGAGTCGTAAGTTCAACCCTGACTTTAGGAGTAGTTTCTCTGAAATCTATAACAGATGCACTGTATGTTTTTGTATTATTTTATAATTGATTATGAAAACTTCAATTTATTTGGATTGTTTTTGTAACATTTAATCACATTTCCATAGCAGCAGGCTCCCCATCCCCAAGTCAGTGTTAACGGAATTACACAAATCGCAAAGAATTTACGCCTTTTGAAATATACTGGAAAAATACAAATTCTTGATACTCGTGTATTCTGAGTGTCTTGATAAAGATCACTCATGCCTTCAGCTATAATATAATTACCAAGTCTTCTCTAACATCTCATCTTAAAAATGTTACTATTGCATAGGTGCCAAATGAATTTCTATTGTCATAAAAGTATCCAATTTTCATGCTTTAATATAATGATATAATTAAATATAGTATAATTACTAGAGAAGTCCTCTCTAACATCTAATCTTAAACTGCTAGTAGTGTACACAAAAGTTTAAAATTTTGATGCTACAACTGTGATATACATGTAATATTATGATAGAAATTAATACAATTACTATATAAATTGAAATTGAATTGAAATTACTATATAACTTATCTCTAACATCTAATCTTGAACTGCTACTAGTGTATAGGTGCCAAATGATTTGTTATTGTTACAAAAGTATGAACTTTTCATGCTACAACTATGATTAATGGTTGCAACTATGGTAGTCAAGATCTCATAACTTGTAAGTATCACATCCATCAAGATTTATCTACTTCAAGGTAAGAATTTCTCACTCAGTAGAAAAATTACATTAAATACACATGGTAAAGAAATTACACACTACAATAGACTTATACAAACACAATTCCATAAATCCAGTCAACAGCATCCAAATTTTTTTTAATTTCTTTTGTTAATATCATGCAAGACACCTCTCTCTGTTATCTTGTTCCTAAGGTGCAAATCATTGATAAAATATGGGAATTACATACATGTATATATTATGTGCACACGCAAAAGGGGGAAAAAACTATCGGGATTGAAATTTAAATTATGTTAAAAGTACCATTTATGAGTGCAAGAGAACAGTTAGCAGACACATCATTGAACCTCCCTGATTGAACTCAATGTTACGGATAACCACACATGAAACTTTGAAACTTTTAGTTCCTGAAGTGAAAAGACGCAGTGACAAACAAAACAAATAACAATTCGATCATAGATTGAAAAGAAAGTTTTGGTATAATATAGATTATTACTGCACGAGTGTTTGATCATCAGTATAACGTTGTGGCTTATACTATATCAATCCCTAAAAATAACATTTTACCGATTGCCGAAGTTGCCTTCTGGTGTAGTGCGTACTTTGACAGAATTTAATGTCTTTACGGTGTACTTCAGTCCACACAAATAAAATTAACAAACTAAACTGATATAGAATGCAGTAAATTAACATTGATAATTTTTTTTTTGAACTATTAGAGTGAGTTCACCAAATTTGATTGAGAGGGCCTCCATCTGCAGCTCACTGAATTAGAGCAAAAATATAAATCTGTGAACAATGTTTGTACTGCATAATATACATGTACTTCTGACCACAAACATTTTCCAAGTGCCCTTTCAGAAATATGACAGTGATTTGATCATTAGCTGTATTCATGACTTGGCTTATGAATTACAATAAGTTTCCATGCAGTCTCTGTCTTTCTTCTTGACTTTGTGAATTTCTTTCTCTTTTTTAGTGCTGCCATATTTGCTGAACAAGAAATCTGCGTCTTCTCTTTCGCAGCAAGTGGCATTTTGACTACCTGGCAGCACATGATGAAATACACTGTAATGACACTATATAGGTGGATTGCACTGCAAGTGGGAAAACGAAGAATTAAGCAGAAATGCAATGACTTCATATAGTTTTTTTTTTTTTTTAAGGACGGGATGTGTATGCCTACTACATTTTAGAGCAGTCCAACCGAAACTTATTTGATATTTTAGTACCACAAATGGTGTTTTTGTCTTTATTCCTGAAAAAAAGGATTAAAGGTCGAATTTCACTGGGAAGCATATGATCTGGATCAATGGAGCAAGAAAATCAAAATAAGTGTCTCTATGGAGGAAATAACTAATAGATGAAAGAAGGTCATAGTCTCATTTACCAATCATTAAAGTTAAAGGACTTAAAGATGAAAAGAGGACATGTGCAATAATAGGTCAGTTTATCGACTTAGCCATAATAAAGTCTTAGAGAAATATCAAAGGTGCGACATTCAATGGGCATCATAATGCAGGTTCAAAAAAAAAAAAGGCGCTGCTGTGTCAAGATTTAAAACTTCTATCATATTGTGTATGATCGTTCTTTTTATTTGATCCCTCCTCATGCACACAAATTCTCCTCAAGTTCATTTCCCTCTGTTATCAGCAGTGTTCTCTTTCTTTTAAAGAAATTCAATGTCCTTCCTCTTCTTCCTAATCTTTGTTTAATTTATACTGCATCACATCCATACTATAATATACTATACTATAATTTTTTTCATTAATCCATGATAATTCTTAGCAAGAAAATGTACATTGATATCTCAGAACTCAGAATGATTTCTATATGAGTGAGCATTTTATTGAGTCATAAGTTAGCACATAGTCTCCATGTAGTTCTTGTACATGAAAACATGGTGAAAGCAGGGAGGAAACTTTCACATGTGGCTAGTACGACATGTACCCTGATGTCAGGACTCACTGTCAGAGGCCTCCGTGCACCTAAGCTGAGCCATTTCAGTGTATCATTCATGAACCTCAACTTTCACACCTTTACTGCTAATCACTACCATGCACCATTAAGCTCAAGGATAAAGCCCTGAAGCGACTTCATGAACAATGCATGCAATATATTATCTCATTCTTTTCCATATGAGATGTGCATGTATTATTATTACCACGTATTTCCGTCAAGACCATTACAAAAGACCTATAAGGAGATATTTTCACAAAATGTGTCGTTAGTTTTCAGGGAGTCTCATGTAGAGAAAGAATTTACCATTAGAGAAAAATCAGTGATTAGTTTGTTCGGGGGGAAACTTTTTTTTTCAAATTCATAGTCACGGAATTACATCAGTTTGTCAGTAGAATTTGAAAATTTCTCCCCCCCCCCAAAAAAAAAAAAATAAATATCACACTGAGTGTCAATGAATGCTTCATAAACTGTGATTGTTGAAGCATTACAAGAAAATGTGAAAGCATGGATAAAGCAGAGAGATATTTAAGTTGTTTCATTTTCAATTTTCATTTGATGTTGTTACATCTAAGGTAAATACAGTGAATAGTCTTCCATCATTTGAACGTGTGTACAACAAAAATGAGAAAAGTTATAGGAAATATTTTTTCCATGAATGCAATTATCCATTTTTATGGGAAACTTAGATTTCTGAGCATTGACTTTACATTTGATTTTGCTGTTTTTGCCCTTCCAATGCAGATCGAATTGCCCATTTTTTTTGTTTGAGCATTTCTGTCGTCTTTTTGTTTGTATAACTTTCATAACTTCCTTTCCGGTTGTCATTGCGTTCCTGAAATACAAAAAGGAAGTGATTTGAACTACACAGAGTGAACTCAATCACAAAATGGAAAACGATAGAGAAAGACACATGCGTGTGTCTGAGAGCGAAGAGAAATAAGTCCAACTAGAGATTGTAATTTGTCATTACTGACAAATTAAGGTGATCCGATTTTTTTTTAATCAATGATTTGAGTCCTGATTGCAATAGGCATGGCCATACAGGTTACATCTGTGTTTAGAGACATTGGCCGTGTGATGTTTGGATTCTCATTTAGAAAAGAGAGTCATATCTGCCATCTTTGGTACCAAATTCTGTATACACTATAACGAAGAAACAGCAACAAGTACATATGACCTTTGACCCCACTTTGCACACCCAAGATGGCATCTGAGCAATTAGTGGTTATTTTGTGAAATGATCCTTGTAACATGGTTTCTACGTGTGCAAAATATGGGAAAGATAGTACAGGTATTCACCAAGATACAGGATGAAACATTTATGACCTTTGACCCTAATTTACATACCCAAGATGGCGTCTGATCAAATAATGTAGGTGACATGAACTAAACATGTGCAAAATATGGTGGTGATAGGGCATGTTTTTCTTGAGTTATTGCAAAGAAAGTTGCACAAAGAAAGAAATATTTCAATACATCGTTGATGAGCTTCAATTTCAACCAAGTATTTTGACGTGATACCGACATTGTGTGAAAAAACAAAGGGCACATCCACGATAGCACAAAGTCTCAGCTACATCATATTAAAATCTGTGAGAAAATCACTCAAGCATAAGTGAGCTAGTACTTGATAAAGATAGTCATGTCAATTTTCACATCTAGAAAAATTCCCTCCCATAGAGATAACACGAAATAGCGAAGATAGAGAAAGAAGTACATATGACCTTTGACCCCACTTTGCACACCCAAGAAGGCATCTGAGCAATCAGTTGTTATCTTGTGAAATGATCCTTGTAACATGGTCTTTACGTGTGCAAAATATTGGATAGAAAAGACATGTATTTACCAAGATACAAAATGAAACACTTATGACTTTGACCCTAATTTACATACCCAAGATGGCGTCTGATCAAATAGTTGTTATTTTATGAAATAATGTTCGTGACATGAACTAATCATGTGCAAAATTTGGTTGTGATAGGGTATGTTTTTCTTGAGTTATTGCACAGAAAGTTGCAGAAAGAAAGAAATATTTCAATACATCGAAGATAAGCTTTAATTTCAAGCAAGTTTTTTGACGTGTCCCGACATCGTATGAAAAAAACGAAGGGCACACTAACGATAGCCCAAAGTCTCAGCTACAACATATTAAAATCTTAGAGAAATTCACCGAAGCATAAGTGAGCTAGTGCTCGATAAAGATAGTCATGTCAATTTTCATTTCCATAAAAATTGCACTCCCATAGAGATTACACGTAAACTGGTCAAATTTGACAAGGTTACCTTCAATCCATTTTTACGAGGTGATGTCGTCATCTCATCAAAATTGTGTTACACATTTATGAAAGAGCATTTCATAAGCTACAACATATTGAAATTTAGGTGAAAATTAGCAAAGGATAAGTGAGATACGCTCGAGTAAACTTGAAATTTGATGACGTCATTTTGATAATTTACTTTTTTTGCTTTATTAAGAAATTTGATATCTTTTAATCATTTTTTCAGCATCGCCAACCTATGAAATGATATGTACAACTCATCAGCTTTCAAAATATGTAAAGAAAATGGGGGGTCACCGTCCATCCTGACGAGTAAAATTGGATTTAAAATTGGCGTTTTTTTGGCATAGTTTTTTTGGCATAGTTGCATATCGCCATTGACGCGCGCGCGGAATTTCAACTTTGACGGGCCCGTATGACGTCATATTGAGTCGGATTGACTTGAAACTTGGTAGAAATATTCCTTGACATTTCAGGCATCCGATCCGTGTGAAAAAACGGGAAATTTATATGGCATATGATTTATGCGTGCGTATATGCGCGCGCGCGTACGCGTCCGTTCGATTTTTCCAATTTTTCAAAAAATGCTCTAAATGGTCTGAAACGTGTGCAAAAAAATTTTCAGCTCAATTTGAGCATACAAATATTTCAACGCGCGCGTACGCGCACGCTTTAAGAGTATAGATGAATTTTGAAAACATGAGTAGAATCAGCTTAATTTGAACTATATGTGACGTAAATTTCATTGAAAAATTCCATTCAATTAATGAGATATGAATGAGAATGTGTTTTCATATAATGACGTCATAGTGACGTCACGGCTGACAGATCACTTTGATTTTAGTTCGATTGTCGTCTTTCGGACACGATACATATATGGTACAAGTTTGACATTCATAGGCAATGCACTTTCTGAGCTAACCTCTGCACAACTTTTGTCCAGAAATAAAGAAGAAGAAGAAAGAATCCGTACAGATACAATAGGTGATCCGAGAGGATTCTCGGATCACCTAATAAACGCGCGACACTTCGTCGTTACATCCTGTACGTGTTTTTGCGACTGCGCGAGACATATAAATGAAATGCGCATGCGCAGGTAAAGGCCTACTGTGATTCCGACCTGAATGCAGCAAGGTCATTTATTTGTCCTTTGACAGACATCCTG
Organism: Diadema setosum; assembly: GCA_033980235.1. Taxonomy (NCBI): domain Eukaryota; kingdom Metazoa; phylum Echinodermata; class Echinoidea; order Diadematoida; family Diadematidae; genus Diadema; species Diadema setosum. Next base: position 32,732,335 of record CM067066.1, on the reverse strand, counting down.
CCGCTATGTCTATATAGATAAACATTGTGGCGGCTGTTCATGATGGAATTCCTCGTACCTGTCCAATCTTCCTCACCTCGTGAAATCTTTGACAGTACTTTTCTCGAAGCATTGATTTCCAGGACCACTGTGTATGTCCCCTTATATCTCTACACAGGATTTGAATGGTGTGTGTGTGTGTGTGCGCGCGCGCGCGTCTGTGAGTATGCGTGTGTGTGTGTGAATGGTGGAATATGTGCAAAAGCAGAAAATAGAGAAATGATATTGTGCTGCTATAAGACAATCGGCTTCTCCGACGTTTGGCTAATTTCGTCGTACATAGCCGGATCGACACATCATAGAGTCATGCTCTCACTTTCCCTTTCATTTTTGATGAGCATCTTGCTGTAAGTGGAGTTGGTGCGTTGTGAATTATTACTAACATTACAATTTTCCTACAAAAGCTTGTGATAATGGTCATGGTCGTTATCCCCTAAGGAAAAAAAAACCAACAACAACAAAAAACAAAGAAACGAACAAAGATTTTGCTTACCTAGCAGAATTGATCCCCTTGTCGTGCAGATCACAGGGAGAAGAGATTGCCTGAGGTGAGACTAAATTGAACGAACTCAAGGTGGCGACTTGCGCTATTTCCTGTATTTAAACGTACCGAAATCATCGCTACTTCTGGTATCCTAAATGATATAGGTACAAATGCCTCGCAGACCGATTTCCAAGTCCAGACTCAAACAGAGACAATATTTTTACATCGCCCGCCAAGAAGAGTAGACATTGATCGGACAACAGTCATGTTCCGTTCCTTTCGGCAGGGACCTCGAGGATGAATTGCCAAACAACTGTAGTGTCTCCGCGAACCTGATCATGGAACTTGCTACACAGCATGCATTTCGCAGCGTCAAACATGGTCTAACTAGTATAAAGCTGTTGCGATCGCTGGGGAATCCCACTCGCATTATAATAGCACGGTGTGACGTCAGCCACATAAAGGATGTATATAGTACATTAAAAAAGAAACAACTGAATACATGTCAATCAGAAGACAAGAATAAGTTGGTGAAACAGTTTATAGTCGGCAATCATGAGACGACTTGAGCGTATCGATTCATTTAATCCTTATAGGTGTAGAATTTTGAGCGGATTTCAACACGCTTAATGTATATGATGATCTATGATTCAAACTGTTTAATTAAAGTTATAGCGGAGTGTAATGCTGCGCCTGCGTGCTTGGCAGTTTGTACAATTACCAAAGCTAAATTTCGTACACAATTCTTAATAATGTCATTGTCCGTTCAGCAAAGAATTTCACGAGGGATTCATGACCAGCAATGTAAACCTGAAATTGTTAATGATTAAAGATCATGAATCGATGAGTCATTATCATACATTGTAGTCTGTTTGCGGAATTTCACATCCCCTCATGTTCCTCGATAAGCCTTGTTGGCATGCACTTGGGAAAGTAACGTGGAAAAGGTGAAGCGTTAGAAGAGCTTGCTTTATGCATATAAGAAGAAAGACAAGTCTATCTTTGCATGAGCTACATTATCAGCTATTATGTTTATATAGGTATATTATATATAACAGGCATAGGCCTATACACAAAATCTGAACTTTGAGAATGATGTGTGTCACCTTGTGGGAGCCGGAGGCCTTTGATTATTATAATTATTATTATTATTATTTGCAATAGATGGTGCTACATAAATGCTGTTTCATAGTCATTAAATATCACACACACACACACACACACACACACACACACACACATATATATATATATATATATATATATATATATATATATTATGCTTGTTATTGCAACATCGAATAATGTTACAGGCATCATGATGGAACCCGTCTGCTTTACCCCCCCCCCCCCCCCTGTGCACATTTATTATGCCACACAGCGGGGAAAACCCAACTGGGTGGAATTCCCAGACACGTGTGGGATGATATTGATTCCTTAATTTGCTTTGCTACTGCAGTGTTTATAACATGTATCCATGCATGACACTGCGTATGTCGGCATCGTGCAATTCATAAAAAAGTGAAAAGTTACTCATTATTCAAGTTGACTTACAATAAAGTAAAGCCATATAAAGAAAATAGAAGAAATTTCATGAAAATCGGACCTGAAATGTTATAAAAGTTTTTGAAATTATCATCGTTCTCGTTTATAAATGCGAAACATCTAAACTGAGAGAAGATAAACTGATTTTTTTTTCTTTCTCGTTGATTTTTTTCTTTGACGTTCACACGTCTGAAGTATTTTCTGCAAACACGCTGTATGATCTATTAGTATTTGGTTACGGAAGGCAGGATTGTGTTTCTTAATAACCCAAGGTATATACCTGTACGTACTGCTGCGTAAACGCCTCTGGTTTTTCCCCGAATCGTTGTTATGATGCTTAGAGCTCTGTGTTATACACTGTATATAAACATTTTTTTTTTGTTTCCCTTGAAATAATGATGCAGTTATGTTAATTTTCTCTATTCTGTAATACATATAACTGTGTGTGTGCTTTATTTTAGGTGTTGTGTATTATTTTTGGCTGACCCCTGATGTTAGTATGTGTGTGTGTTTGTATGTGCGTCGGTGAGTAAGTGTGCGGTACACGCGCGCGTGTATTATAATTGTATAGTTACTGTATTTGAGTTTGCGTGAGAAAATGAGGTATTCATCAACATAGATATTGTCACCTTTATAATGAGCTCTTTTTTGAGACATGATTGTTATTTTTGGTATTTGATAATATTACTCTTATAAGTAATATTTGATAATTGTATTTCCCTATATGAGCTCCCTCGTAGAGACATCATGGTATATTCAAAATTCTTGTTTAATATTTCTAAGATTTATTATGCTTGTTTTATGTTAGTATTGTCTGGGGCAAATTTGTTATATAGGGCCCATATTTTTTCTTTCTCTGTTCTTTCTCTAAAACACAACAGCTAATTATACCTGTCTTGTGGAATCCTGTTTGTTAGTCTCGTCAAGGCTTGATTTTTTTTTCATCAAGTAATTTGTACTGGATTTGAATAAAATCGGACCTGAAATATTAGTTTTTAAAGTAAACATTATTCTCGTTTATAAATGCGCACATCTAAATAAACTCATTTTTTTTTCTTTCTCGTTTCCTTAAAAAAGTGGAAAAATTGTAAACCTTTGTCTGCAGGTCAGATGATTGCGTCATATCACGTCATCTTTTTGCCGAATGCTGTTGTGATTATATAATGATTACTGCTTCACGAAATCATTTGGGACTGAAAACTCGTTGTCTTACTCATGTCCAATCTTTATGAAATATGTATCGTTCTGTTTGCTTGATTTTACTCTGTTTGCTGAAGTAGGCCTACACGTGGACATGGAATGGGATTGCGCTGCATTTTAGAGTAAAGCAGCACGAAAGGTTGTGCTTGGTCGCGTTGGTATAACACATACATAACCGACTGTCGTACAGTCGATGAACTGTGTCATTTAGAAATGATTGTTGCACATTTTGCTTTGGCGAATTGCACTAACAAAGTCATAAGCTATACATATCCATTTTTGTCTTCTTTCCTGTAGAAGTCGCGTCGACAAACACACAAAAACAAATGGCCGATGTTTAGCATATTTTTTTTTCTTTTTCTTCTTCTATTTTTGCAGAAACACTCAAACCGTTGACACTCTGAATTCACACTTGCACATCCTGAGCAAACACACAAGACATTACACAATCATGCACACGCATTTACAATGTAGGTACTGCTGACACACATGGTAAAGGCGGGAGCCAAATTCGCTTTCTACTCGTAGCATTTCATGTAAACAATGTAAGTGATCCCCTAACTTTTCATCAGCATAAGTACGTAATGTGTTGTGTTAATGAATATAGCAAATATGCATAGACTTACGCATGCGCAGATATAATGACCAGTGTTAGATGGTCACTTTAAATCTTTTGACTTTCTTTAGTTTCTCCTACGAAATAGGCAAAAGATTTTAGTGATTAAACTTTAAATCAGTATATTGTTTCATAATAAAATCTTTTGATACAATGCCCAAGTGTCAATCACTTACCGTGAGGATGTTGCCCCTTAAAATGGCAGTCTGGGCACTGCACACATAAATAGAAGCTCCTGATTTCAAATCCTGCTGGTGTAAATATCTTTGGTCAAGAACTTTCACTCACACAGATTCCCTCCTTACATACTCACAAACGCACACACACACACCCCCTACAAACGCATGGTAACTATTGTGCCCTTGCCCATGCAAACCTGCGTACCACGCACCCATCGTTATCTCGACATCTAGGATCATGTATGTCAAATACTGCACTTCGCAATTTCTTCTCGCTTCCTGTTTACACGTTGAGTGGATTTCGCAATATGTGGAATACCGAGTGGGCGTATTGCGCAAATTGTGACGGGAAAGTGTCAAATCAATGTGTGCTTTGTAAAGTGATTGTGGTTGTCTTACAATGTTTACAAACGTTAATACGTCTGAAGTATTTTCTTCAAACACGCTGTGTGATCTATAGTATTTGGTTACAGGAGGCAAGATTGTGTATCTAAAAGGCATAATTTACCATTTGCAGATGAAACAAAAACCCAGCACTACTACTTCAAAATAATTCTGAAATGTGAGATAGGGATAGAGAAACAACCAATGTAAAAATTTGAACCAGTATAATCGATGTTAAGTATTGTTAAATATACATTGGTCCTAATGTGAACATTAGTTATAAAAATGTTTCCAGACTAAACCGTCTACAGTCATGACAATTACGGTTTAATGAGAAAAATAGTGGTATCTCCTTATGTTTTAGGCTTTATTGCAAATATTTTATATGGTAGAATGGTTTGTGATGCAACTGACCTAAACATATGCATCAAAAGTGATATCTTGAGCATTTTCTTTTCTTTTCTTTTTTTTAAATCACTGCACCCAGGGGTAAACAGGACTTATTTAAAAACCCAGAAGGTATACCTGTCTTGTTGAATTCTGTTTGTTAGTCTCATCACGGCTGGATTTTACACTTTATCTTCTTTATTCAACCCCTTTAACAATAAGAATGATATATTCATTAATATATATTTGATTCGGTCCATTGATTTAGCAATTTGTACTGGAATTTATGTCTTCGCATTGTTTTTTCTTGTATAGCTGATGGAATCCACAATCTACAAGCCTTGGTTTTTAATGGGTTCTCCATTTCCAGCGCCCTAATTATTTAATACTCAATAATGTTTCACTTCTTTAATTCTCATAGAATGTATAATGTGCCCTGCATTTTAATTACTTATATGTTGACAAGGAGAAAAGTCAACTTGAACTTTAACTTGAGCATTTTTGTTGAAATACCGGTAGTAGAACACGTCGTGCTACAGCTGCGACGATATTCTGAACAGTTGTTTTACTAAACAGATTAAGTCATTATCATTGAGTATAGGATACTGACGCAATATAAGAGGTGGCAGACCCAAGACAAATAGAGAGAAATCAACGCTTATAACCAATGGCAGATAATGAAGTCACATCTCTTGGCATTTTGTGTTAAAGATGCCAATTTCATACATAGGAGTAAGTGTATTTTGTAGGCAAGATGGGTGTGAAGGGGGGGGGGGGGGAACCTGCTGCCTTCATCCTCTCTTCACCCCTATCCCGAGGAGCCATGAAACCTTCCGAAGAACCAAGCGTTTTGAATGATTTGCACTTATATGCTCATTTTTTTTTTTTTTTTGAGGGGGGGATCATTTAAACTGAGAGTATAAGGGTGCGCGTGGCAAGATGGGGGTCAGGGGTGGTGAGAGCCTGGTCAGCCCCCATGACGGCCCCCCCCCCCCCCCGGCGGTGCATAAATGAGGGAGAAACGGAAGAAAATTATATCTGTCACAGCAATTGCTTGAAAACCTCTTACTCTTATTAAGTGGCGGTATTCTCTTTTTGTTGTTTCTATTTTTTCTCGTTTCCTGTTCTCACATTGAGTGGATTTCGCAATCTCTGTATGGTCGGCGGGGCGTATTGCGAAACACGTGACGTGCTTGACAATCAGACTTCCGTTAATCTATAGACAGCCCCCCCCCCCCAAAAAAAAAAAAAAAAAAAATGTAGAGAGAAATATATGCTCAAAACCAGTGACAGTATTTTGATCAATAATCTTTGTGCTATTGTGTCACCGTGACCAGGGTGACCTTAAGGCAAAATTGCACCTATCATTATTCCCTTTTCGCATTATTTATAGTTTCTCTTCTTTTTCACATAGAGCTGATACTGCATTAATGTGTGACTAATCGAACGGTGCAACTGTTGAAGACAGTGTTCACAAAGAGCAAGAATATGGAAAGTTATGCCTTGTCCGTTTGCTTGTTTTATTTCCGTCATAAACATACATACAGATATAAAGACATCATAGCGTACAAGGAAAATGATATATGCATAAAATGAAACATGCATACATAGCAAATGAAGAGTATGACACATCATCGATGTAGTATAAAAAAAAGAATAGAATGTAGGACCAGACAAATGTAACGGCTGGAAAGCCCATCATCAGCCGCGCTTTTCTGGTGCCGCTGGTCTTCCATGGGGACCAGTTACAAAGAGGTAAGAAGTGAACATGAAGGTTGCATATGGAATACAGAAATATACAATTTATAATAACCTTAGAAAATATCATTTCATATTGCAATTTGTACAAGATATCAATAATCTGGTGGTGTGTAAATACATGTCTTCTGTATCCAAGCAAATACATGTGTAGGTGAATTGACATGATTGAGATTAACTGAAAAAGGGACCATTAAAAATCAATTAGCGACGTGCAGTAATTAACGGAGAGCATGCGGAAGAATGTTATATTATTCGGCTCCCTTTCGTATCCTAGTTCCCAGATAAAGCTTAGAAAGTTGCATTCCCCGAACGGGACTGAATATCAAAATCACAGAATCTTAGGATTGGTCTTAAATAGACGGTATATGCCACTTTCTGTAGGAGTTTAAATTTCTTTCATTCTTGTTTATTTTGAATTTAGAAATCTAGATGGGACCGTTCGCAAAACATAAAAGAACGATAGCGAGAGAGAGAGAGAGAGAGAGAGAGAAGGGAGAATCAGCATGGTGTCTCCGTTGAATAACGTTAGAAAAAAGAGAGAATCACAGCAATAAAACATTTTCACTAACTGGATTTACAGTTTTTAGACTACGGTCACAACTCAGGACGCCGCGCCGCTGCGCGGCGTCCGGCCAATTTACAACCTACTCGGTCGGCGCTGGACTTTAGGCCTCGCCCAACGAATTTTGGAGAAATTGCAGGCTGTAAAGCCAAACCAATGCCCGGAAAGATGCCCGGTCGATTTTATGTCAGAACTTGGCGAAATCGGGGATCTCCTCCGACCGGAGTCCGTGCAGTAACCGAAATGATGACCCACCGGCCACCGGACGATTTTAACAAAATCGTCCGGCGACTGGCTGATGATCGGCGGGACATCTGCCGGTGTCCCGAATGTGTACCGGCGGCAGCCCACCGGTCTCTGCCGAAAATTTCTTACGAGCTTCTCAGGGTATTGTGTGACTGCCCCTTGGTCATCAACAGCAGCGCTTTTGCTTTGAGAGGGCAACGAGATGTACGACGACCCTGATTCCACCTCAACATTGATCAAACTGGAATAAATTCGTTAGAAATCAATATCATTGCACTGTCAAACCTGTACTACAGAAAACATGCTTATAATAGCACATGTGTAACCATTTCCAATAGCTGATTATAGTTGAAGTGGGCAAAGACAACTTTTCAGTTGATGACGGCTTAAATCCTACAGAAAGAGCTTCTTAGTTGGCACATTTAAGCCATGAAAAACTTCTTTTCAAACAGCTTCGTCAATAACTGTCATTGTGACTGGTCGGTGCAGGTGTAAGTAAGAGGAAAAGGCTATCGTCATTCATCATTACCAATAATTACGATGCTGTCTGTCACACCTCATTGTGCTACACCAGATAAGACAGTTCATCATAATATGATCAATCTTTATGAAAGTTTTAAAAATCATCTAAGTCTACATGTCTAGTCATTATGAAGTTTGAATACGTACAAGTATCTTGATTAAAAGGCGTAAGTTTTATAGGCACTCTTTAACAAACTACAATTGACTACTTTTTACGTATACTATATTCTATGATCTGTATATATATACATGAGTATACATATCATTATATTATTTGTTTTTGTCCAATGTATGATTAATGTGGAAATTTGTTTGTGACGTTATATTTACTCAGCGAAAATGCAGAAATAAAATCGAATCAAATCAACAGTTAAACTTTTGGTTGTAGCCGAATCCTCACTGCATGCTCCCGCATTAAAATTCAATAAATGAAAATTAAGCTTAACTACTAGTAATACATAAATAACCAAGTCCTTAAACATACTCGTAACCAAAAAGTACTACATGAGAGACTTAAAGACTGTTTAATAATTATTTTCCTGGCACTCGACCATACTAACCGCGGTAAGCAGAATGAAACATGATTTTTCTAAAGCCTGGCCACGGTTTTTTTTTTCTTAATCATTATTTGAATTCACAGTACATTATGTGCATTCAAATGATTGATGAGGGTTTGTGAAACAAGTGATGCTACTCATAACTGAAAACAGACGCATGAATAAAAAAGCATAACAATGTTACAGCCGTATTCTGCATTCTGGCGCGGCCGTTGTCAGAATAATCGAATTGAAATTTTGTTTCTGTTGATATATTTTTGAACAAGAAGATAAAGAAAAAAGTTTTAACTTTGACATTCATGTGCAACTCTGTACGCAAAATTAATCCCGTACACATGTATTGTCTGAAAAGATTGGTTTACATTATCCTGCACAAAATTCATAGCACCGGTTAATATCACTTCTGTGTATAATATAAGTCATGAACGACTCTAGTAAATAAAACGTAGGTTTATTGTATGTTAGAAAGCTATTCTTATGCATATGAAGTATGTAACGTATGATAATGTCCCTGCTGGTTCTTGTTGTCCAGGAAACATTTACGGAGTGTTACATTTACATTTGAAGTAACGTATGAGTAGCAAATAATACTAATTGACAGGCAGTATTAATCTGCTTTTGAATGTTTGCCTGGTTACTTTTACAGTTGACGTCAGTCTATATACATAAATACATACAAAAACTCACACTACATTGAAAGCAGTTGTAAGACTAATTACACCATTCGCTCTCGGACTGAGCGCGGTAACAATGTTACTACGAGAAATCATATAGGTACAATTGTAGTTCATTTGCACTTTATGAGTAACCACTTTGTTCTTGCGTAGGCTTTAACTTGATTTGAAATGAAGTCTTGTTTGTTAGAAAATAACGGAAACATTACAAACAATACTTCATTGATATTAGGAAGAGTGAACTTACATAGTATAGTTTAATGATAAACTTATTTTCAATGTAAGTTGAATGAAGGGGGTGTTTCATTCTATAAAAACAAATTCGTTCAAGTCGTTGTTAAGAGATCACGTATAGCGCAGATGTATACTGTGATGTGAAACTGGTAACAGAAGTATAGAGAATGCGATATAAAAACATAACTACAGGTCTTATCATGTCGATATATCTGAATATGAAATAAATCTAACATTTTATTACAATGCCTCTGAGTTTGTTCAACCAGTGATCTTACCTGAAATACTCATAGGCTAACGTTTATATACAAGTATTTATGCATATTCTTATATACAGTGTATAAATGAAATACACGACAACTTATACATGTCTTCTTTACAAAGCATGTAGAGATAACTGCATGATAATCGTATTCCGAGAGCTTCAAAATTCATAGTGATTGGACATTTCAGCGCCTGACAAAGGTTGCATATTCCCCCTATAGGAGCTGATGTGCCATGTCTCATGATCCACAAATTCACTTTCATCAAAATAATGATTCACTACACCTTTTAGCATAAACTCTGGCGCTTACATCAAATTAAATCAACTGACAAACTTAAGTTATTCATATGCGACTCGTATATCAATTAGAATTAAACAGAAATAATTCGGTAACTGTGATACTAGTATGGGACTGATTTCAAGACAGAGTAAAGCACGGTGTACTTGCCTCACATACATTCCTAGAATCATCTACGACACAACATGCTTCTACTCAATCTGTATTTTGAGGGCATATTCCATAAGATAGGATCTGTTAACGCGATCGAACTTTAGAATCTTGTAGAACTACGGTGAAATTACAGTGGCACCTGCCATACTGTGGGCAGACATCAAACTCCACTCTCTTCTATAGGTTAATGTAGCGACCATCAATTTCTTTCTTTTTTATATTCTTTGACGATGCACTTTCCAACTTTAAAACTTGTTATCCTTTACAACTGTAAATTTCATATAAGAATTCACCTCAAGTCAACTTTTTGGATTCTACGCCCTAATGCTTCTATGAAGACTCCTCATATTTCACGTTGAAATTCTGATATTTGCTTAGTTGACAATTCACTCATTCAAGTTTTTGTTATGTTTAAATGCCCTATTTGTTAAAACGTGGAATATGTAACAATATGAAACAAACAAATCAATTTGCTTTGTTACGCAGATTTCAGGCTCTGCTTCTTTAGTTCGACTTCAAGACAAAAATACAGCAGCTACCAACCAGCAAAATAACAAAACCCATAAAATCATACAGATGTACATAAATACTATAATACATTATTTCATATATACTATAACTAGAGTACCTGCAATCGTCTTCGTTTCGCTCTTTTTTTCTGAGTAGTTATGGCCGATCAAAACTTAAACATTTTACCGCACTCTTCGCCATGTATTGTATTAATGAACAATAACAATTCTGATCGACATGAAACGAAAAGCGAAAATCGTATCTGTCTCAAATCATCTCAGAAATTTGATATCGGCAGGCTTCAGCTTACCCTGAAATGTGACTTTTAAAAGCCATACAGAGATAACATCTCCTGATCACAATGTAATTACAATACACATTACCAAGTACACAAATAAACAACTAATCAAAATTAGGAATATAGACTTTGGTATTACTTAGTGGCTTTCGCTATATTAGTCGTAAATATGACAATTATCTCACTCTGAATTCGTTGCATCGCATACCCGAACAAGTGCTAACCTACAGACTTTTTGAACGATACTGTAATAAGACAATACGATTTCCATAACAACAAAAGGTTTGACACCGGTTCACCTACCGTGTCTACAGATAACTTTAACATTAAATTTTATTACATTCCCTTCAGATATCTATAGAAATGGTGGTACTTGAACAAGTGAGTAATCTCAACTTTGTTTTGTAAATTTCACTACAGGCAGTGACAGGCATAAATCGTCTACAAGGATGCATGAAAAAACTATTATACTCAATCAAATGAATTCACTTCCGACAGGGAAACAATTTCGTATTGGCACATAATAACCTAATCGACTCTCCCTGTATGTGTATACTTATCTGCGCTGCACTCAGAGTGTCCTTAAAGAAGTGTCTGCCGTGTATCTCATTGCTGTGGACCATTGCGATTTAATGACATACTTCGGAATACATCCTCACTTCACCAGGAATATGATAAATGTTACATACTGAAATTATTATAATTGACACACGTGATTATTGAACGTAAATTCAGATGTGGAGTTGTGTACACGGATATAAATAATAGAACAGACAACATTGTTGGTGGCCACAGCAAACAATGATATTGGTAAGTAGTTTTCACATTAATCTCACTACGCTTATTTGCCTCACAAATATGTATAATGTTCGGTACATTTCCTGACTACTCGATTTACATGCACTGTCACTCAGGAATACTGATAACGTTCCGTTAAGTTCTGTAAGATGGTATGGACGTGAAGTGTCAATAAAAATTCAAAAGACCCTCTGTTTTTTCCTGTCTTGACCATGGAGCCAATCCTGACGTCTCTTCGTTCTGCGACCATGACCGTCAGCTGGACCTTCATTCGTTTGGAAAGGAGGAAAACCCTCTCTCCATCGCTCTCCGTCCCTGAAACCTCTACCCCTATGATCCTCATCAATATTTCTGCGGGTCCTTTTTGGCTCCCGCTGCCTCCTTGGGTGGTGCCTTACCTCTCTGTCACGGTCACACTCCGTGTTTCCAAGTGACTCTGGAGCTCTGCTCCACACATCCGGGTGACTTGAAGCCACTTCTGGCGGGTTAAACGGAGGCGACTCTTCTGGGCTGGTGAAGCCGCGGTTCCTCGGGTCTTCGTCTCTAAAAGTGATAACCCTACGATCCTCATTATTATATCTGCGAGTCTCAAATGGTTCCCACTGTCTCGGATGGTGCCTTTCTTCACTTTCACACTCCGGGCAACCAAGTGACTCTTGCACGCTGCCTCTAAGGACATGCCCTTGCGGACACTGTCTCCACACATCTAGGTGACTCGAAACCACTTCTGGGGGGTTGAACAGAGGCAGGTCTCGTGGGCGGGTGCAGCCGTAGCTCCTGTACAGACTGCCCAAGGACCGCTGAGCCGAGCGGAGCTGATTTTCGGTCAGTTGCTGGTCAAGAAGTAATACTGCTTTAACTTCATCCAGCTGCGAGACGAGGTTGGGTTCTCTGGCACAGATCTCTAATAGTTCAATGAGCATGGTCTGTCGCCTCAGTTCATTCTGAACGTCAAGGATCTGCTGTTCCGTCACTAGATTGATAAAATTTCTGACCACAGTGTCTTTACTGTCATTTATACTAGTATCGAGCGCGTCAATAACGCCGTCAACAAACCCCTTGTAGCTAGCTTCACTTTTCGTCTTCAGATATTTGAACTTATCCATAAATGATTTCGTCAGTGTTAAATAATCTAGCAGAGGTGTCCGGGTACATAAGGCTCTGGCGTAATCCAAGGTGACTCTCCTACCCACCCGTCTCTTGACACTTCGCTTGGTTGACTTCTCAGTGTCTTCGGAATCAGCTCTGGGGGAAAGGTCTTGTAATATTTGATGTGCTCTTTGCATCACATTCGATATGTCCGCCTGCAATATCTTGAAAACGCTTTGCTGGCTCTGACGGAATGCGAAGAGTACGGAACCATAGCGACGAGTGATCCTTATATGTTCTCCACATGTCGGGCATGATGGTACCTAGAAGTAATTGATTGAGATAAGAATCAAGAGGAATAGATACGAAATTCCGTGGTTGACGTTTCTCTCGTTTATCACAAGGATACCGACTACTCTGAGCAGGGAAGCAAGGAACAGCAAGAACATTTACCCCCCCCCCCCCCCCATCCATTCGCTGGCCTTTGATATGGCCATCAATTCATACACTTCAAAACTTCTTCGACAATCTGAACACATACTTTAAGCACATAAATGTATAATTGCTAGTGTATACGGTCATTGGGTTTACCTTACCCTTTCCCTTTCAGACAATTCTCTGCTAACGGTCTTGCCATTTTGAGGATCTAACAGGTTTGTCGATACGGAAACCAAGGCCCATCTACAGCCTACAGTCTCCGCAAGGATCTGTGGCCTTGCGCAGGTCTTAATTTTTTTTTTCTTGGGGAGTGGATGCATATAACGGCAGGTGGCATCCACTAAGATGCAGTTTGACTTGCTGCAATAAAAGCAAAACAGAAACTATCGTTTCATGACAGAGACAATCAGATGATGTCCAAAACACGTCATCAGATCGTGCTGATATATCAGTCTTCGGATTGCCATGCTGTGACGTCACTGTGGGATCTCATACTGAACCAACAAGCAAATAAAACAGGAAACTATAGCCTTATTGAAAACAGCCTGTTTAAACGAACATACCACTCAATTGTCATAAAGATATAGCCATGCACACAATTTCACTACTTCATCTTATCCCTATCATAAATATGTTGAAAGTCTCTCGTAAAAGTGTCAAATCTTCTTTCGCGACAACAGCTATATACTACCAACAGACCACCTTGCTTTGTTTGAATGTAACCAAACAAATTATGTGATTTATTATGTACATTTGAAAGAAAATACATGGATAAATACACACATAGTTTTATCACGTTTTTTTTTTTGTTATTTTGCCCTTAAAAATAATCAAACTAGGCTCAAGACGTCAAATGTCACAACCTAAAGATATCGAATCTGATCAGATTTCGGCGTTGAAGTTTCACTAAATTAAGATAATCTTACCACAATCTTGACAAGTTCTCTCGGGGAAGAAAGTGGTTCTTGATTCTTGGTATATCCGAGGTGGCTGTCTAGCTGTGTCACATTAAACACATGTCCACAGTCTTGAAGTTGTATGTACCTTAAGCAGGAAAGGCGCAAACAAGAATATGAATGATGAAGGTAGCGTTTACTCGCTTCGAAGCATCGGCACCTACACGATGAGCTGCAAATGACAGTTCTTTACCATTTTTGCAAGTGACCATTCTTTACCATTTTTTCATACAATATAAAAAAGCATAAAGACAATAGAAATTATGACCTACATAAAGAATATGAAATCAATCTTTCTTCTTCTTTGTTTTAAAAGCAAGTCGCAATATGAGCTTCAATCGACATTCGAAGAAAAAAAAAAACAATATTCCTTGACTCCAGTTACTGAGAGTTGTTACCGTTAATGCACTCTGTGTTTTTTTTTTTTTTTTTTTTTAGTCTCATTGCAGTGAATCAATGATTATTTTGAAAAAGCCTTTAGCATAATAAGTTCACGCCACCCTCGATTAATTCTGGATTGTCCTTTCCCCACTCCCTGGAAAGAAAAAAAAAACAAACACACACACACACATACTTACAGTTATGTAGATAAAACGACGGGAAAATACTGCATTCTGAAGTCCAGTACATTGAGTTTACTGATAGTTCTCCTTTCACTTAGATAAACTGTACTTCCTAAAGAAGATGTGAAACATTCCCATGATATTTTCTGTTTTTTTACCCGCATTGCAGGTCTGTTCCATAGTTGGCCATATGTTTACCATTTTACAAAATGACATGTAATCATCATAAAGTTTAAACGTGTATTGTTGTTTAGATGTTTCAACACTTTATTTCAAGCTTACCGTGATGTATTGCAGCGTTCGTATCCAAGTGAGATTTGCTCCAAGTCAGCCTTGTCGCAGACGCGACACATCTTTGGGCAAACCTCTCCACACAGACCAATACATGGATGTCCACATTTGTTGTTCCTCTTGGGACATGGTTCATTGCACGGGGATATGTCACACCGTTCGAAGCACAGTTTAGGGCAACGGTCGTGTGGACATTTCCAGTCACAAAGTTTTATGCATGGATCACACTTTGTACTACAAGGATGGCCGCATTTGTCATGACGACATTTTTGTTGACACCTCTGCTGACATGGAAAGCATGGTCGCCCACACTTTTGTGAACATTTGTGCCCACAAATTAGCCTCCTCTCACAAGTTTCTGTGCACTGTAAGTGGAAACGTCCTCGTTTGCATTCCCCACATGTACCCTTGCAAGAGTGCCCACATAATAGTGTTGCGTCACACTTTACGTAACATGCGCTGGGCTTGTCACAGCATTTGACGGTCACTGTGTGCTGACATGGCCAGTCATCACGGGTAATCATCTCTTCACACTTCTCAGTGCAAGGCATCCAGCATTTATCTCGGCATTTATGGCCACATGGAAGCACTTTCAGGCATTCTGAGGTGCACGGTATCTCTTCTGGATCCTTCCAACATTTAACTTTCTTTGAGTGACCACACGGAAGTTTCTTCGGTACAACTTGCTGACATTTACCAGCAGCGCAACATTCCTCTTCTAACTCGTGCCCACATGAGAGAAGCTTCCTTGTGACGAAGTAGCACTTCACATCCTGTATGTCAACATGGCATTCCAGATTGCATGTATGTCCGCAAGGGAAAGTTCTCTTCATTTTTTTCTTGCACACGATATTTACTGGATCTTTGTAGCACATCTCTTTACATATGTGCCCACACTTCAAAGTCTTCTGGACAAGTTTTGTGCATCTTCCGCGCTCACAGCATTTCTCTCTTCTGCTATGACCACATTCAAGTTGCCTCGTAACGATAACCTTACATTCCAAATGTAAATTGTCTGGATTTTGATGACAAGGGAGTATTCGTTTATGAGAACATTGAAGAGTTTTCTCAACATCCTCCTTACACACGATGTCAGAGCTGTCGCCGCAAGGTACTTTGCCGATGTGTGAACATGGCAATGTTTTTGACACAATGACAGGGCACTTAGAAGGACAGTTCTTGGAGCAAATTTTAGGGCAAGTGTGGTTCTTGGAGCAGATGATCTTCGAGCAGGGCTCTCTGCAAACGTATGACTTATGTCGATCGTCAGTTGGGTGACATCTCTGTCTACAAACATGACCACAATCCAGTCGAGTGTCACATGGCTGCAGGCATCCTCCCCCTGGAACACTGTCGAAGTCCTCGGATGACTTGACGTCTGTCTGGATGTCAGGATGATTCTTACACTGCAACTTTAGTGAATTTCCGATACTGTCTGTTGATTGCAGATCCTGAAAGATATTTTTCCACAAGTCACTGTGTTTAGCAAGCATGGTGAAGTTACCAATGCAGAACATGCCTTTCTTCGCCCTTGACAAGGAGACACACAGCCGATTTGAGATTCCCAGAAAGCCAATCCTACCAACATCGTTACTCCTAACAAATGAAAGAAGTATGATTTCATTCTCTTCTCCTTGGTAATTGTCAATAGAAGTCACCTTCACCCCGAGAAACTTATCGCGCCCCATCAGTTGCTTGAACTGGAGAAGCTGACCTGTGTATGCTGTCAGAATGGTGATCTGATGTGTCTCATATCCCTGCTGAATGAGATAGTAGCAAAGAGCAACCAGGAACTTCGCTTCATGCAAATTGAAATGACTTTGAATGTCCTCAATACATTCCTCTGGCTGTGCGTGATCAATGAAGAACATATTTTTGGTTACACCTTGGATGTTCCCAAATTCCTTCACAGAGTCATGGTCATCAAGAACATCGTAGAAGTGTTTCCTCATGATGTCCGCAATCTGAGGGCGCATTCGATGTTGAAGTTGTAGCTGAGTGTACGGGAATCCGTTATTGATCAATCGTTCAAACAGGGAGATATCCAAATGATATTTCTTCGCCAGCATGTAGACGTTTGGCTTTGGTCTGAGTTGTTGATGGTCACCGATAAGAATGAGCTGTTGGCAAGAAGAATGAAGGGCAGTTATGATGTGAGCTTCAAGCACTTCAGCAGCTTCCTCAACAACCACAATCTTTGGTCTCACTCTTTGAAGCACTTGCTGATTGCTGGCAGCCGCAGTTGTGGTCATGCCAATGATGGTAGCGCCTCGGAGCACTTTTACCTTCTCTATGTCCTTGGCTTCCTCAAGTTCAAAACATAGTTGCCTGTATCGACTTTCACACCTCGGAAGGCGCATTTCAAGATCTGCTATATACCTGTTCAACCAAGTATGATACAGACCCCATCTCTGATTTGGGGACATTCGCCACACATCCCGTTTTGATAGTATGTACCTCAAATCGATCTTGTCTTTTCCTAGCATCTTTCTCTTGATGAAACGTTTCAATTTTGCATGTTTGTCATCTTCCAGCATATCGAGATGTAGAGCCAGAAAATGGGAGCCTTTAGCTGATCTAGTCTCTTTAAACTCGACACCTTCATGAATCAATCGACGTTCTTCAATCTGGTCCCTTTCACATTCAATGTCTATGGAGACACTGCTGCCACTGTATTCTCCTACCCTCTGGGTCTCACTACCATACTCTTCTGTGCCTTTTCTCTTTCGTGTATCCGTTGTACGGTCTCTTCCCTTGTTCCAATCACTGTCTTTGTAGCAGTCGCCGAGGAGCCACTCTACCATCCAGGAGGCGACTTGTTTGCGATGCTTTAGTCGTAAAAGACTTCTGTAATGCTCGCGGGATATGACATCACGTAGTTCAAACTCTGCAACGATTCCCTTTCTGGCTCGTGTGAGTCTAAGTTCGGTTTCATCAAGCTTGGTTTTGGCAGCTCGAACGTGTTTTTCAAGCGACCTCCGTGGTTCCCCACATCCGCTCCTGCCAAGGAGTTTTTTGAGGTTGAATCGCTTGAGATGTTCACTCTTGCTTCGACTGCCAACTCTTACGAGACCCTCCGAATGGAACTTTACAATACCTTCAAGAAATTGATCCAGGGCATGGTTTGTGTAACATACCAAAAGAATGGGACCAGGGTTGTCATTTGGGGACCACATACGTCTGTTTATCAGCAGGATATGCACAATCTTGAGACCAACGTAAGTCTTACCAGTTCCAGGTGGACCCTGAATAACAGAAAGTTCTGTAGTGAGAGCTTTCTTCACTGCTTCCAGCTGTGACGGGTCTAGGTTGACGTCAGTCACACGAGGCCAGGCATCATCTTTCATTACTGCAATACTACGCCCGAACACAATTGATCGATTACGAGACATGCCATGAAATACTAGTAGTGGTGCTATGTCCATTTGAACAGGTATAAGCAATTCCTTGGAATCTTCCCTACTTCTTTCCTGAAGGTACATTGGGGCTTGTACCACATTGTTGAGACGAATGATGTATCTTGATAACGGCAAGGAGGAGGCTTCCATTCTCTGTAGTCCCAGGAGTACTGGACGATAAGCTTCGAAGAAGACGGTAGACTCTGCCATGACGAATGTATTGCCCTGTAAGCAGGAGATATCTTCTTGATCAACCAAGTGAATAGCTACACGCCCAGCCTCAAGTCCTTCTACATTTCTGTTAGCAACCGTTCCAAATAGAAAAGTCGCAAAGTTATCGTTGGAAATAATGACTAGTGAACCATACATGAGACGCTTGGACGTTTGCCATCTAACTCGAAGCTTTTTGAAGGACAAGAAATGAAAAACTCCAGTGGAGTCATGACTCGACGAAATGTAACGCACTCCCTCATAGATTCGGACATCTTGGAGTCTGATCCTCTTCCCGGGGTGAGCTCGTTTGAAGGCTACATATTCTGATATTCCATTGCGCAAAGGGTATACAAAATCTTCCTTAAGAAGACGAAATTGCACGTCCAAATAGTGTTCTCCATCCGCATAAACACCTCTCGTGATATGTGGCCGAAGGAATGGTCGATACCCTGCCTGAAATTCTCTCGTTGTAGGGAGAATGGCTTGCTGGCGAAAATCATCCGGTGGAGGGTTTTTGTGAACTAACTCCATTTGACGTTTACGGTCCTTCTCCTTTTCTAGGGCTTCAATTTGTTCAGATACGGTTTTTATCATTGGTTCCAGATTCTCGGAAATGTAAACAGTCGAAGACTCCTTTTTCAGTGCTTCTACGGCATCTCTGAGAAGGGTGAAGGAAACTTGAACGTCTGTTGCTCGACTCGGTAAGCACTGTAACATTGTTTTGAACACGATGAGTACGTCCGTAAGTAGAGTTTCAACTTCACTCTTGACTTCGTTAGTCGGGTTTCTCAGTTTGATGAGATAGTGCCCGAGATGGAATGTGAGCAGCTTAGAGTCACACACCATTGTTAGCAGTGTGGTGACCGAGTGATCAGCACTTAGAACGTCACAGACTGATGCCAAACTCCTCCACAGCAGCCTCTGTCTTTCGTCATCAATCCTAGGTTCGTTGATACTGACTTGGATTTCCTCTCTGCGTGCACAAAGGTCTGCCAAAGCCAATGATGGATCTTTCTGAAGAATATCCATCAACGATGAGGAACTGAGTGCGCGAAAAGGTCCGGTGCGCTGACATTGGGTTCTGATTGAATATCACAAAAGTCATATTTTTCCTGTAACATTTGTACAGCTCATATGCAATACGTTTGAACGTACAGTATATTAAATCTTGTCTCATCGTATGAGACAGCTGTTTACATAGGTATAAGCTGTTAACTTACGACACATATTTCTCATATTTTAAACAGTGTCCTGGACACTCTCCTGTGGCCGAAATGTTTTTATGTTGAGTGTACTGCATGGTTTTGTCTAGTTAGTTTGATTTTCCCCATAATTATAAATATTGTTTGTCGGTAGGCGGGATACGAGATATTACCATGCATGTGGATTGCATATGTAAAGGTAATAAGGAAGATGGTTGGATTTTCAATTGAAAATTCACATCATTATCACCCAAATACTGTGGTAAATATATGCATAAATGTACATATCAAGGCTAAAAACAAAGCTTGATAATTTTGTCTATTGTGTATAGTTTATTAAAGGGGACTTCCGGATGATTTTCAGACTTTGGCAGTTAAACATCTGTACTTTAATATACTGGGTACAAAGTTTCGGAATATTTTGTGATAGCCATGAGGATTAAAAACGTTTTTGAAATCCCATGAACCAGGATGATGACATAGCAGCTTCACATAAAAATGCATGATTTGATGCTCAAGGCAGCAGAACAAAAGAAGAAATCACACAAAATCTAACACATGTGAAGTTGTTAAGAGAATGGTATTTATGGAATTACGTTGTTACAGTCGTACTGGAGTATGTGAGCCCCCTACAGTTGCCCTGCGTCATATCCTTGTTCAATGTACACTTAACTGTTTTGGGTTTTTCAGAGTATTGGTTTATCTACCCAAGGACCACAATGAATTTTTCAAATCTATAGGCCTACATGGTACTATGGATTTACGTATCACATGATGTAAGATTATGAAAATCAGCCTGAATTTCCCTTCGAAGTCGAACGAAAATCAAGGCATTTTTACCCAGCGTTGCCAACGACATGAACGAGATGAAATTGTGGTGTACCAAGGAGATACCTCCTTGGGTGTACGAATGAAGAGAATATTGCATTGGCTATAATGCAAGGCAGCAACAGCTAGGATATTTCTTAGACATTATACTTCATGTGCACGAATATTTAACCCCTCCCCCACAAGAAACAACAAAACTCTTTCTCAAAAGAAAAAAATGAAAAATCTTAATCTGGAATATTGATGACACTTTCATTCTTCTGATACGAGTATCACAATGTTAGACGATTAAAACAATTTTCAGACTTTTTAGAATTTAGCATATGAAAGTTTGTGGAGAGTTTATTTCAGGAAGAGTTAATTCCAAACTTGATATTTACCTGACTGATGCTGTCTCATCGCTAGTCTGATTACCAGCCGTAAGAGGGCTATGATCACTTGGGATAAACACAGATTGAACGCCCTCATCCTCCCGACAGCTGTCATCTCCAGAGTCTGTGGGAATGTATCGCCTTCCTCTCTGTACCCCTTCTTCATCCTGTCCACTCTCATCACCCCAACACATTGTCCTCGTTGCGCGTACTTCATCTTCAGCGCTGGCCATAGTTGCTAGTTGGAAAATGTGGAAAATAATGATAAGAATAGGGGTGGGGAGGGCGATGGAAGGATCGTTCTAGCCCAACAACCATTAGAGGGATCCCTAAACCATTTGATAATACAAGTAATGGTACTCACTGTTGTGTATGCATTTTGGCAGCTTGAACTAATGTAGCAGCTTTTCCCATACGCCTTGTGCTCAAGGGAATGTCCTCTTCATAGCTTCATTGCACATGAAACGACTAGCTAAACGGTGACGGTTTGATATGTAAAGAGAAATAATACTGCCAACTATAAACATGGAACATTCGTACCTTGCCTATCCTATACAACATACCAAGTAAAAGACCAAGTGAAATCTCTTTTGAATTATTTTCCCATATTTTTTCTTTTGTAATCATCAAATTGTTTTGTATCCGTATGAACCACTATTTGATATCATTACAATTCACTTTTATACTTATTTACAAAGTCAATTTCACGTCATGAAGCAAAACATGAAAGACTTAACAAAAACCTATAGAACCTATAGAAGGAAATGACATTCCTCTTTAAAAAAAAAATCCCACATACAGACATAACTATTATTACAAAAGTTGTTGCATTCATAGGGATCCATTAACATCAATTCTGTGTATTCTTTTACTTTAACATTTGATGAATATTTTTATACTAATACACTCAAATAATAATGACAAATATTATTATCAGAATTATATTGCCCAGCCAAAGTTCGCTTCGCAGATGAAATTGTACCGATAATTGGTTTCCCCCATGGTCATGCTGGTTTTATTTCTGCTTTTTTTTTTTAAAGGAGGAAGCTTTATTCGGAGTAACGGCATACAACCGTAGTCAAAGAAATTGAAGGCCAATTCCAGACTGTCCAAAGTGTAATTAGCCGTGTTTTGTTCTGTTTCTGCGGCGCGTTTTTTTTTTTTCAGTTTGATTATTGAACTCTGTGTCAAAGAGTTATTTGCATGAATGCATGAAACATTTGGTCTCAAGCTCTTTGCAGTCGCTTCATCATCTCGAGTGACAGCTAAATAAATGACTTATAAGTCATATAAATATGACTTATAAGTCATATTTAAATGCAATATAAGTCATTGACTTATATTACATATAAATATGCAACATAATATATGAATGCATATGTACACATCGTTTATGTTGAGCAAAGCAAACATTGAGTCTTGAAAGCATAAAATGGGGAGTGATCCGATTAAGGGATGCTTCATTATCATCTGTATTGTATTTGATGTATAAACACCCTGGTGTACACACACTTAAATATAAAATGGCGCAAAATGCATTCATTCATAGCGTAGCTTGAAGTGTGTGACTTCAGACGCATCAGTTAAGTTTTTATTCGCTCACTGATACTAGAGATTTCACATTAGAGACTTCATCGTATGATAACTTTTAGATTCTTTGTGACATCAACATGGATTACTTATAGATCAACTTACAGAGCGTCATGTATACAACTTGTCGTTAGCTGTGTATATAAGGTTTTGATTTGATTTGATTCGATTTGATTTATTTCTGCTTAATTCCGTTACATCAGATAGGATCATGTACATGTCATTTATGACAAACAGTATATCGACACATAGTTTTTAGTACGATTATACAAGACAAATACAAACATACAAGCTTATGGAACGTAAACAGAAGGGTCTCCAAAATAAGCCGAGGCTTGACGGTATGGAGACTATATGCGTACCTACTCTGAATAGAATAGGGAATAGAGAAAGAGAGAAATAGGGAAGGGTAGGGGGAATAGGGAAAGTTACAGAGTGTATGGGTACCACTCCAACTACTTTACAATAATAGTAGTGATGATAAATACAATATGATAATGATATTAAAGTTAACACGTTCAGTTGCCTTTGCCGGAGTAATGACCGAATATGCACTATGAAAATAATAATATGTGAATACAAAATATCTTATACGTATTGTTATCTGACATTGAATAACATATATCGTGCTTGTTTTATGTATATACGCAGTAATGGTAAGGCACATCGTACACATGCATGCTCATAATATATACATGATGTATCCTATACATACATATACATAGTCATATTCATAATATGGATAGATAAATAAATCGATATACCTATGCACACATCCATGCATTATGTATCACGTACATATTCATATACATTTGATTATAATACAAAAAAAGAAATCAGAATGTTATCCTGGGGAATACTGCTTAAGGAGGTGAAGTTTTACAGCCTTCTTAAATGAATACATAGTGGTCATGTTTTTAATTTCAATGGGAAGGGAATTCCAAGTGTCAGGGCCGGAGTGTCTGATAGAATGATGCGCGAGTGCGGTTTTGGGGTTAAATAAATGTAAATTTGTGGATTGTTTGGTTGGATAAGAGTGAATCTCTGAATTTGACCGACATATTACGTTAAATATTGGAGGCAAGAGGTTTGACTTGAGACAAAACATAAATACAGCTTTTTGGAGAAAATTTATATCATTTATCTTAAGGGATTTAAGCTGGAAAAACAATGGGTCGGTGTGATCTCGAGAGCGTGCTCGACTGCACACTCTTATTGCTTTTTTCTGTAGGAGAAATATACAGTCTGTGTTATCTGGACTATACTGGTATGGTTACAATCAACAACAAATAGCGGCCTATATCAATGTTTATCAGTCATAAAGTGTGAAACTTTCAAATTAGCGTGAACGATATATGAAATGTACTTGTAGTAAAATCTTAATGGCATCAACATCCGTCATCAAGGATCAAAATAAAGTCTAAAGAAATGGTGAAATGCATTGAAATGTTTTAAACACATATTTTTAACACCTCATTACAGCCAACCAGACAGGATCAGAACAAAATATAAACTATTGCGTTTAAATTAAACACGATGGAATATTATTTGACACTTGTTGAGGACCTGAGTCAAATTGAATCAAATGAACAAAGCATTAAAACCTGATTTAGAATAAGTAGCTACACATCATGATTTACTTTAATAGATTTTCATTTGTCATGAAATGTCGACAATTCTGTTCATTTATTTCAGAAATTATGTCAATCTCTCGCATTTTTTTTTGATCAGTCCAAGTAATGACACTTGACACGATGACACTTGCTCCGTGAAGAAGTTTAATTTGTATTTTCTAAGAATTTTTTGACTCGGATTTCTTGAAGCCTCCTATACCTACCGAAATGACGTCGGGGAAAGGAATCAGTTATGCCAGCATAGTAAAAACTGATAGCAAATGAAGATACAGTATATGAACTTTGCAAATTCGCGACACAAACAATGTATATAGTTACTACAGTGTAGAAGAAATTCTTCGAATGGCAAAGGTGCGGTGCCGTGGGCTATCGAGGTAGAGCTGTTCTTTGGAATCTCGTCAAAATAAGTACGGTATGTCCTTTGAACATAATTATGGATCAAGAGCTATTACCGACATGACTACCCTTGCGAGTAATAGACAATAGCATGAAAAAAAAAATGTCGGTGTGCGAAAGATTGTTGGATCTACTAGGTGTTTCAAAAAACATTTCCCACGTTTGATTCTTAATAATTCAAAAACTATCAGATAACACTGTCATTGATATGAGTGATAGCTGAATAGTGTTCAATTTTGTTGAAGGTGGTTTAAATATGAAAGCATAAATAAGTTTCATGAAATCCATGATTAATTTCACAATTAGATTCCAGATTTTGCTCTATTTTCAACACTCTGTACAAAACTTTCACTTTGCACAGGGGTCAATGGGTGTGTATGGGAGTGTGTGGTTAACACCCTGACAATGGTCCTGAACAATGGCCAGGGTTTGAATTCTTCATTATTTATTCATGAGAAATTCCACAATCACAACTAGTCTTTATTCAGCCTCTGGCAGTATCTGGGTAAAGCCAAACGCCTGCCGATACTGTCGTTGAGTCGCGACAGTGCTCTTCCTAATTCTGAAAAACGAAATTACAATGAATACCTTCTGTTCTGTCGTAAACATGGTGACAAGAAGCAAAGAAAATCAATTAGAGTATACACCTGTGTATATGGAGCCTTAAATAAATCTACTGTGAAATAAATCGCCCCAATGAAAAATGCTGCTGAACTCTTTACCAAAAAGATCTCTTTTTATCGAAAAGCGACAAATTTGTCAGACTATTAGTAGACGGTTGTATTAAAATGAGGAACTTTAGATCATTTATGCTTATTTATATCCAAAATTTAGTGATATGTGAAGCAAAATATGAAAATGATTGCCAGCTGGAAAGAAATGTGGTGTTTGCAAACACATGGAAACATGTGCTTACTTTTTCCATGTGCATGCATTCTACCCTTTACCATGCATGAATTCAGACTAGCAGTGCCCAGGGCAATTCACATGAATTATTGATTAAGCATTCATGTGCCTGGGAGTGTGAGACTGACGCCTAGTCAACAGGTGGTTCAGGCATGTCCATTGTTCAGGGCCATTGTCAGCACACACTCACATACACATCATTGGTTCCTGTTCAAAGTTCAATTTTTGTACAGAGGGTTAAAATTTGCCAAAATCTGAAACCTTACTTCAAAATCAATCTTAGATTGAATGAAACTGATTTATGCTTTCATATTCAAATCACCTCCAACAAAATTGTACACTATTCAGCTATTACTCATATCAATGACAATTTTATCGGATGAATAGTTTTTTAACTATTAATGATCAAAAGTGGAAAATGTTTTTTGAAACACCTAGTACAAGGGTAGATCCAGACATACACGGACGAATTGCATATCTTATTTTGTCATCGTAACGAAATTGCCATCATCATTCTCGCCTGTAGTGACATGAATGGAAACAAACAACAAATGCCGATAAGAATGAAAAAGAAGTGAATGAGTACGAGATTACAGACATACCTGCATGCTATTCCACTTCACCACCTATAGTTGTCGGCCCTCCTTTTGACTAGGACCATGACAGATAGACGAAAACACTGGTGTAATCACTTTCGTGAAGTTTTACTGTTCCAGAATATCCAAAGTGCTGACAGGGGCATATGCAGTGAATGGAAGCTTACATTGTCGTATCGTTCTCATATCGGTATTTTTTTTTAATGATAATTAGCACGCCCCGGCAAAAAACCTGTCGAGAAGAAACGCAAACGAACAGTTAGCCGGAAAGATGACATTCAGCTGTAATAAGCAGTGTGTGTCGGTATGGGAGTGATAAGAATTTAATTGTATGGTACCTACCATCCGGGAAGGAACAAAACGCGTAAGGAACCAATAAAAATTAATGTAACCCACAAACATGACAAGAAATTGAGTGTGGTAAAACCAACGTTTATTGACTGAGGCGTAACACTATCCATATGACGTCATCATACGTCAGTGGTAGGTGAAAAAACATCAAACACAGCAAATACCGCCTGTATGTTGCAGGCTTTCTCTGTTTACTCTTTATGATATCCCTCCGCCCAGATTATTGGTATGAAATAATTAGTCCTACTATGCGAGGATTAATGTTCCTTTCAAACACGGTCAAACTCGCAGGAGATGCATCTCATGTAGAATACCATGCGCCTAG
Source organism: Diadema setosum (assembly GCA_033980235.1). Taxonomy (NCBI): domain Eukaryota; kingdom Metazoa; phylum Echinodermata; class Echinoidea; order Diadematoida; family Diadematidae; genus Diadema; species Diadema setosum. The sequence continues at coordinate 32,705,476 of CM067066.1, read as the reverse complement.
CTGTCAATTCGAATTCATCTATGGTGATTAGCCTATATTGGCAAAAAAGGCAGAAATTTTAAATTCTTTCCCTGTTTACGTACTTCATTGACAATTGAGAGCGTCATGTCGCTAAGGTAACGCCACTTGGCTGGCAACAATGTGTTGTGAAGCAACGACAAGCTAAAAGACAACGGGAGGCATCAGAGGGGAAACATTGACGCGTTATTGTCTAGTCGGAACAGCCACGCATATGATTATCAGCTGCAGTAAACATCATGCCACGCGAACGAGTGGGGATTCCCAACCATTGGACCCGAGAGCGATGGGTTTAGTGCTTACGTCTGCTATACTAGTTAACATGACTAACAGGCAAATGTATTAGTGTATTCAAATTACACATGGATATTATTCCTCCCAGGTCCTGGTAACAATTAAGTTATTCCATCCACCTAAACATACACAATGCATTCCAGTACTAGAAATGCACTTTGTGGGTCCTGTTGTGTCTATGTCGGGCAAGGGTCATGCCTGCCAGTTTCGGGCAAGCTTCCTGGTTTTGCTTTCTTTTTGTTTGTTTAAAAGGTATGCATAGAATTTGAATATGTTAATAAGGTCTGTTGAATGAGCAAATACTCCACTTAGTTAGGCCTAGGTATTTATGCATCATACAAGCCCAAGTTTCTAAACAGAGCTACGTGTTTGCTTGGCAAAAGTGAAAAATAAACATGATGGGGAATTCCACGGTCAAAATCCAGACGTGCTGTTTTAAGATTAAAGGAGCATATCAACTGACGTTCAAGTTATTGTATTAACACAAATGAGACCAGAAGAATCTATTAAAAAAAAAAGTGATGCAAAATATCATAAAAGTCATTGAACAAAGGGAAATTATGGTACAATGTAATTAAAAGTTTCGCATCTTTTACGAAACAAAGATATTGATTGAACTTACTACAACAAGCCGTCTTTTATATCACGTGTATGTGATTTGTGATGTAGCCTAATAATATTATAGAATCATTGTCGTTGAGATTTCATTAAACTGTAAGAATAAGTTATTATTGCTGCTCCAGTATACAACTACTATAATCTTTATGCAAGGATATCATTTCAGTTTGAATTTCACCTGAAAATGAAAAATAATCGGAGAGGTGTGTGAAAGTACGTCGGAGACTTTTGAGACCATGACAATCATGATCACTTCACCTAAGAAGCAAGTATCATTATCATTACTATAAACAGGGAGTCACCTCCCTAATGATAGAGTAATAGAAATCAAATAATTATCAATGGAAAATAATGCTGTTCTCTTTGTTTGATTAACTTCTACATGTCCCATCCCTTTGTGTCATTGTTTGTCCTGTCTACGTTCTTGTTTTCTGTTAGCGTCTTATTCCTGTGCGTGTGTATGTGTGTGTGTGTGTGTGTGTGTGCGTGCGTATTTCCGTACCTTTACATTTATTCTATTGTAAGTTCGATGTATATTGAGTGGTCTACGTATACTCCTACAAGCTTATCTTTTACGTGGGTCCCTCTTTTCCAGTAACGAGATTATTTTGATCAATTAGTTCCATAAGTATATATGGATTTTTTTTTTGTTGAAATACATTGTATTGTTTTTTTTTTAATCTATATTGGTAACAAACATTATAAAATAATGAATAAAAAATTCATTTGAATTGAATGTATCTTGAAGTATGGCTTAAGTTTATTCCATTGTTTGTTTGTTTTTTACACTCAGTCCCACCTTTCCCCATCCCCTAACCTCCGAGGCCATACTACCTAGCTACACAAATCACACACACACACACACACACACACACACACACACACACACACCACACATACACACACACACACACACACCAACACACACACACCACTGACACACACAGTCATTTCACAGCTCGCTCACTCCGATCCGACCCGGTACCCCTCATCTTGCGCCTGTGTTTTAAGTACTGCACCAAGTGCACTTTGCTCTTCTTTGTTATTTGGCGATACTGACAGTTTATCAGGTTTAAAGTGCACAATATTCAGTTCATTCACATTCTAATTTCAATGTTTAATAGTGTCAATCGACGAAAGATCCGTGCCATTGGTGCTCCGTTGATGCACTCCATTTCATTCCGGAGAATTTAACACCTTACAATATCGAAAGTTGTATAGTAACGCGTCTTTCATGGCATGCTCAAGGCAAGTAGAGGCAAGTGTATTATAGTAATTAACCTTTAATAAGTCGGTCATGATGGAGGGAGGGGGGGGGGGAGGGAAGATGGGCTTCAAAAATAAGAAGAAAGGATGATCCAATGGGTTATAATATGAGTCAGGTGTATTTCTATATCCATGCATAAGCCAACTACTGCCATGCATACTGAAGCATACTGTTTTACATGATCACAAACTTTACACGATTACCAATGAGATGGTAGCAATGTAGATCTATACCCATTTGATCCCCGAGAACTGCAGTACAGTACATGTAGTTTTGTATCAGCAACCATGATCGCGCGCCTTGCACGTACAGTAGCTGGTGGGAAATCCCCGAAAATGGTGGCGATTCCTCACCGCATTCTTCAACTGTGAAGGCAATCTCTCGTTCTGGCTATGAAATTATCAAAGAGAGTTTCTCAGAGGCAAATATTATTTTTTTTTTTTTGGCTTTAATAGGGCAAACATTACATTTACACGATGATATTACATACAGCGTTGAATTCAGATTTTAAGTAAGTCGCAGTCTTACGACTGCTTACATAATCGCGATTATACACACATACAATATCATACGTGTATTTGTATACATTCTACATACGTACATGTACATGAATATGTTTAACGTATAGTAGACCTACGCGTAATATTATAACGCAATCTTATGTACATAGGTTGCTACATACACACACTGTATAATACGGTGTGCATATCATAGTATTGAATTAAAACATGTTTTTGTAGCATCAACCCCCTGTGTGCTCACCGGGTTTCAGTAGATTACTCAACAGAGACTGGTAAAGGTGGCTAGATGGGGATGACCTTAAAATGTACTTTGTTCCTCCGTACAATGCAAAACGGTAGAATATAATAATACATAACAATTTGCCTTTTAATAACAGAATAGACATTATATTATACATGACCATCATACAAATTTCATGCACGCCTTCTGACAATGGTTCTTCTTGACAACCTCAAAGACTGCCCATCCAGTGTCTGCCCGATGTAGCAGGCCCTATAACAACTGCCCATAATGTGTGCAAACTGGATTCCGAGTATTTGCAAGAGCCTGTAACGAGATATCACGTTAAATTAACTAGTTAATACGTCAGAAATGAAGAGACATTAACAAATTTGAATAATGTTAGTAAACCGGAGTGAATTCACGGATGTTTCTCTTGATTCCTACAGCCTAGTGACGAATCATTTTTATTCACCTGTTCCTCCATGTGAATAGTTTCTTTGGTAGGAACCACTTAGCATTCACAGAATAGTTGTTGTTAACCCTATTCAGCCCAAGCTATTTTGACCCCTCGCCGGCCCAAGGGGGGGGGGGGATAACTTTTTTTTATTATTTGATGTATCATCGTCATATTTGGAACATGGGTAGAGTAACTCATACTCTACACGACCGTACATTTGAATTTTCTCAAGGTCACCCATGGAGGGCGCTATTTTCCAAAATATAAAGAAATACATAAGAAATATGCTAAAAACATAATTTTTCTGTATAATTTCTTTGTCCCCTTTATATATGTCTCATTATCGACCAATCATTTTCATATTTGTCACAAATGATAAGCAAGTGGAATCCTTTTATTTGTAACGGTTGAAATTTCTCAAGGGCACCACATGGGGGCGCTATTCATGACAACATAATGATACATTATGAGACCGGAGATGAAATGTTTTGGATGGGTACATATATAGTTATGACATGTCATATTTGCATAATAGTGGAATTTCAAGATTGCAAATTGATAATATGATAAACTAATGATATTAGAGGCAAAACTTGGGTGAGGGAATCAAAATAACACAAAATAGGAGGGCAATCTTTAGAAAATATTATTGTTTTCAATTATCTCTATTATATCTATTGTTTTATGTCTTTGTCACATAAAAACAAGGGAAATAATAAGAAAAAAATTCCAGGACCACAATTACTTCAAATTTTGCTCCTTCAACAAATTTCAGCTAAGAAACACCCATTTCATCCACTGTAATGCTGTTAAATAAAATGGGAACAGAAAAAAAGATGCAAAATCTGACTGACATGGTTGTAAGTTTATGGTTGCCATGGCAACCAGCAACATCAAGTATAGCTAAATTATATATCAAAATGTTTGCAAAAGATCTTAGGAAAAATCACCAAATTTGGTTGAAATCGGGTAAAGGGCGAAGGAGTGGCAAATGAAAATCTCGTAGGGGGGGAGGGGGCACAATGTGCCCCCCCCCCCCCCTTGGGCTTTATAGGGTTAAGGCTACGGTCACAACTCAGAGCGATGACCGACCGATTTGTAACCTGCCCGGTAGCCGCAGAAATTTTGGCACCGCTCAGCAATTTCGGAGATGTCGAGCAGGCTGTAAAACCCCAGCGATGCCCGAGCGATGCCCGAGCGATGCCCTGTCAATTTTCCATCGATCACCAGTCGGTTTAGGGTAAATATTTGCGAAATATGGGGATATTCTCCGCGCAGAGTTCGAACAGTCACTGAGCGATACCTCATCAACAACTGGACGATTTCCCACCGGCCACCGGCCGATTTTTACAAAATCGCTCTTGCTATCAATGACAACGTGATCATTAGATTCAAACGAAAGAGCATGTAATTCAAACAATTTTTTTCAATTTACTCGAAGTATTTTGCACAATGTTGATACGAAAACCTACACAATCGTTTGAAATTCTGTAAACGAATGTCTCAAGGAAACCAGTAACTCGACGCAATGCAAAAGACACATTGATAAAAGCATAGTAAAGTGAACTGATACAAAGTATTGGTGTTATACGTTTGCCACTACATTTAAATGCCTGAATTACAAATACATTTAGCCGCCTTAAAATTGATGAAACTGAAGTTATAATTATCCAATGCACTTTTGAGAATGTACACAACTTTAAGTGCCCTTCTTCTGAAAATAAAAGAAAAAAATGCTGGAAACATGATGTGGCGCGACTTGACCTTTTGCAACAATATGTCATCGTTCATGTATATGCAAGTTACCATCGTCTTCGGCTTCACTAAAGTGGCAAGTAGTTATACCATTATGGACATATCATCAATGTTGTCGTCACATGTCTTCACTTTGTATGTCCGATTTAAATGGAATAAATCACAACATTTTCCTTTCAACGCTAACAATATACATAGATATGCGTAATTGGTACATGCACCTAATTGCTTCCCTGGATTTGTTCTGGACTCTAAATAACTTGCTTACAATCGGTTGTTATCCTTGGAGTTTTTCGGTTAGTTTTTAAATCACTTTCTTATAAAATGCACATTGAGGTTGCGAAATAACGATATCAAGATATTGTATCATAGCAATGATAAGATTGTGACAACCCAGACCTTATACACGTTATACATAAACTCATCTTACACACACTACTACTATATTTGTTTCAATTGTGATAAGAATTACAATATTGATGAAATAAGAAAAAGAAAACATAAACGAAGGTCATCTCTTTCCAATTTGTAAAGCACTGCACTGTATGGAGTGCAAACGTTTTATGCAATATTTCTTTTTATTGAAATCTAAAATAGTCACACAAAGTTGTCACATAACAGCCTTCGATATTCTGGCTTGCAAATTTGCAGTCACAATTGATATTACATGTAGGCCTACACGTTATCATTAGATTGAAAGTCTAAATCTAAGCGAAGTCTGTGCTAAGTCATTGATATCGCGTTCCAACAGATTCGATAGTAATGTTGGTGCATGTCAGTACATAATGATACATGGTAAATGGTACATTTTATGGCACCACACTCTGTGCAACGCAAATATCAATCTGAAGAGTAGTAGGTATATTGTTGGCATGAAAGAGGTTCAAAAGAGTTGAACTGGACTTCCAACTAGCTACAATAAGCCCCGGATTCAACTTTGCGCATGAGCAGAAAAAGGTCATTTGGTCCACGTTTGAATCAACAGTGCATATTGTTTTGTTTGTTTAATGCAATGAGATAAACACTGTTATTTGATGATTAATCGATTAATCATTATAAATGGTTCTTGCCAACACATCCATCTGATAGCAAAAGTGGTATATCTGGCAAAATCAATAGAAAAAAATCTATATTGATTTGCAGTCAATGCAAAATACTCGTAATGAAATTCATACTTTCCCAAATATCAAGTGAAAGACCATGCTGCATGGTCGCCTGGTCTATGCAAGTATATTCTTTGTTTAAATACGATTCGTGAATTCCATAAATTATTACGTCGGACAAGCTTATGCATTATATCGCTTTCAAAATGAGTAAAGTATTTAATAATCAAATGAGAAGAAGAAAGGTCATTTCTGCCACGTGCAAAATGAGCTAACTCCGAACTGGCTTATTATTCAAACAGCTGTAAGTTTTATATGGATGGACAAAATAATTCCAAAGGTACGTTTGTGCCTTTAATGATGGGGATTTGAAGCCGACGTCTTCCTGAACGATCTGAAAATTCATTTTGAATCTACCATAAAATCGGATATATTTTGCTTACTTATGCATTAATCAAATTTCATTTTCTGTAATGATGATACATACAAAAGTCAGTCCTATCCAGAAATATGTGCAAAAGTGTAAATCAGAGCTGTATATATAACGTGAAAGTGTTTAAAACTGTGAAAGTGGACTTTTTTTCACTCTTTCGCTTAATTCCAACAAGTAAAACTGATATGGTACAAAAAGATTATTTCTTTATAAATGAATATGACAGATTAGTGCCCGTACATGCTCAGTCGAGTAATTAATTGATTTTCATTTCATCAATCAATTTCTATTTACGCGTTCTCGTGTCGCTTTATACCATTACGTATAACGCCCATCTTTTGTAAGTAAGGATGGCAAAAAGAAATTAATATCACAGATACATAATATTCCCTATTGACAGAGAGTAACTGGTCATCATTTTATGAGGCATGAATCTATTGTTTTCGTGTTTGTGAGGCAGATCCACTTTGACACAATCTTCAAATATTTTTGAGTGGTTGCTTCGAACATGGGATGGGTTCAAAGGGAATAAGACAATTGTGACTCCTTTAATCCAAGTTGCAAGCATCACTAGACTCAGCTAACAAGTTAATAAACAGATATAATTACTTCTAAATTGCGTCACTGAATAATATAGAATAATAGTCTCTGTCAAAAGGTTGTCGTAAGTCAGGCTTGTATGTGTATAAAGGCGCCAAAATCTCATTCTGAAACAGCACGATTACAAAGCATACTATACTTATATCGATTATGTCGAGAGAGCAATTTACCGGGAGCGCTCGTGCTCAACTGACAACATTGTTCAGTAATGTATACTGTGTGCGAGATATCTGTATTTACATGAAAATGCACTAAAACATGTTGTTTGTATTTGTAATACTACAATAAAGCCGGTAAAAAGCATACATGTATTACCCAGTGTTATATGTCAATCAAGTTGTCAGTCGAGAAATCTTAATGTGCACTTAAACATACTTGTTTTACAGTTTGTTGAAGTCAATCGACACAGACCCTTTGCAAAGTTACAATTTCTCTGTACAATTCAAGATCTAAATGTAGTGAACAATCAATATTTCAACGAAATGAGAGCAGAAAGAAACTGCCACTCGATTTTGTGATGATTTTCTCCTCCCTTTCGTTGGCAAAAATGTTTGCTTATGATTGGACAAAAATATTCCCTCATTGTCTAAATCTAGACAGATCTGTAAATCATCTTTTTCGATCTTGTTCTCTGCGCTTGCTTCGTCCTCTTCCCCATCCCCCTCCCCGTTTCCGTCCCCGACCTCGGCCTTGGCGTAGACCAAGTCCTCGTTCCGGGTCTCTTTCTTCAGAAGTCCCCTCTTCACCATCATCCCCCTCCTCATCTTGCTTGCACAGCAACTGTCCTCTTTCATTGTCGCATGCTGGGCAAACGTTTGGCGTGGATTCACTGCTCCTCAGTACGTGGCCAAACTGACATTGTCTCCAGAAATCCAAGTGATTTGACAGCTGCTCCGGAAGATCATCTAGAGAATGGTTTGATAACCGAGTAAACCCATTCCTCTGGTATATCTCGGTCAGAAGCTGATCGACTGATCTCCGCTGATTCTTCCCGAAGCGGGTTTCTGATACCAAAATGGATACGAGTTGCTCCATTTGCGAAGTGCCCTTCACTCCTTTGATAAATAGCTCCAGGAACTCTGTGAGCATGATTTGCCTTTTCATTTCAGTCTTCGTGTCATGGATCTGCTGCTCGGTTAGCTCGACGACATCTCCGGTCAGAAAACTCACAGTCTCATCCGCACTGGCTTGAAGCGCCCTCTCTAAGATACCAACGATTTTCACGTCATTCATCTCGTTGCATTTCATGTGACCTCTCAGCTTTCGAATAAATGAGAAGCTGCACAATTGTACTCGACTGACCATTTTAATTCGGAAACAGATGCCTTTTCTGTGATCTGATGTCATGTGTTGAAGGTCTTTCGCCTGCTCGAACAGATATGATTCTATAGGTAGTGGGTGACGGATCATGAGGTCGATGAGCTCTGCGTGTTCTTTTTGTGATTCCTCAATAACGCAACGTAGACTTTTCCGATAGTTGTGAAGGATTGAGCCGTATCGACGACTCACCTTTATCAGTGTACCACATCTCGGACAAGAAGGAACCTTCAAGGAAAAGATAAACTTATTTTTAATCATTTTTGTGCAGATAATGAATAACGTAATCAAATATGATATTTGATGGAAAACACTACAATTTTAAGACTATAGTCGTCAGTAATCAAATGATTTATTATCAAAGTCGTGAAGGATACTCATTTAAAATTTGGCACAATATCCCTTCTTGAAAGGCATCCACAAATTCAACAGTTGGTAAGAAGAATTATATATAAATATTATATATATATATATATATATATATATATATATATCATTAATTTATACATACATACATGTATATATATATATATATATATATGTTATATATATGATAGTAAGATAAAACAAGCGGTATGGTATAACGCAAGTATCATTGTAATTTGTGTACACGTACAGTTTCTTGTAATACTCCTTATATATGTATTTGGTTTACATTTCGTAATTCCCTTCACCGAGCATCTGTGCAAATACATCAATACGTTATCTATGTCATGTTTCCCCTTGGACGAAAAATGGGAGGACTCAAAAATAGTCAAATATATCATGGAAGAAATCGATATGAATTATTACCACTGCGTCCTTGAACAATGTTGCTGTCTTTCCTGTCCGATATCCAAGGTACTTGTCAAGTCCGTTTACCTCAAAGACATGACCACAGTCCTCCAGCTGCATATATCTTTGACAATAAATTGATCAAAACAATATGCCACACTATGATACAGATATTCAGACACCAAAATGACGGTAAGACGGCGGTATAACCATAAACTAAACAAGGGGCCTGTTGCATAAATATTCTACCCAAGAAAACTCGGGTTACTTTTCAACAGATTCCTCCCCCCCCCCCCCCACTCCCCGTGTTTCAGTCAATCCCAGAATCATATTACATTTCAGTTTTCAGGTTCAATCTCTCATCACAATTCTTTCCCCTTTTTTTAGGTAAAAAAGATTAATGCCACAAACAGGCGCCTGGTTACGAAAATTAAAAAAAATATATTTATGTTGAAGCTAAAATGGAGTATTTTAAAAGTTTTTAATAATTATGATTATTTAAATACTTCTATAAATTCTCTGCGACAAAAGTAATGAATTTGCAGGACATATTTGGGGATAGAATGCCCATTATCCTGTACTCCCAAAGTAATCCTCCACTTGAAAAACTCACATGAACAATCAACCCACGTCTGCAAGCCGGTATCAGACCCAAATCCCGCTAGACACGTACCATCGCACATCACACGTACACCATTCTTTCCAGTATATAAAGGCCGTGTCACACCTTTCCGGGCAAGCTACGCGGGCTTGTGGCAAGGAGGTAGTTTCTAGCACGTAGAAGATTTTCCGCGGGCGAACAAGAATGTTTGCAATTTTCGCATTTGTTTCTTACCTACTAGGCGCGTGCTACTTAGCTTCTACTAGTCTCCTACTGGTGTTCTGCGTGTACCTCTGCGAGCGAACCCCACGACCCACTCGGAACAAGTTTTGAGCATGCTCAAGGCCTTGGTATACCGTATCTGGGGAAGTTTTGCGGCTTGACTTGCGGGGAAACAAATTTGCTCTCTGGAACTTTCCGCAGTTGGTCCGCACCTGACAGTACCTAGCGCGTATCTCGTCTGTACTTGCCCGGAGGTGCTCACGCAAGTCCGATTTAACCGCAGACAAGTTTTGAGCATGACCAAAACTTTTTCCGGGTGAGTCGCTGGGATGCCCGGAGAGGTCCACGCAGAACGCCAGTAGGAGGCCCTTAGCGGCAGCACTTCGTAGGCAACTCCCACGCAGGTACTTCGCAGTCCCCGTATGCAGCCAAGATAATGACATTCCGTGGGACTTCGGTCATTCCTTCACAGGAATTCCTTCACTGAGTTGTCAGCCCCCACGCGACTGGATACAAAGGTCACACAGTATACCCGCAAGTAAAATTTAAGTAGAACGCTTCCAGCAAGTAAGACACATGCAGTGACTCACCCTAATCCTTGTTCGCCCTCAGAAATTCCCGGTATGCCTGAAAATCCCTACACGCAATAGAATGCATAGCTTGCCCGGAAAGGTGTGACAGGGCCCAAACGTGGTTGCGGGTAAGCATATTTGCGTGCACACCTCCGGGTGACTACGGGTGAGATACGTGCTAGGTACTGTCATGTGCGGCTCATTCCGGGGACCTGCGGGTAGTAAAAATTCTTCTTTGCAAGTCGCACGCAAGGCTTGCCCGGAAAGGTGTGACACCTTTACATGATTACCTTGCATCCCGCCACATAAAGCCCAAACACATCCCGAACACAGACGTCTGTCAAGCAGGTAACTACACTCAACTGTAGTTTTACGTTTATTTATTTACAAACATATCACGGCAATCACGTTCATTTAAATCAATTTTGTTTCATATGAATTATTATTATTGTAGTCTTTATATGCTGAATTAAACAAGATTTAATACTTTGCATCGATCTCTAAGGATGTATGTTACAAATACGACACTGTTCAATTTGTGTGGAAACTTAATGAATGAAAATGAAATGAATGAAATGAAATAAAATGAAATGTCTCCTAAACTGCCTAATGCTTTGTAATCGCCAAAATAGAATTTAATGTTCCGTGATGTTATGTTGAAATCATGTTCAGTCCATTACGTTTATTTCTTATCATTTCATCTTATGCTCAGTATTTCTATACAAGGCATGCACCTAGGTTTATTGTCATTTCTTTGTCGACTATGTAAATACAGACAAGCCAAAACTTTTAAAAGAATAAATGTCGAAAGCTTCAATCAATTCACATGGCATCCTGGTCATTCCTTGTCTTCTTATGAAACGATTGTCTGTATACTAGGTGTTAAAAAACATTTCCCAGTTTTGATCCTTAATAGTTCAAAAACTATATATCAGATAACACTGACATTGATATGGGCAATAGCTGAATAGTGTACAATTTTGTTGGAGGCAATTTTACAAGGAAAGCATAATTCAGTTTCATTCAATTAAACATTTTTTTTTCAGTTAGGTTTCAGATTTTGCTCTATTTTCAACCCTCTGTACAAAACTTTAACTTTCCACAGAAGTCAATTGGTGTGTATGGGAGTGTGTAGTTGATACCCAGACAATGGTTCTGAACAATGACCAGGATTGGAATGTGCCATTATTCATTCATGAGGAATTCCACTATCACAGAGCTAGTCTTTTTTTCTCGTTCTGAAATGTGGTGCATGCAAAAACATGGAAACATGTTTTTCATGTGTATGCATTTCATCCTTTGCTATGAATTCAGACTATCAATGCACATGGTAATCCATCATGAATTATTGATAAAGCATTCACGTGCCTTGGAGCAGAGCTCTGAACAGGCGGTATCCATGTCCATTGTTCAGGGTCATTGTAAGTACACACTCACATACACTTCATTAGTTCCTGTGTAAAGATGAGGTTTTGTACAGAAGGTTAAAATTTGATCAAAATCTGGAACCTTACTTTGAAATTAATCATGGATTTAATGAAACCGATATAGGTTATCATATTCAAATTATCTTCAACTAAATTGTACACTATTCAGCTATTACTCATATCAATGACAGTTTTATCTGATATATAGTTTTCGAACTATTAAGCATCAAAAGTGGGAAATGTTTTTTGTAACACCTAGTATACTAATGATGCACAGGAAAGAGTGCGTTAGTGAAGGTGCGGCGCACTCGAGAGTATTGACAATGGTGCAACATGCACGAGGCGCAGCCGAGTGCATGTTGCACCATTGTCAATACTCGAGAGTGCGCCGCACCTTCACTTACGCCACGAAATAATCCTGTGCATCATTAGTTTTATAAAATGGGTCTATGAGTTATTTACTTACCTATAAACGTCGAAGTGAAGTAAACGTCAACCAAATTCAAGATGAAGAAGTAGTGAAGTGAAGACGTCGAAGTGAAGTGAACGTCGAAGTGAAGTGAACGTCAACCAAATTGAAGATGAACAGTGAAATGAAGACTAACGTTAATACAAACATCAACTCATGTACAATTGCCTTACTTATGGTGGAAGTGCACCTCGCAGTTCTGGAAATAGAAGTGAGGTCTAGAAGTGCGAACTTGAGGTGAGTTTTGTAAAATGGAGACACTTCGATACCGATACTCCTGAACCTGACTCTGCGTCTGAGAACTCTAGAAATTGACATTTCCTCTGACTCTGTTCAATGATCATGATGATTATTAGCCCCGGAGACCCGCCGCGCTGCGGCGGGGTCCTGGCGGCTACCCCGCAGTTTCGTTCAAGTGAGAATCACGAACAACTCCGTATTGCCACATATACGGCAACTTCACAAATAAACCATGGCTAAATGTTCATCATAAACACAGTGACAATATAAAATGAAATATACACTACCCCAATGCCTTGGTCCTTCTCACCAATTTATCTGGAAACTGCATAATTTTCCACATTTTTTAGGAGTAGGCGGTCTGCCCTAGTGGAGAGCTTTGCTGCTATTTTGAACGTGTTTATCCATCAGTACGCATCTACGCATGCGTACACAATGACGTCAACGTTACGGACGCAAAAGGATTATGAATAATGCATCATCGCACGGTGAATATGCATCATGTAGCGAGTAATACAGCTGTCAATGCACTGCACTGAATGCATTGTGTGCGCATGTGCAAGTGATTGTGAGTTTTAGTGAGCATCGGTAAGCTGAAGATATTTGCCTTATAAGACAGCATTTTCTGCATCATAAGCAATGAAATGCATCAAACAGTCGCCGATAAGAATCATTTAGGTTTAGTCCACCCATGTAAGTATTCCCAGTAGTTTTTGTTGAAAAATTAAGGAAATACAGCGCCGGAACGGCACCCGTTTGGTACAACATTAAAATATCGAGGCCAAAACGGCGCAGCCCCAACACTGTACGTTGTACGTTGGGGCTGCTGGTCGCAGTTAGATGATTATGTTCTTCACCAGCAACTAGGGCATAGTAACACTGGCATCAGAAAGATCATGTCTTTGAAGTTCTACGCTCTTCTTGGACTGTGCTTTACAAGAACTGCCTTGTACACTCTATTTCAGCTTTATAAGAACTGCCTTGTACACTCTATTGCTTTTCGGAAATGTGCTTTTGTCACAAATATTGCCAAATCTTGTTCGTCTACAAAGTAGGTCTAGATGGTGACGCTGTAGGCCTACTGCCTACTGCATACCTGATTGACACTGAATACTACGTTTGCTGTACGATGTGCCGTCCTCCTTCCTTGATCCAAATTTCACGGGAAATATCAGTCAATGAAGTCTTGGTAAACTTCACAAAGGCCTCAAATCTTTGCCATCCGAATTTCAGAGACCGCTTCGTGCTCGCCGAATCAGTTCCATTGATTAATTCATCCAATTCCTCGTCATTTAACAGTTCAAATTGCGGCTGCAACGGATCCGAGCTGGAGGCAGCCATTTTTCGTTCGTTTCGCTGGGCTATCGATATCGCGATATCTAACCTCTGGACTTCGCATATTTAGCATTGCAGGCACTGCAATTCAAAGGAGCCGCGCGCACAGACGATCGGCAATTTACCATAGGATTACAGGCAGTGCAATAGTACTGAAGTAAAGGAAGGAGGTGTGTCTCATTTCAGCGCTTCCTATTGGCTACATTCTTGAACCCATTTTATAATACATATTATGATTAACTTACATAATTGTTGTCAAGGCTGTACTCTTTATGGTAAATTTCAGAATTCATATACACACTACAATAAATCGAATACATTTCACGGTAGTTGTGAGTGTTCTATGTATATGATAACCATCATTTCATTCCAAGTAAAAGCATTTTAAGTCTTTATGGCTTGTCACTCGCGCAGAATGAGTGCACTTTGTTTCTAACGAATTTATTTCTTGTAAAAATGAAAATTACACGTAGATATTTACCGTGATACTCTGGGGTCTTCGGTTCCGAAGAATCGTTTTTCCAGCTCAGTCTTGTCACAGACTCTACATGTCTTTGGACAAATCTCTCCACAGAGACCGATACAGGGATGTCCACATTTTTTCTTCTTCTTACGACAGGGCTCGTCACACGGAGGTCTCTCACAGGGTTCGAAACATAACTTGGAGCAACGGAAGTGTGGACAATTCCAATTGCACCGCTTCGTACAGACCTCACAAGGTGTATTGCAAGTATGCCTGCATTGGTCATGACGGCATTTCTGTGGACACCTCTGTTGACACGACGAACATGGCATCCCACACCTTTGTGTACATTTGTGTCCACAGATCAGCATCTTCTGGCAAGGTTCTGCGCAAGGCAAGTGGAAACGTCCTCGATTACACTCCCCGCATGTACCCTTACAAGAGTGCCCACACAGCAACGTTGCGTCACACTTTACGTAACATGCGCTGGGCTTGTCACAGCACTTGACGGTCACTTTGTGCTTACATGGCCAATTATCCCGGGTTATCATCTCTTCACATTTCTCCGTGCAGGACATTCCACATTTACCTCGGCATTTGTGACCACATGGAAGTACCTTCTGGCATTCTGACGAGCAACACACATCCTTTGGATCTTGCCAGCATTCAACCTCCTCATTGTGACCACAAGGAAGTTTCTTAAGTACAGGCTGCTGGCACTTGCTCTTGACACAACATTCCTCTTCCACCTTATGTCCACAGGAAAGGAGCTTCTTTGTCACTACTTTACACACGATACTCTGGATATCTCTGTGGCATTGAACAGTACACATATGTCCACATGGGAGTATTTGTTCTATTTCTTGGCGGCATTCGATTTCGCTTGGATGCTTGTGACACTCCACAAGACACTTGTGACCACAATCTAATACTTTCTTTACAAATTCCATGCACTTGCCGTGCTCACAGCACTTTTCCTCTTTTCTGTGGAAACACTGTAGCAGCCTTGTGACCATGATATCACATGACAAATGTAAATCATCTGTGCTTTCATGGCAAGGGAGGAAGCGCTTGTGATTACATTGTAGAGTCTTCTCGACATCCTTATAACACCTGATATCAGCTATGTCCCTTCCACATGGCGCTTGGCATGAGTGCCAGCATGGTAGTATCTTTTTTACAATCACAGGACAGCTAGTGGGACAACTCTCGGAGCACAAATTCGGGCAAGTGTGACTGCTCGTGCAGATAGTCTTAAGACACGGTGCTTCACATCTGTACAAAATATGATCTTTGTCAGTAGGGTGACAAAGTTGTCTGCACACATGTCCACATTCTAGTCTAGCTTCACATGGCCTCATACAACCACCATTTGGAGCATTTTCAAAATCCTTTCCTGCTCTAACATCAGTCTGTGGGTCAGGGTGGTTTACACATCGCAACTGCAATGATTCCCCAATGCTGTTGGTCTTCTTCAGATCCTCCACAATTCCTTTCCACAAGTCACTGTTTTCAGCAAAGAGGGTGAAGTTGCCAATGCAAAACATGCCTTTCTTCGCCCTTGACAAGGAGACACACAGCCGATTTGAGATTTCGAGAAAGCCAATCTTTCCATCATCGTTACTTCTAACAAATGACACAAGTATTATATCATTCTCTTCTCCTTGGTAATTGTCAATGGAAGTCACCTTTACGCCGAGAAACTCATTCCTCCTGTCCATCAGTTTCTTGAACTGGAGAAGCTGACCGGTATATGGTGTCAGGATGGTGATCTCATGTGTCTTGTATCCCTGTTGTATGAGATACTGACATAGAGCAACCAGGAACTCTGCTTCATGCAAATTGAAATGACTTTGATTGTCATCAAACGAGCCCTCTGGCTGTCTGTGGTCAATGAAGAACATACTTTCGGATACTCCTTTAATGTTCTCAAATTCCCTCACAGTGTCGTGATCATCTAGAACATCATAAAAGTGTTTCCTCAGAATGTCTGCAATCTGAGGGCGCATTCGGTGTTGAAGTTGTAGTTGAGTGAAAGGAAATCCATTGTTGATCAGTCGTTCAAACAGGGAAATGTCCAAGTGATATTTCTTTGCCAGCATGTAGACGTTTGGCTTTGGTCTAAGTTGTTGATGGTCACCGATAAGAATGAGCTGTTGGCAAGAAGAATGAAGAGCAGTTATGATGTGAGCCTCAAGCACTTCAGCAGCTTCCTCAACAACCACAATCTTTGGTCTCACTCTTCGAAGCACTTGCTGATTGCTGGCAGCCGCAGTTGTGGTCATGCCAATAATGGTAGCGTCTCGAAGCACTTTTACCTTCTCTATGTCTTTGGCTTCCTCCAGTTGTAAGCACAGTTGCTTGTACTTGTTCTCGTATACTGGCAGACGCGTTCGAAGATCTGCGATGTACCTGCCAAGCCATAGGTGATACAGTGCCCATCTTTGATTTGGAGACATTCGCCATACATCACGAATTTTGTTCATGGAAGCAGAATCAATGCTATCTTTTCCAAGCAACTTTCGGACAATGTAACTCCTTAGTGCGAGATCCAAACGGTTTTGAAGAAGAGAGCAATCGAGACCTAGAAAAGGGACGTCGTCCTTCTCAAATTCAGCCATTTCTGTCTCAAAGTCTTCTTCAATCATGCACTTAACCTCTGCATAGTCTTTTTCCTCCGCAATGTCTATTGGATTGTTGAGGACTTCTGTCATTTCTTCCTTCTTTTCAAGCATTTTCTCCTCTTCCAGTACTCTCTCCTCTTCTCCATTTGCAACCTGCGTTGCCTGCCCTGGCTTCCAGTCAGAGTCGCTCTGATGATCACACAATAGCCATTCCACCATCCATGAATGCACCTTCTTTAATTTTGAAAGTCTGAGCAGACTGTTGTAATGCTTCCATGACATAAAGGGACCTAGTTCATACTCGTTGACGATCCCCTTTCTAGCTCCTGCCAGACGCGCCTGGGTTCGCTCCACGATAACCTTTGCATTATCATGATCTCTGAACACGCTGTTGTTACGTCTCAGTAATCTATTAAGGTTATATTGCTGGAGTGCATTGCTTTTACTTCGGCTACCAACTCTTACAATATCTGCTTGATGGAACTGGAGAATGCCTTCCAGGAATTGATCAAGGGCGTGATTTGTATAGCATACCAAGAGATTGGGACCAGGGTCTGCTTGAGTACACCACAAATGCACGTTCTGAACAAGGATGTGAACGATCTTGAGACCAACATACGTCTTGCCGGTTCCTGGCGGGCCCTGAATAACGGAGAGTTCGTTAGTGAGTGCTGTCTTTACTGCCTTGAGTTGTGACGGATCAAGTTTTACATCATCAATACTCGGCCAAGCATCGTCATTCGTAACTTCAATTGTTTGCTTGAAGACTCGCTGTAATCCATGCCTTAAGCTAATACTTCGATTCTCTTCAAACAACGGGGATATGTCCATTTCCTTGTACGCACTTTCCTCTGGTAAATCATCAGACTCTGCCCGTAAATAGAGTGGCTTGTAAACGTTTTGACTGAGGCTAAGGATATACCTTGCTAGGGGCAGTAGAATGGATTGCATTCGCTGAAGTCCCTGCAATACCGGACGATAAGCTTCAAAGAAGATAGAAGATTCCGCCATGACGAAAGTTCTTCCTAACAGGCAGGAAGCATCCTCTAGATCGACCAAATGAACAACAACACGTCCAGCTTCCAGTTCTTTTACTTCTCTTTTGGCCACTGTTCCAAAAAAAAACGTATGGAAGTCATCGCTGGAAAGGAGAACTAGAGACCCAAATATAAGTCTCTTAGATGTTTGCCATTGAATTCTTGGGAGAGTCTTGAAGGACATACAGTACGAGACTCTTGACAAATTGCGAATAGATTGAACAAAGCGCACTTCTTCATACATTCGGATATCATGAAGTCTAGGCCTCTGGTTGGGATGTGCTCTTTTGAAGGCAAGGTATTCTGATATGCCTACACGTAAAGGATAAACGAAATCTTCCTTGAGAAGTCTAAACTGCACGTCCAAGTAGTGATCTCCATCCGCATAAACGCCTCTCGTGATATGAGGTCGAAGGAATGGTTGATACCCTGCCTTAAGTTCCCTTGCGGTAGGGAGAATGGCTTGCTGGCGAAAGTCATCCGGAGGAGGATTCTTACGAACGCTATCCATTTGACGTTTTCTGTCCTTCTCCTTTTCAAGGGCATCGATCTGGTGTGACATATCAGTAATAATGGGCCTCAGATGCTTGTTTAGGTCTGGATACGCTTCTTTGAATCCTTCCACGACATCTTCTAGTAGGATGAAGGAAACTTTGACATCTGCCACTCGACTCGGCAAACTCTGTAGCATTGTTTTGAACACGATGAAAACATCCATGAAGAGAGTTTGTACTTCATTGATAGATTCGTTTGCCAAATTTCTGAGCTTGATAAGATAGGACGGGAGATGGAGTGTAAGCAGTTTTGAGTCAGACAACAAGGTGAGCAGCATGGTGACTGTATGATCTGCACCAATGGTTCCACAGATATATGCCAAACTCCGCCATATAAGCCTCTGCCTCTTCTTTTCAATCTTTGATTCATTGACACCGGCTTCTACGCTTCCCTTGAGCGAACTCAGCTCCACCGCTGCCTCGGAAGGACTTTTCTTGAGCAGGTCCTGCAGCAATTCAGAGCTGATTGGTTGAAAGTTTCGTCGATGCTTTTGACCCCCGCAGGAATGAGCACCAGGTCTAAATAAGTATAAGTAATTTGAACATAAGATTACGCGTAATGTTGCATTACCGTAGATTATGCGGTAAACCCTGATAGCTGTCAACCATAGTGTTTTTATTAACGGCATCTGCCAATTCCTTTAACAAGTGAAAAACTGCAGTGAACACATGCATGGATTTAATTTTCATGTATAGGCGGTATATACAGTGGCGTGAGATTCGACATGCATAAGTAAAGAACCGGGTAAAAAGAAATGAAATCTAAAAAGACTATCATTATTTCAAAATCTGGACCATAATGACGTTGAAGTATAGCGATACTTTATCTAGAAACGTGACTTTATCATCAGAGCTGATGTGTTGTGTCAACAATACTGCAGAAGCCCACTATAATTGTCCAGTGCTAAATAACTCTCGATCACGGTAGAGTGTTTAATATTTCCCAGCCGAACTATGGACTAAACGTGTTTCGTCCACTCTATAATCATGACAATATATCGTGATTCCATGTCTTACGTTTCTGAGTAACTTCTCTTGTGAATTCTCTACTCCGGGAAGCATACACCAAACCACCAATCTTGAACTTGCTTAGTGTCATATCACAACTATGGAAACATTTTTCCTTTCTTTCATGACGACGCAATTCGACTTCCTTTCCAAAAGATGCTACATCTGCTTTTGACTTTAGGGAGAACAGCTTTGATATTTATCTCACATACTTCGATGTGTATTCACACAATGACTCCATGTCCCATAATCCTAATGGGATAAAATGCGCCTCTGAAAAAAAAAAATCCATCCCGCTAATCCGCAAAGTTTTTGTCATGTATGTAGTACTCGGATATCTATTTTTCTTTTCCTTTCGCAAGTAAGTTTCACTTATAAAAACACCATAACCTAAACTGCACATCCAATCCTTGTAGCCATTTCAATGTTTAAACGTACGATACACTTTGGGTTAGGATTAACGCTAGGATTAGTAATCAACATAAGAAGTTACCTGACAGAGTCCTGTATCCTCTCAAAACCTCGACGACCTCGGATCGAACATACTACCCCTATCCTGGAGCCATCTGCACCCTTATGCTTCACTTCTGTGTTCGGAACTCCTGAATGAAATGCATTTGGATGTCGTCTTGACCCTCCTCTCTCTTCACTGACCCTCACACCATCTACTCTCCATCCATCACTTCCCCTATCGTAGTTGGCGTTGCGTGGACTTGCCATTACTGGATGATGAAATTCAGACATAAATGTAATTATTGAAAGCTTCACATGACACAATTAACGAGCTCATCATCACAATGTTTACGATAAAAAATGATCCTAGAGATTGGCCGTACTCCTATGCAAACTAGCGACAATCATTGCTAATACTGATAATAAGTTTCATCAGGATAATGTGAAATTGCAGTTCAAACCGCCTGAGAATTTGCAAGTCATCAATTAGCCGCCTTATAGATGAATGGTGCTTTTTCACGGTATAATTTGTAGACCCGTTTAGCGACAATGCATTGCATGGTGTGTTTTCATCTTTCTATCACATGAGGATACCACCGAACTTTTTTCTGTTTAAAACCTCTGAAAATTTAGTCCAGTTCTGTTGAATATAAGCCAAGAGGTCAAACAAACAAACAAACAAAAACACTCGTAAATCCAATGCTTGTGTGTATGTGTGTGTTTCTTTGTTTTAGTCAGGGGATGTTTATCAGTTTTACTCCAACGAAAACAATCGCAAACACCATGGCGAAGGGTTCATAATCTCTACAGTTCGTATCTTCTGCTCTTAATTGTCCGATCACCTCTGTTTGGTGAAAAAGTCCAGCCATCTCCTCAGATGGAAATGAAACAAACAAACAAGAACGAGCATAGCATCATCCGATGTATAAGACATTCGATTCTAGAACACGGTTGCTTGAAGTACTGATGAACAAAAGTTCAGGGTGTATATTATGGGGGGGGGGAGGGCACCTCACGGTTATACAACTGCTCCTCTGTTGAACCTTTCAAATTTTGCATGGAAACATACTTGTCCAATATCGCATTTTAGCTTTCCAACATACATGGAGTTAGCACATTTTATGATATGTTATTATTATCATTATCATTGTTCTTTACCAGAGTCCTCTGTCATGTCTGTTGCCGGAGTTGCTGATCGAATTTACCATACAAAAACAAAAACAAACAAAAATCAAACAAGCAAGCAAACGCATATCTTCCTTACTATTTGGAGTCGATCCCTTGCACTGCAGATCATACGTAGAAGGAAATGCGAGAGGTGACACTCATTTGAACGAACCGACATTGGCGACTTCGAACGAACCGAAAACATGACTGCTTTTGATATCCTATATGATGAATGAAATGCCTCGCCAACCAATTTCCAAGTTCGGGCTCAGACCATTTTGACCGTCAGGATCAGCAATGATGGCCACCCGGCTGTGTCTATACGTGAATGAAGGATTAGAATGAAAAATCATCGATTTCGCCACACAGCACATAGCAGCGTCTAATCAGCACACTCGTCGTGATTTCTGGGGAATCCCACTCGCGTTAAAATAGCAGAGTTTGACATTAGTCACAAAATTGTCAAGAGAGCACTTAAGACAGAAACAATTGAAAACCTGTCATGCGATCAGGCGAAGGTGAGAATGATTACGGGTATCATGGTTGTAGTTCGCAAACATTTAATAACTCATTGATCCATTGCATTAGCGCCTACAAGTTTTATAGTGCTGGAAAACAGTGATAACGTCTTAAGCGTTTCAATTCATTTAATCCTTTGGTGCTTGAATAAATTCCATCTGATTTCAGCGTATATTATTCTGTTTATTTGATTTCACCCTATATATTTGCTGAAGTCAACTTGGATACGGCTACTGATGGAATGGGATCGCACTGTAATGTGGAATAAAGCAGCGCGGAGGGTTCTGTTTGGTATGACCATCAGTAAAATACTGTGTCATTCACACATGGGCAATATAGACCTATACCTTTGACAGTTAAATGCAATCGCAATTAATCATCATTTTAAGTCAGCCACATTTTCCGTAATGCGACCACTTACCCCCCCCCCCCTTATTTTTTCTTCCTTTTATGAGAGCCCGAAAAAGAGGCCACGTCAACAAATTTTGGCAAAATTTGGCAATGTATCTTACTAAATTACCTTACCTGAATTACCTATGATGACGCCCAGTAAGTCAAAAGGCTTGTAAAGGGCCGTACAACAAGTCAAAATCCTGAGCAAGAAACGACAAAGAAAACAGCTGGATCAAAATCTTCCATATCATGCAATATTTTGAATATATTTGAATCATATCTGCACCTTTAAGTCTGTACTCGAGGGATGGAATTCCCAAAGGCTTGAGTCTGTCAGAATGCAATGCTCTAATTTCAGATACCAACTTGGTCGCTCCTCTGAACCGATTCAAGCTCTTTTTTATCACTCTTTGTAAGCTCATTCCATGCAGAAGAACAATAATCTAAGAGCCCTCTGACTAGGGTTTTTATTAGTAAGACTAGCACCTTTAGAGTGAAATTGGAGTGAATTTCAAGTGAAAATGTTCATTTTCACTCGTTTTGGAGTGACCTCAGGGATCAATCGAAGATTTTTGAGTGATCCCTGAAGTCACTCTAAAACGAGTGAAAATGAACATTTTCACTCAAAATTTACTCCAGTTTCACTCTAAATTCACTCTTTTATGTATTCACTTCGTCAAGAGTGAATATTTTCACTCGATTTTTTTTTTTTTTTTTTGAGAGAGAGAGAGTAAGCCTGGGCTCGGCCTGGGCTTGGCCCAGCCCTGCACTGTAAACGGGGTCTAGGTGTCAGCATTTTATAGCCTTTACGTGATAGACAACTCAACCTTATTTCCAGACCCCCTTTTCACAGGAATAGTAGACGCATCAAACTCTGATTCAGAATTGACAAGATTAGACTGGTGACTAGACTGCCTATGGCATATGAAATTAACGCATTTACAATGTTGGAGGCATAAATACAAGATTGAACGCATTTACAAACTTGATGGGGCCAATGTGTTTTGCCCCCCGTCCCCTGTCGGTAAATAATATGGGGCTCAGGCGTAATTCAAAGGTGGGGCAGGTAGCAGATAAGGCACCAGTCTGCTGACTCTGAGGTGGAAGCTCTGCAGCTCGATCACCTGCCTGCTGCCTTGCATGTGGAGTAGCAGCAGATGGCTCTCGAGAATTAAACTGTGCATGTCGAGGTGTAGTGTTCCTTCCAGGAGGTTAATTGTCGGTTACTCCTACCTTCAGTATGCTGCACACGCTGCTTGAGCTTTCCACTTCCTGACATTTTCTCTTTGTTGTTCCCTTTCAAGAGGAGTCATGTCCTTTCGAATCGCAATGTGCCGAGTCGCCTCTGATTCCTTGAGTTTCCCAGCTTCAGTATGCTTCAGTACTCCTACCTTCAGTATGCTGCACACGCTGCTTGAGCTTTCCACTTCCTGACATTTTCTCTTTGTTGTTCCCTTTCAAGAGGAGTCATGTGTAGTCCTTTCGAATCGCAATGTGCCGAGTCGCCTCTGATTCCTTGAGTTTCCCAGCTTTTTTCAGTATGTTATCCTGTTGCTGTTGAGAAGCAACAGACACACACGAGGGGTCTCCTTGCTGGCAACAGCATCGTCGTCACTCTCATTGATAAGATTCTGCTTCCTTTATTCCTATAATAGCACTCCCATCTCAGCAACAGAGGAAGATGTCACAGCTACTATACAGGGTGGCCCAAAAAGAACGGAACATCTAAGATCTTTAATTTGAGTTATATTGTTGCTAATATGTCACTATTTTGCATACTATTGGAAAGGCCATTCCTTTTCCAATATAATGATACCAAGTTCTTTAATTTTGGTTAATGCGTTATGATTTTAAAACCATTTTTGTCAACCCTTACAATTTTCAAAATGTGATCATTTTTGTACTCTCAGAGATACCGAAACCAGCGAGAATTCGGCTTGCCATAGAACCAGCAGCGTTCACAATGTGCGGAATGTGGGGCGGACGGTGTTATTGTCGTCAGGTCGTCTCATTCACAATGGTAACGGACAATGACAACCACATTCCACACATTGTGAACGTAACTGGTTCTATGGCAAGCCGAATTCTCGCTGGTTTCGGTATCTCTCAGAGTGCAAAATGATCACATTTTGAAAATTCCAAGGGTTGACAAAAATGGTCCTAAAATCATAACGCATTCACCAAAATTAAAGAACTTGGTCTCATTCTATTTGAAAAAGAATGGCCTTTCCAACAGCATGCAAAATAATGACATTTCTGCAACAATGTTGCTGAAATTAAAGATCTTAGGTGTACCGTTCTTTCTGGGCCACCCTGTATAGTTTCCGTCATTTGTGTTTGCATCTGTTAATTAGTCATTTCTTTTTCAGCGACAAAACACAGTCATGTGGTACTACATTATGATGAAAACTGACACATTAACATTGCTTGCACATTAAATCAACACACACACACGCACGCACACATACACAAACACACACAATACACATACCTGTTCTGACGCCGTGGCGTATCCAGGTGGGGGCTCACCTGTCGCGCCCCTCCCTCTTTATTTTTTGTTAAAACATAAGAAATAAAAAGGAAAAAAAAGGGGAGCCCCCTTTTATTTTGTAAAGGTTCCCCCTTTACGGAATTCCTGGATCCGCCCCTGTGACGCATGCATTTACATTGATCAGCCACATTCACATCGAGTACCATTAGGCTTTCTACCTACATCTGACCATACAGATTACACAGGGAGCTGGAATGAGAGCCATATTCACTTTTTCCTTGTAGGATTCCATCTTCTCTGTCCCCTTAACACAGTAACTGAGTAATGAAATGTAAAGTTGTTGTGCCAATGTGAGTAAAACAAATAAGTGGGAGCCTATAGACGTAAACATGTGGCGATCGAAATGGACCAAAAGAGGGAATTG
The DNA here is from genome assembly GCA_033980235.1 of Diadema setosum. Classification (NCBI taxonomy): domain Eukaryota; kingdom Metazoa; phylum Echinodermata; class Echinoidea; order Diadematoida; family Diadematidae; genus Diadema; species Diadema setosum. Next base: position 32,680,097 of record CM067066.1, on the reverse strand, counting down.
TTTGGAAACATGATCAGTGACAGATTTGGCTTTCCGTGTGTGTAGTTTCTCCAGTGAAATACACATTTTTTTTCATAAAGCTTGTGTACGTGAAATCAGTACGTTGTAATACAGTAGTATCTTCTTGAAAGTGCTAAAATTGCACTGCTTTATAAATGGTGGCTTGAGCTCCTTGTTTCGAATCCTCAGGCTGCAAATATCTTTCGACAAGATGTTCTACCTACCAATCCCCCCCCCCCCTCTCTTCATGCAAAGTGTTATGGGGCCTACTATCATTGCCATACAATCCTGCATACTTGTATTTTCTTGTCACGAAGAGGTACTTTTATGCTGGTCTTCGCAATATCGTCTCGCTCCTTATTTTCACATTGAGTGAATTTCGCAACATGTCCAGCAGAATCGGGGGGGGGGGGGGAGGGATTTCGGTAAAATGTGACGGGAGGTGTTTTTTTTTTTTCCTTCTTCTTTTGCTTCAAAGGTACTGTTCACTATTGGGAGCAGTGGTATATCGAAAATTCGATTTGATGATATTGCAAATGTTTTCAATAAATATTTTACAACTATTGGAGAAGATATTGCTCAAGAAATTCCCAATACTGATAAACATTTTACTGATTTTTTGAATCAGCATAATACACATTCTATATTTTTTACTCCTTCCGCTAGGTATGAGGTTATTGATATTGTTTCTGGTTTGAAAAATAAAAAAACGTGCAGGTTATGATGATATAAGGAATATGATTTTAAAAAGAGCTATATATTGTGGATCCTTTGGTGTATATTTTCAATTTATCAATGTCAAATGGTCAGTTTCCGGAACAAATGAAAATAGCCAAAGTTATTCCTATATTTAAGAATGGAGATAACTTAGATATTAGTAATTACAGACCTATTTCTTTATCATCTTGTTTCTCAAAAATCTTAGAGAAAATTATATATAAAAGAACAATGAATTTTTGAAGACGCATTGTGTTCTAACAAACTCCCAGTTTGGTTTCCGAGAAAAACATAGCACTTCTCATGCATTTTTTAATTTCATTGACAAAGTAGCACATGCTTTAGATAATAACTCTCATTTGATCGGTATCTTCCTGGACTTCTCCAAGGCCTTCGACACTATTAATCATAATATATTGCTTTATAAGTTGTCCCACTGTGGTGTACGTGGGAAGGCCTTGGAGTGGTTCAGGAGTTATCTAACTGATCGTAAACAATATGTTTCAATAAACAAGTATAACTCTGATATGAGAGAATTAATTTGTGGCGTGCCACTGGCGTGCCACAAGGTAGAATATTGGGGCCGTTGTTGTTTATTGTTTATATTAATGATTTTTGTGCTTCCTCCCAAGTGTTATCATTCATACTTTTCGCCGATGACTCTGAGGCTGCAAATATCTTTCAACAAGATGTTCTACCTACCAATCCCCCCCCCGCCCTCTCTTTATGCTAAGTGTTATGGGGCCTACTATCATTGCCATACAATCCTGCATACCTGTATTTTCTTGTCACCAAGAGGCACTTTCATGCTGCTCTTCGCAATACCGTCTCGCTTCCTGTTTTCACATTGAGTGAATTTCGCAACATGTCCAGCAGAATCGGGGGGGGGGGGGGAGGGATTTCGGTAAAATATGACGGGAAGTGTTTTTTTCTTCTTTTGATTCAAAGGTACTGTTTACTATTGGGAGCAGTGGTTTGAAATATGTTGGAGTTATTATATTTGATGCATATGTGTAGGTCAGTTGTATAATAAAACATCTTACTATATAAAAAAAATCGCAATAAAGCCCAAACTATTAGAAGATATCACTATTTTTCTCAGTGAGCCATAACTGTAGACGATTTATTGTAGAAACAATCTTATTATAACTAATATTCACATTTTGTATGTTCAACAATACATACAACATTTATTATTCTGATTACTGGTAACATTTTACATTGGTTGTTTCTTTCCGTAACTCACATCTTACAACTATTTTTAAGCACTAAACCTGGGATTTTGTTTCATTTGCAAACAAATAGTAAATAATACCTTAAAGGTTCGTATGGTTTGCTTGCGACATTAAAGGGGATGGCTAGTAACTGATCAATGGGAATCAGTGAGAATGCTGGGGGATGATTGTTCCAATCGTTGTGGGATTTATTCAAGAGTACATTATGTATCTATTTTTGTGTGAAAATTGTTTGTTTCAGAATGGTCTCACATTCAAGTAATGTGCAGTTTAATGTATAATATCTAGGTTAGCATGCCTGTACAGTGACGGGGCATTAAACTGCACAATACTTGAATGTGAGACCGTTCTGAAGCAAATAATTTTCGCACAACAATGGAAATATAATGTACTCGTAAATGAATCCCACAAGAATCGGAATAATTATCCCCCAGCATTCCCATTGATTCCCACTGATCAGTTACTAGCCATCCCCTTTAACATTACCAGGTTTCTAGTACTTTCATCTTCTGAGCGTGTGAGTTGCGGCATGCACCATTTCGTTGAAACACCGTTAGTAAAATGCGTATACAGTGATGCAGTCGTTGACAAAATAGATTTAGAATTTTTCGCCTTTTCTTTCTTCACTTTTTCTATTTTTTCGTATTTTCCTTTTTTTTTTCACATTTAGCGAATATTGCAATATTTCTGACTCACCGAACGGGCGTATTGCGCAAGACAGAGAGTATTACACAGAGCGAGAACATAATAGGAAGTGAGCAATGTTTCACCTTCGGACCCTTTAGTTCTATTTGTATCAGAGCAATGATCTGACGAGCTTCAGACACGCAACAATGACATATATATATTATGTATATATGTAGGCCCTATATGTATGTATATATATATATATATATATATATATATATATATATATATATATATATACATATACACGTAATATGCATGTTATAAAGACACAGATATATGTATACACCTATAAAGAGCTTGCTTCCAACAGGCGCTAAATCCATCATTTTTCAATGGGTTTAGCGATGGATCGTCACTCTAATGAATTTCATTTTCCCTTAACTAGTAATATTTTCACACTGTCTGTATTCACATTTGCTGGTCTCAAAAACTGGAATAATCTTTTTGATAGTTTAAAGGACTAGTATAATATTGGTGGAGATGGGGATTTGGCTGTTTTACTTTTTGCGAGATATCAAGAAACCACTTGTGAAATAGTACAGAACATGCAATTCTAATTCAAGCTTATTTGACGAAAATCAGTTTTAGAATGGCCGAGACATAAAAAAAAACAGAGCAAAACAAAGCGATCGTAATAAAAAGGTGGGTCCCATCGTTTACATGTTTTTTTTTTTTTATGATGGCTCTGTTTTGGGTATCTCAGCCATAAAAAAAAATAATCAAATTGGCCATTCCAACAACCGAAAAGTTAGAAACCTGAGGTTAGGTCTCAACCAAAACGTTATGATTCCTTTAAAGGCGACCCCAAATTCAAGTTTGTTTTTTCATAATCAATTTGAAAAAAAAAAGTGTTATTATCTATAGAGATTTATCTGAGTTCCGTCATTAAATTCAAGATTTTTTTAAATAACAACTATGAAGTCATAGAATTTTGCTTATTCTTTAATGGTTGCAAATAAACAGTAACATTAAACTTCATTTTTTTTTTAAATCAAGCAATTGCTCAGAGGCCCCAACCACCCCTTAATTCTTGTTACATTATAGTCACCTACCTTTCAATGTTCACACCAAGTGATTAGTTTCTCTTGGCTAAAGACTGAGATACTAAAGGCTATGATCTTAAACTTCGCGATCTTAGCTAGTGGAACAGCGACATCTTTCTCTTCTTTCTGTACTGCATGAAAGCGACTAAGTAGGCGCGGTCACTCGGGCAAAAGATCGAGAAGTTTGGATGTTGAGGAAATATCCGTTGGAGTGGGAAGTTTCGCGAGAAGTTTGCAGTCACAGTGGCAAAATTTTGAAATCTTAAAGATCGCGATTTTAAACTATTCGTTATTTTGCCAGTGTGATCGCGGCTAATGTGGGTACTTTGTCTAGGGTGTTTGTTCAAGATTAGTTAGTTCTCCGTGTTTGTTTCGTATTTCCTCTTTTTATGTATAATAATTATTAGCTTAACCATGTGACTTGTTGTATTACGTAGGGATGCACCCTACGAGCATTGCTTTTTAGCATTTCTCCTCGTTCACAGCATTATCGTATACTTTCAATATTTCACAAACATATACATTTTGTTTATTTTATTATCTATTCATGTATTCAATTTCCGTAAATTATTGTTGTGTTTTTGTTGGAAATAAAAAAATGAATTCATGAACGTAACAATGATTAGAAGGTAACAGAGCAATAATATCTTCATTCACTGGGTTCTTAGCTTGGGAGAACAATTGTTCAAGTAGGCCTAAATAAAGAAAATGTATACCAAGAATGATTAAAAAAGGCGTTACCACGAAAAAACACTCATCAACAATGCTCCCCTTATCCATTGGTTTCAATAGGGCCAAAACATTCACATCACATGGAAATTATATGGAATAGTGAAATTATTTTTACAACCTTCAATAAACAGTGGTGATACTCTCAGACTATACATACAGAGGACATGTCCCTTAAATTATATAGCCGCATATTTGCATAAAAGTACATAATTTCCACCTGTAATCCAGTTCAAATGTTATCGAAACTAACTAAAATTCCAAATAAACTGGATTCTCTCTCATTTCTGTGAACAAAACCCCGCTATATGTGATGTCACAGACTGGACTCGCTTGCAATAACTGTAGAAAGAACCTGATCAAACATTATTTTCCACCATCCTCTGTTTCCCATTCTGAACTCGGTCAATGTAAATGAAGATATCTTTATCTGTTTTTATTTTGTTGTGATTTGTTTTTCTTTTCTTTGATAACCTTGTCACCAAACAAAAGTTTGGCAATGGGTTTGATAATGGGCGATTTAGGGTTCAGCAGACTAGGAGGCGAAAATAAAGAATTCAACACAAAATCAAGGAAACAAGAAAGATAGAAATCAACACATATCAAAGGAAATCAAACAATGAAGTGTCAAAATATACATTGAACTATTTTCTCTGCTAGTTTATTGCTTTTCAAGATCGAGCATAAAATCCTAACATTTATGGTGAAACCATACCATCTTTTTGTTTTCACCCATATTCAAGCTGAACCAGATTGTGATTGGACCAACATTGAGCTACTATCTATACTTGAAAGAGCTTATAACCAGTGACCTGGTAGCTTCCGTCTCTTTGTGGCGTTATTACGTTCAACCAAAAATCTGATATGCTTTCCACTGCTCTATCATGGGAGCCTTAAATTGCAAAGCTTTAAAATGACACTCAAAGGTAGAACTCGATGCACACAAAGAAACTAAATCAGCTTTTCAACGGTACGATCTTATTTACCGCTTTATAGTCTTTATTTTGCTGGTGTTCACTGTACTTGCAAATGCATCATAACCATTGATATTCATTATATTCTACGTAAGATATTAGTACTGCGTACATAATCATTGTACTTAACATTTTTTTCATCTTTTTTTCATTTTTACTATTTCAGTATGGTACAAATAATCAACTATGATCACTTTCTGAAATATACACATTGTTCATAATAATGCATGGCTGATTTTGCACATGAAAGGAAAGCAAGTCATTCTGACAGAGAACGGAGACATAATTTTAAAAAAGTCAAGGTACCATACTGGAGGATCTCCAGTAAGCCGAGCTTAATATTAGGGCCTCGTGCACAAAGAAATAAATAATCAGTTTTAACCAACTATCGACTTACTTAACTACAACAACAAAAACAAAGTATTTCACACAACAAAACATACACGGTCATGTACACAGGTGGTGCTAAGAAAGAAAAACTAAGAAGGGGATAGCGATAATGAAAGAGAGTGAGAAAGAACAGGAGAGAAAGAAATAGAAAGACTCCTCGTTCACTGTACAATTATACATTGTACAAATACAACACTATTGCAAGTGCATTCACCCTGTAGCCAGGTAACGGCTGGGTGAGCAACTGAAGTCCTCTGTTGTATATATGGCTCTTCTCTCAATCAATGCTTAAACATTTTACAACTGTAATATAAGTTTGAAAAGTACATAATTATGAAAATACGCAAAAATTAATCATATTCATACCAATCTTCTCACAAACTTCACGATAAAATTTGCAAAACAAATTACTGACTAAAAATAGACATAATAGTTACCTCTCATCGGTAGCATGTCCTTCATGTCATTGATGTCATTGTACTCACAAAGAATAGATACCAGTAAAGAACAGTGTTTACATCCATAGGAGAAAAACAAACATCGCTTGTCAGTCGTTACTTTTAGCACTACAGATGCACGCTAATGTCTTCTGCTTTAGTAGCTGGCAAATATACCGCATGCATCACTAACCTTCACACACCACGACCAACTTGTATTCAATTTCACAGCAAACGTGTAATAATCTATGGGTACCAAATCTACAGAGGCACAGTTAAGGTTAAGGGGGCATTCCGGACGATTTTCATAATTTCGCATCATGTAGTACATAAATCAACAGCTCCACATATAGATTAGTGGAATCTATTTTGGTTATTGAGCAGAGAAACCAATAAATTGAAAATCTTAAACAAATTACATTGAACAGTATTGATGACATCAGAGCCTCATATATTTCAGAAATGTAGCAGTGTAATTCCATTACAATACCGCTTGCTCAACAAGTTAACCTGTGAAAAATCTATGCATGTCTTCTTCTTTTGTTCTGCTTCCTCTAGCCCCATCTCATGCGTTCTTATTGTGAGGCTGTCATGTCATCATCCTTGTTAATTACAATTTGTTATAAATTTTGAAAACATTCTCATTCCTCAAATTCATGAATTTCTTCCGTCGAGATGTTTTCATTGCAACTGATTGACAAATTGCCCTACATCGACGTAAATAAGCACTGAATTGATCAGTGTTTTAGTAGTAGCCATGATAAAAAATCATGGGCGTACATACTCGAGCAGGATTCGAACCTACGACCTCCTGATCACCGGTGATCAGGAGGTCGTAGGTTCGAATCCTGCTCGAGTATGTACGCCCATGATTTTTTATCATGGCTACTACTAAAACACTGATCAATTCAGTGCTTATTTACGTCGATGTAGGGCAATTTGTCAATCAGTTGCAATGAAAACATCTCGACGGAAGAAATTCATGAATTTGAATAACAAAGCAGTACCCGCTGCATGCTATAAGGATTAGAACCGACACTTGCTGTCGGGCGAAAGCTCGGTGGTCTAGTGGAGATGACGCCTGTTCGGTGATCAGGAGGTCGTAGGTTCGAATCCTGCTCGAGTAGGTACGCCCATGATTTTTTATCATGGCTACTACTAAAACACTGATCAATTCAGTGCTTATTTACGTCGATGTAGGGCAATTTGTCAATCAGTTGCAATTCTCATTCCTTATCCCAATCACTATAAATTCTGACACTCTGTACTCAGTTTGGCTAATTTATAGCTGTTCTAATGTAAAAGTCTGAAAATCATCCGGAGGTCGCCTTTAAGACCTTTACCGCATGGGGTAAAGGATGTGGAAAATATAGATAAGTAGATTTTCTATGCACCTTTTTTTTAACTCTCATTCTCATTTTTTTTTTCATTCAAGTGACCAAGTGACCAAGTATGCATATCATTTGTTACTTATCAGCCACAAATGATAAGCATACTTGGCCATTTGAGCGGTTATTCTATCTAGCTGACAAGAAAAACTTCAACAACAACAACAACACCAATGACACACAGCTAAGTTACATACAACAGATGAAACAGAGGCTTGTGTCGCACGCAAACAAAGTAAATAAAGTGAAAGCCCCTCTGGATCTTTCGTCGTCGTTCACAGAATTCAGTAGCAATTTGTACTGTTGTAACGTAAACACAGTCTGTAACTTCGACAATGATGTGGCATAAGGGGAAAGACACTGAAATCATTAAAGAGATTGTCACTTGCACTCTGCAATCATTGCTGTAAATTCTTGAAACTTTAGAGTTAGCGGACCATTTGAGTTTCGTGTAAACATAATGCATCGGTGAACTATTTCAACCAGTATATAATATAACAACATCAAAACATCTCGTTTTTAAGCTCTTTGTCACGCTTATGGTAATAGATACAATGTTTACAACAATTTTACCTCGGTATTTTGACAAAGTCTCACTAATATACGTCAAGATCTAAACATGTTCAACATGAAAAAAAAAAATCTTCAGATAGTGTATGCATTTATATCATACATAGTATACATGCATCATGTACACTATCCGTATATATTTTGGACAACTCCTGGATCATGGAGCAGAAATGAGTGATGTGCAAAGTACATGGCGAGAGAGAGTCAGGGTATCCATCTAAGACAACGATGAATAGTTTAGTGGTTCACATCAGTTTCATTAGTCATTTAGGCTCTACAAATTTTAAACATCCGCGTAAAAATCTCTTAGGCCTATTATTTAGTCGTGTTCAGCATCTCCCGTTACTGCGTTGCCTTCCTGGCAGAATTCAGGTCCCTACAAGCTTACACGACGTAGACTTGCCAGGGCCCTTTTGCCGGGCAATTAAGCAACGAATTTCTTCAATAATATCGCACATTAATTTCCTACAATATCTTTGAACCAAATCATTGGATCGAGAGATATATCCATATTTCATATCTAACATGGCACAAAGTGAACCCATGCAAGTTTAGAACATTAGAGCTTATATGAATAGTACAGTCAATATAATTCAAAACAGGACACTCCATCATATTTGTAATGGAGTACCAGTTGTAAAGTAATCGTATGCAAAGTAGTGGATATAGTTTGACTATTACCTGACATTGAAATGACACGCACGAGGAAGGGAGAAACATTAAGCAAAGTGTCAATTATATCCAATAAAATTTGATAATTTTTCAGGTCCCTTAGGAATGAAAGACAGAGATGGCAAGATTAAAAAAAAATATGGGTGAGATTTTCATGACTCGGCGTCTCGGCGCGCGCACATGCGAGCCGGGAAGGGTGTGGGAGGGGGATGTCCCCTCCCCTCCCACGGTGGAGAGCTTTTTCAAATTTAGCTCTTAATTTGATTTGATTTGATTTGATTTATTCTCTGTATGCCATTTTTTCAAATACATCAACTTTCTGCAATTTCATTAACAAAGTACAAAATAACGGTAGTATACTTTCAACAATTATCATCATTTTCATCAATTATAGAATACCTCTGTAATATAATTACATGAGTAACATCTTAATGATTTGCATACAGAACGATTGTCAAGAATAAGCACAAAGCCTGACTGTTTGGCAACCGATAAAAATAACATCGTAATGAAGAAAACCAAGAGGGTCCAACATGATGCTAGTGGAATAAGGGTTAGAGAGGGAGAGAGAGAGAGAGAAGAATGGAAGGGAGGAGATGATAAAAACCTCCCAATACTAGGCTCGCCAGATCAACTCGACATACCTATATACCTAGACACATACATACATGCACGTATTTATATTAATAAGTTACAGTGATGTGTTCAAATGATAAGTGCTGCTTTTGTAATGTATAAGTTACATTGAATGAGAAAGAGAGAGTAGGAGAAGAAGACGAAAAGCAACCATCTACACAGCATAAATTTCTATGTGCCCTTTCAGGGCATGACGTTATAGTGCACCATGATTTGCCCGACATGACATGAATAATGAACAACAGAGAAGGAATGAATCCCAGTGGATCAGAGGAGCACATTATACTGCAGGTACATCCGCACGCGCAGAGACCGAGAAAGAAATACAACAATGAACAAAAAATTAGTCGTTTAGTGTTTCTACAGAAAGTATCATTGACACTGTTAATGGTGCAATCTGGTGCATACTAAAGTGACTATTTTTTACTTTTTTTTTGGAAAACAAAAGGGAAATATACCTTCAATTCAGCTTTCACTTTAATACTTTGAGCTATGGTCCCAATGCATGAGAAAAATGGGTGCCATGTGTGTGATCGTGAGACGGACCCTAAATGTGTGAGTCTCACGCAGAATGCGTGAGACTTGGTAGCTCTGGAAAGAACTTAGAGAAGAGACGGGGAAATGTGGAGAAGGAGAAGCATGATGCACATATTTAAATACGGGCAAACAGCATGTGCAGTATCACTAACATAAACACAATACACGCATGAAAGTAATAAACATGTGTATTAAAGGTATTCCGATTGCTGCCAAAATAATGTACGACATATATATGACATTTCGTATTTGCATTACTCTATAACCTTTTTTTCAGTTAACAGGCATAGATTTAAGTTTCTTTGGTAGGTAATGAGCGCTATAAACAAGAGCTGAGTGAACAGTAAGGCCTATCACACACACACAAAAAAGACATGTTTATGCTAAAGACATAGAAAGCATAGAAAGACAACTGACGAACATTTTTGCTACAAATATCTAGGTGGCTGGGAGAGGAAGGGGTGCACACTTTGCACAGGTCCTCGGCATACATTTAAAGTAAGTATTGTTAGTCACTGGTGTTTTGGCAGTAACATCATACAAACAAACACGACAGCATGGTTGCTGAGAATTGGCCGCAATAGACAATGATAGACATAGAATGACAGACGACATGGCAGAGTACTGCATACTAGTACTTCTAGTATGCAATGTTAAACTGTATAAATACCTCGCACACTAAAAAAAAAAAAAAAATCATGATGTCTAATAAATTTATCGACGCAAATACTGATATCAATATATACAGTGGCAAAAACGGTGATTGCTTTGACGAACACCACTACTGGGGTGTTATTGTCCATCACTGGCAAAACGCACTTCAATACACGCACAAAGATCGTCTACAAGATTCATTTCTTGGTGTGCATAACAGATCGCAGAGCATATTCTCACCCAAGAAGTGGCTTAAATGAATGAACTTTCACTAGACTCTTGTACATGTACTAAATTTTCATCGGATTTTCCTATGTTTGACGCACAATGCATGATACATATGATATCAGCATTGCAATACATCTCCTTTCCTGGTAGAAGGCATATGAATGTTGGTAAAGACAGAGTAAATCTGTGATGAAACTGAACTAGGTGATAGCATTTTAACAAGGCAAGCTTCCCCTTACGATCATCACAAAATTATAGGAAAGGCTAAACATGAAAAATGGGGAAGGTGAGAAAGATTCTTGTAAAACTGATATGATGTGATAGATGGAGGCAGTAATCTTATATTTGAGAACACAGACAGAATCACAAGGTCTTTAAAGGAAAAAGGCTACTCTTGACAAAGGAAACGTAGATTGGATTTTGCGAGTCTTGATTAAAAGCACAGATACCCCTAAATATTGCATCTTCAGCAAGTCCATTAAAATCAATAGTGGAATGAGGACATCATCAAAAAACACAAATACTATATCTAATTTCTTGCTATTATCAAATCAAACATTTCATTTGATTTGAAGATTTGCATATCATTATGTGCTACCAGTCCATTCATCTCTTGCTATCCTCCTTCTTACCTTGCAATCAAGTATTTTAAAATGTCTCTTCATTCGGAGTCGTTATCATAGGATATCGCCCCGTCAAATTAAGTTTGCCATGTTTGCCTATAAATCCGGCCATGCCGCGTGGCGAGCCCCTTCCATTTTGCGTGCCAGACAGTTGTCTGGTCTGAATGCGTGGAACCGACCTCCTGTTGTGCTGCTACAATCCGGACAGGTGCTTTGAACCGTCGCGCCACCGCACTCCCCAGTGGCGTAGACATGTCCCTGTGGACACTTGAACCAGTTTCCCTCTGACAACCCTACGGCGGAGACGATTTCTTTCCGATCAGCTCCAGTGACGCCAAGACCCCCGGATTTGATGTCTATGATTTTCAAGAGCTTCCTTATTTCTTTCTGTTCTGCCGCAGTCAGATTCGTCCCGGCAAACAACAATAGCTTCGCCTTATTCACTTCTTGAACAGCAGCTTGTGTGTGTGCCGTCGGTTTGGTCGTCACTAGCTCGAGCAGTCGGAGAGCGAAACTGAACCTCGTTGTTTCGCAGGTTGCGTCTGTTACTTGTTGTGGCGACATTCTCGCGATATCCCCTCGGCAGAGCCAAACCCTCATTGCAGCTAGATCTGCTCTCAGTGATGCAGCAAGTTCTTTTTCTTCCGCTGGCAAATGAAGCAAATAAAGTTTCTGCTCAATCTCCCTCAGCTCCTTCAAAAAGGCAACTCTGTTCTTCACGGAATAGACTTGTTCCCAGCTCAGATTGGAGGTCTCATCCACGGATTTGAGGAAGAGTTGAGCAACCTCTTTCCGGGGGAAGAGTGTCAGTTCTTTGGCAATGGCCAACATACTCATTACCTCAGTCTCCTGTGTCAGATCGCGTGCGAGTTGTTGACGAGTGAACTCGATGTCTTGTTTCTCACCGAACGCCTTCAATTTTACAACTTCGACGTTGTTCAGAGCTTGTTTAATTGCATTACCATACCGCAAATTGTGCCTGATTGGTGTCTTGCAGCGTGGACAACCCTTCAGCTGTTAGAATCAAACAAGGAATAGGAACACGTTGGTTGGCATTGTTGTTCCTTCCAGACTTGACGTTCATTGATTAATCCTCCCCAAATGACATTTGCTGATTTCATTTATGTTTACATCATTGCTACAATTCATTTTGAAGCACCCTAATAATGTTAAAATAATAAAAAAATACAGGAAATGAACTCATCATAACAGAATCTTTAAGGATATTGTTGTATCAAATCTGCCCAAGAAATAAACAGATAAGCCAGAGTTCCTGTAAGGGTGTATGGGGATTCTGTCCTTCAAATAATCAAATAAATTTTCATCATAATAATTATGACAGTAATGTACCATAAGATTCACAATTGTTTCTTTTACTTTTAATAGTGTGGCATTTCTTTGTGTTGTAATATGAATCTATCACTATCACTTCTATATCTTAACCCCTCACATCACACATTTATTTGTATAAATGAGGTCCGCAAATAGTAGTACAAGCCAGAAAACTTTTTGATCCAGGTATTCATTGTCGAATGCAAACACATCTTCCTACACCATGTGTTTAAGTCATGGACTTCTCTTCGTGCAAAGAATTAGGCTCTCCTACGTATTTGAATCGTGAATGATCTGTTTGAAATGCCATTTAGAGATGATAGTACGTACATTACCAAAATTCTTGAACTTCTATCATACTGGCATACTTCATTCTCTCTTTCCTCTTTCTTGTACAAGGGTATCGGACTGTATACCCGACCGCATTGTAGGCATATTACCATGATTGCAGTCAACAATGCTGATATCTAATACGTTTACATGAACCAAGTAATGTGTGTTAATGGTTGATATATTGTTATTTATCCGACTTCCTACAATCTACAACTTACCTGAATACTAACAGCACCTCCGGGGGTATCACTGTCGAGCGTCATCCAGCGATCAAGTGTTGTAACTTCGATCACGTGACCACAGTCCTCCAATTCAACGAACCTATACAATGCGTATTAAAGCATATTCCTTCCTATTACTTCAAGACCTACCCCCTCATAGTCTTTGTCTTTTCATTCTTGTTGAAACACACACAATTAACATTAACAGATACTTACTTCTCTGTTTTGTCTCGTTTTTCACCACTATAAAAACCGAAAAAAAACTTTTGCCTTTTTAAAGAAAAAGCTCTCTATTCTATAAGGAAAACATTTCATATTTCATCTAATTGACAAAAAATACAAAAAAGTCTGACTCCACTTTAATTTCCTGATATCGTCCCCAAAGGCTCACTCAATGTGAGCCCAGTGATTTGTATGAAATCAAACTAAATTGTCAGATATGTTTGACCATGTCACAATGCAAACATTTCAAGTGTGAATACAACACCGAGACCTCAAAAACGAAATGAAAAAGATTACCATTTGAATATCTAATTTTTACATTTTCACATTTTTCTGTATTTTGTAGAATATCTTTTGATTCATGAAACTGGACGTTTTATCGATATTTTTCTAAGTAAAATCAACACAATTATAGCCAGGTCTTATTTGAGAGCCACATCTTTTCAAAGGATGTTCGAAATTCTCTTCGCTTCATTCACTTTGAAAATGTGATCTGTACACACTAAACCACAAGATGAAAACAACCATGCTTACATTTGAGGCAACATATTATGTCGCTTCTTTCCAACTGATTAAGTATAGTCAATAGGATTGTTGATCTCAAGTAAACTGTTTCCTGTAATCACGACGTTTTGAAAATATGCACTTAAGCTGAACAGGAACTTTGTCTAAAATGTGGCGTGCACAGCGTATGCCAACATCATGTAGGCTAAGCCACTTTCAAAATCTTCGTGTCTTCGACACGAATTTTTCTACTCCTATTGTCATTTTTATTAAAACCCCACGTTTAAAGTAATATTTTTTCGTATCCCACCTAGCCTTCACAGCTTCTATATAAATTGGTGTGGTTGAGACGGTAAACGCCCATGTAGACCACTCAATAGTCACCCATAAATGACAGACAGACCTCTTGATGGTCGAGAACAAAATCCGAAGTATATATATATATATATATATATATATATACATATATATATATTTCAACCAGACTACTTTTCACAATACAATAAATGTTACAGCTACATGATGCAATGTGTTTTGACACGCAACTCATAAAATGGTTATGACTCTTCATCCTTAATTCGCATAATCGCGATCGCTTCTTTTTTTTATTAGCCTCAGACGTTTTCTGCCCTAAAAGCTGTACAGCCATATCCTCTGTATATTATTATGTCCTCTGTTAAGGCCACTACAAAGTCAAGCATAATTTGCTATTGATGACGCTCTCGTGCATTTCATTCAATTATATGTCCCTATATGCCAATGTGTGGATCAGTCAGACACTTTATCACACCAACTACTCATAAGATATAATTTGATATTAAGTATTTAATCGTGTCAATTGCCTATGCTTTCTGACGACATTGTCATCATGAACTCACATTGTTGTTTAGCTTTTTACTATCTTTCATGCATTGTTCTCTTTTTGCTTGAATATAACTCAGTGATTATTAGTGATTATTTTCATTACGCACCATCATGTTTAATTGCAAAAGAACAATTGACACCATCTATCAATCAACTCACCGAGAATCTGGTTCATCATCTTCTCCGAAGGATATCTCTGTAAGTTCATCTTTGTTGCAGATTCGGCACAGTTTAGGACAGGGCTCTCCACATACGCCGATACAAGGATGATTGCACTTCAACATTTTGTCACAAGGGTACATACAAGGACGTCTGTCACAGGGCTCTCCGCATTTCTTCCGGCACTGGAAATGCTTGCACTTCCATGGACATACCTCTGCACATGGCTTACATGATTCGACACACTTCTTCGTGCAGCGACTGTGCTGACAGTGATTCTCACATACGCGACCGCATGGAGGGCACTTGGTCGCGCATGTTTCTTGGCATGGGTGACCACAAACGAGGATCCGATCACACTTCTGACGACATATTACGTGTAGTCGACCACGGTAACAAGAGCCGCAGGTCCCACTACATCTGTGGCCACAGCTCAGAAGGGCATTGCATCTTTCCGGGCAGGACTCGGGACCAGCCGAGCATTTAACGAGAACTCTGTGTTTGCAAGGCCATGAAGACCTGATAACAAGCTCTTTACACGCCGCAGTGCATGCTTTTCCACAAGTGGATTTACATGGATGACCACAAGCTAGATTTAGGGGACATGGGTGATGGCATGTGACGTCTTCCAAAAGCTGATAGCACATTACAAATTGCAAATGGCCACACGGAAGCTTTCTGAGTTCAAGTTCGGTGCACGGATTGTCACACGTGTCGAAGCAGCGTTTCCGACAAAGGTGGCCAACATCACAAATGACCTTTGTGCAGGGTTGCATGCATTTGTACTTCTCATGCTTCTTATCTGTTGGATGACACCGCAATCTGCATGTGTGACCGCATTCAAGGCGTGCATCACAGGGCAGTGTACAACCACCTTCAGGCACATTTTCAAAGTCCTTCGCTGTGGCCACGCGCGTTTTGGTTTCAGGATGATTTTCACACTGCAACTGCAAAGTCCTTCCAATGTTGCCCGTCGTTTGGAGACACTTTACAACGTCCTTCCACAGACCCGTTCCGGTCCTGCATTCTGCAAGAAGCTTGAAGTTTCCAATGCAGTATAGACCCTTCCTAGCTCTAGACAGTGCTACACAGACTCTGTTGTCGATCGTAAGGAAGCCGGCGCTCCCCTTTGCGTTACTTCGAACAAGGGACAAAAGGATTATGTCATTTTCTTCTCCTTGAAAGTTATCGACTGTAGTGACCCGTATACCTTTGAAGTCACTGCCTATGGCCTGCCTCTTGAAATTAAACAGTTGGCCGGTGTACGTAGTCAGAATGGTGATCTGTTCGGGCAGATATCCTTGTTGAAGGAAATATCGGCAAAGCGCCACTATAAACCTTACTTCGTGAATATTTGCATGGCTCTTCGTTTCGTCATTTCTAGAGTCCTCGGCTTCTTCATGCTGAATGAAAAATAAGTTCTTTGTCACCCCTCTGATTTCCTCAAAGTGCTTGACGGAGCCATGATCTTTTAGGTTTGGATAAAACCTGGGTAGCTTCATTAGACGAGATATTTCTGGACGCATCCTATGCTGCAGGTTAAGTGTGTGGCACGGAAATTGGTTTTTTATCATTCTCTCGAAGAGAGAAATGTCAAGATGATAGTCTGTGGCTAGTCTGTACACAGTTGGATTTGGCCGCAGCTGTTGATGATCTCCAATCAAGACAAGATGCTGGCAAGACTCCGTTAGTGCTGTAATGATATGGGCCTCTAAGACTTCTGCCGCTTCTTCGACGATTACGATACGTGGCTCAATGCGCTGGAGTAACGAACGGCACCTGGCTGCACCAGTCGTTGTCATGCCTATTACAGTGGCATGTCTAAGGATTTCAAAGTCCTCCTGGCTGCGTGCTTCTCTTAGCTCTTGACAAAGATCGGAGAACTTTCGCTGTCTGTGAATCAATATCCTGTGTGATTCTTGTCTATACCTGTGGACCCAGTAGCGGTAAAGTCGCCAACGATTTCTGCTCCCTTCCAGTTCCCACACATTATCAATCCTCCTCGCCTCATCGTCAGTCATTCTTTCAGTACTCCGAAGATTTCTTTGCATTTTTCGCTTTCGTTGTCTCTGCGTGCGACGATCCACTCGCCATTCCTCTGCTCGATGAACATTATCGAGGTCGTTCAAGTGGAAGGCCAGTGAATCGTCCTTGCTGCCAGTATCGCTCCTCAAAGTCATGGTCTCTTGGGGATCGTCTATGTCCAGTGCTCTCATTTTTTCGAGGATGTCAGCTTCTTCAAGAATGTTGAATTGGCCCTCATCATCTACATCGGTCGTATCTTCATCGATGGGCTCGGCTTCGTCTCCGAGACGCTTGTCTCCTCCAGCTGGCATTTGGTCTTTGGTCAGATTGAGATTCATATCTTCCAAAAGCCAGTTGACAAGCAGAGAAACACCATGCCCTTGAGGGAAATGCCTTGATGTAAGGCTACTGTAGTGATACTTATCCATGAGTGGCGACAGAACTCTCTCATGAAGAAGTCCTCTTTTTGTTGCATTTGTCTTGTCCTGTGAAATCGTCAGTTCCCTCCCAAGGCGTTCGATCTCCCCTCGAACTTGACCTATTCTTCGGTTAATGCAACGCGACTTGTTTCTCTTAGAATATCTCAATGAGTTCAAATTGAATCGTTTCAAAGCTTCGCTTGTACTTCTACCGCCAACGCGTACAATGCCCTCGCAGTTGTATTCGGCCACTCCTACCAAGAATTGATCCAGCGCATGGTTTGTGTAACACACAAGAAGAATTGGTTTGTTCGAGGAACATCTTTTCACATCATCACGCAATTGCTGGGGTTTCTTCCAAATACTCTTGTTTTTAAGTAATGTGTGGACAATTTTAAGTCCTATGTACGTCTTTCCTGTTCCAGGAGGTCCTTGTATTACAGCCATCTCTTGAGTAAGAGCTGCTTTCACTGCCTGAAGTTGTGATTCATCCAAGCCTGTGTTTACCACTCTCTGCCAGTCACGATTATCCAGGATTTTAGATACTTTCAATCTTTTCTTGATCGCACCAGCGTTTGGGATTGAATCCGACACAAGTGGCGATAGGTCATACTCAGTCATTCTGTCTTGGCCCATGTAGGCTGGGGGACGAACTGTGCTTGACACGAAAAGGATATAGTCAGGGAGCGGGAGAGTCTCTTCCGTGACACTTTGAAGTCCCTTGAGGACGTGTCTGTATGCCTCAAAGAAAGCGGACGACTCAGCCATCACGAAGGTTTTATCGGAGAAAATTTCCACGATTTCCTCGTCACGTTCAAGCTTTATTTCTACGAACCCCCTTCTCAGATCCTCTGGTGATCTGTTGGCAACTGTTCCAAAAATCAGTGTCTTGAAGTCATCTGGAGTCAAAATTACAAGTGATCCAAAGATCAGTCGCTTCGAAGCCTGCCAGCGAATGCCTTTTAGTCTTGATTCATCAAAGTGCATTCGGAAAACTACCCCTGTGTGCATGTAAACCGGCTCCTCTAATGTAACATCGTAATATAGACGAATGTCTTGTGCTCGTTTGTTGTGCTTTCCTGGTCCTGCTGCCTCTAAGTTGTATTCGCTGATTCCTTTCCTGAGAGGATGTATGAAGTCTTCACGAAGGAGCCGAAACTGCACATCCAGATAATGATCCGCGTCTTCGTATTTACCCTTTACAATGTTTGCTCGAAGGTACGTTCGGATCGATGAATCTGTCACTTCCTCTGAGGTGGGAAGTACGCAGATGTCACGAAAATTATCCGGAGGAGGTTCAGTAGTTTCAATGGGACCTCTAGCTCTGTCTTCCCTCTCTTTATCAATTGCGGCTTGGAATTCTCTCAGCACGGTCACATCCCTTCGAACCTCTTTATCTACTTTGATGCCTTTCTGCTCGATATATCCGACGACATCGTTAAGGAGTGTTGACACCACAACCAATTCTCTCCAGTAAGTTGGGCGACGTTGTTGTATCTCACAAAGCACTTTGGCGATATCGTGTATACTTCTCGGTAGCTTCTTTATTCGACTCTTATCACGCTCCTTCCTCATCGCGACGAGATGTCGCGTTAAATGCTTGGTCAAAAACGGGGACCTTCCCAACATGTCAATAAGCATAATGATAGTTTGTGAAGCCCCATGTGCTTGTGATACGTGATTCATCACTTGGAAAAGCAATGACACCATATCGTATCGTATGTCTTCCTCGTGCAGTAGCTTGTCAAGTCTTTCCTTTAGAGAACTCAACTCAATGGCTGCTTCATCAGGATCTTTTCCCAGCAAAGTCTTCAAGGCCTTGTAGCCTAGTGGTGTCACCATTTTTGTCCTGCTGGAAATCATAAACATCATCTTACATTGTTACAATTGATAGGCCTTTATCCTCGTGCGGTATGTCGCTTGCAGCTTTTTAATAGCCACAAGAATTACAATTCAACACTAACTACATCATAAAAGTCAACGTAGGCGATATATTGATTGGTTGTTTCCAGAAACAAACAAAAAAGAAATTTTCAGTAAATAAAGAGCATAACATTGCCAGTAAAAAACTGTACATATTATATCACTGATTTAAGGAGTAAAACAAATGCAAAGTGCGAATTGCCAGACACAATCAAACTGTGCTAAAACTTTGAAAAAGAGTATTTGACAATACTATATGACAAAGATTTAATGTCATGCTCTTGAGAGATTTTTTTTTTCAAATCAAACTCAACACAAAATTATATACGAGTGGGGGAATAGGGGCGAATCTTAATTTATCTAAAAAAAAAATCGATTATAATTTATTTCCATCAAACAAAACATAACTTAACCCATTAGTAACTACAAATCGCCCGAAACAGCCCGTCAGATTACTCCCTAAACCGGTCGAAACTGCCCGCCCCTTCTTTTTTAACGTTTTAAGCTGTACTTTTTTTCATTATTTTCGTGTAGAATATAATGATTATATATAAGAGGTAAAGGTCAACAAAACTATGACACACAAGTGTCTTGGTTAAGTCTTGATAGGCTTGCAAATAAACATAACTTAATAGACAAAAAAAATAAACATACAGGAATCTGTTTTGCATAATTTAGAAAGATGTCGAAGCGAGAGTATTATTGCTGCACCTTCCAGGGAGCAATAGGTCATTATGTACGTAATCTTCAGTTGCTAAAGGGTTAATATAAGATACAATATTGTCTATCTATATTGTTAAACAATTTGAAAGTAGTACAAGTCATAAAGTATAGTACGAAATATATGTATGGATAATTATATAACGAGAAAACAATGTACACTTTGCAATGGTACCAAAGACTAAATCAAGCGATGGAAAAGAGTTATCTATACTAAACGTATAAGAAGCGGATCACCTCCACCCCCCCCCCCCCAAAAAAAAAGAAAGCAATAAACCAATGATATATATAACAATATACATATATATATATATATATATGACCATAAGGCTTCAAACCCACAAGAGGTCGGAGATTACAATTACAAAAATTAAATAAATTACAAAAATTATAATTTGGGATGACCGCCTTAGATATTTAAAGTTTGTTTTGCCTACCAAGAAAGTATAATATTCTCTACCTACTGTCAAACTTTGGTGGCTTCAAAAACAAATCCGAAATCGGTATCCCTTTACTAGCAGTTTTTTCTGGACCATAGATATTTAATACGATATTGTCACAAATGTACACACAAGTAGTTATGTACATGTATCAAGGCTGTATGCATGGTTGTTTTAATGTGTATGTACACAGGTGGACCAGATTAATGGAGAACATTCTATATGATATAGATATAGTACATACAGGCTGACCAGATCAGTGGAGAATTTTCTACGTGGTATGGAATGTAGCTACAGTACATGTATGCATGTGACAGGAAATACATTATAGCTCACTCAATCTAGAATGATTTCACCCATTCCAGAAAATTCTAGGAAGTGCTGGCTGAGTGAGGCACTGCCCTTGTAGCCCAATGTGATTGGTAGTTAATTTTGGCAATGATGTTATGCACATATTAGGCAGTGAGTCATCCAGGATTCCTGGAATTTGGACTTGCTAGTATGTTCAGGTATGTAGCCCCAGGTTGGAGAAAATTACAGAATGTACTAGAAAGGGGTGAATGGATAGTATATAAGCAGGAGAAATTCTGAGGTAGGCAGAGTACCCAACACCTCTGCTCTGAGAGTTACGTCACTTCTGGCTCTGAAGCGACTTGTTATAGTCAGTCCTGTGTTACCTGCTGACCTGCTATACCAATTGTGTTTGTGGAGATAAGGCCTGGGAGACATTTTGCCTGCAGAGAATTAATTTGCCTACATTGGAGAGCGACTCCATATTTTAGTGTCAACGGACATTATTACGGCAAAGCTGTGACGGGCTGGATTCCTTGCTGGACATTATAAAGTGAATCATCATTCAACGCATCAACTGGACGTGGTCGTCATAACGTCTGGATTCTACACGTTTCGCTGTGAACATTTTACCGTGGACATCTAACTTGGATTTTACCCCGGATCTATACCTTGGACTATCGTAACCGGCACCTCTGGATTTACGTCGAAGGTATCATTCATCGGTGCATCGTGGATCATTCCTTTGTGTATCGAGCATCGTATTTGGACATTTCCAGGGATATTGCAGGTATTAAGTGTAAGTGATTCTATTACTGATTTGTAACTGTTTCTATTGATCGTTATTGTACTGATGTGAGAACCGATCACGAGTCTGTACCCACAATATCACTGTTAATAAACCGCCTGAACATTAGTTGATTGTTTCTTTTGGTGCGATCATTCTCAGAGTGATTTTGGTCGTAACAAAATTGGGGGCTTGTCCGGGAAGTGAATTTAAAGCCAAAACTTAGAATTTGGAACGTTCCGGAATCCAGAATATTGGTACAGACAAAATACCAGTGAGTTGATTGTTCAATTGTACATTGTGTGTAATACATGTGACAATGTCAATCAGTACAATGGATGTTCAGGCATTTGTTCAGAGGACAGATTTGTCCCTCAAAGATTTGCAAAGGTTACGCAAATGTGATTTGACTGCTATTGCACAGCATTTAAATGTTGATGTTCCACAAGGTGTAAGAAAGGCAGAGATTCTTGACTTGGTAGCTGGTCACATGGAGCTCAAAGAAGAAATTGACACTTCAGATCAAACTCAAATTTCAGATCAAACACGGCTTGAGCTTGCTAAATTGGAAATGAAGGAGAGAGAAAGAGCAAGGGAATTAGAAATGGAGAAAGAGAAGATGAGATTAGAAATTGAAAGAGAAATTGAAATGAAGAAACTTGAAGTGGAGCAACAACTGAAATTGCGTGAGATGGAATTGACTCATGCACAAACTGTTGGAAATCGTGAAAGGGCTCCCTCTGAATTTGATTTGGCCAAGAACATTCGATTGGTGCCAAAGTTTGAAGAAAACAGAGTTGATGCATATTTTGTGTCATTTGAGAAGGTGGCTAACAGTTTGAACTGGCCACAGGAATTTTGGCCCTTGCTCCTTCAAAGTGTGTTTGTCGGCAAAGCAGCTGATGTGTACTCATCTCTCTCTGAAGAGCAATCACGTGACTATGCTACAGTCAAGAAGGCAGTGTTGAATGCTTATGAGTTGGTGCCAGAGGCGTACAGACATAAGTTCAGAAATTCGTACCGCAAACCAGGCCAGACACATGTTGAGTTTGCTCGTGAAAAAGAAATGATGTTTGATAGGTGGTACAGATCCCTGAAAGTGGATCAGGATTTTGATAACCTACGTGAGGTTGTTCTCTTGGAAGAATTCAAAAAGAGTGTTGCTTTCAGTGTGAGGTCGCATTTGGATGATCACAAAGTGACAAGTTTGCATAAAGCAGCCTTGATGGCTGATGAGTATGAGCTGACCCACAGAAATGACAACAGACCACCTTTCAGGAATTTCTCTGGAAATAAGAGAGACAAAAATCAGTCGAGCAATCCAAAGAATGCTGGTTCTGAAAAAGGCACGAGTTCTGAAACTTCATCGGCACCAAAGCCTCAATCTGACAAAGGGTCCAATACAAGTGCAAATGTTATCAAATGTTTTCACTGTAACAAGACAGGGCATGTAAAGTCACAGTGTTGGAAGTTGCAAAACAAAACAAAGAAGGACATGGGATTTGTCATGTCAAAAAGTGTCCTACCCGAAAATAGTGTCCCGTTCAGTGAAACACAGGCCATTGAAAGTCGATCTCCCAAATTCAAAGATAGGACTAAGCAGGTGGACGAGAGCTATCGTAGCTTTTTGTTTGATGGTGAGGTGACCCCATGTACTTCTGGTGAGGCAGGTAAACCAGTAGTTATCCTGCGGGATACGGGGGCCTCTCAGTCGTTGATGGTGGATGGTGGTATGACTTTTCCACCAGATAGTGCAGTGAATGCAAAAGTCTTGATTCAGACTGTTGATGGCAGTTATATGTCAGTACCACTGTATAGAGTGGATTTGAAGTGTGACCTAGTTTCTGGTCCTGTCACTGTTGGAGTTGTTCCTGAGTTGCCCATGGTAGGCATTGATTTCCTGTTGGGGAATGACTTGGCTGGGGATAAGGTGGTTGCGTCTCCAGTTGTTTCGGATAAACCAGTGGTGGTTGCTGAAACTGAGCAGTTGCAGGAGGAGTTTCCTGGGATTTTCCCAGATTGTGTTGTGACTAGGTCTCAGGCTCGTAGAGCTGTTCAAGATGATGCGGATTCTGTTGATGTGGAGGAGAATTCCGGTGTTCGGTTGGCAGAAACCTTTTTCAAGGATTTGAATGATGGGGTTGCTGTATTAGGCTCCGAGGCTAAAAGTGATGGGCTGTTTAGCAAGTCTTCCTTGGTTGAAGCACAGCAGGCAGACTCTGAGTTGAAAGGCTTGTCTCAGACGGCGTGTTCTGAGGCTGAGGCTGAAAAGGTCCCTGAGTGCTATTATGTCAAAGATGGCATTTTGATGAGGAAGTGGAGACCTCCCCATAGGCCAGCTGATGAGGATTGGACGGTGGTCCGTCAAGTTGTTGTCCCTCCTAGTTACCGCGGTGAGATCTTGAGGATTGCTCACGAGTTACCTGTTGGCGGCCATTTAGGCGTCAGAAAGACAAAGGATCGGATCATGAGGCATTTCTATTGGCCAGGGTTGAATGTGGATGTGGCTGAGTTTTGCAAGACTTGTCACACATGTCAGGTGGCTGGTAAACCACAGCATTCAGTGAAGCCGGCGCCATTGATTCCGATACCTGCGTTTGAAGAACCATTCAGTCGGGTTCTAGTTGACTGTGTTGGACCTTTGCCTAGGACTAGGTCGGGTCATAAGTACCTCTTGACAATTATGGATATGTCTACACGGTTTCCAGAGGCTATCCCGTTGCGAAATATCACTGCTAAGACTGTGGTAGATGCTCTAGTGCAGTTTTTCACTAGGTATGGGTTGCCCAAGGAAGTGCAGTCTGACCAAGGGTCAAATTTCATGTCAGGCATATTTCAAGAGGTGATGTATCGTTTGGGTGTGAAGCAGCTGAAGTCGTCAGCTTATCATCCCCAATCCCAAGGTGCGTTGGAGCGCTACCACCAGACCCTAAAGACAATGATTAGGGCATTTTGTGAGGAGTATCCCGAGGATTGGGATAAGGGCATCCCTTTCCTGCTGTTCGCAACGAGGGACTCCCCAAATGAGTCGACGGGTTTCAGCCCATTTGAGTTGGTGTACGGTCATGAAGTTAGGGGCCCACTGAAGCTCATCAAAGAGAAATTCATGACTGAGGATGATGAGGTCCACCTACTTGACTATGTGTCCAAGTTTCGTGAAAGGCTTTCAAAGGCTTGTGAGGTAGCTAGGGAACACTTGAAAGTGTCACAAGACTCTATGAAGAGAAAGGCAGACAAAAATGCCAAAGCCCGAACCTTCAAACCAGGTGACAAAGTTCTTGTACTGCTGCCCATACGAGGTGAACCACTGAAAGCCAAGTTCAGTGGCCCATACTGTGTCAAAAAGAAACTCAATGACGTGAACTACGTAGTCAGTACACCAGACAGACGAAAAGAACAGAGAATGTGTCATGTCAACATGTTGAAAGAGTGCTATGACAGAAAGTCGGTTGGTGTGACATAGGTAGTGGATAGCACAGCAGAATTCAAGGGTGAAAAGTTTTCACCAGCATATCACTTACAGTGTATGTGTCTAGCTTATCCATTACTGATGCATGCAATTTGAGTTTGACATGATTGTATAAGCTTTGAGAATCCAAGCAATATCAATGTAAATGGTATCCATGAAAAGAGAACATGGAATTAATGAAGCTATTCAAAAGGCATGTGATAGTATGTGATTATTGTTGCTTGACTTGGATTTTACCTCACATTCGTTGTAAATAACAATGAGAAATTGTGAAGGTAAAAGAAACCCTTGCTACGGCAAGACTTTCTTTTTCCCATGGGGGATGGTGTCACAAATGTACACACAAGTAGTTATGTACATGTATCAAGGCTGTATGCATGGTTGTTTTAATGTGTATGTACACAGGTGGACCAGATTAATGGAGAACATTCTATATGATATAGATATAGTACATACAGGCTGACCAGATCAGTGGAGAATTTTCTACGTGGTATGGAATGTAGCTACAGTACATGTATGCATGTGACAGGAAATACATTATAGCTCACTCAATCTAGAATGATTTCACCCATTCCAGAAAATTCTAGGAAGTGCTGGCTGAGTGAGGCACTGCCCTTGTAGCCCAATGTGATTGGTAGTTAATTTTGGCAATGATGTTATGCACATATTAGGCAGTGAGTCATCCAGGATTCCTGGAATTTGGACTTGCTAGTATGTTCAGGTATGTAGCCCCAGGTTGGAGAAAATTACAGAATGTACTAGAAAGGGGTGAATGGATAGTATATAAGCAGGAGAAATTCTGAGGTAGGCAGAGTACCCAACACCTCTGCTCTGAGAGTTACGTCACTTCTGGCTCTGAAGCGACTTGTTATAGTCAGTCCTGTGTTACCTGCTGACCTGCTATACCAATTGTGTTTGTGGAGATAAGGCCTGGGAGACATTTTGCCTGCAGAGAATTAATTTGCCTACATTGGAGAGCGACTCCATATTTTAGTGTCAACGGACATTATTACGGCAAAGCTGTGACGGGCTGGATTCCTTGCTGGACATTATAAAGTGAATCATCATTCAACGCATCAACTGGACGTGGTCGTCATAACGTCTGGATTCTACACGTTTCGCTGTGAACATTTTACCGTGGACATCTAACTTGGATTTTACCCCGGATCTATACCTTGGACTATCGTAACCGGCACCTCTGGATTTACGTCGAAGGTATCATTCATCGGTGCATCGTGGATCATTCCTTTGTGTATCGAGCATCGTATTTGGACATTTCCAGGGATATTGCAGGTATTAAGTGTAAGTGATTCTATTACTGATTTGTAACTGTTTCTATTGATCGTTATTGTACTGATGTGAGAACCGATCACGAGTCTGTACCCACAATATCACTGTTAATAAACCGCCTGAACATTAGTTGATTGTTTCTTTTGGTGCAATCATTCTCAGAGTGATTTTGGTCGTAACAATATGTATATTTTTTTCGGGGAGTGGAGAGGGACAGGCGCTGCTTTCGATTCTTATTGACAATTTTACACAGCACGCCTTAGTGTAAGTGTAATCTTGAAATCATATTTTCTTCCTTTTCTATGAAACTGCACCTGCTCCTCTCTCTCATTTCAATTTTCATCGGTCAGGATGGTCCAAATTTAACAAGTTATATATCACTTTAAAGCTTATATAGCTTACTTACCTAAACTATGTGGAAAAGTGAACATTTATTTTGGCTACTTTTTGTGGCTTTTCAGCTAGGTGGTCAATATACATGCTGATGTTGATGATAAAGCATGCCGTAGACAGTAGTTTGCTCTTAAGTATACAAGAAGATGATAAACTTGAATGTTACGTTATTGTTTATAAACACTTTTCATTGAGCCGTTTGTGCTGGTATAATATGTGACAAGACAACAATACATACAACGGCACACAGGTAGTCACTCAAATAAAAAAGAATGGACTTATGAACAAAAGACGCAATATTGAAGCAAGACCGAGAATAGAATGACATAATACAGCATGCGAATGAGAAGAAGGAGCTAAGGGGAAAGAAAAATGACAAGAAGTGATGTCAGTGAACACGCCACTCCATCGCTATCATAGGACAACTAGTACAAAGCTTATTACATGAACAATTCAATTATGTAATATAAGTGGGAAACAATGATTTTGTTAAGCTTATATCTAAGACATAAGAGAACCTTGAAGCTGTTATGTAAGCTATTGCAAAGCTATTTTAAAATTTCGCTCCACTTTTTTTTTTATAAACAGCTGAATTTTTGAATCTGTGTCGATAACGAAATTGTGTTATTAGAAGCAAAATTTCATTTGAATGGAATTGAACATGAAATTCGTTGGGTCGCATTGTGGGATAACTGTGTACGTGACTATTTCGATGAAATAAGTTATGAAATGATTTTGGTACTTGATTCCAGGTGTTTTGTTGTTTAATAACTGACCAAGTTGAAATGAAAACGAAAATCGTTTTTTCGAAATTCTATACAATATTCATAAATCTGAATAATCACTTAATAATCTCACACGTGATTAATTCCTCGACGAAGTCTTTCATTTTGCATTGTTTAGACTCAGTTTGTTATTTCATTGCATTATAATTCATTTTTATTGTACTACTCCCAACACTTTAACAAGTATTTCTAGTATTATGGTATTTCCTTTAGTAATACTTATACCACTGATGTATCGTAAG
This sequence comes from Diadema setosum, assembly GCA_033980235.1. Taxonomy (NCBI): domain Eukaryota; kingdom Metazoa; phylum Echinodermata; class Echinoidea; order Diadematoida; family Diadematidae; genus Diadema; species Diadema setosum. The sequence continues at coordinate 32,652,155 of CM067066.1, read as the reverse complement.
GACATCTACATTTGGAATCATCGTATTTACAAAATAATTTATAATGTAACTTTACTAGTTGATTTTGTTTCTATATTTAAGGTCATTTCTAAAGTTGATATGCCAATTCAATTGAAAAAAATAATGTTCAATCTGATAGTTTATTACTTACATATAGGTAGGATGTAGCCATCCCCACTCTCAGGAATGTGATAAACGCAAATACGTGTTTACCATTTTCATTATTGTTATCATTTTTATAGCAAATGTGGATCATTAGAAGTGCAGTGGTTGAGGTAACATACAGTATGTCAAAAAAAAATTGCAATCAGATTTTCGCATTGATAACATCCAATATGATTAAACTGTCTAAATGCTACTTCAGCGTCTTAAAATATAACATTTTAGCTTAATTTTGCACAAACCCCATCCATTTTGGTGGAGCGGTCACAGAGAAATGTGAATTGTTGTAAAGCATGTCATGAGTCTGATTCTTCCACGTTTAACACTTCGATGCTTGTGTGTGAATACAATAGACAGAACTTGGAGGGAAGAGATTCCTGACATCCTCTACAAAATTCCAATTTCTCTTTTACCATTGAAGCAAATCGAATGGGGTTTTCTATAAGATGTTGGCAATGAGTTATAGTTTCATACCCTGATATTGTATTTGGATTGATTCACTATTCTAGCATTGTAGAGGGAACCGTTGTTGATTTTTTTTCTTCGGGGGGGGGGGGGAGACATACGGTACTTGTGATGGTACTATTATCATTGACTTTACTCCGGTAATGCCTTAAGCACTGCGTATAGAGCTCACCTTGGCAATGCCTTAAGCACTGCGTATAGAGCTCACCTGTCTCCTTGGGCTTGGTAAGCTCCTCGAGCTTCGCCACGCCCCATTCCTTCACACCTGTCTACACGTCTCCACTCCCTTCCGCCTCGGTACGCCCCACGTCCACCTCTTCCTCTGCCACCTCTGCCACCTCTGCCACCTCTGCCACCTCTATGGCGACCTCTGGTGTGGTCCATTATATCAACCTTGGAGATTATGGAAACAAGTTGGATTGAAACACACACGTCTATCTAGAATTATACACAGAACGAGAATATAATTCTCATTATTCATTAGAATGAATGATTCAGGTTGTCGGGAAGCTAAAATGTGCAATGATAATACAGGAACCAATAAATCAAATCAAATCAAACACTTCTTACATTCATACAAAAGAAATAAAAAAAAAAACACAATCGAACGGGAGATGGAGAAACGTGATCATTCTAACTATAATCCGCATATATTGGTAAATGAAATATATTTGATCCGATATTAGTAACTCAAACAGATTAACATTAGTTTAAACATCAATTAACATAATTTAAACTTTATTAATTAATTCAGATGAGAAGATGTTAGATTTATGTTTCCATACAAAATAATCTCAGCTCTTCTGACATGAAATTACTAAGATTTTGACTTACCTCTGTATAGACTGGATGTCGTCAGTTCCCGCATGTCTTGAACGCTATACAAACTGCATTATTGCTTCAGAGTTGCAATAGCTAGGAGCTTTATCCTCACTGACAGTAGGTATACGTGTCGGTGCAGCTAGGTCTAATGGGTGAGGGTTGAATACATGTATTACGATCTGCAACTGCGAAGGGCAAATTGCGCAATTTGTTTTTCTCAAACACTGCCAAAAGCCATGAGTGAAGCAATCACCGGTGTTCGTTGTCACAGTGTGACGCACAAGAGGCAATAACCCATACACCCACACACCAAAAAAAGAAGGAAAAAAAAAGACACACTCGAAATGTGGCTTGTTTGCTCATGAATGCCGAGATTGTAACAGTTTATCATTTAAAGTTATTATCGTTATTACTATTGAGACACATTAGTGTAAGATTCACAAGATCTTACCCTGATATATACTTTTTCACAGCTCCTTCTCATGTTCTCCATATATACATGTAGTATAATTTTTCGTCTGTGATCTTGGTAAATCTGACAGCTGTCTATTATCAATAAAACAGATCCAGATACCTTCGGTCTTAAATCATTTACGCATCTGTTGTAACTCTTACTTAATGGATTCTCCTAATTTTATCATTCTTATCACTCCTATTCCAATTTTTCTTTCCACGAACATATTATATGAGCATGACACAGACTGAACTAACAGAATTGTCAGATATAACTGGTCATGAATAATACACAATAATACAGTTTTAACAAGCTATGAGATGTAGATAATATTATTACTACCAGATATTAGACATAAAGCAAATACACAACCTGATTAATACATTCTAATTGCAGGTCTGCATAACGTTCAATATGGTATCAAAATGCGGGGACAGTAGCAAAAATCATATTGTGTCAATCCATAGTGACTTTCCGATGTAATTACATGCATATCTTTTTTGTATGCATAAACGAATGTTTTTACTAAATGGCTGAATAACATTGAATTGAAATGAGTTGAACTTGAATTGAATGTAACTGGCTTTATACAACGAACCCTATAGTGGGGAAAACCTATCGTGCCTGCTGGAAAGTTAAGAAGCTTGTGTGAAATATAAGTCCTTCGGGACAGAGAAATAGAGATAGACTGACAAACAGAACGACACGCAAGTGCATGCTTAAGAGTACATGCATGAATAATAAGATGTTCTCATGAGACAGCACAATATAGGTACGTAACAATTCAAACGAACTTTGATTCATACAGAGATTAAAAAATAAAAAAGAATGCTTGTGACATTCAGTAGCCATGGTAGTGACAGGTTGTCAATCAAGCGCTGCTTATGATATCACTTTGTATACGTTAGCAGGGATACATATTCATTATGTGTCTTTCAGTGATGCAACATGGTTACTGAGCTGGTATTGCAAACAATTTGAATTTGTGTGAAAAGCAACTCATACTAGGTTAGACACACATCCATACAAACGCACCAAACTCCATTTCCTTTAGATGTAGTCTTGAGTATCATGCATCACGCAGTGCCTGTCAAAAAGAGCAAAATACTAAGCAGTAATCACATTGGGAAACAAAACTATTTTATCTTCATCTTCCATAAGCAACCCAAGGTGGAAAATTCTCTTCAAACAAGATATGAACGCTCCTTCCAGCGAAATTTGGCACAGGAAACTATTTTGACAACCCATGAGAAGAAGGAAAAGAGAAAGTGATAATAATATAAAGACATAGGAAATGTACCCGTATATAACATAAAAATGACCGATCGGATTTCCTGCTTTTCCGGCTGCAAGTACTTAAAACGTATTACCACCCACCCGAACACACACACACACACACACACACACACGCGCGCGCGCGCGCGCGCGCGCGCGAGCATTATATATAACATACATCTTAAATGTACATAAATATAACACAGGTCTCGACACTTACTTCTTGGTCTGGAGGCCAGTTCTGAAGTTTTGGTGCCCCCCCCCCCCCCCCCAAAAAAAAAAAAAAAAAAATATGTATTGGCCCGACACAAAAGGAAAAGTAACAATCCATTTGGAATGTAAGTTTCCCGATCGGGCCACCGAAAGATAAACTTGATGTTCCAACACCAATTTTTAGTGGCAACGGGTAACCATGCCACCGCCAATGTCGAGCCCTGTGTATATATATATATATATATATATATATATATATAGTGATTCTATTCGTGTGTATATATATACAACCCTCATTTGTTTCTTCACTCACACCATAATTATGGAAAGGAATTAAAAGCTTTTGAAAACCTTTGATTCTATCACTTATTCAAATTCATACTTTTATATTCACATCAATCATGTTGTATCTATCACCTATTGGTTTGACCGTTTCAACCACATGACTTGCATTTTTTTTGGGGGGGGGGATGATTATTGGTAAAATAAGTTAGAATGATAATACAGGAACACAGTTTTCCAAAGCAGTCAAATTTAATCGAAGTTAACGGACATAAAAATCACATGCAGTCATTGCAATATAACTGTAATTTCAAACTTACAATAAACAATTGATAAACATTAAAAAAAAAAAAAACGTACTCTGGCTTGGTTCAGTAGAACATGAAAAATATACGACAATATCAGAGGAGAAGCCTGAAAAAAATCTTCCTCGCGGAGTGCTAAACATGCTCTACGATAGTGAACTCTGTTCGCGAATCAAAAGTGTAATGAATTTTTAAAGCCTTGTCAGAGCTGTAAATAATAGTTTCGATATTTATGTAAAGAGGAAAAGAAGAAAAAGAAGCAGACACAAACAGGAAAGGAACTTGAAAACACTGCAAAATGAAAGTTCAGAGAACATTTCCACTTTTCAAATATAATATTATACGTTTTTCTCTTATTCTTTGGGTATACCGCTATCTATATCACAGAGCGAATGACCCTACTATGATAGGTGACATTTTTCCTTTCTCTTGCTCTGGACATGATTTCCAATCTAAATCATACCTTTATGCCGTCAATTGCTTGACCGTGCAAGACCTAAATTACAAAATTCAAAATGACAGGGACGTACATCAGGATAAACGACGTAACTAACAGTGACTAACATGACTTTCTATATAGATGGTACTGTACGATCCTACATTCATTCTAAGTTTCTTTCCATTGCCAGTGTTCAATGTGTTTAAAACCGCTGAACACTGAAACTCACATTTCCATCTTTGTCATATCTTACGATATCAATTTCTTGCAGCAATGTTTTTGCTAAAACTGCAAGTTAAAAATGAAGTCTTCTCTGTCATAAATGCCCTGAAAACAGAAGGCATTGAGATAAGTTTGAACAGTAGAAAACACCAAAACTTCATGAAAAGTTGATTATATCACATGGAGCGCAGGCGAGCAAGAGGTTTCAAGTCTCTCTAACGGCAAATGCAAAAGATAGGGAGTATTGCATGAAATGTGTTTCCATGCTTATCTCTTCTCATATAGCATATCCTCCATAACGATAGTCACATTTGGCGCTCACCACATCATTGCACTTTCACTATTAAATTTCGTTGAATAATCAGTGCAAAATCACTATTACAATCAATGTGTACGGTTGGTCTTATTTTTTAAGTACACTTTAACATTAAGAATGAGTTTATACAATGCAGACATAATTAATAACCACGCACTAAGCTGGATTTTATAACAATTAAACGTGTAAAAATCTGTTGATCATTCACCCCGGGCACAGTTAGACCATTTCAATTTACATCATGTTGTAATGTATGTCATAATCCCATTGTAACGATACCGTCGGTTCCGGCTACAATATTTATCTCATTAAATCTGGACTTTCGTTGTATCCGAATACATGGAATAAACCTATAAATGTACACTGTATAAACATGTTCTGGTATGATTGGGTTCCATGAATTGTACAACGACGCAGTATTGACATATACAGTGTAAAATATTTTGCACATAAAACACCTTTCTTTCACCGTTACGAGTGACTAAATCTAATTTCCAGCTGCTCATTTCCTTCATTTAGGCAGCGCAGTTATTTGTTTCACCTCAATAATAATCATTTCATTTTCATTTTTTTTTTCATTTCAATTTATTTTCATATTTCTCACATATATCACAATATAAAATAAATTGATACGAAATCTATACAGAACATAATTCAAAATAGAACTTCACCGGAATGTTCAAAAGTTTGTCTTGGTATACACAAGGTCTGTATACATGCGAGTTAAACTGAGATCATAATGCGAAAAATATGATGGGGCCTGCGTAAAAGCAAGCTTGTATAGAGCCGCAGGTCCCGTTGTAAAATCAGATTAGGGGAAGCATAAGTACAGATATTTTTAGACCATACTATAATTGGGGGATCCGATTAAACCGAACAAGATCAAATCAAATGTTACTATATAAAATACAGAATAAAACACTGAAAGGTCACATGTTGCAACTATAACCTACTATATACAAGTAAGGACATTGAGAGAACAACGACTGAGATTGTAAGGATTTAAGTGGGTGTGGAGGTATAGATGATGACGTAACAATTGGCATAAATACATAAATGGAAGGTGGGCTAAAAGAATTTTGTCGTGAATATAAAATATACACACAAGGACAATGGAGCTCAGGTGTCAAATTCCAGCGGGGGTCCTAAACCATGCAGGCCGTGTGACCATGGTAACAGACAGCTGCCACGCGCAAGAATTCCAACAATCGAGTGTAACAATAAAAACTTAGAGAGCGCAACAGGCAGACTGATCGAAGAATAATAATGTACATGGTTAGGATCCCGTCGGACTACTACTAGAAGATAAATAAGATAGACAAGGGAGGAAATACTGAGCAACAAGTACTATACAATATGCATGCCGTAGCTGCTCAAAAGATATTGTTTTAATTTTCGTTTGAATGAGGTTAAAGTGGTGCAGCTTGTAAGTTCCGTAGGAAGTTCATTCCAGTACTTAGGTCCAGTGAACATGATAGTTTTTTTCGCAAAAATTGTTCGGGTACGTGGAAGGTGATACGCATAACGTTGGCGGGTTGGATAATCATGAACTGTATAGTTTCTTGTGAACATTTTGGAAAATGCATCTGGTAATTGGCCAGTTGAGAATTGAAACATAAACAGGCAAACGTTGTAAGAAAATAACTCAGGAATTTTCAAAATTTTATTGCTCATAAAAAGTTCATTCGTATGCGATAAATATCCAGCGTGGTTTACAATTCTAATAGCGCGTTTTTGCACAATAAATAACAAATTGATAAGATTTTTAGAAGCATTTCCCCACGCCAGAATCCCAAAACTAAGATAGGGAGATATCAAAGTTGAATATATACTCTGTAGAATATTACATGGAAAATAATAACTAAGTTTGTTTAGAACCCCTGTATTTCTAGCAATAATTCTACTTACATAACCAACATGGGTTCTCCAAGATAAATCACTATCAATGTAAAGACCCAAAAATTTTGTACTGTTGACCTGTGACAAATCAATGTTGTTGATCTTGACAGAAATAGGTAGTACAGGTGGGGAATTACTAAACAAAATATAATGAGTTTTTTCAAGGTTTAAGGAAAGTTTGTTTGCAAAAATCCAAGATTGAACAGAAACAAGTTCTTCATTTATTATGTTTATAAGTTCATCAGGATTTGGATGAGAAAAGAACAAATTTGTATCGTCTGCAAAACAAACGAAGGAAAGGATCTTAGATGAGTTCTGAATATCGTTGATATACAAAATAAAAAGAAGTGGACCTAACAGGGAACCCTGAGGAACCCCGCAAGAAATTAACTTAGGTTGGGAATCGTGACCGTGACCGTGGATATCATAACTGCGATATGTACAATAAATGATAGCAAGGTATATTGGTGTACAAACATGGTAAGCGATGTGTAAGCTCATTTGGCGATTTTGTCATGGTGACCAGATCCAACAAATACGTAAATATTTCCACGGCTGAAACACATCTCTCACTTTGACGATGCTGCTTCATGAAGGCTATATCACACTTGAATAATTAAACAAAAAATAAAGCAGTGACAATCTTTGCACTGCTGTACGTTCTAGGAAATTCTTACCATTTGCGTCTATGAGCATGACATAAGGCATCTGTGGATTATTACAACCATCAGCAAGTAACATGTACAACATAATACCAAAACGTTACCTATTTTTTGCGTCTTTTGTTATGCTTATAATTATTACAATTTTCACATTCTTTTCACTGCAGTCCTGTGACAAATGCCCACTTATGTACGTCAAACTGTTAGATGATTTATGCACAGGATACTACACAAGAAACTTACACATATTAAGCCACCTGTGCATCGCGACGAAAAAAAAAAAAACACACAACTACAACAGCAGCAACAGAGTAAAGGCGCAGCCACATATTGTTGCACTTTGTGAGATTATGGTACGAAACACTATCAGAGATCCCTTGAAGTATGGGGCATAAAATCATAAGTATGGAATTTGCATGAAGCAAGATCAAATAAGGCAACTTACCGACGAATAGCTGAATAGTTATTTCACTTTTGAATGTAGAGTTACGTGTACCAATTTTAAGCATACACGTCGATTTCCCTGTTGTCGCATTCAGTCGTTGGGCTATTTACGCAAGTATTTTCCTACATTTAGGAACTCTTTTTAACGTCACAAATTTCTGTTCTGTATGTCACGTATTATATAACATTAGAGAACTTGACCGAATTGATGTTGAACATGCAGTTGTGAAGAGAAACAGTTTCGTCATGAAAGAGTATCAGTCGTCAAGCAAGCAAATATACAACATGGAAGTTTAGTTACAGTGTAGGTACAACGGACAGATCATTTTTACAAATTTTCGATCATCATAAAACAGCTGATGAAACAGTACAGGTATAAACATTGTGCTCTTTATTTGGGGGATTGAAGAAGTACACGAATTGCAAAGGTTTTCGGTATATACTGGAATGGAATTACCAAAAATCACTAGCATTCTCATAGCACCATAACAATGACAGACAAGGCATGGCTGTCTAGACTGAATTGCAAGGCACACAATTATTACAATTGAATATTGCTAAGATTAAACCCTGTATTGACAGGTACAACATATCCTCCATAAACGTCATACGCATTGGAAACAACATTACGATGGTGAAATTTTCGACCGATGTAAACATTAATATAAATTTACAGAACCAAATACAATGGATTAATTGAATCGTACCACTGTGGGAATGATAGTGTCCGTAACTGACAACACGCACACGCACAAGCACACGTACAGAAAGACCTCGTACATGTATAGAATGCATTCCTCGTTCCTTAGCGTGTAGCAAAGATCGAAAAGCAGAGTTCATAACGAGACGCGACTCACTATACACGCATTTTGCTTCACTTATAGACTCTTGTATTGAGCTTTCGTTGGCATTACGCTCATTTGCCTATGTTAGACTTAGATGCGCTATTAATGATATCAGAACAGCCACATGATTTCCTGCTTTGACACTGTAAGAAGGAATATACTGTCAGTAAAGACATGTAAATCTGTAATGATAACATACAGATAAGCCACTCTTTCCTCTACACTCATTATACAATACATAATCATAAGGTTAAAAGAATTAGTAAATACACACAGATTCTTGTAACATTTTCATGATGTGATAACTGAAGGCAATAATCGTATTCAACATCTCAGGGTTCCCTTTAGGTCTTAAAAGGCAGCAGAATGCTCTTGACAAAGGGAATGTAATAACAATTTTATTGTATATATACGTACATATGCTATTCCGGAACAAACAAAAAAAAAAACACACACACAGTTGTCTCGACAGAGTCCATCTTCAGCAAGCCCATCAAAATGACTTCTGCATTAAGGACAACAAGAAGAAAAAAAAAAAACCCACACAAATATTTCATTTAATTTCTTTTTGTTATCATATCAAATATTTCATTTGATTTAAAGATTTGCAGATGCGTCACAAGTCCATGCTTTGCTTTTTGGGTCCCGCCCTATCTTGACGTCTAGTCATTTATGTGTCTCTTCTTTAAGAATCATTATCACAGCATTCACATGAGGTCGCGCAGGTCAAAATTGTCCATGTTTGCCTGCTCCGACCATGCTGCGTAGCGAGCACCATCCATTTCTGGTGCCAGACTGTTGTCCCCTCTGAGTGTGTGAGACTGACCTCCAATTGTGCTGCCACATTCCGGACAGGTGCTTTCAACCGTCGCGCCACCACAATCCCCAATGGCGTACACATGGCCCTGTGGACACTTGAACCAGTGCCCCTTTGTCAACCCTATGGCGGAGACGATTTCTTTCCGCTCAGCTTCAGTGATGCCAAGTCCGTCGGATTTGGTGGCAATGATTTTCAAGAGCTTCTTCACTTCTTCCAGTTCCTCCTCTGTCAGATTCGTCCCGGCAAGCAACACGTGCTTCACTTTTTTCACCTCTTCCGCAGCTTTTGTACGTGCACTCGGTTTGGTCGTCACTAAAGTGAGTAGGTGCAGAGCAAAGCGGTTCCTCCTGGCTTCGCTGTTCGCGTCTGATACTTGTTGTGGCGACATTCTTGTGATTTCTCCCTGGCAGAGCCAAACCTTCATTGCAGCCAGATCAGCTCTTAGTGCTGCAGCAAGTTCCTTTTCTTCCGCTTGCAAATGAAGCAAACGAAGTTTCTGTCCAATCTCCCGCAGCTCCTTCAAAACGACAACTCTGTTCTTCACGGAATTGACTTGGTCCAAGCTCAGACTAGAGGTCTCATCCACGGATTTGAGGAAGTGCCGAGCGTCCTCTTTCCGGGGGAAGAGTTTCTGTTCTTTTGCAATAGCCAACATGCTCATCATCTCAGTCTCTGACGTAAGATCGCGCTCGAGTTGTTCACGAGTAAACTCGATGTCTTGTTTGTCACCGAAAGTCTTCCGTTTCACAGCTTCGACGTCGTTCAGAGCTTGTTTGATTGCATTACCATAACGTAAATTGCGTCTGACTGGTGTCTTGCATCGTGGACAGCCCTTCAGCTGTTACAACCAAACAAAGAATAAGAATATGTATTTTGGAAGTGTTGTCACTTTCAGATTTGATGTAGAGCATCGATGCTGTTATTGTAATTCATGTTTAAGTCAATTACTTTATGAACGCTATGATATACGACAGAAATATAGGAAATAAGCATTGTCATGATATACAACAAATTCGCTTGAAGGACTCAGTGACTGCTGCAATTTTGGAATTCATGAAGTTCTAAAATAAAATTCTCCATCGTTATACTCTTTTCAGCGTAATATGAAATCTTTTTGTTAAATTCTAGATATTTATTTTCATTACCTATACAGGTTACAGCAAACATTTGGTTCGTTATCAGTTATTGAATTCATGCTTACGCAATGAAAAAGGGCATTATAAAGTAATGAAATTCGGCATTTTATTTCCATAACTTTTCCACAGCTGCGTGCAGTCACCAGCTGTCCGAAATACTTCCTTAACCCCCTCTTCCGTTTCTCTTGTTCAGCGTGTAGGCATTCTCTCTCTTTCTTTCTTTCTTTCCATTCTTCCTTTAATTTTGTTTTTGTCCTATTCCTTTCAATCGTATCCCCCTCAGTTTAGTCATGTCATGTTGTTGTGTCACTGTTGTTTGTTTCATTTTGTCTCATTTTTTTTTGTATCACGTATAATGTACTTGTAATTATAATAAGTATTTTTGGAGACATTTTAAGTGGTCCACAATCTTCAAGTAATGCTTTTTAGTGGACCTCTCAGTTCTCATTTTCACCCTTCAAACATAACTTTGTAATTCCAGTATGTGTGCATATCTTTATTAGTTTGTTGACTACCATTGATTGCCATACTTTGTAATATATATATGCTTATGATTGAATTCTTTATTTACTTTGTGTTATGTTTTGTTGGAAGAAAAATGAGAATGAAATAAATGAAATGAAATAAATAAAATGACTGTTAACATTAAGTGAAGAATATTTCTATAGTATTTTCTTAAAACTTTTATGATACATTTTATACATTTTTATGTAGAAACACAGATTATTTACAGATATTTCTAGAATATTCTTCGTTGTCATCAAATCTGTCCAAGGAACAAGCCAAAAGAATTCCTGTTTATGAGGGTGTGAGAGGGTTCGGTTCTCGAAACAACGTGAATTATAATCACTATGATTCACTGGATCGTCTTTTAACATGCGTTAAAATGAGAGCCTTGTTTTGTTGTGTTGGAATATAAAATAAAACATCTTAATATCTTCCTATCATTTCTATATGTAATTCTCACACATAATACATTCAATCTATATAAATGAGACCAAAATAGAATGTTCGTACTCTTCATCTTAATGGTTTTGTTTTAGAAGTGGTATAAGGCCGGGACTATTTTTTATCCAATTATTCATGTTTTATGTGAATGCAAAGGCACTTCCTGCATCCACTAACCACTGGTGAATCATCAGCAAGTCGAAAACTTCTATTTATGTTAAGGATTTGCTCTCCCAGATATTCTAACCGTGAATGATCGGTTTTAGATTAATTGAATACCATAATATATCGAAGTGCATTACCAGAATTCTTGAAACTTTTGCCAAACTCACACTCTCTATCTAATTATCTCTTTTCTTTTTCTTGTGAAAGAGTATCAAACTGGTCATATTGCGATCAACATAGTGATATTCATAGGATTGCATGAAACAACCATTATGTTAATGGTATATGCAGTGTTATTTATCCGATTTCCCCGTAAGTGTAATTTCAAATTTACCTGAATACTAACAGCACCTCCGGCGGTGTCACTGTCCTGCGTCATCCAGCGGTCAAGTCCTTTAACTTCGATCACGTGACCACAGTCCTCCAATTCAACGAACCTATGATAATGCGCAGGCACATTTTCTTCCTGTTACTTTCAGGGTGCGTTCGAGCGCTCTAAAGCGAACCAAAGCGAACTGAACCAAAGCGTATCGTACCGAACTGTGCCAGTTTTGGAGCGTTCGAGCGCTGTGTCGAGAAAGCGTACCTCACGAGTTGTTTTTAGAAAAGGTCACGCATTTTTGTAGCAAGAATGTCATCCACCTGGCGCTTGAACAACTTATAGCTGTCTCGAACAGAAAGAGAATGATGTTTTTGCATTGTGACGTATACTCATGATACGCGCATGCTTTTAACGCTTTTGGTACGCTTTTGGAGCACACCGGGAAGTAGGAAGCGTTTTTTTTTTTTTTTAAGACGGCACAGATTGGGGCATGGCGCGTGTTAAACCTATGGGAAAAACGTTGGGTTAGGGTTTTTGGTTATGGTTAGGGTTAGGGTTAGGGTTGGAGTTAGGGTTAGGGTTAGGGTTGGGGTTAGGGTTAGGGTTTGATGGTTAGGATTAGGATTAGGGTTAGGTTTAGGGATAGGGTCCCCGATAGATTTTTAGTTTCCCCAATCTGTGCCGTCTAAAAAAAACACGCCACCGGGAAGTGGTCCATTTTTGGCTCGGTACAGTACGGTATACGGTACACTTTGGGAGCGTTCGAGCGCTCCTCTGGCGCGGGTACGGTACAGTTCGCTTTAGGAGAGCGCTGGAACGCATCCTAAGACCTATGATTATATACAGTATATAATATATATGTCATCGATTATCATGAAATGTAACAAATACTGAGCGAATATAGGTCTAAGTCCTAGGAAATTAAGCAGGACTGCTTTCACACCAACTGACAATACCTAAGGACTGAAAACTACAGTTTCAAAAAATTCCTAGTAGCACATGACTTTCTTTTCCTCTTTACACATTTTACTTTAAAAAAAATCACATACATTGTACATGAATTAAGTTATCAGATTTAACAGATATCTACCCCTTTGTTCGTACAGACAAAATCAAAGACACACAAATAATCCTTTCAGTGAAATAACGACAAAAGATAAAAATCAAACATTTTACTACTGCTTGATAAAATACAAAGTTACAAAGAAAAAATCGTTTACAAGAGCGTGGACAAAATGTAAACAAAACCCACCGAATGAATAATAACACATAAAGTATTCAAACTGTCACGAATCGAAGAATGAGGAATTAAATTGAAGGCACAATATGTGTATTTCAATCTCCCTTTATTTTGTACAATCAAAGAATTATCAACTGTCGAATTTATTTGTTAACTGACAAGTCACTTGGGGTAAACTGAAGCGAAATCTCGTATTGGACCAATCAATCTACGGCTCTCATTTCCAAGACAGTTCCAAGCGACCCACCTTAAACAAACTACAAAATCTGTGTTCTCGAAAGTGTCAGAGACCACAATCCCATTATTGTCGTCTCCTTTCACTAATAAGTGTCAATGTTTACTATCAAGAGCACAGAGCAGATAAGGATTGAAGCTGACGGTCGATGCTCTTTCCACATTCTCTTAATTGCACTGCTGCTGATATCTCTACAGAGTAGATTGACCTCAGTTTCCTCTACGTCCATCTTTTATCAGCCTTCGACGTTTTCTGCCCGAATAGTTGTCCATCCGTAACCTCTGACAAGGTCAACACCAAGTAGATATCAAATTTTGCTTCAATGACGGTTTTGTACATTTCATTTGATTATATTTCCCATTGATTATATTTCCCATCGACACTGTAGATCACAGAATTCTTGTCAATACACTTACAAGTTTGGGTATCCAGGGACAGGCTCTCGATTGGTTTAAATCATAACTATCACACCATTCACAGTCTGTTCTTTTGAATGGTGTCACATCGTCCTCAAAGCCATTAGGCTGTGGTGTACCTCAAGGCTCTGTTGGCGGGCCCACCCTTTTTTCTATCTATTTGATCGGTCTGCGGAAAATATTTCAGAGTCATTCTGTTCGGTATCATCTATATGCAGACGACATACAAGTTTTTGTATCTTTTCCACCGCATCAAATCCAAGCATCTCATGCACTGCGCTGTCTAGAAAATTGCATCATTGATATTGATGCTTGGATGAGGTCTAACTCATTGCTTCTAAACCACAGCAAGTGTGAATTTATCCTTTTTTGTTCTAAATCTCACTTGAATAAGTTGGATATCAATTCTATTTCGATTGTAGGTAATGATATCCCTCTGTCAAAGTCATGTCGCAATCTGGGTGTTATGTTTGACTCTCACATGGCTATGTCTGATCAAATCACCAACATTTCTAAATCAGTCCGTTATCAATTGCGCAATATTTGTTTTATTCGCAAGTATTTGACTCGCTCTGCCTCGGAAAAACTTGTTCATGCACTTATTTCTTCATGCCTTGATTTCGGTAATGGTTTGTTTTTCAATCTACCAAACTCACAAATTGCCCAATTACAAAAGCTACAAAATGCCGCTGCACGTATTGTTTCTTTGTCAAGTAAACGCACTCATAATTATCACACCTATCCTGAAGAGTCTTCATTGGTTGCCTGTAAGGGAGCGTATTCGGTTTAAGATACTTCTTTTGGTGATCACGTTATTGAGGGAACAGCTCCTGATTACAATGTTTGTTTGTTTCGTCAATACCAACCTTCACGAACTCTTTGATCCTGAACTTCAGGTCTCTTACATATTCCGTTTTCTAGGAAATCTTGGGGGGAACGAGCTTTCGCTCACGCTGGACCAACACTGTGGAATTCACTTCCTCGTGAGCTGAAAGACTCAAGCTCTATAACATCTTTCAGGAGTAATTTAAAATCCTATTTGTTTCGCAGTGCATTTTGAAGACCAGGGCCTTTTGAAGACAGACTTTCATGTCTTTTTTTTTCTTCTGCTTCTTCATCTTCTATTACGGTGATGTACTTGTATCTTCAGTCTGCTTTGATGTACAATTGTAAAGCGCCTTGAGCATTTAATCAAAGTGGAGAACGGCGCTATAGAAATTGTATGTATGTATGTATTATTATTATTATTTATCAAGCATTCACTGTATTAGACCATCTACTCAACAAAACGAAAACAAATACAAAGAATTAAACCGTGTCAAAGGTTTAAAAAGTATAAAAGTAATGTCATTATGAAACAACTTTGTTTAGGCTATCTATTGGATTTATTTTTAAAATTATCATCACGTTGATTTGTAAAAAGAAAATAAAAGAAGTCGATTTATTAACTCACCGAGCATCTGGTTCATCCTCATCTCCGAAGAAGATCTCTGTAACTTCATCTTTGTTACAGATTCGGCACAGTTTAGGGCAGGGCTCTCCGCATACGCCGATACAAGGATGATTGCACTTCAACATTTTGTCACAAGGGTACATACACGGACGTCTGTCACAGGGCTCTCCGCATTTCTTCGGGCATTGGAAATGCTTGCACCTCCATGGACATATTTCTGCACATGGAACACATGGTTCGCCACACTTCTTCCTGCAGCGGCTGTGCTGACATCGATTCTGACATACGCGACCACATGGAGGGCAGTTGGTTGCGCATGTTTCTCGGCATGGGTGACCACAGACAAGTGTCCGACCACACTTCTGACGACACATGGTGTGCAGTCGACCACGGTAACAGGAGCCGCAAGTCCCACTACATCTGTGGCCACAGCTCAGAAGAGCATTGCATCTTTCCGGGCATGACTCCGGACCAGCCGAGCATTTGACGCGAACTCTGTGTTTGCAAGGCCATGAAGACCTGACGACAAGCTCTTCACATGCCACGGTACATGTTTTTCCACAGGAAGACTTGCACAAATGACCACATTGTAGCTTTAGACGACACGGTTGTTCACATGTGACATCTGCTGAATGTTGATAGCACATTACGCGTTGCATATGGCCACAGGGAAGTTTTCTGAGGTCTTTTTGGGTGCACGTCTTGTCACACTTGTTAAAGCAGCGTTGAGAACATTGATGACCAGCCCTACAAATGACCTTTGTGCAGCGTTGCATACATTTGTAGTTCTCATGCTTCCGATCTGTCGGATGACATGGCATTCTACACATATGACCACATTTAAGACGTGCTTCACAGGGCAGAGTACAACCACCTTCAGGTACATTTTCAAAGTCCTTGAAGGATGCCACCCGCGTTCTGGTTTGAGGATGGTTTTTGCATTGCAACTGCAAAGCCTTTCCAATGCTGCCAGTCATTTGGAGACACTTGACGATGTCTGTCCACAGACCCCTCCCTTGCTTGCATTGCTCTGCAAGAAGCTTGAAATTTCCGATACAATACAGACCTTTCCTCGCTCTGGATAGTGCTACACAGATTCGGTTCTCGGTTGTAAGGAAACCAGCACTACCCTCTTCGTTGCTTCGAACAAGGGACAAGAGGATAATGTCATTTTCTTCACCTTGATAGTTGTCAACGGTAGCTACCCTTACACCTTTGAAATCACTACGTGAAGTCTCCCGTTTGAAATTAAACAGTTGGCCTGTGTACGTTGTCAGAATGGTGATTTGTTCTGGTAGATATCCTTGTTGAAGGAGATATCGACAGAGTGCCATCATGAACTTTGCCTCGTGAATGTTTGCGTGGCTCCTCGTTTCATCGTTTGAGTCTTCAGCTTCCTCATGATAAATGAAGAATATGTTCTTGGTCACCCCTTCGATATCCTCCAGGTGCATAACGGATTCATGATCTTCTAGGTTTGGATACAATTTGGGCAGCTTCATTAGCCGAGAAATTTCCGGCCTCATTCTATGCTGTAAGTTTAGTCGTTGACATGGAAACTCATTCTTAATCATTCGCTCAAAAAGAGAAATGTCAAGATGATACTCTCTGGCTAGTTTGTACACAGTTGGATTGGGCCGCAGCTGTTGGTGATCTCCAATCAAGACAAGATGCTGGCAAGATTCCGTCAGGGCTGTTATGATATGGGCCTCTAAGACTTCTGCTGCTTCTTCCACAATAACGATGCGTGGCTTAATGCGCTGGAGGAGAGTATGACACCTGGCTGCTCCCGTCGTTGTCATGCCTATCACAGTAGCGTGACGAAGGATTTCAAAGTCTTCCTGGCTCCGAGCTTCTCTTAGCTCTTGACAAAGGTCGGAGAACTCTCGCTGCCTGTGAATCAACATCCTTTGCGATTCTCGTCGATACCTATGGATCCAGTAGCGATAAAGCCGCCAACGATTTCTACTCTCGCGGATGTTCCACACATTGGTAATCCTCCTCGCCTCATCGTCAGTCATTTTTTCAGTACCCCGGAGATTTCTTTGTAGCTCTTGTTTTCTCTGTCGTTGAGTACGGCGGTCAAATTGCCATCCGTCTGCTTGATGAATGTTATCGAGATCGTTCAAGTGGAAAGCCAGTGAATCGTCCTCATTGTCAGTATCGCTCAACGTCACGTTCGGTTGGGGATCGTCTATGTCCAGGATCCTCATTTCTTCGAGGATGTCAGCTTCTTCAAGAATGTTGAATTCACCATCATCATCCTCATCTGCCATTTCTGCATCGATGGGCTCGGCTTCGTCTCCTAGAGGTTCGCCTCCTCCACCTGGAAGTTGTTCATTGCCAAAATTAAGATTCATATCGAACAAAAGCCAGTCGACAAGCCGAGATGCACCATACCCTTGTGAGAAATTTCCGAACGTGAGGCTTCTGTAGTGAATTTCATCCATGTATGGTGTCAGAACTCTCTCGTGAAGAAGCCCCTTTTTGGCTGCATTCATTTTGTCTTGTGAACTTTTGATTTCCCTACCAAGACATTCGATCTCCCCTCGCACTTCTCCAATTCGTCGTCGAACGTGACGTGGCATTTCTTCCCGCAGTTTGGAGCTTCTCAAAGAATTCAAATTGAATCGTTTCAAAGCTTCACTTGAACTTCTACCGCCCACGCGTACAATTCCCTCGCAGTTGTATTCTGCAACTCCTTCCAAAAATTGATCCAGGGCATGGTTTGTGTAGCATACCAGAAGAATCGGTCGGTTTGAACGATTCCTTTGGCCATCAAGCAGTTGGTGTTCAATCCAAATGTTCTTGTTTTCAAGTAACGTGTGGACAATTTTAAGTCCTATGTACGTCTTTCCTGTTCCCGGGGGTCCTTGTATTACAGCCATTTCTTGAGTGAGAGCCGCTTTCACTGCCTGAAGTTGTGATTCATC
Organism: Diadema setosum; assembly: GCA_033980235.1. Lineage (NCBI taxonomy): Eukaryota > Metazoa > Echinodermata > Echinoidea > Diadematoida > Diadematidae > Diadema > Diadema setosum. Next base: position 32,633,682 of record CM067066.1, on the reverse strand, counting down.
CAAGCCTGTGTTTACAACTCTCTGCCAGTCACGATTATCCATTATTTTTGATGCTTTCAGTCTTCTCTTAATTACATTAGCGTTTGGGATTGAATCAGACACAAGTGGCGATAGGTCATATTCAGTTGTTCTGTCTTGGCCAATGTAGGCTGGAGCACGAACTGTGCTTGAGACGGAAAGGATATAGTCAGGGAGCGGGAGGGTCTCTTCCGAGACACTTTGAAGTCCTTTGAGGACGTGTCTGTATGCCTCAAAGTAAGCGGAAGACTCAGCCATCACGAAAGTTTTATCGGAGAAAATCTCCACGATTTCCTCGTCACGCTCAAGCTTTATATCTACCAAACCCTTTTCCAGATCCTGAGGTGATCTGTTGGCAATTGTCCCAAAGATGAGAGTCTTGAAATCATCTGGCGTCAGAATTACAAGTGATCCGAAGATCAGTCGCTTCGAAGCCTGCCAACGAATGCCTTTTAGTCTTGACTCATCAAAGTGCATTCGAAACATGACCCCAGTTTGCGTGTACACAGGCTCCTCTAGTGTAACATCATGGTATAGGCGAATGTCCTGAAGTCGTTTGCTGCGCTTTCCAGGTCGTGATGTCTCCTTTTTGTATTCCCTGATCCCTTCCCTGAGGGGATATATGAAGTCTTCACGAAGGAGCCGAAACTGCACATCCAGATAATGATCCGCGTCGTCGTATTTACCCTTTTGAATGTTTGCTCGCAAGTACGGACGGACAGATATATCTGTAAGTTCTTCTGACTTAGGAAGTACGCTGATATCGCGAAAATCATCCGGCGGCGGTTCAGAAGGCTCGACGGGACCTCTGGCTCTATCTTCCCTCTCCTTATCAATTGTGGCTTGGAATTCTTTCAGGATGTTCACATCCCTTTGAATCTCGTCATCTACTATGATGCCTTTGTGCTCAGTGTATCCTATGACATCTTCAAGGAGCGTTGATGATACACTTAAGTCGCTGCGGTAAGTTGGGCGACGTTGATGAATCTCAAAAAGCACTTTGGCGATGTCTTGTATACATCTCGGTATCTTTCTTATTCTACTCTTATCTCGCTCTGTTCTCATCGCAATGAGATGTCGCGGTAGGTGCTTTGTCAGAAACGGGGACCTTCCCAACATGTCAATAAGCATATTGATTGTTTGTGCTGCGCCGTGTGCCTGTAAGACGTGATTCAACACTTGGAACAGCAGCGCCACAACGTCGTATCGTATATCGTCCATGTGCAGCAGTTTCTCAAGTCCTTTCTTTAGAGAACTAAGCTGAACGGCTGCTTCATCAGGGTCCTTTTCCAACAGTGACTCTATGGTCTTGTAACCCAGTGGTTTCACCGTTCTTCTCCAGTTGGCACTAATACAAATAAATAAATAAAAGCACATACAGCTTATATTACACAGCAGCAGATAAAGCCCGTTTTATTTGTAAAATTGCTTCCCAATTTCGCGTCCGTTTTAAAAATCATATAGTTTTAAACATCGACTGCGGACACACAGTCTAGAGAGAAGCAATAAAATAAAACAATAAAATGAAATGAAATGAATGAAATGGAATGAAATGAATGAAATAAATGAAATGAATGAAATGGAATGAAATGAATGAAATAAAATGAAATAGAAATGAAATAATAATGAAAACTATACCAATGCGTGGATCATTCCTTATAGGTGAGGTATTATATTTATCACGGGAAAATGATCTAGGAATCCGTCGGCATTTAAAGAATATAAAATGTCTGACAGCTTATGAAAGTACAATGTAACCACATTATTACGAACCGATGGACATATTTGACATGAGCTTAGATCATAAGGCAAAGCTATGGCAAAAGGTTTCATGTCATGGGCATGAGGGACAGGTCAGGTGAGGCTCTGAACTGCTGAATGGAGCTGAAACAAGAAGCCAAAGCGATATCGTAACTCTTTACTTTTTGACAGAGGGAAAATCATGTTGTAAGTAGAGGTGAATTAACGTAATCATCGTTAAGAGACGAATTCTCCAAAGCAGTGTCTCTTAAAATGCATTTGAGGCAATTTACATAACGTCAGTATCGTAACTACTTTCATCCTTGCTTCTAGTAATGATCGCAATTTGATATTTTGGTAGCACTCCTACTCGAATTGCTTATACTGATAACAAATTCTCTATTTATATTATATTGATAACGATATTTCCTATTCACTGGCAATGAATCAACATCAATATTGCTTACGCGAATTGGGTGCCGCGTGAATGCTATACAACCCCGCCATCTCAACACCAGTAATGTCATTAATATCTACTATCACCAATATCACGACTGTCATCATGAAGTATACCATCATTGCTATCACGAAAGCGGGATACTTGCAACACCATGGGTTGATGGTATCGGCGATAATACATGCATGTACGACGTATCTAAGCCTAATCAGTATCTTCATGTCCATTAATATGATACTTGTTTCAGTTATTATACCCCCGCCAAACGAAGTTTGAAGGGGGTATATATGAATCAGCGGACGGTCGGGCGGTCGGGCGGTCGGTCGGGCGGTCGGTCCGTTGCAAATCTTGCGTCGCGAACTACTTCCTCAGTTTTCAACCGATTCCCATAAAACTTGGCACAGATGTGTGCCTTGGGTTGTAGATGTGCAAGACGTATTTTTTGACAGTAACCAAAAGTACGTTGCCATGGTAACGGCATATTATGGGTAAAAATGGGTACAAATCTTGCGTCGCGAACTCCTCCCACAGTTTTTGATAATTTTTTATGAAATTAGGTACAGATGTTCGTCTGAATATGTTAATGTGCAAGACACATATTTCCGCAGTGGCAAAAAAGTGCGTTGCCATGGTAACGGCATGTTATTGGTAAAATATAGGGCAAAATGCTTCATGGCAAAACTGCTTCATCAGTGTTCTTCCAATTCTCATGGAATTCATATTGAATGTTTGTCTTAGGATATAGGTCAGCATGACACATTTCTTGACAGTGACAAAAAGTATGTTGCCATGGTAACAGCTCACATATTATGAGCCAAAATGATGGAAAATTTTGTGTTGCAAACTACTTCCTCAGTTTTTGCCCAATTTCCATGAAACTTGGTACAGATGTGTGCCTTTGGTTGTAGATGTGCAAGACGCATTTTTTGACAGTACCCGAAAGTACGTTGCCATGGTAACGGCATATTAATGGCAGAAGATCAAGAAAAGATCTTGCGGATTTAACTACTTCCTCAGTTTTCTGACCAAAGCTTATGAAATGTGGCACACACCTTGATCTTGGTGGGAAGATGTGAAAGACATATTTTTCGGACGTGTCGGAAGCTGCGTTGCCATGGTAACGGCATATAAATGGCAGAAGATCAAGGAAAGATCTTGCGGATTCAACCACTTCCTCTGTATTCGACTGAAGCTCATGAAATGTGGCACACACATTGGTCTTGGTGGGAAGATGTGCAAGACATATTTTTTGGACGTGTCGGAAGCTGCGTTGCCATGGTAACGGCATATTAATGGTGGAAGATCAAGGAAAGATCTTGTGGATTGAACTACTTCCTCAGTTTTTGACAAAAGCTTATGAAATGTGACACACACAATAGTCTTGGTGGGAAGATGTGTGATTTTTCGGACGTGTCGGAAGCTGCGTTGCCATCGTAACGGCATTTAAATGGCAGAAGATCAAGGAAAGATCATTCCTTGGGTAAGACTGTCGTCACGGGGCGGGGGTATTAATCACCTTAAGTGATATTTCTAGTTTAGCATTAAGATTGCTTGTGTCCTCATCATTTCTTTAGTATCATTTCATCGTTAGTACGATTCCTGCGACGTTAACTCAAACACCATTAATAGAGCTCACCTGTCTCCTTGGGCTTGGTCAGCTCCTCGAGCGTCACCACGTTCGAAGCCACGCCCCATTCCTTCACCCCTGTCTTCACGTCTCCTCTCCCTTCCGCCTCGGTACGCCCCACGTCCACCTCTTCCTCTGCCACCTCTGCCACCTCTGTGGTGATCTCTGGCGTGGTCCATTATATCAACCTTGGAGATTGCATAGACAGGTTGGCATAAAGCATATCATTATTTGTGATATCTAACCCCTATACACAGAATCCGACGTAAATTTGCTTATCTTCAAGGATGCGTGTTTCAGGGTTTGTATGAGATTGATTCTCTATCCTCATACAACTGAACAAAGATTTATACATGATTGTAAAGAGATTTTAGTAGTTCATTTTTGGCTTATACTCAAAACTTAACATGTATTGTATCAGAGTCTTTCCGTCATGTATTTCACAATATTTTGTCTGAGTTCTGAAGGGAATTAATGATCCTGTCTGGCTTAATTGGATTATCCTCCTCCTTTCTGAGGAATGTTTATAAACAGTGTGCTTCAAAACATATACTTATATTTTCTTCAAATACCATTAAAAATCGGCTTCAAAATGTGCTCCCCTTAGATCCACAGTACATCTAGACAATATGAGACGATGGTTTCACATGAATGGCAAGAAAGTGGAATGGTGAAAGGACATGTTTGAAAGTATGATGGCACACAATAAAATTATACATTCCTCGAACCAAGTTTCATTTGACCGTTGACTCTTGGCCTCTGACAACACGGCCCACAACGTTTTCACAATGATCATTATCTGGTAATTATGTACATCAATTTCATGACAATAGTGTATGAGCCATTTTCAAACTATAGAAAACAGTAACATTTTAGCAATTTCCCTATAGAATTTGGACGCATGGCTACAATATTTTACCAACAGAATAATAGTCGGGTAGTGCAGGTGCATGAATTAAAGTTTATTACATGTATGTTTTGAATCATTTTCAGTGTATGGAGAAAATAGTTTAATTTAAGCATAAAATGTATTTCTAGCACTTAAACCTGGCTTGACGCCATGACGAAAACTTCTGAATACGAGATTCGTTGCTAAGTTGAATGACGATAAGTCGAGTCATTTTAAAAATAAAGGGGGAAAAAAAGGTAAAATTTAAGTATTTTTCCAGTTAGCAATGACCTATCAACTTTCCTTTCTGTCCGTTGACTCATGTACAAACTAAGTTGCATGAAAATACGTTCATACATTGTCACAGAAAATAATCTACATTTATATCTATTTCCAAATAATCAGTCGTATGATTTGATTTCTCCCCAAGTTCAGATCTCGGAATCATTACTCGAAAACTACTCCTTCAACTTGTATAATCAACCATTAATGTCCTACTAGTATACCACATTTTCTGTATAGTCGCCTGGGGTCAGAAGGCATTTTCACATCAGCCCGATATAAATCCAAGCTCGAGATATTTTTCGCGATCGCACATTAGCGCGCTATTTCATTTCCTATTCACATCAGCCCGAACATTATCAAATAGCTCGCTAGTTCGCATTAATTATCCTGGTACTTCGAAAATTTTCCGAGTTGGACTCGAGAAATTTTCTCGATCAATTAGCGCGCTAATTTGTATTCATACTTGTATTATCAAATAGCGCGCTATTTCGTGATCGGGTTAATGTCCCAAGTCAGAAAATAGCGCGCTATTTCGAAACATCGGGCTGATGTGAAAACGCCTAGAAAGATCACTTCCCCGTGATCCCGAGAAGAAATTCTTTTCGCAACTCTTTGTATCCCCTAATTAATGTTGGGTCTGTTTGACTGTAATGATTACATAATTATGGACACCTATATGGACAACAACTAGGCCTACGTGCGGAAGACAACCCTAGGTACCGCCATTGGGAGTCAGTTTTGATCAACGCCTGAACATGGAAACCACAAAGAAGGCAGAATATATAGTGCTAAGCTATGTTGCCAGAGTTCCAATATTTATTTTGTACCGGATACTATTTTGTTAGATGTTTGAAATGTCACGCAGCTAGCAAACAACAACGACATGTTCAAATTGTACTCAAGTTTGAATAAAGGAATAGATATAAAGTATTTTTTTTAACAACAGAGTCTATACTTTGGAAACCAGTAGAAATAGATAGAATGCAATGAAATACTTATAAAATTAAAGTTAAACATGTTGAAGTTGTTGGTTCACTTTTCATATTTTAACATGACATGATTTTTACCAGTCTTAATGCTAGTGACTGGTCGTAAAGACGTAATAACGACGTCAAACGTTTGGTTTCTTCATCGATCATGAAAATTCCTAAGATTGAATCTAATATGCAAAAACTAGTGGAAATAAGGAAAACATTAATAATTACTATATTTAAATGCTGGGGTTAAACTTAAGGGTGCACGTCACGATACTGACACCCACGAGTCATACAGCCCACAAGTCATACAGCTCACAAGTTATACAGCCCACGAGTCATATAGCTCACAAGTCATACAGCCCATGAGTTCGACACCAAGACCCCGTTTACAGTGCGAGGCTCGGCCGCGGCCGTGCCCAGCCCCGCTTCAGTGTAAACGCGCAAAAGGCCAAATGCGAGGCCAAAATTGGCCTCGCATTTGGCCTCGCTCTGGAGGTGGTCTCGGCCGCGGCCGAGCCGCGGCCGAGCCACGCCTTTTCTTGGTGTAAACGCAAACTGGGCCAAATGCACGGCCAATTGCGCGGCCAGTTTTAGTCTGGCTTCCAAACCCTCTGCCTGTATCTTTCGCTATTCAGGATATTAACCCCCTCAACGTCGAAAACTAGTATAGTTTAAGGTGGTTTTGTCCTGCAAAGGATTCTTTCCTCCGGCAAAGGCCTTTGCCGAACGGCGACTTCGTCGCCACGGAATTCATTTGGCAAAGGGTCTGAAAACCAGACAATACCAAATTGCATTTTTTATTTTGCTTACAAGCAGAGCGCCATCTATACGACAAAATATTGAAAGGTTTGAATCAAAAGCGCGGCCGAGCCCGGCAGTGTAAACGGACAAAATTGCGGGGCCCGGCCTCGCAATTGAGGCTGGGCTCGGCCGCGGCTCGGCCCAGCCCGGCCGAGCCTCGTACTGTAAACGGGGTCTTGGACCCCGTTTACAGTACGAGGCTCAGAGCCCTCCTTCATTTCAGTGTAAACGCGCAAAAGGCCAAATGCGAGGCCAAAATTGGCCGCGCATTTGTCCACGCTCTGGAGGTGGTCTCGCCCTCTTCTTGGTGTAAACCAAAGATAGTAGAGATAACAAGATACGAAGGCGCGCGATAAAAATGGACACAAAATGGCTACCCTACATGACGATACAAAAGAGAGCTAAGTACAAACTCAGTACACCTATAGGAACATCATTCATTTCCAAAGGTAGTGGTATTTTTATTATTTTAAAAAGATTTAAAAATCATAGTCGTAGATTTTTTCGATTAAGGGGATTATTTTGAAGAACGAGATTTTAGAGTAATAAGGATTATTTCGTGGAGGTAAAAATTTGGCAACAACATGATCTCACAATCAAAACGCTTGATAAACAACAACATCTTCAAAGACAGCGCGTCTCAGCTAGGCAAAAGCACACATCACCTGAGACGCGCTGTCCCTGATGTCCCTCTTGGTTCAGATGACAAGAAAGGGAAGAAATGGTGCCTGGGATTACTAGATAGTTAAAATAATCAAAGGCAAAATATGAGAAAATACATAGTAAGGGGCTTCAAAGATAACGCGTCTCAGGTGATGTGCGTCTTTGCCCGAGACGCGCTGTCTTTGAAGTTGTTGTTGTTGTTTATCAAGCGTCTTTAGGGGAGTGTAGCCTGAGCCAGTGCCCTATAGTATAAAGAGAGTCTGGCCAACTGCTAATTTGGACGTCATGTCGTTACCGCGCGTACTACGCGCTACAGGGTTAGCGTTTACGCTCAGACGTAACAAAATAACCAAGCCAAATAAGGGGTAGTTAACAATGGGCACTGCGTATGAGCGCACTTCAGTAACGACATGGCGCCTGTAGATCACGGGACCACCTTTTGACCAATCACAGGCTTCAAAACACATAAGCCAAAAACCGAGTTGGCCCAAAGAGATTTTCCCCAGTGACAAAAATCTCTTTTGAGTTGGCCAGACTCTCTTTATATAGACCGATTCGGGTTCGTTGAGGGCAGCAGACAATTTGTGGCACTGGGCGCAGCCATTAGCTCATTTTGAGGTGTCTTTTTCCCGGCGTTCAGACGATCCCCCTCTTCGCGGGGAGCGCGTAGAGAGATTGTATCTTTTTTACGATCGACCGTCCACACGTGTCTTGATATCCCCCGGTGAACGGGGGACAAATCACGGCTAGGCACCGTATGCGCGTACAATATGGCATTTTGAGCATGCGCACTTAGGAGAAAAACAGCTGCATGAGCTGCGCGCTCTGTCCCCCACCAGATTTTGTTGCCGGGCTCGACAAGCTTTCCGGGGGGCGTGTTTTTTTTAGACGGCACAGATTGGGGACCCTATCCCTAAACCTAACCCTAATCCTAATCCTAACCCTAACCATCAAACCCTAACCCTAACCCTAACCTTAAACCTGACCCCAACCCTAACCCTAACCCTAACCCTAACCCTAACCCTAACCATAAACCCTAACCCAACGTTTTTCCCATAGGTTTAACACGCGCCATGCCCCAATCTGTGCCGTCTTTAAAACAAAACAAAAAAAACGCTTCCGGGGGACAGGGGAATGTCCCACCGAGCGTCCACACGATGGGATTGCCTGGCAAACGGGAGATTCCCCTCGCAGCGGGGGATCGTCTGAACGCAGGGTTAGCCGACCCCCCTCCTCTCCCCCACCCCACGGGCAACATGTTTATCGCGCACTTGTAACAAAGGTTCGCGCACTAAGCAAGCATTCGCGCACTCAGTACGAGACGCCCATTGGCTAAAACAACCATGCATCAGTTTTTCATTCCGTGCGCGTGAGAGGGGTGGGGAGAGAGGAGGGGGGGGGGGGTCGGCTGAGACACCGCGGTAATGGCGCTGCCCATGCCAAAAATACACATAGCGCGTCACAAAATCGGTCTATACGGCACTGGCCTGAGCCAGTTTTTCCCCAGTGACTGCTAGAGTGCGGAGTCTTCATACCCCCTGACAATGACAATGACAATGACAATGAATTTTATTCTTGAACGGCCCCGCCAGGGGGCATGGAAGAATAACAAACAGGTAAATGTTTTATGGCAAAACAAAGCCATAAATAAAGATGTAATACAAAAAGCACATACTATGTACATATCATGAACTTCATAAGGCAAACAACGACAGTTAACAAAAAAAAAAAAAAACGATCGAATAAGTGAAACAATCGGTACTTAATGGCAAAGAGTGGCAGTAGTATCTTACAATATATACAATGTAAAAGGAAAGTAATGACGAGACATCAAAATCTGGCCATTATGATCTGACAGAAACGTGACAATTTCTTTAAAACTCTTATGTTCTTAGAATTAAAAAGCTGCTTCATTTTCAAGACATTCGGTCGGCGAGCATAATAGATCTTAACTAAAACTTTCCGATCTGTACTATTGTTTTGTGAGCGCAAGGGGAGCATTGGATGACAACGAGGCGGTACAACGGTAGGCTCACCCCTCGTGCTAACACGCTAGCAAACGAGCAACCGAGGTGCAGCCAAAATCAAGTGCGTACTCGCGTAAAAGTTCAGAAGTTCCCGTAATACGCGCTGTAGAAATGTAGAGCCCGCCCTCTAGATCATGTTGTTGCCAAATTTATACCTCCACGAAATAATCCTTAATACTTTAAAATCTCGTTCTTCAAAATAGTCCCCTTAATCGATAAAAAGCTACGACTATAATTTTTAAATCTTTTTAAGATAATAAAAATACCACTACCGTTGGAAATGAATGATGTTATAGGTGTACTGAGTTTGTACTTAGCTCTCTTTTGTATCGTCATGTAGGGTAGCCATTTTGTGTCCATTTTTATCGCGCGCCTTCGTATCTTGTTATCTCTACTATCTTTGGTGTAAACGCAAACTGGGCCAAATGCGCGACCAATTTTAGTCTGGCTTCCAAACCCTCTGCCCGTACTATTTCGATCGCTATTCAGGATATTAACCCCCTTAACGTCGAAAACTAGTATAGTTTAAGGTGGTTTTGTCCTGCAAAGGATTTTTCCTTCGGCAAAGGCCTTTGCCCGAACGGCGACTTCGTCGCCACAGAATTCAGTTGGCAAAGGGTCTGAAAACCAAACTATACCAAATTGTGTTTATTTACAGAGCGCCACTACGACAAAATATTGAAAGGTTTGAATCAAAAGCGCGGCCGAGCCCGGCAGTGTAAACCACTGGTGTAAACGGACAAAATTGCGGGGCTCGGCCTCGCAATTGAGGCTGTTAAAGTTGAAGTTTATTGACTCAACGACCCTCGTGTGGTATGTGAGTACAATACCAATTGCAAATTATTATGTACAAAACAGAATAATTTCAAATTAAATTTTATGAACAGTGCAGGCATTACCGGATGCAAATAATCATAGAAAGGCTACAAAGAATAGGGCCTATACTAAAACAAACGAAGCAATGAACTGTACAGTAACTACAGTGTTATGATAAAAAGGACATTATTACTTTACAAAACCTCGATGTGTTCGACAGTCTTTTTCTTAGTGGAATAAAACAATCGCTTGTATTTAAATATGTTCGGATATTTCATAATAATACTTCTTGAGAAATGTTTAGACGTTCCATCTTAAAGGGAGGGACATACAAACAAAATAATGGAATTCAACACCAATATCCTTTTTCGAACAATGAGTACACATACGCTCAGTTTTTGGAATGTCTTTGTAACGCCCAGACCCTATTGGAAGCCTATGATTGAGGCAAAGAAAATGTGTTAGAGATTTCCTATTATTTTCATTAAGACGAATCAGGTTTATTTCAAAGCATGGTTTCTGCTTAAAGGTTCGATAAACAGCGCATTGATTGTTTAACTCAATATCACTGTCCAACTCCTGTTGACTCATATCTTTATTTTTTTTAATAAATTTTTCTTTTAATGTAGATAAAGACAGGTTACTGGGCTGACTCTCCACATGTCAGAAAGGCCCATTAAAGCTATCGATAACATTCTTCACTTTGAGAATCCAACCCATCTGATTTTTCCCTTTCGCAAAGGAGAAAAATTCAAAGCTATATAAATATAATGCTTTAACTGATTTCCCAATTACGAGACTGAACATTAGCATCTTTAATTAGCGACAGTTTTATTTTTTGTGTATATCTCCCAAGTTCACCGAAAATGTACAATTGGAAGTTCCTTTGTTCCACCAAGCAATTCTTTACTTTATGTAAAGATTTTTTTTTCTTACTCTCTAAAAAGAATCGATAGACAATATTATTTACTCTTGAAGGAATGAATACAAAAAAGAGTGAATTTAGAGTGAAATTGACGTGGATTTTGAGTGAAAATGTTCATTTTCACTCATTTTGGAGTGACCTCAGGGATCACTCGAAGATTTTGGAGTCGTGTAAACGACATGTTTATGATTTTATTCTGATATGACATTGTGTCTTTAAAGTAGTAATTTCAACGTCATTAAAACTTCTTTGTATATGTTCACCTAGAAGACAGACGTCACAAGTATGACGTCTTTTTTACGTCTTCCATTCTTCGAGCAAACATACCTTTTCGTCAGTTTATAAGACTTCTAAAATAATGACGTCCATTTTCTTTGTCTATTTACGTCAAAAAGACGACATACATGACGCTTTTCTGACGTCTAAATATGACGTATTTTTTACGTCTTCCATTTGAGCAAAAGTGCGTCTTATTGTCGACAGTTTACGACGTCTTTCTGACGAAAGCGATGACGTAAAATATTGACATCATTCTGACGTGTCATATTACTGTATATGCTTGCAGGGATGCTCAGGCCTGCATGATAACCTTTTCGATTTGGACTTTGTTTTTGTTTTTTTGTTTTTTCGTTTTACTTAGGCCTAAAAAATGTTGACTTACCTGCCGTCGTATTGGTTGTATACAATTTCTCTACAGGATTTGACTAAGCCTACATCAGAATGTAGGCCTATATGCTCTTCATGGCTGGGATGGAAGGGCGCGCCGTTCACAGAGAGCAATGCTGTAAGTGGTTATATCCCATCTCTACTGGTAAACGCGTGCCCTTTTCATCGAGTATCAAACGCCCAACATGAAGTCAGCTGCTTGTCAAAAGATCAGTCACAATTTACGAGAGATCCATGAATTCTCGCTGTGGATAGCGAGATTTCCTAACAGCTAGATCGTGGAGCCAAAACGTTGAATTTGACGCTGAGCACTGACATTACAATGGAAGGGGAGATCGGTACATGAATGTATGTATACTACGCCGCGTTGATTGCGTAGTGGGTTTTCCCACACACTATAAATAGCCCGACGTGTCGCAATCTGCAAAGTTTGCAGTCACAACACTCGTGACTATTATGACCCGTCAATGTGATTTAGGATATGTGTTGATTAAAATAAAAGATAAGCAAAACAAGTATTTGTTCATATGTTTTTATTACAAAGCTGGCATTTTATCACAGGATTAATAATGTACGTGTGAGGTGGGAGAAGTCATGACAGTCTCAATGTCATGTTTGGGCCTATAATATGGAATCGATGATACACGCAATATGGGCCTTCTTCGACAAAAGGCTATAGTTTCACCTTGGGAGAAAACATTGGCACGAGGGTCTAAAACTTGAATAAGTAACAACCAGCTACAAGTACAATACATACTGTATTTTCAAAAGACTCCATCACAGGAGCCGTAAAAGTCTCTCTACGCCAGCAAAACGGGTCCCACACCCCTTGGCATAATATGGAGGCTACGACTATCCGACCGAGGGGATTTTGGATTCACACCGTCGAAGTATGAGGGCGATATATCAGAAATTCACACAAGCTTACATTGATTATTGGTAGAGGGCTGTCAATCTTACGAATTCAAAGTAATAATTTTGTGTCCATCTTAGTAGGCCTACTGTGTGACTATCGCTCCTGAGTTATATCAGTATTTGTCGGGGTTTTTATTTTTTCTGCCTCTCTTTTCTTTTCACATTCTGTGTAATCTATTCTCAAATATTTATCAAAGATTCAGTTTGTGCTTGTTTTAAAATGTTTTCCAAGACGTGTTTCGACATTGGGTCTACTTAATGCTCTCATCACTGCCTTCTGGTACGTATGTCCAGATATTTATAATTGTAAAGCCAGATTTGAAAATGTGTGGAATTCTCTTTATACACACTTATACTTTGTTTGTATTGCTCTTTCCCAATGTTCGCATGACACGACATCACTGTTTTATAGTAGGTTTCCAGCAGTGACGTAATAATACACTATAAACCAAAACTTATTTTTAAGCCAGAAAAAAAAAATCATAACTTTTAAACGAATGATTTGATTTTCCTCAAACAATGCAAATGTGTACTATTGATATTTCTGCATTCATTAAATCTACATTATGTTTTTTGTTTTGTTTTGAAGAGTTTGTTCGCAAGACCCGATAAGTCCATATTTGCCAAATGGAGATATTAAAGGTCAAGAAAAATAAAAAGAATAATAAGAAATCTTTTGCTTCTTTTGACCATAACTTAAAAAAAATGTACCTTTATATGTAGTGACCAATATATCATTCAAAATGTATTATCTTGTACTTTATGACAGAGGCCGTACTTCGGAAACTTCAAAAATGTACTTATCGGTTTTTGCGAACAAACTCTTTTGTTTTTTGTTTTGTTTGGGGTAAATGTTAAAACTCAATGTTGCCAGGATGATATACGAGTGTATGTATGCACGAGCGCACGTGCACACACACACACACACACACACACACACCGAAATACACACAAAACTTATTATATAAACTTTATTTTATTCAGTATTATTTCACTGAGTATTTTACTCAGTATTGTAGTGCATGCGCGAAGCTATGGACATTTCTTGTAATAGGGTTTGTCCCCCACATCCCTCGCCATCCCCTCTATATCCAAGTTAGATTCAACACGATGTTCAAAATGGCTGTCGAAAACAGAGCAGAGTAGATATCCACAGATATAGATTACCACTGGAAGAATTGATTTTAGAAACGGTGTACGAGTTGTTGATAAAACATCCTACTGTTAATTGTACCATATGAAAATTTCTTAATTAAGCCTAAAATATAAGGAGATATCACTACTTTTCTCAGAAAAAAAAATTGTAATCGTAGACGGCTTATTTTAGAAACAATTATTTTATTATAACGAAGATTTTTTTTTACATTTTGTATATTCAACAAAGATTGATCATACTAATTAACATTTTTACATTAATTTGTTCTTTATATCCCTAACTCACATTTTTTTGAACTATTTTGAAGCACTTAAATGCTGATTTTTTTTTTCATCTGCAAAATAATGTTAGATAATGCCTTTATGATTTCATCAAAATTGAAGCGTTGTTAAGGAGTTGTATATGTTGATCATACGTTATATCAATTACTGTAGTCGCAACCACTAGGCCTATGCGTATAAATTGAGGAGCCAGGTGATGTCATCTTACAAGTGGGTGCTGTTCGTTTTTCCGAAGGTTCGTTGTTCCGAAGGTTCGTAAATCTGAAACACACAAATTCCCTATATCTAGAGGTTCGTTAATCCGAAAATGAAAAAGGGTTCGTTAATCCGAACATTTGCGGCGTTATTCCGAAGGTTCGTTATTCCGAAGGTTCGTTGATCCGGAAATGAAATTCGGAATAACGAACTTTCGGACTATTTAAGAGCCTTCGGAATAACGAAGGTCTTCGGAATAACGAACAGTAACCCTTACAAGTCTTCCATTGATCTGCACATTAATCTCCTTCAAAATGTCTTGCTTTAACCTCAAACTGAATAAGTCATGTTATATTTTTCTGGCATTATGTCGTTATATCCTAAAGCAACAAAGCAGTAGATAAGGGGGAAATGGCGTCGTATAAAGTTGCTAAGTTTTCTATCGTATTAAACACGTGATTTCAAAAACTTTTTTTTTTTTTTTTTTGGTACAAACCATTGGGAGAAAAATTGAGCGGTGATGGCAACATCGCCTTCAGGCTTCTATTATACATAGATATTATACGATTGGTTGCAACCAATGTCGGTATTCAATGACAAATTTCAAATTCTAAGATGCCAAACATTTTTTTTTTTTTTTTTGAAGTCTAATTTCGATTAAATTTTTCCCAGTCTCTTCGTTCGATTATTCTCTAGTTAGTTTAAACATGCTGTGGAATTCCACTTGAACAAGTTTCATGTGTTTTATCTATTATCAGATTCTACTTCAGGCTCAGTTCCATGTTACCCTGTATTATGAATATCAAGTATAGCTATAATCCTGTATAATTTGTTGCATGAATAGTCTTATAATGTACGAATACACAAAAACATGTAATGGTAGTGTCTGTCTGGACTAGAATGCGTGGATTACAAAGTCGAGCAAAAGGGAGATCAGTGAAGTCTTTATTGCTCTTTGATTGACTGCTTCAATTGATTGTGGATGGGCACAGAACAGTTTGCATTTCTTCGTGGAGCTTGTACTGATTGCATGCCCCCCCCCCCCCCAACACATACTACACACACACTTTTTTGTTTCTTTTTTTTTTTTTTACCCTGTAAATGGTAAAGAAAATTGCTCTTCAGCCATGTTTGCTCATCATGTGATAAAGGAAGTGGGACCAGAAATATGAAGTGCCCCCTCCCCTCCATACTTAAATATAAACGCAGCGCTGGCCCTGACAAGAACACATTATGAAAGGAGGAAGGATGTCTGTTCCCACGTCCCTGCTCCTTCACTGAGCTGGTGTTACATTTATACGGGTGTGGGATGCCAGCTGAGGAAAAACGAGTACGGGACCCGAACGGCAAGTGAAGCTAGCACGAGAAGGAATTGGGGGCTTTGAGTATAAAAAACAAACAAACCGGCACCAACAAACGATAATCATCAACAGAGTATTGCATAAAATAATTTGAGTCGAGATAGCGTTCCATACGTGTACTCTACCTCTGCTGCAGCTCTGACGGCATATGCATGCAGTACTGTATTGTCAATGATTTCAGTGTATGGACTGCGCTATTGCTGGAATACAACGACAACCAATCAAGCAAGCTTCATGGTATGATATGTATACGGTACGCGTATATCGTATACGCGGTACCTTCATTCAGAAGCACCGCACAACCACCATTTCAGCTGGGAGTATTTAATCTATATGTGATTCTTCTGGTACAAATTACCCTAAATTTCCAACCCAGGATAGCCCAAAGGACATGTATATCCATGACGCATAAACTACAGTAAAGGGCTTTAACTGTTTAAGTCAAGACCTAGAACATTCTAGTAAGTAGACAATATCTCATGCAATGCGTCTGAAGTCATGTCGGCCGTCATGTCGATATAACAAGCCTAACTACGAATAATCATGCCAATGGTTTTGTTTAGATCTAATGTTTTGGAAGAAAAGTATGCTTGTTCGGGCCCGATCATATCGTATGAGCTTCGTACAGTGCAATGACAAATGTCAATGCCAATAATGGCAATGCCAGTGTAGCAGTGCCAGCGATCATGGAGTTCTTATTCAAATGCTGAACGTCATTGCTACCTGAGCGATGAGCTGTGCCTTCACTCTTCTTTCTTGCGCTTGTAGGGATGGATAACAATTTAGAATCTTACATGTTACTACTAACATTAGTACTACAAGGTCTATTTATAGTATTAGTTTTTGAAACATGGCTAGCTGTGACACTGTGTCTGTAATCATTAGACTCGGTACAGTGCTTGT
The DNA here is from genome assembly GCA_033980235.1 of Diadema setosum. NCBI lineage: Eukaryota > Metazoa > Echinodermata > Echinoidea > Diadematoida > Diadematidae > Diadema > Diadema setosum. Next base: position 32,616,980 of record CM067066.1, on the reverse strand, counting down.
TCTGTGTTATGATGGTCATTGCAGATGAAGGCTAACGACGTAACGTTAGCGGTTAGTATTGAAGAAGGCATATCTTCTCTTAATCATTTCAAGCTTCGGTCAACTATGAGTGTTTGTGAGAGTTATCAGGTAAAATTACAGCACAGAAAATATCATTGTCTAACTCTACATGTATGTTAAACTTTTCAGTGCTACGTCACATCAGTAAAACCCCAGCCCGGCCCGGGGCAGGGGTGGGTGCTGCATTGTAAAAGTTGAACCACTGGCACTGTGGATGTGGGAGCCAAAATGGGAAGCATTCTCGGGCTGGTCGCAGTTACATGTGCATCAGTGGGCCTACCGACTGTACTTCGACACATTTACACATTGTAAATTTAGATCAGGTCTTGTCAGTTACAGTCAACTGAATTCATTTTCAGCACTAGTGCAATGGAATGTCAGTTTTCTAGTACTTAGATCTATCGTAATTTTTGTAATTTTTATTAATATATTTTGGACTTAAACAGATTAGAAGAGACAATTATTGTATTGTTTAATAGAGCAACAACTACAGTGATTCTAAATTTCTATATCTGGTTACTTAGTCTAGTTAGGAGTCTACCGAAAAATAAACGATCAGTCATAGATGTATATACCTGTGCTGTTCATGCGATGCTTGTTTGCACTTTGTAGGACAGGGGAGTTTATATGTACACTCGGCAAAAAAAGAAAGTAAACACTTTTTCGAGGTCATATTTTTCATAGAAGATTTTTATGAAAATCAATGTATTATATACCGTAATAAAGGTAATTTAATTGGCTGTTAAGCTCATAGGTTAATTAAAAAGAAAATTTTATGATTGAGTGAGCACATTCGTTTTTGTCCTCCAAGGCACAAAATTAGAAATTGCAAAAATTGACATGTTCTCTTTCATTTGCAAATGCCCTTCACGATAACATTGATAACAAAAGTCCAGTTTAAAACATTGAGAGGCATGAATGAAATATAAAAACAAGTTTTTGTTCTCTTTATCTCGTTATTACCTAAAAGAAAAACAAAGTGGGAAACTAAAGGGGAAAAGTAAGAATTTTCTGTCAAGTCAAACTTCAAATGACATAGGGAATAAAAAGCATAAAGATGGTTAAATGAGCAGAATTTCTTTATTTATTTCATTTAAACTAGTGATTTACAATCCATGTGACAATTTCAAGAACCAAACATTATTAACAATTTCCTAATTTGAAAAAAAAATCTCAAATTTGTACCATTTTTTTTTTATTATTACTTCTCTTATTTCATTTTAATTTAGATTTGACATAAGATGCTTTATTTTCCTCCATTATTTTTAGCCTTCATTGGTCTTTTAGGTAAATAAAGATATCATAGAGATCAACGGTTTGTTTTTGCAACTTGATTCATGTTTCTTTTTGTGTGAAATTTGTTTTTGTTCTCATTGTTCTATGGAAGAGCACATAGGCATGAATGACAACTTGTTCAGTTTTGCAATTTTTACTTTTGTGCCCTGGAAGAGAAAAACAATAGTGTTCACTCATGTTTTAAGTTTCCCTTTTTGTTGACCTACCAGGTTGATAGCCAATTCAATTACCTTCAATATGGTATATAATACACAGCTTTCAGCCAAATATTCTATGAGAAATCTAAACTTGAAAAAGCGTTTACTTTCTTTTTTTGCTGAGTGTACATACATGTACCTTGCAAAGCTCAAATGAAACAACAAGTACTAAACTTTAAGTTTGATCAAGTCAAATGACAGAAAAAAAAAGTGCAGTTTATTTGCGTGACAAGAAACTAGCACAAAAATGAAAGTTCACAAATTGATTTTTTTGCTTGTAGTATGCGCCTATTATATTTTTATCTCTGTGGTTCAACAGAATTAATGTGAAATTCATATTTACCTGACTGAGCATGAAAACTTTTACACATAAATTTCCATTTTTACAGTATGAATACAAGAGACTAGAGACTTGCATGTCTTGCTCTGGCTGTTGTATCATACTGTAAATGTGGAAATGTTCGCGCATTTTGCACAATCAGAAACTAGTGCGAAAAATAAAAGCACGCAAATATTTTTACTTACCATATTTGTTCCTGTGCGTGATGTCTTGATTCCGCAGAATTAAAAACACGCGAAACTCTTCTTACCCGGCTAAGCGCAAAAAATTAGTGGCGCGAAAATATCCACTTTTACAGTACTACAGTTGAACCTCTTGTATCCGGACAAGTCGGGACCGGGGCTCATCCGGATAAGGGATTTGGCCGGATACGGGAGACTCAATGCTTTACACATGTACATATACATACACATGTACTGATGGAGCCCATTGTAGTACCACATGTAGTAATGTGTATACTGCAACCTTTTCATTGTTACATTTGGGGATGTTTGGGGATGTTAAAATGTCTGAGGGAAAGCAATATGGAAGGAAATTTGATGTAATGTATGTTAATCATGTTGGAAGTAATATGTAATTCATGTGTGTTTGTGTAGGAGTTCTCAAGGAGTTGGGGATCCCCCTTTCCTCCCGTAGTTATGAAAAAAAAAAAAAAAAAAAATCACGGCGAGGTTGCGTCCGTATAATAGAGAGATCCGGATAAAGGGAGGCCGGATAATAGAGGTTCAACTGTATTTCCTTCTGGATTCTGAAGACATAAGTAGGATAGGGGGTTGGGTGTCCGGACACGTAAGACGCGCATACTGACTTCAAATATTTTACTTTGAATACGCATTTACACACAGCTCCTCACTGACAAACAACTGTTTACGTAGGCGCGTCATTGTCAAACCAGACGCACTTTACAGTACACGTCCGATCCCACAACCTGTCCGGACACCCAATGACTGGGTATAAAATGCATGGTATATACAGTATATATGTTGGTATTTCTTGAACACATCAACAGCTGCAGGGTTATTGAGATGAAAAGAGTCATGTGATGCACATAGCCATAGGCCTCCATGCCTACTCATTTGTTCTCTTCTCCAGTGGGCAATGTTGGGTTGGACATTGAAGGGCTGCCTAATATGTAGTCTCAGAAGAAGAAAAAAAAATCTAAACTTCTGAGAGTTGAAGAAAAACTCAGTGATATGATTTCAACACTTCTACCTACATTGTATTAAATAACAGTGTAATCTGAGCCTGACCAGCTGTGTGTTCACTCACACATTTTGAATGGGGTGTTTCACAGAAGCTCACTGTTTCAAGAAAAAAAAAAAGTGAAACCATAACATCTTGCAGTACAAATGATGTATGTCCAGCACAGAAGTAATATTACTCTCTGCCTGTTTTTACTCCATTTAAAACAACTTTAAAAAGATGTGTGGCATTGCATTTCAACATATCTTGGACTTAAACAAGTGCAGAAAAAGTTATTGTTTTGATATTGTGTAGATCTGGGTTTCTGCACAAGGAAAAAATCAAATAAAGGCTGTGAAATGGTATTCACTGAAACACTGGCAGAAAAGAGAGGTGACACAGGAACACACGAAATAGTATATTGGAAGGCTATGGGCACATAAACATTGAAATATTGACCACGAATGGACCTTAAATGTACCACTACCTGTATTACATATGATATGGAATGCTAAACACAGGGTAGTGAAGCAATTGTTTCTCTTTTTTGAAGAATGCAGAGACAGATGGTAGCTTAGACAGGTTTAACTTTATTTTGCCAATTCATACCCTTTTCCTCCATGTGTTCCTCATATAGAAACATCAGCAAGAAGACAAGAATGAGTGATACAGGGTCTACAATGAGCTCAGGTGAGTGTAACTGTAGCTAACTTTCATTTGTTGCCTTGAGTAACAAAGTAAAATTTCTGGTAAAGTTCAAGTATTACTATTCTTTACCCATTGAAGACTAATCCCAACCACAATTGGGCAGGTGTCCATAGGAAATATGTAAAATAACAAAATCGGCTCATCCTCAATGGGTTTGAAAAATTGTTGCTGTTGCTAAATTATATATCAGAAATTTGTGGTTAGACTTCTATAACCTCATTATTTCATGTCTTATTCTAAAGTATCGTATAATTCGAGTGTACCAGTTCCTTGATTTCAGGCATGTCAGTAGCATAAGTGATGAGCAATGCTGATGATACCCACCAGCTAAGAGTAATAAATTCTCATTTCATGGGCACCTGTTACAAATTTCCGTGGGAAAAAAGAAATGGTTGAATCCTTGTTCCATCTCTTTTTGAAATTTTGACCATCTACAGAAACATTAGCTCTCAGAATGTAGATAATGGATGTGAATGCCAGAGTACAGGTACAAAGCTCCTCTACTTCATTCTTTGCAATCAACTTGATTCAAGGCTAGCCATTCCCTTGGCATCTTCACTAACTACCCCTCCCTCCCCCCCCCCCCCCCCCACGCACACACACACACAAACACTCACATCTACATTGTAATACCACCACCACCAACCCGGCACAAAACAGGAGGCATTTACTCTCCTGGATATTTCACTATGGTTGTTAGCCAATCCAATTTGGGGTAAACCTTTGTAGGTAAATAAGGGAGTTCTTGCTGTAGAAGATCACAGTTTGATAGTGCCGATTGCCTCTGCTTAAATCACTACACAGATGAGGAGGACGTGTTTGAATGTGGTCGGTGCAAGCAGAAGTTCACAGACATGACTGTCTTTATGCAGCACAAGAAAGACAAGAGCTGCCAGAAGCTGAGGAAACCAAAGGCAGGCGACAGCGACCACCAGTCATCGCAAGCTGTTGGAGACCACGTAGTAGCTTCAGGTGGGGACCCTCTCTCCCAATTGAACTCACATGTTGTTCAGCATTCATGCCTTTGGTATGTTCATAAATGACAAGAAAATAAACTTTTCTGTTCCTGTCAAGTACCAGAAGCCATATTTCTGTGGTGTGAGACTGTGTTTTCTTTCTTTTTTTAAGATTTCTTTTCACTTTAGTATTTCATTTGATGGAATAACATTTTTCTTGCACTTGAGTCTTAATTTGGTCATAAGTCTTTCTTGTTTGTTTGTTTCCCAGATTTGGTGCATACAATTTGCGTGTAATGAATTTGATTACTGGCAGTTCCATTTCATCTTTCTCCAATATAGGGTATGCAATGTAATTCAGAGTTTTGCCAAGTTGCTGGGCACAAGGTGATAATTTCTGTGACAAAATTACCCCAGAAATTGATAAGTTAATTGTGAATTGCACAAACTATCGAATTGGCTGTACTGCAAACCCCTTCACCCCCCCCCCCAAAAAAAAATGCAGAATGTAACATCGTTGAACAACTATCATACTCCCGCAACATTCAAGGCATACAATTTGTGTTGGTGTCTGTAGATGTTGAGCAAGGCCTAGCTGCAAACACATCCCATTTAGTAATATGCCTAAAATTCCAAATATCATGACAGCAGTCAATGGGCATGCAGAATTCTACTTGTTGCTATGGTAGTGGTTGACATTGCAAGATGCTATCACATCTATCATGTAAAGCCTTGTAGTCTCACTCATACAAGATTCTTAATCTTTTTGCAACATTGTAATAACAATGGTACAAATTCTTGTTTCAAGCCAGAAAAATCAACATCTGCTTTCAAAAATTAATGACAGAAATTTTCTAGTAATTTTTTTTTTTTTTTTTTTTTTTTTTTCTCTCTGAATACAAAATGTTGATAACACTTTTAATCTCTCTCTGCAAAAAAAAAAATCTCTCAGTACTGGCAGTTTGTTTTCTACAATATCATAACTTTAATCATCTCACTCTAGTATATATGCCAGACGAAGTGATACCATTCCCACCCTATGTCAATAATGAGCCATTAAATGCTTTTATTTGCTTTGACCTGTCAAGGTCTCACACAGTACAGCAACATTCTTTTTCAAAACTCAGCAGCACTCTGATTTGTGCACCATATGTTTGTTTTCAGATGTTCTGGATGGAATCTTGATGAGCGATGCAGATTCTCAGGCAATCTCTCAAATGCAAGATGTAGAGGAGGGAAATGGGAACATCTCCAGTGTGTCTCCGTCCATTAGTGAACTGTTCACCACAAAGGCCAGTGACAAGGAGGGGGTTTCTTCGCAGTTGACACTAGACATCCTCAATGCCCTCACTGCCACCAACAAGCAAGTCTTGGACCCGGCTACAGGGCAGTGCGATCTCAGCCAGGAGTGGATGTCGAATCAGGAGGGCTACGAGTCTCACCCAGAGGAGAAGAACAATTCTGCCTCACAGGCAGACCTCACTTCATTCACCCAAATTACACCTCCAGATACACACTCCCAAAAGCGGCATCACACCGCACACGAGCATGAGGAGCTGAATGCCGACACAAGCCATGATTCCAAAGCAGACACGTCTGTCAGGGTGTCCTCGAGGAGAAAACGTCCAGACCATTCTTGCAAGCCATGTAACCTGAACTTCTTGAGTCGCTTCAAACTGGAGCAGCACCTGAGCACCAGGAAGCATCGGAATGCCCTGAAGAATCAGAAGGGTGACAAAGACACGCCAGTCACCAGAAAGCGAAAGGGGAGGCCTGCCAAGAGGGGACTGTGCAAATTGTGCGGGACAGAGGTCAGTTCAGCAAAAGAATTACAGCAGCACATGAGAGATGAACACAGGCAAGATTATTACAGGAGTCAGCAAAACAATGCAGGGGCTGAGAGGCAGGGAGGGGACACAGATGACAGCACAAATCTTTGTCGCGAGTGTGGGATAATGGTTGCCACAAGATCCCTCCTTCGCCATGAAAGGAGGTGTGCAAACAGGAAACGTTATGAATGTCCGCTGTGTAGGCATCAATCCCGTGAAAGGACAGAGTACCAGTCCCATATCGAGAGCCACAAAGTTTGGATTGAGATTGACAGAACACATTTTCAGAATCCTAGTAGCAACAAGGACTTTAAAAAACCCAGGAGAAGTAAAAGACAGAGTAACAGTCATCCAAGCAAGCGAAATGATGAGGGTGCAATCCTCGGTTCATCAAATCAGAATCTAGACAGGGAGAACAAGATGACACTCTCCCCTGTTGATCTTGCTGCTCTAGGTTTGATGCCAAAACGGCAGCTCAACAGCACAGCAGGTGACGAATGTCTAGATGCCTTTACTTCCAGTGTGAGTGAGGCTGCCCACAGGGGAGATCGTGAAGGTAGGACTGAACAGCAGAATGACAGTGAGGATGTACAAACCGCTGACAGTGATGAGGAGGAGGAGGAACACTCAAGCTCAGTTAAAGTCAACTCAAGACAGCTCAAGTGCAAAGTGTGCGTGAAGTGGTTCCTCCGTAAGAGCCTCTCAAAACACATGTATGAGCAGCACAACATGGTGAAACAATTTCAGTGCCGTGACCTCAAGTGCCTTGAAACTTTTGTTGATGTAGATACTTTCAGTGCGCACATTACATTGCACTCCGACAAGCTCATGTTCCAGTGTTGCTGCCGCCATTGCATGCGACACACAAGGGATGTGGAGGTAGAGTACAAGGAAGGAATCAGGAAGTGGCGAATGAGGCAGTACTATGCCCAGCTCTCATTCAAATGCAGTGTTTGCTGGATGAAATTCCCATCACAGGACCGACTGCAAAAGCACCTAGACTCAAATCCCCACAAGCATACCTGCGAGGAATGCGGAAAATTGACAGTCAGCAAGCGCCAGCTGAGACTGCACATGGAGAGCCATCAAGATGCCCGAGGATATCTCTGTGACATATGCGGTGGTGGCTTCAAGACAGATCGAGACCTTAAGAAGCACATGGCATCACACTCCACCAAGAGGCCTTTCACCTGCGACGAATGTGGCAAGGGCTTTCTATTCAAGAACAAGCTAACTCGACACTTCAACACTGTGCACTCCAAACAGAAGCCATTTTCCTGTGATCACCCGGGATGCGGGAAGACCTTTGCGAGGAAGGACAAACTGAGTGATCATCAAAATTCCCACATGGCTGTTCGACCCTTTGCATGTAAGTTCTGCCAGAAGAGCTTCTACCGCAAAGACAGTGCAAGAGATCACGAGATCTTGTACCACACCAAAGATTACCCATACTCGTGCAAGCTGTGTGACAAAGGTTTCCTTCGTCCAAAGGCGCTTGAGAATCACCAGACCCAAGAGCACACCAAGGATGTGCTCTTGATTGCCGACAGTCTCTTAAACCCACAAACCTCGTCAGTGGCACAAACCGTCAAGAGCATCACTTCCAAACCTTCTGCTGTTAGTTATGTCCTTCTGAATGATTCTCAGTCCTTGACATTGCAGTCAATCGATTTTTCACAGTCTTCAACATCAGATGTGCCCTCCAGTGACCTTACATACACCATGAGCGACATTTCTGGAAATGGAGTGTCGGCCCTAACGTACCAAATGCCAGGCATTACTCTCCCTGACGCATCAAACATTCAGGTCATCGCTCAGGTACTGCCTGATGGCCAATCGCCGTGATGCCCATATATGTGACCATACATGGCAAAAGCAACTAAAATTTACCAGATAGGATATCATACCTAGATTACACTCTAAAAGAAGAGATTGTCAACTTAAGAATAGTTTTTAAGTCATTGAAAGTGCTTACTTCTAACCCACTGGCATGTAGGAATGCCACTTTAGAGTAAGGGGTAAGTGCTTTAAAGTTACATGTACAATTGTATTTCTATTTCCAATGCATTGAGTCACCCTTCATTTTGTGTGGGGCAAAAACATGATGTAAAGTGTATCAATACCCTGCAAATTAACTTTGTAACATGGAAGAGCATTGTTCTAGCGAATGTGAAGCTCATTATGCATAGATGCAGAGTAGAATTTCCAAATTGCACCAAAATCAGAGTCAGTCTAAAATTTTGTTTCTCTTTTTTTTTCACTGTAGATTTTCAAATTTGGTGTGAATTTCATAATTATATCTGTAATTGCCAAGTGCTTTGAAAGGCTTTTGTAATATTATAGATGCTAGACAAACTTTCCATATAATGATAATTATTAGTACTATAACCATTACTATTATTTAAATAAAGCATGTTTCTGCCCTCCTGGAAAATGAGCCCTTCCAAATTTTTGTGGCTGTAGTAATGCATGGCCACGCAATTATGTTTTCGTAATGTACAGTCTATGTAAAGGCTAGGTGATCTACCATAAAAAGTGTGTAATGATGTGGATGCCAGCTGCATGAATGGTGCGATACAAAGTCACAAACATCAAAACACACAAACGTAGGACTGTATCTTGTGAATCCAGCACATTCTGTCATAAAGTCCTGTGCTAATGATCCCTTGTGTGCATTGGTTTAGTCCCAGAGGTAGTAATTGCATTGCTGCACCAGCTGCCAGACCAGATGCAGTGGGTACTTTCCTCCACCCCTGTGAGATGTCAATGATTTTTTTTTTCCCTGTTCTCTATTCAATTCACACCCTGTCGACTGCCAATAAGCACAAAAAGGGAGCATATGACACAAATGAGAGTGATTTTCTTTTCTTTTTTTCTGACTCCATTGTGTATTTGATGGATGTATAGACTTTCTGAACTATTGTAGTCTCTTGTGTAGTTTTAAAAACGCTACACTGTAGAATTTATTTCCGTCTTTCACATAATTTTGGGTACATGGGCCGTGCATACATATGTTGAATCTGTCAAAATCAGAATCAAAACACAACTTTCACCTTTTATAGCCTTTGATTCAGAGTCATCATAGATTCTACAACTTGTATTTTTCTTTTCTTTTCTTTTATGGTGGAGGACTACCTTATCTACTACAGTATTTGAAAGGTTGAGTTTTAGTAGGCTGGGTGTAGTTACCCAAAAAAACAGTATTGCCATGTACATCAACTACGTATTGTGGGACTGAAGGAATGATGTTCACTTTACATGCTGTATTTGGCCAACCCATTTCATGAGTTGCCTGATTAAAATGTCATTATTGATGCACATTGCAGTGGGGACTTTGTGAGGTTAACTGTGTTTTTGCCGAATACAGTAAAAGCAGACTTGTACGTTATTAAAGACAAGGGTGCTTTTTTTTTTTTTTGGGGGGGGGGGAGGGGGGTAGCCCATGGCAGTAAGATGCAAGAGAAATGCATATGTTCATTCATCTCTGACAAATGTAGACTAGAATGAATCTCTTAAGTTGGTCAGATATATCAAAATCCTGTCATATCAAGGTGATTAGCAGGCCTCAAATCCTTATATTCATTTGTTTTGTTTTGTTTTTGTTTTTTTATGCTGATATAGTGAGAAACCTCATGTAACAAGGTAATTGTCTCAGTTTTTAAGTCCTTGGTTTAACAAGGTTCCCCTGGTTGGTGTATTGGGATAGGCAAAGCACTGGCTGTGAAGTACTGTATACGCTGAATATTTCGTGAGGTTTTTATTTTCACAAATTTTGATAGTCGGGTGCTCTTCGCGAAATTAAAGACACACGAAAATGACTCTGATCCCGATGTGGATGTGACACGCGCATATATGTTTCTCCGTTCAGTACAGTACTCCATGATTGCAAATTTAACCACTCGCGAAATCGTCGGGAAGTCCCGATTTGGGAAAATTTAGACTCACTAAATATATGGCGTATGCAGTACATCTTTTACCCTTTGCTTGCAGGAACTTTGTGGGTACTATAGTTAAGCCTGTGGGCTTTTAAAATTCTCATTGTGAGCAGGTTAAATGGAATTGTTTATGGGAAGGGGAGATCCACCTCTCTTTAGAGGAAGTGCAGTGCTAGAAGAAGTGTGTAACAAAGATAAAAGGTTCCTAACAGTTGAATAGGAATGTAAGACAATTAAATGTATTTTGTGTGCAATAGCTCTTTACAATATTTTCATGTATTAAAGATGCCTTGAGAGTAATGTTATATCTGTACAAGCTATGTGGCTTTCCTGCCTTGCATCCGGGCTGAGAGTATCTTCAGAAATAAAAATCTTGAAAGTGCACATATGTTGTTAGCCGTTGTGCAGCTGTTACCTCTTCTTCCTTGACAGTTGAGAAAAATACAGACTCTGGAATGAGTTCCTACATATCAAAATCCCTTGAACTTGTTTTAGAATAGCATTCAGAACCTGCAACTCATACAGTGTAGCCTGGACACCATCTGTGATGGCAAGATTGTACGTGTAGCAGTGCAATGTTGTGTCTCCAATACGGGAATGGTATGCATATTGGCACAAGCTGATGAATTTATGATCCTTCCAACAATCCAACATGACCTGATTTTTCTCTCTTTTTTTTTTTTCTTCTTCTTCATCTTCTTCTCTTCTGAACAGTGCATACATACAGCACGATTTCTTGGGTAGCATCTGCTTGTACTTTTGTGATGTTAAGGTGAACTTTCAGATGTAGTGTGCTGCCCTTTGCAATTAATTTCAGCTCGCCAGGAGCATTTGTGTTATGCTATGGTAGAAGTGCTTTCTGGTGAGCACAGTTGATTTCCATTGTGAGGTCGTCAGTTTCCCTTTGTTGTTGTTGCTTGTTTGCTGTTCTCCTCCGATAACATTAGAACAGCAAATGCCCAATTTCTCATAAAGCCTGCCTGCTGGCTTTGTACCAGAGAATTAAATTCTGTACCAAAAATTCACTTTCACTTTCTCGGGTCTGCTCGGAGGAGATAATTCAGCCACTTTCCAACTCCTCCAGCCAAAGCCAAACCCTTTCTCCAACCCCCCACCTTTACCCCACCCCTCAAATGCCCTTAACCCCTACTTCCAATTTCAAACCCTACCAGCAACAGCAATATTGCAAAGGCACTGTAGGCCTCAATGCATATGCAAGCCATCATCACACTACAATGTACTCTGATGAAAGTGGAAAACCTAAAACTGAGAAAAATGCCACATAAAAAATCTGATTTCTGATCATAAAATGTAGAAAGATTTTTGTTTTAAAATAATATGTGACCCTGCACCTCAAAGCAAACAAAAAGTCGCCAGACATGAATTTTTAGTTAAGACCATATTCTGAAAGAGCAGACTTTAAGCTTTAAAATGATGTATAACTCAAATCAAATGGACTCTCCTAACCTATCTAAATATCGGAAAGAAAGCACAAACTCAGGAAAAGTGTGAACTGAGAAAAGAGGCTCTGAAGTACAGTGTCTATTCAAGCGTTTGATCTTTACCAAACCATGCTGGCTGTGCGATGAATGGGACAAAAAATTGAAAGTAAACCACCAGAGTAACAACAATGAAGGGATTATCAAATTAAACTGAAATTAAGCATGCCTTATTACCACATTCTGTCCATGACTAATGCCAACTTTCAAAGCAGTCGCACAATCCTTTCAAAAGTTATTAGAGTTGAAAGAGAAGAGAGGGTGGACAAGGTTTTCAGAAATGAAAAAGGGATTCTAAAGGCACACCTAATCACACTATTTTACCAAAAATGTTCGAGATAAACTGAAAAAAAAAAACCACACTTTCCTGCCCGTTTTATGATGCCAAATTTTAGCATAATGTAAAAGAAGACCCGCTCTTTCAGAAAATATGAAAAAGTCAAGTTCGGCTAGGTTGAACCATTTCACTTATTTTCAGTCCTCACGCAAAATCAGTGTGTGCGACTTTATGTTCGTTTTGAGGTGCACGGTCACATATATGTGTGAAAATCCTGTGATTGTATCAGTTACATGGACATTATTGTGAAAAGATTGATTTAAAGGAAACATGAAAATGAAATCCATTTATAGTTAATGGAACAAAGAAATTAAAAAAAAAATCAGAATGGTGACATATTTCTCCTTTGTAATTTGTGAACTTTTACCTCAGAATTATTATTATGCTTGCTCTGCTCAGATGAGGTGCCGCGTACATTGTAGTTGGAAGCTGATGACATACAAAAGGCTTCTATACATGTATGGGAAAAAATCTTTCAAAGTAGGCTACAGTGTGTGCCTCTGTGTGTGTGTGTGCGTGTGTGCGTGTATGTGTGTGTGTTTGTGTGTGTGTGCATGCCATTTCACATCAGATAAATTTTCAGGATATTAAAGAATTATATGTGTCAGCATACATGTAATTGTGATAAGCGGGTCTTTCCAAACCCTTTTGCAAGCTGTGTTCTGTCTTTCCCAGCAAGCAGACATGTTGCTCTGTTATGTCAATTTTGTTGATCCTTTCCTCTGTTCTCTCTGTTTCCTCTCTCTTTTCCTCCATCTTCTGCTCGTTCTGTCTGTCACTCCTCTTGGCCCTTCCTCACTCAAGGCCAAGACTGAAACAAACCAATGCTCACCACTCACCGCTTGTCTTACGTTCACATGGCAATAATTTTGATGTTTGTGCAAGGTACGGAAAATACACAAGATCCAATGTTTATTGATAGATAAATAATCACAGCATTCAAGAATTTTACCATCACACACCGGTTTTGTTGATAAGATGCAGTCATCTTGTCTTACATTGCTGTCCTGTCTTCAATTAAGTGCAGGCAAAAAAAAACCAAACAAACAAATTACATCACAATATCACATGTACAAAATTAAAGAGTACAAGATGTATTTCCAACTCTATAACGTGTACTGTAATAGTGGATGTTTTCGTGGTGTGGAAATTTTTACTCATTTCACACAACCAGAAACCAGCTTGGAAGTAAAAACACACACATATTTTTGCACGTCATATGTTCCACTAATAAATGTCTTGATTCTGTGTAATTAAAAACGTTTAATTACATTTTATTCGGCCAAGTGCGAAAGATTACTCACGCGAAAATAACCACTTATACAGTAATGTGCACACTGAGCATTCCACTTTCTGTTAAAGTTGATATTGTTCGCATCATTGCTGACAGTTCCTGGACAAACATAATCTTGTTTCTGTCGCCCCAAAAATCGTTGTCTGTTCACATATCATTGACATGCTGCATTTCATTCTGTATTGCCTGCATAAACCTGTTGAGGATGGTTTGATTCTGCTACAACCTGTATTTCTCATGGACGCTTGCCCAAGTCTACTCGGGACTCTCCCTCAACAGGTTAAAGTACGTAGTGTAGATGTTCCTGTGCCTTGGATGACTGGTAGGAGACCAATTTTTGACAAAAATTGCTTTGATCTGCATCACAGGTACATTGTGCATTTCAGAGTTACACTGTGTGCTTATGAGCCACAATATGTACAAGTATTTCAATGTGACACCAGAGCTACCAAGTCTCACACATTCTGAGTGAGACTCGAGCATTTAGGGGTCGTCTCACGATCTCACACATGGGACCCATATTTCTCACGCATCGGACAGAGTCTGCAATTTGGGCCCATAATAAGGAGCATAGATCAAAGGATTAAAGTGATAGTTACAATTGAAGGTATATTTTCCTTTTGTCTCTTAAAATAAGTAAGAAATAGTCATTTAAGTATGCACCTGATCGCACCATTAAGAGCTAAATTTGAAAAATTAATAGCTCCCTACAGTGGGAGGCCACGGGGGGCTTGCGCGCACATTCGCTCGCCGAGATGCCGAGTCATGAAAATCTCACTCATAAAAAATTTTTGAACTTGGCATCCCTGTGACACTAGGTCCCTAAGTATACTGAGATACACTCTGTGCTTTAGACTTATACACTGTGTGCTATTGAGTTGCATTCTGTGGCCAAGCACACCAAGTATGTACCTCTGCACAAACACCACATAATGAAATAAACAGTCACTTCTTCTCTTGATTTCAACTTATCTGGCTTTACAAATGATTGTACACTGTAATGATATTCACATTGTAATCTGAAACACCTTCCAATCTGAACTGAAGACAAACTTTGTGAATGATGTGTGACACACTGCTGGAGCCGGGCACCTTTGAATGGTTCAGCAGCTAAATGGCGTTATATAAATGCTGTTTCATCATCGTCGTCGTCGTTGTCATCTTCATCATCATCATCATCATGTTGAATTTGACCCCTGATCTCACGTCACCGTGATCTAAACACAATGTATGTGTACTCATGACTGGATACAATACCATAAGTGCATTCCAGTGTATAACAAAGTCCTCAAGATCGACAGTTTTCTTTTGTCATATTGAAATTTCGTTACAGTAGAGCATTAAGAGTAAAGTACGTAAAAATATATAAATGATAATTTGGGGCCCTAAATCTTTACTTTGTTGTAATGAGATTTTCCTTTAAATATATAACTGTTCATTATAATGGAAGTGCACAACACAAAACATCTACACCGAGTTTCAATGAATTCTGTCATATATTTCAGTTAAAGCAAAAAGTAACAAATTTAAATGCTAGATAATAGATTAAAAGTCTCAAAGAAAATTGCCCTTGCCTTGCTATCTTACGAAAAAAAAAAAGTGTTGTTGGATTTCATCACTATTTCCCTTAATAATTACTGCATGTAACATGAAAATTTGGTCAATGTTTTTGACCTGCAACTTCAAGACTCCAACTTGAATAGTTCAACATTGCATAGTCATAATATATACAGCAATATTCAGTAGGAAATTACGCACGATTTTCAAGATATTGCAGTAGCACGAAATAATGCATGTATCAATGAACGCACTGACCAATTATGCCAAACCATCATTCCAGTATTCACTGCACTTGAGGCATGAAATGCATTTGACAAAATATCACTGTCAATGTGTGCATGGAGAAGTACACTGAATAGCAAAACTTAAAGAACAAGGTAGTCTTTTGTCAAGCCCCCTGGCATAACAGTAGTTTTATGTTCCACACCATGCTACTTGCTCATGACAGCTCAATACAGTAAAGAACAGCGAGGCAAGGGATGAGCACAAAAACTAGATGGAGACAGCCACTCGATCTTTACAGACTTATCTCGCTACACCATTCATATTTGATATGATAATCTACCAGCTGTGCATCAAATGACAAGACAATTGAACAGTTTGTCTCCGAATTTCTAGTGTGGCACTCTCGACATTTTGTTCTTGTCAAATAGCAACTAGCTAGCCTCGTCAGTGTTGAACTGTTATCCAAGAAGCTACCTGTTTCCATGTGAATTGGCTCCACTTCCAGTGGTCCTCAATGACAAAGGCGGTGAGTCCTCAGCTCAATAACATCCTGCCCTCATGGATTCTACGTTCACTCCATCCACTTCAATATCGCTTTACATTTCCAGCATCCGCTATTCCAGAGAAAAGGCAAGTCAGGATTAGAGTGCCCAGATTACATGACATGTATCTCGTGTGCAACGATCAACTCGGTACATGAATTTTATTGTTCTTCTTTCGCTTCCTCGACATGAATCTCCCGTATTTCTAGCTCGCCTGACTGAGAAAAGCCGATAGTTTGGCCTGCCGCCAGGTGGATTTCACTTGTACTGCCAGCTTGGTTGATCACCTAAATGATGAATGAAACAAGATAAAAGCAAAACAACTCATTGAAGGGGAAATCCACCCTGAAAATTAATTTGTGTTCATCAAAGCAGAAACTTACTGGATTTCTCCTTTAACCCCTTCCCAACTAGATTACAAAAAAATGTTTGTAGACTTTTCAAAAGACCCACCCAGTTCCTGTAGGCAATACATGTATGTCTACCAGCTTTTAAAGTGCCCAGACACTTGCCCATTTGCAAAGCTCCCATCACTGAGAGTTAGGAAAGTCCCTCAGGTGCATCAGAGAGCAGAACAGAGTCACTGAGATCTAAGTCTGTCGTCTCCTGCACTATTTACTGGTACCCATTAAGGAATGGCTGATGAGAATTTTATGGTAAAAAGGTAAAGACTGATGGAGCATTTTCATATGTACACTCGTATTCGTGATTAAAGGTCCAGTTTACCTTTGGGAGCAGTGATTTCAAAAATGTTCAAGATATCACATTTGATGCATATGTGTAGGTCTGTTGTATCATAAAACATCCTACCATATGAAATATTTGCAATAAAACCTAAAATATAAGGAGATATCAGGGTTTTTCTCAGTAAACCGTAACTGTATACGGTTTAGTCTGGAAACATTTTTATTATAGCTATTGTTCACATTTTGTGTATTTAACAACACTTCACATCAATTATACGGATTCAAATTTTGACAGTGGTTGTTTTTATCCCTAACTCACATTTTAGAACTATTTTAAAGCACTAATGCTTTCACCTGCAAATGGTAAATTATGCCTTTAAGGTACAGGTACAAGTATGTCTGGGCATTTGTATCAATTCAATTCAATTCAATGTTTTATTTCATTTTTCGACAAAAAAGATATGAACATCACTTTTTTGATAACAGAAATTAAAAAGTAAAGTATAACATGAGAGAATGTATATACAATGATTGTACCACCTTATAATAATTATACAGTATCATATAACTCAAGTGATTAGAAGTAATTATACAGTATGCAAAATTCTGTATCATCATAGTTCACCTTCTATTAAGTTCTCTTTGAAGAAATTTCATGAAATTATGTTTTATATGGTATTATTTCATGTACATATTGAAAAGTATGAAAGTGAATGAAGTGATCTTAATCCTGAAATCTTCAGAAGAACTATCTTAAATCTCATCAAATAATTGTTGTACCATAATAGCTGTTTGTACTAAAACCTGTGTAATACTTTGTTTCTGAAAGGTACTTTAAAGCCAAAAACATGAAGCTTTTGTGATTTGGAGCCAGCGGCTTTTTCGCGGCATGAAACCTTTGCGACTTGCCTTCCATGATGGTGTTCAGCATTGTAGAGACATTCACTGCATGTGGATGAAATCTCTCATGAGCATTTTACTTTTGCGAATCTTGGCTCCTCGCGAAATTTGCAAAAGTTTCATGGATGCCAAAATTTCTGGTTCTACACAGTAGTTGAGCATCTTTGTACAACAGCGAGAGAGAGTTGCAACTGATTGACAAATTGCCCTACATCGACGTAAATCAGTTGCAATGAAAACATCTCAACGGAAGAATTTCATGAATTTGAATAATTAAGCAAGAAAGAGTGCCATCTAAATGTCTGGGAGCAAGACTAAAAAGAATGGGAAGATGGTCTGGAAGCAAGACTAGGAAGAATGTGGAGGGGAAAAAAAAGGGGGAGAGGTGGGGGCGATGGTGGTTGATGCTGGAATGACACAAACCTCTTTCAGTTGGTCTGCCTGCAGCTCTCCACCCTCCTGCAGGATGGTGTGCCCAACGATGCTGCCGGAGGCGGTCTCCACGGTGCTGGTGCCGTCGGGCTGCTCGCGGATGATGGCGATCCCAGAGAGGCCCTCGGCCGGGATGGATTGCAGCTGACTCACGACCTGCTGCAGGTGCTGCACTGTGCTGGAGTGCGGAAAGTCCTGCTTCAAACCCAGAATGACGATTAAAATGGTTAATAGTTACTGGCTATGATGATGATGTGGATGATAACGAGGATGATGACGATCGTGAGGTGGATGAGGAAAGCAATGATGATGTTTGTAATAGTAGTGTAAGTATGAGCAGAGTAATAGTTTAAGTTGGACTAATAGCAGAAACAATAGAAGCAACATTATTAGCAGCAGTAATATTGCAGAAATAATAGCAGCAGCAGAAGTACAATTGTAGACGTAGTAGTAGTATTAGTAATAGTAGTAGTAGTAGTAGTAGTAGTAGTAGTAGTAGTAGTAGTAGTAGTAGTAGTAGTAGTAGTAGTAGTAGTAGTAGTAGTAGTAGTAGTAGTAGCAGCAGCAGCAGCAACAGATGGGTAGTGGTTGTTTGTAGCAGAGTGGTAGCAGCAGTAGTAGCAGGAGAAACCACTACCAGTAACAAATTGGCCTGTGATTGGAAGTTTAGTAGCAGCAGAAGTAGTAATTAAAGTAACACTTTAGTATTAAACAGAGTAATAGCAGCAGAGTAGCAATGAACTGCATCAGCCAGAGTGGCACAGATCAAGACTTCCAGCTGAAGTCTTTGTTGGAAATCAAAACAAAACATGCAGCTGATACCACTAGCACCTACAATCAGACCTCCCAACCTTTCTGACTGAAAAATAGGGAAGATGTGGCTCAAAAGTGGGAAAGAAAGAGCAGTTCCCATAGGAGTGTGTAGTAAAATTATCCAGAAAAATAGGAAACTCCTGTTGAAACAAGAGCTGGAAATGGTCAAAATTCAGATTCTTTCCTCCAAATTCAGTATGGTTGGGAGGTCTGTATAATGTACCTGTACCTGCGTTTTGTAAGTAGTTCCAGCGATGCTGACTGGTACCCGCTTGTTTTTCACAGTGTGCTTGGGATACAGCGCCAACCCTTTCTGCTTCCTCCTGAAGGCAGTGCGACACTTGGAGTCAATGTTCAGGCGAATGCGGTACCAGTCCTCTCCAGTGATACCAAAGTGTTTCACAAGGTGACCTGATGAAAAGAACACACACCAATAAATAGATTAATATAAGCACAAATAAGAGATACGGGTGGGTAATGATAGGGAGATAGATAAATTGAGGATTAGATGGGTAAATGAATAATAACCAGCTAAATGCATTAATACCAAATACCATAAACAAAAGAAACCACAGGATGAACTAGACATGAAAACATTATGAGCACATGAATACACAAAAACAAGATTGACATATAGATAAGATCTGTACTAGACAAATTGTCCACAAGTACTAGTACAAATGACAAATGTATGTACCGCTTATGATAGTTCACAATATGTTTCTCTGTATAAGTGTTAACTCATATGAAGTTTTCATATGAAATAATTCCTACACTCTACAAAAATGTTATACCGAGCTTCAAAAAAAAAAAAAAAAAAAAAGGAAAGTGCAAGCTTTGTCAAAATACATTGTATGAATTCCATCCAGCTTGTTAGTACAACACAGAACACATTTGGCTGGTACGTGTGTCCTCAGTATTACAGTAGATACTACAAATAGCTAGAAATGTCGCTATGGCGACTGGTATGCCTCCGCCATAATGCATGATTCTCCTAATAGGTCTATAGTACATGTGGACAATGTGTGATTACATTTTCACAAAAGTGGCAAAATATTAAAATGACACATTTGACACAAATGTGTTAAATGTTCACCTTCCTTTACCTAGGTTTAATTGGATGAATGAGAGAGCATGTACTTGGGGATTTTAGGACTTTTACTTGACTTTGACCCCTTCATAAGTTTATCATATGCATTGAGTAATTTTCAAGGTACGGAGAAAAAGTGCAATTTCTGTATTGAATAGTAGATTGTTACCATTTTCATCTGGCCTTTGACCCTTAACCTTTGACCCTAAAATTCATAAGAGAACCATTGTCAGGCAGAATATGCATAAATATGTACTAAGTTTCAAGATAACTTGAGCCACTTCCAAGATATGGAGGAAGAAGTAAAGTTCAGCACTTTCACTTGATCTTTGACCTTTTGACCTTTGACCTTTTTAAAAAAAAAAAAAAACCTTCCCAGAGAGAATCTCTATTGGGTTAAACATGTATACATCAAGTTTAAACAGAAAATAACTTGCAGGCACTGCATAAATATGAGAGATACAGTAAAATTTTGAAGTGTTACCCTTGACCTTTAACCCTGACCTTTGACCCCATGAACCCCAAATCCCCTAGATAATTACTGCCAGTCAGTACATGCATATATACTATGTTCCATGAAGATACCTTAAACCATTTCCAAGATATGGAGATAAAAGTGAAATTTTAACATGTTTACTTGACCTTTTGACCTTTGACCTGTGACCTCATGACCCTAAACTTTCACCAGAGAATCTTACTTGGGTAATATGTATACACTAAGTTTCAAGAAAATATCTTCAAGCATTGCATAGATATGGGGGAAATAGTGAAAATTTGAGCATTTGACCTTGACCTTTTGACCTTTGACCTTGAGCATGTGCACCCAAAAGTTGATAGGCACAACTTCACCCCCTAATACACATACATGCCAAGTTTCATGAGGATACCTCAAAAGGTTTTTTAGTTAAGCTGTCCACAAAATTCATTACGGATGGACAGAAGGACGGACGGACGGAAGGACAGACAACCCGAAAACATAATGCCTCTGGCACCTTTTCGTGGCAGACATAAAAAGCCAATAGAGAAATATTTTACTGCAAAAGCCATTATAGAATGGGTAGCGAGAATCCTGCCATCTCATTGGTCGAGAGCTATATGTGTTGATTTGTACTGGCCGCACGCTGAGTCACAGTGGTAAACATGTTATCGCGCACTTGTAGCAAGAGTATGCTTACTTGTAACAAAGATTCGCGCACTAAGCAAGCATTCGCACACCCAGTACGAGACGCCTATTGGCTAAAACAACCATGCATCACATCAGTATGTATACTGATGCATGGCTGGCCGTGCGTCCAGTAAAAACTGGTGCATGGTTTGTGTATGCCAAGCCAAAAGGAAATGCATCCAGTAATTTTGTCATCTGGTTACAAGATAGAAAAATGGGTCTTTGGCAAGAAAATTACCCATTCTATAAATCAGATGACGCACATGTCTTTTCGTGCGTCAGTCGGAATATAGTGTGCATGCGGTAACTATGGAATTTAGCCTAAACCCACTCGGCTTCGCCTCGTGGGATAAGCATTCCATATTTACCTTATGCCCACAATTCCGACTGACGCACTCAGACCTGTGCGTCATTTGTATACTGTGATATAAACAAACAGAACAGCAGAAGTTCAAAAACAAAATCAAACAGAAAAGAGGAAAGTTGGGGAGTTCCAAGGTCACACGCGCGTTTTCCTGAAACATTGTCAGAGTTCACGTGCAAATCGGATGAAGCCTAATTCAGACATCGCATCACAAATCTCTCATGGTTGTTAATAAAAACATTTCAAAACTAAAGTTTTGGGTCGATCAATTAGTAGTTACAACCTCCCCCCCCCCCCCCCTTTTTTTTCAAGGTCATCATAGCATAGTCATCTCAGTTCTTGAATAATTTGAGACAAGGGATAGGATTCAATTTATTTCAGTGAAGAGAAATGAGATGCAGGTCAAAAGCAACCTGTGGGTGATGACCTCATTGCATTATCTAATTAACATAATACATGTATTATGTGGTTGTGACAAAGGTCACTATTCAAGTAAAAACATGTGTCACTTTAAATTTTGTTCTCAGATACACCTGCTATTTTTTTTTTTAATCTAGTCCACTAATTGCAATCTATTTGAACTTGTGAGTGGAATTCCTATTCACAGACAGCCAATTTCAGGTTGATAAGCGTGCTAGCAGATGTGCTGATCAGCCATTCAACAGAGCACATTGGCAAAGGGGATAAGGTAAAGGGGGGGGGGGAGATGACACTATGAAGCAAGATAAAGTCCACTCTGTTTATAGCGTGCAAAGGTGGCCGTGTGGACGACAGCCTTGGTACCTACAGTGAATGCCGAAGACGAAGAGAGGGTCAAGCTTCTTCTTCTTGTGCTTGCCCGTGCCCGAGAGGTTGGAGGTGGCCTGCGTCTCCTTGTCAAACAGTAGGTCCAGAAGTTTAAGGGCCAGCTTGTCCGCCGACTTGTACATGTTCATGATGTGCAGCATGTCGCTTTGAGTTCAATGGAACAATGAGATAGGGCAATTGGTATTAGAGCAATTGGCATTATACAGGAGATTTTTGTTCCTGTTGCTATCACATCACTTGTGTGTGAAGGTTTGTATCTGTCTCAGTGTCTGTGTCTGTGTAAGTGTGTGTGTCTGTCTGTCCAGTTGTATGTCATTTGTCTGTGTGTCTGATCTAAAAAGAAAAAAAAAGAACCATGAGAGGATAGGTTGCAGTTTCAACAACAACCACTTGCTCTTGATTTAATTTAATTCCATTAAGACACAATATGAGACTTATTGCAAGTGTTGTAAGAATACCTTCTTTTTTTTCTTATCAAGAGAGTAGTACAGTGGACTCCCATTATAATAAAGTCCTCGGGACCAGCACTTTTCTTTTGTTATATCGAAATTTCGCTACAACCGAACAAATAAACAATACAAAACATAGAGAGGATAATGTTGTGTCCTGAATTTTTATTTCGATGTAACCAGAATTTTGTTATTACCATGTTTGTTATAATGGGAGTGCACTGTATTTGCCACAAATCTTTGATCAATTTAACCGACGATGGGACATGTTTCACACATCATTATATTACCTGTGTTATTTCCACACACATGCATTTGATCAAGCCACAAGAAAGCACACAAATTACTTGATTTGTGTGTGTGTTATTGTGACTGCTATAAAATGGTTCAATAAAAGACCTTTTTTTTTTGGTTGCGCTGAAGGTCTTTTTTTTTTTTTTTTTGCTTGTTAGCTGATCAAACCCGGAAGTAGCCCCCACCCCCCCCCCCCCCACTTTTGAAGCCATGGCGCCGGCGGTGGTCCTTACCTCGGTGGTATGTGACATCGTACTCTCATCTGGGGGTTACTTTCATCACCGAGCCAGGAGCCCCCAGGGTAATCCTCTGGTACCATGGATGAAACAATGAAGAAAATACATGAGGGAAAAAAAGAAGAGGGGCGAAATAAAGATCTAACAAAATGAGAGTTCCCCCCCCCCAACAAAGTTTTGTTCTCTTACATTTAACCCTCTTAAAGCTACACTTTCAAAGTGTAATTTACCGGTAATTTGGATCATAAGTGGGCACATCACCAATGGTTTTAATGAAGTAATGAGACATCAAAGTGCTCAAAACATATTGTATTGCTTTCTTTCAATAGTACATGATATTCAAAAATTAAGAAATAAACTCAGAGGGGAGACTAAATGCCATAAACCAGAGAAACAAAAGAATCAGATCAGGGAAGATTTGCATTTGCTTGCACTCTCATCTCTTTCAGAAGTTGTTTGAATATATGATAAGCATGTCTAACCCACCTGAGACACAAGTTGAACACTGACTGCTGCTTAACAACATAGAACTGAAAATACTCTTTCAAGTACTTGATATTTGTGGATTTTATCTTATAACTCTGATTTCTTTCAATGGGGGAAAGTAAATGAGAGGAGACCACCTGACCTTCTGTGTTGAGAGTGATAAAGGTGAAATCTCCAGCCAAGTTGTGAGGTGGCTTGGAAGAGTCAGAGTCTTCCTTTTGGTCCACTACGAGAGTTTGCTCAAGGTCTTTGAAATGGATAGAAGCAAACAACAATACATCAGTTATGGACACTCTGCATCACACACATGTATGATGTTGATGTACTATTTGTCTTACGGTTGCATTACTGTCCAAGTATCTTTCTTACTTGACATATGTATATATTAAGCTTCATATCAGAGTCAATGCAGAGAGTGCATTTTATAAATGCTTTGCCCACAGTCCTATAAAATCTATACAAGATTTCAATTCACACCATAACTGAGCTACACATGAAAATAATAAGGTAATGCTCGCACTAAAGCATAATTGTGTTAAAGCAAATACAATGTATATGATATTTAATACCAGGAACTGACTTGTTTTGATACCAACCTTCAAAGACACCAGACTCTTGAGAGTGAGACGTTTCCAAAGGACCACTATTCAGACTTTCATCCTGGACAGTTCATTATAATTATTTTATTCGGCATTTCAGTTTCTTATATAATTATCATAAAGTGTTCATCGAAGATATCATACAAAGCTTGTGCTGATAATTACTACAAGCTCAATGTGCACAATATCTTCCAAAGGAACAAGAAACAAAAGAGATCAAATATGACAAACCGCCCATCTACACATACAGTAGGGGTCTGTTTCATGAAGTCATCACATAAAAGTCTTTACATAAATCTCAGACTGGCCAAAATTGCTCATAAGAAGCGATGTAGAATTCATTAAGTTTCTCATAAGTGTGTCTTATGAGTGAAAAGTCTCTCATAAGACTTTCATGAAATGGACCCTAGGTCTCATTCCTGCACAGATGACCTCACTGTACGACCTGCCTTTGTGTAGCTGTAAAAAATAAAAAAATTAAAAAAAAAAATGTTGCCATAGTTACCATTTGTTGACTGCTTATTGGATGGTTCTTCCACACTGTCAGTTCTTTCCTCTTTCTTGGCAGTAATAATGTGATGGCCTTCTTCCCCCTGCTCAGGAACGGAGATCACCGTTGTCTTTGGGCGGGACTTCTTTCTCGTTGAGCACGGACACACTGTACTGGAGGTGGAATAAAATTATACAATCATGTGACAACCAAATGTCACATTTCCTCCTCCTCCTGGCACATGCAGCAAATTATCTCTTTTTTTTTTTTCAATCTATGTGAGAATTAGAAAAGGACACAACAGTAAAAAAGAAATAAAAATAAAATAAATAACTGAATAATAAAGATAATAATAATAATAATAATAATAATAATAATAATAATAATAATAATAATAATAATAATAATAATAATAATAACAATAATAATAATAATACATATCTCAGTACCACGCTTTTCAATGTCATGGGTACAATAGGGATTGATGCTTGCAGCTCTGAAGCTGGCTGCTGAGAGCTCCTGCCTTTGTTATCATTGCTCAGTCATCTCTGGGGACTGTTCAAAGGCACAAAAGGAAGTGTGATCCGGGGAGGTGCGACCGAAAGTCGTACTGTTTCAGTTTCAGTTTCAGTAAGTTTATTTCTCCACTTGTACATAACAGAAAATAAACATAACACAAGATTTCACATTACACAGATACAACAATACATGAATTTCATTACAGATCTTTAAGTATACAAGTGGGGGAGACCATTATCAACAAGCAAATCGCTTGACCTGGACAACAGTCTCTGAACATTATGGTCACCTAACGTTAATGTTTACCGATTTATTTGGAGGCTGTTTGGGGGGGGGGGTTATATTTCATCAATAATTACACTCAGCATTGAGATATTACAGCTCATAGGGTCTGTTGAATTAGGTTGATGGGTTTATTTGTTTATTTGTTTGTTGCTTTGGTCACATTGAATAGTTTGATTACCACCCAACAAGCTGATTGAGGACTTTTGTTTGCCAATGTTTGAATGAAAAATGGTCCACTCACTGTACTCCTTGCTGTACACGTCCTAGCCATCAACAAATACTTCTGTAAGTCATTCTGTAACTATTATGTGAATACATATTTTGAAACTTTAACCATTACACATTACTGTTGTCTTTGGATAAAACAGACAAACAAACAAAAAACAATGGATAATTCACCTCTCTGGTCTGAAATGATGTTGGAATCAATGAAACAAGATTATCAGACAATCTAAATGCAAAGACAATTCAAAAGCCAGTGGCCTCCAGTACCACCACCAAGTGGACATATACAAAAGCTTTTCAGGGCATATCAAACATTACATCATTTTGGATTATTACGTACGGTCCCTTGACTTGCTGGTACAGTGTTGTGAAGACCTCCTGAACCAAAGTTTCAAGCTGTTTGTTGTACTTTTGGCACACTTTAAGCTTACGCTCAAGAAGCTTCATGTGAGACGTCAGGTCCTTTCTCACCAACCTTACCATCTTCTGTGAAACAAAAAAGACCAGCAACATGGAAAAGAAATGGAAATAAAACAAAGCAGAGGGGTGAGAATATGAAACTTGAATGTGAGAATGATGTGGAATAGTCACAACTCTCTCATAAAAAGCATACTGTGCCGTGATTGAATTCATTCATTTTACTTGTTCATTTTGTTTTCAATTTTCTTCTACCTGCATTGCATGGTGAGGTTAAAGACATTATCAATTTTGAAAGATATTTTGAATCCAAATGAGAGTACAATTTATCCTAACACTAACCCTTTCTACAAGAAAAGGGGTCAAATATAGATCCCAAAATTGACACCCACAACGACCAGGCATAATTCAACTTCACATATGAATGATATTCTACATCTTGGAAAACATTCTGTACAATTTTCATGCAGTTTGGTCCTGAGAAATGTGAGATATTTGCCTGGAAATGAAACAGTGTTAACACCTCTTGATTTCATTATTGTTCTTTCTTTACTTTTTTTCCTAATTACTGTATAACATTTACTTTGAAGTTGATTGCATTTCGTTGACTTCTAACTGCCTGATCCAGTTTTCGCTTGGCAGCTACAGCTTTCCTCACAGCATCGATGTATCCAACACGTGGACCAGCTATTCGTTGGGAGAAAAATGTTTGATGAATGAGGAACAAAAGTTATCATTTCATCTACTCTCAGGATAGGACAATCCAAAAACAACACAATAACAAATTGGAATGATATCAATACTACTAGCCTGTGAAGCACATTGTAACCTAATGCTTATGTTATCAAAATCTCATATATTTCTCCTTACACATATTTTATCTAAATTGAATATATATCAAAATCATATTGCCCCCCGCCCTCCAATGGGATCTGACACATGTTTTACGTGACCATGCTCTTTGCAGGTAGTCTTTATGCTAGTGTTGAAAAGGAATACTAAGTAACTGAAAAAAAAAAATGTCAGTATACACAGGTATAATTGTATGGAATTAATGTCCATACTACAGCCCTGGCACATCTTAACCTGTTGAGGACAGATTGATTTTGTTACAACACTCATTTCCCATAGACAGTGCACCTGCCCGAGTATACTCGGGACTCGTCCTCAACAGGTTAAGGGCATGCAAGTAAAGCAGCCACATGGTAACAGTAACCTAGACTGTGCAGACAAAAACACACAAAATGAAATTCTCCACACACACACAGGCTCAAAATTAGCTATGATCGGGCTGTACAGTGCAAAGGACGAAGAATCAAGAAGCGGTAGTGCTTTTACTGGATCAGCTGAAATTTTACACATTCCTGTCTTGTTCTGTTGTACAGGTGTAATCCATACTCCATTTCTCATTGGCTTAACCCATTGAAGATGAATCCCAAGTGTATTCATGCAGGAGTCTATGGGAAATGCGTGTCTTAGCAAAATCACCATACCCTTGTAAATACATGTATGTAGTCATGCGATACAATATTATGATAAAAACAAAACCAAGAAGAAAAATAAATCTGACACCTGAACATCTTTCCAGCCGCTAATTAACCTGCTTTGCATGCACAGGAACGCTCCACGCATTCAATAATGTACCAATTATGATAGTTTACCTACAAGGTATATGTGCCATTGATAATACAATGTATATCCACCTATAAATCATGTGTAGCAGCCAGCACTGACTTGCAAAAACAAAAAGCTTGTCTTGTTTAACAGCACTCAATACCATCAGTGAGAACAAAATTTGCTTGAAGAGTTCCACTAGTTAGCAAATTTTGGGTCCATTCATATACTTTTTCTGTCAGTAGACACAATGTGTTCTCAGATTTATGTGGCATAGTGGAGGTTCTCAACCTGATAAAACAAACAAAGCAAAGCTTAAGATTAAGACTGCAGAAAATAGTTGAAACATGATAAAGTGACAAACATCCTCCATTTGAAAAATGATAACATAACTGAGCACAATAAATATCTCTTTTTTTTCTCTTTTTTTTAAATCATCAGACACACTAGCATTCACCCAGGCATTCACTGACATTTACAACCTGTAGCCTTGAAATATCAAATCAGATCATCCACCAACAAACACAAACACAATCAAAACTCTTTTTATGTGTCTCTATCTGGCAATATATACCTGAGAACTTTTCTGTTTCCCAAGGTTGACCTTTGTCTTCAGCAAGTTCTTGGCTTTGGTTCTGCCAGAAGCAATGAAGAAAACAGAGATAAAAAGAACAAAAGACAAAGCAAAGCAAAACAAAACAAAATAAAGCATAACATAACTTCTCAGGAATAAAAGGTTATCATCTCAAGTTGTGGCAGACCGATAACTACTTTTCTGTCCGACACTATGGAAGATATTAATTCTAATTAAATCTATTAAAGGAAATCAAAATGTATCACATTTTGAACATTTTTGAATTTCTGGATAAAATATCAGTCAAAACAGAATTAAAAGCTATTTGTGAATTTTAAAGGACATCAAGTAGTACAACTGCATTGCCATCTTACGGCAAAGAAAATGGAAAAATCAAACAAATTGCATTTATTGCACTGTTTTTATGAAGAATAAAATAATGAATGAAAACACTGTCCCACCCCATTAGTAACAAAACAAACTAACAAACAAACAAAACCATGCAAACAAGAGCCCAGAGTAAAACAGCACCACATGCACATTAAAACCATTACCTCATTATTGTGCTCAGATATCCCAGGAGCAGGTACTGTTCCTTCAGCTGCATCACATTTTTCCTCCTTTTTCAGGAGCATGTATACCTCTCCATCCACTTTCGGAGATTTCTTGCTTGGTTGTTGTTCCTCTGGCACGGATTTGGAGTCCTCCTCCAGCGAAATCTTTCGCTTCACACCCGAGCTGTTTGATCTTGTGCTCCGTCGAGACATCTTAAGAGACTCTAGCATAAAAGGAGCCAGGAGAGATGAATGCGTTATCCTTT
The DNA here is from genome assembly GCA_033980235.1 of Diadema setosum. Taxonomy (NCBI): domain Eukaryota; kingdom Metazoa; phylum Echinodermata; class Echinoidea; order Diadematoida; family Diadematidae; genus Diadema; species Diadema setosum. The sequence continues at coordinate 32,587,755 of CM067066.1, read as the reverse complement.
ATATGACATCTTTCAGTTATAAGTGTTCTTAATCCAGTGACTGAGTGAGCTTAGCTGAGGGGAATGTGAAGAAAATTATGAATGGTTTTTGATGGGATTCGGTAGCACAGGTGTTCACTCAAACTGAATTCTGCAATGCCAGTATCCGACTTAATTCAGGTATCTTAAATACTACATTGTATTTGTTACTGTACATTGCCAAAACATCTTTTTTCTTTTTTTCTTTTTTGATAGTTAAAAGATGTATAACACAATGTACTAGATCTAACTGTCAGTTAGGTCTAGATCCAACGTTAGATCTATTTCTACCTTTCTTAATTATGAAGCAAAGTTGAAGGTCCAGTTTACCTTTGGGAGCAGTGATTTAAAAAATGTTCAAGATATCACATTTGATGCATATGTGTACAGTCTGTTGTATCATAAAACATTCTACCATATATGAAACATTTGCAATAAAACCTAAAATATAAGGAGATATCAGGGTTTTTCTCAATAGGCCGTAACATACTGTATACGGTTTAGTCTGGAAACATTTTTATTATAACTATTGTTCACATTTTGTGTATTTAACAACATTTAGCATCGATTATACAGATTCAAATCTTGACAGTGGTTGTTTCTATCCCTAACTCACATTTTAGAACTATTTTAAAGCACTAATGCTGGGTTTTTGTTTCATCCGCAAATGGTAAATTATGCCTTTGAAGTTAGATGTACTTGCATTGTATTTACAAATTTTGTATAAAGCAGATTTCCAATTACAGGGGGAGACCATAAAAATGCATTGATACTGAGATCATTCAATTAAGCAAATCAATCAAGCCAGTATTCGCGTTTACGGCAACTGGGCTGAGGTGTGTACAACACTTGTTACGTTAGGCCTACGTTAGACCACCTACTCGATACGATACGACCAACGGTAGGGCCTACTACTCTTCCCTCGCTCACACAGGCATGCATACGCTAGCGCGTAGCAGCCGCCACGGAAATACAACAAACGAGCTCCAAAGCTTCTTTACGTGTCAAACATGTATGCATTGAACCCATACATCCACTTACTCGACAGATTGTCCAATTACGAAATTTTCTTAAAGATTTTCAATTCATTCACCACATTAAAACAGAAATCTTTAGGCTTACGTTTTCACGCCTCTTGCCAAACTTACCAATTTCGCGGAGAAGACGAGATATTTCACGAGAATCTCTCTGGCTGAAGTGGCGAGAACAACGCAGTTTGCGATAAAATGGCGACGCGAGCGTGACGTCATTAAGGTTCCAGCTAGTGTTCTGCAAGGCGTTTCTGTACTTTTCTCAGACATAGGCCCTATAAAGGGCTTTTTACACTTGTGTTTCTTAACCCCGGACTTTCTCTGACCCAGGACTATCGTTAGTCCCGTACCAATTTTTTCAGCTTTTTACACTCGCCAATTAGTCCCGTACTATCTCTTGTCCGGGGCTAAGGAGAAAACTGACCTTTTTACACTCGTATTTCTTAGCCCCGGACTTTCCAAACCACATGAATATTCATAATTACGCTGTGTACTGTACACGTACACGCACGCACCGGCAGCACTTGATTACCTCGTTTCTGATTGGTCAGTGAGGGTCGGACTTCGTCTCCGTCGCTTAGCCCAGGATTATTTTTTCGTTCTGTTTACACTCACTTGCTTGGCACCGCAATTGCGGTGCTAACCCCTGCTATTTTGCAGGGCCAGATAGTACCGTACTATTGGTGGGGCTAGCCCACTTTGGCAAAAACGAGTGTAAACAGAAAGTGGGCTAAGGATAGTCCCGTGGGGTTAAGGCCCCCCCCCCCCCCCTCCTTAGCCCCACCGTTGGTCCGGGGCTAAGCAAAATTTTACAAGTGTAAAAAGCCCTCAACACGCAGATTGGAGAAAAGACACGCAGCGGCTGTTCATCCCATTGTCCCTCGATCTTTCGTCACCAAGTCTTCATTCAGCTCACTCTCAAGGTCGTGTCACACCTTTCCGGGCAAGCTACGCGGGCTTGTGGCGAGGAGGTATTTTCCAGCACGCAGGAGATTTTCCACGGGCGAACAAGAATGTTTGCAAGTTTCGCACTTGTTTCTTACCTACTAGACGCGTGCTACTTAGCTTCTACTTGCGTGCATTCCAAGTGACCTACGTGAGAGCTTTGAAACCGATCAGTTTTCTGTTACGAGCGACTTCATGGTTCTGAGAAGTACCTGCGTTGGAGTTGCCTAGAGGTGCTGCCAGCTAAGGGTTTCCTACTGGTGTTCTGCGTGTACCTCTGCGAGGGAACCCCCACGAATCACTCGGAACAAGTTTTGAGCATGCTCAACGCCTTGTCATACCGTATCTGGGGAAGTTTTGCGGCTTGCCTTGCGGGAAACAAATTTGCTACCCGGAGCTCTCCGCAGTTGGTCCGCACCTGACAGTACCTAGCGCGTATCTCGCCTGTAGTTGCCCGGAGGTGCGCACGCAAGTCCGATTTAACCGCAGCCAAGTTTAGAGCATGACCAAAACTTTTTCCGGGTGAGTCGCGGGGGGATGCCTAGCCTTTAAACAAGGCGACTCGCTCTGCGTGCCCCCGTATAGCGCGTTTACCCCACAAACTGCTCCGCTCGCCGGCCAACAGGTTTGTGGGGTAAACGCGCTATTATGGGGCACGCAGAGCGAGTCGCCTTGTTTAAAGGCTAGGGGATGCGCTGCCCGGAGGCGTTTTTTTTTAAGACGGCACAGATTGGGGCATGGCACGTGTTAAACCTATGGGAAAAACGTTGGATTAGGGTTTTTGGTTATGGTTATGGTTAGGGTTATGGTTAGGATTGGGGTTAGGGTTAGGGTTAGGGTTTAATGGTTAGGGTTAGGATTAGGATTAGGGTTAGGTTTAGTGATAGGGTCCCCGATAGATTTTTAGTTTCCCCAATCTGTGCCGTCTAAAAAAAACACGCTGCCCGGAGAGGTGCACGCAGAACGCCAGTAGGAGACCCTTAGCGGCAGCACTTCGCAGGCAACTCTAGTCTGGTTTCCAGACCCTTTGCCAACTGGACTCCGCGGCGACGAAGTCGCCGCCTTTGCCGAAGCGCGAGAAAATCAACTTAAACTATACTAGTTTTCGACGTTGAGGGCGTTAATATCATGGATAGCGAAATAGTATGGGCAGAGGGTCTGGAAGCCAGACTAAGGCAACTCCCACGCAGGTACTTCAGTCCCCGTATGCAGCCAAGATAATGACATTCCGTGGGACTTTTGCCATTCCTCCAGAGGAATTCCTTCCCTGAGTTGTCAGCCCCCACGCGACTGGTACACAGGTCACACAGTATACCCGCAAGTAGAATTTAAGTAGAACGCGTCCAGCAAGTAAGACGCATGCACTGACTCGCCCAAATCCTTGTCCGCCCTCATTATTGTCCGGTGGGAAAATCCCAACACGCAACAAGCCCGCGTAGCTTGCCCGGAAAGGCGTGACAGGGCTTAAACATAGTTGCGGGTAAAAAGATTTGCGTGCGCACTTCAGGGCGACTACGGGTGAGATACGTGCTAGGTACTGTCATGTGCGGCTCACCTATGGGGACCTCCGGGTAGTATTGTTCTTTGCAAGTCGCACGCAAGGCTTGCCCGGAAAGGTGTGACACGGCCTTCACTTCCAGCTCCTTAATCAACACCACTGCGAGCTGGCAAAAGTGGCAACGGCTAAAATGCGATGCGGCGGTAGGGCCTATTTATATAGGGTGCCCTATATTTTCTTTGATTTCAACGATCATAATTTTGTTACACATTTTTTGTACCCGTGTCTGTGCAGGCCCGCATGGAGAATTTTATTGGGGCGGGAGTCAAAATTGGCTTGGCGGGATGAAACGACCGAGTGGGATAGGGTCTTGGAGGGGCATTTTTCGGGGCGGTGGGGGGAGGTAGGAGGGGTAACGCGCAAGTGAGGGAGCTGATGTATTGAATACAATTATTGAAACCATGATTTAAACCATGGACAATTTTTCATCATCATTTCGTAACGAAATAGGCCATGCGACACTTGGCGTTCCATACAAATTGTCCATGGTTGTATCACCTTCGTGAATTCGGGCCAACTTGACAAAATTCTTATTGATGCATGATTTTGTCATATACTCATAAGCGCAGCAATTCACCGAGCAGGGGGAAAGTGTGTGTGTGTGGGGGGGGGGGGGGGGGGGTATCCCTCTCCGACATGGGGGAGCTTTTGTATTTTTTTATATTTTTTTTAAAGAATTGAAATTCAACCATCTGGTGTGCACTGTAGATGGAATATTGGAAAACGTTCAATCTAAGGAAAAAAAAAAGAAGTTAGTTGAGTTATTTGTCAAATTTTACCCCCCAGAAAAGAGAAAAAAACATGGCCAAGACCCCAACTAAATTTTTGAATTTTGTGTGACTTTCTCACCTACTGATCAAATTATTTGAAAATCCAACATCTAAGCGCAGCGACTAAGCAGGGGAGAGTGTTGGATGTATTACTAGCCCCTTTCCCACAATAGAGAGCTTTTGCATTTTCAGAATTGAAATTCAACGATTAGGTGCACATTTTGGGCGAAATGTTATTTGGAAAATGTTTAATACAAAAAGGTAAGACGATTAGTAGGAATAAAGAAACTGTGCGACTTCCTCACAACTCAATTGAAAAGCTGTATTAATTATCTAAGCGCAGCGACCGAGCAGGAAAGGGTGTGACAATTTTACTTTAGAAATGTTACAATCTGGTGCACATTTTCGCTACCTATTAATGAGGCGCAAAAAGAAAACACCAAAGCAAACATTATTATTATTTTTTTTTTTGGGGGGGGGGGGGTTGGGGGGATGGGTCATTATTGCGTAATAAAAAAAAACAAAAAACAAAAAACAAACAAGCGAATGCTGCTGGGCAGCAGCGGGAGAAGAGGACCCTCCCTCCTCCCCCTCCCCCCTTCCCCCCGTTACGCGCCTGACTGTTTATTTTGTAATGATGATCATTGTTTGCTTGCATTGTTCTGTATACTGTGTTTTATGCAATTAGGTTCTGATGATGTTTAGTCCCTCATGCCATGGCCATTCAGAGCACAACAATACAAGAGAAAAATATTAATGATCATGGAGGTGAGGGGCCGGCTTAAAGGGTGTGTACAGTTCTGGTCGAGGCGAAGATTTAGCTTTTAACGTTTTGCGAGATATTCAGAAACCATTATGAGATGTTAAAGGGATCGTATAGTTTTGGTTGAGACCTAATTTCAGGTTTCTAACATTTTTTGGTGAGATAATGAGAAACCTCTTATGAAATACGAAAGAGCATGTAATATTATTCTATGAGGAATTAAACGTTTAAATTGTCATCCCCACCAATACTGTACTATCCCTTTAAAGAGCATGCAATCTACTGCTTAGAGTCATCACAGCTGACATTGATTTAGTACAATGTGTATCATCATTTTTCTGTTTTCTATGAAGCTTTTGGTATTTTCACGCATGATTAATGCTCGACTATCTCCAACAGCCGGCAGAGAAAGGGAAAGAGAAGGAGAGAAAAATAATAATTATAATATTTTGTAATAATTGTTCTAACCCCCCCCCCCCCCTCCATTCTCACATCTTATCGTTTTAAACGACATTTTGTATGATTTCAGTACTGTAGTATCACACACACAATAGGCAACCTTCCACTCATTCACTTGCACTCACCCACAGTACGACGCGCGTCTGTGTTCAATGGCCTCCATTTCTTCCGTCGTGTTCTCCTTTGAATAATGAATAACGAACCTGCACACGAAGCTGAGGACCAATATTTAACAGATCATCATAGTGAATACTTCACAATTGACGAATTTAATTCCGAATTTTGCCCCCAAACTGGAAATGACAGTCGATCTGTTCACAGTTTCTCAATAGATAAATACTTCAGCCTTATTCATATCAATTCACGAAGCTTGAATAAGAACTTTGAATCAATCGAAACGCTCTTAAACTCTCTTCACCATTTTGCCTTTTCCGTAATAGGAATTTCTGAAACTTGGTTGCATTATGTCTCCCCAAATATGTTTAGTATTCAAAATTATGATATGATTCGTGCAGATAGAAGGACTGGGAGAGGAGGTGGAGTAGCCTTGTATATACATAATCAACTTCGTTACAAACTCCGACCTGACTTATCCATCAATGGTGTTGAAAGCTTATTCGTCGAAATTATAAATGATAAAACTAAAAATATAATTATAGGTATCATCTATAGACCACCAAATAACGAAATAGATTTATTTCTAGACAGCATTGAAATTTTTTCAAATACAATTATTCATGAAAATAAAAGTTTGTTCTTAATGGGGGATTACAATATTGATTTACTAAGTACGACAAAACATAATTCTTCTAGATTTCATAACACATTATCATTAAGTAGTCTTTATCCTCACATTAATAAGCCTACGAGAATCTGTAACACCACGTCAACTGAGACTTTAATCGACAACATCTTCTCTAACATTATTGATAAAAATTATACTAATGGCATACTCTATTCAGATATATCTGATCATCTTCCAATATTTACCATTCACGAGCAGATTGGAAACGTTCAACCAAAACAAAAATGCTATAGAACGCGAAGAAAAGAATCTCACGAAAATATTAATTCATTAATATCTGATTTATCACGCGAACAATGGCAAGATGTGACTTCGGTCAATGACGCGAATTTATCTTACGAAATGTTTTTGCATAAATTTCTTTATTATTATAATAATTGTATTCCCTTAGTTAATAAGAACAATCGCGCAAAAACAAAACAACCATGGATTACCAAAGGGCTAATGCGTTCTATACTCACCCGTAATCGCTTATTTAAAACATATCGAAATACATTAACCACATTAATCCGGGCATCTCGAAAGCGGTATTATTCAGACATACTAGAATCAAATAAGGACAGTAAAACCAAACTGTGGCGAACTATCAATGACCTTATTAAGAATAAAAAGAAAGAACTCCCGATCGTTATTTCCGAAAATGACCAAGATATTAACGACCCTGAAATCATTGCAAATTGTTTTAATAAGTTCTTTACCAACATAGGCCCCAATCTCGCCTCAACAATACTTCCAAACGCTGGAAATTTTACAGATTACCTTCCAGAAAGTAATAATAATTCTTTATTCTTTACTCCCACGAATGAAAATGAAATACTGAATATTGTTCGATCTTTTAAGTCGAGTAGATCTTGTGGCCACGATGGATTAAGTATGCATTTACTAAAACAAATAATACATTTTTTAGTAACCCCCATAGTACATATTTGTAACTTATCATTATCTACTGGGATCTTCCCAAATTCTTTAAAGATTGCGAAAGTAATCCCTATTCACAAAAAAAGATGATGCGTCCCAAATAAAGAATTATCGTCCAATTTCATTATTGCCCGTCATTTCCAAAATCCTTGAAAAGATTGCATATGAACGCTTGTATAAGTTTCTGGTTGATAACCACATTTTAAATCCTAACCAGTTTGGCTTTCGCAAAGGTTTTTCTACAGATTTTGCAATCATTCAAACTTGTGATAAAATTATCGATTCTATTGCGAACAAACAGCACGTGATAGGAGTTTTTATGGACCTGAGCAAGGCCTTTGATACAATAGACCATGGAATTTTATTAAAAAAGCTACATAATTATGGCATAAGAGGAATAGTTCTTTCCTGGTTCCGAGATTATTTATCCCAACGTCAGCAATACGTAGCATTTCATTCAAGTACCTCGTTTAAGTCATATATTACTTGCGGTGTACCACAGGGATCCATTTTAGGACCTCTACTTTTTCTAATATATATCAACGACATCATAAATTCCTCAACCCTTCTCACCTATGTATTATTCGCGGACGATACCAGTGTCTTCTACTCTCACAACTGTTTAAACACACTAGTTGATATACTTAATTCTGAGCTTGCAAAAATTTCTACATGGTTTAAATGCAATAAATTATCATTAAATATAGATAAAACGTGTTTTATAAACTTCAATACTTCACATTTGTAACCGATAATGCCTAATAACATTATTATTGATGGTATGCCCATTATTGGAAAAAAATCAACCAAGTTCTTAGGGGTAACCCTTGACTCCAACTTAAAGGTAGGGAATCCCATTTGCATGCCTTAAATGAAGAGTTGTATAAATACAGTGGTATGTTGAAGAGAGTGTCATTTTAGAAACTCCCATAAAGTATTGAAAGTGGAAGGTAACATTTAGTACATATTTATTGACCGTTAGATTTTGAATTGAATTTTTTTCGGGGCTCACCGTAAATTCCAGTACATTACTAGGCTACCTTTGCAGACCCATGCACTGCATGTGTGTCCATCATGTATATTTTGTGAAGAAAGTTCATCAAAACTTACAAATATTTCTATATACATTCTTGCCACACACTCTATATGTTATTACATTAGCTCTTATACTTTTAGATTTGTGTTTATAGATTAAAAAATACAGAAGACTGCAACAAAAAGGCTTAAGTGTGGCTGACACACAGAACTACTGAGTAGTTGAGTTTTGTGCATTATTCAAATTGTAGATCACTGTTGACTTCCAAATTTCTCAGCAGTGGCCTAAACAAGTCCCCTGAGGTTCATATTTAATGTTTTGCTGCATTTTGGGATGTCTGTAAAAGGTATCCCCTACCTTTAAATTGGAATAACCACATTGACAATATAATCACATTAATATCCAAAGCCATTGGAATACTTCGGAGATTAAAATATTTTGTAACGGAAAAAGTACTCATTATGTTATACAATGCATTAATCTTACCGTACATTAATTATTGTAATGTTGTCTGGGGAAACTGTAATAAAACCAAAGTAAATGTTATTTTTCTTTTACAGAAAAAGGCAATAAGAATATGTACCAACTCACATTATCTAGAACATACTGATCCATTATTCCTTAGACTAAAAGTTCTTAAAGTTGACGATATACACAAATTTCAAACAGCAATATTTATGTTCAAATACACGCAAAATCTACTCCCACTCTTCCACAACGCATTTTCCCTTAACAGGGATGTCCATGCTTACCCCACGCGCCATCGTAATGATTTCCATTTGAATAACCCTAAACTCCTATTAGCTCAAAAATCAATTCGGCATAACGGGCCTGATATTTGGAATTCACTCCCTCTCCACATAAAACAGTGCACATCTCTCTATTCCTTTAAGGCAAATACAAAGAAATATTTCTTGGCACAATATCATACGGTACAGTAATCATTAAACATGTACCTCTTATACTCAACAACAAGGCAATATTTGGTCCACCCCCTTTTCCTTTTCTTTTACTTTGCTGCTTGACCCTTCGCCCATATTATAACATATCCAATCATTTTCTTAGAAGTGCTGACCATCAACACTTTCGCGCTTCATCACCTGCACACGCACTCACAGGCACCACTCCTGTTTACCAAGTAATTGTATAAAACTGGATTTACACGCACTTTAACATGGCCCATCTGTATTAGTGTTTAAGTACTACAATAAAAAATGGTAATTTAACTCTGGCTGTCCGTCTGTTCAAGCACGGCTTATAACGGCGGCCCTCTGCATCATATGTATATATCATATATTGTACTGTGAATTAAGTCATTATTGGCCATATAAACATTTTGTATGTTATTTAACGTTTCATTTGTCTTTATATACAAAACATGACTTACTATGTAATATGTCAATAATTTTCAGAATTGTATTTGTGTAATTGAACCTGCCTTTGTTATTTTTGTTATTCTGAAAGAAAACATGAAATGCAGAAAATAAAATCTTGTCAAAAAAAAAAAAAAAGTATCAGACAAAATCCGATACATGAAGTATAATACATCACGTCTACGGTCCGATGCCCATTATGATCAGATGTGTCCGATATGTACAAAGCAATAGACTGTGCGCCATCTCGCGTTGGCGTGTAGCTGCATGTGAAAGAGGCAGTGTTGTCTGTGGGGGTCACGATTGGTGGATGGATGAAAGCCAGTAGGGCAGCAATAAGAATAAGATAATAGATAGATGAATGAATGAATAAATAAGTAAGTAAGTAAGTAAGTAAGTAAATAAATGAATGAATGAATGAATGAATGAATAAATAGATAAATAAATAAATAAATAAATAAATAAATAAATAAATAAATGAATAAATAAATAAATAAATAATGCGATGATGATGACGATGATGATGATGATGATGATGACGACGGTGATGATCATGATGATGATAATACTGTTTATAAGATAGTAATGATAATGAAAATTCTGATAGAATTACGTCAATGAAAATGATTATCATGGAAATGGAGTGAATGATACTCGCCAACGCTACAATGATATCGTTTCTATACTTCCTCTAAAATCAAATCCCGTTCTGTTACTACAATATTTCTGCTGCAGGTATCAACAGATTTTGAATATATCAGGAAACAATGCAAAAAATGGTATTATGATTGATAAAGATAACAATCATCCTAATCCTCATTAATTCATGCCTTTCTCTAGCGCTGCCCTCGACATAAAATGAATATTCATGTGATATGCAGTTGGAAATAAAGATAGGTGAAGATACACAGCAGAGATAGGTACAAGGACAAGGACGTAGACAAGGGCAGAGACGAAAACAGAGACGTACATGATAATGAACGTTGGCATTGACGGGGACGTGAACAAGGACTCGCATAATTTATATCAATAACAACATGTCAGACATGGGGCATAGCAAACGTGCAGAACAGGGGACGGGGACAGAGAACAGTAAACATGCAGCCATCAGGAAGTAAAACAATACAATGCCATACGCAGCTATGTTTCACCGTCTGATAATGATAATGATAATGATACTAGCAATAATGATAATACCACTACTACTAATGATAATGATCGAAATACTGCTATTTTGATAACAAAAATTTTAACAATAACAATACACGATGATGACCATTATGATTATGACGTTGATAATCTCCTACAGTTCGACCTCGATTATCCGGCCTCCTTTTATCCTGAAATCTCTATTTTCCGGACGTGTTCACGCAGTGAACTTCACCTTCTTTTTTTTTCATCCAGAAATTGAGAAAAAACAGTGACTTTCATGGATCTATTTCACTAATTTCATAAGATGTGCATGATATGTTTCTCAGTATCTAATGAGGTAAAACATGTATGATTTTCACATAAAGATATATTTTATTTTTGTGAAGAAGGGACTACAATTTTGCGCAGGCCAGCATAGATTACACCACCGTTGCGGGGTACGCTACCTGCCTAGCTGCCAGTGCACTGGGACGGCAGCTTACACGGCAGCAAAATACATTAACATTGTGTCTGCCATATCCGGCCAATTCGCGTATCCGGATGAGCGCCGGTCCCGACATAGCCGGAAAATCGAGGTCGAACTGTAATGATCACTGTACGTCAGGACATTTTGAACATCGAACCACCAATTAGGCCCCTAACCGTGCCACCCCTCCCCCGCCATCCCTCACTGATAAGTAGGCTCTATGTGATCCTATGTCTTGAAAATATCAATAATAAAACAAGCCAAGCCATTCAAGACAAGAAGCTACAAGACACCCATTTACACCAGTGGTATTATAGATACGCTCGATGTCCCTTCTTCAAAATCTGTATATTATGAATGTAGAGTTGAGTATTAAAAAAAAATGCTACTTCATCCGAGGTCAGGAACTTGCCATGCTAGATTGATTTTACAACCAAGCCATTAGAGCCACTAATCAGTTTGCACAGCTATTCACTTATTGAACGTCATGTGAATCAAGATTGTTTTCCAAAACAGTCGCTATATCTCAGCACGTGTTTGTTAGTATTGATGAACCAAACTTACTTACAACACACTTTAATAAATGCTAAAATATAGTGATGATTCACGTGACACAGTTCTTAATTAAGAAAAAAACCTGTTTTAATTCAGACCAAAAGGTTTTTTTTTTCTTCTTCTTCTTCTTCTTCAGCGAAATGATACCTTATGCCTGTTGTATGATTATTAGCACATTGTTCCCCTACAGTCATGATCCTATTGGGAGCCCTTGTTTCACGGTGCAATAGTCATGATGTTTTCTTTGTATCTGTGGAGATCTGAACCCATTCAATGGAGGACAAGACACTTGTATCAAAATGATAATTACCTGATTGACACTTAGATTGATGACCGACTTAGCTGTGTGCGGGTGTGGACACGACTAAAGTGTGCCTGTGCGTAATGCGTTTATTTGATGCTTGTCGGGCAGTACTTGCGTGATTGCTTTGTTATGTTCTATCGGAATAAAGGGCACAAGCCAAACTCCAAACTAAACTGGTTAATCGAGATCGCTGAATGATTAGTAGTCGCCTATTGTGTTGGAAGACAAAAATTTACAGCGTAGCCACAAGTCTCTCAAAACTTGACATCCGGCGGGTTGGTTTCCCCCACCTTTCCAAACAAGGGCTGATTACGCCTTCAGGAATCTAGACTTCCACAAAGAATCCTTTTGAAGAACTGCCCTCTCTGTGTAAACTCCTTTTACCTTCTCAGAAATATTGATTCAGAATTTAGCAAAAGGACAATGTCCGATGCGCTCTGACTGACGTGTTTGCGGGTCAAAGTGCGGGTGTGTGTTTGGATCGCAATATTCATGAGGGAAGCCCCTTCCATTGAGCAAACTCATACGTCACTCTTCACTTGATACTCCCCGGTAGTCAATGGGCAGGGTTAGCCGCGACCGGGGACTCGCTCAACACCACAATGAATACTACTGTCACGTCTGTGTGATTGGCGCTACTCCTCTCCGCGTGTTGTCTGTGTAAGGTCCATCTCGTCACGACACACTTTCTCACTCAAAAAAAAAAAATCAGTAGGATAATTACTAGTGGATTAATGATTGGGTTTCCTTCGATGAACTGTTGAATTTATGCGTTGCCAAGAAGGCATGTGTTGTCGCTGAAAAGGCTACATACTTCACGCGTCGAAGATTGTTCGGCTGTTCTTCAGACTTGTTATTTACTGCACTGGTTCCGTCAGCTGGAGGGGCGCGGGGGGAAGCGGGAAGGAAACGTGTTTTTTGACAACGAACATCACTGTTGGCAAAGTTTGGAAAGGAGCTATTCGTTACGACATGAATCGGCGAGGGAAGACGAAAGAAGGATTTTTGCATGTTAAGCAGCCGTCACGTTTTGGGAAGGTAAGTTTTGCGAGCTGTCAGACAGTACACAGTTGCCGGGAGAGAATAGTATGGGTGGTGTCGGGAAGTCTATACCATTATTTTGTGGAGTGTACTGCCGAATTCGTTGCTTGGTTTGGCATGGGCGTGTGCCGCAGAGTTCTTCCACGCCCTGGTGGGTGGGAAAACTGTAGGTGGACGTGGTTCGCTGCGACCTGTAGAAAAAAACCATCGCGTGGTCCCTCGTGAGTGGCGACTTCTTGTCTGCGAGTGGATGAGGAGGAGTATGATAGTAGTAGTGCTAAAGTGGACATAACATTCCTCGCATATCTGCGACGTGGATTACAGTGTATTGTAAATTTGTATCTAAACATTTGAGTGCTGCTAACTGAGTTTTTTCGATTTTTTTCTCGAGGAGGTGGAGGCAAGTTTGCCCTCGTAGTTGCTTTGTTTTTAACACTGTCAGAGTCCGATAATGTGGAAAAGACAGTGAATTCCGTTCATGCCATGGCTGGAGTTTACTGTATACATTTTGACCATGGGAGGTGGAAAAAGCACCTCGTACCTCCCTCCTGGTTCAAAAAAGGATAAACTTAGTTGTGTCGATTTGTACATTATATTGATAAAACAATCTGAGTCACTTTCTTCTTTTGTTTATTTGTTTTCAAGCAATAATCATGTTGGTAAGAACTAAGTCTATTTATGTAGATCGATAGGCCTACATTTCAACACCTCAAGACAGATGTGACAAAAGTTCCAGTGTTATGTAGCCTACACTCTACAGCCTTTACCTTTCGTACGGTAGTTTAATGTCAGCATTTCATGTAGATTAATTTATAGATTATATCTAGTATTAGAAAATAGGAACGGAGACGTTTTTTAGGGATTCTGTTAAATGGAGTATTTTTCTCTTTATTGACGGGGTTCGCAACCACTCTTGCGTATTTTTAAAGGGTGTGTACAGTTCTGGTCAAGGTGAGGATTTAGCTTTTAACATTTTGCGAGATATTCAGAAACCACTCTATGAGATGTCAAAGAGCATGCAATTCTAAGGGGTATCAAAAGTTTATTTGATGAAAATCGGTTTTGAAATGGCTGAGATATTAAAAACAATGTGAAACAAAGAGAGGCGTTGCCTGTTGCCTTTTATTATTATCACTTATTTGGATATCTCAGCCATTTGAAAACCAATTTTCATCAAATAAACATTGAATCCTTCTTAAAATTACATGGTCTTTCACATTTCATAACAGGTTTCTAATTTTTTCACTTAGGAATGTTCAAAACATGAATCCCCACCTCAACCAGTACTGTACAGTCCCTTTAATGTCATTTCATGATATTGGCGGGTAGGTGCTGGACGCTTTGCCTATATAACACGTGGTATATTCCTTTAAAGGGGCTGTCAGGTATACAGTTCTGGTTGAGGTGACGATTTAGCTTTTAACGTTTTGCGAGATATTCAGAAACCACTCTATGAGATGTCAAAGAGCATGCAATTCTAAGGGGTATCAGCATTATTTGATGAAAATCGGTTTTGAAATGGCTGAGATATCCAAAAACAAGGTGAAACAAAGAGATCCTAACAAAAGGCGTGGCCTGTGGATATTTCAGCCATTTGAAAACCGATTTTCATCAAATAAACTTTCAATCCTTTTTAAAGTTACATGCTTTTTCATATTTCATTGAAGAGGTTTCTCATTATCTCACTTAGTAATGTTATGAACCTGAATCCTCACCTCAACCAGTACTGTACAGTCCCTTTAAAGGCATAATTTACCATTTGCAGGTAAAACAAAAACCCAGCATTAGTTCTTTGAAATAGTTATAAAATGTGAGTTGGGGAAAGAAACAACCACTGTGAAAATTTGAATTGGTAAAATTGATATTAAGTATTGTAAAACATACAATATGTGAACAATAGTTATAGTAAAAATGTTTCAAGACTAAACCGTCTACAGTTACGATTTATTGAGAAAAATACAGATATCTCCCTATATTTTAGGCTTTATCGCGAAATTTTTATATGATAGGATGTTTTGTGGTACAACAGACCTACACATATGCATTAAATGTCATATCTTGAAAATTTTTTAAATCACTGTTCCCAAAGGTAAACAGGACCTTTAATGTCAGCTGGAAACAAGAACGAAGTTGCAGTCGTGAGGCAAATCCGGGAAGGTTATTTTTGCAACTGGACTGAGTCGTTGCTTTAAGCATTCAATCGACATTACTGGAAGAAGACATACTTTCATATTAGGTTGAGAATTTGCAATACATCAGCTTGACTACATAGCTATAGTATATATTTGACTGAAAGATCGGTCTGTATCTTGCCGGGCATAATTATGTTCGCGGATACTGCGTCTGGCTTCACGGAATCCCCTCCTTCGCTGGAGAGCCGTAAAAGTTATATAAAAAAAAAGGGGGGGGGGGGGAGACGGATTTTTCTGTCTGTGTATAGCTAGAGGAGGCCTACGTTTTCACGAACACTTGTTTATACAAAAACGAGGGAAGATACTTCAAATAGGTTATCGTCATTTTTGACAGACTACAAGATCTACCAGATCTACAATTGTCATCGTCTTACCGTAAGGATGATGAACTTACAGGAAGAACCCTTAGCCTTTATGCGTGTGTTGGTATAGGGCCTATAATGCTGCCAAACCCTCTTTTTCGAAAGCTATTAGAATATTCATGCATTCCAATTATTCCCAGAACAAAGCCCATTGGATTCGGGGGTCAGAAAAAAAAAAAATCACTTTTATTAATTAAAAAGACCCACAAGCAAACACACAAGAGAACCTTTTTACTGAGAAAGCTTTAAGTTACCCATCCAAAATATTTTCTTGAAGTGCTAAGCATAAAAAAGACAAAAAAGAAAGAAAGGCAAAAAAAAAAAATATGTGCCCTATTATTAAGTGAATACCGTTATTACGTTGATACATGATACACTATAAAACTTAGGCCTATAAATATCGAAGTTGTTGTATGGGGAAAATGACGTAATGATAATACACTCTGTCTGGGAATCCCCCTTGACATCTGGTGGAGTTTCGAAGCATGCGTACATCAAGCTCCAGAGTAAACAGAAGACTCGGAACGCACTGGTCGATTGAGAATCGCTTTGATCACAGCGCAAACACTCGAGTCCATTTTGTTTCTGTGGGATATGATGATGTGATGATTTCTGGAAGAATAAAGTTAGTTTTGCGATAATATCTTTCTGTCGGTCTCTTTGCCTCTCTTTCTTTCTTGATTTTTTTTTTCCGGTCAATACATAAACGGTTGGGACTTCTTTTCATATATTTTATTCTATTGTCATATTCCCTACCCTCCTGTATTTTTTATTATTTCAAGATACATGTACTTAAACTAAGGGCAGGGATGTGACAGTGTGCATAGAAGGGTGTCCCCATACGTGAAAAACGCCACTATGTCTCGCTGGAATTGTGCCTTTGTGAAACACAATATCAACTTCAAAATTGTAGGGCCTGTAATTACCAAATTGACGTGACTTTGGACTTTGTCTCTCGTTTTGAGATTTTTTCTTTTGTCAACAATGTTATCACAATATCTAGACAAATTTAATCACGTCTCTGGGGTCTTTACAGATTTATTGTTTAATAATCATGACAACTATAACATTTGCTTCATTATGATACATGCCATCTCGTCTTAAAGTCCTGTGAAAAGAGGGGAAGCCCCGAAACTTAGAAAATACATTGCAATTGTGACAGATAACAAGCACTCTGTCGTGTAACATGTGAAATGGGGCGAACTGTACTCTGCATAGGCTTACTGTCAGTGTGTATGTATACATTATAATCAGAAATAACATAATACCAATATGCCCTTCTACGATAAATTGCGGGGCAACTCCTATTAGAACACTATACTCCTTTCACCGTCAATGATCAGTTTGTAGCGGTTTTCTCAAAAGAACAGTGTAAGGTCATATAGGGGATTAGACGGTATTAGCTCACCGTTACTCACTTAACAATGTTCTTCATGACGTAATTGTCATAGTATGACAGGCATCGCGAGAAAGGATCAACTCATTGTGCACCTTATGAGGCAGTGAATATAAGCCGAGAATCAGGATAAGGCGTTCTTTTCCCAAGCCTATCGAACGTCGGCCTAACCGTCATGTTACGAAACTGATATAGGAACATTCCTCTCTGAATCGGGATTTGATTTGATTTGATCTGATTCATTTCATTTCTGTTTTAATTTTTTCAACCCCCCCCCCAAAAAAAGAAGCAAAAAACAAACAAAAACAAAACAAAACAAAGAAAAACACATAAGATGTAAGTACTTTGCGACATACTGGGAAAAGGATATTTAAAATCCCACATTGACTAGCATGTTTCTGCATACTATATCAATAATTCTGTGAAACAAGTTTTTATTCATAATCCTGCATTCGCGCAAAGGCACTGTACTTTTTATAAGCCAAATGCCCAACCACGTCACTGGCCTAATATTGGGACTCATCCGAGACGAGTGCATTTGTATATATATAAAACCGCTATGTTCCGGGCAGAATAAGGTAACATAGTATACAATCGCTCAAACTCCCGACCCCAATGATTAATGGATTAAACAGTGTAATACAGAAATGTCCTAGAATCACTCTTTTTTTTTCAGCTCAGGTGATGTATTCGCACAAAATCACAGTATGTGATGCAGGAAGAAACTTTCAAAAAGAAACTCCAAGCCATAAAATGTTTCCATCATAATTAAAATGTTGGCCTATATTTATTTTGTTTTTGTTTAACAGTGCTATGATCAGTTTGCTGTAAAACGCTTAAATTATAAGGAATAGCTTGCTATATCGTTATATTCTTTGTTATCTCTCCCCTACCCCCCCCCCCGCGTATTTTATAGGCCTGTGATTAGATTTAATTTACACAATCTGATCGCCAGTTTGTAAGAGATATCAGTTTCACGAACACATGAAAACAAGTCCGTAAGTCCATATTAACTTTCTATCAGCAAACTTTAATGAAACGTTTTCTGTTCGCACATGAGTCACATACACGCATGACTTTGCTCCGTTCATTTGAGTCTATGCATAGAGTTTCCCATCAAACGCGATAATGTGGAAATGTCCTTTTATTTGACCCACAGATGTGTAACTCATTGTTCACGATTAGGGAGGGAAATTTGTCCACTCTCACTTTCCGTGAATCTTATAGGGTTGTTCTACCAGCAGTGTTCAAACGCTCGGGTATAAGTGTGTATAGCATGACATTTCCTGAAGTCCAGATAGCTTTCTACCACATGATACATCCTCATATTCTTCGGTCTGTTATAGTTGTTGTTTTCCCTTGACATTTTATTTCTGATGCACTTGAATGTCGAAAGTGATATCAAGAGCTCTGGTTCGCATTTTGTTTTGAATGCGCTCACCGTCGTCTTCATTACTTGCGGAAAGGTTGTTTTTCTTGATAAGGCAAGTCAGCATCTGTTACTCTCTTATTGTGTTCTAGAACTGGGTCAGAGTATTTCTTGAATGTTAAAGGGAAAAGCTCCCAAAACATATTATACGTGAATCTAGTACAGATACATAAGTGAGGCATTCATTGAAAGTTCGAGGAAAGTCGGGCAATTTGTACAAACGCTGTAAATTTTGGAGTGAAGACGTAGCCTATATGTCTCATTAAAATCCTCCATTAATATAATATGCAGGCGATTTATCACATTTATAGTTCCAACAGGTTCAGACCAAGAGATTAAGATAAATTCATTAAAGATATAACTATTCTACAGAGGGCAAATGCCCGAACATTTCTGTCTTGGTCTAGCGGCCACTTATGCGGCCACTACAAACTGTCCCGATGATGATTATGGTGTTACCATGGAGATACCCTGGAGATACCGTAGCTCCATGTTGTTGACCTTACTCAAAGCGACCACATGTCTATGTACAAGCTTCGTTTGCTGGCGTATTAGAACTGTATCGTTTTTGCTATACCCGGCATAGTTTTGTGTCTCAGATTACAGTTTTTTCAGTTTCAGATTGTTGTTTTTTTTTTTTCTCCACTTTTACATCAAATGAAATCATTATGACAAAATCAACAGTTATTTTGACATGAAATTATAAACAAGAGTACTCAAGATAAATAAGATAGATAAATACCGACGTGTAGGCCTATATTAGACGTACAGATATATAATAGTATTTTAATGTAGGCCTATACAGTTGGAGAGGACCATTATCGATAAGCAATTCGCTTCGGGGCCATCACCTAATTGCTGATGAGAGATAGCAACTACCGTATTTGCACTCGCATTATACTATCAGTGACGATTAGTGACATGTTAGAGCTCCTGGTATTTGTAAACAGGAGACACACATGGGTGTGACGTGTCTTGAATAGTCATTTTTGTCACATATAATAATACGTGTTATCATTATGATAATGCCGCCGACCGTTCGATTATAATATACTGTGGTGGTCACCTGTCTGCAAAGGTCATATTTTTAATGTCGAATTTTTGTGTAATAGAGTGACTGCTATACACAGGTATTACCACTTTTTGAAAATTGTGCAGCGCTTTGAAATGAACACGTCACTTGTATCTGTCCAGTCAAGTCTAAAGGTGTCATGTCACATTTTGCTTAGGTGTCATCTTTTGCTGCGCGAGGGGCATGAAGTAATAATGTGTTGCCTTGCCACGCGTGAAATTACAGTGTGACGTTGTTTTATACGATGCGGAAACGGGAATAATTGAACATCCGTTAGCTAGCCCACGCTGCTAATCGCGAAAGGTATAGTTTGCTGATGAGAGTTACGTTTGACATGGATTAATCATGTAAGGCATGGATTAAGATGCTCTGCTTTCGGTAATCCCCCGACCGAGAGCATTCCGAACAGGTTTCTATATTTTGATAATTATTCAGACCTTTCAGCCAGCTATCTGGTGGAATAGCAGTTACGTGTGTTTTTGACCCATCAAGTTCCAGAAATCATTTCGTGTGTGTTTGTGTATTGTTAAATATACAAAATGTGAACAATGGTTATAATGAAAATGTTTCCAGACTAAACCGTCTACAGTTATGGTTTAATGAGAAAAATGGTGAATACAGTCGCGGTACAGTGTATCTCCTTATATTTTAGGCTTTATTGCAAAAAAAAAAAAAATTATATGGTAAGATGTTTTTATGATACAACTGACCTACACACATGCATCAAAAGTGATATCTTGAACATTTTTTTTTAAATCACTTCTCCCAAAGGTAAACAGGAGATTGTTCAAAAAATAACAACCACAAAGCTTGCCCGACTTAGCAACAACTATAGGCGAATTCCATGCCCATGGAACATACGGAGGTAGCAGGTGAATGAAACGCTTCGCTACTGTAGGTTGTTGGAAAAGAAACATCTTGTCATAAATTACAGAAGCGGTTAATTGTAATTAGTTACAGAAACGGTCTATTTTGTCAGCGGCTGTTTTGAGATGTCGACATCATTTAACATCAGGAGTTCCATTGAAATTGAATATCCCTGTTGGTCCACTGATCATTCATGGCTATATGTATGGCAGAGTTTAGTCACTTTCAGTAACCTGGGACTAAAACTTATGCTTTACGAAGACCGGATGTACCATCATGCATTGTGTGGAGCATTGTAATTGTATAGAGCAATCGCAAGTTCAACTTTCTCGTGCATGGTTTTCTCATTTTCTGTTGGTAGCTCCATGGTTTTCTTTTGTTTTGAGGAGGTTTCGCATGGTTGTGTTCTCGGACTACGCCTTGTAGGCCTATAGTGTGCAAACCGTAGACGTGTAATGGTGTATATAGTGTTATTATAGACCTAATAAATGTAAGTCTATGAATATGGTATTATCAGGTAGGTGACTCACCTGCCTGGTATTATAAAGGATGTATCCCAGGCACCTCTTTGGTATTATCATGGAGCTACAGCACATTTGCGTTGTAGCTTCATGGTATATATCAGGGAGGTGGAAAGAGAACTCCCTGGTATTATACGCCAGTTGGACACGAGAATGAAGTCGGTCCTGCCCGTGTACTAAGCACTATCATTGAGCTGGTGCGTGTCTCTCGCATAGATCTCCCTGTTTTTTAAAGGGAAGGTAAACCCAAAGAGCAATGTGGATTGAGTGAAAGCAGCAACATTAGTAGAACACATCAGTGAAAGTTTGAGAAAAATCGGACAATCGATGCAAAAGTTATGAATTTTTAAAGTTTTGGTGTTGGAACCGCTGGACGAGGAGACTACTAGAGGATATGACGTATGAGTGGACAACAATACAAAGAAAATATAAAGGATATTCAACAAAAATTCACTTTTCTAGAATTATGAAAGAGCAGTGGACCAACCGCTTTCAGAAAGCTGGGGGAATAATTGCTACCCTTAACATATGTCAATATCAAGTTGATGGAATTTGTAATTTTCATGAAAAATGGATTTTTGTAGTATTTTCTTTATATTTTCTTGATATTGTAGTCCACTCATACGTCATAACCTCTAGTAGTCTCCTCATCCAGCGGTTCCAACACCAAAACTTTAAAAATTCATAACTTTTGCATCGATTGTCCGATTTTCTTCAAACTTTCACTGATGTGTTCTACTAATGTTGCTGCTTTCACTCAATCCACATTGTTCTTGGGGTTTATCTTCCCTTTAAGTGTAATGATGAATTCTCGTGGATCGTGTCAGCATGTAGCCTTTCGGGGGAAAAGTGCACAAGTTAACCTTTCGTCTTTCAAGGAGTTAACAGACGATCGTGTCCGCTTTGTTTGTGACCGTGTACGCAATTTCACCACGCACTCTCATTGGTCCCATCTCATCTCCCCCAACTCTCTGTAATTGCCGCGGCATAATGAAATTTACTATTATTATTACAGCAAGCACGGCAATGCTTCAGCGAGCGAATGTGCATTATTAATGAACTTTCTGCATTATCTGGAGTAATCAAATATCTACGAATTTATATGAGCCGACATTGACGATAATATGAAGAGTCCTTGGACACGCTTTAGTCTCCTTTCAAGTCTACTTTACTTCATATTCCATATCGCCATCAACTTGCCACATGCCATATGCAGAAGGTTGCACCTTTTATACTAAGCAGAACTTAAGGTTGTTAGTCTGGCAATATCATGTTGTTAAGCTCTTTTTACCGTATTTTGCAGCTTCACAAATTTAAATCGTGTGAATGGTTATATAGGCCTAAGTTGATGGCTTCGAAGTTAATGAGAAAGTTCTCCTCGCATATAGGACCTATAGGTGTGAACCCACCATAACAGACCCTCATGACCCATGCATAGGTGTCAAAATGAGTAGGGCCTACCTATAGCAATTAGGCAATTACATAATAGAATGGCCAAACCCTTGGAATGTATAGGAGTTACACTATGAGACTTCCTTGGTTAACTTAAGATATGACCCGGTATGCTCTGATCATTGTTATCATCATTATTGATATTAATCAAGACCATAATTTTACTAATACAATGTGTGTTGGGTAAGAAATTGTATATTCCACTTTTTCTCAAACCACCATCATCATTTATTATTTTGATGACATTTAATACCGAGACCGTGATTGACGGATATTACTGACGAGATTCCACAAGGAGCGAGTCGATTACATTTTATCGGTCTATAGTCAATGCGATTACAGCAGTAGAGCTGCTGTTATATTTTTTTGTATTTTTTTTTTCGTAGCCCATACTACACTGTATGTGGAAAACCTTAAACATGATAAAGATGGTCGTTCACTATACACTAATCGACACGACCTTTGAAAAAAGAGGTAGGCAACGTAAGAAGAAATGACTGAACAACAAAAGTGAACAACAAAAAGAATCCCGTTCTCCCCCCCCCCCCCCCAAAAAAAAAAAAAAAAGTCTGCAAAAAAAAAAAAAAAAGATGAAGAAGAAAAAGAAGTAAGAAGGAGAAGAAAGAGATAATGATGAAGACATAGAACTGGAAGAAGAGGAATTTGTATAAACCGATTTCAGAATGTCCCTTGTAGAAGGTTTGGAATGCAACTTAAATATGTGCCAGCTCATCGACATGCTATATTTTCAGGCTAGCTCCCAAGCCTGCGTGCTAGGAACAGAGATTACTCTGCAAGTTATATCGCCACGGTGAAAGAGGATACATGGATTTGGATGTGATGCGTGAGTGATCCCCCTGTTTACCTTGCATACCATTACGAACCACATTGCCTCAACCCTTCATATAGACACTGATCTCGCAAAGTCTTCCGGTCCGACGGGTTGTGACCACAGAACCAAGAGTTTTGTGGTTGTGACCCAATTTAGCGCATTTCCTTCCTGTCATGGAGCGAAAAAATATATATACATAATATTATATATAAAATACATGAATATTGTCTTTTCGTTTTGCTTATTCTGTGCAGTGCTTCAAATACGTATATATACTTTTATGCTCATATGAAAGAGGAGTAAAGAAAACAGTAAAGAGTCATCTCTGTGCTTCAACAATTTGGAATCGTACTTCGCAATGACCAAATTTTTCTCTATTCGTCGACATGATAATTAATGAATGCGGCCGTAAAAGTTTTGATACCGCTGAATGCCCACCAAAGTCCAATAGCATTTGGTATCATCAACCATGGAGCTACACACCATGCATGGAGCTAGCTCCACGCATCAACCGATCACGCATATGTAGGACTAGCTTATATCATACAGTTGATGTATTTACTGTTTCGTTTCGTTCTTTGGTTTCTAATCGCATGGTAGCAAGTTTTGCACGCTTTAGAGACAAAAGTCAATACCAAGCAAAACTGACTTAAATTTTGCAAACTTGTCAGTGGAATTCCAAAGTAAACGGTAGAGAGTTCCACCACGGATATGAATACGTGGGACCGATACGTCCCCTCCTCCTCCTCCTCCCCCCCCCCCCCCCCTCTCTCTCTCTCTCTCTCTCTCTCCCCCCTCTCCCTTCTGGATCTGGATCTGGTAGGATACTCATGCCTTTGTATCTGTACTTTTATATATAAGATGAAACAAAGCAAAATTGTTGCACATATCACATTTTATGTAGCAATGTTTGATGGTAGTAGGCCTAATAGTCACAACTGTTCGTTTCGGGCAGTACTATGTACGAGCTCAGAGACCGAGCAGTCTACCAGGGAGGTGGAAAATTTCCCACTTCCCTGGTTTTACATCCCACGATGATTACTGCTGCCTGAAATGAGTTGGTTTATCACGCCCTTGGCAGACAACTTGCTTCATGGAATAGTAACGATAATCATGTCGGGCTCCATTTTGAAAGACAGCTGATGAGCTGTAGTTGTCTCTTGCTTGGATTCATGAGTGACGTCCCATAGATAATAAATAATGATGTCAATAGAGTTCCAGGGTGAATACGAATGCCTTGCAGGCAACTGATAAGTAACGCGGTCTACTTGAAGATGATCATTAATAAACTTTTCATAGATCACGTTTTGAATTTGTATTAGTGTCACGTAAAATACACAGGCACAATACAACACGGTGTGTAGCATGCATTCATTGTTGATTGAACTCGTAAAAATGACTCGTAAAACTGTAGAATATGTTCGTTTTTTATCTTTGCTTATTTTTTTTTCTTTTCGTTGTCCACCCTCGTTTATGCATGCGCTTGGATATAGAGTTACTGAGCTACCATGCTTCGTGCTGTTACAGGCATGCTCACACATTTTCAAGAGCCCTATCTTTGAATAAGCCGATGAGATATGCACCTGTGATAACCCTGAATATCATGCCTCAAGTTCTGTCAAGGAGCTTCGGTTTGAAGCTCATCATGATTCTGCGAAGGGTGTTCATTTTGATCGTCTTGCGCCGTTACGTTCTCAACATGCAGTGCAGTACAGTCACTTGGTTACGCGTGAAGACGAAAAATGGCCGAGCAGAGAATGAAAAAAAAAAATATAACAGCAGTCCTGCAACATCGATGAGTGAAGAACTCTTGTTTGCTTGCTTGTGTGGGTCATGGTTGTCATTATTTTTGATCGTTAAATTATTATTCTGGTGCGTTGGCTCCAGAGAATCGACATTCCAGCTCGCTATTCAAAAGCAGCTGAGCGTAACACCTGCTGCTTGTGTAGTCTCAGGCAACAGACTGTTTCACCGATTTAGCCAACAAAAGTAATTCGTTGCTGTGCAGAAAGTTCACTCTCTCCCCTGAGGCGTACTGATTTATGCTAATTTCCGTTTGTGAGTGGCAATAATTAAAACACGCTCTGAACTGATGCTTCAACTATGCTAATTTGGCAATACGTAGTGGTCAACGCGTTCCGTTGTTTTCTTTGGTGTGGCTTAAACTCGTGAGACTTTTCAACATACCATGTAGTGAATATCCAGACTGTTTAAAACCAATTAAAGCCCAATAATAGCACAATCTGTATGGGAACCGCGTCATAGAAACAGCATAATTTCCGTTCATGGTATAGTCTTCAAGCAGACACTATCAATTTCTCGTGTGGCGAGAAAATGCAAGATTGTTATTATATAGACGTTACTGAGTACCAAAATCATCATGACTAGATAACTGAAATGAATTAATACCTTAAGAATAATGTTTCATGTTTGTGATTCGTTGCTAGAGCTACAGACAATTGAATATGCGTCTAGTCTTCTTCGATTCTTTACAGTACCGCCTACTGTTTGCTTTTGGTCGCTAGACGTGACCTTGCCTTTGCAGTACGGGTGGCGTGTTTTTTTTTTAGACGGCACATATTGGGGAAACTAAAAATCTATCGGGGACCCTATCCCTAAACTTAACCCTAATCCTAATCCTAACCCTAACCATCAAACCCTAACCCTAACCCTAACCCTAACCATAACCAAAAACCCTAATCCAACGTTTTTCCCATAGGTTTAACACGCGCCATGCCCCAATCTGTGCCGTCTTAAAAAAAAAAAAAAAAAAAAACGCGTACGGGTGCATTTATATGTATAATTTACAGTAAGCTGCGTTATCAAAATCAGCTCAGCGCAAATCTATAGACAGTCTTATCACGAGTCTTCAGGGGGCATCTTATTGACAACCTTGCAACAGATGCCGTCAAGGTTACCAACAAGTTCATTGCCTTCAAAAGTTTGTATTTTATGTTTCATGAACGTCACACAAACTAGAGACCGAGACTGAGCTGGAAAATGTAATCAAAAATACAATGTGGGACCTAGATCCCCCCACCGAATCCAGGTTGAGATTCCTTCTACACTGTCATCACGTATATTGCCATAGCAAGTACACAAGTCTAATTTGATTGACGTATAGAGATAAAGTTGAATGATGAATGCAAACCTTCTGTAAATGTGAGAGAGTTGCATGTTCCGTTCCCCAAGTACCGACATCCATTTGTCAAACAGTCTCACTGTCTGTCAGCCTTTGAGGAAATCAACCGGAGATGGCCAGAGAAGTACCGCCAAATAGCTGCACATCCATCATTATCATCATTCCCGCGAATCAAACTTCTGTAAGGGTGTTATCCACTAAGACTGTACTTGGTTTTCATGTTTCTAATACTCCAATTAATGGGTATATACACAGTGTTATTTCTTTCCGGAGGACCCTTCAACGACCTGTCTGATTCGGGTGCACGTCACGAGACCGACACTCACGAGTCATGCAGCCCACGAGTCATACAGCTGCTGACAAGTCAGCCCACGAGTCATACAGCTGCTGACAAGTCAGCCCACACAGCTCACGAGTCATACAGTCCATGAGCTCGACACTAAGCTAACAAGGCCCTCGTGACCGACACATAGTCCCGTGTTAATCTGTCAAACTCGTGGGCTGTTTTTACCTATAAGTGTCGAACTCATGCCATGGGCTACATTTGCCTAGTAAGTACAATAATTGTAGTGTCGAACTCGTGGGCTGTATGACTCGTGGGTGTCGGTCAGGGACAACCTTTGGGATTCCTCTTTGTGTGTGTATTTTTTTTTTTCAAAACTGCGGATAGGATTTACATAAGTTTGTAAACAATTAAAAGACTGGTTTGAATTTTTTCCTCTGTTTTGTTTTATGACGTGTTCACAACGACATTCCAGTAAATGCCTAATGTCGAATGCGATTGATATTGCAGGTACACCTATACCTATATACCCACTGTGTAAATTGGGTCGCTCGAATCAGGGAGGTGAGAGAAAAAACAAAATAAAACAAAAAAAAAAAACACAAGCGCTTCTCAACCTTACCCTTGTAACTTTGCTTCGTTGTACTCATTGTATGGAGTAGTATTCACTGTTTTAGCGGTAAAACATGGTTTCCTTTCTCACACCGTGATGGAAAAGTGTTTCTACTTCCCAACAAGCGGGAATGATAGTCACATGATAATCTACAAGTTGCGAATCTTGTAACATTTAACTATGACGATAGTTAATGTGAAGTGTTAACATAAAAGCAATCTAGCCGCAATTTATTTCATTCATAGCAATTTTCACAGTAGTGTTGTTGGAGAAGTCAAAAACGAAGCATTTCCAAATGTAAAGTTATTGAAACAAAGTTTTGCTGCATGTGAATTCATGGGTGCTGTTCGTTATTCCGAAGGTTCGATATTCCGAAGGTTCGTTATTCCGAAGGTTCGTTAATCCGAAACACGCAAATTCCCTATACCTAGAGGTTCGTTAATCCGAAAATGAAAAAGGGTTCGTTAATCCGAACATTTGTGTCGTTATTCCGAAGGTTCGTTATTCCGAAGATTTGTTCATCCGAAAATGACATTCGGAAAAACGAACCTTCGGAATAAGGAATCTTCGGACTGAAGAGCCTTCGGAATAACGAACCTTCGGAATAACGAGCGGTAATGGAATTCATAGTCTACAGTCATGGATACGCTTAGTAAACAGAGTGCTTGTCTGAAGTTTGTTTATTTGCCTAGCATTTTGCTGATTGTTTGGGATCTAGGTCATGCAAACTTTGCACCAGCTTTTTAAGGTAGGCCTACATTTATAATGTGTTGCTGAGACGGGCTAAAACTATATAGATTAAAAAAAAAGGATGTCTCGAAGGCAGCCTACGCCCGGGTTCGAAGACAAAAGTTTAAACATAAAAAAATTGAACATAATGATGACGTGGCCTCAGAGCAGACTCAACTTCCACCGCTTACCCTGCGTTCGTGCCATCATATTTCATAAGGCGGAAGCGTTCGAAGGGAAAACCTATTATGTCCATGTCATTAAGATAGCTAACGGGTAAGGATCGCCATTTGTACGGGGAATTGAATAATGCCAAAGGAAGTCCTTACCTTGCCGCGTGGATACCGGGAAATGCGACATGAAATCAAAATCCATGTCGATAAAATTTAGTTGAGCGTGATTTGCCTCCTTACCTGCAATTAGATATGAGTGTTCCCCAATGCGGGTGCTCTCTTCTATCAGTGCGTCCCCGGGGTTCCCTCACGAATCATGGAGGACGCATGTGATCTCGGAGAAAATGACCAGTGGTTATAGTCTTATATTTGTTGATGTGAAATGTTATCTGTCCATAGGGTTTTTATTTTTCGGGGTTTTATGACCCCATCTAAGCCAGTTTGTATAGTTCCACCTTGCGCATATTAAAGCAGAAAAGGATTATTTGAGATATGAACATGTTGGATTTCAATTTCACTGAGATAAGCATCTGCAATGTGATCATTATTCATTCAGTCACAATAACGGTGCATGCCAGCACATCCTGGTATTTAGCAATAATACCAGAAAAAAATTGTCAATGCTCTCAATGCAAGACAATGAAGTGCATCCCTCCCCATACAAGTGTAAATTCCTGAGCGATTCCTGTCACCTGCTGGTCTGCGCAGGTTCACTTTTTGTTTTAACATGAATTCCATGAATTACTACGTCGAGCAAACTTATGCATTGTCGCTTCGACGAGTGAGGTGCCTAACCAGCTGAGAAAAAAAAAGAAAGAAAAAAGAAGTCTTTTTTACAAACATTGTGCACTTTAGCACATTTCTTTTTCATTCGTTTCTTTTTCATTCGTTTACTACGATATTTCTATCTAAATTGATCAAAGTAACTATTTTATAACAATCTGTTCTTCCTTTCACTGCATAAATATGATTGAGGATCTTATTTCCAAACACTCAGTTTTTATACTTAAACATATTTTGATTTGTTCATTGTCACATTCAATTGCCTTTAAGACTTTTCCATTATCCGTCGTTTTTTTTTTCTCTCTCATTTCACTGTATGTGTTTCCACCTGCATGTTTGTATAAACGTTGGTTTCATTTTGTTCGTGTCCATTTCAAATTGTATATTGTATTCATTGTATGTGGACCCCATGGAAGAACAGCGTTGCCATGTTGGCAACGCTGAATATGGGCACTCCGCCCCGTTTTGTATTGTTTTTATACGGAAATAAATACCATACCATACCAGCTAATTACGAACTTTCTAATTGAATTGAAATATCACCTCACTGGGTTTGCTCTTTTTGCCAAGGAGGTTCAAGAGACATCACTTTCTCCTTTTAAATCTCAAGAAAATTGAGCACAATGTCATATGCAAAAAGGGGCAGGAACGCAGTAGGCAGGTTTACAACTCGTAGACCTAAATAGTATCGGCCTATGTACATAAATAAAGTAACGGTGAACACGGCGGCCGGGTAATAATGCACACGCGTCACGTGGCTATTATGTTGTCAGCGCCTGGATGTTGTGTAAATCTAAAATGATAAGTCATAATTTGTTGTCTTCCTTGTAAGACTTCCGTCCTGTTTTAGCGTAATGTCCTCAGCAGCTGAGATTCCCCAACTTCACAGGACGACATGTTGCAGTAGGCCCTAAATATACGAGCATACACTGTGAATGTCACGGCCGAGCTGATTCAACCATCACGATTCACAGTGGCGCAGATTGTTTATATTTTTATTTCCGAAACAGTAGAATCATAGTATAATGCCTCCGAAACAGTAGAATTATAATATACCTTCAAAACAAACAGTGTTATAAACTTGACGTATAGCTGAAACATGAATCAAGGTTTTGAAGTATCAAGACAATGTGAAAACAAATTGACATGCAACAATGATTGTGATAATAACGGTAGATAGTCCATTTCAGATCAGATCTCTTCTTCTACATGAGGTCCAAAATTGGACCAGATTGTGTAGTAAACAAAAATTCCACCATCAACTACTAAGGCCAGTCGTGGCGTGCGTGTAGCGGATCGGACGACGGTTGGAACCCATTGAATCAATCTGCATGGTTAATTCTCAAGGCAGTTATAATGTGATTGAGTAATTGTTATCATAGGCAATGGCAATCTCGTATGTAAAACGAACGTGACCGTCACTCGTTCAATTCTATCATACACTCAAGGGCTATTATGGTATCATGTATACAAGAAGGGAGGTGAGACGACCTCCCTGGTACAATATAACAATAACGTTTCGGGATATCGTTCATCTCAAAGGCTTACCATGGCAATTTCTTGTTGTTGTTGTTGTTGTTGTTGTTGTTGTTGTTGTTGTTGTTGTTGTTGTTGTTGGGGTTCTGCGAGGCTTAAAGGTCCAGTTTACTTTTGGGAGCAGTGATTTCAAAAATGTTCAAGATATCACATTTGATGCATATGTGTAGGTCTGTTGTGTCATAAAACATCCTACCATATGAAATATTTGCAATAAAACCTAAAATATAACTAAAAGGAGATATCAGGGTTTTTCTCAATAAACCGTAACTGTATACGGTTTAGTCTGGAAACATTTTTATTATAACTATTGTTCACATTTTGTGTATTTAACAACACTTAACATCGATTATACGGATTCAAATTTTGACAGTGGTTGTTTCTATCCCTAACTCACATTTTAGAACTATTTTAAAGCACTAATGCTGGGTTTTTGTTTCATCTGCAAATGGTAAATTATGCCTTTAAGAGGAAACAAGCATGCCCTATTAACAGAGGGTAAAGATCACAAGAAGGTCAATATTTGCGCATTGCTTTTGATTTTTTTACTGACTCCTGGACAATTAGATTCTGCGCCCACCAGATATATCCCTTTTATTATTCCGGTCAACCCAAACACAAGACCATTAGTGCCTTACACTTACAGGAATGAGATTTTGAGAATGTGGTCCCAAAAGGGATAAAGTCTTGAAAGAGATTCTCCTCTATTTTGCATCTCAAGATTGTCTTCTTTATTAACCCGGTCAAACCCCAAACACAAGGCCATTATGTGCTATAGCAATCGAATTTTTGTGACTGTCACGTGGTCAGTCATGTGATTCTCGTTTCATTTTGATATTTTCTTTCCGACGAGAGGTGTTAAGCATATCCATGAATTAACATCGAGCACACACAAAAAAGACTATGAAATATAGACATACGTGAATATCACCTGCATGTTGTAAATAGATATTCAGTAGGGGCTTTGACATCTAGATCTATAGCGTCACGCAGATAGGATATGAATGACCTGCAAGGAGCGTCTGGTACGTAACTATAATGTGAAATAGCATCGCATTCAAAATGGGTATATACGCCAGCATGCAATCAGATCAACAACGATTGAAACAGGCCCCTAAACATACCTGCATGTTCTGTCTACACAAAACCCGAAACATCTGCATTGGGATCTGTAAGCGAGAACAAAAAATAGTAACAAGTGTCATGATACAACTCAAGATATACAGTGATTTGCAAAGTAAACATGATTAACACAATCAAATATGAACAATAGTCAGACCAAACCCTCGGCATACCCGCAAAATATGAAAAACTGTATAGAAAACCGATCTCTTGCGGAGAGGGAGGGGGAGGGTTGAGAAGAAAAAAATATGTAAAGTCTGACTTTGATCACAATGTACCAGGATGACAGTGTCAAATTAGAACGTAACACAAATCAAGGGACTAATAAGGTTATGTATTGATATCAATCCTTGTGGGTTCGCTACTTACGAGCGTGCACGTCTTGACCAGTAACTACACTGCTGACCACGGACTGACCAGTTGTAACTCCAACTGACCGCAACCTTGACGTCCGAACTGTGAGGAACGCAGAAAAGATGCAAGGAAGATAGAACACGAATACCGCATGTTGAGGATATCACTAACGGTTAGACCTGGAAACTGCTTCCCTGAATGATCAGAAAGCACTCACATGTATGTTCTTCAGTAGGTATACAATCCCCCATGCCCCCTTATGGTTCGGCCATATCTTCAACTCGAAAGGGGTATTCAAAGGCCAATTCAACAAGCACAACAGTGAAAATTTGATAACTATCGGATGAAAAGCATAATAATCATAAAACTTCAAAGATTCGAATTTTTTTTTTACAACACTTCTTGAACAGTTGATTGTTCATTGAATAATTATGCAAATGAATGAGCGGAAGATTTCATCACCTCACAATTTTACATTGATAATGTTAAAAAAATAATAAATGGCGAAACTTCAGTTTCAATATAACGAACAGTCAGATTTTTTATGTCTGGATTTGATGTGGGAGCATAATTTTATTGTGTTTGATGAAAAGAAAAATGGAAATTTAACGATTTCATGTACACACCGAATGCCAAAGTTATTATGAGGGGATGACATAACTAATTCACTATTGCATATTCACTATAGCGACTCCCTCCCCCCCCCCCCCAATTAAAAAAAAAATAAAAATCATGAAAGTTTTGCGAAACTTCACAATATCATAACTTGGTAAATTTTCTTCCGATTTTACTCAAATTACACTTTTGCGTGTAAAATTGTCATTCTTTTTAGACTAACTTGCATTATTTTGTCCCGGATTTCCACTTTAGACCAATCACAGAACCGGATAAAATAAGTAGGACCTATGTGTTTATGGTATACATCACGGAAGCATTGACTAAAAATTTATATCGTGGAGATGATACCTTGCGGCGTTCAATATTTTGGCGACGTATGTTGCATAAATTACCAACGACATCTCCCCTCAATCATGCCATAATAGACGCTGAACGTGTTGAATGGACTGGGATTATTCGCTACTTTCCGCCGTTCCTCATCAAATCATTTTGTCCGTGTACATGGATTCCACGACGATCCAGCCATACAGATACCCTTATAATGAGATTCTATTCACGTGTTTTCCAGGGTGGGGTATGAAAAGATATAGGGAATCAAACCGAAAGTGAAATGATCGCATACTGGACTAATCATACTGTTAGACATGGGGTGATCGCGTTGACATCAGTAATCGTGTGCAAAAGCCGAAACTACTTGAGGCAAGGTTCTATATCGTTTTGCAATAGGCGTGTCTGATAGGTTATTTCTCATAATGACATGTACAGGCCTAAATCATTATTCCATGACAGCTTCCTATATCCATAGAAGGGGGAAAATTCTACTTCCCTGCTTTAAAGATAGGCTACCAGATGCTTGGATGGTCATGTAGGGCCTAATTCTCTAGACTGCGAAGTGGCGACATGTCCATGGTTTGGTTTTTGTTAGAGCTTCATTCTTTTGTGAAACAACATCCACTCTGGTAAAACTTCGATGCCCGCGCTCTGTCGTACATAAAGCTGGCAGTTATTATAGAGCATGGACCTGCTAGGGCCATGGTTAGAGTTAACCTTCATGCACTGTTGCATACTGTATATCCGGGATTCGTGCTGAACCACGCCCATATCGCATTACGTCCAAAGTCACGGTATGCGCAGATCATTTTTTCCCCTAAGTGGACATTCCATGTCAGCTTGTGAAAATCCTCGTTCAAAGACACTGTCTATCAGTGTGGCTAATCAGAAGAAAATAGTCGAATCTTAAACGATGAACTTGACATCCATACCCTCCAAGGTTATGAGAGCTTTGCCGTAAAAACTACTTTTTTTAATAGATACGCAGGAACAAAACCACATTGCTATAACCAGAATCGTTTTCAAACTGATGACGCTGTCTACAAGGAAAAGTGACTATTTTAGTATAAATCCGGTGCAGTCACAGTAATGATCACCTCCAAGCGCAATAGTGTATAGGCCTATTATTTTTCTATCTGTGTTTTTTTTTAAGTATTTTAATTTGTACATATTCGTTCATTCACGTGTCTCTCCATTTACACGGTCAAATTTAGACATATTTGAATTTGCAACTGATTGACAAATTGCCCAACATCGACGTAAATGATTTTTTTTTTAAATCATGGCTACTACTGAAACACTGATCAATTCAGTGCTTATTTACGTCGATGTTGGGCGATTTGTCAATCAGTTGCAATGAAAACATCTCGACGGAAGAATTTCACTAATTTGAATAATATTTGAATTTGTGGATGTAATCATATTTCCTAGAGGACGTATAGTATTAAGCCGTTGATTTGACTTGTTTCATTCGCACGCATTTCATGGACTCCATGCTGTATCAGGAGGTGCTACACTCATTCATTCGTTTTATTTCATTCTTCAGATAAAAATTTGAAAATAACAATCATTCATATAGGCCTATTCACAATATGTACAGGTATAAAAATGTTAAAAAGTATTTCAGCGAACAAATACAATGGAACAAACAGAGTGCATTACAGTAAAGGAAAATGAAATAGAATGTATCAGTAAAAGCCTATGAGGCTTGACAGGTAGATGCACCCATTATGTATGACATAAAAATAAATATACAGCACAGAATTACTCAATGTGTGTTTGTGTGTGAGCGTGTGTGTGAATGTGACTGTGAGTGTATATAGGATGTTTAACAGGAGGTTGAGTTAAACATAAAAAGACAAGCCTGCGGTATTATACAGTATGTCCCAAAAAAATTACAATCAGATTTTCGCATTGATAACACCCAATATGATTAAACTGTCTAAATGCTACTTCATGGTCTTAAAATGTAACATCTTAGCTCTATTTTGCAGAAAGCCCCATCCGATTTAGTTAAAGGGATGGTACAGTATTGGTGAAGATGAGAATTGGGCTTTTAACTTTTAGCGAGATACCAAGAAAACACTTATGACATAGTACAGAACATACCATTCTAAGAGGAATTCAAAGTTTATTTAAAGAAAATCGGGTTTGGTATGACTGAAACATCCAAAAACAAAGTAAAACAAAGCGATCGTAAAAAAGTGTGGGTCCCACACTTCATTAGAATCAATCTGTTTTGGATATCTCAGCCATTTCAAAACCAATTTTCATCAAATAAACGTTGAATTCCTCATGGAATTACATGCTCTTTCATATTTCATAGGAGGTTTCTCATTATCTCACTGAAAAATGTTAGAAACCTGAAATTAGGTCTCAACCAAAACTATACAATCCCTTTAAGCGGTAACAGAGGAATGTGGATTGTTGTAAAGCATGTCATGTGTCTGATTCTTCCAAGTTTAGCACTTCGATAATCTTGTGTGTGAATACAATAGACAGAACTTGGAGGGAAGAGATTCCTGACATCCTCTACAAAATTCCTCATTTCTCTTTGACCATTGAAGCACATCGAATGGGGTTTTCTGTAAGATGTTGGCAATGAGTTATATTTTCATATCCTGAAATTGTATTTAGATTGATTCACTATTCTTAAAGCTATCATTGTTTAGGGTACCGTTGTAATTTTTTTTTTTTTTTTGGGGGGGGGGGGGCATACGGTATTTAGCGCTGGCATTCTGACTGGCTTCCAAGAATCTCATTTCCTGTTACAAACGTATGCACATAATGATAGCTAAATACACATTTTAACTGGAGTATGTAGAGTGTTTCACAGCATTACCTAGGTATTCATACATTATGAAAGTCGTCAACGCAGAGATTTACTGATAAGAGAGGAAAGATTGAAAGGAGACAGGCAGACAGACTGATTGTTCTTGAACTTCAGTTTGGCACATTCTTACATTTTGTACAATGTTTTTATTTCGCCTTCGAGTGAATGATAAGGAAATATTGTGAGAGACCTGAAAGAAAGGAGTATGTCAGCTCCGTGCAGCACATTCATCCGTCTCACCGTCAATCGGGTCTTGACCTCAAACTTTGTATCCCAGGGAGTACAGCCTAGCTTTCAGTCTGAAATTATTATTTTTTTTTTTTGACAGTCGCTTTGCTATTGGAATAAAAGAAAGAATTTAGGTCAAGGCAAAGTGATACACAGCGAGAGCAAATAAACCCGCTGTATAGTAATGACAGCAGTTGTTGTCTGGTGCATGAGACTCGCATGAGGACGCACGAAAATAATAATACTCAAAAACCATTTGCAGATGAAAAAAAAAAACCCACAACAGATATAGTGTTTCAAAATAGTTCTAAAATGTGAGTTTAGGGATACAAAAAACCAATGTAAAAATGTTAATCAGTACAGTATAATCAGTGTTAAGCATTGTTAAATATAGGCCTACATATAGTGTGAACAATAGTTTTATCGAAATCGTTTCTAGAAGAAACAGTATGATTGTTTACTGACAAAATTAGTGATAACTCCTTATTCTTTGAGCCTGAGGCTTTCTTGCAAAATTTTCATATGGTATAGCACAGGATGTTTTGTAATACAACTGAACTTTGCATAGGCCTATGCATCAAGATACTTGTGATAACATTCCTTTTTTAATCACTGCTCCCAATGGTAAACAGTTTCTTTATGATTTATAACAATGATAGTACTAGTACCCATCTTGTGTCACAATTTCGTATACCCTATTATTATTATTATTATTATTATTATTATTATTATTATTATTATTATTATTATTATTATTATTATTATTATTATTATCAGTCTGGAGTGCGACTATGCGTGCGGAGGTGTACTGCCACAGATTGCGAGGATTTTTGACAGCGATAACGAACGCAAGAAAATCACAACAAAGCAAAGGTTTGTTGAGTTCATATTACAGGGTCACCATAGGATTGTTTACAGCGGGTGGTTGCGGTAGGAGTGACCCGATCTTCTTGACCTCAAGACGAATTGGCACAAGACACCCTAACTGAAGTTAGCATTGACTACACGGTAGTCTTGAAAGTCTTGAAATATGAACGAACAGTTGTCATGGTAACTGCGAGCAGGGAGAACATTTTTTTCCCAGGATTGCCCAGGATGCAGTTGGAATGTAAACCCGCGGTTATGTAGAGTATTTCGAAAACAGGATGCCAGGAAAACAAACCCACGTGTTATATCAATGTTAAACTCGGGCAAAGTCCTGCCCGAATCATGCTAACAAAAGAATGGCACCCCAATGCCAATACAGTAATGCGTATAAGTGTGTGTGTTTTAATGCTTAAATTGCGATCATTTTGCACTTTTTTCGACATATTTTCCTCCACTTACTTGAATGCATTTATTCTTTAATTTTTTTTTTTATGTTGAATGAGAATGAAGACGTCGCATTTCAGGAGGTTAATAAAATTCACGACAGAATCGGATAACCTCAATGATGTTTATTACTGGAGATTTTGAAGGTTTTATCGCTGGAGCAGTCGGAAAGCCGCTAGAGTATCTACACGAATCTACAGAGGTATGTGCATCCGTAGGATATCTTGGCTGTTCAAAGGTTAACATAACCAAGCCATGAGAATCCAGTCTACATTATAAATTTATTTGGAGAAGGTCATGGGTCTCCACGCGTTGCAAGCCAAAAGAAAGCAAACGAATCCCATTTTCAAAGAAGCTCCGTGTTATCTAATCGTTATCCAGTTATCTTTTGCACACTGCGTCGTGTACCAGCAACAACCGATTGGATATCGCATTACTGAGGAGAGGTGTTGGTATCACTGAAGCCTGTGCCACCAATTTCTTCCTGGTCTGTGACTACTGAATGTTCGTTCGTTGATATAAACGCCCAGATTGGCGGATCAGTCAGAGGTGGAGTCCCCTTCCTGGTCAGCGGAAAAAGAAGGAACGAAAGATGAACAAAGTGGGCGGAAGTTATTAACGCGTTTTGATGTTTGTAAAATAGCGATATTTGTGATATAAACATCTGCGACATCAGGTTGAAAATGAAAATGAAACGAATATCAACGTAGCCTCACTGATACAGTAGCATTGTTCATGTCTTTTACATTTCAGAAAGAGAGTCCAACACTGTTATCTTTTAAACGTTAATACAAAATGTTTTTAATCCAAAGTGCATTTGAGTAATTATTGTAATAATTTTGCCATTTTCCCCTTTTTTATTGTTGTGATGTTTCATTGTTGTTTTTGTTCCTTTGATGTAAATCGCGTCCTATTTATTGTTGTAAGGGAATCGGCCACGATAGGCTTTATACGGCCTTTACTGATCCCTCACGTGCTATGTTTGTATACATTTTTCTCTTCTGTTTTACTGTGAACGTGATGTTTTCTTTTTAGCATGTGAAATAAATTTGAATTGAAAAAAAAAAAATTGAACTTTCCGCGTGAGAGCTTGCGAGATTCTCATATATGATATATGATCCTGATGTGAGGGCCGGGGAGGTGTTCTATTCCACCCTCCCTTGTCTTTGTAGCACTTATCTTTGATACCGTGTTCTAGATCAAGTTATTAATCCTCTGCGGTCGTTTACTAAGCAACTATACATGCACCAGAACGCACACACGCGCGCACACACACACCCACGCCGATATCGTGACCACTGCTAGCCTCCTACTCTTCAGCAATGTTAATTTAAAGCCACTATTTATCATTGGCAGGTGGAAAGTGCTTCAAAATAGTTCTAAAATGTGAGTTGGGGAAGAAACAACTAACATAAAAATGCCAGTTAGTTTAATCAGTGTTAAGTACTGTTTAGATATACAGTTGTATGCAAGATGTGAACATAGTTTTATTAAAATTTAATGTAGATGGAAAAAAAACCCGGTAATTTAGATCTTCAAAGAGTTATTACTGTGATAACTTATTGTGCCGAAGAATAGAAGTCGTATTATTACGATTTTACTGAACGTTACTAAAATAGTGTGGAAGCAGTGATACGGCTGCGAAACGTTATATTTTTTACTCACACTTGGTTTGTTGCAGTTTATGTGTACATGTGTGTGTGTGTGTGTGTGTGTGTGTATTGTGTGTTTGCGCGCAGGGGTGGGGAGCGGTCAGTCAGGTTCTGCTGCACTGTGTGACCTTGAACTTGGAAGTTCATGTGACTTTGGCGTATACAATAATATGCACACCTCCAGGATTCGTGTGATGTGTCTCCTCCCACCTCCCTGGTTGGACGCACCTATATATCATAGAGCCAGCTGGCGGGCTCCACCGGTAGTAGTCTCCTCCGTTGGCCAAGCACAAAGCAGGGTTTCAACTCTGTACTTCCCCTGTTTACTTTATTATTAGACACTTCCATTTTTTTTTTTTCATTATTGCAGCGATTGCAATGATACTATTCTTCCCACATCCCACAGACAGATTATTTGTTGACATTGCCCAACATCTAGGGCGTCACGTGATCGAACAGAAATAACAGTAGCTATGTACGTACATGTTGATGGTAATACAGCAACAAAGCGATGACGTGGGTGCCAGTATGGTACCTTAGATTTCGCAAATTCTACTTTATGTCTGCAGACATTCCTACACAATGATTTTGTTCCCGCAGAAAGATTGTTATTTCTTTTTACCTTTTGCTTGATCGTATGAAACCCGCAGAGTGGTTTCTTTGTTCGGAATCCAAGCGTTGATAAGTCGGTGATGACAGCGAAGTCCTGCCTTTCTGTTTGTTCTGAGAACATTAGAAATAGAAAAGACACACAAAACTAAGCGAAATCCTTGAGGAAACTATAGTGCAGTTCTTTAACCACCAGCCTTGTATTGCAATGTTCACTGAAATCCACTTTTTCTTTTGCTGCCGTATGCTTTTTCGTTTTAAACCTGCAGAATTCTTTCTGTATGACACAGTTCAAACAAACTTTGTAGCCGGTAAAGTAAATTAGTGACTACCCCCCCCCCCTTTTTTTTTTTACGTGTATTTGTCGTTGGCCCCCAAGCCCCATTCAAATCTTCTTAACCCTTTTTTCACTTTTCATCACACATGTAAATACTGTACGTTGACAAACACCGAGTATCATGGACAAGAATCGAGTCGAGTGTCTATTGGTATACCTACCAATCCTGAATATACACATGAGGTGGGTGCGCGCTTGTTGATTTAAAGTTTGCTGCCAATAAAGTTGAAGTGTGCTGGATCGACAAAGTAATGGATAGGCAAAGTTGACCCTGCGTGTCACCTCGCGGTTTCCTCCAGTCGATTTTATCTCCCGAGCCAGCTTCGCAACCGACGTGTTTTTTAAGAGCATTCTTGAAACATAGGAGACAACTGTTTGGCCATGAGCCTGCATTGATAGCGATTTCATTTACCGTATGCCGTGAACCCAACGAAGTACACAAAGAGATTACCAGGGGCTGTGTGAATGATGGCTGATCCAGCGTACCAAATTAAAGGGGAATTCCCCGTCATGTAAAATTAATAAAAGAGTATAAAGAGCCTTCCTTTAGCCCCCTCGTCTGAGCATGGACCTATAACGAACACAACTTGGGCAGTTTCAGAAAAATAATATTCTTTATTTCTTTTCTCACTTGCGAAAGAGATGAACTGATGATGTCATCGCCTTGCAAGCTTCCAATTTCTGTGCACTTGATGATACTGGGCAAAACTTTGTGTTCAATTTTCGTTAACGCTCTGAAACTCTTGAACCATGACTGCTCATTGCTTTAGCTAACATTACACATAGCGAGGTCACATGACGTAGAGTTTCCCTCCATGTAAGTCTTTATTATCGTTGGCCCGATTGTCGTTGAACCGATATCATGATTGATAGCAATGAATGATGACTTTATATCAGGCAGTTCGATGTTTATAGAAGCACGCATGCAGACAGAGGGATACATTAGCAAAGAAGTTATTTGTATAATAATCATTATAATATTGTCTCAACGCTGAAAGAGTGCACGTTATACACTCAGACAAAGGATTATCGTGTATACCATGCATGGGTGAAACTGAGCTCCGTGATTCTGCAGGAGGTTCCCCTGGCAGTGGCGTATCTCTTCCTGTCGTGACAATAATGGAATATCAAAGCCTGTCTGAAAAGTGTACTTAGTTTACTGAAAAGGACCGACTTGGGGGGGGGGGGGGGGGTGGGAGAGAGAAGGTATCTACAGCTGTACCTCCCACGCGGGGAAGGGGAGTAGTCCAGTCAAAATATGAAATGACCCCCAACTAATTGCAACAGAAACGATTCCACTTGCATTTGAACTGGAAGGGCAACTAAAATAACATATTAAAAGTTCCCTAAAATTCGAGTGGTGGATCAGTGTCTAATTTGCATAAATTCAAAATGGCCGCCATACAACCTATTTATGCCCATATCTCGGGATATATAACCCACAGAAAGTAAATTCCGGTGTCTAAACCTATGTTTTTTAGGTCAAGGAATACAATTTTGTTATCTGTAGCAACTTTCAAGCATCCCTTTATATAGTTTTTGCATATATTTGCATATAATTACATGCAAAATGGCCGCCAAATTGCCTTTGCAAGCCCGTATCTTCGTATACCATTAATGTAGTACACTCAGGAATAAGTCGCTATATATCTGGACATAAAACCCGCAGAAAATAGATTCTTGTGTCTAAACCTATGTTTTTTAGGTCGGGGAATACAATTTTGATATAAGCAGTAAATTTCAAACTTCCCTTTATACATTTTTTGCATATATTTGCATTCAATTAAATGCAAAATGGCCGCCATAATGCCACTACATCTCATATTTCTATCTGTAAAAGGTACCTAGTGATGGTGTCTGTGGTCTTAATTTTACTGCTGAGAATCACTGATGTAGAATATGTTCCACTCAGGAATAAATACCTATATTTCACAAAAAATTTGCATATATTTATACATAAATCTATTCAAATTACTACCGAGAATA
The DNA here is from genome assembly GCA_033980235.1 of Diadema setosum. NCBI lineage: Eukaryota > Metazoa > Echinodermata > Echinoidea > Diadematoida > Diadematidae > Diadema > Diadema setosum. The sequence continues at coordinate 32,545,799 of CM067066.1, read as the reverse complement.
TAATTTCAGATATACGAATATGAGCTGCAGAACGTTAATTGTACTGTAATGTATACATCCAAGATTTCAAGGGAAAATTGTTATGATACCATTCACAACCTTGATGATTATCCTTACACCTAGTGTTTATATTTTTGCATTGATTAAAAGTATTGTGTTACATTGTACTCACATTTTCTTGACATAAAGCCTCAGAACAGAAAACAACTGTAAGTAGCATCGAATAGAACATATCTTTATTTAACTGTAATCTCAACGTAGCTTCCAAAGTGTGCTCAATAGGTACACAAATATTAAAGTCTCAAATTATGTAGTAGGAATCGTTAAAATATTTCATGTATATTCGATGTATTATATTTTGTAATTTGCCCTCATGTTTACTGCTTATACTTGTGTCTATGTTGCAATTCATTATATATTCCTCTTTTTTTTTTTTTTGCCAAAGGGGGAGGAGGGGGGGGGGGGGGCATGTCATCAAGTTCATGATTATCAATAAGCTACTCTACAAAAGTTTCATGAGTTTGGACATATCTCATATAGCTTTCAAAGTGTGCGATGATTTGTATCCATGTTTAGTCGATACTTTGTGTCTTTTGTTGCAAAACTTTTGGTAAAGGCATGTTTATCTATGTGCAACATATGACAGTGATAATTTGTATGGAAGTGGATTTTGTCATATTTTTGCGCGGTTTCACCAGGTGACCCAGTGACTTACTGAAAATGTAAAACATTGTGATTTACAGCCAGATTAAAAAAAAAAGAAAAAAAGGAAATGCCTTAACATTTCTATCACTATTACTCTGGATTCATCAGTCAATTAATACAAACAGCATCCTTCTCATCGGCTTCAAGCTCGTACAACACGTATGAATTCTTATAAGTCTTACTTGTACCATTTTTCGCGTTGTACGTGTATCTCCAGCTTTATTAAAAGAAATGTTTCCTATTGCATTGAGGCTTCGCACTAATAGCATTTTCATCAACACACTGGCTTTTTTTTTTCGTTAATGCGAGCAGCATGAAGACTGAATTCAATTTGCTGGCAAAAAAGCAGTCTTAAGTCAGATTAAAAACAAAACAAAATACATAACATCATTTTCTACTCCTGTTCCAAAAGGTCCCTTCCCTCCACTTCAGCAGCAGCTTTTCTTCATGTTAAACAGTGGAAGGGAAATGACATACAATCATTGGAATTTGGACGATTTGAGGAAGATGTTTAATCAAAAATATGTTCTGATCACACAGACAAAGCTGCAGCTATTAAGGAACTACTGAAGGAAGTCTGATGCAATTGCAAGACAGGCTTTTAGCGACTGGCAGTGTATAGTTGCAGGGCAAACAGATTTGACTGCACACAACCCATACCAGTGGCAGATGTGGGCCATTATATATCAGACACTTGTAATGTTGTGTTTCTTAAATATGTGAGGAGTCAGATGATGCTGTTCTAATTGGTGACTAGGAATAAGAAGTATTCTCAAAAGACATCGACACAGTTTACAACAAACGTGAGACTTGCCACGCTTCAGTATGAAATGGAGCCAAGATCCTGTTTGCTTTAAAGTTAATCAACTGCAATTTCACACTATCCTAGTCCAGAATTTGTGGTAAACGCATAGAACACTGTGAGTGTAAGCGAGTTTTGTGTGCTTGTTTTACACTTTTATCATTGATCTATATTTTCAGTGATCACATTACATACCTTGAGTATCTGTATTATCACAAGGTAGAAAATGAAAATAATGTACTGGAAACGAAAGAAAGTTTTCTTGAAATTAAGTGACTTTGATTCATGAGATTTTAAACTTATCTTAGCCAAAGGTTCAAGACAACAACAACAAAAAAAAAAAGGTTCAAGCTAATATTGCAAATAGTCATCATTTATCTTCTGCCGTCCGGTCGTCAGTCATGCATACATTTTCAAAAATCATTTTCAGATTCTCTTTAAAAACCCCATGTAATGACAGATTTTCAACAAACTAAGCGATTAGCATCCCAAGGATGATAGACTTTCAAAGTGTTCAAATAGACACCATGTCCAAAAGGTCCCAGAACCCCGAAATTAAGGAATCTATCATTAAAAAAAAAAAAAAAAAATCTCCCCTCACACACACACACAAAGTAGAACCAGGTGTAACAGAGCTAGGTATAATGTACAAGGTTGAATATCTTGGAGACTGCATGTAGTTTTAAGTTTACTTTCGCAATTTTATCTTCTTTTCGAAATATTACACATTATATATGTATATATATATATATATATCGTATATATATATATATATATATATATATATATATATATATATATATATATGATACAGTACTTGTAGTCTGCGTGTTGGTGCCAGTACAGAAAAGATGACGAAGTAGAGTGGTAATGCATTTCAGTCCAACAGTGCTATTTAGCCAGATCAAATTTTCGACGATCTTTCTTCACAATTGTCATTGTCGACCCTGAGGAAGAGGAATGTATCCGTCGAAAATTTGATCTGAATAAATACCACTCTTGGACTAAAATGCATTACCACCCCACTTCGTGTTATATATAAATATATATATATATATATATATATATATATATATATATATATATATAATATATTACGTGTGGGCACTATGTCCCCCTCTGAATTTAGAGTTGCTTCTTTTATAAAACTAGAAGAGCATTGAGTAAATACATCAGTGAGTGTATAAGCATACTTTCAATATACTCATACTTGGGGCTAGAGCCAAATAGAAACCAATTTTCACACGTTCATCTTCACAAAAGGTGTGTTCGATTTGTTACCAAACTTGGCTAGTAGAATATTGGTAAAATGGGTACCATCTACCCCCCCCCCCCCCCCTAGACCACAGGATGCCCAAAGGCACCTAATATCTGATCTAGGTGCGGCAGCCTTGAGGCTGGGACCAAATTATTGGGGACCAATTTTGATTTTTTATCCTTTTTTTTTGAAAACACATGGTCAAATTAGTTTTCAACAGACTTAGTATTGTAAATGTGCATTTATCGCTAGTGTCATGTATATCACGAACATCATGACTCCCTGGGCCCTGGAAGTCCCTAAAGGCTTCCAGATATGGCCCTAGGGGTTCCCAAAGTCTTCAAATTTCCTCTCTCCCAAGTAATAGTTTGTAAGAATGCATGGAAGGTGAACTTGAGATACTCGGGTGAGGGGTGGACCCCTGGGTCCTTTATTCAGAAAGTGAGTGAGTGACATGGTACCCTGATATGACAAGAACATTCTGTAAACAAAATGTCCAAACTCATGAAACTTTTGTAGAGTAGCTTATGGATATAAGCTACTCGTAATTTGAATAGATTTATGTATAAATACATTATGCAAATGTTTAGTAAAATATAGGTAATTATTCCTGATTGGAACGTATTCTATATCAGTGATTCTCAGCAGTAAAATTAAGACCACAGACACCGTCACAGGGTACCTTTTACAGATAGAGATATAAGCCTGTAGAGGCATGATGGCGGCCATTTTGCATTTGAATAAATGCAAATATATGCAAAAAATGTATAAAGGGAAGCTTGAAAGTTATTGTTTATATCATAATTCTATTCCCTGACCTAAAAAAAAGGTTTAGACACCAGAATCTATTTTCTGCGGGTTTAATGTCCAGATATAGGGTCTTATTCCTGAGTGTATATCAATGATATACGAAGATACGGCTATCACAGGCAATATGGCGGCCATTTTGCATGTAATTATATGCAAGCATATGCAAAAACTATCAAAAGGATGCTTGAAAGTTGCTACAGATAACATAATTGTATTGCTTGACCTAAAAAACATAGGATTAGACACCGGAATTTACTTTCTGTGGGTTATATATCCCGAGATATAGGCACAAATAGGTTGTATGGCGGCCATTTTGAATTTATGCAAATTAGACACTGATCCACCACTCGAATTTTAGGGAACTTTTAATATGTTATTTTAATAGCTCTTCCGGTTCAAATGCAAGTGGAATCGTTTCTGTTGCAATTAGTTGTGGGTTAACCCCCTTTTTGTCGTATTTTGACTGGACTAGAGGGGGAATTTACATATTCAGAATTGAAATTCAACAATCTGGTGCACACTTTGGGTGATTTCTATCAAAAACACAAAGTTTTCCACATGTCGGGAATTATTTGGTGGTGGTGGTGGTGGTGGTGGTGGTGGGGGGGGGCGAAATGATAACTTTGTTTCCCCAACATCCCCCCCCCCCCCCCCCCGGCCAGGGTAGACGCCTCTGGCTGCTCACGAATCCAGGCATGTTCCCAGCCAATGTTGCTTGGGACTATGGACTTTGCACCCGTCTGTCTGAACATCATTGACAACGAGCATGTGTTCGAGATGTACGTCTTTACATCTCGGTGACCATGGCAACTGTTTTTGGAGCAACTTCACGTATAGAGTTCGAGGTAGACATTCCGGATTCATGGAATTAACCCTTGCTGTAAAAGGGAGTCACGTAGTAGACTTGGGATGACAGGGAACTAGAAATGATCCATGAGAATATTTATTATTTCATTTGTTTGACTTTGTGTCAAGTGCGATGTTCTCATGGAGTATACTTCATGCCTCGACCTGCGATGGTTAGAAAGAATTTTAAAAATGCATAGAATTATACCAATTAATTATCACAAACTATGCGTGTAATATTATCATTTCTTCATTCAAAACGTCTCAGATGCGAACGCCTAAGGGCAGATGCAAAATACTAAACCTGTGACGCTATGGACAATATGTTTAGGGGACAAAACATAATATAGATATAAATAGATATCGCATAGTATGTACACACACACACACACACACATATATATATATATATATATATATATATATATATGTATATAATTATATATATATATACACACTGTATATATATATATATTTATATATATATAGATTAGATTGATACAGATTTGAAAGATATAGGCAGAGTGTTGCTTTGTTTTTCGTTATCACTAAATATTGTAATAATGAGGATATCATGATGGACGTAACATGAGTCCCTCCCTCCATGACAATGTACAAACACTCCGGGTTAGACTTCCGCAGCACCTTGGAGATGAAACTGCTCTCTAATAAACAGCAAGCAGTCTGTGCTTGTCTTTCCATATGAATCTGGCTTCAAGGCCTTTCTTTTTATTTTAGATAACACTTTCTGCAGTCTTTTGTTTAACCAATCGCTTGGCTGACATACTCCATCTCTGAGATAGTATTGGAATCACTGAGAGCCAAATGACCGTATAAACAGTCGTATAGGGTCTCTCTCGCACTCTTATTTATCGCGCAATAATACAACGGGGTAATAAAACGTCTTGACAGAGACTGTAAGTCGTGTTCATGTCTTTGAACTCAATCGCGACATTGCTTCTCATTGAAATTGATAGGTAATCAATGTCATATGATGACAACGTAGCACCACTGTATTATTTCAACCTTTCAAGGAAATCATTGATAGTTGACAAGTCAACTCTATTTTTGTTCCTGGTTATTATCGCACGTCCGGACATGGTCAGTATTTTAAAGGTCCAGTTTACCTTTGGGAGCAGTGATTTCAAAAATGTTCAAGATATCACATTTGATGCATATGTGTAGGTCTGTTGTATCATAAAACATCCTACCATATGAAATATTTGCAATAAAACCTAAAATATAAGGAGATATCAGGGTTTTTCTCAGTAAACCGTAACTGTATACGGTTTAGTCTGGAAACATTTTTATTATAGCTATTGTTCACATTTTGTGTATTTAACAACACTTCACATCAATTATACGGATTCAAATTTTGACAGTGGTTGTTTTTATCCCTAACTCACATTTTAGAACTATTTTAAAGCACTAATGCTTTCACCTGCAAATGGTAAATTATGCCTTTAAAACCACTGTTTACCATTGGGAGCAGTAGTGGAAAAAAAATGTGCGAGTTATCACATTTGATGCATATTTATAGTTCACTGGTATCACAAATCAACCTTTCATTTTAAATTTTACAATAAAGGCGATATCACTGGGGTTTTTTTTTCAGTAAACCGTAACTTTTACAGACGGTTTATTCTAGCGATTCCCAACAAAATTATTGTTCACATTTTGTATATTAACAGTACTAAACATTGATTATACATTGATTAATAATTTTTCATTGGTTGTTTCTATCCCTAACTCACATTTTGAAAATGTTTTGAAGGACTAAAGCTGTTCTTTTTATCTGCAAATGGTAAATACATGTTGGCTGTGATATTGAATTCCATAGTGCATGATGTCCATTTTTCCCCCACCCAAATCTACTTGAGTAATAGAGGGAGCTTCCTTTGAAAAGCTTATAAACCGCACGGTTATAGCTCGGTACTGAGGAAGCCGTAGGCCTTTACCTTTCCTTCCTGTCATATTCAGATTTTCTAAAATGTTTCATTTGCTGGAACATTATTATAGTGGATGTTAAATTGGATGTTCCATGTTAGTATTATATCTGTTTTCCATACTCGGGAGAAAGCAATGAGGATGAAGGTCGCCACTAATGATATCCGACATTCATTCATCCGGCAGGGTGATAATCATGATAATAGCGTGTGAAAAAATCTGTGTTGGTATAAAGCGTTCCTATACCTTCCGCCACTTCGATGCGGTTAGATGAAGTGACAGACGTACACCCCAAAAAGATAATCATGATTCGAGGAGATAATACCGTATAACAGAACTTTTGCGGAAATTCCCACGTATGACCTTGGCATTGCTCGAGTGTTATCGTTCGTTCTCAACATGCATTTACATAAATTAATGGAGTGGGTAAAATTTCGCACTTCAAAACAACAGTAACAACAACCATCCATTTTGGTGCGATGTATCTGGTGTGATACCATTAAAGGGGACCTCCGGGTGATTTTCAGACTTTTACATTTGAACAATTATAAATCAGTTAAACTGAGTACAGAGTTTCAGAAATTATAGTGATTGGGATGAGGAATGAGAATGTTTTCAAAAGTTATGACAAAGTGCAATGAACAAGGATGAAGACATGGCAGCCTCACCATAAGAATGCATGAGTCGGGGCTCACGGAAGCAGAACAAAAGAAGAAGGCATTCATAGATTCTTCACAGGTGAACTTCTTGAGCAAATGGTCTTGTAATGGAATTGCACTGCTACATTTCTGAAATATATGAGGCTCTGATGTCATCAACACTGTTCAGTGTAATTTGTTTAAGATTTTCAATTTATTGGCTTCTCTGCTCAAGGACCACAACAAATTCCACGAATCTACACATGGAGTTGTTGATTTATGTACTACATGATGTGAAATTATGAAAATCGTCCGGAATGTCCCTTTAACGATGGTGCTAGGCTTTTCTTTCACTTTTCAGCCATGTAGCAAGAGAGATTTCTCTATGCCACTCCCTTTAAATCAAAAGTCATCCTGTGATTGATCCACATTTCATTACTTGGGATGAATATAGTTTCTTCTGATTATTTTAATTAAAAAAGGAGAACATTTAGTGAAGAATTACGTGTACGAGTGTGCAGATCGATGGGACAGATATCAAGCGATAAGATCATGACTGCATCTAATTTTTATTAGTGGTTGAATCATGTCAGTGTTTATGACTTTTTTTTCAGTTTATCCGCAGCTTATTTTTCATGTCTTATCCATGCCAACTTTGACGAAGTTCTTTTCGTTTGATGTCCAACTTCAGTGGAGAAGGGTTGTGTTAGTTATTTTCAAGGTGTCTCCCGGTCGGCTGAGATCAGATTGATAGACTAAAATTGTACAACACATCGCTGTTATAATAACAGTGAAGTCGATGAACTTGCTCAGATCTCTCGACTTCGTGTGACCCTCTATATGATACCCACTGCCTATGATCCCTCCTACATTTCTGATAGAGTCTCCGTGTATCTTCTCCTCGTCCATGCAGGCGTGGAAGCGGAAATGGGTCGTGATACGCACCAACACCACCAAGGGCTCGTCGCAATCCTCCGTGCTCCTGGAGCTGTACATGGAGAAGGGGGCCTACAACAAGCAGGTGACCAGTCTCCTGCTGGAGGGCATCACCCACATCCGGAGGGTCATCTCCAAGAGCCAGAGTAGGGCCTTCGAGTTCCTCAAGGGCGGAGGCACGGTGGCGCTGACCCTGTCCGGAGACAGCGAGACCGACACCCAGGAGTGGATGGATGTGTTCCGGAAGCTGCTCCTGCCCGCATCAGAGCAGAAGGAAGTTACATCGGTGCTGGGCTTCGGCTCAGGTGCGTCAGTCTTCCGTTCAATTGTGTGTCCCCTCCTCCTTAAGTTCCATCTGTGTTCTGTTGCCCTAAGCTTCCAACTCAATGATGATAATGATTTTCCTATCGTTTTTTCCCCTGCATGTGTAAAAATCAGTCTTTGAATTCGTCATTGTTCATATTTAATACTTTTTCCTCTGTTTTATTCTGTCGATGTGGGAGAGCCCCTTTTCCACTGACCAGTGCTTCAAATTTTCACCAAACTTTTTCTCAATATGTAGATTGATATTGAAATAAACAAAATCTTGGTGGAACTAATTGATCGGAGATAGAGCGATTGGAAGTGATAGCACGCTTGTGAAGTTCACGTTTTCGCTATTTTGTGCAAACGACACAAAAATTGTCACGGCTTGAAAAAGATTCAACGTCGTCAAGTAGATGTCATGACAAAGATGTACCTGTTTTGAAGCACACGAGTTTTTATCGTCAGTTTATCGCTCTGATGTCGTTGTTTTTAACTCTTTATGAACCACTCCTCCCTCCCGTTTCCCAGTCTGTTCGATCTCTGGTCCTGCCTCCAAAGATAAATATCCGTGTTTTAATGTATGCTCGCTCTCCCTCCCTACTTTTTGGTCTCCAGTGAGTTGAACTGCTGACTTTTTGAATTCCATTCTTTCCAAGCGTATTGTTTGTTATCCGAAACCCCTCCATGACCCACTAACGTATGTTTTTCATTCCCGATTTGTTTGGGCTTTCTTTTCTTTCTCTTTCTCATGTTAGATAACATGATGGAACCGCACCTTGCGAGAATGTTACCTTTTGAGAAATTTTGAGAAAGTTGAAACATTATACACGTTTATTTATATTATTTTATAGACACAACTTAGGATGGGAAGTTAAGTCTGAGGTATGCAGCTCTTGCGCCCTATTGTTCTTGAGTGATGGCTGATCGGCAACGAATGTCTGATGTACATGTAGATCAGATGACACAGGGGGAAATGTGGGCGGATGGGATGAGAAAGGGCTGGCTCGTAAACTACACTGAGAAGACAGAAAGATAGAAAGAGAAAGTGAAAGAAAGGGAAGGGGGGGGGGTCGAAGAAAAGAAGCACATTATGTTGAAAAACAGAGGTGTCTGCGTGGTATCCAAAAATGACGTGCTCTATACAGCAAGCTTTTGTCATCTCATCCACCTTATGTAACTATAATGTACTACCGTCCCACAATACCCCGCCAAGTCACATATGGGCATGTTGACTGTCAAAGGAAGATCGTCTGCTTTGAAATACCGCGAAGTCAGCATGACAAGTCTCTTTTAGCTTTCGTTTTAAAGCTCTGCAATCGATGATTACCATGACTGTGAGAGCCTCTGAGACTTTCATGTTCGCAATAAGTGAGCTGTATCCTAGGTACTAAATAGCCATGATAGTAAAGTTCAACAGTCCCCGTAGAAAAACCCGGGTATTTCTGTTTAAAAAAAAAAAAATCATGGCCGTATGCACAGAACTCTGTAATGAACTGGATTTTGAAATTTGACTGAAAGAGCGCACGTTCCGTAGAACACTAAAATTGAATGTCATTCATTTCCCCAGTGATCCTTTATTAAATGTTGATGACGTCACTAGTCTTTCTTCAGAAAATCTGCAACGTTGAAATGCTACTCTCCCCCTCCCAACACACACACACGTTTAATTTTTAATTGCCCGTTCGAGTTTCGTTCTATGATTCAATAGTCATATTCACACACACACACACACACACACAAACAAAACCAAAACACACACAAAAAAAGATGGCAGTTAGTATTCCACTACTTACGCTGTATTATCACATAAGTTCGTACACACAAAGAAAGAATTTATGCACTTATTCAAAGACCTGCAGCTAATCAATGTTGGCCTATCCGTAAAAGTTGGATTGTATTTAATCGCACTCATTAATGCTGCTTACTCGCATAAAATACATACATACAGTGGCCTTGGCTTGGAAATGAGATGCACCTTGCCTTAATCAGATGCACCAGATCGCAATATTAAGACAGTTTACATACAATACAAGTCCACACCATTCCGCGTCATAATCCCAGTCGTGGAACATTTTCCACAGGACAGCGTCTGTTATACTAACAAACTACAGTGTGGTTCTGTAAGTCCCGTTTTGCTATTGTGGGGTTGCGCATCAGGCGAGGCATGATGCAGACCGAGGCAGCCATGCCGGGCGCATCCAAGATTGACCTTCATTAATATTTTACACTGGTATCCTTACCATTGCCAGTGGAAATTTTTGTCATAGTAATGACATTGTCGGGTGAGATAGTAAGATAGTTATGATATTTGTAAAAATGATAAAAGAAATTCTGTTAATGATAAGAATAAAGATGAAGATGATGATGATACTAATGACTGTAATGTTCGTGTCATCTCTCACAACCTACCGCAGAATTCTTTCGTGTCAGCGTGATCCCCAACAAGGACTCGGAGAGGCTGAAGTTGTCCGGAGTCTACCTAGCGGGCGTATCTCGACTCACCGTCGCCCTGCACCACCCGCTGACCGGCGAGAAGGCCCTGGAGTGGGACTTGAGGCACCTCAAGAGGTTTATGCTACCCAGCAAGGGCCCCCAGCAGGACCTGGAGAAGATCGCGTGCCTTCAGATCAGCAAGTGAGTGGTCCTCGCATCAATGCCGCCTCTGGCGCGTTAACCTTCTCATACTCGCTACCAGTTACACACCAAAACACGATCAGTGGTGTTTCAGAGAAGTGGTCCAAAGAAAGTTAACTGATGCATTAGCTGCATTAGGATTACTGATGTACGATGTCTGTACTCGATGTGTTCGATGCAGATTCCGCCATTTCCGGAGATTCTTTGTCTTGAATAGGTTGCAATGAGAAAACGCATATAGGGACTATGTGGAGCAGGACTACAGAGAATTAATTCATCTTATTGTAGACTAAGAGTTTACTGGCATATCAATGGACACTTTCTGACTATTAATGTGACCAAGACAATACAGAAACGTGTGCAACAATTAACCATTAATTGTTCATTACCATCTTATTTTTCATATATTACAGTCGAAGTCCCCAGGGCGAAGGGGAGTACCTTTTCTACAGTCCAAGTGCCAAGCCCTTCGTGGAAACCATCTACGAGCGCCTAAGCGCGGCCATCACGGTGAAGGAGCGACGATCCCGTTCTTCCTCCATGCTCTTCGAGATCCCGCCCAAGGAACTGGAACAGCTCGCCAAGGCGATCCAGGAAGGCGGCGATCCAGGGTTCGTCATGGTCGGAGCCGACGGGAGCATGGAGGATACTGTGTTTCACGAGGAGGAGGAGGACCACGTTCAGGTCAAGTCCAACGGCGATGCCAGCAACGACAAGACTGCCAAAGAGAACCATGTAAGCGAAGTAGCGCCAGACAAGACTAACGGGGAGAATGGGGACGCAGCAGAGATGAAACCGAGTGGGGATGTTGCAGCGGAAGAAAATCACGTGACAGCAAATGTGGAGAAAAAAGGCGAGCAGAAGAAAGAACCGTCGAGTAACGGAGGAGACCCCTCTCCAACCAAAAACGCGGAAGAGCAGTCGACGGGTCCTGAAGGGGGAAAGACAGATAGCAGTGATCAGAGCTCAACACCAGCAGATGCTGAGCCGCATAATTCCGAGACAAATGGAAAAGCCGATGAACATGAAGTAGTGGAAGCCAATGAACAAAGTGCTACTGCCGAACAGGTGGCCAACGAGGCTGAGACCAATGGTTCGTGCGAAAAACATGACGCAGCTACTGGAGCTATTGACCGCGAGGAGGAGGAGGAAGCGGCAGCTGGTGACGTCACACCGCACGTGTCCCAAGAAGCGGCAGAGATACACCTTGAAAACGACGCAAGTAAATGTGAGGAGGAGAGCGGCAGTACAGATAGGACTGAAATAACGGACATCACCGAAGCCAAAACTGCTAGCCCAGATAATGATGGGGACACTCAAGATAGGGTAACGTCCGACGACAAAACAGAGCTTTCGCCAGAGGCGGATTCGATTTCGGCAGAAAAAAATGAAGCCGCTGAACACAATGACAGTCCAGGTGAAAGTGAAATTGCAACCACGGGCGACCAATTGCAGGCGGAGAAAGCACCTCCCTCAAGTGAAATGGTGGAAGGAGCGGAGAGTCCAGAAGCTGTTCAAGAACAGCAACTCGGTGGTGTCACCGCGACGGCTGGGGAAACTGCGAGTGAGGAGCAACTAGCGACTGGTGACGCTCAGGTCGAGACCTCTTTCGATCAGGAACCGTCTGCTCAATCCGCGGCTCATGTTTCTGGCGAATCGCTGGATGTCCTCCAGGAAGAGCCGGCCGCTACGAACGACAACATCGCCGAGCCCGAACCCGATACTGCCTCGCCAGTGACGCCACCACCTGAATCTTCAGCAGCGAAAGAGGATCAAGCTTCTCCTCCAGCGGAAGAAAATGCCGCCAGTGACGTGAAAACAGACGAGTTTCCGGCGGAGTCCAGGAACGAGACGGAAGAAGACACTGCCCTCTGAGGAGTGAAATGCAGTCCTCGTGACGGCCATACCGCTTCAAAGACTCCGCTGATTTCAGTGAATTTTGTCTGCCTAGTACACCTACAGATGGCGCGAATGAGCTCGCGTATGAATAGAGAGAAGGCAGGGAGGGAATATTGAGCCGTGAACAAGCCACACCTAACAATGGCTATCTCACTTTTTACGATGTCTTCGAATCTTCCTTTGGGACGCCCTCACATCGGAATTTATAGAAAATGGTGATCACATCAACCAAATAACCCTAATATCTACTACTTATGCCAAACGAGAAGCGTAATACGTTATTCTGTCGTAGGGCTACTGTCTTGCAGTTTTACAGCGTAAGATGTTTATGGAAATCATTCCAGCTTTGCAGTCAGAAGGAAGTTTAGTTTGCGCAGGCAATCAGATTGTGGGAAAGAAACAAACCCCATAACTGACTAATGTTTGGATTCAGAATTCCTCTCGAAACAGAAACAGCAACGACAACAGCTGCAACGACAACCAAAATTCATCATCGTTATTCTTCACTAATGACTTGCAACCTCACAATTACGAGCAACTCGGTATTGCTATCAGATGAAATGTGTTGTCTCTCCAAGACAGGGTCCTTACTCGATAAAAGCCCTCTCTCTGTCACGAACGACACGACAGACGCGGGTAGAGTTTTTTTTTTTTTTTTTTTAATTCATTGTTTTCCAGGGCATTGGGAATATGATGTAGATTTTCGTACTGGCTAGGAGAATTCTTCTGACGTCTTTGTCACTAATCGGATACGCGACGAACCTGATTTTGTTTGTTTGTTTTTTTTTTTTCATGGCAGCATCATCCAGGCTTCTTTTAATACGAATGTCTTGTTACAGATTTTTTGGAAAATTGCCACACAATGACACTAGCATCGGAAATTGATTTAAGAGGGCACTTGAACGATTACAGTGGTGACTTTCGACGGAAACGTCGGGTTGGCTCTAATGGTGAAAATGATAGCGGAGACAGACTTGATGAGTCATATTATTTGTCTTAGTGGCAAACTCATCGCAAGTAAAAACCACCATTCTGTTTTGCAACACACACACCACACCCAAGTGTTTTCGGGTTTTCTTTTTGTTTCGTTTTGTTCTACTTTTGTGTTATTTTTTTATTGTTGTTTCACAGTATTTTTGGCACCTGAAGTCATGTGAATATCCTTTCACTAATGACATCATTGGAAAAATGTTTTGATGAATGAATTGTATTAATGGTAGGGGACAAGCCAATTTGTGCAGTTCTCCACCATAGATCTGAATTGAAAAACAAAACATAACAAAACAGAACACGAGAATGTTGAAAATGGATGATATAGAATTTCTTGGCCATTGAAATCCACTAGATTGTAATTTGCTTGCGAAATCGTGATAAATGCATGCCCTGGTTGAGTTTCACACCTTTTGATTAAGACAATTTTAGAATGAGTGTTTGAGGTGTAGCGAATTAGTTCTTTTGCACAAATAGGCTAAGAGGAATATGAGATCCGACTGAGTACGAATCGTGGTATGATATCAAATTACTATACTGAAGTGAACGTTGCATATTGCTCAAACAGGCTAGTTAGGAATCCTGATATTTGATCAGGTATTACATAATTCAAACTGTGGCGAGGGTGTCGGGACCATTTTGTATGCATTATTATTATAGCTGATCAGTAACTGTTTTTGTTATTCGGCATTGTCTTCAATTAGTCTATTATACATATATGTGTATTATTCTTTTCGCATTATGCTAGTTATCTTGCCCAGTTGCTACTGTATAATCACATGAATACCAACTCAAGTCGTTGCTGAGGATAGTTCGCTTGTAGCAATCGTGCATGTCATACAATTTTTATAGGCATTATGAATCTGTACGACACTTCTAAAATTCATTTCTACGTTTTATATTTTTTCTAGCGTCGACAGTGTGCTGTTTTAAATGATAATTTATGGTAATAAATCTTTGTTTGCCTTAATGCTATAGCTATGTTTTTTTATCAATATTCCTTTTTTTTTTTAAGATTGTATTTATGTGTGCTGTTGTCATTCTTTGCATTATAGCAGCTTGATTGCATGTCCAGTGTTACTTCAGGTTTACTAATGGGCTAACAGTGGTATAAGAATCTAGGAGGGGTCAAAAAGTTACACGCAAATGATCATACGAACTATCACCTCTACTACTTTCACCGCCACTTTAGCTGCAGGTACTACGCTCTGCCGTGAAATTCACCGCTTGTTTGCCCTGGCACGCACCATTTTTTTTTTATTTTTTTTTGTGTAGGTGTGTGTGTTTTCTTCTCGTGTTTGCAACAATATGTATCCTGTAAAACTTTTATGCAATGGCACTGAATGCAGTGTTTCGCACGTTGGTTAAACACGGCAGCAATTTTAGGGCCTCATACAGCAGCGAACTCTGGCTCCGGAGCCGTGAGCGCGGGATTTTAGGAAGCGAGTGATGGTCCGTGTGAAGCGCGAGTGTCACGAGTTGACACTATAGTGATACCAGAAGGTGGCAGTTGAGTTTATGTGCATGGTTATACGCAACAACGATTGATTATGCAGTGTGTAATATAAATACATATATTATGAAATGTTACTATTAGAATGGTTACCATCTCCGACAATTAAGAGGATTAACTCGTGCCACGATATTTTAGTGCATTTATTAGGTACCCTATGTGTTTATACTTAGGCAGGATTTAGTGGACGTTGTCTGTATCCAATGACAACCTGTATGATTTCTTTAGCCCCAAGCGACTGTTCGGAAAGAAAGAGGGGGAAAAAACCGACCTCGTTGCAGAGCTTATTGGAAGTTAAACAAGGCCAGTATAATTGGTGCTTGATGGATAAGAAACTCTTGACTTAAGTGGAGACCGTCGTAACTCAGACATGGATAGAATTATGTCGTCAATTTAGTCTGCATAGTTACGTAACTCCCTAGTAACGCCATTGTGAGTGCACTACTACTTGATGCTAACAATGTTCTATGTATATGAGTAGGGCCTACAGCTGAAGTAACAAAATTGTCAGAGGTATTTTTTTTTCCGAGAGCGTCCTCTTTATAGGTAAGAGATAAATGGAACAACAGACGGTGGAGAAAGTTGATATACATATTATTGGAGATCCCAATCCCACGCATCTCTCAAACGGGAGATTCTTCCGCCTGGAACGCCAAGCAATCAATTTTAAAGGGGGAGGCTAGTAACTGATCAGTAGGAATCAGTGGAAATGCTGGGAGATGATTGTTCCAATCCTTATGGGATTCATTTAAGAGTTCATTGTATATCTATTGTTGTGTGAAAATTATTTGCTTCAGAATGGTCTCATATTCAAGTAATGTGCAGTTTAATGCTTCCAGGTTAGCGTCCCTGGTCAGTGACGGGGCATTAATCTGCACATTACTTGAATATGAGACCGTTCTGAAGCAAATCATTTTCACACAACAATAGATATACAATGAACTCTTGAATGAATCCCATAAGGATTGGAACAATCATCTCCCAGCATTTCCACTGATTCCCACTGATCAGTTACTAGCCTTCCCCTTTAAAGACATTTCGCGCAAACATTATATTATCATAGGCTGTACATGCGCACAATAAGTATGCACATCACGAGCGCCAAGCGCGACATTTCGGGGTCCGGGCCAGCGCCGCGTAAGGCCCCGGAAGGTGATGCTGATCTCTGGTGCAATCTTAATAGCTTTTTTTCCCCTTTTCTTAAACATAATTGTCAAAACTCAAGTTAAAATGGGGAAAAGTTAATTTTGAGAGAAGAAAATGCATCTTGCACAGAGACACACAGCTAGAGCAGGAGATTTTGAGAAAAACATAGCCTCAAAGCGGGAGAATCGGCGCCACAATTGCATTACAATAGGCCAGTTTTCGAGCGCACTCCAATACCTGGATATTTTTTCCTCCCAGCGATTCCACCCACCTCATCCACCAATGCGTAGTGGATGCAGTTTGCGTGTAGGTCTATTAGTGATTGCCAAGTTTGACCAGGGATTTGTTAGAGGAGGAACGGAATTTCTGCCTAATTTGTGCAAATTTATGCCTAGTTTCTATAGCATGACAATTGAATGCTTATAGCATTCAACTGGCTTTGCTGTCCCATGCTCCAAGCCGCTCTCCCGTATAGAGTTTTGATTAGGAGACCAAATATGAGGTTCTTGATTTTAACCATTTTTAAGCTGTATTTCAAAGGAAATGGTGAAATCCTGAGTGAAACTTTTTGGTTATATTTCACGGGACACATCCTTCCAGTTTTTCTTCAAAGCTTGTTCAGGACTGAAAAAAAAAGAACATTAGCATCGCATGAAAAGTTGGCATTGAACCATCTTGCGATAAGAGCACAGAACTTCTGGGAGAAATACTTGTTTCTTCTCTTTCCCTAGCACCTTTCTGGTATGACACAGGCCTCAGATAATCCTCAAGCAAGCTTTAGGCAAGCTTTCTGGTTTTCAGGTAAAAGACTGTGAATTAAAGACACGTATACGAGTTCATGAATAGTAAACTGGTCTATTGTGACTTTGTGACGTCTTTTCTCCGTAGTGTCTTCTCGTGTAAAATAAACCTTTTCCACGCCAGTCGTTAGGTGTCTTGTGAAGTGTCCAGGAGGATGCAAAAGTGTGTCGGCGTGTATGTCTGTGAATGTTACATCGCCATCGTACTGTTCATCAATTTACCTGGCACGACGTCCCTAGTTGATACGCAAGGTTAGTGTTGGCTAACTCTCAGTTCCATACTACCAAAGTGGGAAAAAAAAAACCCACACACACTAAAGCTTAGAGATTGCTTTTATTAGCGGTGTATTCCGTTAAATCTGATTTCTTTGTTTCGTGTTTGAAACTTACCACTGTCCTGCCTATATTGTTTTCTTTTTCTTTTTCTTTGAAATTGTTGGATAATCACTGAAACGTTTGACCTAGTTCACCTCGCATAAGTGCGGGAACTGTATTGTATCGCTCAAACTTTAAATCTTGTTTACATGTTTAAACCGCTCTCCGTTTCCTAATGAAGTCGCGTCGTAGCTGAAATCTATGGTTTATGCTTTGTCCGCGCTTGGAATATATTTTAGTAGGCCTACAATGACTTACAATCATGTAGAATATACCATTACGGTAATCAATAATTAGCTAATTCACTCCACGTGTTAAGTATGTATACACAATTGTACAGTGTATTTCAGAGTGAACTTCAATGTTATAATTCACACTTTGAACTTACTGTTTCAGAATCTGATGATATATACCGTAAGCGCATTTTCCTTGAAAAATATAAGAAAAAAGTTTATGGTATTTGATCTTTTCAGACCTTCAGCCTTGTTCATTTTTAAGAACAAAGTAATTTTGTTGTTTGCAAGAAAAGAATTACATGAAGATATTGAATATCATGGTGTACTGAATAAAAGAAAATTGTTCACATTTTCTTGTACAAAATCCTCCGTTCTCAATTCCTTTTGTGGTCTTGTGTAATGAGAAGATGATACATGTATTAATTGCATGATATTTGTATATACACTAGTTTATGATACTGTATTATGCTATATCAAAGTGGTATTCACTCAATGTGTACGCATTTGATATGATTGTGTCTGAGCTTAATGTTTGCACAAACAATGACAACAGCAAATACGACAAATATGCATGACACAAATGAGACATCTCATAATGGATCTTAGTTTGCACTGGATGATCAAAACAAATCTTCATTTATTCATTTTTCCCCTCTTTACTTGCTTGTTCTTCTAAAAAAAAAAAAAATCCCAGTAACAGAGTCAAAGTATACATACAGATAAAAAGACATTGGTAACAATATCTCAAAATGCGATCAAGAAATGCAACTTTGCATAGTAAATCAATGAGAACACACAGTGAAGGACTGCTAGACGCATAGAAGCTATGGGGTTTGTGAAAAAAAAAAGTTTTTTGGGATGAAAGGTTAAGCAGGAAAAACGAGTTTTTGTTACCATATGCAATTACATCATGAATAAAATCAATGTACAATGTGTCATTATCTATTAAACATACTTCCTGGTACTACATACTTTCTGAACTTTGTATGAATACAGACATATTAATTTCTAAAAGTAAGAAAAAAAATGTCTTTAATATCTTTAAACAAAGCAGTATATAGCTAGTCATTTATTTTCTCATTACTATCTATACACAATATCTCAATCTTAAAGAAAGCAGTTTTGGAAGAACTCTACATGAATTTTTTTTCTTACTTATTTTAATTTCATCTGTACATCTTTAATTCCTCATTAAATTAAGACATGACATATCATAAAAATATTGACCTCATGCAATCTTTTCCTTCTCATGTTCTCACATATCTAGAGTGAAATATCTTCTGTAACACTACAACTGATATAAATTAGAGCACAATGTACAAGAAACGTTCAAATAATACATCCCAATACTTACATGTATCTACAACAAAACCTGCTGTACTTGGGAGTTTTTCAGGGTTTTTTTTTCCACTTTCTCTCCAAGGAGTCCCAGTTTGATCTACAGCAGAAATAAAAAGCATTTAAGGAACGGCCTTGCAACCATTTCAAACAAATGGACATAGACAGAAATACTCAATAATTAGCACGCTGAACTTCTTTGCTCTTCTCACTTTTTGTGTGTTCGTTTGAAACCAAGGGTACAAGAGTGTCCCATAAATTTGTCCATAAGAATAACTTTGTCACAGTACCCACTGTTGCTACATAAATGAACTAAAGGCCCTGTCAGGTCTGTGAAGTGACAACACAAACTTTCACACAAACATAAGCACACACCATATACACACACACACATGCACACAAACACACAGACACAAACAAACACACAAACACAAACTGATCTCTTTCTCTCTTTTGATGAGGCTTGGTTACCCGTCGGACTCCTTATCAGTCTCAACCGGTTTTCAAAGATAAATAATGACCTCACAGAATGAAACAGTCTCCAACAATAAGAGAACCCCACACAGCAAATGCAGAGAGCAAGAGAAAGAGAGAGAAGTGAATTCCTCGTATTGTTTTCTTGATCAAAACATATGAGGGGCCACGAGTGCCACTTTGAGCAACCACATGTGCAGACCACTCTCCTGGTAATTCCTCATTCCTCCATTTAACACAAAATTTCCAATTCTCAATGCGGAGTGGGCAAAGTTTGATAGGTGCTGGCTTACAGGAAAGCCGCCATAAGAAATAATTGCCTTGAGTGACACGAAACATACGGACAGAGACACGAGTTGAGTAAATAAGGGTTACGTTTTTTCCTTGTTAATCATCTACAATTGTAATAGAAAATTATGGCAAATGAGGGGTAGTATTCCTATGTGATAATACAGGTTTGGTTTCAATCTCATATGCTAGATTTCAGAGGCCATCATCGGGTTTTGATGAATGAATCATGCCAACTCTAGAGAAGGCTTGTCGGAGATATATGAACTGGGCTTACAAAATACCTACCCACCAAAACTATTACTACAATTGAGCTGCGTTACTAATAAATACCCACAAAATGGAAAGAGATAGAAAACTACAAAAGTTTTGAGGGGGGGGGGGGATAATAATCTCCACTACACTGAGAGATCTCAGAATCTATTTCCTGCCATACAAACTTGACAGAGAGGGACATTGTATTGTCAAATGCCTATTTGAATAAAAATGTGTGACACAACAGTAAGACTGTAGATACAGGAAGCAAAAATTGGATATGCCATATATCCCATCGGGTGCACAATATTACTCTTCAGTTACAAACTACTGATGTCACAGCTTGATTATTGGATTATGGCTCAAACAGCTCTATTTTAACTAATAGATTAGAATCTTTTAAAATTCTATATGATAGTAACATCGCCATTGCAGTCAGATGCATTTTGATATTGCAAATACTTGTATCTTCAGCAATGACTTCTAAAAGACAAAAACGTGCATCTTTACAGGTTTTGTTTCTTTGGACTGGCGGCTTGCCTTCCAAATATTTAGCAAGAGAACTCTTTGCAGCTACATCATGAAGACGAAGAGAAACTTCACCGACTGACAGTTAGAAAGTTGGTCACAAATTTCCGGCTTCCACAATGCGGCTGCATAGGATAATAGTGCCGCCACTCACTTTGAGCTGAAGTGATATGTCCCAGTTACATCAAAGCCACCTGTTGCAAGACTCTTGGCAATATTACACAACCTCTGTCATCGTGCAGATTCTGCTTCTCACCTCCCTTCTCGTTCACCACACATAAAATCATAATAAATAACAGTCCCCATGTCCTTGCTTTCTTATCAACAATTTCCATGATTGGCAGAGGCCAATAAACAAATGATGTTCATCCAATTGACCTTTGCATTTCAAAAGAAAACACACCTCAAGAGATATTTACATCTGTCATAACCATTCTCGTGAAACACTTCCTCCAAAATCTGAACAATTTGCTCCATAATGCAGCCTTGGATTGCACTAAGTCATAAGCCGTGCAGTTTGAAAGCCACAAATCCATGTCTCTCCTCTACAGCATTTTATTACTGTATTTCCATACCCACACACATACACACAAACATACACAAATGCATTATTAAAAATTCCTTTCTAATGCCTTCTTCGTCAGATCCAGCTTGCACTCAATAAAACGATCTTTTAGAAAGTGATAACATTCTCTTACAGATTAAACCTCGACTAATACAAATCGTTTCTTCTACGGTTGTGCCACAGAGAGAGAAAGAAAGATATGACAGCATATATTAAAAATCTAAACAAGAATGAATGAATATTGCATTGTTTGTATCTTGAAAATCTTACATCACAAACTTCCCTTATAAATGTTGTAATATGACTGTAATATGACTAGTGATAGCAATGGTGGTATGGAAATCCATATCTTGCAAGCAATACTAATTACATCACTTTGCTTTGCGTCATTTTTTTTTTTCCTACTGTAAAGAGTTCCCTGTGTAGAAAATCTATCATCTACTCAAAACTCTTTGGTGTTTTTTTTTCCCTTGGATGGCTTGCTGAAGCTTAAATTGTAATTGACATTTCAAATCATCAACAATATAAAGCAGTGCAATGCTGTCGCTTTTTAAACACCATAAAAACAGAACTTGTGCTAAAGACTGTACTAAACACCAACCTAGAACAGATCACTGTGTCCATACCATTCAGAATCCTTTCAAGAAATTGCACTAGAGGACCACACAAGTATCTGTGTGTGGGTTTTTTTTTCTTCTGTCATCATCTGCAGAAACAAAGTGGCCTACTCACACTAATATCTCAGGCAACCAACAGGCTCCTGTGTTGAGGCACATACTCATATTAAAACTGTCTTGTCGAATGCATGAGATGCTATACCAGGATGTTGCATATTCACAGCTTTTTTCTTTTTTTTTTTCAATCTATTTGATTCCCGGAGCTCAGAAACATGTGGCAACAGTTATCACAGATTGACCAATTTCCATACGACTAAATACAAAAAAAAAATGTAAACCCCCCACGGAAAGCACCATTCATCTATACATGTTGAGCAAACACTTCATATTCTTTGATATACTTCTGAGGATCAGTACTACACTCAGCAAATTCGCTGCAAAGTTTATTATTTCAATGTCAATGCTTGCAAAAACTCGAAACACAAAGACTTGACATCCGTATACAACATTGTCAAGTTCCTTCTTATACGTTACTGTACGTTGTCACATTGGTATGGAGAGAATAGCATGTGTACAGCCTAACTACAGAAATATAATTCAAGTTAATTTAACAGTCAGCCGTGAATATCGAAAATGCATGAACACAAACTAGAATTTCATCAACCGGCACTCCAGGTCAAGGATGCAATCTCACATTTTTGAAAATGGGAAAGGGGCTTCTTTCTTTCCTTTTTTTTTTTTTCTCCCCTTTGTCTTGGCTGTACAGCAGGGCACCTGTGATGTCATCGCATCAACCTGTGAAAGAAGAGTTTGTTAAGGTGCACCACCAAGAGTACAAACATCAATACCCTCCAGAAAAGGTAAGACTTATCGACAGAAATCGAAATCTTAATGGGGGAAAGGCTTGCTTGCTGCAGCTTCTGAATGAAGTTCTCCCGCTCTTTGAAAAGTCAATGAGATAACTTTAACAGCACCACAGTTTATGGGAGATATGCAGCTGTTTAAGGTGTGTATATATATATATATATATATATATATATATATATATATACACCCACCTTGGTCAAGAGCCAGAATGGCAAAAAAAAATACACAAAAAGTATTTCAGATGGGGAGTACAAAAAAATAACAAAGAACCAAACAAACTGAGATGCACCAAATCCTGGAACCAAACGAATTTCGTTCAACTGAATGAGATACTTTCTACTGTACAGAGACCTGCTTAGGCGGAGATGCTTGTGCAAACTGATATAGGATGTAATGCACCATACGAATTCCCTGATTTACTGGTTTGAAACGAGTTGGATACCTAGGATATATAACAACAAAAATAAGGAAGGAATTAGAAATGGAGCAGTTTTCAGACTTGCAGGAGCTGAAATACCAATGTACTTTTGGCAGCTTACAACACACTCCTGCAGAGCAGGTGGTAGGTTTGTTGGTTTACAGGAATAACATTAAATTTGCTTGAGTAGTGTGAGGATATGACAATTACAGGGCAGAGGAGGTCATATGCACTTTTTACTTCTTTGAACAACGTTACATTACAATTCCTCCAACCATACATTAAAGGGTAAATAGACAGTTATTTCACACACAGATGTACAATAATTCCTGTGGATTAACCCTAACTAGGCCGGGGGGGGGCCTCCGAGGCCCCCCCCTCGACGTTTCACGCGATGTATCGCTATCGCGAGAAGCTATCGCCGCGACGTTTCATGACTTTTTTCTTTCGAGTCTCCCGCATCTTTTAACACCAAATTTGTGATGCCCGGGTGTGCGGTTCCGAAGTTGCGCATAAATATGCACGTGCATGTCAGACCAAAAATTGCTCAAAAACGTGAATTTGTGTACAATTTCAATGCAAACTGTGTTTACAGGCAAATTTCA
This sequence comes from Diadema setosum, assembly GCA_033980235.1. Lineage (NCBI taxonomy): Eukaryota > Metazoa > Echinodermata > Echinoidea > Diadematoida > Diadematidae > Diadema > Diadema setosum. The sequence goes on along the minus strand of CM067066.1, from coordinate 32,522,003 downwards.
TAAAAGCATGATTATTTTGGGGTTTTATTGATTAAAATCAATTAATAACGCATTTTCTTGTTCGGAACAATGTCACGGACAAATTTCATCGAAAAAACAATGAAAAACATAAAGTCGAAAAAACAAAGAAATACATAAGAAATTCACAAAACAATAAAATACTTAGGAAATTTTTTCTGATTGTGCAATTTTTTTCTCTTACATTTACTAAGGACACTAAAAAGAATATTTACACAAAAAGTGTGCCTGTTTTGAGCTTTATTTAGTGATTTATACCAAATTGTCTGATTTCATGCATCATTATGCATAAATTAGCATAATTTAGTGTAAATGATAATTTTTGAAAAAATTAACTTCATGGTACTTAAGATTACATCATAGGCAATGTGTGTGCCAATTTTCGTCGCGATCACGCGGTCGACGGCCGAGATCCGGAGGGGGGGCCTGGGAGGCCCCCCCCCGGCTCTATCATCTACCTGAATAGCCCGGCCTAGTTAGGGTTAAGATGTGTGCAGTAGTAGCAGTAGCACATATACTTCTCCTGTAGAGTATGAGGACCAACTACAATTGGATGTAGTGAACGCATACAGATAGCTTTATAGTCAGATTCTGCGCATGAGCTCCAATCATGTGGTATTTCTCATTCCTTACCTCTATTCAAATGCAAACATTATCTCATGTGGGAATTCTTGGTCAATGACAAATGCATTGATCAAAACACATGCAAAATGTTTTCTGCTAGTGTCTGGTCGTGGGGCTGTAACAGCTTACAAAGTCATGAATTACTACCACGAGCTCTTCAAATGTCACAAATCGTAACTCGTGATGCAATCTGTCGACAAAAATGGTTGCACTTGCACTAGCAAAAGCCACGGGTTGCTGTGCTGGCATGGGCAATGTCCAGCACAAAGAAAAGGTATCAGCCTGGACACCAAAATTGGATTACGGTCATAAGGTTCTTCTCCATCTCACCGTCCTCAAGGGGAGGTGAGCCTCGGTGCTGACCGATCGCTGGTCTGCAGAGTTTTTCGGAGTTTAACTCCACGACGGATCTCCGCCATAACTCCAACGCCTGTCTCCTCTTCTTCGGACTCGCTGTCCGATGCGGGTTGGGCTGCCACAGGAGCAGCAGCAGCAGCAGGAGGAGGAGTCTGGCTGCTTAGCAAGGAGGCTGGGGGTAGGGGCAGGGGGCTTCCCTGGGTAGGGGGAGTGGGAGGGTTGTGTGCAGGGGGTTGTGGTATACATGCCATGCCATCTGGTGTCGGGTACATGTATCCCATCTGGTTGCTGGCTTGCTGATGCTGTTGCTGCTGCTGTGGTACTTGTGGTGGAAGTTGCTGATAGTGGTTCTGTTGTTGCTGCTGGTATTGAGGCTGTGAGGCTGGCTGATGCTGATGCTGATGCTGCTGCTGTTGATGGTATTGCTGGTACTGTTGCTGGTACTGCAAATAATGTTGTGATGGCACCTGTTGCATTTGTTGTACTTGCTGCTGCTGCTGCTGTGAGTATTGTGACTGTTGTGGGTATTGCATTTGCTGTGGCTTAGGTTGTGTTGGGGGAGGTTGCTGTTGATACTGTTGTTGCTGTTGCTGCTGTCCATGATACTGGGGAGTTGCTTGACTTTGAAGCGGTTGCTGTGGTGGATACATCTGTTGCTGATATGATGTTGGAGGATGCGCTATGCTATGCCTGGAACCTGGAGACATCATGTTGTACATGGGTTGCCCATCAACCATGTCAGGATTTGTAGTACCGTTGGTGTAATTGGGCGGTTTGCTCATGGCATCAGCTGGTGGTGTTCGCGGAGAGTTGCGGCGCTCGGCCAATTTGGCATCCAGCTCCCTGATGGCGACCCTGTTCATGGCCTGCACCATGCCATCATCACTGGACATCCTCAGACTCTGACTCCGACTCACCTTCTGAGGGTTCTCTTGGCCGGCAGACACTGGTACCTTAGGCATGGCTGGCGGCAGCTTGAATTTACCAGAGGCATCGTAGGTTGGCGTGCCACCGGACTCGGTCAGGCTGTAAGCTAGGGAGCTGCCAGAAGGCGTCCTCCGTATTGGGGGTGGTGGTTTCTTGCGCCGCATGGTGCCTTGGGTGGATGTCTCGTTGTAAGGCGTTATGACAGCACCTATAGAGGAGTGCCGACGGTGCATCTGGGTCTGAGAGGTGGAGGACGAGGAGGATGTGGAGGAGGAGGAAGGCGTTGGTGATGGGGTCGATGACGTTGCCGTAGAGACAGCCTGGAAGAGGGATGCCGGGTTGAAGTGGCGGGGCAGTGTTGCAGACTTGTTGATGTCGGGATAGTTGACGTTTGTGTCACAAATGGAGTATGGGTCATATTCTGCAGACAAATAATGAGATGGGAAATAATTAGATGGGAAACATTCAACCTTAAAACTGTCATTGCTATAAAAAAAAAAATCAAATAAACAGCAAGTACGACATTATTAGAACCCCTGAGAAGTAAGAACCATTTCACTGATGGCCAACATGAAAATTGCTGATAGACATCAGTCATGCATACTGAGTTTATTTTCTCCCATCTAGCAGTAACCAAATAGAGCTGCCTTACATAAACACAGAGATACAAGAGCAGGTCTCTACCTGACGAATTGACGGTGTCGCTTGAAGTATTTGGCGAGCTGGTCTGCGTGCCATACCCGCTAGACCCTGCTGACCTCTGGCTCATTGGGGTCATATTGGGGGCTACTTCCAGCTTCGAGGGCTTGGCTCGGGACGGGCCTGGAGTGGCGTAGATTGGTTCCTGGTCTGGCTTCTCACCCCGGGAGAGAGCTGCCTCCAGGGCCAGAGGGGCAGATCCCTACAAAAAGAACATACATGTACAATATGTTGGTAAGAGTACAACGTAGGAAAAGGAGATGAAAACGTGTCTCCTTCATCCTCATTAAGCTCTTCAAAAACTCAGAGTCTTACTGTCACGGCCAAAGCAACCTTTATCCTATTTGTCCACGAAATTGTCTTAGTATAATCACTGTATTCATTGGGGGTGCCTCTTCCTTCTCTGTAGTATCATTATCATCTCTGTCCTCCTCATTCAAATATTCACCATTATCATCAAAGCAGGAAGCTTCCATGCATTCAATACCCAAAAATCACAGCAAGATCAATGACAGAAAATTTTTCGGTAAATAGGAACACAGTACAGGCGATCGTTCATTGAGCAATTTATCAGAAAATTTTGAAAGCAGACCAGCTGACAAGGACGTGACATTCTCACACAAAACTAATACATGTGCATGTAGCTACCATTGGGTAGGCAGCTATGTGTATTAAACAGTAAGTCTCCAATATCCAGCCAAATCCCTTATCCAGATGTACATGTAATGACATGTCCGGATAGGAGATGTCAGACTGTACATGTATGAGGGGAAGAAATAATGGTAAGACTCACCTGTGAGGCTCTCCTGGAAGGGAGCGTAGCGCACCGCTGCTTCAGGGACTGAGGGTCTGAGCCATTGGAGGACACTACAGGCTGAGGCACAACTGAATGGTGAAGGACAATCATGTGACAGAATTGGAATTGGAATTTAAAAAAAAAGACAAAGACCAAAAAACAAACAAACGTGTAATTGCTTTGCCTTCTCAAGAGAGTCACAACAATACCTATCTTCTGTCATCTTCTATGTTTGCCCTCTCACAGCTTTTAGATGTTAAAAAAAAAAAAGATGGGCACATTTTGCAATGTCAACATGTGACAATGCCTTTCTGTAAACATATACCTACATATGACTGCCATCTTATGCAATCATTATCATTGGGCCTCATAAGAAAGCAAGAAATATAAAAATAGTTTGAGACACCCTTATCTATGGAGAAAGGAGAGGCTAAAGGACAGGCTAAATGTTCTTGTTTTCTTCCTGGTATTTCCAGTGCCCTTCTACTGACCACAACCAAACATCATTCTCGTGGAGGCATGCTGAAGTTGGCCTGGTTAATGCCTGAGCCACCAAACTTACTATTGGTCATCTTCTACTACTATATTGTCCATCACAGCATAAACAGTCAAATGTGAGCTGCTATACTGTAATCACACTTTTCCCCAGTCAAGTAATCTTTGAGTTTGCTACTTTGTGTTGACGGTCCTATCAACAATCTGGAAAGTTCGTGCTTGGTATTCATCACGATGTATTGCAGCAAGCTTACACTGAGAGAGAAGAAAGACCACAGTGTCAAATTATCTCTATCATCAAAGCGCCAATAAAACATTTTTGTCTCAAAGTTTAAATCATGTCATAATCAAGGTCACGGGCTTTGACCTCGGTAGAGTGTGAAGTACAGAATAAAAAGAGGGCCAGGGTGATTACTAACGCCTAAATACCCTTCACGTATTTAGCAATACAATATCAAAGTGTGATGTCATAGCGATTTATCGCCATGGATACAGGTTCTACATAACTTTACCTAGCCCGAATGTCTATAAGTATGCGTACACCGGGTTCCAACCCAAGCTAGAACAAAAGACTGTGACATCGTCACTTCGGCACTCAGTAGTGTGGGGAAATACCATACTTTCTAAAGTCATTTCCTCACTGCTCCTTTTATAGAGATTTTGTGTTGTATGTATTAAGTGGGCAGAGCCCTGGTAGATGATACTCACTCTGGTTAGGCTGGGGCTGGTTGAAGTCTGGCATGACCTGCCTGCCCTTTCCTCCTGTCTTGACCGGCAGCAGCCGTCCCTCCCCACCTGCCCCGGCTTTGCTGAAGGACACCATGGGCGTGGGCACGGCCTTGGGCTTGCGGGGAGCGGCGAAGGTGCTGGGAGTGGGCGTGGTGGAGGCGTTATCCAACCAGGGCGGAGTGGGTGCCATCTGGGCCGATGGAGGGGCAGGGTAGGCTGGTGAGGGGGAAGAGGATGGGGTGCTGCACTCACTGGATGACTGATCGCTGGAAGACCGCCTGCCATGCTGCATGACGATCAGGAGGGAAAAGCGGAGTGTCATAGCTTGTTAACCCTTTACGTGCCTACACACAGTGCAGTAACTTGTAACTGAAGCTCACATACGCTCAGTTAATTTCCTCTAAAACTTGACCCTCTAATAACTCAGCCAATCCTCTCAAGTGTAACACAGTCCCAATACTACAAAGAGGGCCATTGACAGTGGGCAAATAGAGCACATTGAAGATTGACAAAGGGACATTTTCATCAAGCTGAATAGCACATGCATGCACTTCCGATCTAGAGCCTACATGTATGTCAAAAATGAATGAGCTCCACATCAAACATTACAGCAGAGAGTACTGGAGTATATCTCCTCTTTCATTCAGCCCCTGTCTACAGAGTCTCCTTTGGTAAACACAAGTTGCAGCTTCATAGTTAATGTTGCGTCTGTCAACATTTCTCTCTCTCTCTGGTAAATTTTCTTTCAAGACTTTGATTAGAATATCAATATGGAGTTTTCCCCATGATAGATGTGGCATTTACAAGAAAACTGCACAATTATTTATAATGATTATTCAAAAAGAAGGATAATCCTTCATCATCACTTGTAATCACCATCTAATTCCTATTAATAAAAAAGAATTTAAAAAACTTGTTGACTTATTGATATACTGTAAAACATGATATATTCGTGCCATGAATTTTTCGCAAATTGGAACCGACGGCCTTTTTGGCGGCATGAAATTTTCGCAAACTGCCACTGGCATTTAATGCATATGGTGTAGACAAGAACTTTCGCATGCATTTTAATTTCGTGAATCTTGGCGCTAGCGAAATTTGTGAAATTAAAATGCACACGAACATTCCTCGTTTTACAGTATTGCCTGAGAATGTGCCAAAAAAGCTGGCTTCAAATGTTTGTACATAGTGATGTTGATGATAAACAGTCAAGTGAATCCAAATTTACCTGATGTGCATACTCATTTGCCATCTGCAGCATGAGGCTGTAGGCCAACGTCTCATCCTCCTCCCCGTCTTCCTCATCATCACCCTGTCCCTGCTGCTGCTGCTGCTGCTGCTGAGGGACAGCTGTGGTCGACGTCGAACTCGACGTGGCCGTGCCCGTGGGCGGCGAGCCCGATCGGGTGAAGAGGGTGTCCTGGGAGGTGAAGCCAGAATCCTGGGAGGAGACACTGGAGAGGCGGCAGGCCGGGTTGCCGGGCTGCGACAGGCTGCGGTGCCGGTGGTAGTTGTGGTGGAGGGCCGACCCGCCTGCCCCGCCCACGCTGGGGTGGGAGTGGTTGGAGTGGGCGGAGGCCATGGAACCGCTGGAGCGCGAGTCGGAGCTGTTGATGCTGCTCAAGCTGCACATGCTGGACTTGCGGGACTCGTTGGAGGGTGTCGGGGAACTTGGGGGTGTCTACCGAGTAGGGAAAGATGAGAGATGAATTCATTAGAAAGGCACTTGCTTAAAATTATTTCATTCTTCCATTGCAGCATTTGACAAGGTCAGTAATTGCTAGACTACATAATAACATACAATTTGGGCGAATTTGGTAATCAATCTCCACATTCTCATTTAAAATATGGCAAATATCTTGACCAAATTCATGAATGATATGGTCATAATGACAGCAACTATGAACAGGATTCCTTTTTATATAAATGAAAAAGTCACAGAAAGCATGAATAGTGACGAAGCAACATTTTTCTCTTTTTTTTTTTCAAAATATATTTTCCATCTCTCCTCCCTGTTAGTACCTAAATTGCCATGCTTGCAACATACATGAACAAATACCGTTGTGTCTGCTCCTATGCGCATTTAATTCATGACACACATACACACAAACAAAAGACACTAGCGCAGCACAATGAACACACATCTAGCAAGTTGACATACATCTATTTACAAACAACATCACATTGCCAGGCATAAGTCCATACGACTGAATAACACATGCCCAACTTACATATGACCACGGCACGTCCTGCCCCTTGATGTTCGAAATGACCTGCTCGCTGGCCGGAGGGAGGGTGTGGGGGTCCTGGCTCTGGACATTCAAGTCCTCCAGCACTGTCTGTAGGTGGGTCACCTCGGTCAACATAGAGATCTCATCCTCCTGCAAAAAATAAAAATAAAATAAAATAATAATAATAATAATAAAATGGGGGCAAGATTAATGGCATAAACCATAATGAACATAGAGGGGGTAAGGGTGGATGGAAAGGAGAGGAATTTGAAAAAAAAAACAAAACAAATCAAAAACAGGCATGCTCACATGCATACACACACACACACACACACACACACACACACACATGTAATAGTTTGTAAATAATTAATTTTGCAACACCTTGCAAGAATTGCACTGGCAATTCACTCTGCCAGCTTGATTTGTTTGTTTGTTGTTTGTTTTTTTTTTAAACCCTTGCAGTACTTGGCCCTTTGCTATGTTTGTGTGCTGACACATGCAAGAAAGTGGATTTTTGTTACCCCATGATGCAACACCTCACCCAAGGCCTGGAGTGTGAGTGCATATGTGCCTATATGTGAGTTAAGTATTCGATGCTGGTGTTGAAATGGGAAATGCTGTGCTTTCACTTTCATGAGCAAGGTAAAGTCGTCATAAACATGTTTCTGCAAGTTTTATGTACCACTTGGAGGTTGAGTAGAGTCATTGTAGTTCAAACCCTTTCCCAAGACTACTCAGTCGAGGCTACCGACTATCTTTATGAGCAGACAAATACATTAAAGCATGCTAATAATAAAAGCAAACAGCCAATGGAGATTAAGAAGAGCATTCTAACATTTTGTAACGCTCTGTACGACTGATGTTATCAAGTCTGCCTTAACATACAGTAAAAACTCGCCCAAGTTGACCCAACACAAGTCGAAGAATTGCCTTTGAAGTAAAAGAAAAATGTTTCTGAATGGCTATAAACATGTATTAATCATATTGTGGAAGTCAAATTTCACTGCAGGCAAAGGATTTTCTCAAGTTCCTTTGTATTTGACTCAGGCAAGGTTGACTGAGCTCAGATAGTCTTCGGTTAAATCAAATATCCAGCATCCTGTATTGACAGGTGCAGAAAGAACCAATGATAATAGCAAGTTAGGAAACGACAATGATAATAACAAGCTGTCATCATTCCAAGATTATTCCTTTACAATTGAGGATATCTGAATGGAAAAACAAACAAACAAACAAACAAACACAGTTTTCTTCCAAGAGCAGCGGATTTGGTTTCTCAGCCAAACTTGTGACATTTCTGATATGCAGTGAATGAAACATCTGCATAATCTAGCCAACAATTTCAAACATGTGTACCACTCATTACAACAGAATAAGAGTTACGTGAGGATTTCAAGGTCTTGGGTGATGGCATTGTACATTATACCGATTTTTTTCCCCCCATTGTCCGTTGTTGAAAAGCAGGGGCCATAGGCACGCTGTTTCAAGATATAACTTCTCAAGAGAAGCCAGGAGGGTTTTATTGTGTCACGAGTCATCAAAAATGTGCTATGTTACACCATTGTCCATTCTTTACAGGCAGCATTGGTCTGTCATATATCCATACATCACTGTAACTTTCTCTTCATAAAGTTGGCATGATAGAACTGTCACTGCTTGCATTTGTACTGGAAAGCCTTACTACGAAAGGCCCCTCAACTTTGACACCTTGTTACAACTGGTGCTATGCAGGTAGGACAGGCCAAGAAATGACATCATCTGGGTTACATATTCAATTGCCCTAATTTCCATTTTTAGCAAACTTGTTTATCAAAATGGGGCTTTTAAAATGCCGCACACTCCTGATTGTCTATCCCCACACTACCATCGCGCAGCTCCTTTGGCAGGTTGTTTACTGTCTGTCTCATCGTAAGCCTCTTAGCATGCCAACCCGTCTTTCCACTAAATTGAATTGATGGCCCATTTCATGCACCTTCTCTCCCAGATGCTCCCCCCTCCCCCACTTTCAGGGACTGGCCTGCAGTATGCCAAGGGGAGCCCATCCACCCATTTCTAACCTAACCCAACAATCCCTCCCCATCTCTCTCTGGCACAGTGCCTGGCCTACTTAGCTCTCATCCATCAGGTTCTTCTACATGCCACATGAAAGTGTAACTAGCTTTCAAGCTTTCAGATCAAAGTCTAATGCTGATATAACAACCAAAGGATTCACAGTCCGACCTTGACACTTGTCACACCTTCCAGTAATACCAAAATCCCCCCTTTAAATTTGTTTGTAAACACACAGTTCTGTAGCATAAGCTTACATATCATTAGGCCTATAGCTTGTACAGACTAACCAAACAGAATCAAATGAAAAGCTCGTGATCCCAAGAACATTACACTAATTGCCAAGTATTGCAATGAGTTGGTAAAGGAGTGCTAAAAAAAAAAAAAGAATTAGTAAAATCAATACATCTGTACAATATAAAAACACTTTACCAAGTCAACACAATTAAGGTGATGAAAAACGAAGACTTTAAAGGCATAATTTACCATTTGCAGATGAAACAAAAACCCAGCATTAGTGCTTTAAAATAGTTCTAAAATGTAAGTAAGGGATAGAAACAACCACTGTCAAAATTTGAGTTCGTATAATCGATGTTAAGTGTTGTTAAATACACAAAATGTGAACAATAGTTATAATAAGAATGTTTCCAGACTAAACCGTATACAGTTACGGTTTATTGAGAAAAACCCTGATATCTCCTTATATTTTAGGTTTTATTGCAAATATTTCATATGGTAGGATGTTTTATGATACAACAGACCTACACATATGCATCAAATGTGATATCTTGAACATTTTTGAAATCACTGCTCCCAAAGGTAAACTAGACCTTTAAGAAATGCCAAATTGCAGAGAAAGCTTGGCTTGGGTTTGACAAATAGATCAGTATTATATCTTGTTGTGAGGGATATGTTCCGTAGAGACTATGTCTGGCTTCATGGAATCCCCTCCTTTTGTCTCCGGAGGAGGGTCCTAAAAGTCAAAAAAATGTTATAAAACTCCTCTGGACAAACAGATTTTTCTGTCTAGGTTTGAGTGCAATTCAGTATTCTTGCAGTGGACTCATGGGAAGGCCAAAAATAGTTGTTACAGTTAGGGCCTATCCCTTGTCCATAACTAACAACAACATGTACTGTCCATGATACAGTGACACTAAATCATGTGTAAACCACACACAAAAAAAAAAGAAACAATGTTGGCTTTATTAAAGTTAAACTTTTTTTTTTTAATGGAACACACTAGTGTTTGAAAACTTCACTTTCTGTGAAAATTCCTATTTAATGGCATGTGAACCACAACTACACTGCAGCAAATCACAGCTGTTTTTACCAGGTGAGAGGTATAGCTGGATTAAAAACTTATCAGGCTAGTGATTTGGAATGTCATTAATTCCCATCCGGGGGCGCAACTGACTATAATCCCTATAAACATAACAATAGAGGCCCTACTGCTCAGTGTTCTAAAAATATCAATTTCAATGAATATCTAGGAAACATTCTACAGTTCCACATTCTTCCTACATCATTTGGCAGTCTGAGAGTTTCAACTATTGAATACTGGCAGAGATTTTGGGGGAAAATGGACCTTCAAGCCTTCGAATAACACAAAAAACAGACCATTAGGCCTATGTTTTCTACAGTCTAACCTCAGTAAGAACAATGCCAACGGAAATGACATAATGACCACTCCAGATACCCCCAACCCAGTTTTACTTGACCCTATCTGAAAAATTATTCAAAATATTTCCACCACAAATTAGGCAGAACAGTCCACGGACGGCATTCCTGTGGCTGTTCTACACAAATGAGCTTACTGTGCACTGGAAAGCGACAAAAGCAACCACATGTAGGCCTATATGCATGTTTATACATATGTCCTCAGCAGCACTTGATTTATATTTGTACAAAGTTCTGGTTAGTATTTGTTGTATTCTGGGGAAAAAAATCTTTTCAATGTTTGTTTCATAAAATTATTTCATATTATTACATAGTAGAGTCATGCAGTAATGAGATTCTGGTTACCTTGGCTCTGGGTAAATGAATCTATATCATCATTATCATCGTTATTATCAACCTTGTAAGAACTGAAACCACTATCATAATCATCATTATTTCATTTTATTAACATCATTATTATTATTATCATTATTATTATTATTATCATCATAATTAAACCATCATCATTATCAGCATAATTATTATCATTATTACCATCATCATCATCTTCAACATCAACATCAACATCAACATCAACATCAACATCAACATCAACATCAACATCATCATCATCATCAACATCATCACCATCATCATCACTGTCACCATCGTCACCATCATCATCATCGTCATCATCATCGTCATCATCGTCATCATCATCAACATCATCACCAACGTTACTTCCCAACACTCTCAACTCACATCGTTGCTATGGCTACTGATACTCACTACGACGGGTTTGAGGAAGCCCACCAGGGTGCAGTATCTGCTCCTCTCCTCGATGAGGGCGGTGCGGCAGGCGTTGCGCTCCGCCTCTTCCAGCAGTACAAACATGTCATTGACATCCTGCATGGCACTGTCTAGCTGGTATTGCACATGGGGTTTGCCTGCATAGTGGAAGGGGTGAAGGGGGAGGGGTGGTAGAGAGATTCAAAATGGTACCAAATTAAATATCTCATGAAGGTTTGGGTTGATGTACAAGAAACATACACATCTAAAGTCAGAGTGGTTCTACAAGAGTCATGCTACATGTATAAAGAACGTTTCTACACCCCCCCCCCCTTGATGTTGAATTCAAGTTTATTTTCATTCAACAAAATGGTACAAAATAATACAAAGCATTCATTTCCCAACTCCTTCTGTTTTAACAATTTGCAAGAAATATGTTTAGCACAAGGTGACTCATAAAGTATCTTACAAAATGTATATAGAAATGAATAATTATAACATTTTGGAACCTAAGTCACATGGTCACATAACTGTACGCATGTACATTTTGTACATTTGTTTTGAATTGCTGAACATGTCAAGGATAAATTTATTCAGCTTACTTGGCCCCATGTGTGTTTATAAACACTCTCCCCTTTGCACAATACCATTCACACAAGTTTTGCTGGAAAACTTGGAATGTGGTATTGTAATAACTCATGGAGTATGGAATACTGCTTTAGCATAAATCATGGAGAAAATGTCTTCAAGATATTGTCATTATATGCTCAATTCAGAACTAGATATCAAGCATTACAGGGATAGAGGTCAGAGTATGATAATTTAGCCATGTAATACCAATGGCTCTGTACACTGTGTAATTCTTCACGATGTGACACTTTATCCCCTAGGCTGATACAGTACTGTTTGTAATCTACGTCTCTTTGCTGCTGAGGATGAAGTGGGCCGGGGTCAGTCAGCCATTCCCAGCATGTTTGTGTGTGTTTGTGAGTCAGTATGTGTGTATCTGATTGTGTTTGTGCATGTGTGCCTGTGCATGTGTTCATATTGTTCCTGTCGTGTGACAGTAATGCCATTAATGCACATAATCATGTTCATACATCCTGAATGTGCAATACTCAGTGGTCAAAGGTTTTATTTGATTAAAAAAAAAAAAAGAGTAAAGGCCTACACATGACAAGTATGTAACATATCTTTCCAAGTTTGAAACAATACAAAAATAGGTCTAACAAAAATTATGACTTTGCTTTTTAATGCTGACTTTATACCACTGGGACACATTTCAGATACTTCATCATTAATGCAAATTTTTATCTTTTTTTTTTTTTTTTTACTGTTTCATATTCACATGCATGTACACTGTAGAAGAATATAATAAATCAACCTACGTGTATGTTTTGCTGATTCTCTTTCTCAGTTTACCAAATAGTTTAATAATGTTTTCTTACAAGCACAATATTGTATACCATGTTCATTTTTGTTTATAATATCACACTACTGAAATAGATATCTGTAAACAAGTGACTTCTCTTCTTTGGATCACAGCAATAGATTAAAAGGAAAGAAGCAAACTTCATTTGTAAAGTGAGTCACATTTTATGTCCGCTGATCTGAAATCTAAAAAGAAGTCTGTACACAAGACTATGCATCCCAATCCTCCCTCCCCCACTCCCTTCATCATCTTGGTATCCCAAGCTGACGGAGAAGCATCATAGATGGATGCTCATCACTTGGAGCAACCAATGTTAGGATACCGACCCCTCCCCTGGCCTGGATGAACATGACATAGTAAATCAATCAGTCTGCAAGGGGGGGGGGGGGGGGGGCAGGGACCACTTCAAACAAGTTTTCAGCAGCCCACTATTCAGACCCGATTATATTTTCTTCTTCAAAATACACAATTGAGATCACGATACCTTGTTGCTTTATAAAATTAGTATGAAAACACATTGAAAGGCAGCAACATTCTTGGAGAAAACATTAACTTTCCTATCTCTTTTTGTTGGGGAAGGGATGGGGGGAGATTGGTATCCAAAAGCAATGTGCTACATGACAACTCTGACTATCCATATGTTGAGCACTACGAAGCAAGCTGCAGTTTTAACATGCAACACCGTATTAAAAGTGACAATTCGAATTGTAATTGTATGGCAGTTAAAATTAGATACACATTTAGAAAATGAAAGTGCAAGATAGGATTTATAAAACATTTAGCACATGCCAGCAATCTGCAGCTAAAACTTTCCACATGTGAAGAAACAAGAAGGGGAGCATAGTGCAAAACTATTGAGATATTACATGTAGCATGCTAAAAAGCAATTGCAGCTCAACTTATCAACACTCATGGCAATGATTAGAAATAAATTCTTTCAAGTCCACTGCAAAGATACTGGTCAGGGTGATTTAACTCGACAGGATGTAGTTGAGCCAATTATAGAAACACATTGGCAACACATTAGCAACATGCAATTTGCATATCTAGTGTTCCATTTATATGTTTAACTTTACTTGAAGTGTGAAAGTGATAGGGTGTGAACATCATCACAATTCCAGCTATTTACGTCACCTCATATTTTTAGCGCATCATATACAGGGATGTCAATGTCCCTAAAGTCTAGACAATAAAGTGTCTCTGATATATTATGCATCTCAGTTCTGAAATTTAGAAGTCTCCATAGGATTCTGTAACACATGAGAGTAGTGGCTAGGTGTATTGATAGCTGTGTTAAATTTCATCCCATAGTGTAACTGGTCTATTACAAACCTGCATTCCCCCTCCCCCCTCCCCAACCCCAGCCTGATCCATAGATAGATCAGGGAGACCATATGGCTTGTGTGATATGATTCATCTCCTTGTCCAAACAAATAAATCCTGCCTCTCATGCACCACACTCCACTTACTCATTCCTTCAATCTCCCACTGAGAAATAGGAAGGGAGAGGAAGGGAGAGGGGTAGGGGGTGGTGGGGGGGGGGGGGGGGGTTTAGGGTGGATAGGACCCTCCATAGAAGGCCCCCAAGAATTCATATCTCATATATGATCAACCCATATCTCTCCCTTCCTCCAGCCTCCCCCCCCCCCCATCTCTCCCTCTCCATTCTCAATCTTCAGTCAAATTCAAACGTATCCAAGCACCATCAGAGAGTCTCTCCAACTCAGCGAGTCGATGGGATCAAGTCATATATTTTGAATCCGCTGCATCGAGCTCCTCATCTGCCCCGTCTTTTCAGTTCAATTATATTAGTCTCGCGTCTGCCCATTGACAGAGACTGTCGCTGTGTGTGTGTGCTCAACAATCGTCTTTCGATATTCCTCAAACATTGTTCCGTACACTTGCTTTTCTTTTTGTTTTAATGTGATGTGGTGTTTTTTTTTTCTCCCCCTTTGGACAAGTGCATGACTAATTTGAATGATTGTCTTTCTGAAGTCCTGACATTGCTATAGTATGATTGATTAGGTAGTGAGGAAGCAGAGAGAGCCCTCCTTACGTGTGGATGAAGGATGAGATATTTTTATTGACCAAGAAAGCTCTGGATGAGCTCGCCATTCTAATAACACCAGAGGGAGTGGAAAGAAAAGTGAGAACGGATAGTTATCGAGAGATAGGTTAAAGATAATAAAAAGTTTTGGTACCTCAAAAGTTTCCCTGAATTTCCTTGTCTTGGTTTGTGTTTCAGGTTAAAGTACGTGGTCTGTGAGAATTACTCGCCCCAAAGTGCTCTCATGTCTTAGTAATCATGCAATAATGGTTTCGTACCAGAGCCGTCGTGGTACCGCGGCGAAAATTATAGTACAATGTATGTGTATTGTACGAAACCACTGACTGCGACCAGCACCATGCAGCCCCATACGCATAGCTAACAGCGACCAGCAGCCCCATACGCATAGCGTAATGGGGCTTCGCATTGTAGCATTCAGGATCATGAAAGAATTAGTATCACGGGTAACAGTCAATTTAAAATCCAAAAATTTCTTCAATTTGAAGACTTACCAACTAAGTTGAAGTATTGAAAACAGGCTTCGGACAACGTTTGGTTCTGCCAATAGTCCCTTTCTGTTCGAATTGACGACTGAATGTGACTCGGTCGAGAGGACCTTGGGAGAGCTACATACACTGAATACTACAGCCAGCGCATGCGCACACAAACATCTTATCCGTTCATAGATTTGAAATCTGTGTGCATGCATGTGATGTGTTCTCATGCACTGGCTGTAGTACTCAGTGTACGTAGTTCTCCCAAGGTCCTCTCGACCGAGTCACATTCAGTCATCAATTCGAACAGAAAGGGACTATTGGCAGAACCAAACGTTGCCCTAAGCCTGTTTTCAATACTTCAACTTAAATGGTAAGTCTTTAAATTGAAGAAATTTTGGGATTTTAACTTGACATGTACCCGCGATACTAAATCTGTCATGATCCTGAATGCTACAATGCGAAGCCCGATTACGCTATGCGTATGGGGCTGCTGGTCGCAGTTAATTGCATGATTACTAAGACAAGAGAGCACTTTGGGGCGAGTAAGTCTCACAGTGTTAGTTATATGAAAGGTACTTTAACCTGAAACACAAACTAAGACAAGGAAATTCAGGGAAACTTTTGAGGTACCAAAACTTTTTATTATCTTTAACGACACTTTAGAAATTGACCATGGGGTAACATGCACGGTTCCAGTACTGATGGAGAGAACTGCAAATGTTCAAATTTGAGAGCGCCAGGTCTAACATGTTTTAATGACACTACCTGTGCATCCTCTGCATTCTAGAACATGGTACCATTGGTAGAGTAAACACAAGTCCTGAATTTGAAAGAAGGCCAGTTCTAATTGGCACGTATCACAATATGGAAAACTGTGAAGCTCGACTTCACCAATACCAACAACAACAGCAAAAGAGCCATGATTAGGAAAACCATGTTGTATGCAACTTCAGCTGCAATATACATCTTTAGCCTGGTTGGAAAGTTGCGCATGTAGTATATGGCCATGGAGGGGGGGGGGATCCTAATATTGAATGGAAGTTGCATGATGAATGTCACACTCTTTACAACTGCATTTAACATTGTTATTGCAAGTGTCACAGCAAACTTTACATGAAGTTAGATAAAACTTACACTCTAGACTGCAATTTTTTCCCCTCTGGCAGTGTGAACGGTGGCACTGGCACAGTGCCATCACGATATTTTACTGGTAGTTTGAACGATCCTTAACTCTCTATGTGCCACGTTCGTACGACCGACTCAGACGACGGCGTGCCAACTTCGCATATTTTGCTCAAACGCACAAAACAGCACAAAACCGCCCAAACCGATCAATAAATTGCCAAATGCCGTTGTACAATGAAAGCATTTCTCCCGATTCCATTCCTGTCACATGTAGCTTGCGTTTAATGTGGTGATTGACTATAAAGGGGTGTTCCCCTCCTGGATTTGCGAGTAAACTTTAACTTTCTGTCACTGTTTTGTGCGCAAATGTCATGCCTCTACAATAATGTAGGAACTCGTCATTTGAAAGAAAAGAAATTATAAATTTGTCTTATAATTTACATCAAAAACAAAGCATGGCATTTTCTCTACAACTTTCTCCTTTTATGTCCAGCTAACAAAAATCTATAAAGCTTACATAGATCTGATAAACAGAATGATTTCCCAAAGCATGACTACATAGCAGTGTCAGAATAATGTGGCACACACGGGGTTTACACCATAGCACATTAAGAGTTAAACAGATACTCGTGGTAGTTTGTCCACAGTTCACTGATGAAGAGATCAAAAGTGGTTTTGATAGCTACCACAAGTCTTTTATTAGCCTGGTGGCCCAAACATTACTGCAGCACTCTCTTCTCCTATTAGGAAACAGGTAAGCCTACTAGATTTTTAATGCTTTCTTGCAGCTTGTGCTTTTACTTTCTGATGGTGTGTCACGAGATCAGGTTGCACAAGGTTTATTGCCGGAAGGAAAAATATATGCAGGCTCTCTGATCAGTTTATGACATTCATATTCTGTGTCCGCTCAACGCATGTATCGTTTTGATAAGACTAACAGACGGCCGAGAAAGTGAATTCGGCCAAACATTTCCATTTTTTTTTTTGTCTGTGGAAGTTCGACCCTTTCTACAACTTTTAGCTATATAGACATGGAAAATCTGAATTACTTTTATACTGTTCTAGCCCTTCATCAAATACCTACATTTATATGAGAGAGACTGAATATAAAAGCACTCCCTGTGCTTAGGAAAATATGTTCTGTACGATGATCTGGAAGCTTCGAAGCAGTCTCTTCTGACGCACTTTTGGTGTATAACATGCACTGCGTCATCTCCTAGACATGCAAGGTGAAATTAAAGAGTAATATAAAGCTGTCCTTAAATAGGGGTGAGGGTGAGGGATATATTCCACTTTGCAGCTCTTTTGTAAGAGATCATTTTTTTTTTCTCGTATACGACATTTCAAAAGCTAAAAAATTCAGTCTGCAACGCGTAATTGCATCATAAAATAACCAACAGTGATGAGCCAAAACTGTTCAGCAGAAAGGTCACAATGAATATAAAGTTTCATATTAGTTTAGGGCTGCCCTTCTGGAGATTAGAAACGAGGTTGACACAGCCATAAAAAAAGAAAAGGAGAGAGAGAGAAAAAAAATGTTGAGCAGAGCTAACAAGGCTCTATGTTTGCATTAACCAATATCTCAATGTCAGCGCTTGAATCATTTTGGTCTACTTTTGCTCCAGGGTTCTTCATACTTCAACACTGACAATGATGAATGTTGGAAGGTTAGGCACATTGTGATGTCAGCGGGGCTAGTCTTGTCATCAGAGGTTGGCCCTCGGGGGTTCCCCATCTAAAATTGCTAACCGACTTTTTCACACAGTACTGGATCATGCAATAATAACCAGTGTTGAATCATAAAGTTCACCACATGAATCATCATCTTTGATGCTGGTGATATATATATATATATTTTTTTTTTTTTACATCTAGATCCTGCGTAATATTTCACGCTGACCTTGGCAGATTAAATTCACAGCTAAGAAACACAAAAAAAGCCTTAAAACAGCCTACAGAGTTACATAATGTTATCTTGCCTATGCCTTCTTTCAAGCTATCATACACTCCACATATATTTAGATATGTGTAACTATACGGCCTCCTCCTTTCCCCCACCTCTATCCCCCCCCCCCCCCCCCTTCAAAAAAAAAAATAATAATAAATAAAAATGCAGAATCGCATAATCAGAGTGTCTGGTAAGAAGCAGAAGTGTAACCACACTAAAGGGTGTGTACAGTTCTGGTCGAGGTGAGGATTTAACTTTTACCGTTATGCGAGATATT
This sequence comes from Diadema setosum, assembly GCA_033980235.1. NCBI lineage: Eukaryota > Metazoa > Echinodermata > Echinoidea > Diadematoida > Diadematidae > Diadema > Diadema setosum. Next base: position 32,503,304 of record CM067066.1, on the reverse strand, counting down.
CAGAAACCACTCTATTAGATGTCAAAGAGCATGCAATTCTAAAGGGTACCAAAAGTTTATTTGATGAAAATCGGTGAAATGGCTGAGATATCCAAAAACAAGGTGAAACAAAGAGATCCTAATAAAGTTGTGGCCTGTCGCCTTTTATTATTATCACTTTTTTGGATATCTCAGCCATTTCAAAACCAATTTTCATCAAATAAATGTTGAATCCTTCTTAAAATTACATGCTATTTCATACTTCATAAGAGGTTTCTCATTATCTCACTTAGAAATGTTCAAAACATGAATCCCTTACCTCAACCAGTACTGTACAGTCCCTGTAAAGGCACTGAATTCAAGTAGCGTTTAATGTCATTCTTGACGCTTCACTATGAAGTGTGTGATGTTTCCAGCAGGTACAGGGTCTGAAAGCACACCCTGTAGACTAGCTAAAAATGGCCACTGCAAACTGATGGGGACTGTTCCGCTTGGATGACTCGTGTACATCGAGACTAGCTGACTGACGAAGGAGGGAAACAGAACCATCCATCCAGTGCAATATGAATTTTTGATTAGCCTTCGCCGGCACAAAAACGCCCCCAGTTTCACCGCGATTTCACACCAGGCGAAGCCCCGTGCAGCCAACACTGTTGGCTTTTAATTCTTGGTTGCTTGTCTAAGCCGCTCTGGGAATGACTCGCGCTTTTTCACATAACTTTAAAAATTGCAACGCGAAGTGGTCAGCTTCTCGGTGCACCCTAATCTCCGATGCAATATTCCAGTTTAGGTGTGTCGTGCCAGATACATTGGCATCAAACTCTCGTCAATATCATAAACAATGTATGACACAATGACACTGGCAGAACAATTTTCCCTTCTCATGTCTACTAAAGAGCATGAGTGAATTTTAGAGATTCAAGTAAACATTGGTATCAGATTTAATGTAGAAAAAAATCTGGAGTGATTGTGCACATGAAATAAAAAAAAAAGGCAGAAAATTGTACAATTCCGTTGCACTTTTTTCTATATATTTTGTAATAATACAAACATTTAGAATATTTTTTTTTTTCCAGAATAGATTTATTTAATGAAAACATAGGTCCCATAAGGTCGGGATGGGCTATGATCAACATATTACCTGTACATTCCATGTTGCATATTTAAACCCTAGAAGTAAAGAACTAATATAACTTCGATCGGTGGTATTATACTCTATACAGCCTCAAATAAAGTCTCCCCCCCCCCCATAAAAAAAAGAAAATGCTTCCAAAGGCCACCACAACAGATTCCATCCTTACTCTGTCATCAAAAATATACTTCCAAGTGTTAAGCACTATACTTTAACCTGCTGAGGAAGGACTGATGTTACTACAACACACATTTCCCATTGACATCTGCCCTCATATACTCAGGACTAGTCATCAATGGGTTAAACTTGCCAAGGTTTTCACACTGTAATCAGCATGGGTACAGTAATCCATCCAAACTTGACCTAGTTGCACAGTTTATACAGAGTAAGCCCACTTAGGTCAGGGAGGTGGGAACCTGCTTAGGTGTAGCAATACAGTTGTAGCTCAGACCAAGAAGAAGGCCATGGTGGCACAATGGGGATTATATGAAAGGGATTAGGTCATTAACAATTAGCTTACTGACATCTGTGTCAATAAGCGAAGAAAGCACTGTAACAGGAGCACCAATCAGTGAAGAAAGCACAGTAAGGGTTAGGAGACATTACACAACACAGAGATAACCTGATATGATGCTTAGCGTAGAATGCATTACATGCTTGTTGCCAGTGATCTCCGGTGTACCAAACACTGCAGAAATGATTGATCTATGATAACGTCATGGTTCAAAAATGACACCCAGGGCAAAAGAGCAGTGTACAAAGAGCTAGAAATGGATGCAAGACAGAAATATTGTAACGTACGATATAGGCTTATTGAGAAAGGTTTATGAGAATTTTTCAGAAGGGTTGGGAACATCTTTTTTGAAAGGACAAGTCCACCTTCATATACATTGTACATGTGGATTAAGTGAATGCAACAATATTAGTAGAACACATCAGTTAAAGTCTGTGGAAAATCCGACAATTCGTTCAAAAGTTATGAATTCTTAAAGTATCTGCGCAATCACTGCTGGATGAGTAGACTACTACAGTGTATGATATCACATGGGTACAACGATATAAAGAAAATAAAAAGAGAATTTCAGAAAAGTTTACTTTTTGAATAAAGTGCACATTTCTTTGACTTGTTACTGACGTATGTTAAGGGTAATATTATTCCCCTTGCTTTCTGAAAGAGAGAAGTCAAGTGTTCTTTTGTTATGCGAGAAAAGTGAAAACATGTTGAATTTTCTTTATACTTTCTTCATATCATTGTACACATGGGACATCACAAGCTATAGTAGTCTTCTCATCCAGCTGTGACTGAGCAGAAACTTCAAAAATTCATAATTTTTGAACGGACTGTCCGATTTTACTCAAACTGTCAAATTGTCGGATTTTCCTCAGACTTTCACTGACGTGTTCTACTAATATTGCTGCATTCACTCAACCCACATGTCTATGAAGGTGAACTTGTCCTTCAATGAATATCTTTTGTTTTCCCCTGTCTCAGATTTGATTTCAGGGTGAATGCTACCTTTAATGTTCTTCATATAGCATGTCTTGTATACATTATACATGTCATACAGATTGTTCTGCATACCCGGTATATGAAATGTCATGTGAAGTGAAAATAAACTGTGAAATGTGAATTCTGGATATACCATGCGATATACAAGTATGTAAAGCAATACAGGAGAACCATCAAGTCTGCCAGACGTTCTACAGGTACATGGTGGAAATCCATTCAAAGCACAAATTGCATTTTTTTTTCCAGGGTGTATGATCCACAGTAATGACCCAGTCAGAAAGCTAACACATGTAGCCATGCATGACCACATTAGGCATAGTCTGAATGAAGTGATGTCTACCTCTGCCATCCTGCCCCCCCCCCCCCCTCCATCACCTCCAAAACCCCTTGGAGAATAAGGCCCACACACATCCATTTCCAATGGCCCTAATCCAAATCAAATGTTGATTCATCAAACAAAGCCTGAATGATAAGCTGGCAAAAGGATAACAACATTGTGCTGGGGGCTTCACTGCACCTCATGTCAGATTGGACTCCTCATGTCAGATTGGACTAAGGCACAGTCCCTGCCCCAAACTTGGGATTGAAGGACTATATGTGTATACCATTTGGTTTTCCTGAAAATAAACCATTGACACTTTACTGCACATTTATAATCATTCAAATAAATCAAGTCTGCCCTGTGTGGATTGTCATAAACGACATTTGAGGTACAAATTCATCTCATCCCAAATCAACTTGTAGATGGCAGAAGCTATGTATAGTACCCCTTTGCTACTTTTCTGTTGAAGTGCTTTGGCCTGGGGGTAAATTTCCGTTCCTCAAAAGAACAAAGTATTTCACAATGAATGCCCAGGCAGAAAAGTGTTAAACTGTGTATTGAAGAGATTGCAGCAGAGTTGCTCGAAAGAACAAAAAAAAAAAAATGATAGAATGTAAATGTCCAGTCTAAATGACTGAGGAACAACCCAGTTGCTTGTGAGCTTTCCACAATCATTGTTCTGCATCACTTAAAAAAAGAAGAAAAAAAAAAACCTAAATTCATATTCTAATTCTTGAGGTTGATTTTGGTAAAATTCCATGATGGCCAGGGAAAATGCCATCAGGCAAGCATTACAAATAAAAACTAGTGATCTCTTCTTTATCAAATGGAATCAACTGATAAAGTGTTCATAGTTTTGTGTAAGAACAAGAAGCATGGGATGAGTAAACTTCTTTTGGATGCAAAACCTAGATTTAGCCAGTTCAGTGCCAAGATGTTTCCACTGGATATGTGAGACTGGACAGAGGATGAACACTGAGGGCAGCAGAGATGTGGCACCTGGCTATGTGTCACCTGCTCAGCCCTGGGCCGTCCATCATAGATTGCAATTAATGCCCCCATAGATACATGGCTTATCGGGTATCGCTGTAACTGGCGGTGAGCGATACGTTTTTCCACAGTGCCAGTGTGATGTGGGTGACTTTCATTTGCATTTCACATCAGATTGCATCTACTAATATTGCAGGGCCTGTACTTTAAGGGAAAGTACCGCCACGAACATTGCAGCCAGGGCAAACTCTCAGAGTTTCATATCATACTTGGTCCGCAGGTGATGCTTATCACTGTTTCTTTGCGTGCTTGAAAATATTACTGCTCAAACAGCATTGAGATCATAATCTCAGACACATTCTGCATGGTTCTCAGATTCACAGAGATATGAACACTCAGAACACAAAATGTCCATACTTAAAAACGGTCTAGACCCTTCCCCCCTGACCCAACCCTAGTCCTGAACCTAATCCTAACCCTAACCCTAAACCAAACTCTAATCCTAAACCAAACCAAACACCGGGGGGGGGGGGGGGGGGGGTAATTGCCCTGATACGACTTTAAAAAGTGTTGGAGGGGTCTTGTGCAAGAGTAGAATGGGGTTATGGATGTTTACCATGTTGACTCCCTACATAATGGCAGAAGTTGTACTCCCAAAGTCGTGGCAACACAGTGTGTTTAGTATGCACCCAGTTATTACAACAACAACAACAAAATAAAATCTATGTTATGAGACATGCTAATTTTCTTCAAAAAGCCCCCGTCCTATGGCCCAAACAAATTTTTCACTTTTTGTAGTGTTCCATGGTAGGTCCTATGTTGAGTGAGATTGGATGAAGATCATTTTGGCATCCGCAGCATATTAGGACAAACCCTACATGTTAAAATTTTAAACTTCAACCATCGGATGGTCAAACAAATTATTTTTAGCCTAATTGAGGGGAGGGGGGGAGGAATGACTGCATTGTGCATTCAATATTTGCAAACATGTCATAAGTTTGCTTACATTCTTGACCAACAGCATAGCCAAATTAAAACACAATACCTTGCTGGGGATAGCATACAATATAAGACAGCAATGCAGATTCTGGTATGAAGGTCCATTGAATGAAAGTTTCCTCTCCTTTTCCTTGTGATAATTTAGTCCTAACTTAATTCTTGATAATGTGATCATGAAAAAAAAAAGGAGAAAGTGTTCATATCACTTTCTTGTGACTTTCTCTAAAACCAAACCAAAGCTTTAAAAGGGATAGGAATTCCTAAAACACATACAAAAGACCATCTGAAAGCAGTGGCGGCTACGATGTCACGGAATGGACCCTCTCAACAATAGACAAATTGAATTACCAGTCTCGCTTCGTGCCGTTTTCCTCGAGAACATTTTCACGCATGGGCTGCGGCCGTCGCGCCACGACGGGACTGACTGCCCGCGGTCGTGCCAGTTCCACAAACATTCCTTTATACATCCTGTCTCCACTATGGGGTTTTCTCCTGCAACTCTTTTTTACTTGGAATCAAGCAAGGCTTTCTGATGCGAAAGTCCAGAATAGACGCTGGCATGCCTCTCGCCCTGATGTGCAATCAATCCCGTTCAAGACATCTATGCCCAACAAACCACTAATTTGAGATTTACCTTGGTTTTTTTTTTCACTCTACACTAAGCCATTCCTAATTTTTCATTTCTTACTTTAAAGGTCCTGTTTACCTTTGGGAACAGTGATTTTAAAAAAAATTCAAGATATGACATATGTGTAGGTCTGTTGTACCACAAAACATCCTATCATATAAAAAATTTTCGTGATAAAGCCTAAAATATAAGGACATATCTGTATTTTTCTCAAGACGGTTTATTCTGGAAACATTTTATTTATAACTATTGTTCGCATTTTGTATATTTAACAATGCTTAACATCGATTTTACCAATTCAACATTTTACAGTGGCTGTTTCTATCCCTAACTCACATTTCAGAACTATCTTAAAGCACTAATGCTGGGTTTTTGTTTCATCTGCAAATGGTAAATTATGCCTTTAAGCCACAAACTCTCAATCTCTCCTCCTCCTAGTCACACCATGCTATTGGTGACTTACAAAAGTCTTTGCATTGCCTCCCATACATAAACTTTACTTGTGACTCTTGAGTCCTAGCTAAACATTTCCGTTCTCCTCATTCATAAAGACACTGTATGGGCCTCTCAAATGTACACAGAACATGACCTCTAGTGGGAGAGAAAAGGGAAGAAGGAAGAATAGTAGAAACCTCATGTATCAAAACTAAACCTGCTATAACATCTTTGTGGAATCATAATCCTTTTCAATGCACTAAGTTGTCTGTAACACAGAAAATCAGTCGATGGAGATAAATAAGGCAGCCGAACAATACTTTGAATTCCATCAGAACATTCCCTTGGATCTTTTTTTTTTTTTTTTTTGTGGTGGTAGTGGTGGTGGTAGACTAAAAACTAATTCTCTTTGATCTTCAATGCTTTATGAAAAAGAATAGATTCATTTCAAGAATTCCTTGTATCAGAGTAAATGGGCAAGAAATCTCAGTTGCTCAAATTTTGATAACCATAAATTTCTTCTCTCTTCAAACTTTGACTTTCATGTGTTTTAGGGAATTAAATAAATGCTGGAAGAGGCCATGGGTTTTTAAGGAAAGTGTATGGATTCATGGGGGATTTTACTCAATGTTAACTGCAGAAACAGTTCAATCTATAATCTGACCTTTAAATCTAGTTTGTTTTACATAAATTATTATATAAATATAATATGCAAAATGTTTTTCTTCTTGAAACCGTGATATTCAGGCTAAAGCTTATAGAAATAAGGAGCCTTAGCAATGGTTTGTTATATTGAATATCAACCAAATACTTTGTGCATTACCACTAAAACCACCAAAATATCTTTCCCATGAGCAACTTTTAATTTCACATTTGTCATTCACACTGTCAATCCCAAAAGTTTTGTTTGTGCACCCTCCCCAACTCTCACAATTTTTACAAATATGACACAAATGAGTTGGTTATACAAATAGACACAGAGAATGAGTTTTTAAGATATCATCATCAAACTAGCTATGTCAAAAGTGCCCTTCTGACTGTACATTCTCAATTAATGAAAATTGCCCACTAGAAATCGCCTGTGTCTACACACCGTGTATGATATTTTCTAATTTTGCCGGCTGCACTGCAAGACCGCAAGCACCACTAGTGACACTTTTGACTACTGCAGATTATCAGCTCGACTAAATATTGAAAGAGATCTGCCCACGCATCAACGAATGCAAGAATCACCAAGCTCTGCCAAAGAACCTTAAAGAGACTAATACATGCCAACTGAATCAATACAATTACAATTCACTATCCACAAATGAGTAGTGCTTCTTCCTCCAACATTAAAATTTACTTGTTTTATTTCAAAAGTGCTTGTTTCTTTCCTTATCAAAACACAGTTTCTATCAAAAGTAGCAGCATCATGAGCAGACCCTATGAAAACTTTGTGAACATCCAAAACTGTGTGTACTCAAGGTTACGTATATGCCATTGTAATTTCTCATGCACTATCACGCTATTCATCCCATCTGGAATTTTAAAAAATAAATAAATGAATACAAAATATAACAAACACAAAAACCTGCAAGGGCATTCACTTTCACTTCTAAATAATTAACCCCTTGGGACAAAATTTTACACAAATCACCCCAAATTTTAGTTTCAGTAAAACAAAGATTCAAATGGCCTTAGACACAGAACGATAAAGAAAAAAAAAATGTTTTTCCTGTGCCAGCAGTAATGTAGAAATACAGGTCAATGTCACAGATAAGAGTGTTATGTAGTATTAGATAGGCTGAAATAGGAACAGGGCCTACCTACATGAAATCCCTATCTGAGAAGGGGCATGGATACAGTCCTAAGACCTTCTGATGAATGGAAGGGCTGAAAGAATGCATGGCATGTTAGGAATGCCTGGTATGTGATCGCATCAGGAGCATCTTCACTATCATTTTTTTTTTCTCTTCTCCTTCTCTTCCTCTTCCTATGACTGTGACTAGTCTGTACTTTAGACCCTACTGTTTGAATTCTAACATAAGCTGATGCATGCTCCTTGCACTGCTACTGGCTCCACATACAGTCACAAAGATGTACCATAGTCCATCACACTAGAAACTAAGTTGGCAGCTTTATGGTATTCAGCACAACATACGGCTACTGATAAGAACCACCTAAATTATTAATCACTTCTCATGTTCAGATTTAGGCAATGCCTTATTTTATTCCTCTAAGAATGTGGACAAATGACAGATATCTTATGCACTGGACCAACAAGCTTTTGCCCAACAGCCAGTGCTGATTCTTATCCTTACAGCGGATACTGTGTGTTTACTCAAATTAAAGATTTCTTGCATTGAGTAGTTTTTATTGCAACTGATTGACAAATTGCCCCCTACAGTGACGTAATTTGCAAAATATATGGCGTATACAGTATCCACCTTCTCTCTACAGCCCACAACACTGTAAACTCTATGTATGTCCTTCTGTTTTCGCTTCTCTGTTTGGAATAACTGGCTGAAGCCACTACATCACCACGTGACATTTGGAATTCTCTATCAATTCAACAATGTTTGCAATACTTTCTCCATAATGGCACTAAAGTAGGTACCCTGGGCTAAAATTGTCCACTGCTCTGCTTCAGCAACCGCAAGAGTGCACACCCTTCAAATACAATTCAAGGAGTACCAAGTGAAGTCTGAATTGCCTGGACTAGGCGTGATATGCGAGAACCCAGCACACTACTAACATCCTACTCCTGTATATTCCTCGCAGACCGAATCATGTCATCACCGGGGATAGGAGTGAGTTGGTATGGCAGACGCAAACCCCTGGATCACCTGCAATAAACTGACCAATACCAAAACATGTTCAGTGATCAGCAATACAGATTTACTTGCTGTAATAGTTATATCGCGATATCACCGTGACTGCAGACTGCCAGGATCTCTTCGAAGTGATTATAGGTGTATCTAAAAGGTACCTCACAAATGTCAAATGGTCAGTCTGCATTACACAATGTTCATATTTCCTCTCTCTCTGTTTCCATCTACTTAATATTTTCTGTCCAAAATCTCTATTTCAAAAGAACAGCACTTAAAATACAGCTAATTTGTTTTGACAGCTATTGTAGGAATTGTTAGTTTGAGGTATATGCAGACTAACTACTGAAAGTTGAATAAAAGAAACATGGTGAACACAAGATATAGATAGAAAGCTGCTAAGTTTCAATACTCACTTACAGTAGAAAAGAATATACCAAGACAATTAGTCCATGAGAACACTCAAAGTTCAATGCAACATACTGTGAAAATTTGCACAAATTAGATGAGTAATAACTTTGACCTACTTGTTGAAAGTACTTCATCTCAATTGGTGTCAAATGGGTCATCCAAATTGCCCTTTTTTGGACACATAATTCCAATGTTTTCTTTTAGTACTTCTCATTTGCTCACTAAAGTGAAAAAAAAAGGGAGGAAAGTGTCAGTGAAAAACAAATGATGAGCTCCTTGATTTTGCACTTCTATTGGAGGTTTACCTCCTTTAGTAGCTTACCTGGGTTTTTTTTCAATAATCTGCAACCTTTGCCGATGAAAATGTTGAAATAATGAAAATAGAATGTTTTGAGTTTTACAAAATGTATGAGAAACAAAATAAAGACTCAAATCTAACTTCAAGTGAGTATAATATCAGTTGAATACAACCAACGTCTAACACATCGATGTATGTGTATGATGAAAACCAAAAAAAAAAAAACACACACACACACAAAAACACAAAGACCAAAAGAAAAACTTTGAAAAAAATCCAACACAAAATAGTTCAGCTATGCAGAAATAGAGCTTCCCTGGAAATTTGCTGAGCCTTTTTTGTTTTCATTTTCTGCTTTACGTCAACTCATTGGCGTTGTAATCATTTGTTTAAAAAAAAAACAACTGCAATGCCACTTCAAGGATTCAAAAATGTATATAAGGTTTAAGCACAACATAAGCCATTGATTCCCTGTAACAGGGCCCTTTAAATAGAATCTTCCTACCTGACTATTTTTGTTTAATTGGAAGTTGAGTTTGGTTGTGGTTTCATCCAGGATATTCCTCTTTCAAGACTTTGCAATCTATTTCTCTCTGTCGGCATATTTTTGACTGTTCTAAAAATCATCTGCTCCCTCTACTTATCTTCAGTTGTCAAAGAGGTACAGTCTCACACAGGGAATTCTAATCCTTTTTTCCTACATGCACAAGCTTATCACTGTCTAATGAATATTTCATGTTGTCACTTTCTTGTGTCGGATATATCTGACTTTCATTAACATCGAGCCGTGCATCTGCAGCATAACAATCTTCCGCGAGAACATGACCTGACAAGATGTGCATGCCTCCTCAACATGCATCCTGTGTAAAAACAAAAAGGAAAAAAGGACCCCCCCCCCATAACAAAAGAAAGAAAGAAAGAAAGAAAAAAAAAAACCTAAAAAGAAAAAAAGAACAGCAAAAAAAGAGTGCCCTTGGAGAAATATGTGAAAAGCCAGCTAATGGAACATCCACTTCATCCCGTTCATTGCATCAAGTCACGGATGAGAGGAATACCCCTATGGATCTCCCTGAATCCTATTTTCAGCTTGTGTAACCACAATATTCGTGCAGGTCTGGCATCTCTGCTTTTGGGCTTCTCCCGTTTCCTCCTCCACTTTCCAATTTTGCATTTCTTTTCTCCGAAAGCTCACATCCTTCTACAGATCCTGCTCGCACACATGCTGGTATACATCAACTTCACATTAGTCTCAAGTCCAGCCACTTGATCTCCGCAATGCCTACGCGTGAAAGGTAGAGAGGTCACTGACTGCACATTAATATTCAAGTGTGGAGAATCACACGTCAGACTTGCACTAGTATTTCTTTACTATGTCTTGTAGAAGACTATGCCCACACACACATGATCTCTTACTTCTATTGCAGATAGATAATATTTGTTGATTTTTTTTTTCCTGAAAGGTATGCTATCAACTTTCTTTAAAGATAATAAAAAGTTTTGGTACCTCAAAAGTGTCCTTGAATTTCCTTGTCTTAGTTTGTGTTTCAGGTTAAATTACCTTTCATATAACTAACACTGTGAGACTTACTCGCCCCAAAGTGCTCTCATGTCTTAGTAATCATGCAATTAACTGCGACCAGCAGCCCCATACGCATAGCGACCAGCAGTCCCATACGCACAGCGTAATCGGGCTTCGCATTGTAGCATTCAGGATCATGACAGATTTAGTATCGCAGGGTACATGTCAACTTAAAATCCCATAAATTCTTCAATTTGAAGACTTACCAATTAAGATGAAGTATTGAAAACAGGCTTCGGGCAACGTTTGGTTCTGCCTATAGTCCCTTTCTGTTCGAATTGATGACTGAATGTTACTCGGTCGACAGGACCTTAGGAGAGCTACATACAGTACACTGAATACTACAGCCAGTGCATGTGAACACATCACATGCACACAAATTTCAAATCCATGAACGGATAAGATGTTTGTGTGCGCATGCGCTGGCCATGGTATCCAATGTATGTAGCTCTCCCAAGGTCCTCTCGACCGAGTCACATTCAGTCATCAATTCGAACAGAAAGGGACTATTGGCAGAACCAAACGTTGTTCGAAGCCTGTTTTCAATACTTCAACTTAATTGGTAAGTCTTCAAATCGAAGAAATTTTTGGATTTTAAGTTGACATTTACCCGCGATACTAATTCTGTCATGATCCTGAATGCTACAATGCGAAGCCCCATTACGCTATGCGTATGGGGCTGCTGGTCGCAGTTATGCGTACAATGGGCTGCACGCTGCTGGTCGCAGTCAGTGGTTTCGTACAATATTTATCGACGCTGTACAGCGTCGGCTATGGTACGAAAGCATTATTGCATGATTACTAAGACATGAGAGCACTTTGGGGCGAGTAATTCTCACAGACAACGTACTTAAACCTGAAACACAAACCAAGACAAGGAAATTCAGGGAAGCTTTTGAGGTACCAAAACTTTTTATTATCTTTAATCAGTCCCTAAATTTCCACTGGGTGTTCGAGCATGGCATGCAGGATTTCCAGCTATCAAGAGAGACTAAAAAAAAAAAGAAGAAAAGTGGTCTAACACATCAGATGAATGTGCGATCATGACTGTAAGTGTCATGTATCTGCATACTGCACGGGATGCTGAGGTTGTTTCTGTTCAAACCCAGCTGTTCTGCGAATCATTGCTGGGATTTCAGAGGTTGGGTTACCAAGTGTGAATGAATCATCCACAAGACATATCATTCGCGGAACATGGTTGGGAGACTTCAGATCGAAGCTTTCTCTACATTGTAGCTTTCTTTGGATTGCAGTGTGCTCTTCGAAGGAACTTCACACTTCAGTTATCCTGGTATATCCACCATTCATCGGTTTACCCGAAGTATTCTCTACACATTTCTGATTAGAGTCTTGACTAGTTCAAGAAGAGAATGAGCTTTCCACTGAAGTAAGGGCATGACCTATTTTACTGTATATGCCATATATTTCACGGATATAATATTTCGCAAATTGCAATTTGTAAATAATTTCTCAAACGGTTGAATTTGCAATGAGGAATAATACTGATGGAATGAAAAATATGTGTTATCTCTTTTAAGGAGAAAAAAAAATAGCAATAGGAGTCCATACATGGTGTATTAGTGTTGATATGAGGGGCAATATTTTCCCGAAGTTGTTAATGTTCAACACTGACTGACTGCGGGAAGTCATGGAAATATATACACCTCAGAACATAATGTGTAAATATAGCACAATGCTGTCTCTAGTGAAAAGTGCAATGATCAGTCAATGATAACTGCAGATTATCAGCCCTAGCCATTTACAATCGATAAAAGTGTACTGATTTGATGACAGGCTGAAAATATTGCAAGAAGATTAATTCAAAGGTAAGGATAAATAAGAAAGAAATAAAAGTCATGCACTGGGGAGGGGGGAAAGGGGTAACAGTGCTGAATGGGACAGTATAAAGGATACTAATATTCATGATAAAAATATAGATGCATCACTTGAAAAGTAAAGAGAACCACCCTCAGTTCACACAGAAGTTAAGAAACAAGAGGGCAAAAAAAAAAAAGAGGAAAGATGCAAAAAATTCAGGCTTTCCAGAAGAAGAGTAGCTGGACAGTGCTACAGCCAGGTGTATGATGGCGCAGTACAGGTAGTCTCGCAAAGTTCAGGATCGGGTGTATGTACCTTTCTGACTGTCGAGGAACCCACCTTTTCTGGCTTTCTTCTGGAGTCGGATGGTGTCGGATGACTTCTTCTTAATCTCCTGCCTTGCCTTCTTGTACTCTGCAGAGAGAGATGAGAGAGAACAGAATGGAACCGTGAGACATCGGATGCAGGCATGTGACATAAAAGACATCGAGAGTGAAAGGAAGAAACATTCAAGGCCGAAGAAGGCAGACAACCTGGCTGTCCCTAATGCTCCAATTTCTTGATTTCATCCTCATTCTCATGCACGGAACTTCTCTCGCTCTCCTTTTCTTTTTCTCTCTTTCGCTTCTGAATTATCTCTCCAATTGTTTCTGCCATCGGTATTTGGGTCGAATTCCCCCCACATCTGTGTCGCACTCCTGGATGCTGTCACTGCAGCTTTGGTGAGTTTGGTCTGTGATAATGCAGAAGCAAAGGCAGGTATCCCAATAGATTATTCAGTCTACAGCACAACTAGTTTATGACATGAATCTGCTTTCTTTCTGACCTTTCCCCCTTATTTTACTGCTCATACTTTAATGGAAAAAAAAACCCACAGGTATCTTTGAAATCAAAACAAAAAGATTCAGCACTTATCTTTTCCAAAATATGAATGTAGTAACATTTATATTTTGCTAATTTTTACATTTTATGCTGATTCACATCACAAAGAGAGATCAAAACAATAAAATGCAATGGTTGAGGGCACGCAAGTAAGTACAGGTCTACACTGGTGTACATCCTCTCTCCCTTTCTAACTAATAATGTACCTATAATGTATCTATTTTATCATTAATAGATTTATATGTTAGTTCAATTTGATTGACAGCACTGTCGGAATGACACAGCTGAAATGGATAGATCAATATTTGGCATGTTGTAGATATGTCAGAGCTCAACATCAGCCGTGGCCCAGGGCCACTAGAAGTTGATGTCGGGCCGCCAAATTTTCAAAATGAATGTATGTATTTCCTTTTATTTTAGGCCACTACATTTCTTTTTCAGGTCACCAAGGAAAAAACAAAAGTGTCGAGCCCTGTATGTTGACTGATAGCAGGCCAAGGTTGATTCGAAATCACGAACAACATATACTGACAAAATCATATAACCATAGGATGTAAACTGTGTTTACTGAGACGTAATCACAATTTGTTCATGAGCACTCCAATAACTGGAGCTATTGGTATTGAGTTCAAATTTGTGCTGTGTTGATTGGATGCACATCACATTCATGTATGCAACCATCATCATGGGTCTGTGACCCTTCACTTGAACTTCATTCATTCACGCATTCAGTCTAAGCCATGCGACAGCCTATTCTACAGACTTACACGCATGCACGCGCCCACACACACACACACACTCACACACAAACGCACATGTGCTCTCAGACCGGCTGGCTGGTCATCCCTGCTAAAACCATTTCATGGTTCAGGGTTCCACACCATCCTTGACATGTGGGCAGGAGGCGGTGAGCGAAAAAAACAAAAACCAAAAGCAAGAAAGAGAAAACTTTCGCCAACTGCCGCTGGACACATGTGGGTGACGGGAATAAGGATACCAGCTGGTGAGGCTGCTTTTGGAAAGGAAGGTGGGAGGGGGCTGGGGTGGGGCAAACTGAGCAACCTCATGAGGACCTTCACAGATGGGTAATCATGTATTCCTTATACTGGGTCAGCCAGCTGTCCATTCTGAAAACAGTGAAACAAAACCTAGCAGGAGCACCACCAACAAGGGGCTGGGTTCATCTGGACAAAAAGCTAGGCCCATTTCATGCACAAGTATTATCGGTTTTCACATCGCATTGCAAAATTCAATTTGTAAAATCTGTTCATTTCATGTGTCTTGTGAACAGGCCTCCCATCTTTATCCTCATCTTGACACACTGTTTTGATGCAGCGTTGGAAAACATGATAGATATATGTATGCTACGCAGAGTGAAAGTCCTACAATCCGTTCATATTCTTATACATCTAGCAGATCTCTTCTTCTGCTGAACATCAGAAAAGTAGGAAATGTACAATGATACACAGCACATTTACACAGATTAGCATACTCCCTACATAAAGTATCATTACAACATGCCTATTAAATGTCTGAAAACTCATTAACCTTCGGAGGATGAAAGATGCCCAATGATGAATTTTATATGACGGAAGAGTTGCAGGAACTTTTCATGAGTCAGTACAGCAGACAGGACAAATAGTCATCCAATGTTACGTAACATGGGAAATCAAGAGCTCCCCGATGCAAAAGAGGGCTTCACCCTCCGAGGAATGTTTTAACATGAAATCACTTCTGTAGTTATTCCTTACGACCGCAAACTTTGAGGAGTTTGTAGGATTTTCTGAAGGCAGTTCTCATCGACAGTCTCATCAAGATTCAAGGTTTGAATACAAGCAAGAACCCTCCATAGTGCTGCCGCGGGCCCAATCCTCCCTGAGTGATTGAAGAGGCTGATTTCCAGTTGTCATGAAAATGGATGAAATTTTTGAAGGAGAGCTCCAACAAGCTTATTCATCACAATTTATTTTGTCAAAATCATTCCCTCTTGCCATTCATTTCTATGCTCAATCTCAAATGCATTCCAAATGCTTTTTTTGCCCTAATGATGGACAAGGCATTTTTCACTTCGCACTACTCAGTGCAAATTTAAGGGAAAATGGGTGAATGATCAAGACATAAGTGAGGTGCAGACCTTCCAACTGAGTGATGTTTTGTTCTTCTGAATGTTTATCAATCCTAAAATGAAATGAGGTTCATCATTCTGAAGGTTGGTTATTCCAAAACACACAAATTCCATATAGGCCTACCTGCACCTAGATGTCAGTTAATCTGAAAATTATTCATTATTCGGAAGGTTCCTCTTCCATATGTTTGTTAGTCTGAAAATGATATGAGGTTAGTTAATCTGAAGGGTCATTAATCTGAAAATTAAGTACGGTTCATTATTCCAAAGGTTGGTTAATCCAAAAATGAAATAAGGTTTTCTATTCCAAAGGTTTTACAGTTTGAAATGAAATGAAGTTTGTGACTCAAATACTGAAAACAAAGGTGTGTAGTAACGAACCTTCAGAATTACGACCCTCTTTTCATTATTGGATTAACGAGCCTAACCAACTTTATTTCATGTTCAAATCAATGAACCTTTGGAATGACAAAATTTATCTAAATTTCTTTCTTTGGCAGGATTATTCCTTCTTATTTTTGTCTTCATGGTTTTGGATGTTTGAGTCCTCTTCAGGAGGGAATCTGTGAAGGGAATCCACCCGGTATTTCTTTGGTCCATACTGTCAAGAATGGTCTTTGTTTTATTCAAAATGCAGAGCACAGTGGCTTTTCAAGACAATGTCTCCAAAGAATACTCTTGCTGATTACTTGTGAAATGTTGCTAGGCTGTAAAATCTTCCATGGGTCTTGAAAACGAAAGACTCGATCATGTGCAAAACTGTCGTAATTGCAAAACAGGTGGGGGACTGTGTCATGTCCTATATAGATCCCATCAAATCCAGGGCATTATTAGTTTATGGAGAGTTTCTCACATTAAGCCAGGAATGCAATAAAGTCTGCCGAGAGTTGAGAATTCAGTAGTTGTGCCCTTTTCCGCACCCCCATCCAAGCAGCGTACCGTTCTCAAGACCAGGGTAATCAGAGTTGACACGGAAGACTCACGTTTAGGCAGATGTCGTCTAGAGAGCTCTAGATTTGGTTTCACTCTCAGAGGCTGAAAGAGAAACTTTGTATCACTCTGCAGTCTTCACATTGTTGTCGTTTGGGTTTTTCCAAACACTGATGAAGAACCATGCATTGGGGGTCTGGGCCCATAAACCAAGCCTATACTGTGCTCAAAACCCGAAAAATATTTCACATCAGCTATTTCATATCGGCCAATGTTGATGAGACATGAGGAAGCTAGAAAATAAATATAATATATAATGAATATAATACAATAAAACACTGAAAATACCCATCAATTATTAAATTTGCTACCATTTTTTTTTCTTATAACATCCTTGAGGATGGACCAAAAAGCTAGATAGTAGTCATTGATCTGTGACAGTCGGTAAAATCAATTATGGCATTTAGCACTGCTCCGTGATTACATTCGTTGTGAAATATATCTCCAAGTTTTCTTGACCAATGATTCTGACAAATGTAGCACTCAATTATTGGTCACCCAAATTTCGTTGAAGATGTGAACACTTGGGTTATTAGATTAAGGGCATTAGGCAAATACTCACAGATTCCAAGGTCTCATCTTAAAGCTTTTGGGTTATATAGGGCCAGTAACTGACTCCGCAATCAGATAAAAAAAAAAAAATAGGACTACAATTTTCTTGAATTTGATCCAGGAATTAAGACTAAACGCAACTGCCATTATCCAATCAAGTCTCTTCCTCTAACCACTTTCCCCCATGTCCGGCTCTCATCGTTTGCATTGATTGCCCCTATTTGTGCCGACATGCATATCTACCAGATACCAAAACTGCAAGGAATATAAGTCATTCAATCAAAATAATCTAAAATATTGGTCGACTGCCTGCCTCACAACACAATGTCTACAGGGGTCTGTCTATACATCAGGGTAATGGGCACACTTAAAAATGCATAGATGGGACTGCATTATGAATGATCTCCTACAGCAGCCGAACATCAGTTTGTGTACCACTTTCCCTCACATGTCGGAAAGGTTTTGTAATCATATCTGATAGATATGATCTAGGTCCTACAAATGTCAGAAGACATCATGTGAGTCTCTAGAATGAAGTTTACATTGTACTGATACTTGTATACTGATATATACCCTTTCTTTTACTTTTCAATGGCAAAGTGGACAACACAAAATTTCATGGGCCTAAATCACTATGTTGTCTGCTTTGGTGAATGAAGCTTTGATGGTTTTTGTCATGACTTTCAAGTTATGATGATATGAATCATCAACACCTATTTGTAAAAACACAGTCAATGGCAGATGTAATGAGCATAGAAAGACACACAAAAAAGTCTCCCTGGATAACCTCATCCCACTGCACATTGCATGATTCGACCGATTTCACTTTGCTCCCGGCTTTGTGCTGAATTTTTTCATCTACCATAGTTCGTGGCACTGATTGCTATGACCCCGTCATGTAAGGGCAATATTTCCAATACTTCGCTATCTTCTGCAGATATTGAATCCCCCTGCTGACAAGGAGATTGAACACAAACATACATACACACACACACACACACACACACACCAGATAGCGCAGCTACCCCCTGCCTAGAACCTCCCTCCCATAGCCACTGATGTATGTAGCAGATGCTGTGCGAGTTGTAAAACGAGATGCATCACTGTCGGCGAATTCGTCCCGCGTTAGTCACTCGCGTAAGGAGAGGGAAATCTGTGAGCAGAGAGTTTGGGGGATGAGGTATCGGTTGGAAGATGGAACATTGACGACAGGGCAGGAACTGATTTGTGATTAAAGTATCACATTGCTGGCTGAGAGGGAGACAAACATTAGCTCCATTAGATGCTGTGTAGTTTAAGGCTCTGAGGGTGATCCCTAAGTGAGGATGCTCGAGCTCTCGTCTCCGCATCTTTGCAAGAACACGCACATCTTTTTGTTATCGTGTACTGGTGATTAATTGCCTGCTTTTGGAGTATTCCAGATATTATTATCATGAAGAAACATAATATCTGAGGATATCAAAGAGCAAATAAACAAATCATTAAAGATACCTCATATCGTTGACCAAGAGTACAGAGCTTCACTTTTTTTCAGTTCAAATTCTTTATTGATCAGTCCTTTTTTAAATTCATCTCTAGCAGATCTCCCAATGCTCTGAATGACAGAATCAACAGCAAATTTTTCCCTTCACTATGGTTATCAAAAGATAAAATCGATTTTAAATTTCCTTGCCACACAGGCTGCCATAGACTTACAGTTGAAATCAACTATATAATCAATTTCAACTCTTCATAAAACAGGGCCCTGACCTCATTCTTTGCAAATCCCTAAAATGATCGTGCAGAGGTAGAATCAAGTCTGAGGACGAGATCAGCAGAAGTTTTTGCAAGTCTACGAATTAACACACTGGAATGACCAGAAGTATCTTTCTGTAAAGAAATTAGTCTCCTGATACAGTCCTCTGTCACTGAGCATTCATGGCCAAGACAACAAATCTTTGAAAATTCATAACTTGTCAAATTTTCATCAAACTTCATTGATGAGTTCTACCATTTTTGCATTCTCAGAATTCACTTATATATTTTTGGGTAAATTCCCCTTTAAATGTGCCCAATGTAGCCATGAATTCCTTCCTGTATGATCTGACATTTAAAAAAAAAAGTCATTCTGCTCACTACTTCTACCAACCACTGCAGGTGATAATGTTCTGGAAAATTCCCATCAGTGGTAGAGGGAATAACACCACTACTTCTCACAAGTTTCCATGTCTACCCTCTGCTTTCATTCTGAAAAAAATGAAGCACCAGTCAGAATCTCCTATTACAAGATTCTCTTTCCTTCTGCTCTCTTGCCCTCTAACAAGGCCTCACCACGCCAACAATCTCTCCTCCCCCTCCCCCATTTGTGCCCACTTCTAAAGTCATTAACACTCATCTGCCATGCAATTATCAACCCCCATGATCCCTTAACCCTCTCCCTCCCAGGTGCCACTACTACCCATTGAATCATCTCCCATTTCCAAGGTTTCATGTAGCTCTCTCCTCACTCCCTCAACCTATCCTTGTGACACCATCAAAGCTGGTAGGTTCACAAGAAGCTCTGTGTCAGACCTGCCACTCTCCCATCTTTCTTCTTTCTTTCCATCTCCTCAAGTTACTGCTACATGCCTTTCTCTCTCAACCGCACCGTCTTGATGAACTGCCTTCATCGAAAATTCTCCACACCTTCTTTTTGATCACCGCCCACTCAAAAATTAAGAAGGAAATAATCCCTCGCTAAAGAGGGGATCTCATCATTACCAGTGTTGTATCACATGTGCACAGACACTCTACTAGGTTTACGAGCCACTAAGCAACATACAGGGTAACATGTGCATGGTGTGTCAGGCAACTTCCTGGGCTATTAGATTCCAGATACATACACTGTAAGTTTATTATGACTACTAACATCCTTTTGCTTCTATTCTGTGAAAAGGCATTTCAGTCTCTTTGTGCTCCCCCTACCATTCTAATCACAGCATCCGCTGAGAACACACACACACACACACACACACACACACACACACACACACGCACAAATATTAGCGCTCAGCATTCATGTCCTACTGCCTTGTAAACTGACATCAACTAATCTAAAGGGCCAATATGCAGTACTTATGACCTTCTGTTTCACAAGTGACAAGATCTCACTTGCATACGTTACTATTCCCCCCCCCCCCCCCGACCAGAAGCTTCTTTACATCTTAGATATAATCATTGCTTTCCTTCTCCCCAATAACTCTTGATCAACAGCATATATTCCTTTTAAAATAAATGACTCTTAAAGGAAATGAACTACATAATAAAATTATCCTTTTAAAACGAATGACTCTTACACATGAAAATTAACTATCAAGGCTGCATACCGTGAATGCTTAAGGGAAGCAGTGGAGGTGTCCTTTACATGTTGCTGCCACAGACAGGTTGGAAGCCATTTTGACCGTTTTTATATCTGTCATAATTATCTGTAATATTATCACATGCATATTCTCCTCTGCACAAATCAATGCAGAAGGTCACAACACATTCCCAGGCAATGTATCTCAAAGTAGAATGACTACAAAAAAGTATTATCTTCTGTTTTTTCCGCCATTCAGATTACTTGATTTAGATAGATAGATAGATAGAAAGACAGACAATATATATACAGATGTGAGTTTCTTCAGTTTGTCTCCCTCTACAAATTAAATTTTGTTAAGACCGCAACTGCTGATCTGTAAATTAACAAACATTTTTCCGACATGTTTGTTAATTTACAGATCAGCAGTTGCGATCTTAACAAAATCTAATTTGTAGAGGGAGACAAACTGAAGAAACTCACACCTGAACTTTCAAACACATAGATAAATCTATCCTTAATTGTCCTTGGTGTTTAACAATTACATGAAATGGAAGTGGATATGGAAATCCAACTCCATCATCCTTCTCTCTTCCTCATCACCCAAAAGGGAGAGGGGCTGGTAACACACCTTCACCCCGATGGCAGACTACCATTTGCACCCTCTCTGCAAATTCCTGTCCTGCTAAAAGGAGCATATCTATTCTTGAGATCCATATCTTCTAAACACCTGGCAATCCCTTCTCTTTACACCCCCCCCCCCCCCACCTCCTACACACACCCCACATAACCTTTGTCATATGCTCACCAGGTGAGAGAGGACGCTGTAAGAAAAGCAACACTGCCAAATTTCTCTCCCCAGAACCTGATCAATTTGCTCCCCCATCTTCATGTAACCCCCTTTTGGCTGACATGATGCTCCC
Source organism: Diadema setosum (assembly GCA_033980235.1). Classification (NCBI taxonomy): domain Eukaryota; kingdom Metazoa; phylum Echinodermata; class Echinoidea; order Diadematoida; family Diadematidae; genus Diadema; species Diadema setosum. Next base: position 32,481,605 of record CM067066.1, on the reverse strand, counting down.
CTAGGGAAACTACTTACACTCACTCCGGATACAATCCCCCCAGTTTTGTGTTTATCCATTGGGTGCTAATATGATATTAACTGCCTTCCAGCTTTGCTAGGCTGGTGAAAGCCGAGGGATCATGTTTGAACAACTGTGGGGGAAACGTTTGATGAATGGAACTTCCAACTTTGGTGTGGTGTGTGTGTGTGTGTGTGTGTGTGTGTTTTCGAAAGTCATTTGGCAAAGTTGTTAAATGATTAATAAGTTTTGCAAATGAAGTATACCGAAACACACATAAAGTACACTTGTCAACACCATCAGTTTAACATCCTCCCACTTCCCATTCCCTCCCACACACCATCAACAAGACCATATCATGTAACAACGATCTTTCAGTTGTCCATAACTTTTGCTTCTTTTGTTTTATTTCAGAATGTGTCTCCTCTGGATTACCTTGGGAGTAGACTATAAGTTCACATTTCCCAGCACAGGCACAATTCTCATTTGATGCGGCGATTACACCAAAGTCGGCCAAAATCGGCCGTCGGTCTGACGACACCCACACTGAATCAGATTTAGACGACGGTTCATGTGACAAAGAAACACCAAGTTTGGTCGCTGAGAGACCACGGCATTGCAACAATCAGGAGGAGTGGGACTAAGTTCTTTCTTTCTTGTTTTTAAAAGGAAACCAAAACCCAAAGAGAAATGTGGATTGAGTGAAAGCAGCAACATTAGCAGAACACATCAATGAGAGGTTTAAGGGTAGTAATTATTCCCCCTACTTTCAGGAAGCGGTTAGTCAAGCGCTCATTCATTATGCTAGAAAAGTGAAATCATGTTAAATTTTATTCATATTTTCATTATAATAGTTGTCCACACTTGATGTCATAAACTCAAGCAGTCTCCTCATCCAGCGGTTAAAATACCAGAACTTTGAAAATTCAAAATTTTCGCATTGATTGTCATGTTTTCCTCAAACTTTCACTAATGTGTTTTACTAATGTTGCTGCTTTCACTCAATCCAAATTTCTCTTTGTTTGGATTTTGGTTTCCCTTAAGATGACAAGATCCCTGTTGCAAATCATGTCTCTCAGGGTCTACTCCATGGGGGAAGTGGGGGGGGGGGGGGGCAGGGGGAGAGGAGGGTTGGAACTGATGCCAGACATCTAAGGTCATGACAATGTAGAGCGATGATAGTCAAAGAGAATGTGAGTCCATGATGATTGAGGAGCTCCACAATGTTTCTGCCCACCACTTTAACAGCCATGGATCATACTTGCAAACCCAGCAGCTCAGCTACACATCTTTATTTGTGCATTTTGTAAGTTAGCCCGATTCCTTCAAATAACCCTAAAGCATTTGTTCACACCTTGCTAGGAGTTGATGTACATTCTCAGACAGCACAATAAAAATGACTCTTCAAACATCTTGCCATCAGCAAAAAAAAAAAAAAAAAATTAATAAATAACAAGCAAACAAACATAAAAATGTTGCACTGAAATGTACTTATGTCATTAGGGACAAAAGGGAACATATAGGGATCTATTGAAGGATATTAAAGACATAATGTGCAAGCAATGGTACACTGACATCTTCTGTTTTGTCTTTCTCAACATTTGTAAAAAAATAAATAAATAAATAAAATGAAGCTACTTTCTCCTTATTTCTCAAAACACATCGAAATCTACTAATGAAGGATACAACCTCACAAAAAAAGGTCAAATTTTATAAGTTGCTTAAAGATTAACTACAACCTCCAGCAAAAATCCTGAAGGAAACACTATTGTAAAGGTGTCGATAATCATGTCTACTCAGAAATCTCTCTCACATATCAGGTTATGAGATGACAAACGGAGTAGCAGCCTCAAAAGGGTGACCCCAACGTCTGACTTGTCAGGGGATTTATGTGAGAAAATAGATCATGTTCTGTTTGCTCAGAATAAGAAGGTCACAAGTGTAACAACTCTCAGATCAATACAAAGTGTTTTTGCCTGCTTCTGTGGACACTAAGTGAGATATGTATGTTCTTGTTTAAGTGTGCATTTATGTGTGAAACATAAAAAAGCACACTAGTGTGCTCTTCAGTAGTTTTCTCGCCTGAAAACAGAAAGCATAGAGCACTCAAGATTAGAGATTAGACTGTAAATGATCCCAAGTATGCACATCTTCATACTTCAGTGAGAACATCTTCTATTGGGACAATGGCAACTGTAATGATTATGGTGATTATGATGATAACAGTAATGATGACTTTAAGAAGATTACAGTAATAATGATAATTATAATAATAATAACTATCATCATTATCATCATCATAAACAACAACATCATCATTATTAATATCATAATATTGATAATTTTAAACAGCAAGTGTAACAAAACTGCAGCATGTGTAATATAAACTACACAGCAGAATCTGCTTAACAGGGTTGCAAAAAAGGTGCAAAACAACTTTGTCATGTAAACACTGAAACCAACGTAGGTTGCTCCTCTGTGGATGTTCTACCAGCCACACCCATACTAACCTTTGGTGTGGTCCTTGTCGAGCTGTGTTGTGTTCTTCTTCCATTCCTCCATCTTCTCCTGAAGGGGAGCTACCAGATATTCCATGATGGAGCTGCATCAAAATATAAGAGAGGGAGAAAACTGAAAATGTACTTGCAAGAACTGAAAGAAGTTGTTACACTGCACAATTGAGCAGTGTTAGGTCCTACTTCATCTCTAGAGTGCAACACCTGAGGCAAACTATTACGAAAATTTTCAGATTCAGGGATTGACTTTGGATCACTGGGCCCCACACTAGAGGCCACCCGAGGTACCCCCACCACGCTGAAAAAAAGGGCACTGCCTCCTCTCATTCATAATTCCTGCCAAGTTTGGTCAAAATCGAGTCATGACTTTACAAGAAGATGATGAAGATGTCAACAATTATGAAAATTAGCTAATTTGGCATATCTGGGCTCTACCCTAGGGGCTCCCACGGGGCACTACCACTTTGTACTGTACATACTTGATTCCCTGACTCCATTGATGATGACTCTAATTTCCCTCCACATTGAGTACTTTTAAACTTTTGGTTATCACTCATATCTGCATGGATACCTCAAGGCACACTTAGATAATAACAGGTCGCTGTATGAGAAAGCATGCTGGGGTTACATCATGAGCAGACGTTTGTGTGCGTGTCTGTGGGTGTGAGTGAAGATTATGTATCAACACGTATACAAGGGAAAGCAGAATATCAGTTCCTGGATACCAATAGAGTATTACACAGAGGATGTAGAAAAACAACAATGCTTTGATACTTGATGTGAACACTGGGTAACAGGAAGCTGTGGATATTTAACAATGTAAGAGCATGTGAAAGATTGGCATATTGCATAAGCCACCCCAGAGCAGCTTGCACACCTCACATGACAAGAAGCCATCCCACACCTTCCACCGGCCTTGTGTGGACTATCCCCCTTCATGCGAGATGAGTGGCGACCCCATGCGTCTGGAAGACATCTCCTTATTAATTATCTGTTGCCCGGCAACTAATTGACTGAGCTCCGCTTCCGTCATGGGCTGAAAATGTATTCCCCTCCCTTGCCTGATCCTCCGCGCCGCGGCAGGTAAGATCAGATGGACGTCAGACCACGATGGTGTGTGAGGGGGGACTGTTCAATTAGGTTTTCTTCTTGGTTAAGATACATTATGAATGTCATGTTTCCCATCTGCTGATGACTTTCCATGCATCGGCGAACAGAATTTGCTCCATCATAAAGTCAATGTGTTTCAGTCATCCAAATCTTCAGTCTTCTCCCTCTCCCCCCTTCCCCCCCCCCCCCCAAAAAAAAAAAAAAAAAATGAAAGCCTTGAGTCTAATGGCAGTATTACAACAATCCTGAACCAAGATGAAAGCTTTGTACCATAAAGATGGTTTTGTGTTCAAAGTCAAAACTCAACTCACCTCACTATTGTTCATGTGTAGTACACAACTGATACTGTTTAAATTTGTTCTTTCATAATAGATGCATTTAAAACCTGCAGAAACTTGCTAGCTAGCAAAAACAAAGCTTACTGTACATTTTCATTTGGAAGCCTAAAATAAATAAATCAATCAATTGCTTAAGAATGTTCCCTATGCAAGTGCCTACACTGGGAAAATTCCAAGCAAAACTTTCCAAATTTGAGAGAAAATCATGACTTCTCAACATGAAGGAGGTATGACGAGCACTTGAGCTTTCTTTCAGCAGAGCTTAATACCCATTTTTCCTTTTTTTTTTGGGGGGGGGGGGGGGCCTCTGGTAGACACTTAGGCAGGAGAGTTTTCTCCCACAAATTTTGGCATGGTTTCAGCAAATAAAGGTTGTTTAGTATGAATCTAGGTTTGAATCTAGGCAACACCTCCAGAGAGAACATCTTTGGTTGTGATCTCTGGAAAAATGGTTATGGGCAAATTTTGGCTGCAAACATTATTATCTCATGAAGGGGGGGGGGGGAGGGGAGGGGAATACTGAAGTCATTAGCTAGGTTCACACAAATCTTAAAGATTGACTCCAAGTTTTAAAATTCGGCAATTAGCTTGTAGTTAAGCACCATGTGGTGCACTCGAAGGTTAGCAATCTTAAAGATTACTTGATGATTAGAACCACAAGACATCTTCGGGTTTACACTCAGCCATGAGCTGCAGTATGTCTCTACTCGTAGTTTAGCATCAGTGGGACACGATAATCAGTTAAAAAGGTAACATGTCCTGTCTATGATCCCTAATTCCCATAAACTTCTGGGTCTACCTCAAATCTGTGTTTTACACTAACTGTATCATCGCACTTTTTCAGGTTTATAGCTAGTGCTGCATGCAAGTATTCTTCTGGTTTTGCAGATCATTGAGTGGGACTCTTGCTCCAAAGTTTACAAATATTGAGGATTAGGTATCGTGTGAATGCGCATCCTAGTTTAAAACTACAAGGTAATCATTCAAGCTTTTATAGTTTAAAACGTCAAGCTAAACTTGACGATTAGAAATGCCATGTGAACCTGCCCTATGCCTTCTCTGACAAGTGCATTTGCCAAGGACACAGAGACAGCTGTATTCCGCATGTCCTTGTATCAGTGTCTCCCTCTGTGACCAAACTGTTTACCAACAATGCTGTTGTTTGATTCATGACTTTTTTTTTCTACCTAAAATTTCTACTGATATGGAAGTCGGTCACGGGCCACGTTACTAACAAGATACCTATCGTACAATAACCAGGTGAACAGCGCAGTAGAAAAACTGGCTGTACATTTTAGCTTGTGGTCAAGCATACATGTAGGTGAATCCTGTAGGCAAATATAACCATTAGAGGGTGAATATTTGCCCAAAGTGATTAGTAAGTAGTGTGCCTCATGAGAATTTCCACGTGATATTGTTAATTTTAACGTAATAAACATCAAAACGGCATCACTGTTGTTCCCCTTCCTTCCATCTGATCGTGAAATCTGTTCAAATATTTCAGAATTCATTCGTTTATGACTGCTTTCTGAATCAGCACTTTTTCAAGATGGTTCATTCATCTTAATTTCAGAGCAAATTTCTGATGAGTGAGGAGCTCAACAACATTTGATAAAATTACAAAGATTTAAATTTGTGGCAAAAAATGGTTGAAATATCAATTTTGGATTTAGAAACAAATTTCAATGTCTACATCATTCAAAATCCATCCGTTCTCACCATGATTTTTATTTTATTTTTTTTATCAAAGGTCTAATAAGTTCTGAGCATAACATTATGTAACAGGTCAGGCATACCTGTCTAATCCCCCCCCCCCCCAACACACACACACAAAGAAAACAAATGACAGTGTGGGGACAGGGCAGCAGACACACAGACAGACACAAAGAAGCAAAAGCTTGCTCCGCTATAGTCGCAAGTTATATAGCTACCTTGTGAACGATTTCAGCTTCAGTTCTATGGACTTATGTCTCAGACACAGCCTGGTCAGAGAAGCACCAAGTTCCTTTGAGGCACCTGGGTAAGAGAGTAAGAGAAAGAGAACAACAAAACAGAGAATTATTATTTGTTATGGGGGGGGGAAAGAAGTTCACTTATTGGTATTCACAGCGGGAGAAGAATCCATCATCCATGCATCCAGAGGGGTGGTCTACTTCCGAAACGAGTGGTAGTTTTTTCTACATTTATAAGCCAAATGCTTCTAGGGTACTTTTGACAGTGAACAGCAGGCGGTCTACAGCAAGTATTCAAAGGCCGGTCACGCGTTTCAAATGACTATATTCCATCTAGAAAGTCGCTAACATTTTCTCCCACATTATGCATAAAGGTTGCTCTTCATATTTCAAATCAATATCAATATGGGATGTTATGATCCTAGTTCAAAAAGGAAAACAACAACAGCAAAAACAACAACAATCTTCACACCAGCATCATTCTGGTTAGCAAATGTTTCATTCATAAAGTCTGTCCCTACCATTTGCATTCTGTTTCTACACCATGTCCATAGCATGGTGAGGCAGTGGGCCCCAGCGGGTTAAAGAGCAACAGTAGGTGAATTCACACCTGTGGATGAATATAGTGTAGTGGAACTTTGCACGGTAATTCATAACGTGAATGTAAACATGTTACCAAATTAATACACCGTGAAATACATCGCGAAATATTGTCGTATTTAACCTCAGGGTAAAGGTCTATATCCTACAACAAAGTGACACTCTCCCAAGTTGGTGCACAAGTAGGCTGCTACCTGTTGTTCCACAAATGTTTCAAGTTTGATTAAAGGGGCTGTACAGTACTGGTTGAGGTGGGGATTCATGTTTTGAACATTCCTAAGTGAGATAAGGCCCAAAAAAAAAAAGGTTGTATTGGCGTAACATGAGATTTTCAAATAGGGTCGGTCGGGCGGATTTTTTATTTTTTTTTTTGCTACCTGCATTTTACGTGTAAAACTCGTGCTCGGTAAAAAGTTACAACTGCTGCACCATATGTGCTGTGTTCATCTATTCTACAAATCATTTATGAGGCCGATATTACTCAAATTATACCCCTTCACAGAATTTAAAGATGTTGAAATCACTATCCTGAATGTTTTCACTTTATATTTTACTATTTTGACTTAGATAAGATAGATGCAAATTGACCCATATGTTCGATCTTTTCATCGCACACGGCGATCTCTATTACAGTCCCACATATACAGATTCGTGTAAGTTCTCCACACAAGAAACCCATGGCAAAACTGTGCACAATACATTGCAGTCTGAATGCTAAGTATACACTGTATAAATCTTGATAGAGTACGCGTCCGTGTTGGAAACAGATGACGTACTGATCAAGCGAGGCTATGCGAGGCGCTAGCAAGATCTCTCTTTCGTACATCCGATATCCCCAGAGCCGTTTCCACTTCCGGGTTTTTTGCGATCACGATCGCAGTCAACAAGATACTTGATATCGATAGCAAAAAAAATAGTAAAAAAACATAGGGTCAGCAGAATTTTTAGGGTCGGGCGGGTTACGCCAATACAAAAATTTTTTTTTTTTGGCCTAATGAGAAACCTCTTATGAAATATGAAAGGGCATGTAATTTGAAGAAGGATTCAACATTTACTTGATGAAAATTGTTTTTCAAATGGCTGAGATATCCCCCCAAAAAATGATAACAATAAAAGACTACAGGCCACGCCTTTTATTAGGATCTCTTTGTTTCACCTTGTTTTTGGATATCTCAGCCATTTCAAAACCAATTTTCATCAAATAAACTTTTGATACCCCTTAGAATTGCATGCTCTCTGACATCTCATAGAGTGGTTTCTGAATATCTCGCAAAAACATTAAAAGCTAAATCCTCACCTTGACCAGAACTGTACACACCCTTTAACCCCAAAAAACTGCAAATGAGCCAATCTTCAGCCTGCATATTATGGTCAGCCACCTCAGACAAAAATCATCCGTCAGTTTGGCTTGATTACAGTCCTGTAATAGTACAACAACAGAAACCCCACCTCCCCCCAAGTGTGTAGCATCAACCAACACTCCTTTACACACACCCTCTATCAAGTTTCAATACTCAAACTTGGCCTGGTATCCAAATTCAGTTGAAATGAAAAAAAAAAAAAGTATATTGACTGATAACGAGCGAGACTGAATGACAACTGGATCTTCGCAATTTCTAATGTATCTAGATGAATACCGCAGCCACAACCTCCGAAAAATCAATGTCCAAGCCACTCCCTGGCCTGTGTAACAGTTTCAGATCGTAATGTCTTACAAAACGAAATTTATGGGCAATCTTAAAAGCATGCAACTGCCTGCGTAATCAATTCTACAGTGACACCGGGGCTAAATTGATAAGGTACTGAAACGTGAGAAAGGCTACCAGTCTAGACAGACAGTTCCCCCTGTACCTACTCAGCACACTCTAGAGCAGAAAAGACCATAGCCTTCACAAAATTCCACTTCTTACACAACAGCTAGGTTATACAGGCATATGTAGGCCTACATGTACTTTCAGCATGTACAGAAAAAGTGGGAAAAAAATAGGGGAAAATTATTACTAAGGAGAAAAGCATTTGAAGGGTTCTGTTGTGTGTATTTGTTGGGATATCTATGTATATATACATGTATAATATTTCATATTACATAGGTATGTATGTGCATGCCTGTATGCTAGCATATGCGCTTGATATATTTTATCTATTGATAGGCAGATACAGAATATAGACAAACAGATAAATACGATGTAGATAGATCATAAGAATGGACTCACAATTTTCATTTGGTATATTATTTGCTTGAATGGAATCTCTAAATCTCTCAATATCGGTCAATTTAAAGTGAAAAGCAAGGTGCCAAAATGAGGATTGCATGAGATGGTGTAAGGTAGGGACTGCTTGAGAAGCAGGCTACTTAAAAACCTGTTGTCGTCTATTGCCGTGTGCAGTGTGAGTGACCTGTTGAGCAGTTGCACACAAGGCTACTGGTATGAATTACTTATGTTTTATTCATACAAATTCTGATATGGTGATGGTATGCCTTTTTCATTCTCACTGCCATACACATGACACATCATAAATTTGCCCTTGCAAAGTATGGCTGTTGAGACCTGGCAGTTTTGTTGATTTATAGACTCGTTTAGAAATGAGAACAAAATGAACAAAAACAAGCAAACAAGAAAAATATAGGCCTACAGACAATTCTACAAATTTCCTTTTTTTAAAAAAAAAAAAAAAAAAAAAGGACACAGTCCCTGGACTTGTTACTAATGGTTTTTTTTTTTTTAAGGGTAATATCATTCCCCCTGCCTTCTGAAAGAGGTAAGGCAACTGCTCTTTTATCATGCGAGTAAAGTTAAAATATATGTTAAATTTTCTTTATATTTTTTTATATATCGCTCTACACGTGTGACATCACAATCTGTAGAAGTCTTTTCATCCAGCGATGGCAGCACAGAAACTTTAAAAATTCATAAATTCATACGAAAAAATTGTCCAATTTTCTTCAGACTTCCACTAATGCGTTCTACTAATATTGTTGCATTCTCTCAATCCTTATGTAGGCCTATAGTAAGGTGAGTTCGCCTTCAAGTGTCATAGGGCAAGTTCTTATTTTCAAGTTGTCATTTTTTTTAAATGTCTATAACCAGAAAAAAAAAAGTGATACAAACACTGTGCCATTTGAGAAACTGTATGAAAACAAAGCAAGTTTTTTATTCAATAATTTTATTTGTTTGGTTTTTCTTCAAATTGTTGTATTTAAATAGTTTTTGTTTCTCTGTTTTTTTTTCCCTTTTTCTTTCTTTTTTTTTTGGGGGGGGGGGAGTATTTCCACATGGCTGAAACATGTGAGAAACTGTTTAGACCTTTGATGGAGGAGAAGGAGGTGGGGAGGGGTAGGGAAGGAAGCGGGAACAAAAGGTTCTTTGGTGTACTATTGCCACATTTGGCAACAGTCTTCCCTCCCCAAACAAAATAGCCTGTAGCTGGTAATTGACACCCAAACAGTGGAGGCTACTGTTGACATCCCAGTCTGGCAGTGAGACAAACTAGTCTTGAAACTTCACACCCCCCACTGAAATGTAACACCCCTTCCCCCTCCCCCACCGACATAGGAGCCTGCCCCATACCGTTGCAGCTACGTGCAAATTCAAAATCTTTCACACACATGCTCAGAACATGAGTATGACATTCCACTTCAATGAAAGCTGTTGATGGTGTCAATTTAATGTGCTTAAAGCTCTAGCAAATGATTTTTTTATTTTTTTTTTTAAGACAGCATACTTTAGGCCTATTTGTCAATATCTACCAAACATAATACGAGGTATGAGATGGATGACGGCACGTTTGCAATGAGGAGTAAGCAGTTTGGTCTAACAAGCAGCCTCCAAGTCCCTCACTCTAAATCATTTTAATACCGAGGAAAAAAGAAGATGCAATAATTTTGACCCTAAGTTCACTGACAGTCTTTCATATACCTGAATCTTAACTATGAATAAATGATGCTCAACAGACTACTTGCCCTTACAAGCATGTCTTTGAATCTGTCAAGCAAAATCTTGGTAAAGTTTGGCACAAACAATGTAGGCTGGTACTTTACAGTGCAGTCACTCAGACCTTCCCTTTGATATTGACTGACACATGTCAAAAAGAGGTCTGTAGCTGCAGACTAGCCCAAAGAGTCTCTGGGGAGCCAGTTGGATTGACCCCTACCTGACCTCACCCTGACCTCACTGAGGTCATGGAAAGTAATAGCCTCCTAGAAGGATTACAACATGGTGTCAATTTTTTCAGGCCAGAAAGCTCTGTGAGGGACCAGGGGTTGCTTTGCATCACTCCAGGTGATATAGGAACACCTTTCACAGGCTCCGTTTCAGTATTTACACATGTTCCTTACCTGCTTAGTTCAATATTTTGATACCTTTACCCTACAAAAACCACTTGCAGCATTTTACCTTCAACATCAGCTAACAAAGTATGTACACAAATACATAAACAAACAGACTCAAAGTCCCCCCCCCCCCTTCATCATTCTGCAATGTTGGTGAAAAGAAAGAAAGAAAATAGCGAACGGATATCTCTGTTCCTTGAATACTGTGTATTTTACCAACTAAAATTCAGATACTATCGCTTGCATATGATGGGGAACTGTTTCCATTTTTTTTCTTCAAGGCTTGGTTCTGTGTATATAAGCCTATATCACTGTATTTGACAGGCTGTCGATGAAATGCTAGAGGAGGACTGTATAAAGTTCTTCAATGTAGAATGATGGGGATACAGACATTCTTGCAAATGCGAGACAAAAGTTATTAAAAGTACATGATGATGATTCAATTACGGTAAGATGAGTGTGGGCTCAACAATTACAAAAGGATCATGTTAGTGATGACACATATATCTCTTTCTCAATCAATTCATTCATTTTTCCACAGACAGAAAGAAAAAGCTAGTATGCTTGATCAACCCACTCAAGTGAGACCTAGTGGCAATGACAGCAGATATCGGGATATCAGCCAGAACCTCCTCATAAAATGGGAGGAGTGAATGATCCTTATCAAAGTTTCTTTGGCTTCCACTGCAGTCTCTTCACCTTTTCAGTTGCCTTTAGGATTTATAACACTCCTGCTGCAAAGAAAAGAACCACCATCGATGAAACCCCCAACGCCTGTCGCCATGCTCATGCTATTCTGTACAATTTGAAAACATTGTTGCTTCACAGAAGTTTCCTCCCACTATGATCAGATGCAAATGATTTGATATTGTAATGCAACTATTGTGCACAAGCACAATGCGCTCCAGATTCTTCTTCTCCTACCCGCATCCTGTCCCCACTGTGATGTCGTAACCATGGCAACACAGGTCTCCTTGAGGAGGACACACACATTGGGGTGAGAGAGTGCAGGGCAGAAGTTTGCTTTAAACCCTAGGTCTGGGATTTAGCAGCTGCTAGTGATTTCTTTCAATATCATTCTGTGAATCAAAACACATTTCCAGAAAACTAGGCACACATGCTCACCCTCATAATCGTGTCATTAACTATTGTCACGCTGAGTGCAAAAACACAAAATTCAAATTTTGTTTGATACTCGTCTAGCACATGATAGAATTCATTAAAGACTTTCTATTTCTCGCAACAGGTACATACTGCATGAAATTGCTGTATTGCTACCAAGAAGGAGAAAAGAGGGGGAGAACTGTACAAAAGAGAGAGAAAGTTCCTTTGTTCCTGGGAGGAAAATTACTCTGTGAGAAGTGAAACATGGATCATGTTGCTACTTTGCCATCATGCACTCTGCAGGAGACTGCTCGCACAAACACATTGCTGCCACACGAACTCCAGTCTTCAAACCTGCATGCTCTACCTGCCCTGGCTTCGTGCTAGCCCCTTTTGTGTCCGCGTCATTCGCAAACGGAGTTTCTCCAACCAGGGGGCACCCCGCTGACTTGCATTAACACTTAATTGCTTCCTCGAAAAACCTTTCCTCTTGTCTACAGCTTGGATTTTTTTTCCCTTCAACCTGCCATTCCGTTTGGACATATGATGGTTATTGTACTATCTCTCTCTCTCTCTTGCTCTTTCTCTAACCTGTGATAAACTTTTGGAAAAATCTCACAAACCTGCTTTCAATTCTAGGCCCCTTTGTGATTCCACACTAAGCTTCCTCTTAATCTGGTACCACCAAATGGGGCCTTTTCTTTTTTCATTCATTATTTTCACACCTTCCTTTGACTAGCTGGAGTACTGGTCAAAGCTAGAACCCTTCTATTCACAGATATACATTGTATTTATAGACCTCAATGGTCACAAAATTCAAAACCTGCTGAGTTTTTTTGTTAGTCACTGACTATGTACAATTCCATCCATAATAACAACAACTACAACAAAATCACAATACTCCATTCCAGCGGCTGTTTTAACATATCCTAAAGGACAGCGCTTGGTAGATGGATGCCAATCTGACTGTCAATGTTCATGCATGGTTAGCAAATAAACTCAGTAATGGCAGCATTTTCTGAAGGAAAATCTTCATTATGATTGAAACAAATCAAGCACTCTCATACAGTTTGAATGTCAATCAAACCATAAACCCTCTGAAGAGTTGAGGAAGTTGTAAAAGGCAAAACAATAAATCAGATTGGAGCATAGACTATGGACTATTCTAAAGCTTAGACACGATCTGTCTCTCCCTGTAAACACCCCCCCCCCCCCACTACACACACACACACACACACACACACAATTTTTTTTTTCACTGGTACTATATAGGCCTACCATTATCTTTCCTATTCCATGAGAACATGCCCACATGTCTATCAATGAAAACAGCTCTTCCCACAACCTGCATCATTTTTTTTCTCTCGCTCCCTCCCTCCCTATCTCTCTCTCTCTCTCTCTATCTCTTTGTCTTTCTATTCATTTATCTATCTTCTTTTTGTCCTTCTTTCTTTCTTCATATCTGTCTCTTTCCAGAAAATTTTAATTGTTATCTCTGGAACGCTAGTTGTATGACCATTGTTTTCCAATAAGTATTATATATCTCTTCATCTCTCATATCTCCATTGTCCACCTACCTCCCCCCCCCCCCCCCCCCATCCAGTTTTGTGAGAATTGTCCACCAGCTGTCTTCCCATCAACCAACAGATGCCCTGGGTCCCAACCTAGGATGACTGGTTCTAAATGGGGGCTTCCCAAAACTGTGGTCACAGCTGGCAGAGGGCCCCCATGTCTGTTTGGTGAGGGGAAGACAAATTTTCCAAGTCCATCCTCTTGTCTGATGACCAATCCAGTAGGGCAAGCACAAGCAGCTCACTGAGTTTTCAGAAATACCGACATTGAATGTGATTAGATGTTCACACTAGGTGCAGACCAGGCTTTTTTTGTCCGCTTCAGCGTTAAACCCAAATCTTATATTATCCAAAATTGGCAAATCTGCGTCTCTTAACCCGTTGAGAATGGGCTGATTTTGCTATGACACGCATTTCCCATCCCATAGACACCTGCCGGAGTATACTCGGGACTCGTCCTCAACGGGTTAAAGGGTAGTGGGTGAGCTTGGTTAAAACTGCCACTGGGTTTGGTGATGAAAATGTTCCTGAATATTCTTGTTCTATTTTCTCTCATATATCTCTATAATATGATGAGATATGTCTTGGTCACCCTCCCTAGTACATAAACATCATCACCATGGTAACTTGCGAAGCTTCTTTTTTTTTCATCAAAATTCAGCAATCAATCCAAACTTTACCTTTTTGTAAAGTTAGTAAGCTCACTCTGGTACTGTATAGCAAAGTGCATCAGGAAGGCCAAGGTAACACAATAGGGCATACTGGGATAAGGTAATCTCAATACATTGACATTTAGTTTTAAAAGACGACTGTGACATTCAGCAAAGAGAAAAAGCACTCAAGAGGTGAACAAAGCACAGTAAGGCTTCAGGCAAGTCTTTTACCTATCTCTGTGCTGACAACAAAAAGGAGAGAGAATCAGGCACGTTCCCAGCAACACTGAAACAAGTCTCAAATGTCTACTTCTCAATCACATCCGCCAAAACCTGGCTTTAACTCAACCGTCTCCCACCCTTCTACATCCTGCTCTCTATAATGTGCTGAGGAGTCTCCAAGCACTCACAAAAGTTTTAAGTTGTTCAAAAAAGGGGAAAAAAGCCCCCCAAAAGTAAAGTTTCATAAAAAATAAGCTTCTCATTCACTTCTTCCATCAAGGCGGTCACATTTTTCTGGCATTTGTTTGATCGTTTATCTGTAAGAAATATTACTCCAAAAGGTTTGACGAAATTTTGATGAAATTTGCGAGATAGGTCCATTGTGGTAAAAGGAACAGGTGTTTAGTTTGTAGAGGTGATCTGTATCACGATCCTTCTCACGGATGTTTTTTAAAGGTAGGGAATCCCATTTGCATGCCTTAAATGAAGAGTTGTATAAATACAGTGGTATGCTGAAGAGAGTATCATTTTAGAAATTCCCATAAAGTATTGAAAGTGGAAGGTAACATTTAGTACATTTTTATTGACCGTTAGATTTTGAATTGAATTTTTTTCGGGGCTCACCGTAAATTCCAGTACATTACTAGGCTACCTTTGCAGACCCATGCACTGCATGTTTGTCCATCATGTATATTTTGTGAAGAAAGTTCATCAAATCTTACAAACATTTCTATATACATTCTTGCCACACACTCTATATGTTATTACATCAGCTCTTATACTTTTAGATTTGTGTTTATAGATAAAAAAAAATACAGAAGACTGCAACAAAAAGGCTTAAGTGTGGCTGACACACAGAACTACTGGGTAGTTGAGTTTTGTGCATTATTCAAATTGTAGATAACTGTTGACTTCCAAATTTCTCAGCAGTGGCCCAAACAAGTCCCCTGAGGTTCATATTTAATGTTTTGCTGTATTTTGGGAGGTCTGTAAAAGGTATCCCCTACCTTTAAAGGATGTATGCAAAGTTCTCTGTTCTAGGGTGTTATTGATCCTGTGGGTTCACATCTTCTAGTACTTCTCTTTTTCTCTTTTTCTTATCTTTTTCTTGCTGTTGGGTTCTATTTTACAAACTTTCCTAAATCTCTCCATGGTGTGAAATCAATCTGCTTGACTCTACTCTATTCATGGAAGTAATCTTAGAAATTTGGTGTGTATTTTTGTTTACCATAACTATGCCGATAGCCATCGGAAAGTGTGACAATGGGTAGTTGATTTTGAATGACACTTTCCATGATTTATTCAGAAAAGGAAAGATAATATTGTACTTCATGCAATTCTTTTATGAATTCATGACAAGAACAGACCAATCTGAGTATGATAGAAAATAAAAGCCTCTCAGGTGAACTGAAATATTGCTTGAGGTCGAGAATACTGTATGATGTGCTGTCAGCAGAACTTAAAAAGATTAAACCAACATCATACTCTTTCTTCTTTTAAAGCACACAAAATGTACAGAGGGAAAATACAAAATCTATATTGTAAGATTTACTTTGAAAAGAAAATCACTTGTAGAAAAACACAACTGTCTCTGACAACATTTTCCATGACATACAGAATATGTTTTAGATCTCATGTAGCTATTTATGCGTAAAGTAGAAAAAATGGACTGTGAACAATCTTGAGTATATTTAATTCACTATCATTCGATGACTAACTTCTAACTTCTCTCATAATTGCTTTCATTCGTTAAGAATGGACATGGCTTTACCTGAACTCACTGAAAAAAAAAAACACTAGTGGAGGACTGACTGACAGTGTAAAAGATGTCAACAATGGCTTTTCCAATATACCTGTGCCTTGCCAAGGCTCTGACAGTGATAGTTACGTGCTGTGAGACAACGACGTGTGTTACCATTCTACGAAAGTACAATTAAGCAGTGCAGAAATGAGAATGAAGAGAGAACTTGACGATGTGACCTGCAGAACTGGAAAGTGCATAGAACTGGGCCTCAACACAATCAATAGATAAGCATTTGTGAGAACAAAGTAATTGAAAATGTCACTGCCCCCAAGGGAAAAGAATGAAAGTGATTCAGAAGCACTTTTTGAAACAATTCCAAAGTCCCCTTGCTTGTGGGTTATTGGCTCTTTCAGCTTTCATCCATTTATGCTTGCACTTAATTAGTGTTTGTTTACTACTTTGTAATGCTTGTTGTTGTTGTTGTTTTGGGGGTGGTGGTGGAGGAGACTAGAAAGTTACAGTCATCACTTGTTAATGGGTGAAAATATTATTGGAGTGTATTGAATGGGAAAACCCTATGTGCTATCTTATTCAGCTGTCTTGCATTTGAGCTGTACAAATTGATGTCAGCATGTGTAATTATTCAAAAAATATCAAATAAGGCCTATGTGCACTAAATACTTTTAAGCTGGTGGGTATCATTTGTTGCACGAGGATGTACGATGTATGCAATGTCTGTCTCTGTAGTATTAATGCTTTGTCATCTTTGCTGCTGTATCACTGCAAGAGATGGCTGTGAGAATGCACAATAAATGCTGACAAACTCTCATGATGTCATATCATTGCAATTCAGCAATTAAAAAAAAAAAAATGCATCTCAGCAGCAGCTTCACTATGGAATTGGGATATAGGCCCACCATTTAGAAGATGCAAGGACGGCCCCTCTAGCTCACGGAATGATTGAACAGTCTGAGCTCTTTCTTTTTCGCACAGAGGTGAACGTCATTATCGCAGATAACCAAACCGCTAATGATGTCCCCTCCAAGTTTATCAGGGTTTGCACAATGTGGGAAGGTCAGGGGAAGGTAGCTTCTTCTACAGCATTTAATTTGTTACGATGGGAAAAGAAACTTGGGAGCACGGATACTAAGGCATTGTGGGTCAAGAGGAAATGTTAACTTTGGGTCTCTACAGGTGCTACAAAGAGACAGGCAGAATCAGGGCCAATTCAGTGCTGTATCTGACATATATTTTGTAGTATTCTTATTTCAACAAAGATACCAGAAAGTCACAACAGTTCAATCTTTAATCATTCTCATTAATGCACAGCTAGAAATCCTATTCTTCTACCACATGTTTGTGTCTACTTTAAAGAGAAAAAAAAATGCAGTAAAACATTGGATAACTTGTTAATTGAAAACCCAAATTGCTAATGGGGTTTAACATGGAATGTTATGTCTCTTGCTTGTCTGGTTGTATACATGGACATCATAAAAATCTCTTCTCACGACCTTCGTCAGTGGGGACATCAGAGATAGTTCCGGACAGACACAAATCGGTGCGTAACAGTGAAGAATGAAGGCCCACGTGATCATGCGACCTTATGGCAGACATTCACATCCCCTGCAACACCTGGGAAGCGCATCAAAACATGGTTTCCACGAGGGGACCTTAATGACTCATCAGTCATTTACAGATATGTTCGGCAGTTTACACGAGTCAGCAGAACGACATCCTATCTCAACACCAACACATATCAGGGCACATGGATCGACACATGTGGACTATAGGCCTGAGCAATATCAGATCATCCAGGGCACTCACTGGTTTGATGTAAATTAATGAGAAAGAAAACTAGAAGCGACAGGTTAATTACTCGGCAGCAAATTACCTATCAGCCCTTTCCAGTTTACATTTCACACTAAACGTGCAATTAATTATGGCTGATTGTACAGTTTGGAGTATTCATATACAAAAGAATTCAAAATAAAAATGAAAAAAAAAGGAAATCTCTACAGTTTATTGTTTCTCCTTCTCCTGCACATAAATATACAAATTACTGAACGTCTACTACAGAAAACTAGAGGTCCAACAAGCCTAAAGTAGAAACAATTTGTATCACAGATGGTTATGAGACATTACATGGCACCAGCAATTAACCCGTTGAGGACGAGCCCCCAGTATACTCGGGCATGCGTCTATGGGAAATGCATGTTGTAACAAAATTAAACCGTCCTCAACAGGTTAATAGAAACATTCAATGGTCACAAATTGGGAAATATTTTGTTGTTGTTGTTGTTGTTGAATTCACATTTTCTTTGACATGCGAAGATACTCGTATTCTTTTTGCCTATAATTCCACAAGATGGTAGCCCTGAAACAAAGTGTCACTCACCAAAAAAAAAAAAAAAAAAAAAAAAAAATGAGCTGGATTTTACCTTGTTTGTTTACCAAATTAGTGCAATGTCATAGCCGTGTTCTGAATATCAGAAGTGTTCTCAAGGCCACTGCACTAGAATGTTCGATCAGAAATGATGCATCAGGTCAATGCTGTATTTTGAATTCTATGCTTATCCACAGAAGGGGCACAGACAATGCACTCTGTCTCACTAATTTGGTGACATAGGGGTGGGGGAGGAAAAGATTGGAAAAAGGAAGAAGAAAAGGAAAAGAGCAAATTTGCATTCGAAAACGGCATAGGGTCATGAATTATGCTATTTACAGAGCAAACTCCAGGAAACTCTGAAATCAAATAGGCAAAACTGAATCGGCATGGTGCTTTGCTGAAAAGTATGGCAAGCTTCCAGAATGCTAATTGCCATCCCATTTCAGTATGAATACTCCCATGCGGTAGACCATAATTACTACATTTGTAATGTATCAGAAACTCAAACATCTTTATTAGTTTAGTGTCATGCTTAATGAATGATCTGAGCCCTGTCAGATTTGTGCAGAATGCTTGTTTGAAAACGTGTTTAGAAACACATATCATGCTAATCTAATTATGAAAATACGGAAAATTCGCATAGTGCCAATTATTGAATGTTTCAAATCAGTTGATTCATTTCAGAACGTAAACTTGAATGATAATCTCCCAACCTTATTCTCAAATTATATTGACCATGTGTGATCCGGAGGTGTTAACCCCAACCAGGCATTGGCTTGAATTGGAGTATGCACTTCTGGTATGAACAGTGTAAACTTTAGAGCCAGGTTTCACCTTGGATTCACATCTGCCACGGTGTTTGCATTGAGGTACATGATCTTGAATCTCAGCGCATCATAAGTTCCATGTTTGATGGACAGACCACAGAGTTTCTGACACAGCTGTTTCACAAAGTGCAGTGTGCCATTTGCGGCCAGCAATGAGAGACTAGTTTTCAATGTATGAATACTCTGTAACTCTGGAACACATTTAGACACATGGGCCTGAATTCACGAAGGTGGTACAATCTTTGTCCATGGTTTAAACCATGATTTAAACCATGAACAAAGACATGGGGAGCCAAGTGTCGCATGGCCTATTTTGTTACATCAGTCATTTTGTTACGAAATGACTGATTTCTTGGCAAAATAGGCCATGCGACACTTGGCGCCCCATACAAAACTACAGTCTTTGTCCATGGTTTAAACCATGGACAAATATTGTACCACCTTTGTGAATTTGGGCCATAATGTTTCAAAAACACAAGTACACCATACAAACTAGTTATTTGGTGTCAGCGTGAAACCCCCGACTCACTTGTTCGATGTCATGCTTAATGTATACACGACTTCATCCAGCATCATACAAGCAAATTTGACTACAATCTATCAAACACGCATACATACATGTACATTAGGTGTTGCTGTCCTAATTCTATAGCACGCTCCATTTAATCATCCTCCTGTACCTAAATACGGCTACATGTCTCGGGATACTGCCAGCCGAGTGAGCCAAAAGACTTGTCTGCCAAGTCTGAAAGGCAAAGTACAACTGTGTATTGAGGTGTCATGGGATTGCAGGGAATTGTATCTTTTAGTGACATGAAACGACTCCTTTCACTTCCCTCAGAGGATATTGCTCACTGCAAATTGTGAGTTCTAATACTTTTCTGAGTTAATAAACAACTTTCACAATTTCCATAGTGGCCTTAAGTGATGCTAGCATACACCTGAATCAGTTGAGACTACTGGCTGCTCATATCTTCATAATTACACTTCAAACGGTTTCCACTGGTACTTGGCACATGTGCACATAATACAAATTGTATGCATACTCACGTATCAAGAGTGCCATGATCCTGCAAATTTGCATAATGTGCAATATTTGGATACTATGCTTGGGTGCCAAAGTTTATGTGTATTCGTAAATTCCTGTGTAGGTTTTCACAAAAATCTCATTTACAGTCCAGGTTTCATGGTACACACTATGAGGATCATTTACATTTGTCAAAACCTGCTTTAAAAAAAGAAAAAAAAAAAAAAGGTAATTTGATCTGCCATTTACACAAAGGCTTACTGGTAGCAACACCTGTATATAAAACCCTCAAGTTTTTTTTTTTTCATTAAAACATTCAGGTTTCTAGGTTCGTAATACAAATGAGCTACTGACCGATTTGTCATACAGGAGCAGATACTTCCTGCAAAGATGAGCAGAATATTGTAAATAATTTAAGCAAACACAGTTATTTTGTGTGCTTAAATGTGCAGTTATGCAAATACCCAAAGACAGCAGAATTTTTGCTGCGATTGGGAAGCAAGCCTTTAAATTTGTTAGGGTTTTCTTTTATGGAAAGCACACTTTGATTTTGGTTTTGAGTTTGCAATGTGTACAGGTATGTACCAAGTAACTTCCTATATTACAACAACAAATGAAATTTGAGAAAAACTGGGGTATTTTGCTGCCTATGCAAGTACTTGTCATACATACATTCTTTATTCCCTCTCTCTCTCTCACTGTCACTTTGACAATTCATGTCCATGAGAAATTTTGACACTGGTGGAAACAGGATAGCCTTCGATCCTAAAATAAGTGTGGAATTTAGATTATCAAAGCATTTTGGCACTATCCTATAGGCCTGTACCGCAACTATGATGATTCGCTCAAGGTCAATGACATGTTCACGTTTCACTTTCTCTTTTTCACCAAGGGGAAAGACCACTGTCATCGTACATCATTCATGGATACTTGGTAGGCCCACATGTAAAGTGACACCTTTCACCTCACGGATAACTTCTTTAAAGAATGCACAGGAAGTACAAAGGTGCATCATAGAACGAGCAGCTAGCGCCATCACGGATGCATCCATTCACAAATACACGCATGAAAGTAAAACACTCCTTTCATACACAAACTGACAGTCATAAAAAGAGCAGTCACACCACGGCACCGTTTCATGAAAGTTTTGTCAGCTCTTACAAAGTTGTCAGTCTCTGACAATTTCAGTAAAATCTGTGGTTTTGATTTGGCTGAGAAACTCCCGTCACTGACTGTTGCTCTGGTAACTGTCGGAGAATGACAACCCATCAGGTCTGACAACTTTCATGAAGCGGCCGGTGCCCAGGTGTATCATATCACACATACTCATGGCAAATTATCAGGGACAACCTTATGGTACCTTGACGTGAACTCAATTCATTGTTGATAGAAAATATATGGAAACTTTGCTCAGGTGGTCTGCGCACTTCATCTCTACTTTCTCTTTACTCTTTCCATATTTTCCAAGATACGAGGATAAAAAAAGGGAGACTATCAGCACACATGAACATCATGATTCAGTCATGATTACCAAGAAATATTGCACTCCCACACATCTTCAAGCCAGAATCCCAACGTCTGGAGATGGGTTTGGCGAGTAAGGCAAGCCAAAATTGCAAATATGTGTACTATGTCACCTCTGTGGCACGAAAGCCGCAACGTTCTTGAGTCGGAAGGCGGAGGAAGATCTCTGCTCAAAGTCACTTAAAAAAAGAAAAAAATTGGCAAATCAGTTTGCCCAAGAATGCGCTTTCTTGAAATCTATACAACCACAATAATATCAACAATACTACACGGGTAAACATGGATACATGACTATTTGAGGTGGTTCACCTGAGGCTATTCTAGACATACCTTGCCAAACCGGAAGTGGTTAACACTATAATAGCATTTGACTGAAATAAGACACTTTATTAAGTTTTATTGACATCTTTCATCTATGTGCACCTACATAATCAGAATTGGGTTGGATAGGGTTGACAAGAATTGTTGTAATTGGCAGAACACTTTATTAGTATTTGTATATTTTATTGGCAGTAATAATCATATATCAGTAATTGTTTGACATTTCTTGGGGAGCCTGGTCCCTCAAAGGAAATAACATTGAAATCATCCCATTTTATTATGGCATGTCTGCATAGCGGCATTTTTTTTTTCTTTGCTGAGCTTTTGGGTGCTTAATTGGCTAGCGACTTCTCATAAAAGTCCAGGATGTGAGGAAAATTTTGTTTTTGCTTCTTTTCTTCTTCTTTTTTTTTTTTTTTTTTTTTTTTGTTGCGTCAATGTGAACACCAGTGGGCACAACTTCGGCTGAACGGGGCACATACGTGAGATTTGCGCACACACATGGCTGTTGTCAATCTTCACTTTAGGGGGTCCACATTTCATTGGGGGAAGTTTTGATACTGTGGTCCTCCTCGGAGCAGTCCTCTTGTTTCTTCCGCAGGCTTCCGAGTTATGAGTTTCACTCTAGACTTCGCTCTCTTCTCAAGTCTTCAACCCGCGCACACACACATGCAAGTTTTTCTTCCTTGCACCCATCTGGTGATTTTATTCCCTTAGTAACTTTCACATAAAATTTCCAAGGAGAGTGATTACATATAAGTACTTCAACAAGAAGTGCAGAGTTTCAAAACAGAATATTTTTTTTCTTTATGATCGTGATGCATTGCAAGCACTCCTCAAAATGATTCCCAAATCTCCTTCATATTAAAGGGGAGAGAGAGAAAGAGAAGTCTGCATCATCCTTTGGAGACATTATCAAAGGTCAAAAACTCAAGAATAATACACTGTCAATGCTCAAATCCAAGGATGATGAAACATTACAAACAGCTAGTAGCTTATATTCAGCAACACACATGTGCGGATGTCTTTCTCTGTCATATTTCCTTACTAAACACATTAGTGTCCTGATCCAGAATCTTCAAAGGCAGCAAAAATGAATGAAGGTGCCACAATGGAGGATGCGTTGTTTCACAATCATCACCTTTCACCAGCTCTTGGCTGATAGCCCACTTCCACAACTTGGCTCCGTGTAACAAATCACGGGAGTCTGTAGATGTACAAGGAGCTACTGGGCGAGCTCACCTAGTAGCTTACCTTGCACCTCCTTGGTAGATACAAACAGACTTTGCAAAACAACAATGGGACAAACTTGCTATTCTGTTCTAGTCATCAGCATCATATTGATGAAGAAATTATCAACTTCTGTTGTTACATTTTTGGGGGGTTTATCAGGGAGGTGGCAGGGAGATCTTCCCTTCCCCCAAGTGTCTCTGGATGCATCATGAAGCTACTAGTAATTGTACGGCTGTTTGCAAACGGAAGAACGCATAATTCTCATTATGGTTTGTTTTGTTCAGTAAGCCCATCATCCCCACATGATTGCTTTGTAATTACCCTACCTCCTGGGTCTACTTATGGAGGAGGTTATGTAATAGCTGCCCACGCTTCCCCTCTTGGCAGTGAAATGGATACTTCGGATATATGTGATCATTGCGCATGAAGAAGCCAGGGTACTAATGGGGGGGGGGGGGAGGGGTGAAACAAAGAAACAACGCACAGATTACAACTCGAAAAGCAATTGGCCTTACACAGATTCTTCTCAGGTTAAAAAACTGTCTTCATTTGCTTGTCACAATAATGTCTTCACAACATAGAATGTATCCAAAATTTTGCAACAGACACAATTACGATGTGAAATACATTTTTATATAGCACACGAGTCCTGGAGTTCAACAGAATGCTATTTCGTTTCTACTCAATTTCCACCTAGGAAGCTATGCAGACACCAAAACATTCCAATAATGCAGCATATATATTTTGCTTAACAACACCATCCATTTATGAATAATACCATATAGGTTCTCCCAGCATCAAGGATGGGTAGATTTTGCTCGACAGGAGGAATTCCCACAATCAACCATGCACATTGTGCTAGAGGCTATCAAAATGGGGATTACAAATTACCTAGGCAGGCTTTTCTTTCAAACCCATTTCACCACCTTTGCGACAAACTTCTGATAGGGGGGGGGGGGAGTGGTCGATATTAGTCACAGGTAAGAAAGACAGAGAGAGAGAAAGACCTTTCACTCAGGCAGACTTGTAATGAGGCTGCAAGCTTCCATGAACTGTGAGGCAGCTAGCCTTTTGCCAAGGCCCTCTCGCTGTATGGTGGTGAGTGAATGATGGTGAATGAAGCGAGCTCAGCGAGTTGGATAGCGCGAGGGCCTTTTGAGATCCGACTCGCATCCTTATGTTAGCCCTTTAAGTTACCATTTTTTGCTCCCCAAATTGGGAAGCAAAAATCGGCCAATCTGTGCATCTATCTGTCCCAACCCAACTTGCATACGGTGAATGCACGCCACAGACCTCGATGGGTGGTTAGTAATACATGCAAACAGGCCTGGACATCGCCAAGCTAGAGGACGTGGGGAGCGCGCCATTCCATTGGTTGACCGGAACCCATCAATATAACTATTCAGTAGAGTTTATGTGTCCTGAATGAAATAATAATGTGTGAAGCAGATCTCAAAAGGCCCTTGCACTATCTCGCTCAGCTGGGCTCACTTCGCTTGCCCGTTATAGCCATCATACAGTGAGAGGGCCTTGACAAAAGGCTACATGGCAGCAGACAGACAGTGCGATGCTGTCTGTCTAGTGGGCCTCATGATTGTCAGTTGCTGCATCAAGCAATTAGCACCCTAGAGGAGAAGGTAAGTATTAATGGCAAGCAAAGTATGGATTATGTAATAACGACTGCTACAGTGTGGATAGTGATAGAACTACCCTACCCCAGAACACATTCACACTTTACTTGACAGAACAATACAAAGTGGAAATTCATACAGATTGGTTATTCTCACTATAGAGGTAAAGGTGGGAAGACAAAAGCACTTAGTTAGGATTGAGGTACTGTAAAAGTGGATATTTTCAAGTGAGTCATTTTTTTGTGCTCAAGTTGGTTTGATGAATTTTGTGTGTTTTTAATTCCCCAGAACCAGCACATTATTTACTGGAACTTATAGCATACAAAAAAATTTGTGTGCTTTTATTTTCGAGCTACATGTAGCTTCTGGTTGAGTGAAATGCATGAAAATTTCAACACCATGAAAATGTCCACTTTCACAGTACTCATATCACATCTACAGTAGAAGGACTGTAGGGCCTGTACTGTACACTGAATTTCATTTGCTATGAAATTTGGCCTCATGCCCGTCTTGATGTTAATCACGTTTGAATTATAATATAGGCCAACTGTTTTAAGAAGGCATCAATTTATTATCATTTCTAACGTAACTATTGATAACAAAAGAATACCTCATGAATGTCAGTTCAGCTTAATCTCACACAATTGTCAATGTGAAAGACATTGCACACATCTCATGGCATAGCATCTCTGGAAATTATTACAGCTCTATACTGAATAAACTGCAGTATAATGCACAGCAAAATGCAAGAGCCTTTACCTACTAGTAGGCAGAAGGAGAAGGCAAGAAACTTTATGACCACAGATATCAGAAGTAGGAGGGTATTATGTCGAGCAATGAAAAAAAAAATATATTTCTGCCATTCTCCATTTTTGATCACAGATGTCGTCGGTCTCTTGGCAGAGTGCAGTTAATGAAAGTAATGCTCTGGAACCCAAGTGCGTGCTCCCAATCAAGACGAGGACACCACAATTCCCCATCCCTGATATCTCTCATCCCCCATCCTCCATCCTCCAACCCCCTCACCATCCCTCCCCATCCTTCCCCTCCCCATTCCCCATTCTCCCCTCCCCTCCTCCTCCTCCTCCTCTCTGTAAGACCTCCCCATCCCACCCCTAAACCGTAGATGCATCAGGGGGAGAGCCTGATGACGTAATCCCGGCAGTTGAGAGCCGTGTATTTATTTCCCTTGCTCAGTCAATAACATCGACAGCAATAATGTGCAGTACATCATTGGGACGCTCTCCCCACGCGCCCCCTTTGCATCCGTCATTCCTCTGATTAGAGGCGCTGACTGAGGCTCTACCGCTTCGACATCAATCCAATTTCCTTGTCATTGTTGTTTTCATTCTCCTCAGCCTCTGCCCGTCGTCCATGGCCCCGCACCACGACTGCACGATGCGCATCATACACATACACACACATGCTGGCTGGGGACTCACGGAGCGTGTTTATCGTTCTCCTCCGGTTGCAGAATAATGTCAGACATTTGTTTGTTGCTGCTTATTGGATTATCTCCCCCTTACACTTGTCCATGAACATCTCTTTATACTTTTGCTCACTGCCAAATTTGAATGCCTAACTGGAATAGCAATGAATCAATCTGGCAATGAGCACTCTACACACTAACTGGCCCATGGCATTCATAAATATTCTATATTTGTGATTTAATTTCCAAGTTCAGTCAGCACAATCAAATTTTTTCAAATCAGCAGAGCATCAGTGATTATCACTGAATTGTGCACAAGCGCAAAATTTGTTATTAATTCCCGAGGAACAAAATCAAAGAGTGGAAAAACAAAACTAGCACACCCAATAAGATAACAATGGTCATGACACATTTTTTGTTACATTACATATCCATGCATACTGTTTGCATATGAATATATTGTATTAAGCAATTATCTGAAAAACACCTGTGTTCTGTTAGTATTTAGAAAAAAGAATGTCAACTTCACCCCACTTCTTCTATATTCATTTAAGACAGGCCCACTAATGAGTGCGTCAAAGATCTCACCACTACAACTTGGAGACTTCCCCAGCATTTCCAATCAAAGCTAATTACATGTAGCATTAAAACAATGCTATTGACTGAATCCAACTGCTCCCAATCTTCATGCTGGGTTCATGCAAGGGGTACTGACCGGGAATAAATCCCTAGCTGTGCCTGGGATCCAAACCAGTCCCTACAGGAAAGCACCTGTCCCTCTGATTGTTGTATGGGCAAACTGGGGGGGGGGGGGGGGGGATAGGGATAATCATTCATAAAGTTCACAAAGCTCTTTCAAATTGGGAGAAAACTTGTTTGTACACATGTCAAGCTAATCACACATTTATAACATTTTTTTTTTTCTGTAAGTCTGAAAGCAAAGTTGAATTAAGTCCTCTAAAGCATGTCTGTGGTATCATGTCTGGTCAACTGCCATTGGAAAGTATATTGAAATCCATTGGAAAGTATCTTCCACTTGAGATTTTGCTCCATTCAGCGGAGATGAATTCTACGTATCTGTTGGACACTCGGCCATTTCATCCCAGAATGATGCTCAAATGAGAGGTCAGTCCATAAAGCTGAGGGGACAAATCCCTATTCAACCCCTTTCTCAGAATCTATTGCTTTAGATTTGATTAGCATCAGTGAGCTTACATCCCAAGGAAACACACACAAAAAAACACAACATACCATTATCAGAATGAAACTCTCCCCCTGTTCAGACACAAGCTAGTTTATACTAAAACTCAATAAAGAAACGACGTATAAAGAATCATCGTATACCCGACAGACTGTTCAGACGCTAATTTCGACCATTCTGGAAAAAACGTTGTATAGATGTGCAGTTTCTCACTGTGCATGTTGTTATGGTCATGAGTGACAGGTACAAGGTTACCTTTTGCGCTAGCTCCCATTAAGCCTCGCGCTAGCTCCCATTAAGCCTCACGCTAGCTCCCATTAAGCCCCACCCAGTTACACTGTTCTGTGGTCGCCATACGTTCAGACGCACAATGGACATGATAGAATGCTGAGTCGTTATCGAGTTCTAGTTCGAAATGATACTCTCACCGTCGTTTCGCTATACGTTGTTTTGTTTGTCAGCGTTCAGACATATAAATTCATCGTATTGCTATGCTGTTTTGGTATAGCTATACCATTCTAGTATAAATTTTTTGCATCTGAACACCCTGTAATGCAGCTGTCATTTGTATGACGCACCTCTTGACCCCCGGGAAAGGTGCGTCATGGTCGCGTCAAGTACCACCAATTTGATGACGCGTGGTACCGTCACGGGAGCAAAATGTCCGTCACAACTTGACCCATTATGTGCGTCATAGTCGGTCATTTAACCAGAGTGTGTCAAAAGGTTCGTTAATAGGACCGTCATGTAATTTTGCGAGGCTTCTAGCATGGTATCCCTCCGTAACAGAATAAAATAAACTCGCGATCGCGAGCCGGCCGAATTCACCGGCTCCTGAAAACGCGAAAATGACACAATTTTCATTCAGTTTTATTATAACATACTGATACTCACTTCATTCTCGTATGTCTTCTTTTTCTATCTGATGTCAGACTAAAGGTCTTTTCAGAACGTTTGAGCACAAATTTGCTCCAAAACCACACTACCAAACACGATTTGTGATTAAAATCACATAGGTCCGCGAAGCTCGCTATCCTTCAATCGCATTCACTGTAGTGTAGTAGCATCGACCGTCGACCGTGGAATCTGCAGCAAAACCTCGTGCGTGATGTGGACCATGTGGTACACGTATACAGTATACAGGCGTACATACAGAAGACGAGGCATGACAGAGGCCAGGCCGCAAAACACTTGCATACAAACGATTATGAAACTACTGAGAGTCTATTAAAACCTATATTAACTTAAAATAGTAAATTTTATTTAAACACTAGCCATATAAACCATGTACCTAACTTGGGGTTTAATAAGGTTCGTGTTCAAATAGACAGGGGCTTCAATCAAGCTGTTTTCGAATCGGGGAAGGGGAGGCGGGAGGGTTAATACGGAAAAAATTACTGTGGCCATCAGGCCGTAGTTTTGCGAAGCTATATATAGTTCCGAGGACATGCCATAGCAATGTGTATATCAAAACACGCGTTTCTATGGGATGTCCATGAACTAGGGAACGGTTTTGAGAAATTCGAAGTCATTCGAAGTTGAAGTGGTTTTTTCCTACGCATTTTTATTTATTTATTTTTTTCATATCTCAAAAAATCGATTTCTTAATTTTTTCAACTGGTATTTGGGAGTCTTGTTATATATTAAAAATGTTGATAGAAATTTCTGAATATATTCAGAAAGTACGCCTATAGGCGCCTACTGTTTGGATAAACGGTAAACATGCAGTCTACGTTCGATACGAAGAAATCATTACGTCTTTCACGAGGAAAAACATACAAACAAACAAAAAACACCTACGAACGAATGTTGATAGCCAAAACTTTGATAAGGTAATAAGCAGTAATATGATGAGCGTGAACTGAAATTAATTGTCATGATTTTGCTGTCTAACCAGGTGATGACTGCATCTCATTGAACCTACTCGTAGTGAATTTCTCTGGGCATACGAGACCTTTTAAGTATTTCTGTGATTGCATTTTTAATTGACTGATTAATCGATCTTTTTTTATTGTTCAGGGAACATAAGATATTCGATCAAGTACACTATATTCGACTGTTTGATGTTTCCTACTATGCGCCAAAAGAAAGGCTATAGAATCACGATATCTTTGCAATGATTCCTTTAATTCAACTAATGAGCTGGTTCTTCGATCGATATTTCCAGGATATTTACACGCTGTTTATTCCAGTGCGCGCATTCTTTCGTCTGGCACGCACCTGGGTGTGGCACCTGCTTTTGTGGAAATTTCCACAAGGGGAGAGGGGTGGGGTGTCAAGTTTCTTCGAGCCGAAGAGACTGCATGTAAAACAATCTCTTCGCTCTAATTTATTGTCATTCGTGCTTTCCCCTTCTTCTTTGCTGATATTGAACATCTAAGTAGATTTAACTTTACGAAGGTTGGTAGCACGTGGTTCTATTTTGTTGTGAGGTGTATGTAATTTCTTTTTTTTTAATCATTCTTGGGAAGGAAAAGAAGAGTAAGGGGGAAAGAAGAATAAGAGGGAAAGTGAAATGAAACCAACGGCACGTACGCTCAGCATTCACAGTAAGCCGTCTTTTTACACCAGCATCATCACCATCAGACATCACTCAGACCATTTTAGCCTTTTCCTATCAACATTAAGAAACACGCATAGTCCCTCGAGATAAACACCTAGGAAAATAAATAACAAATACAAAGTATCAACACCTCCCAACAACACAAATATTTAGAAAAGACAACACACGGCACACTAAAGCGGCTGGTATCAAACTTCGTCGCTTCGATTCGAAAAAGTATTGCAGCAAAGCGGAGAAATCGCCGTTACGAAAATAGCAGTGCGAGACACTTGAAAAAATTACGTCAAATACTTCAAAGTATAAAGGGAACGGATAAAGTGATATAAAATGGAAGAAATCGTACTAAACGGGGTGTGAGAAACGACAGTGGAGAACGGTAAGTTTAGTAGTAGGCTTAGGCCCTAGCAAAGTTTACAGCACCGAAAGCTACGCGAAAATAAATACACATTGGAAACTCGGTATTGCGACGAGATCCTTAGGATCAAGTCAATAAACGATACAAAACAAAGGAAATCAGTTCATTTTGACCGGAAAATAGTTTGTTTTAAGTATTCTGTTACATGAGATCTCCTTTGATAGGCCTAGAAATAGATCTACATCGAGTTTCCACGATACTCGGGAAAGAAAGTTCGAACGCTTTTCACCTCATTGCACATCTACTACTGTAACTATACACAGCCCAGTCGCCGCTGTACATACGTAGCGCGACATTCGCGTAGCGTATTAACAGCGTCTGGTCGGGCTACTACTACTGCAGACTCAGTGCACATCAATACACGAACAGAAACTCACCTCTTCCTTGCAGAAAAATAATGCAATAACGTTACAAGAACACACACAGCACTCTAAAAATCATTTCGTACTTGGGAGGCAAGGGACAAGCGGATAAAGAAGAAGAGAAAAAGAAGCAGACATTGCACAACGGAACGCTTCTACCCCAACTCAAATCGAAACAGGGTATTGTAGTGTAGTGGCAGCTGGCTACAGTGTGCAGCTAAGTTCCGTTCGCAGGGAGGTACCTCCCTTGTTCGTTGTACACAGTCCGCAGGCAGCGAATTGCGTGAGCGCACACTTTTCTATGATCATTCAGAGCTCTGCAGCATTCCAGTCTGGTACGTACCGCGAATAACATGTGCGTCAAGGGTCAGTCATTTTCACGAAGAGGTGCGTCACCATTTTGACTGGTTAATGCGTCAATGTCTCATAGCGGTGTGTCACTTTTAGTGACGAAGGGTACGTCATGGTACCTAAAAGGTATGACGCACGTTGGTACTTTGACGCACCTATCCCGGGGGTCAAGAGGTGCGTCATACAAATGACAGCTGCATAAACCTGCAATGATCGACATCTAAGATGTTACAACATATTTAGTCTCAATTCAAGACACACAACAAAGAGCACAGTAACTGAGGACTTCATTGAAATGTTGAACAGATGTATCATATATATGCATTTATCCAGTGTAGATGAACACATCAAATTCTCAGAGATTTAAAAAAAAAAATGGCTACTGAGCAAAATTTCAAACAGACTTGTGCGTCTTTCAGTCACTTTCATCTTGGAATAAAAGGCAATTTTGATCACTCCAAACACCTACAACAACCAGATAAGAAACACATAAGAAGAAAGCTGTGCACTCTCGTATTAGAGGAAACCTTGAGATGGTCCGCTTAAAAGGGGGGCAACGACCTCCCCTTTATCAAATCAAAGGCACAATCCACTGAAAGGAGCTCCAACCAACACAGAAGGACTTGAAGGACTCATGCCTGACCATCACAATAGTCTTTACCACATACTAACTCATTTATGGGTAATATGTGCTGGTTTCCACTCGCCCTATCAGAAGATGGTCAGTAACGGGTTGAGCGTCTCACGGGAAGTTAAGCAAATCTAAAAGGGATCATTAATCAACAGTCACTTGTTCCCCATTTGCTCGCTGAAAGGACCCATCTGAGGTTGACTCCGTGCCAGAATGAATCTCAACAAGCATTGCCAACTCATTTTTTTCTTTCTTTCTTTCGACATGCCATTTCATCGAAATTGGAACAGAAAAATTGTATCAAAAAAAGACTACAATCTGGCTGGAGCACCTGACAATGACAAAATGGACAAGGTGAAACCGAGCTCTTCTCCACATAATAAGATTAATTAGATCATAGGCAGCCTCTCCCTTCGAATAATTTTCGTGATTTATTACAATGCCATGTCGTTCGATCTTACCACGCTTGCTCCATAATCTGGCTAAATTGAGGAACAGGGGCATCACTTTGCTGCCAAATTTTTGCACCGCGCCAGACCTGAGACGTGCATTTGCGGCATTTAATGGAGGTGCACTCCGTCAGATAGACCTCCGATATCAGATGGCAATATGATTCCCATCGCTTCCACTATTTTTCACTTGACAATCATTAAACACGGAAACTCCCATGATGTCTTAAGGCCACAGAGAGAGAAAGGGGACCACAAAAGCTCCGAAAAGTGCAGTACTCTTCACGCGAGCAGACGTACGTTCTGCCAGAGTGCCTCTTGACTGAGTTAAGTGTACTCAATTGACAGAAGTGCATACATGTCGCTTTCTTGCATGCCGCATACAATTATATATATACCAAACATGCAAACATATATGCACAGAGCATATACAGCATATAATATTTGCACCTGCAGTCATTAGGAATGATAGTGGTGCTTGCAGATAATTCCATATTTTCTTTACTCAATATCACATGAATGACTTAGATTTGACCAAAAAGTTATAAATTATGTTTCTGTATTCCAAGAATCACTAACTTGATATGTAGTGTACACCCTTATCAATATAAATACATAAGTTTTGTTTTGTTTTGTTTTTGTTTTTGTTTTTGTTTTTGTTTTTGTTTTTGTTTTTGTTTTTGTTTAGTTTTTTTGTTTTTTTGTTTTTTTGTTTTTTGTTTTTTGTATCAGTAACACCCAAACAGTTAAAGAGAATTGGAGTTTGTTTCTCTGGGACAGAGGAGTTTGTAAATTACCTAGTCTTATGTTATAAGATCACTCAATGACAAACGGCAACTTTACATGAAAGCATAGGTAGAGACAGCGAGGCCATTGGCTGTACAACTGTGCACACCGAGGCCAAACATTATCTCTTCATCCCCAACTTGAATTAACCCGTTGAGGACAGGCTGATTTTGCCACAACATGAATATCCCATAGACACTTGCCCGAGTATACTTGGGAATCATCCTCAATGGATATATAAGTATTGAATGAGACATTAAAGCGGGTGTGGGCATCCATTACTCATGCGCAATTGGTTTAATTGCATGGGGTCAAGACGTGAAACAAAAAAGATACAGGTCCATGACAGTTTCAAGAACTGTAGGGTCCATGTCGCCACAGCCTTAGATAAGTGCTGGTATATGAAGTGAACATAATGGACTGTGAGTTGGAACCCTTAATTACTTAATTACCAGCCCAAGCTGGTACATGGCAGAGACATGATGTAACCTTATGTCATGATCTGCATTTTTTTGTGGGATGATTCTGTGATCTAGTTGAGTTTTATAGTTAAAGGAAAAATTCAATGAAATATAAAACATGTGGATCAAGAGAATGCAGCTATATCAGTAGAACACATCAATGAAAGTTTGAGGAAAATTGAACAATCCCTTCAAAAGTTACTAATTTTTTAAGTTTCAGTGTGATGTCAAATGCATTGAACGACAAAGAAAATAGAAAATTCAACATATTTGTACTTTTCGTATATATGAATTGTCTCTTTCAGAAGGCGGGGGAATGATATTACTCTTAACAACAAGTCAAAGGAGTTTTTTTTACTGACATTTTGTGGAATTCTCTTTTTGACAAATCTGCTATGTTTGTACAATCTAGCACACCATCACTTCAGGCCATTACAGCATGGTTTTTGTGTAGAAAGCACTTATTTTATCAAAGCATGGATGGATGGATCAATATCTAGCCAGCAAGGAAGTGAGTGTTGTGAATTACAAAAACACCAATTATGATGCCCCTCCTCCATCCTGATGGACTCCAGTTTGAGATGTCAAAATGTAAAGTGGGTACTTCATCCCCCGGAAAACGGCACTGCGAACACCAGGGGCCACTAACTAAAGTCTACAGGTGTAAAATGTCTCCAAACTTGATCAACTCCTTCTTTTTTTTTCCATACGAAGCACTAAGACCAGAAGACTGACACTTGATTATATTGCCCTGAATAGGAAGTAAACATCCATGGCAGCCTGCATACAGTTAATGGCTCTCATTCCAGAGATAGAACATGATTTCTTCCAAACCTGAAAAATATCCCATCTACCCCTCCCCCTTTCCCCCTTCCCCTCTTCCCCTCTGGGGTCTTAAAGGACAAGTTCACCTTCATATATAGTGCAGCAAAATACACAGAACACATCTATGAAAGTTTGAGAAAAATCGGGCAATTCATTGAAAAGTTATTAATTTTTCAAGTTTCAGTGCTGTCATCACTGGATGAGAAGACTACTACAGCTTGTGATGTCATATATGTAGAAGAATATAAAGAAAATATAAAGAAAATTCAACATATTTCCACTTTTCTCACATAATCAAAGAGCACTTCACTTGCTTTTTTGAGAATGCAGGGGGAATAATATTACCCTTAACATATACATCAGTGAAAAATCATGGGAATGTGTGCTTTTGTCAAAAATAAAAAATTTTGAAATTTTTGTGTAAGCTATTAATTAGAGAAGAGGTTAGCAGAGTTGTTTTACAAACCTTTACAATTTGTCTTTCATCAGGAAACTTTACTGTTACAAATGTCAATGTGTCACGCAGATGAGCAGCCTCAAAACTAATTGCAAATCATCTGCATGTGTATGCATATGAAGGCATTCCTACAACCTTCATTGCATGGCAGGCACCCTAGTCGTCTTCTATTTTGGGAACTTTGCCTCTTTCTATACCCCTGTCTACTCCAGGGCAACCCTAAAATGACAGGATTTCACAGGCAAATAGCAGGAAAGTGAGCATTCATTGCAGCTTTCAGTTCCCATCATCACTCTAACAACAGTTACGAACAGGGAGGACAGGCTTTCTTGCAAGGTTTCGGCCCCCATGAATAACAATTTGTGCGTCTGTTTTCTCCTCAGCTTGCTGCAGCCTGCTGCAATGGGCTTTAGCAATGCTCGCCCCTTGATGACGTGGAATCAGTAGAATTTGTAGCCCCCATTTACTTCTGTCGATGACTGTTAGCTCGCGCGCTGAGGATGGAAGGATGGTTATTTAGTTTCTGTGGCTAGGCCTTCAGTCACAGAAGCCTCCCCATCAATAGAGGTTTTCTTCTGAATCCATAAAACGTAAGGCCCCTCTCTATACCTCTAAGAAGTGATTTCAGTCTGAGTATGTATGTATGTTACTTGTATGTGTTGGGGGGGGGGGGGGAGGGAGAGGGGAGGCAGTGGGAAATTACTGCCAGAGCAATGCTTCACACCTTGCCTTGAAAGTGGCAAATCACCATGGCGACTGTACTGTGCTGATGTAAGGTGTTGGTAGATGTAATAGGCTGCCAACCCGCTCAACCTCTGCGGTCTGGACAACAATAAATGGAAAGATTGTCTCTCTGTTTGTTTGTTTTTCAATTGTTACTGTTCTCTACAAACCTATTTAAGTTTGGCATGTCCACAGTAAAATTTATATTTAAAGAGAACACAAAGGCCAAACAACGGCAACCACATATGGTAGGGAAAAGAAAATCACAACAGGCTCCCTCCTTCTATTTAAGTGGCAATTGGGCATGATGGGTTCCTTGAAGATTTCACCAAAGAAAAGACAGAAGGGAAGGGGCCTTGAGCAGATGAGGGAGGACACTTACAGATGTCGCAGAATATCAATAATTACACAATTACTGGATTATGAGTAAATTGGAGATGTGCTGCATTACACAGTACCAGAGAGAGATAGGGTGTGGCCATAGTCAACAGAGATATGATGATGAAATCATTTTTTTTGTCCTCAATTTTTCTGGAATATGACAAGGAGTATGAGCCTGTGAACAAAACAGCACTGCCTGGTCATGTTGATCCAACACCCACTGGAAGGCATTTACAGCTCCTGGCACATGCACATTGGGTTGTTGAATCGCGATGCACCAAAACATTTTCAGTTCTCGGTTTCTTCTCTTGACAAAGGTTTCACACAGGAAGTCCAGCAGACGCCCGATCTCTCTACCTGCCAAGAAAACTGTGGATGCCATTCCTCGCTTCTCTCATCACCAGGATCATGTGCCATGGAAACCAAGTCTAAATCATTCTCATCTTTTTGGTGTGTGTGTGTTTTTTCCCCCACCACATCTCCTTCAGTCCCATTCTGGTGGTATCACACATATCATCATCTGCACAGCCCGTTTGCCATACAATACAACCATATGTCTCTTGTACATTGTTATGCTTTCTTAGTGTAATAAGGATATAGAGATATGGGGCAAAGTGAATGCTGCTTAAGCACAGAAAGCAAGGATGCAAAAGAAAATCAGAACTGCCAGTTGCAACAGACATTTTACCGACTCCACTGGCAGCAGCTGTGCTGTTTGTGGTCAATCAATTCTTGCGGCTGATTTTTCTTTAAGCTTCAATTTGATTAAGATTTGTTATTTTATTTTATTTTTCCTCATCATTTTTGTATGGAGGGGGGAGCAAGGGTGAGGCACATGTATACCCGCATGATAGAGAGGAAAGGTATCTAGGGACCACTGAAAACAAAACTCTCTGTAGTGGAGGTCGCATCTTGAGCTGTGGGAAAGATATCCAGGTAATTCCCACCTTGATGGAGGCAATTACATAATCTGACCCGCAGTCATCTGAAATGTAATGTGTTTTACGGGTGAAATGCAGGGTAGGTTGTAATGATATGACTGCCTTTGATTCATGTCAGCTTTCTCACCAGTATGTACTTCTGGAGGTGGGTGGTTACGTAAGTAGTGTGACCAGGAGAACACTATTTCAGATGAACTCACTACTAAACATTTGCTACGGGAATGGGCTGAACATAGCTTTGAAGTACAGCTGTGTCAGGAAGGGGGGAGGGGCTTGATGTATTGCACCCTAAGAAAAGAATAATCTTTGCCCTGTTTTGTTTTCCTATAAATGAATCACTGTAACAGTATACTAATGGGGATTCATAAAAAATAATATGTTGCAAAACATTGCACTAAACAGTATTTTCACAAGTTTTTGGTATGGCTCTTTTAAATGTCAGTAGCACAGCAGATAGTCAAAGCAAACTCTGAGCATCAATGTAACAATTTTTCACGATGAGTGTTTCACAATGAGTGTGCCTCAGAAAAGGTCGGGATCGAAGCCCATTCTCCATGACTGTAGAGCAAGCATACTCAGACAGCCCGAAAATACATAACTCATATCAGGTGTTAGTGTTACTCTCTGTGGAGTGCCCAGACTTGGGGGGGGGGGGGGGGGGGGCCAGGTTGTATCTTTTCCTGAGTAGCAAAAACAATCCCTCACAGAGGGAATTTGGAAACTGGATTTTGAAGTGTCAAAGGTCACGACCTCCAGGGGTCATGGCTGCCATGTTCAACAGTTCACACCAATGTCACATGTCATAAGCCCTGGTAGAGTGAGTGAGTGCAGCAGAGATGAAGAGGGAGATTTACAACATGGCCCACCACCAATAGCAGGATTTTGAATAAACCAGACACTGTAAACAGGGCTCTTTGAACAGCCCTGGGGTTCACGTCAGGATTAGCCCAGAGGTTCACGTCACGATTAGCCCTGGCTCAGGTGAAAAGAATAGTTTTGTGTCCTTTTTCTTACCCTGTAATATGTGCAAGACTGATTAGGACTCAGAATATTCAGAGCAAAACATCGATATGACCGAAAAACAGAAAGAAAGAAAAGAGATTTTAAAAAGAAGCAGCAGTGCAAGTACACACAATTTCAAAAATCATAAATATTTACCTATAAATAGGCCTAAAATTCAAACACATGTACGCCTAATACAGAAAAACTCATACTGACTGTCTTTGCCTTTCTTTCATGAAATGACAACTGTAGGCCTATCTAGGTTAAACAATCTCTCCTCTATAGATTTTTTTTTTCAATCTCATGGGTCTTGCTTGTTTCTCAACAGAAAGAGCCTACCAGTTGATAACAAAACTG
Source organism: Diadema setosum (assembly GCA_033980235.1). Classification (NCBI taxonomy): domain Eukaryota; kingdom Metazoa; phylum Echinodermata; class Echinoidea; order Diadematoida; family Diadematidae; genus Diadema; species Diadema setosum. The sequence continues at coordinate 32,443,182 of CM067066.1, read as the reverse complement.
GAGTAGGCAATATGACATGATCTCTATCTTTTTGTTTAAAACCCTGTGCGCTCACAGTTAGCCTACGAAGGCTGCAGGTAGTCTACGAAGGTCGCATGATGAACTGATAAAGGCCATTGTCAGACGGAAATATGCAGTTGCTGATATTTGGCAATACCTGGTAGGCTCATACCACTGGTATACTATAGCCCTTTTTACAATTGTGTTTCTTAACCCCGGACTTTCTCTGACCCAGGACTATCGTTAGTCCCGTACAAATTTTTTCAGCTTTTTACACTGGCCAATTAGTCACGTACTATCTCTTGTCCGGGGCTAAGGAGAAAACTGACCTTTTTACACTCGTATTTCTTAGCCCCGGACTTTCCAAACCACATAAATATTCATGATTACGCTGTGCACTGTACACGTAAACGCGCGCACCGGCAGCACTTGATTACCACGTTTCTGATTGGTCAGTGGGGGTGGGACTTCGTCTCCGTCGCTTAGCCCCGGATTATTTTTTCGTTCTGTTTACACTCACTGACTGTCTTGCTTGGCACCGCAATTGCAGTGCTAGCACCGCAATTGCAATGTTAACCCTGCAGGGCCAGATTGTATGGGATTATCGGTGGGGCTAGCCCACTTTGGCAAAAACGAGTGTAAACAGAAAGTGGGCTAAGGATAGTCCCGTACCAACGGTGGGGCTAAGGCCCCCCCCCCCCCCCTTAGCCCCACCGTTGGTACGGGACTAAGCAAAAATTTGCAGGTGTAAAAAGCCCTTATGAATGTTGCTCTCTTATGCTTGATAACTGATGACAGAATAGTGTAAGAAGGAGGGAAGGGTTAATACCAAACATACACATAACAAAGGGGGGGGGGAGTAAGCGGGAAGAGTTCACATAACACTACCAGTACCACAGCCCATATGAGAGCTACAGCCCAATGCTACCCCTTCTTCTAGCACCCCCTTATCCAGCACCTCCTTCTAAGCACCCCCCCCCCCCAAAAAAAAAAGAGAAAGAAACACAATAGGTTTCACATCAGTGACAGGTGTGATATGAACTCAAAGCAATAGTGTGTGTTCACACCAAACTCTTGCTGACTTGACACGCCTACATAGGTCAGGGTCTAGCTGGTTAATAGAAAAAAAAAAAAACATAAAGGGGGAAGTGTTCACACTGTCAGCTGTTTTGCAATACATCCTTTTTCAAACCGTGTCGTGAACTAGATCACCTGGAATTGAGAGTGGAATCGCATTATCACAGCTCATTTCACAAATTAGCAGAAATTAGCGTGTATAGCGCTGGTTGTCAGCTGCCGTCAACACATCCTGCCACTCTATTCTCAAATCTTGAGCGGAAATATTCGAAAATCAGCTTGAGAAGAGGGGTACGGAAGAGGGGTAGCCTAAAGTCAAATCATATGTCAATAAGATCATTCCCATTGTGCTATTTGATGCCATGCATCCATGCCTTTTGTTTGTTGCTTGTTTGTTAGTTGATCTTCAGTATCATGGCAATCTCACCTTTTTTTCTTTTCTTTTTTTTTTTTGGCTTGAAATTCATATTTGACAGCTACACAATACACATTCTTCATACTGATGGATGTGGACTGCCCTATCATGGTGCAGCATGGCTACAATGATCTTGATAGATGGAGCCCCTGAAATCCATCCTAATTGGCTATAAAAGTGAGGGCAGTGCAAGAGCAGAAGACTGAATAAAGCATGAGTCTATATATCTGCTAATCAATCAGCGATGAAGCCGTGGGGGGGGGGGGGGGGGGGGTGGGGGGATTAAAACATGGTTAATGGTTTGCTTGATTCATGTGTACTGGGAACGAATTGAAATGATAATGATGTGATATGGAACGCATCTGTCCCACCTTGCAAGCTGGTCTACCTCAGTACGTATTTGTAATGTCATCCTGCACAGTTTCGTAACTTCCGCTAATGGTACAGTACACTCTGAAATTTAATATGCATCTGTACATGCAAAGCTTCTGAACATCTTTCATTTCAACTTTAGCTCAATGTTTCAGATCAATGATTAATGATCAATAATCAAATGTGTGCTCCAATCAATCTTGAGCTAATAGTGCTCCTAGAACTGCAGAAGAAATGGTCTTGTGGGGGGAGGGGGGGACAAACAGGAAGAAGATTCATCGGTCTGAAACCACCCCGTTTTAGGGGTGACATTCTGCCAGGGGCGGCTCAGCCATATCAAGGATCTCAATTACTTTCGTCAATTTTTTCATATCAACGCTCTGCCGGCCAGGGAATGATAAACTGGTTCACCAGCTGTTTACGCTGGACAATCAAGCGTCCTATAAACAGCCCAAGAAAGGGGCACGGAGGGGCCTTGACAGTTCAATAAGTCCGCCCATGACAGCTTCAACAACTGCCAGAGAGAAGTGTGACCACTGTCACACCCAGCAGAGTATGACTACAAGTTAGTGTTTGGGTGCACTGTTCTTTTTGAGTCATATGAGAGAGTATCTTCAAATATTGAAACTGGTCAAAATTGAACTCTGATGAATGACATCAAAGTGTGGGTCATGCAGGGAAAACATGTATAATGTACTGGTTGACAATTAAGAAAAAAATGTTAAAAATCACTATTCTTGTGTAGCAGATGGCTAAAATATTTAGGTCTATAGCCTATCAAAAACATGTGCCAGAATTATTTTTCCCCACATGATTAAACATTTGTTTTGAGGGGTGGGTGGTGTTGTTGTTTTGTTTGGTTTGGTTTGGTTTTTTTTTTGGAAAATATAGGCCTATATTATGGTCTTTTGAACTACTCTAAATGTATGACAATATTCTTTCCTAAAAACGCATTGTTGTTGTTTTCTATGTCACATATCTGTGTCCGGATTCTCCTGGTAGACACTGGTTTATTTTGAGTGCACAGTATACCCATCAAGTCCCAATTTTCATTAATGCAAAACTTTGAGATAAGATTTTTCAAGCTGATTTTTTTTTCTTTTTATTTGTGAGAAAGAGTGTTTAAGATTTCTGCATTTCATGTTTTGCAACTGAAATGCAGTAAAGCTGTAAATGATAATGATAGTATCAACATTGATATCAACAATAACAATAACAATAATTATATTGATAATAATAATTTGATCGGTGTGATGATGACACTAATCATCATCATTATTATTTTCACTATAAAATAAAAATAGCCAGACATTTCAACAATGTCCACTAGTCAGGGTGTGGTCACACTGCCTTTCATTTTGGCTCTTGTCTCATAAAACACTGGACCTGCCATCAGTATTGAATTGACGCAAACACATAGCCACATTAAATTGATTTCAGGAGCAACTAATGCACAGCGTCGTGTCTGGCAAAGAAAAACACACTCCGTTCCCATCCCATTCATGCATCATTTATTTACACTCTTGTGTTTTATGATTTCATGCCCCAGTTCAGCGGAGCGCTTGATGGTATGTACATATTCTCCGCAGCCGTTGTCACACACGTCTTGGCAGTAAAACCTGTCGCCAGCATTGCTGGGTTCGGTGTTAATTACACGTTAAAAGTGTGAATGATTGATTGAGACTCAGACAATGAATGTATAATATACACCACCGTCTCCTCCACTACTGAACTACATTTTCAGCCATGTGTTTTTTTTACCCCGGCCTGCCTCCATGTCATCCACCTTTCCAAGCAAGGAGCAGGTGTGGAGATTCACAGCGCTGCATGGCAAGAGATAATGGTATGCTCCATGCTTTCAATCCCATACACCACATCATCCCAAACCCAACTCCCTCACCCCACCACCACCACTCCCTACCTCCCCCCCCCCCCCCCCCCCCCCACATCAACCAATCAATTCTGATATTAAAGTCTGCAACTCAGGATGCGAAAATACTGAAAATGGAAGCGTGGAGGGTAGGTGAGCTCAGGGAATGACGGACTGCTCTTGCCATACAATGTACACTGTGAGAGAGGACCAGTAAATGTCACTACACCGACAAAAAATACTATTAACCGAAATCAAAAAAGGAATCCAGAATACGAACAACAACAAAGAAGAGTGATGTACGTAATGATGTGAGATCTGACCAAACAGGATAGGAGAGTAAGGCAGGATAGGAGAGTAAGGCACGGGGAGAAAATAACAGCACGGAAGAAATTTCAGAGGAGAGGAGTTTTAATACACAGAAAGCAGTCTGTCAGTCTGTGTTCAAAACAAAATATGCTAGCAATCATGATTACGCTTCATGACTGAAAATGCATAAAAAAGATTCAATTTGGGAAGGGAGGATATTGTGAATACTTGCCCAGTACCATAGGGTTAAAGAACCAAGAACTTGAACGCTCAACTTTTGTTGTTGTTGTTGTTGTTGTTGTTCTGTTTTGTTTGTTTGTTTTCATTTTATCATTACCAGAAATATCACACAATCTGCAATTACATGGGTCGATTCATCTCTGGTTGAGATTCCAGCTTGCCTTTTAAGAGCTTTACCTGCCAAATTCAGTGCTTAGATGGTGCAATTTGTTTACACCCTGTGTAATATAGAGAACATGGAAAGGGGAATAAGTTTTGAGCTGCATCCATTGCTCATGAAATTTACACGTGTGAATGAGCCTCTTGTATGGAGTAAGAACAGACTGAGAATAGTGTGAGCATAAACTATGAAACAAATAGCCAAGAGGCCCAGTAGGAAAGGGGTGGAAGGGAGAGAGAGAGAGGAACAGAGAAAGAGAGATAAAAAAAAGGTGCACCCACGCGGATAGACGAAGGAGGGTGAGAAAGGAAAACATTTCGCATCTTTGCATCGTGAATGCGCAGACACCCCAGCATTGTGGACACACACGGACGAGCAAATAGGGGCACAACCTTCCTTCAAATAATTCTGGCCGGCTTTCCAATTACTTTCGGACTGCTCAGCTGCCTACTATCAAGACATGTCTCCACAGCATATAATATGCATCCCATCTTCCATTCAATGCACGACATTTAATGTCATTATCTCTGAGCCTCATGTGGAGTTCAGGGCTAGTGATATATATAGTCATTATATCAAGTTGGTGAGAAATATTTAAAGAGATGCATAGTTCTGATTGGGATGGGAATTCACGTTTTAACTTTTTGTGAAATAACTAGAAAAAACTTGTATGAAATATTGTAAAGCACATGATCCTATAAGAGGAACTAAAGTTTATATGATGAAAAGCGATTTTGAAATGGCTGAGATATCCAAAAAACAAAGTGGTCCTACTAAAAGGTGGGTCCTACCTTTTATCAGGACCACTTAGTTTACTTCGTTTTTGTATATATATATATCAGTGTGGTACATACAGTAAAGTGATTTGTGCCTCATTTAATCTGACAACTGACAAATCATGCTCTAATTTTAGTGATTATGGTTGCCAAAATGCAACAAATCAATGGATATGTTTTGATGATTTTTGTTTTTATTTCTTTGGAAGAGCTGGAGGCTTGGTGAGCAGTCAAGATACCACTGCTCGTCTGAAATCATCCTCTTCCCAACAATTCAAACCAGCAAATTAATTTGTCAGTCACAGAAATATATAGTCACAAAATGTATTGTTTTACGCCATTTCACCAGTACGCATCTCCATCATTCCTCTACAACAACCCAATGATTCAATGTAATCACATAATATGTGTCAATTAGCAACTTGATAACTTGATCAGAAAAAGTTTCTGCAAACTGAGACAGCCTCCACGCACACATTTTTTTTTTCTGCTTTCAGTCCATATACTGCATTAATCCCCTTTAATATGACCATTATTTATTTTATGAGCACTACTGAAAAGGCTGAAAATGGATATGGGGAGTTATTTGCAGCCTCGTGCCATTATTGCCTGGCATGATAGCATTAAATAATTTACACTCTGACAAGGGTGAATATTTGGAGTCTTGATCACCAACTGTCACAAAATATCGATGCCAATTCTCTTTAACCCTCTTACACCCAAAGGCAACATTTTCATGTGTGTGACAGAACTTGAATTTTGGAACAGCAGCCTGAAGAGGGTGAATACAATGGGCTGCATAATGCTCTATATCTTTTATTGTTTTTGTTTTGTTTTTTCTTTAAAAGAAAAAAAAAACTCCTTGGTAGGAGCTGGTATCGTTTGTCAAATATCACACTGGGAAAAAAAATATATTGTGTAAATTAAAAAAAAAAATCAAAAGAAGAAATTATAATTTTGTGACCTATAGCTCTTTTGTGTTTTTGGTTTTTTTTTTTATTTCTGCTCATCTGGAAAAGATATTTTTAAAAAAGGATAGATAGTACAGTAAGAGTTAAATGGCAGACAGGCACATACACACACATAAATTAAAAAACAAACAAACAAACAATTAGGCTGCTGTAATCACCTAAATGTCAAAGAGTCTTATGGCATTGTTCAATTTGTTTGATTTTTTGTTGTGTGGTACTTATCACAGGATATCATATTGACCGGCACCTCCCATATCATATGCCATGGAGGATCTCTGCTGGTATAGACACTTATCTTACTCTTGCTGATGCTGCTAACAAGGCTGCAATTTAACTTGTAGCCATATGCAATGCAAATAATATTATTCACATTCCATCTAGGAAAGCTGAATTTAATTCAAGCAGAATATTGAACATATTGCACAGAAAGGGGGAAAACAACAATTTTAAACAGAAATTAGTTGCCCTCGTTTGAATGTTCAGAAATTTAACACAGATCAGGTCGCTTCCTCCCTCAAAATTCAACAGAAATAATAACATGGTCTTCTTTATCTCTGCTAACAGCTATTGAGTTTTGATGTTTCCCTTTTGGGAGAGAGCAGTGTTATGGTCACATGACCATGGCAAAGATTTATTCTTCTTGGCAAGTCCATGACCTCATTTCCTGAAGCGCATTAAAACGACAGCTACCAACAACTACCAGATACTCGAGCTGCATCGAGGCAACAGGCAATCAGCTTTCAGCAGTTGAGTTGTCATCGAGTTGACAGTAATTATTGTGACAAAATGTCAACTGCATCTCTTTTAATTGAAGATGCATGGCTAAGCAATGACAAGCAGCACTGATGGTATGAAGCTGGATAGCTGAAAATACAGTCAAGTAAATAAATAATGTCATATTACAAATACATGCCATGAACAACACATTTCCTCAGTCCATACGATTTGTTCTATTCACAATGCAATTGACATACGAACTATGCTATGAAACTGACATACATGTTATTTGTCATCTTGTGATATTTACCTACTTTTGTGATTGAGAACACCCCATGATTAACAAGTTACAACACACAACTAATTGGTAAACCCCATACCTGCCAACATTTCAAGATGAAATATCTTACTCGTGGATTGCAAAAATCTTATTTTATATGCAAACTGAAGTTAAAAATCTTACTTTCGGTCAAATCTTCAGAAAATACACATGAAAGGTATATCTAAATATATATATCTTAAAAATCTGATTTCTCTGACAGAAAATCTGATTTTGCTATTTTTAACATAAAAAATCTTACTGAATCTGATAAAATCTTTAATACTAGTTGGCAAGTATGAAACCCCTACCAATCATCTTTCTACTTCTAACTACTCATCACCAACCATCATCTTTACAGCATACATGTGCATGAATATTCCAAAGTCAAATTTAAGTCCCCTATATCAATTCTGTAACAGTTTTCCTTTCTTCCTACTCCTAGAAGCAGAAAGTACTTTGTGCAGGATGCTTATTTGCCCATCCAGAGAATCTGCTTTTGTTGACACTAAATGGCCCATCTTCAACAGTTCACAGTTACGGTGCAGTGAGTAACCGCGTGTAATCTTTTGTGCAAATCCTCTTTTGTGAACTTAAGATCACACGCCAGCACACTTGGACTTTATTGACCACGCTCCTTCCTTGACCAAGGCTGTCCCCCACAGGACACCTCTATCAGGACCATCAATGGTGTCTTCATCTGGACAGCCTGTCCCAATAATAGACAGGCCAGACAAACAGCACTTAGATGGGGGGGAAGCCATATCATCTGATCTCTTTTTACTAGCATACCCCATTCAGACCTGATTTAGAAGCACTCAGTGGGTTCTGCACCCTCCACTCTTCCCAAACACCTTCAGTCCAACATCACAACATGCCATTGACATCAATGCATTTTATACCATAGACAGCACGGGAGTGGTTAATACTGGTACACAGTTTTACACTAATATAGCTCAGCAAAGTTACTTTCTTCACTTTAAAGGGATGGTACATTTTGGTTGAGATGGGTCTTCTGGTTTCAAAATTTTAGAGATAATGAGAGACCTCTCATGAAATATTAAAAAATATACCATTCCAAGAGGAATTCAAGTCTGTCTGATGAAAATAGGATTTGAAATGGCCGAGATCTCCAAAAACAAAGAGGTCCTAATAAAAGGTGGGACCCACTTATTATCATGACCACTTTGTTTTTGGATATCTAAGCCATTGCAAAAGTGATTTTCATCAAATAAAATGTGAATTTCTCTTGGAATTGCATGCTGGTTTTAATATTTCATAAGTGGTTTCTAATTACTTCACAAAAAGTCAAATCTTAATCCCCCATCTCAACCAAAACTATGCCATCCCTTTAAACGCAAACAGGTCTTAAGTGGACATTGTCATAACCTTACGTGTTCTAGCCCTGAACGAGATAGGGCTAAATTTGAGATTGCACATCTAATTTGATGAGCAATGTGTATGATCCCAGATAATGACGGCTCATCCTACACTATATCACAACCAAGGACATGGCCATCGTGTGTAACGGCAAGTTGACATTTCAGGTAGTGGTCTAATCAAGGTTTATCAAAATAGAAATAACACAATTATCCACTGATAACTATGCTGCCAAAGCTGTTATGCTTGCAGACATAATGAGATACACAATGCATGGATTCTACTTCAATCTTTTGAAAGCATTTCCAGCAGCATATCATTTACAAAAGAAAAATAAATGAAAAATGGTCAAGAAACAGAGAGAAAGACAAATAAATACATATAATGTGAGCAAGTATGCAAATATAAGCAAATGGACATTCACAATACAAATGAAAAATGAATAAATGAATAAACAAACAAATAGATGACTGAACGTACAATCTAGTAGAACATTTCAATCTAATCTTGATGTTGATGTTGTTCTGTAGCACTATCTGGCACTAAACTAAGCACGGTCTGGATTTGAAAGACTATCATCCTCCTTTCAACTGAGCTGACAAACAAACAAGCATCATGCTGTTTGAAGGGAGGAAGAGTTTTGTTTACCAGTGACAGATGCCTCAAAGGTGTAGGGCCCACTTGGAAGGGGGTCCTAGAGTTTACATGTGTCTTGGAGTTAATGTTTACCTCAGTCCAGTCACATAAACTTGAAGTACAGAGGCATTTATCAAGCTACACATGCATGATTCATGCCTACCTAAAACGTTTAGACCTTCTCTTCTGTTTTTTTTTTCCACATCCACTCCCCACAAAGTAGGTCTCCTTCCAGATGAGAAAATCGAAACAGACTCAAACAATGCGCCCATCTGCTATCAAAAGAATCACGTTTGATCAAAATCAATAAATAGGCCTACAATTATTGCAATGTCTACCATCTATCACATTCCCATACATAAAATTCCCCAGTTTCAGAACATCTGTGTGACCACTTCACACACACACACACACACACACACCCTCCCCTCCCCCCTTTCGGATCTTACTGCATCCTTCCTCCCAGTGACCGCTCAGCAGATCGCTTCCATTCTCAGGATTCATAACTGTGGTTATATGAAATGCCAGGGTTGATGCCATTCTCAAGGGAAATTGCGAGGAGGCCGACAAACTTCGGTCCCAAGACCCACAACGTCACCATTAATCACCGTCCCTACAAGCAAGTGCGAATTCTGGTCATGATTCTCGGGCCAAATACCCGTGGACCGGCTATATAGCACCGCTGAGGAGGACGGATACAGTGTCACTTAAAAATTCACTGACCCAAGCACAAGAAGATCCTGTGAATTCAAGAATATCAGAAGGGAAAGAGAAAAGAGAGGAAGGGGGCACTCTTGGAGCTCCCCCCCCCCCCCTCCTGTAATTGTTGCTCTGGATGAATATCATACTTCTCAAGATGAGATGCAACAAATCACCAAGTGCATGAATGACTGCAAACCCTGCTGAGAAGTGCACACATAGTCATAAGGATGATCATCATCATTGGGTCAAGGAGGAACGAGATTGGGGGGGGGGGGGTCAAAAATATGGATGACCAGAGCATTGTCATAACGTGTCTAGCAGGAGATTGATACAGCGGCAGAAAATTAAATTCCTACCACCTTCTGTCCATGAATACATATCTCCAGCAGTGGTAGTTGCTTTGTGAAAGTATCAATGCTCATTCATAACTTTCGAACATGGTGTTTCCTTCTTGGTATTACAGGTCCTAAGTAGAAAAGAGAAATTAATATCTACCACTTTATATACTGTATACCTTGTGTACGACAGTCAAACACGGCATGATTAGGGCTTATGGAAGTGTTGATGCATATTACCTTTCTAATATCCAATTTCCTTCCTTAATGAATGAAGAAGGAAGTAATCTCCCACACATTATGTGGACTATATAATTACAATGTGATATATAGCTTAAATGAAAGTATTCATGCATAAAAGCTGTCCATTCTCTCACAACATTGATGGTACAGGTCATATAAGAAGAAACAGAAAACCAGACTCTCTCCACATCCACTAGTGTATGATCATCCAGTGCAGTATGATATGGCATATTGCGGTGTGAGCACTTTCTACATCCTCTTAGCTTCATTTCATCTCCTGGTGGCATCAGGTCTTGACGGAGAATACTAGGAAACAGGGAATGAATCATTAGGAAGGTAAATGATCAAACTTGAGAGGCACCTATATCATTAGCTACTTTCTTTGGTTTCACTGCATATGCGTAGCAGCAGAGTCCAAGAAGTGCAATGAAAAAAATAAATGTATGGTTCAAACTCAGTTCCTCTCTCCTCCTGAAATCTCCATGTGCAACTGGAGGACAATATCACATTTGTGTGTAGCAAAAGGAGAGATTACTGGGCTCCAAAACTGGGTCAAAGTCAAGCAAACATTGACGAAAGACATCCGCGGTGAAGTCCACGGCAGACAGACACAGACGCAAAGTCCCTGCTTGTGGGTTGGTCGTTCAAGACACCATCCCCGATGGTCTTTGGAACCTTTAATGCCAGACACATATGGTTCACGTTGAGAATTTGTTTTGTCGTAAAATCCATCCCTTGTACTCTTTGTCAGTGGTGAAAGAGCAGTTTACCTTGCCAATGTACATTCTGCATATAATGTATGCCATGAAGAAAATTCACTGACTGGTGTCAGACTGTTTGTATGAAGTGTTGTGGGTTTTGGGGGTTTTTTTTCAGTCATACTTACTTTCTTTCCCAACAGTAAAATATAACTTTGTGATATCATGACACTTAATATCAATCCTACTTCCCTACAAGACAAGTGGACTGAACGGCACAGTAAGTGTGTAAATTCACATAATTTATTAAAAATGTAAAAATGCAACAAACAAACAAATAAACACTTTCTGTGTCTTTTTCCCAAAGAGGTAAATAATACTCTCACCCCTCCTCTCTAACCTCTCCCACCCCCCCCCCCCCCCCCCCAACTAAATAGCAGATTACACAAGGACAAGGATGGATTTAATTCCATTGAAGCCAACACTCAACTCAAAGAGAGCGGTTTAACAGTGATGGGGGTTTGCACTTTTTTGGACAAGCCCTTGTTCATTGTTGTCAGTGACCTTTTTGTAAAGGGTGAACTGAGGTCAACATGGGATCCCCATTAGGCGGCCGTCACGCTTGGAAGCAAGCTGGGATCCCAGTTTGTTTCTGCTTTTAAACAAATGTAGAACAGGTGAGGAGATGATGATGTAGGTTAGTAGTGGGCATCTTCTCTTAGTCTTGGTTCCAGACATATCTCTCTCTTTTTTTTAACCGCTGGGACCCAGGTACAAGAAGGAGTGTATGTATGCCTCAAACTTCACTGACCAAAGTGTTCTTGGTGAAGCACACTTCACCAAATGAGAGACACGACACAAATGAGAGAGTAAAGAGTACTGTAAAACATGATATATTCACGGCACAAAATTTTCGCGAATTGGAGCCGACTGCCTTTTTCGTGGTATGAAATTTTCACGAATTGCCACTGGCGTTCAATGCATATAGTGTAAACAAGAAATTTTGTGTGCATTTTAATTTCGCAAATCTTGGCGCTCGCTAAATTTGCGAAATTAAAATGCACGCGAATATTCCTCGTTTTACAGTATTAAGAAGTGATGACATCCTTTTACCTTCCTTGCACCATTTTACACTTTAAATCTTGCTATACTAAAGGCTCCCACAAATTCATTCCTACATGTTCATGGCACATGAGAGAATATGACAAATTTAGTTGAACACTTAACCATCAAGAAGATGAAACAGATATATATAGAAAATAGTACAGACAAACCTATCAATCCTCTTAGTAACAAAGTATTCCAATACTTTACAGAAGTAAAAAAAAAAAAAAAAAAAAAAAAAAAATTGTTTTTAGCCACTGACCAACCAGGAATAGAGTACTCTTACCGTAGCCACAAGGGAGTAGTAGTCATAATAATGATAATCTCGTCTGGCATAATTTTAGGATCAGCATTTCCTCTTGGCTTATTTCCCTTCTCACAAAGCCTGTCCTTTTTTCTTTTCATTTTTCCCTTTCTTTTTTGTCTTCCCACTCCTAATTTTAATCAGTAGGCAATCTCGTTAAATGCAGCCCTGCCAGCCACTGGGCATTATCAAAATGAGATTTATAAGCCTTCAGGGGTGTGGGAGTGGGGGTGGGGGAGAAAGGTCTGAATGCCATTGCCACTGGTAGTCAGATAAGGGCATAGCTGGAGTCTGTACGGGAGACTAATGATTGAAAAAGAATAGTATGAGATTCTAGACTACTCTTTAAAAAAATGAAGAAAAAAAAAATAGAATGAGAATTTCCGGAAGACAATTTATCACAGAGTTGAAGCAATATTTCACAACCAACCATGTGACTCTTTCGAAGCTATGTACTGCTGATGCCAGGATGCATGTTATCTCAATGGGCAAAAAACAGCTGTGCCTCTGGAAAATTGAAAATATACATCAAAATGTTGGGAGTCTGAAACGAAGACTACATGGAATGGATGCGAAGAGAAAAGAGCTCCATGGATTGGGGGGGGGGGGGGGGGAGATTATGCTCAAGTTCAAAGGAAGTCACAAGGTTTTCACAACTCTCACTCAATGAAAGAGATAATCTCCATCCGGTAAAACTTTTGCCAGTGGCCTTTTTGTTAATCTCTATGTCTAGGGCTTGATAACAACACAGCTACCTGAATTTGCCCAAAATGCATGCAATCACAACTACACTCATAACAATGAAAGTTCATCAGGTTGACCGTTTCACCCAGATCTGATTGCTACAATTATATGTCTACAAAAAAAAATAATAATAAATAAAGAATTTCTATTACAGCTTCAGTTCTGTACTGCATAAACGTATTCATGTGGACAAAACATGTACCGATATTCATGTGGACAAAAACAATAGCCAAGCTTACTTGTACTATTTTGATCTTGTACTTTTCGAACTCTGCCAACATTCAATGGGGGGGGGGGGGTGATGCAAGTCAAGTTTAATATGCCCACGCAGACTTACATGTGGTTCATGAACTTTGGGGAATCAAAACACAGTCAATCACGAACATTTATGTCACAATCTTCATCATGAACCCACATGACATGTATGCAATGAATTTCTAGGTCATATTCCGAGACAAACCCTGACAAGTAAGGATGCACTGAGTGACAGAACGACACTATGATGAACATGAATTGGCAAAGCTCCACAAAACCACACTTTTTACCAAAATGCACGAGATATTCAGCATGAATGTCTCTTTGCACTACAAGAGTTCACAATCATCACAAATCCTTGACATCAGCCCTGCACACACACTAATAAAACACATTCATTTCCTTTTTCACCAGCAGACAGAAAAAAAAAAAGAATAAAGTTGATGTATACTCAGATGATTGACTAGCAAATTAGTAACGAATAGAGTGCAGAATACCAGTATGTCAGTGGCAATCATATATTAACATATAATGACAGGTCTAAACCAAAGGACAGAAGCACAGGGTGAAGTTTTGTGTTGCATAGGTTTGTATGTGATATGACTTTAATATGCTCATATCTGATACAGATTAAGTATGTGTGATTTTGACAACAGTTGTCAGAAGTTGGTATACCATCTCCACACAAATCTCAGTGCTATCTGAAAAGTTTACCTTTACTGGGTCTCTAACAAAGGACACTTACTGAGAAGCGTATATACTGTATTCTGTCATGTGTATCAAAATCACTTTTCTTGCCACTTTCCAGTGTTCATTCAATCCCTTGCCTCTCCCTTTCTGCTATGAATAGCATCTGTACAAGGCTATCTGTCCTTCATCAGGAGCCATTTCTAGCCTAATTTCAAGCCTGTCAGTTGATTTGTTACCATCGATGAATAAACACTGCCACCCACACCTAAAAGCTGACTATATTTGGCTTACCCATAAAAAGTGAGAGAGAAAAAAAGGTTATCTCAACTATGGTTCCTTATATATTCTTCCTTGCGAGGGACAGATTTATAGCAGGAATATATCATATTTCACTGGCACTGGACAGAGGTTAGGATATAAGAGTTTTCTAAAGCCCTTTTTACACTTGTGTTTCTTAACCCCGGACTTTCTCTGACCCAGGACTATCGTTAGTCCCGTACCAATTTTTTCAGCTTTTTACACTGGCCAATCAGTCCCGTACTATCTCTTGTCCGGGGCTAAGGAGAAAACTGACCTTTTTACACTCGTATTTCTTAGCCCCGGACTTTCCAAACCACATGAATATTCATGATTACGCTGTGCACTGTACACGTACACGCACGCACCGGCAGCAATTGATTACCTCGTTTCTGATTGGTCAGTGGGGGTCGGACTTCGTCTCCGTCGCTTAGCCCCGGATTATTTTTTCGTTCTGTTTACACATACTTGCTTGGCACCGCAATTGCAGTGCTAACCCTGCTCTTTTGCAGGGCCAGATAGTACGGGATTATCGGTGGGGCTAGCCCACTTTGGCAAAAACGAGTGTAAACAGAAAGTGGGCTAAGGATAGTCCCGTACCAACAGTGGGGCTAATGGGGCTAAGGCCCCCCCCCCCCCCCCCTTAGCCCCACCGTTGGTACGGGACTAAGAAAAAATTTACAAGTGTAAAAAGCCCTTAATGGAATATGATAGTGAAGGAGGGGGAAGGTTGTTCGTTTTACGGATAAATCATACTCAAGAAAAGGCTAACTTATCTTATGACCAAGGATATAGCCTACATTTGCACCAGCAAACTTCAAGAAAAATGTTGTTCTTGTATATCGTAGGTTCAAATCCTGCTCGAGTATGTACGCCCATGATTTTTTATCATGGCTACTACTAAAACACTGATCAATTCAGTGCTTATTTACATCGATGTAGGGCAATTTGTCAATCAGTTGCAATGAAAACATCTCGACGGAAGAATTTCATCAATTTGAATAACAAAGCAGTACCCGCTGCATGCTATAAGGATTAGAACCAATACTTGCTGTTGGGCGAAAGCTCGGTGGTCTAGTGGAGATGACGCCTGTCCGGTGATCAGGAGGTCGTAGGTTCGAATCCTGCTCGAGTATGTACGCCCATGATTTTTTATCATGGCTACTACTAAAACACTGATCAATTCAGTGCTTATTTACGTCGATGTAGGGCAATTTGTCAATCAGTTGCAATTGTATATCTTGTTGCTGTAGGTATGTATGCCAAGATAAAAATACCATGGAGAAACAGACAGAGTGGTTCATCACTTCGAGTGAAGGCAAAAGGAAATGCCTGCAGAGCCTGGAAGTCAGGCTAAGCCTTCAGCTGGCCAAATCCAATCAGGACAGAGCCATCAACTTAAAGAGGGAAACCAGAGGTCATATACATGTCCTGACAGAGGAGATCACTTTGACCTCACCGTCAGTCATTACTCTATCCACACTACGTCAGTACATCACAACATCAAACTTCAAGCATATAATGAATAACAATAATAAAGAGATTTTAAAAAAATACTGTAGTGACATGGACAGCATTAAAGTTGTATGCATGGGACTGAGTAGCCTATGTCTAGTTATCATAATAAGCAATATTATTAGTCCTTTAGTGTTTCATCAACATGATCATGGTTCATTTCTTCATCATGTTTTAAACTAACAGAACGTGTGGACTTGCCACATTAGACCACAAAATCAATGCCACATGCACCTGTACACTACTCCAATACCTTTGAGCACAAGGAATATGAGCCCTTCATTTCATACATCCACCCTCAAAACGACTGAGATGTGCACAAGGCTTGTCTGATATTGACTGTAGATGGAATAACAAGACAACGTCCAATGACTGATACCGAGGCATCATCATCTTTTTCTCCAAACAATATCTAGGCCTACACTGCAGTGTACTCATAGTATGCACCATGTTCAACATATATCCACATTACAGGGGAACAGAATGCCAACCTCCGAAATGCACAACTTCTACAGCCATAAGTCCACAAATGCAGTGACATATTGCCGATATTTATAAATCAATTTTTCCGTCCATCTCCACCGCCTGAGAGTAGAAGGGGAGCTAGTCAGAGGGAGAGTGATGCTAACCCCTCCCTCTACTTACCCCCAAATGGAATATTAGCCAAGCACTCGAGCATGCAGCGCAATTAGGGGGGAGGACGGAAACGAGAGTAACATCATGCGGTTTGGTGGGCTAAATGTATGTGAAATTGGCAGGCCCATAAAATTATGCCTGCACACATTTGATGCTGGATGGGGGATTGAGGAGGAAGGGGGGAGGAAGGAAGGGAAGGGAGATAGGGGTGCATTGTTGTTGTTGTCGTTTTCTCTCCTCTATCTATCTCTTCTCAGGACTGTGTCAAGTCTGCAAGGTCCGAGATGGGGACGAGTGTGCATGGTTATCAAATTAATTTGTTTGCAGAGAGAAAGTGAGCCCATTTCTTGAACTTGATTAGATCTTCGGCATGGAAGCACACAGCACTGATTTCCACATTTACTGTAATGTGGGAGGGGGAGGCTAGCTCCAAGAAGCAAGCAACCTAAAGCAAGCAACCTAAAGCAAGCAACCTAAAGCACTGATTTCCACATTTACTGTAATGTGGGAGGGGGAGGCTAGCTCCAAGAAGCAAGCAACCTAAAGGACTTCTCTGTAAAGAGAAAGATACATAAGAGGGAGAAAAATGAGCAAAGGATTCTGCAATTCATTGCAGAGTCCTTTGCTCATAGAACCCTTGTGTGTGGACTTTGCCATGCAAGCCATGCCCTGTTCTGGACCTTTTTATACATTGTAGCAAATTCAGGCACACCAAGTTACCACATATTAATAAAACACATGGCTTAACAATGTCTTGATATCAGACCATTCAGACACAATATTAATGTCCCAATTACAGCATTAGACCTCCCATACTGTCATGTTTCATGAGAAGCTCATTCATGGATATCTAAGTTGTAAGTGTCTCTCACCTGCGCAGCACAAAATTTGGCCACTTTGCGCATCATTTTATATGATGCCGGATTCATAATTATTATGGCAGTGCGCATAAACCCTAGTGCACAACGCAAAGAAGCTCCACCTCCTTATACGATGTATGAATATGAGAGCATTCAGACGCAAATATATGCCATATGAATATATGTTGTATATATCAAAGCAATGCTCCAACCATCATTTCAGTATATGACGTATATTCATACAACATATATGGGCACTCAGACACATAAAATCTTTCCCTATCCATACGCCGGATATATTCATATGAGAACTCTCTGGTCTGATAGGGGTCAGATAGAGCAATGTTGCAGGACAATTTTTTTTTTTCCCTGTGCCAGGGATAACGGTCAATGTGACAGCTACGGCACATTTAATCTACAGCCGCAACCAGCACAAAACGCAAAACACTCACAGATAACGAGTGCATGGAAGCTGCAAGATTCACAGCCCGCGCGATACAAGGGGCACATGTTGCCTCGATGCTCAGACGACTGTCACATTATCAAAGTCTGGCAGCCCTAGATTCTATGTAAGTGTCCAATGTGACTAGCACCTTGTTCTTAAATGCCACCACCCTTTGATGAGTTACAAAACAAAAACAAAATATTTTTGAAATCTGGAATATCAATCAATTCGGCAGGCAAGACAAGACATCTGACTCACGCACAAGTGCGTGTGTGTGTGTGTGTACGTATGTGTGCGTGTGTGCCTGTGTGTGTGTGTGTGTGTGTGTGTATATATATATCTATATAAGTAAAAGGCGAAGTTGTTGTTGTTGTCGGGGCCTTATGTATTTCCTGTTTTATTCCGGCGTTGCTGGTTTGTCTATCTCCTCCCGAGCCGTCGGCTCCGGGCCCCCGAGACCGGTGCCGTCGGCAGCGGGTGGGTCTCCTACGTGCCTTGGACCGGGTTTCGTCCGCGCTCCGCCTCCGTGTCGACGTCGAGGACGACAAAGAGAAATTAATTAGATAGATGCATAATGCATTTTTGTGCGTGACGTCAGAGCCGAGCGTTTTAATATTCACCGATCCTGCGCTGGACTCCTGCCTTTCTCGATCGTCCATCTTTTAGCTTGCAGAGACAGTGGGGATACTGAAGTCAAAAAGATGATGGCGTGCAGCGAAATCTCTGTCATATTCCGGCGGACACGCACGCACGCACACAATGTACTCTCGGGTAGGTATGCCAGTGTGTGGCCTGCGCCTGTGTATGTATTGACGATAGTTACACGAAACACTATTTGCGTGCGCGTGATATGGACACTCTATGGTATACGGCGCGGTCATAATACAAGTACAAGGGCATTTACGTACAGCGACGTTCGCAATTGGCGTGCCCAAATGAAAACAATGAATGCTGTTATTTTACTGTATTTTGCACAACTGCAGGATACCATGCAGGTCAGGTACGTCATTTAGTTTACTCTCAAGTCGGGTATCATTGTACTCAGACTGTTCAGGACGGCTAAATATCCACTTAAATTTTGTCCTTGCCGATCGTACCCTTCCATATCACAGTACACGCGCCGCTGTTCATTCGTTTACTGCATGGCTGCTGGTATAAACATGAATATTCATCAGACGAGCGGACGCGGGGGAAACCCTCGCTTTGCTGACCGCCAATTTTTGAAGTTACAAGTGGACATCAAATGTGTTGTTATATGGTGCATCAAACCAAGTTTTGGTGATAAAAATAAAAATGAGGGAGCAAATGACGACAAAAATATTCTTCTTTCTCCCATAACGTGGGAAAAGAAATATTAAAGAAAAAATACGAGGCCCTGAGACCCATGGATTCCCACGGGTGCCTACTTATTAAACCTAATGACTATGATCTCCCCCTCCCCAAATATTTATAACAATGATTATAAGGATAATATAATAATAATAATAATTATAATAATAATAATAATTATAATAATAATAATAATAATGATAATAATAATAATAATAACAGTGATAGTTATAATACTAATAACAACAATAATGATGGTAATAATGATGATAATGTACAGTCTGAAGCAGAAGAAGAAGGACATTAATGATTATGATAATAATGATAATAAAAATGTACAGTCTGAAGCAGATAAACGGGTGGTTCTATGATCCATCAAACCAAGGTTTGGTGATAAAAACAAAGAGAAGAGAGCAAACGAAGACGAAAATATTTGATTTCTCTCAGGACAATAGTAACAAAAACACTAGGGGTCAATAGGCCTATATGAAGTAGTCCTACTCAGCACAAGATTACGTATGTTAGTGCAGTGAAGCAGTTTTGGACAGTTTGCGCAGGATTGTCTTCAGAAAAGATTTTTATCAAGAGCAGAAAAATGGGGCAAACAGATTTTTACAATTCTTAACAAATTAACATTTCCGCCTCCCTTGGTTGATCATCCCTATATTACGACTCTACTCTCTCCTCTCCCCTAAATACTACTACTACTACTACTACTACTACTAATAATAATAATAATGATAAACGGGTGGTTCTGTGATCCATCAAACCAAGGATTAGTGATAAAAACAAAAAGAAGAGAGCAAATGAAGACGAAAATACTTTATTTCTCTCAGCACAATAGTAACAAAAACACTAGGGGTCTATTTATGAAGTAGTCCTACTCAGCACAAGATTACGTATGTAAGTGCAGTGAAGCAGTTTTGGACAGTTTGCGCAGGACTGTCTTCAGAAAAGCTTTTTATCAAGAGCAGAAAAATAGGGGAAACACATTTTTACAATTCTTAACAAATTAATATTTCCGCCTCCCTTGGTTGATCATCCCTATATTATGACTCTACTCTCTCCTCTCCCCTAAATAATAAAATAATAATGTTAATTATAATAATAATGATAATAACAATAACAATAATACACTGAAATAATGATAATAATACAATAGGCCAATGCAAATGAATGGGGAGGGGGTGCTATGATCCATAACTTAAGAGTGGGCGGAAGAGACACAAACAGGTACTGGATTTTTTTGATTTTTAAAATGAAAAAACAATGATAATGAAGCTATTTGAAACGTCTATCAGTCGTAGAGTAACTTTGACATGACGGAAAAAAAGATATTCACTCTCCTTGACCGATACACTTTTTTCCTTAATTCCCTTGATTCATCTCCATGTCAATGAATAATATAAAATAATAATAAAACCGAATGACTATGATCTCCCCTCCCACAAAATAATAATAATAATAACAATAACAATAACAATAATAATAATAATAGTAATGCTAATTATTAAGATAATAAAAAAAAAAACCGAACAGTATCAATGAGATAAACGGGTGGTTCTAGATCCATCAAACCAAGTTTTGATTATGAAAACAGAAATGAGGGAGCAAATGAAGATTATATTCTTTGTGTATTTCTTCTCTCATAACGTGGTTGAAGAAATATTAAAGGAAAAATACGAAGCCCTGAGACCCGTGGATTCCCATGGGTGCCTACAGTTAATACTTATAAAACCTAATGACTATGATCCCCCTCCCCAAATAACAATAATAATTATAAGGGCAATATAACAATATGGGCCTAATCAGAATAATAATATGATAATAATGATGATGTTTAGTCTGAAGCAGATAAATGGATGGTTCTATGATATATCAAACTAAGTTTTGGTGATTAAAAACAAAAAGGAGGGAGCCATTAAAGACTATCAAAAATATTATATTTTCTCTCATAACGTGGGAAAAGAAATAAGAATGGAAAAAAAAAAATGCTAGGCCTTGAGACCAGCCGTGGAATCCCTCGGGTGCCTGCATGGATGCAAGAGCAGGTGGTATAATTAGTATCAAAGTCATAGTGTCAATAGTATCTCCCCATTCCGACGGGAAGAATCTGTGGGAAGACTTCCGATGAATCTCATAAGCGTTTTTGGTGATTTTTCCCTGAATGTTTGTTCTTGGGTTTTGTTTTGTTTTTTGTTTGTTTGGTTGGTTTTTTTTTTTCTGCGGGGGTGGAAATGTGTGTGTGTGGGGGGGGTGGGTGGTGGTCATGGGTAGAAGAGATCGAGCACAATTAAAAGTAACGAAAGAATGAGAAAAATTTTCTTTTTATTTCATCAATAAAAAAGTGCAAATTCCAATCTATGAGAAAAAATGAAACCCCTCAGACCCGTGGATTTCCACGGGTGCTGCTAGTATATATATATATACCTAAATAGACAGATAGATAGATAGATAGATAGACATATATTACACACAAACTTTAATATATAAATAGATAGATAGATATTTGATTGTCGGAATGACTGGAATTTTCAAGCCGCCCCTTCAGAGTCCAGGGCCCTCAAAAGCAGTCGGCCAAATTTGTTGGAGAACGGGTGATGAGATATGCAGCTTTGCAACCAAGTCCTCCCCTCCACACAAAACTGTGCCTCTCTCTGACCGGTCGGAGAAGAATGCCTACAAGCAAGCTCCACTTCCAATCAAAATCTACTCACGTTCAACGATCACCAAACACCGCTTCTGATTTGCCCTCATTCACTGTACTTTCTCTCTTTCTTTCAGTGTTGTAGTGTTTTTGTTTTTTGTTATTTCTTTCTCTCTTTTTTTTTTGGGGGGGGGGGAGGGAGGGGGGTCACCTGTGCAGTTTCTAGGTAGTGTACTGTCTTGCAGAGCTCTACTAAACTCAAACATCCCTACAGTGTAAATCTTTGTGTTTGCATGACCTTCCTTATGTATATCATGCTTTAACATCTTGCCTTGCTAAGTTTCGTCATAAAGTAGAAGTGGAGCAGTGACAATTGGATGGGCCTTCAGATTAATTTTGCCCTGCATCACTGTATAATCATATAACCTTATTCTATAGTGCACAGTAGCACATTGTATCTACACCACAGTATGTTCTTAATTTGACCTCTGGAAAATATTACGGTCGAAAGTAAACTGCGCTTCAAGAGTATGCGTGGTTGACAGTTATACAGCATGCATGCACTAAAGTGCCTGCATATTTTCCATGTTGCGTGTCCGTGCCACAAAACTGTAACCTGACTCTTTGTTTAGTGAACAACCCTCATATTATATGAGCTGCATGCATTTTTTTCTCTTATCCCTACAGATATCAGGGTAATACAGATATCACCAAAGTCCAATTAAAATCATTGCTTGCTTCAATAACTGGATAGAACTAATCTTCAAAAGACAGACCCCTTATTGATGCACCAGTGCCTTGAAACTGAATAGGCCCTATCGTGTGTTAAATGTACACTGGACTCCCGTTATAAGAAAGTCCTTGGTACCAGCAGTTTTCTTTCGTTATATCAAAATTTCGTTAAAACTGAACAAATAAACAATACAAAACATACAGCGGATAATTTCACATCATACCTAAAATTTTCAATAGTATGACTCTGTCACGTTCTAAATCACATTTACAAATTACTTGTTTACACACTCATTTATCAACCAAATATCCAAAACCAGATTATACCAAATGCACCCCCCCCCCAAAAAAAAAAAAAAAAAAAAATCGGTGAAAAAAAAACATAAATTGAAACAAGGTCATCAACTTTCAGGATGCTTGTCAGCAAAAAAAAAAAAAAAAAAAAAAAAAAAGCGGTTTCAATATGATGAAAACAAGAATAATTTTACCTTGTAGGGCAGAATAATTTTACCTTGTAGGGGAAAAAAGTGAGCTAAATTTGGCAGCTCTACTACAATCAACAAAGCTACATCCACTCACAGCTGCTCGACTTGTGCCCCAAGAACTGTTGACAACTCCCATTTGTACTTCCCTTGTTGATCTACCTGTATCGCCATTGTCATGTGCTAAGTGGATTACTCTAACACACTTGCTACCACTGCTTTGAGTTTTTGTTGTTGTTGCTTTGATTGTTTGTTTTTTGTTTTTTGTTTTTTGTTTTTTTCCTTTTTTTTGGGGGGGGGGGGGGAGGGGGTTCTGTAGTCTGCACTTGTCACTGTAGCACACCTCCTATTCCATGGCGGAAATTAGAGCAGATCCGAGAGCCTCATGGGGGGGGGGGGGGGAGAACCTACAAGTGTACCTAGCTCGTGAAGAAGCTAGCAATCTTTTAAAGTTTAACACATGATCTTCTAATTGCCTTCTACCCATTGTGAAGAAAAGCCACTTCCATAGGAGTTTGTTGATAATGCTGAAACTCGTTTCAGTGGATAGACATTTTGTTGGGTTGATAAGTTCACGAATGTCAGTCACCTCGCAAAATTTGTGAAAATGAAAGCACTGCAAAATAATTCATGTATGCAATACAGTTGATTGCTGGCAAGCATACTTCTTTCTTTGATCTATAGCATATATTAAATCAGTATATCACAACAACTAGTTAATATTGAGCTTGAATATCTTCTTTTCTACTTTTTTTTAAATTTTATCAACAAGTTTAGATCTACCAGAATATACTCTGTTCTTGTGACTGCTTAGAAATCATTCTTTTCTCTTTTTATCCCACTTGACAAGGATACATCATGGCATGTTGAGAAACTAACATTTGAGGAGAGACCATGAATGAATGCATTCATATGTCCTTGAAGAACATTTTCAATGTACTTAAGTATGTATGTTAAGAGTGCAAGGGATGAGTACGGAACTTAACACGGTAGGCATTTCTGTTGTCATCGCATTGAAATCTACTCATCGCCACAAGGACAAGGGGGGGGGGGCAATCTTTTGCCTCTCAGCTACTGCTTATTGAGGAATATGAGTCCCCATTAATTTTGAAGATAATAGAGTCAGATTTTTAGACTTTCAATAATTTCTAAATATGTGAGCACTAAATATACAGTCTGTATGTGTTCTTGATTTTTGTGTAGGGAAAAAAAAAATGTATAAATCATAAAAGGGACTGAAATAACCAGACCATTGATTACAAAGGGATGAAGACAAGAGATAAGCTAGTATCTTTCGGATCCCTGGTGTGGACAACTGGAAGTCACGGTGATCCAATTAGGCTAGACTGTGATCTCTGGGAATAATTTTCCCACGACTGTGCAGCGCTCAGTTCAAAGTTCAAGTGATTTCGGGGAGTTTTTGTCATGATACTCTATTTGTTCTAGACTCTGATTTCAGGAAAACGGATAGAAGCTTCCAACAGTAAAGACTCGAGTTCTGACTTTAGCTAGCCAAGGGTTACTAACCACGCGGTGGCTGCGTAAAGTGAGTGGGTTTGATGGACCACAATTTCAGCCCGCCATGCAGAACAAAGCGGTCTGGTATAAGATATGAGTCAACTTCATGTATCTGGAGAATTAGTGGTCATAAGTTCTTCAGCATTATTAATAGGCTACTTGGGGCTGAGGACTATGACGAAGCAAGGCTGTGACGAAGCAGGGCCACAACTTACAAATCACAACACTCAATTCTGGGAAGCACTGGCACACTAGGTGTAAAAGATATGACACAAGTTTGCGACACAATCTGAGGGACTTTCTAGGAACTCCTAAAAAGAAAGAGAAAATGAAAATGAGGTCATCATGCATTTCTACATGATATATACAATGTACGTTTGCATATTATGTCAGATGTGGGAGTTCATACGCTCGATACTAAAAACTTCACAGCTGCTGCTCTGATACCACACACAATCTGCTCATGAAGTTACACCAAGATATGAAGGGCTTGGACATGACAGGTTATTACATTGTACTGTTATGACAAACAGCTGATGGCACTCACAGCTGTACCTCACATGAACATTTAATATAAGTGCTCCGTCTGAATGAAACTAGACCAACGTCATTTGAGAGACTGGATTTGAGTAGACTGTGTCTCTGTGTCTGTGGACACGGCTTCCCACTATCCACTAGTGTAGTTTACTTTCACTTTAAATGTACATTTTTAAACATTTTGGTGTCAGTCCATCATCACATATTGCAAAACAAAACCTTTCCATTGATACGCCAGTGTGTGCCTCACTTGTCATATAACAAGGAATATTCTTGAAGTTACGTTTAAAAACATCCCAGGTACTTTCTTTGTTTTAAGCAGGTTTAATTGCAAATATCCCAAATTGACAAAAATGGAGTTAACCCCTTTTGCGATCAAACTATTCATTTCCTCTTAGCATTTTTCACTTCCACAGTAGCCACCTGACTTTGAAGAGGATAAAGTGCCATTGTTTTGCTTTGCTTCGTTTTGTTTTGTTTTGTTGCTGATCATTTATGATGAACTGCAGCTACGCAGCATTTTAACCCCCTCTTTGGGAGGCCCTGTGGATTTCAAGAGGGTTAGGGTGCGTATCGATAGGCACAGGAAATTCTGAATTACACCTGAGTTAAGTAGGTCGCATCATCTCTTCTTTCGCCCCGAGCCCATAAAGGCCAACTGTTAGGGTATAGTTGCTGTAACTGTGATATCGACGTATCGCCCGCACCTTCAACAAGGTATTTCCTGACTTGTCATTGCTACTTTGTCGGAAAATCCAAGCAGCTATATCCACAGGAGGAGGCAGCCATAGTTAGCTAATTATGGCACAATAACAGGAGCTAAGCCTTGGCTAGGCTCAAGTATTCTACCGTCTCTGCATATTACAGGGAACAAGATATTGGCTATTATATCCCTCATGTAAAGCTTCTTGCCATAGGATTGTACAGAGCACGAACATGGTGTAGTTTTACTAGCTAGCTACGAGCAGCTGGATGCGGTGCAATTGGTTACTAGCCAGCGGGATATAGTACTTTTGGGAATCCACGATTTGCACCCAATCGTGATCGTGGGATCGATATCTACATTTCTCACTTAAGAATGTACGCAGTGCGCGTAGTAGCGATACTTTTGAGCGACAGTCCTGCTGTGGTTTTTAGCTAGCTCGCTAGCAGCGTTGTGCGCGACAGCATTACAGAAATCTGTGTACGATGGCGTGTGTAGATCTAAATGCATTCAGCAAAGTGACTGCTTCAAGTAACGAAGGAATGATCGCAGGAGGACACCATATCAGGTACGAATTAGGAATAAACTAAAACCGATTTTGAAGATGGTCTGGGTAACGAAGCCGCTTTAGGCCTAGGCCTACTTCTAACGTAGTCCTGGACCTCCTCGATCTTTTGGAGTTTTGCACGCTGGCCTGTAGAGTACCGGTGTCGTTCGCTACGCGCTGCACGCACTGCTGCTGCACTGCTACGGCCTAACGTTAGATTTATCGTTCAGGAAACCTGCACACTTTTCCAGAAGGGAACCGCCATTACTCTAGTAAAATGCTCGAGAGGGATATAAAACAAATATCGACTGCTTTCTTTCGGGCCATGGTAAAACTATTTGACCTCGGTGATTTCTCAACAGTGCCATGTCCCTCGACTTCGTCTCGGGACATAGCACTGTTGAGAAATCACCTCGGTGCAAATAGTTTTACCATCTCCCTCAGCAGCAGTCGATATTTGTATATTACACATATCTTCCCTCCTTTCATTTTTGTAGGGGGGGGGGGTAATGAACTTGCTCATGTATCAACACCCAACTTCTTTATTTTTTATGTCTATTTTTTTAAATGGACAGGCACATTACTGTCAGATCCTTTCTTCAATAACACGTTTGAGCACATAAAAGGGGCAATTTTTTCCAGCTCAGTTGGATGTCTTTTGTATTAATCTGCTCTGCACAGTGAAAGAAAACTGAGACACATGGGGGGGGGGGGCAGGCGGGAGACAAAGCCTGCACATCTGATACTTGGCGTGCACTGAAGCACCTGATTTATGAGCCATACAGTGCATCATCGATGAATGGAATACGTCAAGTGCGCTCCCGATTGTGGCCACACTTGAAACATATCACAATACATCACAGACATAACACTTCTGGTGTGATATAACTGCCTACAGAGCTGTAGACCTACTCCATGATGGGCATAAACATCCAAATGAAGAAACATTTCCCTATAAAAGCATCATGTATACGGATATTACCATGATTTTTACCCCACCACACAATGAGTTACATGGAAGTTATATGGAGCTGCATAAAAAAAAAAATTTTAAATCCCTCCATGCTTTTGGTTTTCATCAGTGTGAATCCAACTACAAAGAAACAGTATCCATGGCCTGCATCATAATGACTCTGAGTCAAATAATATTTTGAACCATCTTCATAATGAAGTCATGACATCATCATCAAGATCACCATCATCCTCATCATCATTACCACTGTCATCATGTACATGTACACATTATTTGTACTGCAGAATTCGAGGACTTGACCAAGGTACCACACCCAAGACCGCACAAGGGTCAAGCATAAAATGCTTTACCATCAAGAAGCTGACATACAATTCATCAAGAGCAGGTTAGTGGGGAGTTATGTCATTGCATTAGGTTGCCAAGAATGTAAAGCACTAACAACCTTTCAGTGCTAAAGTTGCAATGTAAGGTTCAATCCATCAACAATTCATCATCCTGACTGAGGTTACCAGTGCAAAATTCATTAAAAGCAAATCATGGTCCACAGAACCTGGTGCATTAAGAACCTTCTGGCACTGAAGTGACAGCACTGAACCCAAAACATCATCCCGATGGAATCTATCAGTCTCATCATTCATACCTCTTGTATTCGTTGCGGCGTCTGCGAGTCTCTGGAAGGCGTCCAGGAAGGCTGACAAGACGGTGATGGTGGCCCTGAATAGACAAACATCGAAAGAGAAATAGACAAATACATAGAGATAGTCCGTGAATGATGAATAGACAATCGCTGACATTTGGGTCATCAGCATTCTGTCAGAGCAGTTATCTGCTTATCTCTCCTTTCTGATATCCCCGTCCCCCCCCCCCCCCCATCTTTGAATTTTGCAGCTGAGAAACATAACTAAATATAAAACTCTTACAAGAGGGTCATAGTCCTAGTATTTAGTCGATATTTATTTCTGGATCATGGGAAAACAAATCAGTGGCTAAAAAACAAGAGGGATATAAATACAAATATCAATCACTATTCAAAAATATACAGAGGAGTTGCTTGCTTCAACAGAACATCATTATTGGCCAATGAATGTCTCAAACAAAAAGCCAGGAAAATTACTTGGATGGACAATGCATTCATTTCAATGTGAACAATCTTCAGAAGGAAAAAAAAATAAAAATGTGTGACACATTTTCTTTGCCCTTAGTGTCACATGAAGTGTCAAACAAGCTATAAACAAATCAAAGTTTTCTTCCTGGTATGTCCTGACAGAAAAGTGCTTGAATTTTATGCCATTTATCAGGGGGCAAAATGGGTGTATTTGAAATGAAGGTGGCCATAGCAAACTAGTAATTTATATTAACATCATTTAATAATTCCCCAAATGTTGCTTGGGAAAAGAAAGGGGAATATTCAGTGCATATTTTGATATCTCTCAATTTTTGTGTTTACTCCAAGAGTGCAGTCTGAAGATCCTACTCCTAATGTGTGACCTGTGTCCACAAGGAATGTAAAGAAGCCGCTATCTGAAGTTGATTACACTACCGGCCAAAGATATCACTAATCAATTTCATTTTATCCGTCCCCTACTGTGCCACATTCATTTACTCAGGAAGTGGGGATTACATCAAAAAGTCCATATTTCTTCCTTGAGTGTGCGTTTCCCCTTTACCAGCATTATGCCCACTTTGGCCGAGTTTTGATTCGCATATCCACCATAATAAATCAATGTGGCTTTTCAGGGATGAGTCACACATCATACGGCGTACCTAGCGGAACAAGATTGAGAGTGACTCCACAATTATGACAAAAAGCAATCATCCAAGCAACCAAGTATCATGGCCACCATGATACAAACAGTACGAAGGGGGGGGGGGGGAAAATTTGTCTTTATTAAAAATTCTTTTTGAGGAATTACACATTGGCGGCAAGTAATCATGTAATTGAAATTGTACATTCCACACATATCCAAGTATGTAGGCCTATGCATGTAGTAGAGTGCATGCATGTATATGATTTTCTTCATATCTGCATCTGCAGCAAATTTTTGTCATAGTAAAGTGGTAGGTGACGAGAGAGGCTATATCCAATGTAATTACTGTGATAAGCCGAAAAAAAATCAATGTGAATGATTCATCACTTATGCCTTAAAATGACTAGCATATCATATTTTGGCATGAAGTTTTTTGAATGGTAAGACCAACATGCCTGTTGGTACAAATACACTTTTTCCTACTCATGTGCAAAGTGGAACTACAAACTGGCTAATTTTCCTGCCCTAGTTCAGTTATCGCTGCCACTGAGGTACCCATCTACACACCTGAGTCACTCAGGAACATTGTGGGTAAAACACCTTGTCCAAGAATATATACACCAGGCAGGATTTGAACCAATGATCTCTAGTTAAAGATGTCCACAGTCATACCTACTAAACCAGAGTGATCCCCATTTCACATATATTGAGAATTAACAATCTGGAATGTGACTTGAAGAAAGACAGATTTGTCAACTTACTTCAGCTGTGTGTGAAGCTTGCCAGCCTTGTTGTTGAAATCATCCCAGAGAGGGGCAGTGGACTGTAGGAAGACAAAACAGAGAAATCGAGTTTTAAAAAAGACACACATTCATCACTGGTTAGGGATAGATACATGCTTTCACACACATCTTTTCTGCGGAGCAGAGTGTAACAAAGCTACTTGCATGCTTGTTCAGGGAAATCCAAACTCACATGGTATGCGAACAAGCACAGCAAATGATATGTACTTTACTTTCTTTTTGAAGAAATATCGGCCTTCACTCCAGTACCTATAAGCAAGAGAAGTTTTATAGTCTCCCATTTGGGGGTGGGGGCATGTTCTTTATCAAATAGAGTCTACACAAACACACAAAGCTGGATGATCAAATAATGCTTTACACACACACATAGTAGCATATCAGCTGCTTACTGATCATTGTATTGTTTTTTCCTGCTTTTAATATTTCACACGTGACAATCTCAGTGAACATTGTTTGCAATTTCAAACAAAAGTACATATTCATACAAATTTTGATATCCCCACACATAATCGGCTGTCATTATTTTCGTTCCAGTCCAATAGAGCATACAATTTGAGGAGATTTACACATCAACAAAAATTTCATGTTTACTGTTGTTGCCACTATTTGCCAATCAAGGGAACTGAACTTCCTATATATGAGACTAACAATGCAGTCTCACATATTTGTTTTCATCTGATAGCTCATGAAGAATTGAAATAAACTTCAACAAACGACTCAAACAATGCATCAAAAAGCACTGCAAAATGCCCACTGCTCAGAGTTTAATAGAGGTGTGACACCATATTGAAAAAGTACACATCAAACCAGCAAGATATTCACTATAGTCCAATGTGGTAAAAATACTTACTGAAAGACTGAATTCCCATCAATGATAAACAACGCAATATTTTCTGCAGCTAATGATTTACCTGGGGTGTGTTTATCAATTCACTATTAGCATAGAATTAAGGTTTCAAAACAACTTTCAGGGAATTTTGGGCAGTTGATAAATGCAAAGCTGTTTTGATCATGAGGTTAGAAACCCGTTCCTGAAACACCAATAAAAGTGTGACCGCGAACGCATTTGAGCCAGAAACGTATTTCTGTACAGTTGATAAACGCAAAGTTGATTTGAAATGTGTTTATAGCTCAGACCTGCCCACACCAACCACTGCCAACTACACATCTGGGCACCTTGGGTCAAACTGCGCAATGGAGCTGTGCAGTAACAAGGCCTCCCGTTCAACTCAAGACAGAGTTGATGACTGCAACAACTCGAGAGACACAATTCAAAAGGCATTTGCAAACACCTTTTGATAGTGGCTATTGAAATGCATTTCAAACGTGGGAAAGTTGACAAACACAGCCTATGTATGCCCCTTGCCATGAAGACATCTATAAAATATTTTGTAAGAAGACATATTTAAATACCAATCCCAGTAAGTCATCCTGTGTCAATATCTACCCAAGATATCACCTACCAAAAAAAAAAAAAAAGACATCAAAGAACTAGTTAGGCAACTCAATGAAAACTGTGACAGGTGACATACAGAAGTTGAGAACATTTGACTACTGAGTTCAACTCAGTTGGACATCCATGAATGTAATATGAATGAGTATTGTCACGTGTAATGATGCAAACATCAAGACATCTATCAACATTTTGTGGCTTATACGTCTGCTGTGGATGGTCAGTTGATCTGGTGTTTGCATCATACCTGATGTTCGGGGCTCAACACTAACTTTTTTTTTCTGATAGCCCATTTGGGCTACTAAAATATTAGAATTTGAAATTCTGTTTGTCCAAAATGTTAAACAAAACATTAAAATTTCATCTTTAATTTTAGCTGCCTGATCCGGCCACCAGGAGATAGCTTTTTCTTTTAAATTTAGTGGCCTGACATCAATTTCTAGAGGCCCCGTGGCCACCGGGCCACCACTAATGTCTAACCCTGCCCACTCGTTTCTCCACTTTCAATTAATACATGTAGTTATTACACAAGCCACCCACTATTGTGTGTGTATGCACAATCAATGGGTCATACGCAGATACTACTACTCTTATATATTGATGTCTGTGTGATGTTGATTGGTTGGAGCAATATCAAACTCGACTGTCGGGGCGATGTGAACGTGTCATCGATACAAAAACTGCGCTGCACACGCCCCCGTCCTACAACAAGGGGCATCTCCCTGACATCTATTTGACCTTTGGGTAGGCAAGTCATCTGGCCAATCCCCGCAGTACAGCCCTAAATGAGTGTGTACACACAAACACGCACATACACAATACCAGTTCTTCCGATATCTCCGTCAGTGGCGGCGGCAGCGGCTTCAATACATCTGTGTACGTTTGACGGCTTTGACGGTAATGATAGCCCCAGGCCAAGTCGATTTCATTGTCGGGCAAATGAGACAGAGATTGAGAGGATAGGAAATCCGCCATGTACACACCTAAATTGTCGAACACTGGTGATTTGCGAGGACTGTCGGTACAACCTAATTTAGATCCACATCATGGAACAATATGAAATTTCCACGTGACATATTGTTATCATACACAGTAGGCCATACTTACTTCAATGTTCTAAAAGGCAGGACATGAAGTAAAATTAACTTTATACGTGTCAAGTCATTTCAAGATATGAAATGACAGTAGAAAATGGCATTTACATTGTAGCTAACCTTGGGCTGGTATTACCTTTTTTCTTTGCTTGCCCTTTGGAAGAATAAATCAACATTTTTTCAACATTTCACTTTTCAAAACAAGACAAAACAAAAAATGACTTGCCCCCCAAAAGAGTTGCATCAATTTGTGGAACTAATAAACAGTATCAGTTTTCTTGTTGAAATAAAGAAAACACCAAAAATTCAAGTCAGAATAAACATTTTACTTGCGAAGTTAAATGTGACCCTGCACCTCAAAACAAACAAAAAGTCGCCAGATATTAATTTTTAGTTAAGACCATATTTTAAAAGAGCAGACTTTAAGCTTTAAAATGATGTATAACTCAAATCAAATGGACTCTCCTAACCTATCTAAATATTGGAAAGAAAGCACAGACTCAGGAAAAGTGTGAACTGAGAAAAGAGGCTCTGAAGTACAGTGTCTATTCAAGCGCTTAATCTTTACCAAACCGTGCTGGCTGTACGATGAATGGGACAAAAAACAGGAAGTAAACCACCAGAGTAACAACAACGAAGGGATTATCAGATTAAACTGAAATTAAGCATGCCTCATTAACATATTCTGTCCATAATTAATGCCAGATTTCAAAGCAGTAACACTATCTTTTCAAAAGTTATTAGAGTTGAAAGTGAAGAGTGTGGACAAGGTTTTTCAGAAATGAAAAAGGGATTCTAAAGACACACATATTAATGTTCGAGATAAACTGCTAAAAAAACACACTTTCCTGCCCGTTTTATGATACCAAATTTTAGCATAATGTAAAAGAAGACCCGCTCTTTCAGAAAATATGAAAAAGTCAAGTTCGGCTAGGTTGACCCATTTCACTTCTTTTCAGTCCTCACGCAAAATCAGTGTGTGCGACTTTATGTTCGTTTTGAGGTGCACGGTCACAAATGTTTTTTAAGCCTTAACATAACAGAACAAATTACGTGATATAAGAAAAAATCTTTTTAAAAATGCATTGCCAATCATTGCACTACAGCCTACACAATACCAGGCTATATTTATGATTTCTCTTTAGTCCATACAACACAGAACCTAGTAGTAAACATACAATCGTTTTGTGCTAACCCTTAAAATTGTAACGTGCTAAATTGTGTCCAATTTTTATGCCGTCAATTCAATATTGGGAGTAAGACTCAAAGAATACTATTCAGCATCACTCCCGTGCAGGGAAAACATAGCATAGTGCATAATTTAGTGAAATTACTGCGACACTCTGGTACAGAATGATGACATCACGTACACATATTTATGAGTGTTCACACACTGTACATGCTGCCATCATGATAACGTTTCTGGCCACATGGCATAATTTCCCATTTCAGTAATTAAGGATTTCATTTTTTTCCCCCTTAAAATTGACAAAGACATGCTCACATAAATGTAAAGACACGGCTACAGGGGAAAATGTTGGCACCTCCTCAAAATATGAGTTGATGGAAAAATGATTAACCCCCCCCCCCCCAAAAAAAAAAAGAAATAAAATGTCTCTGGGAGCTTCACCGTCTGCTGTCCAGTCAAGAGTTTTCGACGGTGGGTTTATATTGGCTGCCAGACCTATACCAGGAGCGCATCATTCTTTTACCGGTCATGTTCCCCATCATGTCACCACAAGATAAGCATCTTGCCCTTCCTCCCTGCCTCTGAACTGGCTTTGATGGCCATGACTCATGCTCAATTTCACTTTAATTACAGCTTCTTTCAACAATGGCCTCACATTTTGGTGGCGAGTGGACCCCCCACCCCCAAATCCCTTTCATCCCCTCCTCCCTCTCCCTCCCCACACACACACACACATACACACACACACACACATTCTCCCGTCATAGTTTTGTGATCACACACTCTCCAAATCGACATTAAACCCTTTTGCGTCACGCCATCGCCTTTATACACAACACCCATCTGGCGGGGGCCAGTTTCAGAGAAAATCTCGGCCGAGAGACGGTGAGCGGTGAGCAGCGTGGAGATGGGGTAGGTCCCATCGCGAAGTTTATGAAACCAGCGCATCTCGTGTAGATAGCAATTAGCATTTTATGCATCACACGAGTAGTCATGTTTTATCAGAGAGAAAAACAAAAGACTTTCAGAGTACACATGGTTTCCCAAAGCTGATGTGCACATTATACAGTAATATTGAACATGCTGTAAGAAGATCCAACCTCCATGGCGTCAGCTGTGCTGTGTAAGTCGGAGTTTGAATACAAAAATGTGTTCATACACCATGTACAAAGTTGTACATACAATATCTCATCATTGCCCAAAACCACAACAGGGAAAAGCCACCTGGCTATGTATGTCTACCAGCCATCTGGGTACACAAGGCGAAATACAGTGTAAAGTGAGGGGGGGGGGGCGTTAGATGTTTTCACTTCATCACAGATTCAACAACATTAATTTTGCTCTTCCTGACGCACTAAATGCATACGTATTCACATGGAATTCATCAACTGTTAAACACACACACATCAACCATGTAAACACCATCAATCAGTACCATCTGCCCTAAAAATAGTTCCATTCAGTTCAAGCACTGTAAGAGTTTCTCTCACATACACTGTATGATCAATAATCACATTCAGCGATTCAATGCTCTCACACCTGCTCAGGTTTAGTCCAGTTTTTCACATAAATTTTTCAGCTTTAGTCATACTCGAGAATACCTCGAGAGGAGAGCATACAAAGTCATAATTGTTATCATACTTTTGAAGATTCACACTAAAGATAATCTTGCTCCCAAAGATTGTACACAAAACTGCATGAAAGCTTTCTAACACAGCATACATAGAGTATGACAGCTGATCAATATCTATGCAATGATTACAGAATTCAGAGAAGTTTACCCTTTCTAGCATGTAGCTTGGCAGACCAGTCTGCTATCTCTGTTCCCCTATTTTACTCTCATTTTCTCTGTATCATTATTCTTCTTTTCATTTAATTATTTTCCAATTTGCCTTGTAATTGGCAATCTGAGGCTCTCCATCTCCTGTTCATCTCTGCCCAGAATTACTTGTCAGCGAAGCTAATCCTATACCTCCATTTTGGGACCCAATTGATTCAAGTGTAGCTTTTGGGTAAGGATTTGTGCAGTGTAACTTGTGCAGTCAGGGAAGGAGTGTATGAATAGAACTGCTAATCAAGTGTTCTGTTTAATACTCTGTTCTGAGTGTTTCATTTCTTTTCATTGAAATCAACTTTTGAACATGGAGCAGAGATTGCCTTTAACCCCCGAGCAAAAGTTCATTTTCAATGAACCAGCTGCTTAACATGATGCATGGTGAAATCTCTTATCAGTATACGAAAGATGGATTTTTTAACAACTGTGACACCTCATTTGCTAAGATGATATTTCTAAAATTTTACTGCTGTTTCTTCAATAGATGTCTAGTCCTTCAGATAAATTGATGATGCACAAGGCTCTATGCAGCCAAATGTCTTTCACCTTCAATCTGACAAGGATCTTTCGAGCAAAAGCTCCTCAGAAAGAGCTGGACACGAGACTACACCTGGGTGTGGGTGTGAGATGTGGCACATGAAAGGTCTGTTGCCAGGCAACCAGGAGCCTGTGTGAACTTGGGTTTCAGTCAACCTGGCACACATTAAAATACACACACAGAAAGCTCTCATTCCACAATGCATGGAGTGAGGGCGAGGCAGTGATGCTCAAATGTGCAACGTTAATGAGACCAAAATTGCGTAACCGGCACAGTTGCTATCAAGCAGCTACACTGTATGGCAGTAACTTTGTAGTATTGATAGCAGTCCTTCATTCCATAATCATCTTGATATGCAAAGATCATTAGTAGGCTGAATTTAAGTGGATATTACAACTGCATTAAATCACATCACCACATCACACACACACACACACACACACACACACAAACTCATTGACAAACAGACACACACACTGCGCACACGATGAATACGGGGTACATTTTATCAAGGGATGAAACTGAAGTTCAGTGTCCATCTCCGCTGGAAAACAGTCGGATTTGCTGAAAACTCAACAATGCACTGTGTGGCCACCTCTCTCGGCTCTTAGATGCGGTATAAACAGTCCCCCTGGCGAACAAGTCTCTGGAGGGCAATTCGAGTCCATTGTCGCTCCATCGTTATCACAAACGAGCGACAATTCCGATTTCTCGCCATCGCGAGGGAGAGGAATCGGAGCCGATGCCTGATGAGGGGCTGCCAGAATGAGATGATTATCTTGTGGGGAGATATTACGCCAGGAGGTGCGCCATCAGCAAAGCCCAGACTGCATGATGACGAGGTTCGAGGAGGAGAAGAAAAGGGATTTTTCAAGAGGGAGTTAGACGGCAGGGAGGGGGAGGAGGAAGAGGAGGAAAGAGCATTGCAGATGGATGCGGCTCCTCAAGTAAAGCAGGATTTGGGCACAGATTGTTATCGCATTATGGCAACTTGGATACAAATCTCCCAAGAATCTTTTTAGGACTTCCTTCCGCTTTGTGCTACTGTCTACCCACTCCAAACACACGATGCAGAACAGGACATTAATATGAACTGCTGTTTGACGGTGGCGACACAATACATGCTCCATCTCTACTATATGCATGCTAAATATACAAGAAACTATGAAGTTTGACTTACACTGAACACTTTCCATTTGGGCCTGTAATATAGTGTAAAGTTGTGTAATTCATTGTTCAGAAAGTCAAATCTAATAGCCCATGGACATGCAGATCCTGCAGTTAATTACTACTGTGCGATTCTTCACAGTTAAATTTCCAGATATCTGTGCCAGTGGGCAAAGAAAAGGCCCTAGCATGGGTGCCAATTGGCAAACACAGCACAGCATAAGGGTTAAACTCTCTAGTCTGTGTAAAAATTGTAATCAAGTACAGTGTATGTGCTTTTAATAGTAGATGACCCCCCCCCCACCCACCCCACCACACACACATACAAATTGTAGATGCATACAAACCACATGATTAATTCAAAATTGATGTGAGAACATTACTGCTCCCTTTTATTATCTCCGCCAAGGGAGGAGGTTATGTTTTCATTACCGTTGGTTTGTTCGTTTGTTTGTCCGTGTGCAAAATAACTCAAAAAGTACTGAGCGGATTTGGATGAAACCTGCAGGAAAGGTTTAGAATGATACAAGTAACAAACGATTAACTTTTGGTGGTGATCAGAAAATTTGGGGGGAATTTATGAAGGATTTTTGATATTTTGGCAGGTAGGGTCAATGAACTTGGGAGTTCAGGCTGCGCGTATTTGAGGTTTGCATCCGCGCACTAAAGTGTGTGCTCTACAGTATGTAGCTTCTGCTATTGTGAGGCGCGCCGTGCAGCTGAGGGTCTATGACGTAACAAAGGCTTCTATATTGGGAAATCGGGCGACTTTCAGCACACAATTAAGTACGTATGGGTGGAAATCACTGATATCTCTATGGAAGAACAAGATCAGTGGTGAAAATGATTTGCATGCTTGGCGGAGGTCTGCGCTCTCAGAGTGCTTCTCTAGTTATTGTTTATAATGGACATTGCAAGCAATATATTGTAAACCGAGAATTGCCAGCTAGCATATTGGGCATGAAGAACAGTGGCACACTCACTATTGTAAACCGCTTACTGTTGTGTACATTGTACATCAATGCCTTTTGTTAAAGGAAATAATAGCCGCAAACATATAGCACAAAAGTGTCAAAGATTTTTATTACGGACAAGTGAATGCAAGTCACAAAAGCAATCTTTCTAGTGATTGCACTGCCATGGTAACGGGAGAGGAAAGCATAGAACACAAAATCTACTCATAATGAAGAATTAATAACTACATATTTTGCAGACGTTATATGCCACCAAAATTCCACACTCTTTGCAGCAACCTCACTACCAGCAATACTATTAAAACTGTGGTCAATACAAAGGGAGCACATTGCCTTGAAACGGAAAACATGACCTCATTGGCACACATTCTTTACTGGCTGTGTGCTTTTTGAAGTATAACATGTATAACCGGATTCAACAGCCCTCCAAGACGAGACTAGGATCTGGGCAATCAATACTGTAGCACATGCATTGTACAAAGTCAACCACACACACTAAAAAGAGAGAAAAAAAAATGTTCTTTGCGTCAGAGGATAAATGGTCTACTGATCGTCCATCACAGGGAATGGTGACCTAGCCTTACTCAAACACAAGCTTTTCCACGCTTTGACAGTTTAGCACTCGCAGAAAACTGCACCACCAAACAACCTTGATCATGAACACACCTCCAACTGTGCAGTCTGATGAAAAAATGGAAAAAAAGGTTGTATTTATTCAAGTCTGTCACAAAAGCATACAATGATAAATGCAAATACATATATCATTCAGCTCACTGTACAATTGAATACCATTGACTACTGGTCTCTTTTATATCATATTTCCCAATTTCTGATTTTCATTATCCCCTTTCCAATGTCCATACAAATTAATATTTGCACAAGCAGTTTGCACAACTTTACAAAAACTTGGAGGATAGAGTGACAAAGAAAAAAGAGATGTGGAAAAAAAATCTGTAAAGAAAAATGCACTGAGTCATAACTATGAAACATCAAACATAGACATCAGGATTCACTGTTCCACTCAAGTATTCAGTACCCTATGCCTGGTCATTACAGTAGAACGTTGTGTGTCTCACTCTTCTTCTGATGTGCTTTATCAGCAAGCAATCATTCCCCGGTTCCAACCTTATCGTATTAAAGCGTGCTGTAAATTTGCAATGAAGTTGAGTTTCCACATTTTTCTCTTTGGCGCATTTATAGGAAATATCTCACAGTAAACCTGTTGGGAATTTCTCTGTCTCTTTGGGATTACGATCCATAAATATATGACATGTTATCATTAGTCATACAATAATCATAACCTTGGACACATACAACTTGAACAATGTACCTAAATATAATGGACTTTGTAAACAGTATGTACTATGATCATGGTAAAATATCTACCCATGTAATATTATATATTATCAGCATACAGACTCCATTAAATTTAAGCAACACACACAATCACTTATCGTAGAACATCAAGTACATTGTAGCTTGAAGGTGAGTTTTGCTGTTGTTGCTACTCATGTGGGGGAAGAAGAAAGAATATCGACAGGTTCACTGTGGATTATTTGGAAGAGAAAATTCAAACCATCATTCAGTCATACAACTGGGATTTCCGCTACAATGTACAAGCACATTGTCTAAACTCATTCCTCATCAACATTGAATAGTCCACTAATTATAATAGGAATCATCATTATTTGAGGTCATGAATAATGCTTTGTATATAAGCCATAAAGAGATGATTTGGGGGTATAACTCCATATCAGACTTACACTGGGGCAAGCCAGAGCATAATTTGCAAAACATAATTTTCACCTCATGTCAAGTGCATGTGTGTGGGGGAGGGGTGGAAGGGGGGGGGGGACATCTAGAATTCATGGGACTGGTTATTCTTCTTCATCACTTCTTCTAAATGCAGATGCACACAAGTGGAATAAATCTCCGGCGTAAAAGATGAAAGGGGCAAAAAAATCCAGCAAGCTTCATTCAAGCTTCCAATATTATTCGCGAGAGGGGAGATGGAGATAGGAGAGAGAGAGAAAAACGCATGAAAGAGAGAGAAAGAGTGTGAGGCGGAGTAAAATGCAAAGCATGGAGGTAGTAGTATTTGCTCAGCCGAGACAGCATTGCACAGAGCCTCACACTCTTCATTCATGAAGAATCCTGACAGAACCTTACGGCAAAACGGTTTATACTGGGTGCTGAATGTGTTGGCCTCATCTTTAGCTACTGTAAAAGTGGAAATTTTAGTGCATTTCGCGCAACCAGAACCTAGCACGAAAATAAAAGCATGCAAATATTTTTTGCATGCCGTATGTTCCAGTAGTTGATGTCTTGATTCCGCGGAATTAAAAACATGCCAAACTCTTCTTGCCCGGCCGAGCACGAAAAATTAGTTGCACAAAAATATCCACTTTTACAGTATTGCAGGCACAAAAAGGAAAAAAAATGAATGAATGAAAGAATGAATGAATGATGAATGGATGAATGAATGAATGGGTACTACACTGTATGTGCAGGAGCTGTTCTTCTCTGAAGATCTGATGATACATTCAGAAGTGTAGTGGACAGGCACTGCATGTACCATTAGTCCAGAATGCAAAATTTGCTCTTTTGCATGCAGAAGGGCAGATGTCCACACCTTTTGAGAGGGAAGGTCTCTCATACAATGTAGCAATGATCAGCTACAATTAACATGACAATGGCATCTGCGAACAGCACAAAGTGCAATAGTGCATCATATATACACATGTATAATAAATACACTGTACAGACAGCGTATTTCCAGCCTTCTGCCAAATCAAGAAATTCAAGCATATATCCCCATGTGCCAAGCACTGGAATAAGGCAAACCCGCTTAAACAAGTGGAATACCAAATCATCTAGAGTTGGCCATACTTGCATAGTGGCACGAGGGGCATATTTCCCTGGTCATTGACATCCTCATCCCAATGAACTCGCCAGCTCGGAATTTCCTGTCTTGTTCATTTCATCTCAAAGCTGATGTTTCGTGTATGTGTGCGACACAATTCAATCCAATTTCAATCCAATGCTACACAAAGTCTGCATCAAGTTGTGTATGACCCCGTTTACAGTGCGAGGCTTGGCCGCGGCTCGGCCGCGGCTGTGCCCAGCCCCGCTTCAGTGTAAACGCGCAAAAGGCCAAATGCGAGGCCAAAATTGGCCTCGCATTTGGCCTCGCTCTGGAGGTGGTCTCGGCCGCGGCCGAGCCGCGGCCTAGCCCGGCCTTTTTTTGGTGTACAATGTAAACGCAAACTGGGCCAAATGCGCGGCCATTTGCGCGGCCAATTTTAGTCTGGCTTCCAAACCTTCTGCCTATATCTCTCGCTATTCAGGATATTAACCCCCTTAACGTAGAAAGTAGTCCTGCAAAGGATTCTTTCCTTCGGCAAAGGCCTTTGCCTGACTTCGTCGCCATGGAATTCAAAGGGTCTGAAAACCAGACAATACCAAATTGCATTTGCTTACAAGCAAAGCACCACTACGA
Organism: Diadema setosum; assembly: GCA_033980235.1. NCBI lineage: Eukaryota > Metazoa > Echinodermata > Echinoidea > Diadematoida > Diadematidae > Diadema > Diadema setosum. The sequence continues at coordinate 32,401,345 of CM067066.1, read as the reverse complement.
CAAAATATTGCAAGGTTTGAATCAAAAGCGCGGCCGAGCCCAGCAGTGTAAATGGACAAAATTGCGGGGCTCGGCCGCGCAATTGAGGCCGGGCTCGGCCGCGGCTCGGCCACGGCCGAGCCCGGCCCCGCACTGTAAACGGGGTCTAACACATGCTTTGATGATGTGTGTTCTTGTTGCATTATGTCTACAGCCTTACCAGTTTTTGCATAATAAAAATGGTGCGTCTCCTCTTAAAACTTTGAATACAAAGCTACAGAAAGCGATTATTCCATGACAATACGTCTAAAAGAAAAAATATAAGTCATTACATGAAACTATACACAGTACAATAACATGTACAAAGCTCAAGTCTGTCCAAAAAGAATTAAGACTAAATACGCATCACAAACATACAAAAGTGTAATTCAAAGCAGCTACAATGCATCTAATCTATTATCCTTCGTACGTTGTATATTTGACAAAGAGAGAGTATTGTGAATGTAAGAATCCATGCCACAAGTCACTGCTATCCGTATGCATTTGTAATAGGTAGGCAAATGATACGAAAAGCGTGTGCGTGCGGCATTTCTGTGGACACATTTCCTCGGCATCCAGCAACAGAATTTTCGGACCGTCCACCTGTTTGCCCACGCACTGCACCACCAGGGGCATCCCACATCTCACATCGCCTCCTTTTGAAACGAGATCACATGTGTGACTACGCAGGAGATCGAAGTAATGGAGAGAATTTAGCAGTCAAAGCATGCATGCAGATGATCCTCTCAATTCATGCATTAACTTCCAAGAAGCCAGTAGCTGCTTCCAATGTAATCAAACTTGAACAGTGATGAAAACCTCCCCTGTACAACGACAGATGACAGGATGGTATGGAGTGATGAAAATCAGTGGGAGAGTGGATGCGAGTAGGAAAGAGCTGGATATCAGAAATTGTGAGATTACATGAACACATGGGCATTTCCACGGTAAAAGGGTACATTTCAGGGATGTCACTTTATTTTCTGTTTCCAATATGCATTACCCCCCCCCCCCTCCCCCCCCCCAAAAAAAAAAAAAATATATATGATCTTTTACAACAGTTTCATGAGAGATAACTTTGTCCCAAAATTGCTTCAAAGAAGCAGCAATCTATTAGAATTCTGCCAAAATAAAAAATTGGGAGGGTAATTATGTAACAATGAACAGACAACTATGGAATGTACTAGCATATGACGGTCAAATAATGAATGCTCATTGAAAATTTGTTGTTTTTGAATTGAATGGCCTAATATTGGTAAGAAACGATAGTAACAGCCCTAAAATTCTGAACACTGTGTTTTATATCATTTCTAGACTTAGTGGTGAATGTACATACATAACATGGACAAACAAAACTATCACATTTTTGTCTGTCCATGTTACGTACGCATGCATGTTTATGTTACCCTAATTTTTTTTTTCATTTTGGCAAAATTCTAATAGATTGCTTCTTTGAAGGCAAGCAATTTTGGGGCGAACTTTTGTATCTCTCATTAAACTGTTCTGAAAGAGCGTATTACATATATTGCGGGGGGGGGGGGGTAATGCACACTGGAAACAGAAAATAAAGCGGCATCCCTGAAAAGTACCCTTTAACTGTGGAAATGCCCGCATGCATGCATGTCTGCTCATTGGAGAATAAAACAAAGCACAAAAAAAATCCACAGCAAAGACAAACATTACCATGTAAGGATTGCAGGGCATGATGTCACAGACCAAGTATGTGTGTGTGTGTGTGTGTGTAAGTGTAAGTGTAAGTGTGTGTGTGTGCACACAAATATGACAGAGAAGAATTTTTTTTATCAATGATCCAATTAATCTTCATAACAAACTTAACCTTCATACAACAGACATTGGACCCACGATCAGAGTTTGCTTGTATTCTGATGATAGTGTACCTTGTACATACAGTTAACAGTTAACATAGAATAAAATCTGAAATGCAAACAGCGCTTCAGAGGTCACAATTAACAGCTGCTAGAATTGGATGAACTGCAAATACTGTACATGGAGTACCGCAAAGACAGTTTTGAATCAAGTATTTTCAAAGATGAATGTTCAGAACATCTTTCATTGTACACGTGTACGGCTGTAGGCCTATGATGATGTATTGTCTTCATGGATTTTTTGAGTCATGACTGTCTCTCCAATGTATAAATTCTTCATTGTTTACCATCAAATAATAATCAGGTCTTCTTCTTTTTTGCAAAAAGAAAAAAAAAATCATTACAGTCATACAGTTATACACTGTACATGCAGTGAACTTATCTTACAGTACATAGAATGTACAATTGTGAATATGATGTATTATAAAGACGTCAGTACATGTACAGGTATACATGTGTATGTGCATTGCTCCTGAAATTATTCTTGCAGACAGGTCATGATTTGGGAGCCTATACATAGCCTTTTCAAACAAAGAGCACAATCATGCTTTTTTTTTTTAAATTGCAGAATTATCCACTTTAAAATAAGTCTTCGTTTCAAGGCATATAAATGATTCTCTTCATTTTCTGTTTCTTTTCTGGCAGACAGAGCATTAATGTCCTTCACCACAACTGTACACTGTAATTACATAACTGTAATTTTACAGGCATACATTCATTCATTACAATGAAAAGCTACAGATGCTGTACATACATGTACACGTACATGTATTCACATCTGCATTCAGCAGCCTATGATATGGAATATGAATATTTCATTGTATTCAGTGGGAGAAATCAATATTCCCATTCCCAGGGAAAGAGATTTTCACAGTGCTCCTGGCAGGACAATCCCCTTAATACAACCATGGACCTACAACGAGACAAATATCCCGTCACATAAATGATGCACTAGACACTGTATCTGTGCGGCTTCCATTCAATCCATCAGACATGAAGCCTTGAGAACGCATGAATAGCTTGGAGTGTAACGCCATTCATGCAGGCTATGATAATTTCATAAATGGTTGTTGGTCTGTACAAGGCCTGCTATCATCCGTCTTCACGCGGCACGCTTGCATTGTAGCAGTACGTCATCACTCCCCTTTTTCAAATTGATTGGCTATTAATAATTAGGGAGGGAGCAACCATCGCATAAAAAGCTGGCTGTGAAATTATCCCGTCCCGCGCAGACTAGAAACAACCATCCATTGCATCCATGGACAGTGTGGCATGCATGGTGGGGTGTGGACACTATGAGGTTTCATCCTGCAGCTTGAAATGGCTTCCATAGACCTGTAATTAAAGGTTTTGACCAGAGTTTGTGTCCTCTCCATGAACTCAATGCCAGGACAATCTTCTCATTTCTTTCCACTCTGCAAGCAGTAATTAGCTAAAGCATGAAGGTATCTGAAAGTGTACTTTCAACTCCTGATACCATTTACACACTTTGCTTCATTACTGTGCAAAAGGAACTGATACTTGAATAATAGCAATATAAACTTTCTTTAGTAGTTAACAACAAATGTTGCAGTTGATACAATTATGACCGATATGAAAGTGCTTCCTAAACAATTTATTACCAATACCTAGAGATGTAACAAATGAGATCCACTAATTGTTACAAAATTATGAGCATGAATCTTATCATTAGGGAAAAGAAAGTCTTGGAATAGAGACAGCACTTCGAGAGTTCTAAATGAAAGAATTGATACTACCAATGCAAAATGAACTCCATATTGCAGACTGAATAAAAACACTATGACACGGTATATCATGTGCTTCCTTTTTTTTTCATTGAAATATTTTATAAACTGAGAAGATACAATCACAAATTTATGCAGCTAGATAAATGTTTAGTTCACAATTTCATTTGCAAGGGTGGCAACAAACCAGTAGAATTTGACTTTGCTGTCAAAATCATATCATGCACACATGTGTACAAGTGCTGTGCAATTGAGCTTCTTTCACAGATTCTATGAAATTACAGTACTGTATACGCCATATATTTCGCGAGTCTAAATTTTCGCGAATCAGGAATTCCCAATGATTTCGCGAGTGGTTTAATTCGCGATCGTGGAGTCCTGCACCGACCAGAGAAACGCACATGCGCACGTCACATTCACATCGGGATCAGCATCAATATTTTCTCGATTAGCACATGATTCGCGAAATTCGCGAAAATAAAAACCTCGCGAAATATTCAGCGTATACAGTATAATATACAATGTACAAATATAGTGAACTCAATTTTCACCCTTTCTTGCTGAAACTATAAAGTTTTCTCACTAGAAGAAAAATATGGCTCAAAGACAGGGTTTGTCAACGTGAAATCAATGAGATTTTAAATAAAAACAACATATCGCCAAACGGAGGTGGATTGTCAACTGTACACTTCTCCCTCAAGAATGCAATTATTCTACACTATGGTTGAGCTGCAAGTGGCAAGACATAAACATGTACTGCACACGTACGTATTGGTAAGTCAGTCTTATAAAATGTATCATACAAAAAGTTCTGACAAGGGGCAACATGTGTTGAAATGCAGGTAGGTCAGGTATTAAAGGCATAATTTACCATTTGTAGATGAAACAAAAATTCAACTTTTGTGCTTTAAAATAGTTCTAAAATGTGAGTTAGGGATAGAAACAACCACTGTAAAAATTTGAATCGGTAAAATTGATGTTAAGTGTTGTTAATTATACAAAATGTAAACAATAGTTATAATAAAAATGTTTCCAGACTAAACCATCTACAGTTACGGTTTAATATGAAAAATACAGATATCTCCTTATATTTTAGGTTTATTGCAAAAATCTTATATGACAGGATGTTTTGTGGTACAACAGACCTACACATACGCATTATATGTCATACCTTGAAAAAAATTTAAATCACTGTTCCCAAAGATAAACTGGACCTTTAACTGATGTACTGCACAGTCAGTGATGGACTAAAGGCATTATAGTTCATGTTTGAATAAAATCTGTTATGTCTGAGAATTTTCTGGTTGGACTTCCAACAACTGAAGTCTACATTTACATGTACAATAATGTAAGTCAAGCATCCATTGACTGGCACAGTGACGCGACGATCCAAGGTACACGTGTATCTTTATTCCTGAACAATCAATCATTTGCTGTTTGCTGTTAGTAGAATATGAACACATTACCGTTCCAACACACCTAGCCTACAAAGGTTATGTACACACAGCATCTGACACCGAAGATATCGCCACACGCTGGATTGCACTGTTGACTTTGCCCACACGTGGGTGCATTATTCAAAAGGAACTAACACACACACGTCAACAGACATCCTTGCTCACAAACACTAAATGCAGTTACTGTAGTTTCACGGTTATTAACATAGTTATCATCACGTCTATAAACTTCTCCACGAAAAGAAAAATTGAAGGACTCAGGACATGGATACTTTTTTTTTCACACAAAACTAGAAAGAGTTACGTAGTATAGATGATCCCTACAGTTTGGTAGCTCTTAAAGAATGAACGAATTTATCTATAACTTGGGAATTCCCTTTTCCTAGAAGAATTAAGATAGTGGAAATTCCACGATGATTACGTTTGGCACTACAAACAATGACAGGCATAGAATGCTTTTCACCTGAACTTAACAAGTTACAGGAAAAATGCTAAAAATGTATACATGAAGAATGCAATGTAATACATGCTGTAAATTGTCTTTGGCAATTTTAACATGAAATTCACTATTGGGAAGGACAAATACAATTGTAATTAGTAGAAGGCATTGTATTCCAGTGAATGTGCGCTTGAAGAAAGTGTTATTGGTACAATTACACTAGGGGGGGGTTGAAACTGAAGGAAAAGGAACAAGATACAATCAAACCTGTCTATAACAGCCACCCAAGGAAGATGATACAGTGCTCATTATACTTATAGAAGGGGTCTTCAACATGGTTTGTTTTTTTTTTCAGGGGGGGGGGGGGATTTTCATTAGCAGCCACATACAGCAAGTAGCCACTGTTTAAAGACAGGTTTGATCGTACTTTGTCCTGGACACCCAATATCAACTTTGCAATATACTGCATACATTTTTTTTTTTCCTGCAGCCCCATTTTGGGGTGGATAAAGTTATCATTCTTGATGAAAAGTCAAAACACATGAGATAACTCAGTGTGTATATCCATGTACATTGTAGTGTTCAGTCACAGGGAGTATAAATATGTACCCCATACTATAGGCCCATTGGGAAAAATTAAACAAACAATAGTAATGAATCCAAAGCATGAAAACATTATTGTTGTACAATTACACTGGCTGCAAAACCCATACGAAAAATGATCTACATAGTACACTGTATGTCAGGAATTGTACAGCAACGAGAAAAAAGAGCAAACATTAGAGTTGCAAAATTCACCCTTTTTTTAAAGAAAATTTTGTTCGCTTGTCTGTTTTCCCCCAAGGTTACACACACCAGAGTTGTCTTTGATGGGCAGTTTCCAATGAGAATTCAAAATGTGGAGAAAGAATACAGTGTTTTTCACTGCCAATGATGTACACGTCCTGTTGAGAGCACTGCCCTATCACTCAATGTCTTGGTCAGTCCTTGCAAATGTAGTTTTATTACCCTTATTTCTTGGGGGAAAAATGATATTGAGTAGCATCATAGGCAGGACGATGACCAGAACATGATTAGTTCAAATAATTACATTGTACATTGTACATCTCTGTTGATTCTGATCACATGACAGCAGCAAGCAACAAACTTTTGATCTCCATAAAGTCCATAGTACTGTACACATACATTTTACAATGAAATCAAACAGATTTTACAGCACATCACACTGACTTCCAAGGTCTGATCACAACCACGCAGACCTCTCCCTACACAACAATTTGGAGCAATTTTGTCGACTCAAGGTGGGTAATTTGCCCGTTCTACCTTTCCACAAATAATTTGCATACACTTAACTAGGGTTTGCAAATCTACTAAATGACCAACATGCAGATATAACTTTATTTCTTACGATATTGGAAAGGTCTCCAAAATTGTATTTAATGTTACTTTGATGCTGATAGGCAAGTTGAAGAGAGGCAATTTACTACAGACCCTCTGGATACCCTCATTGCCAATCTTGATGTAAACACAGTTGGCCTATATTTTATTACATGTACAGTGTGTGTACATCATCATGGGCGTGATGAAAAACAAGTCTCCACGTTGCAGCTACATAAATCCAGACAGCATCATAAACACAAACAGAAGCCTACACAAAGGGAAAGATTGGAGGTAACCTTACAAGGACTTGCAAACTCGCTCAGGTAGAAACACAAAAGTACATGTGGACTGATCGGCTATTGTTGGCCCACGGACTTTGGATGGTTGGCTGTCTACAAAGGTTGCCGGTTATTCAGAGTGGCCCAGCTGTTGCTCACGTCAGCCATTTAACCTTCAATGGTTCATAGGGCAAAGAAATGTCCATGCAAAATGTGCAGGTGCTATATTTTGTGCCATGATGTGTATATATCTATGCATATGATAAGTTGTATGATACACGAACAGTGTATAAAGACGATGTATGAGCTCTTGATAGTTGCAGGCCACTCCTGCACTATGGTAAAGCACGTATCAGAGACACATTAAGTGTTATACAACGTGTAGTCAATTGGAAGACAATGACTTGTTTTGACTTTTGAAGCAGCCACCCAGTAAGCAAAAGTAAATTATTCAAATCAGCAATGTATATTTGTAAACACACTACCAGTTGAAGGTTGATTTGCACAATGAAAGGTGTGATCAGAGAGTGATTGTAGAGTTAAAGAGAAGAGTCAGAGAGTAAACAATCCAAGGCCCTACCACATCCCCGCTGTGCCCATGCACTGAGCCATAGTTCATCCCTTAACTTTTCAAAGTCATAATATCATCATGTTAATTCCCCACACTTGTGAAGTCCATCTGAGCAGAAGAAGGACAAATCCACTCAGGTGTAACAGTGCAGCAGCTCCCAGATGAAAGTCCATTCACAACACTGCTATTCAAAAGGAATAATGGGATTACGCAACACTCATTGACTGTGAGTTTACATTCAGGACATCTGTGCGGATCAACAAAGGAAGCGTGCCTCTGGAGGCTCAGATCAGAAACAAAGCACAGTGCAAGAGTCAGTACAAGATTCATTTTACTGATTCAAGCTATTGTATGGATCAAAATATACTTTAAATAATGCAATGGATGTCTGCTGTTCTTGATTTTCTGATTATCTGTTTCACCTTTAGAAGATGTCAAGCTACCAGGACTAAATCTGTACAACACAAATCATGCCATAGAATAGAAGAAAAATAAACAAAGTCACACTCACAGTGCAGTGTACAGTGGTTACCACATCATATATATAAATACCACAAATTTCAGCAGATGATCCGCATACGCAGTGTAGACTCTATGCACATTTGTACAGGGAGTAGTGAGCCAGTAGCTACCAGTAATTTTCAACTTAGAGTCTATACTCAATAGTATGAAAAACCTGATAATAAACATGATCAACAGCAAACCAATGATACCATAAATTATAAATGCACATACAGAAAAGCATTAGTTACAATGTATGTGCATTTCACATGTATTGTCAATAGGGCCTAGAGGGTAGGGCCCTACGGGTGTTGGTTTCAAAATACGGCACAACTGAGCGCGTCAAAATAACAACCCACACATTCTAAGCAGTTATCTTTGTTTGGAGCATGTACTGCAAATCACAATTTTCAATGCGCACCTGTGAATCATGAGTATTTTCTTTACATGTGTGAGTAAAAACCAAAATTTAAGGCAAACTGTGGGATATTTTAAGTATTTAGTCTAATACTAGGGACGTAGGGTGTCGGTGACGATGTGTTGGACACCCAACTATAGTATCAGACCATACTTTGAACTACATGTACATTGTTGTAGTTTATATAGTCTTTAATAGTGTGCTGTCTTGGTACATTGAACTCAAATGAACTTTACTAATTTAGCTAGTACTGTATTGTATGGATTTCAAGTGCCATGCGGGATTATGAACAGTATTCAGTAACACTTCAATTAGTTTCTTCTCTAGTTTCGACTTGAGGAGGTTATAGATCTACTGTACTAACCTTCATATCATTCACAACTGTTTGGAACAGTCCTCCAAGAACACTGCAGTCTCTTTCACTACCTTCCATGGTGACAATGATATCCAGTCACAAAACCAAAGAAAAATAATAATCCCTTCAGGGTAGTCCACACAGCTGTGTGATCCGACAGATGCACTGCTGGTCTGAAACCTATTGTTTGCCCGAAGCGTTGTTGGGAGTACGAATCGCCGCGGCACGTCGTGAGAAACCTTCCGAGCGGGGATGGATCGGCACGGGCCGAACCAGGACGGCGCCGGATGACGTCCAAAGGGACCTCTCCTCCACGACTGTGTGGGCTGCTGCAGGGATATACTCACTACACTGCGGTGATAATTAGATGGGATTTCCAGTAAGTACGTTACTTTTCAAAATTTATGTTGCCTACACTCTATGGAATTTGCCATTAGCCGAAGACCGTGAATCCCAGTGATTGAGATATCACTTGCATGGGTTTTGAAACGCACTAGTAGTAGAGTACCTCACCGGGTTCACTAGCGCTGTGGTGAAGCATAAAGACACGTTAGACTCTGGTATTACATTATTACTGCATGCATGCATTGATGTGCAGTGTTATGTTCGCCCGGTGCTCTGCCCGGCTAGCTAGCCATGCAGTCCTACCCAACAGCTGTTCGAACCTGCCGCACTGTACTGTGCGTGGTACGTACGGTAACGTGCACGGCGGAGACAGCGCGCGCGATCTCAACCGGTGCATTCGCCATGCGCTTATTATGCAAAATGCTCAATAAAGCAGGGAGGTTGGAACACTAATGTCTCCCTGGATAAAAAGTTTGCTATTTCGCAACTTTTCATCTGATCCGGATTGTTACTAACAAATTGCCAAGGGTAATCATGATACTATGTATGGGGGTTACCGTCATTTATATATGATTTTTTTAATGCTTTCATAATGTTCCCTTTTCTTCTGATTACGTTATGTCGTTTCTAGAGAGAGAGAGAGGGGGGGGGGGGGGGGGAAAGGATACTGAAGACCACTGATAACTAATCAGTACTGACTACCAAGTAAACGACTGCTCCCTATCGCGTCATGTTAACAAACCATTGCTAACATCCATTTGAGAGGAACATTCATTAAACTTTAATGATCTTACTTTCTGGACATGGCAATGGGGAGAACAGAAACACAAAGTAGAAAAAAAATACTCTCTAAAAAAAAATCGAGTGAAAATATTCACTCTTAAAGGAGTGAATACAAAAAAGAGTGAATTTAGAGTGAAATTGGAGTGAATTTTGAGTGAAAATGTTCATTTTCACTCGTTTTAGAGTGACCTCAGGGATCACTCCAAAATTTTCGAGTGATCCTTGAGGTCACTCCAAAATGAGTTTAAATGAATATTTTCACTCCAAATTCACTCCAAATTCACTCTAAATTCACTCTTTTTTGTATTCACTCCTTTAAGAGAGAATATTTTCACTCGATTTTATTTTAGAGAGTACGTTACCAACGTGGTAACAAAACAACCATCAGAAACGCAAAACTATAAAGCGTGTCGCTATCCATAATATATGATTTGCTACTCATCCCCCCCCCAAAAAAAAAGGAGTCGAAAATGACCTGTTATTAGACACGCGGCATCGTCAACGGTATTTTTTCTGTCCCCATTTATAGAGTTCCTATCTAACGAAATAGATTTCTGACATTAATGGAGGTAAAATATAAAAGAATTATAACTAAAAAAAAAAAAAGATATGAACATCACTTCTACATGTAAACTGTAAATCCTGAATCTGACATCTGTTTAACTGAATTCTGTATTTCAGGAAAGTGTCATTTTATTGTTATTTTTGCAACTTGTGTGAGAAGCACTTATTCAAAATATCATTCATTTAATGGTACCTACTTATAATTGGTACCATAGCAAAATACGCCATTTTAGGATAGGTTCTATGTTTTACAGACGTGACACCAATCTGTTGGTGGAAACTATAATTTTGTGCATTATGGTCTATTTCCGAGGTGTCGAACACGGGAACACACACGTTCTTTACAGCGCGTTGTCTGGAATGACTAGTAACTGATCAGTGGGAATCAGTGGGAATGCTGGGGGTGATTGTTCCAATCCATGTGGGATTCATTCATATTATTTTTTTAACCTAGATTTACCTTGATTTTGGGCATAAAATGTTCAGAACTTCATGTTTGCCCCTCTGTCCGGTGATAACTATCGTCATTGTATAGTAGGACTATAAATTACAACATTTTTGGGGAGAATGAATGATTATTGTAATTAAAGGAATATACCCTCCATATACAGAGTAGTGATTAATAAAAATGTCTCATCGTCTGTAGTTCTGTCAGACGGTGTAGCTCTGGAGCAAAATGCCTCATATCCAGCTGCAAGCAGGCCCTTTATAATACTGTACACTAAAGTTCATTGACCCTGATTGACTCTGATGCGTCTGGAGACTGAAGACCATCAGATATAATGTTGTTAGTAAGACCACAGTCTTAAATGACTGTTGGCAACCAACACAGAATTATTTTCTTTTGCTGTGGTGGAGTCAGAATAGTGAATAAATCTATAAATGCTCTGTATGAAATAAATCTATGACAATGATCGCTCGCACACATGCACAGGGGACGAAACTGCGGACGAGTTGTCAGCAAATTCCCGAACACCAGAGGGCAGCATTCAGGAAAGGTCCATGCGCTCTTTTCGAAAAAGTCGATAAGGAAAAGAGCTACAGCAAACGTTCGAAGAAAGGGGGGGGGGCAGAGAACAACGCAGCAAACACTAGCAAAAACTAATGGTCTCGAAGTCAATTCTGCTAAAACACCTGAAGTCTTCAGTCTTACTTTATCAGCGAAAATTGATTGACTGATTTACAGACAAGGACTTGATCATCTTGACACTAGTGGTAAATGACATAGCAAAATCCGCAAAAACAATGTTCTCCTCACTTCGCATTTATTATTTATTAATTCATACCCCCGACAGAAATACAAGTTCTGCTTAAAGGGGATATATAGTTCCCATATGCCTGCAGAACTGTAATTTTTTATTTAAAAATATATATATGTATATAATTATATGATCTACACTAACCTATTAGAAATGTATGAAAAAACACTACACTATAGTGTACTTCACAATCAGTCGGGAGCGACCGTCAATGCGAACTAACAAAAAAGGTTCGCCGGAAGTACGCGATTCTTACAGCATACCAAGTTATGGTTGCTACGGGTTTGTTTGTTTGTTTGTTTTTTCTTTTTTCTTTATGCCAGTCCATTAGCGATAATAGACAAATCAAGCCATTAATCAGTAAAATAAAGTGGTATCATCCACCGATCCATCCACCGATCCACCCCGCGATCGTTATCGAGTGAAACGCATGCAGCTTGGCAAATACGATCGCTAACAAAGGCACAATCGGTCATCAGGTAACGTTTTACCAAATTCACATACTGAAAAAAAAAAAATCCTGAAGTCGAAGAAGTCATAATATTATGCATGATACGATCGGAATTATTTTACACTTTTGATCTCACCACAGTATACTTTAAAACAACTCATTATCCTGTCAAATCTGTCAGCCAGACAAGTTTCTTGGTATCTTCGAAATATTGCAAACAAATTCCCAATGTGGTGGAAGAGGAATTTTGAGCCCATCTGAGAACTATGTCTTGGCTTTAATGTGGAAAGAGGGAAAGTTTTCATAGACATGCACCTGATAGTCACACGCGCTATTGATCACAGTCAAAACATTTCTTGAAGCCAACGCGCATACCCTGTAATGATCATTTACGTCATAACACATTCATGCGCGTATTTTCTGTTGGCCTGGATACCACTCGTATCAGTATAGTAGCGATGATGATTTTGAGGATTACTATTCTCTCAGTGTCAGAGGTTATAGCTTATGATCTCTTATAGACTCTGAATTGATCATCTTCTTGGATATCAAATATGTCGAACTTATCACCACAAGGTGCTGAAAACAATCATCCTGGTCATTCTGATCACCGTCGGTGAGTGGATGCAGAAGACGTAATGCATAGCTCATAAACCATACAATGATTTTCAAGGATTTTCAAGACTCGGGATCGTATGAGATCTAAGCGTATAATGACCCTATACATACCGGAATGCTTATTCAAAATATTATACCATGCCATTAGCCTGTTAGAGGAATAACACATTTCGTCATGAGACATGAAGATTAATCTTCTCATAGAAAAAAAAAAAACGTGAATCGTGACTAAGTTCTTCCCCTATAGCTTTCCACTTAATTTCATGATATTTGCTGATTTTATTTTCATGCTTTGTTTTAGAAACCACCCTGCAGTGTCAGACGGGAGATCAACGCATGATGACCAGACTGAAGTGAGGCAAGAGCGGCGTCTCTTTCCGACAGGGAAACGGATCGCCTGTGCGACTCTTCCCCATTCGAGCGACAGCAGCGATGATGCAGATGACAATGATGACGCCAACGACGTCGACGTCACATTCTTCGCCAATGCGCGATGCCGCCTGATGCGCGTCGCCGGGAAGCTTGGCCAGATCCTCCGTGGCCTCACATTTGCTTACCGCGCCAAGTACGGCGCGATCCCTGCAGTGGGTAATGGTTGCATCTTCGACCAACTCCTTGACGAAAAAGTAGCGGAAGTCTCCTGCGATGACTGTCAGTGGGAGGAGATGCTACTCCTCAACACTCTGGACATCCTCGACGCCAAGACTAGCGCTCTTTCCAAAGCTGCGACTTGCTACAGAAAGGCAGCGTACGCCTCGGATTTAGATTCGGAGGACGATGTGGCTGATGATGTAGCAAGGAAGGGCACTTCCCTTTCGCAAATCACTTTCTTTGGCAACGGTGAGGATATGCCAGACCAGTCGCAACACAAGCACTCGGCCATAAATGCTATCACAGAGTCTGGTGTCAGACATGGCTTCGTGCGTGCCTTTGTACTGTTATGTGCAATGCTCATCAGATTTGTCCTTAAGCCAATCTGCAAACACGTCATGATAAATCACGAGATTGGAAAGTTCATGGACAGTGCTTTCGTCGAAAGAGACAGGACACTTCAGGAAAGACTGAAAGGTGACAACTGGTTAATGGTTAAAGATCGTTTTCATAAACCTGGTATAATACAGCGCTGCTTTAATTTCACTAAGTCCGATTCCCGCTCCACCGAATTAAGCACCCAGTCACACAAACGGTCTCTTCACTTAGCGGATTTCTTTCGGTACAGGAGCATGGCTGAATCACTTGGAAGAGACACTATCGGTATTTGTTCTCATTTCATCAAGCGACTAGTGATGCTCGAGAAAGAGATAAGTCACTTCCAGAAAAACCTCAGTAGTGTCAACGACCGTCCACCTAAGAGGTGCAAACCATACAGTGACAGGGGTGAACTATTCCGACGTGTGACAATCAAGGGACAAGCGACGCAGGAGTTTGGTGAGATTTCGTGCACCAGCACCAGCAGGTACGACTGTCTCGCCAGGCAGACGTTGATAAGATGCATCCTACGACTGGAGAGGAAAACTGAAGGGCTGCAGCAGTTCTATTGCGCCTGGAGAAGATCCCGAGGCGTGCCGCCGATTGAGATGGCGTCCCAACCGGGATGCGGTCGATGGGCCAAGAAACTCCGGTCGACCCACCTGCGCTACCAACGGCTTTCGGGCGGATTGGTTATCAGAAGATTCTACGACACTTCTGAACGGACACTCGTTCAAAGAGCGTTCGGTGGTAACGCAACGAACGCGATGAGTGGATTAAACGCCATATCTCTTCTTTCCTAAATTCCTTTATTCATCTATCTTTTTCGCGGATAAAACCGCGAGAGATAATAAAGATGACGTTATATCCATTTGCGACTACTTACTCGTGCATTCTTTTGTTAGCGCTTGAAGCTAATAAAATAGCTATGCTCTGCATGTGTTCAATTCGTAACCTGGGATTCGTAACCTGTAACGGAAATAGAATCAGACCACTCATTGCGTTGACATTCTTCATAACACACCCTGGCAAACACACGGTTATGCACACAAGCACAATATAATTAGTAATACACAGTTAAAACAAAATGAATTCTATAAAACATCCAGTTCTGGGCGTGACGCTGCATGAGGAAATTAATTTTGGTCAAAAGATATCACACATGTTGATTCAATATCATTTTAAGATGTCACAAACTTCGACGTAGATAGTCCTAATTGTTGATGATTATGCGTGTACACAATGTAATGTGATACATAAGGTGAGCCTATGAAGAATTCTCTCATGCCTTGTCGTTGTTGCGTCTATAGGGTCAATGCTTGTGTCCCCCTCCATCACCTCGCCCGCGCGCTTCGACTCGAATAATCTCTGGGAAAGTCATGGATTTCGTTGTTGTTGTTGTTGTTTTGTTGTTGTTTCTTAATCCCCTCCCCCATTTTCCGTTTTATGAGAACAAAGAGTGTGTGGGTGTGGGGGAGGGGGAGGTGCCCGGGGAGGGGCAGCACCCCCCCCCCCCCTTCATCGGCGGCCACTGCAGAACTGTTAACGCTCATTTTGAACAGTTTCCTGCCCTGATTTCTGTTCAGACTGCTGTTGCCTGTTACTTCATTTTATTACTAAGTACTTTTTTTCTCAATATCCCTGAAGGAAATTAAGTATATCAGACGACTCCTCAGTTTGTTTGTTTTTTGTAAATTGAAAGACTTGGCAAATTAAATTTATGTACTCACAAACGGATAAAATTTCTGAAGCGCTTCACTTTTCAGTCTGATGTTGATTTTGGCATCTTTTTAGGTACTTCTATCTGACAACGTTGATTACTGTTATATTAATACATTAGCTGATGTTACACGTTCAGACAAGCATGGCATACTCATAATGGGAACTAGATCTAGCTAAATTTTATCATCAATCACTGAATTATTTATCTCCACCCTTCCATTGACCCAGTCACACTGTCGGTGATGATGGTCCACCGTGGAGACAACAAAAGCATAGTTAACCCATCGAGAGAGGGCGCTTTTGTTAGAAATTGCAAGTCAGCGTGTGTAGTGTGCCATTGAGTAAAATCTCTAAGACTGTCCGAAGGCTACATTTTACTCCCGAAAATGAGTTCCAGATACGACAGAGCCATCACTGTTTTCTCTCCAGATGGGCATTTATTCCAAGTTGAATATGCACAAGAAGCAGTAAAAAAAGGCTCCACTGCGGTGAGTAACGCATGTTTAAGTCCACTGAAACCTTTCCACGTTCAAATAGCCGTGGTGAAGATAATGTAGTCCCATGCGACTAAAATCTTGTAGGGTTTATCAGTTTGCAATTTTCAACTGTCTAACGTTGGTTTACTCTGATTCAGTCTGAAGTATGTCTGAGGCTCTGAATTTGATGATACGTAAATACAATAGTCTTAAATACCTCAATGATATTAGCATCTGAGCAAATAGCGGAAGGGAGCCAAGTCTGTGATATATTCTAACGTTTAATACATGCATTGGCCTGGGACCTGATCTGGGTAAATTACAGGGGATTAATAATAATAATGATAATAATAAATCATTTATTAAGCGCAGAAACTATGTCTATATATTCTACTGCGCTTCAAGAGCTCTTAAATTCCTATGTTACACAATGCTGCATGGGAAGTACAAAAAGAAATAGGCCCATGATGCTAAAACAAAAGTTTTCACTTTTGATTTAAAACTGTCTAAAGTCTGACATTTCCGAATGTCTAATGGTAATCTATTCCACAACCTAGGGGCTGCACAAAAAAAATGATCGGTCACCTAAGGTAACTTTTG
Source organism: Diadema setosum (assembly GCA_033980235.1). Taxonomy (NCBI): domain Eukaryota; kingdom Metazoa; phylum Echinodermata; class Echinoidea; order Diadematoida; family Diadematidae; genus Diadema; species Diadema setosum. The sequence goes on along the minus strand of CM067066.1, from coordinate 32,384,510 downwards.
TTTTGATTTGGGGTATCTGCAATCTCAATCTATCATTTGTACTGCGGAGATTGATATGGCTATGAGTCTGAGATTTAAAGTTCAATTCAATGATATAACTAGGGGCCTGACCATTCAGAGCTTTATAAACCAGCATCAATATCTTGAAATTAATTCTTTGGCGAATGGGCAGCCAGTGCAATTCCTTTAAAAGTGGTGTAACATGAGCAAATCTTGGGAGATTACAAATCAATCTTGCACATGTGTTTTGAACCCTCGGTACCTGCAGCAGCGGCAGCCAATCACGCATCATGGAAAGCGCAAATCGCTCTGAAAAGAGCGTAATTTTTAATTACGCTTGCCGATAGCAACCATTTTACAATATTAATCCAATCTGCGATACTGTCTGTGATTCGGCTGTCAACGATTACATTTGTGTACGTGTGTTTTCTTTGGTCTGTGCGGTGAGAGTGTGGTTATTCATGCGGGGGTTTCAGGGGGAAGTTGTGTCCCCTGATAGCCATAATATTAATAATGTAGTTCTAGATCCTGGCGATGTGAGTGTAGACTAGCCGTTAAAATTTACCTGAATTTACGATGTATACTCACATTTTTAGGAGTTGAGGATATAGTGGGGGGCCTCGCATGTGTTATTTTTAATTTCCAGTTCAAGTTGATGTAAAAGTTTAATTTTTGGTACCATTGTAAAGGAATTTGTCTATAGATCAATTTTGGTTCGAGTGTCAAGCACACAAGTAAGAAATACTCAAAATGGCCGCCAAAATCCAAGATGGCCGCCAACTTCTAGACTTTTGTTAAAAAATTCGATAAAACTCTCCATTTGAAGTGATTTAAGTGCTGAACCTGATATTTTCAAGGGTAATGAGATTATTGGACACATTTAGAAATAAAAACAATGCCTTTTGCTTAATTTGCATAAATTTACATAAATTCCATTTTTAAGCTTTTTTCCTTCAAAAATTACAATTATATGAGACAAAATGTATACAAAAACTGAAATAATCACAAGGAAATGATAATAAGGAAAGAATTACAGCGAAATCTTCCAGAAATGTCCTAAAATACATTTTCAGCACATCCGATGAATAGGGGGTCAATAGCTCCATGTTTTACAGAGGCATTATACTCCAAAGAAAGGTCTTGGAACTGCTAGCGCACCCATTTGAAGTGATTTAAGTGCTGAACCTGATATTTTCAAGGGTAATGAGATTATTGGACACATTTAGAAATAAAAACAATTAATGCCTTTTGCTTAAGTTGCATAAATTTACATAAATTCCATTTTTTAAGCTTTTTTCCTTACAAAATACAATTATTTAGAGACAAAATGTATATAAAAAAATGAAGTAATCACTTTCAAAGCAATGTATCAATACATTGCTTTGAAAGTGATTGCTATACAGAATCAGAGCGTATGTGAGTTTTGTGCTGGCAACTCATATTACAGGATATAACAGTAGTTGTTGAATTCATGTTCATGGAATACAGCAGTGAACACAGAAATGTACACATGCACGTTACATGATCAGGAGTTGATATTTTCACATGTTGTTAGATTTGCGAATAGTACCCAGATCGCAGAATTCCCACAAATAACCCCAGGAAAACAGGTACGGTATGAAGTCTCATTAATAAAGATTGTCTTTGATACGTTTGAGGTGACAAAAAATGATGTCAAGTATCAAAACTAAATGCAATCGTAGAATTTGCTTTGTGTTTGCTCTGTGTTGTGGGCTGCTCAGGTACAGCCCTGTCACGATTTATACAGCGACTGGGCTGTGTATAGTTAGTGTACAGTGTATTATATAATATGCACAGGCCTGTCACATCATTATCACAGCAAGTCATGACTGGTACTCTTAGTGTTCTCAGTCTGGTGGCCCCTGGGTGGGCCCCCTGCCTTGGGCCAGCACATAGGCTCCTGGCCTCGGCCCGGCCTTGTTCCTGTGAGCCCCTGGGCCACCGGGCCCCTGGGCCACCGGGCCCTCGGGCCTGGGCCCACTTGGGCCTGGGCCCACTTGGGCTCTGGGCCCCTGATTCTGGGCTAAGGCCCGTGGCCTTGGGTCCGGCCTTAGGCCCCGCCTTTGGCCCGGCTGTACTTTGTACATGGTCTATGTGAAATCAAGCTTGTCTGTAACTGTATAATTACAAATAATTACAAATAATCACAAATGATCAACAGGTCCATACTATGAATATATGAATATATAAATATATGATTATATGAATATATGATTATATGAATATATAAATATATGATTATATGAATATATGATTATATGAATATATGAATATATGTGAATATATATATTATTATATATGATTATATAAATGTGATCAGGCGTTCTGTTACAGTGTCAGATCTGCAGTCATTCATATATAGCAAATTTTATGCATGTATAAATGGCTTACATTCATGTGTACAGTATGCTACACTACCGCTATGAAGTAACTTAACGCTCTACCGGGAAAACCGTTCCTTACTGGTAAAATATTGTCTTACCGATCTGCTTTCATTCAAGCATTACCGTTTGAAAACCGTTGCAAAGCTGACACGACTACCGGGAAAATACTCACGTAAAGAGAGGGCTTACCGTTGGCACAACTTTTACCGTACCGTTGTTAGCGTACCTTTACCGATAGCGCGCGAGAACTGCAGAGCGCGCGCGCCCGCAAATCTGTACTTCTACCAAAGATAGTAGATAACAAGATACGAAGGCGCGCGATAAAAATGGACACATTATGGCTACCCTACATGACGATACAAAAGAGAGCTAAGTACAAACTCAGTACACCTAGGAACATCATTCATTTCCAAAGGTAGTGGTATCTTTATTATCTTAAAAAGATTTAAAAATTATAGTCGTAGCTTTTTTTCGATTAAGGGGATTATTTTGAAGAACGAGATTTTAGAGTAATAAGGATTATTTTGTGGAGGTAAAAATTTGGCAACAACATGATCTCACAATCAAAACACTTGATTAACAACAACAACATCTTCAAAGACAGCGCGTCTCAGGCAAAAGACACACATCACCTGAGACGCGCTGTCCCTGAAGCCACTGCTGCTGTTTATCAAGTGTCAAGGCAGCGCGTCTCAGGTGATGTGCTAGAAAACGACAGAAATTTAGATGAGTCTAGGGTCTAGAAAAACAATCACTTCTGTAATTGCTGCCATGCTGATGCTAGCTTACAGTAGAGCTTACACACTGTGTGGGTGCGCTTGACAGCCCACCGCGTTGACTCTATGCAGTACACATAACAGCTGATGCGTACGTATGGCAGTGGTAGTGCGTATTGAGTCTGCAGAACGCGCGCATGTTTTAACACTAGTACAGTGTACAGTACATATACTTTAGTAGCAGTTGAGCGCACAATTGTCTCTTGACGATACGCATATACGTGCTAGTTTAGTGTGATTGATCATGAATGACTTGTGTCGAAAAGAGTGTGAAAGGAAGAAGGTCTGCCAGCTGTGATGATGTCATCATGTCTAAAATAGTTCCGTCAAAATCGGCTCGATTTTCTTTATCGTCGATTTACTCGAGTTATCTTGATTTAGAGCAGTTTTCCTCCAAAACCACTCAATTTTCATTAAAATTGTGTGGTCAATCTACTTTTTGACGACCATTCCATTTCCGAGCTTTTCGGGGGCCCCAAACGACGGGAAAGACAAATTTCAGCCCTTCGGGCTGAAATTCTTCTTTAAGGGAGAGCCACCAGAGGCGGGGCCCTCAGCCCTGCCTCCGGCGGCTCTTATACGCATCAATATGCTAATTTAGCCGGTATTCTGTAATTTCCCCTATGGGCAATTCCGCGGTTAGTAACGTTACATTTAAACAAATTTAGATATTTATTTTTACTACTAAATCACCATTTTTTCATATCAAGTCAAAATTATGTTAAAAACATGTTCATCCTTCCAAGGTTTATGATATAGAAAAGAATGAATACAATCCAAGAAATATTAGATTTGCTATGGTAACTAAAAGGGCTGGTTAGTAATGTTACGAAAAAAGGACATGACAAAAAAATCAATGTCTTGTAACAAAAAGTGTGCAAAGATTCAAGTTACTTCAAACAAAGTGTTGCATTAATTTCAATTATTGCATCATGACAAATGTTCATGCAAATATTTTTAGCTGTTCGACTGATAATTTCTTAGCTAGACCCCCCAAAGCATGGTGAGTAACGTTACAGTTAGTAACGTTCCATTTGTCCGGAGTAATTCCGCAGGTCATTTCACCCTTTTGTAATTGACAAAATGTCCCATGACTTATGGAGTATTTAAATGTATTCATCTTTTACCCTTTAGCAAAACTTTGAGGAAAGATTTTCAAAGGAACCCACTGTAATTTGCATTTAAGTGAATTTTAGCGTCCCCTGTCCCACATGTACATTTTAAACGATGGTTCTAGATCTCGCAAAATCAATAAATATGAAAAATAAAATCTACTGAATTTGAAAGACCTTAGTGATTGGTGAACATCCATGGCATTAGTTGATACCTAAATTAAAGAGTAAGATAAAGAGGCACATTTCTTTTAACCATGTCATGTCCACCTAACTGCGGTATTGCCCCTAGATACATTTTATGCACTTCTCGTGCTTCAGCTTCTGCAAGGACACTGTAACAACAGTGTAAAACTAAGAGAGTAATTAACAAAAATCTATCTATCTTGATTTTACATACAATTGAGAAGCAGAATGTTTCCCCAAAGCATGACTATGTTGTTGAATGTAACCTGTTGTCTCAGAGTAATGTGGCACATGGGGTTTACATTATGAGAAAAGTAGTCAACATCACAAGAAAATTGAAGTTGACACTGACAGACTAACCTACCTACAATTTACAAATCCACTGCCAGCTATGATAAGTTTTGCCTTTTGTCACATATACACTAGAGTAAAACCCCCAGTTTTTGGCTGGCCTCTAGAATCTGGACACTTAATACAGCTGTAGACGTCTAACTTATCACAAGCCAGCAAATTCTATTGTCACAACACACGTATATATATCACATCATTTCACATTCTGGCACACTCGTTCACAACAGGAAAGTGCCCGAGTCACCTCTAAAATCCATCTAAAATCACCAGAATTCCGACACGAACGGGCGCCGCAACATTGCGCCAACAAGGTATGGCGCGCGGCGCATTTTCAGTGGCCTTGTATGCGTATTGACATTGAACGCGCATGGCGCCTTCCTGGATTCTGGGGGATTATCAAGATGATAATATTTTGGGATTTTGTGAAATTTTATGATGTATTTACAAAATCAACATTGAGATAAAAGTAGTTTCATATTATATTCAACATACATTGTTGTAGATATAATTTTGTATGTATCATTTGAGTTGAACAAATATTGCAAAAAAGCTTAAGTGTCCAAAAACTGGTGGTTTTACTCTATCTCAATACTGGTACAGAAAATCTACTGCTGGAGTGATGGGACGGGATATCATTAAGGCAAAGAGGATGTCAATCCACCCTTGTCATAACTCACAGTGCTGTGCAACGCTCGAGCAGAATTTCTGGCAAGCCGTGTGTGCAAAATAATGGACGTACACATGAGTGCCAAATATCACCACCAGCGATGTTGATTAGACTAGTATTAAATCAAGTCATCCATAATTCGACCATAATGCTATCCAAAATTTGACTGCTGGCTACATGTGATGTAAAAACCTACATTGTATGTAACTGTTTTTTTTTTTTTGTGCAGTCAAACATCTAATTACTACCTGAAGATGATTAGAGCCGAGCCGAGCCTTTTTGTGTTGTGTTGACTGTTGAGAGTGTTGTGTAAAGAGGTGGCACTGCTGTGCTAGTGACACGTTTCAAGTCTTTCATCCTGGTTGTGTTTTAAATTTCTACAAATTTTCTTTCTTCACTTTACTGTATATCCTGTTTGTGATTAGTGTTATATTTTGTGTTTAATGATATGCATTTTTGTGTTATACCCCTTTCATAAACTCAATAATGCGGATAATATCCGCAACATTTGGTCGTAAAATCGGAGCGGGGAAAGAATAATGCGCATTATTTCGACCCTTCTATTATCCGCATAATAGCAGCATCGGGACCAGATTTTGAGTTTATGAACGCAAACCCAAATAATGCGGATAATTGCCGGGGTGCGGTCAAACGTCACCTGTCTTTCCGGCAGAAGGGGGGTGTGCAGTCACCATGACGATTATCCGCCTTTTTCAGGACGGGCGTTCGTAAAAATAATGCGGATTATTTTCAGAGTTTGTGAACGCATTTTTTATTGAATTGTCCGCATTATTCTTATGCGGATAATAGGAGGATGAGTTTATGAAAGGGGTATTAGACTAAGACTTCAAACAAAAGGAATTTCGTGATGGACTACATTACAAAGATTGAAATTGAAAACTGAATTCACACTGTGTTTATCATTTAACGACCCATAAAAAGAAGGTCAGTATATTATACTAAATTAGATCCTGTTGAACCCTAAAATTCTTCAAATTCTTTGTCAACATGGTTTAGAATGAATCTTCTACATGTAAGTAAGTGTATGACCTGGAAATAATTTCAAAATGGGATGGCTTGGGTCTGCAGCTATCTGTAAATCATGCAATATCACCTATCAATGAAAATGTTACTTGAAGATGTATATCTTAACCAATAAAGCCTACATCTCCATGAAGATTTATTCAAGGTGCACAAATATTAAAGGACAAGTTCACCTTCATTAACATAAGGATTGAGAGAATGTAGCAATATTAGTAGAACACATTGAAAATTTGAGGAAAATCGGACAATCCGTTCAAAAGTTATGAATTTTTGAAGTTTTTGTGCAGTCACCGTTGGATGAGAAGACTACTGGAGTGTATGATGTCACATGCGTACAACAATATAACGAAAATATAAAGAGAATTTCACAAAATTTCATCTTTTGAAAAAAGTACACATTCTCTTGACTAGTTACTGACATAAGTTATGGGTAATATTATTTCCATTGCCTTTAGAAAGAGGCAAGTCAAGTGCTCTTTTATTATGCAAAAAAAGTGAAAATATGTTGAATTTTCTTTACATTTTCTTTATACTGTTGTACTCATATGACATCACCAGCCTTAGTAGTCTCCTCATCTAGCGGTTCCAACACAAAAGTTTTAAAAATTCATAACTTTTGCATCGATTGTCCAATTTTCCTCAAACTTTCACTGATGTGTTCTACTAATATTGCTGCTTTCTCTTAATCCTTATGTTAATGAAGGTGAACTTGTCCTTTAACAGTTCCTTATTTTGTGAGATAAATGTGACCAGAGAAATGCACTGTATGTGAGACACTAAGATTATGAGTTATTTCTGTCATAATCCTCCCCCTTCTCCCTTCCTTGCATTATTCACACCAATCATTTTTCTTCGATGATTTCAGGTTGGTGTGCGAGGAAATGACCTGGTTGTCCTCGGTGTGGAGAAGAAGTCTGTAGCTAAGCTTCAAGAGGAGAGGACAGTTAGAAAGATCTGTGTCCTTGATGACCATGTCTGCATGGCTTTTGCAGGTGAATTATGTGTGCCTTTGCAGGTGTATACGGTAATTGCACTGAAAGAGTTGTAGCAAAAGCGACAAGTTAATGTCATTCAAGTTTGGTTATGTTTTCCACTTATGTACAGAATCAGATGCTTGATCTATGAATTCAAAGAGTACTGAAAATTATGCAGTGAGACATGAACCCATCACCAACTGCAGCTTGCAAGAGGGCAGTGGCACAACCAAAAGACTAAATTGTATGTTGGAAATGCATGAAGAAAATGGAATTTTAAGCAAAGTGCATTTGCCATTGACTGTTTCAGGAGATAACATCAAAGGATGTCAGAGGTAATAGCCCTCATGTTGAAGCCATTTAGTGCCACATAATAGAATATCATGTAACACACACTGTTGTTGAGGTACAATTTCAGTTGACTATCGTTGGTAACATGTCTCTTTCTTTTGTGTGTGTGTGTGTGTGCCATTGCACAAATTGAATTAATAATTGATTGGTAGTTTCACCTTTATTTTAGTCATTAATTCTTCTGTCAGCTAAACATTGTGGGACTCGTGTAAATGCGTAAAGATCCATGGTTGTAAAGGCATACATGTACAAGTCCTGTGTCACACTTTCAGTGGTCACACCATGTTCTGACTGAATTCTGATTCTTTACCCTGTAGGTTTAACAGCCGATGCTCGAATCCTGATTAATAGGGCTCGCATCGAGTGTCAGAGTCATAAACTAACCGTGGAGGATCCTGTCACAGTAGAATACATCACAAGATTTATGGCCCAACTTAAACAGGTAAGACACAGCACACAGTGACAATACAATGTATGTGCTTCACATACTAAGTAGTCATAAAAAGCTCTCCTTTTTATTGTTCTACCTAGTCTATGGTCCAGTGAAACCTCTTTCATTGATATGATCTAGCATTTCTTTTAGATGTATTCTTACTGCATGTGTATCTCAAAACAGAATTTAAGGCATACACTTGTACAAAGTGTATTCATTGTACTGTATAGTTGATTAAACCAAGGAGGTTGAAGAGATGGAGTCACAACAGAGTTATTCACTTTGATCTATGTTCAAAGCCGCCGCTCAAAAATATTTGAAGCATGTGCCAAACAGGATCTGCCGCGCCGATACGAAGACAATTCTCGCTATCGCCAATGACGTAAAAAGTCCCCGGATGTGGCTTTTTCGTCAAGATTTAGTGCACTTGGTAGCAAGGGCACTTCCGGCGCGGAGCATAATTTGCACAACGCTAGCGTGCGCGTACGTGTACCTTACCTATAGCGCCGCGCCGACCACGGTAGTACAGTAGGCGGCTGTACCGCCCGAGCCAGCGAGTGATGGCCAGGCCTGTCATCCATACTCGTACACTGTAGTCGAGTCCCCGCCGGCGGCCGGCCTTGCATTAGCATGCACCACTGCACGCATGCAGCGCATACGCTAACACATACCGGTACAGCGTACTGCTTGATCATGCGATCGATGTGCACATCACAGATCAGTCATCTCTGCATACGCTGAAAATATGCTGGAAAATAATCACCCACCTGGATATCGTCATAGAATGCCCATCTTTTTTTATTTGTTCTCTCTCGAAATGTCGTGAACACAATCGGGAACGATCAGTGACCTCGTACTTATCCTGTCTCCGAAGCAACTTCTCCCAAGTAAGTACATGTACGTACAATGTATGGTAGGCACTAGGCCCACAGCTGTACCTACTGCTATGCTACTACCACTACTAGTAAGTCTAGTATCGCGCGTGCACGTACTGCGCTGTGGAGTCACCCGCAAACTTCACCCACGCGGCCACGTCACGTCTCCCATGCCAGTAAGGGTCCTATTTCTGCAGATTTTTTTCATTTATTGTCGTGCGAACAACACATGGCAGCTTCGCAGCAACAACCAATAGTCGTATTAACAGCAATTTCTTAAGAATGGAGAAATTTCAAATCATATTAAAGCTGTAATTCAAGTCGAGAAAACCGGAAGTACACGTAGAATACAGTCGGTTGTGTGTGTAAATAGCATTAGTCACGTATCACGCGCGTACGAACGGAAGTGATTTTGCTACCGGACTATCCCATAATGCACCGTAAATGACGCTTAAATCAACATCCGGGTACTTTTTACGTCATTGGCGATAGCGAGAATTGACTCGTGTCTCATTGCATAATCACCAGCCACTTTCAAAGGAAGATATGTCTTTGTGATGGTAATTACTTTTCGCTATCCCTTCTTATAAAAGCTAGGTGGTAGAGACACGAGGATGCGTGATTATTAGTGATTATTAGTGATTTGATATTGTAATTATAGAGTGATGTAACTCGTGGTAAAACTGCAAAATGTGACAATGTCTTTTTCTCCCTCCCTCTGTCAGCGTTACACACAGAGCAATGGACGTCGACCATTTGGTCTCTCCACCTTGATTGTGGGGTTTGACTATGATGGCTCACCAAGGCTGTATCAAACAGATCCTGCTGGCACCTACCATTCGTGGAAGGTAATGGGTTGACCCATTCGCCCCTTAACCTGGTTTATGTCATACCTGTATCATGCAACCCTGTGATTCAACTTACATAATTATGCAATCAGTGTCTCCAAAGTCATGAAAACTGTAAGATTTATCACTGCATTCAGTGAAACAGGCTACCACAGGCTGGGCTAACTTTACACAACACCTTGTGATGCTAAAAGGGTTAATCAAATACCCGAATGATGTTGAAGGAGCTGATTGGACTTACAGACCTCATGATATTGAGGGTGACATTGTGTTCATGTTATTCATTTGTTTTGAATATCAATCACAATCTTGTTGGTCAAGTTCAGTGCCAGTCACACATACACAGGAGTCTCTTTCTGTTAAATGAATGATTTTTACACTTGAAATTGTGTTGATGAATTAATCTAGGGTGCATTCAGAGAAGTGAAAAGAAAGGGAAAAAAAAAAGCTTTTGAGCTGTATATTGTACATTGTAATGCAACAAAAATTGTATCTGTTTTTCTTTCTGATCTGTATACTTCACATTTGTTACTGCACTGGGATTTTACCATTACAGAACATATTATAAATCTCCCCCCTTGCCTTATGATAGTGACAGATGTGCAACAAAGCTGTATCATATTATGGCACTCCATGATCATATGTTATGATTTTACTAGGAGTCTGTGATGCCAGCTCCATTTCACATCTCAAAGTTCACAGGAGGTAAAGTTGTTAGTTTGTAGCTGTCATGACATGTCCATAAAGTATTCATTATGTTCTTTTTGTTAGGCCAATGCCATCGGACGCAGTGCCAAAACGGTGCGGGAGTTCCTGGAGAAGCATTACTCCGATGAGATTGTCCAGTCTGAGAGAGAGACAGTCAAGTTGGCAGTTCGAGCCCTGCTGGAGGTGGTTCAGTCTGGAGCGAAGAACATCGAGCTGGCTGTCATGAGGAGAGGCGAGCCTCTCAAGGTCAGTTATCAGGGTTGTATGATGAAAAGGGTAGTCATGAAATGGAAATGCATCACTAGTACAGTCAAACTTGTCTACAGCAGCCACGCATTGGAGACAAAAAGTGGCCATTGTAGACAGGTGGCTGCTATAGAAAGGGTCGTTAACATGGCTTTTCTCTTGGGGGGAATTGTCTTTCGTGGTCGCATGTATGGCAGGTGGCTGCTATAGATGGTGGCCACTATAGAGGGTGGTTGCTCCAGACAGGTTTGACTGTATTGTGTCATGAATCATTCATGAGGTCATTTAATCAGAAACAATGTTGACAAATGTGCAAGAGATTACAAGATGGCAACATAGACTTGCTCCTCTGGTGATTACCAATTTGGCCTTTTTGAATATTTTGCTCCTTGCTTTTTCAGTTTAAGGTGTCATGGTGGACATGTTGTTAGATGGTGGTAGTAATATACTACAGTAAACCTCGCATGAGTCGAAGCTCTCGGGACTGGCAAAAATGCGTCGACTTAAGTGAACTTCGACTCTCGCGAGAGTCGTTTTTTTTTTTTTTTTTTTCCGACTCACAGTTATGTACATGTATTGTAGTACATTTGCATGCATGTGTGTGTGTGTGTGTGCCTGTGTGTATTTGCATTCAAATTTGTCTGTTCTTGAAGATAATGTTCTTCTTTTGTTCTAAAGTGAACATGGAATCTGTATCAATACTAGTTCTGAGAATGTCTGCGCTAATGCGGCAATGTGCATGTGCTATGTCTATGGTGCAACATTAGTAGCCATCTCTAGCTCTGTCAATCTACCCCGAGACAAACACTCTCCCAGGCCCATCCCACCTCCATTGAACAAAACTGTACAGCCAGCCAGGCACGCACAAACAAGCTCTGCCCACTTGGCCTGTCATTAAAATATTAAAGCAGCGATTGGTTGACCAAGGAGTTCTGGCTTGACATGGATAAATTATGGATGTACTGTGTGTGTGGATGAAGTATGGATCGATGTGCTGTGTGTATACATGTATACATGTGTATGTAATCGACAGGCGTGCGGAGCGGTACGGTGAGTGTGGATGCTTACAATTGTACCTGCAGCTGGTCAGGGACGGGGTTCTGCGACATGCCGATTTTTTGTCCCCGCCGAACGAGTTCGAGCAGGGGACTATGAAACGGGCTCCGTACGTGTGTGTGTGTCCGTGCGTCCGTCTGTCCGTCCGTCCGTGTGTGCGTCCGTTTGTGATCAAAATGTTCAATTTGCTACTTCTCTGTCATTTATGAGCCAATTTTGATTCTGTTTGCTTTATATGATAGCACTACATGGGAGCTTTAAAACTTGTACACAAAATTTCAGCTGTGACCTTTGACCTATATTGTACATTTTGCTACAAAATGCTACTCCTTCGCCATTTCTAACCCGATTTTGATTCCGTTGCTTTATATGATGGCACTAGTTGAGGGCTTCAAAACTTCTACACAGAATTTTGACCTTTGACTTCTTTGATCTTTGACCTTGATTTTTTACCTATATTGCACATTTTGTTACAAAATGCTACTTCCGGCGGGGACATATATTACGCACCGCATAATTTCTACTTTTCCTTTTTTTTTTTTGTTCTCCTCGAGAATGCCAGACAAATCTTCTTCGACTCAAGTGATGTAAACTACATGTATTTTGCACAAAAGGGACTGAATGTTTTACTTCGACACAGCCGAAATTCGACTCTCGTACTTCGGCTTATCCAAATATTTCTTAGAGAAAATACATAGGGAAAATCGGGACTTTTTATTTTGCTTCGAGTTAAGTGATTTTCGACTCACTCGACGTCGACTTATCCGAGGTTTACTGTACTAACATCTTGTCCATTGCACATGAGTCATAATACACAGAGCCGAATAGTGATAGAATGGCGGTGCCAAGGATGAAGTAGAAGATGGTTGTTGGAATTGTCATGAGGTGAGACGACTACGCTGCAGTACCCAATTGCCTCAAGATACATGGGTATAACTGTGAAGTATTTGAAATATCATGCCATAATATCTTGCTACAGATGCTGTAGTTACCTCCTAATGATAGGTGTGGTGTATTAAATGCATTCAATCCCAACAAGAAAAGTTACCAGCTACATAGTTCTGATGTAATGATGTCACAGCCTTTTGTTCAAACATGATTAGCAGCCACTGTATTCATAGATGTATGGGCTATGTGAAGTTGTCTAGAATCAGTTTCCATGGCAATGAATGGCTATGACATCACACTTCAGTACTCTATGATGTATTTGTAACCATCATACATTGTAGATGGTATACTTCGAGCAGGTGCCATTCATACTCTGTCTACTGTAATTTTCTTCCCCAGATGTACGAAGTCTCGGAAGTTGAGAAGTACGTAGCGGAGATCGAGAAGGAGAAAGAGGAAGAGGCAGAAAAGAAGAAGCAGAAGAAAGGCAGCAGTTCATCCTCATAGGACCTGCTGGGCCAGTGCTGTATCATTTCTCCTGTCACTTCATTGTATGCATGTAGCTTGTACATTGGTTAGGAATTGTAATTATTTACAGAAGCTCCCTCACCCTTTAAAGCAGATGGGTGTCTCACATGAAATTCACTCGTAGAGAGCTTCTCATACATGTTTCCATTCCTGCCTGCTGATGTTGATGATGTCATGTCAGTCATTTGATATTCTTACCAGACAAAGAGAGAGAAGAAAAGGATGGACATCCATTTAGTTTTGTTGACTGATGAATGTATAGGCATTAATTAGAAAAGATCCACATTAATTGTAATAGACACAAATGTTGCAGTAGAAGTTGTGATGTAACATCTCACAAACTTTCTACTGTATGGTTTTGAATTGTGTTTTGTCCACCTTGCTGTCATCTCATTTTTTTTTTCTCTCTCTCTGCTGTATTACCAGGCCTACAGTAAACTCCAAGTAAGCCGAGACCTACAATGTAAAATAATCGCAAAGTTGACAAAAATTAAATGTCCCAACTTACATTCAAAGCCTTTTGTGTGTCATACCTCTTTACACCCAGAAGTTGAATATTGCTTTGAAGTTGACGTATTTTCCTTAGTCCCATCAAGATCACCTTATGCTGGGTTGTATGTCATAATTTGTATGTGAGATCCATAGAATGCCCCAAAATGTAGAACAAAAATCTAATTCCAACTAATCAACTTGTCTGTGGCAGATGTGCTAGAATGGCATTTTTGCATTTTTCGGGTTGTGATATTTGAATTGACGAAAGGTCATCCTCAGTTACAAACTTTTAATGAGAGGGTCGCTGCCACATACAGGCAGCCAAGTTGGTAATGGTCAGCGGTCAAGATTACCAGGGTATAGACCTTGTCCAGTGTGAAATCACTATTCATTATTTGGCTGTACTGCTATTTGAGCCCACTGCTACACACGTAGTAGGTGTGCCAGGCCACTGGGCCTCTGTCAGCCCAGCGGTATAGCTCTTCTCATTCCTCGTGATTCGCAGGTTGTCAAATACTGGTGCGTCAAGTGGTCAAATGATAGCTCTTGGTGATGTGCGCATGGCTGCTAGATACTGGTCATCATGAAAACAAAGAATGCAGGTTTCTGTAGATGCATTTGAAGAGATGATACATCGTTCAGTTTTTTTGCAGTTGGTTGAGATCATCTGATAATGTGTTCTCTTCTATTTGGTCGATTAAGGTGATCCCAGTACAATAGGCAAGATGAAGGAGAAAAAATAGTATCATAAGGTGTCTACTACCATTTTCATTGATTGCCCTCCACAACTGTGCTTCTAATTGGCCCAGAAGTAAGATAATGGGTATGGATATGACAAATATATGTATTCTTGATTGTTCTGTTACTTTCACACACATCTATTACAGCAAAGAGATAATGTATCATGTCTTATGTGCTGTATAAAAATTGTCATTACATCATTACTATGAGCATTTATCTTTTTTTCAACAAGTGCAGTTAATACATGGAATTGTGTATGTGACTCCAAGCACATAGGAGCTCCTATGTACTCTCCTTGTAGGCAGATGTGTATGTTGGACACTTTGCTGCCAAGTTCTGAATTATCGTCTCATTTTCCAATGTTTTTTCATGAGAATAAGTTTCTGTGAGATAGATATTAAAATGTTCATGCAACAGAGATCCTACCTCGATATCGAGTTTCCTTGCAGGCAGTACAGTACAAGTGTAATCACAGTTTTGAATTCTAAGATACGGTTAGCATTTGATTTAATACTAAGAACATATAAAAAAAAATTGTGAAAACTTAACTTGTCCCCCCATTTGAACATGGCAGTGGCACCGTCAGTGGATATCCTAACTCATCCCTGAGAATCTGGGTGCCATGGTTTTCTTGCTGTTTGTGGGGGTGAGCTGGTGGAACTGCACTATTTTGTCACAGGTCAGATGATGATGTGAGGTTGGTGTGACAGTGCAAGATGGACTGTGTTTATGTGCATCTTCATATGTGTACAATCCTACAGGAGTACAGCATTCCCTTTCCTGCAGATGGGATATACATTGTATTTACAAAGTCATACTCTTCAGTCATGTTTCCAAGCTTGTACAATTGCCACGTACGCTCCCTTTTCTGCCAGGTCTCCAGGACAAAGAGGAAATAAAACTACACAAGGTCATGTGTGATGTTTAGAAGCTCGCCTCGTCCCACATACAAGTACATTGTACATACTGTACAGTATTTCCAAAAAAAAAAAATTACAATCGGATTTTCGTATTGTAACACCCAATATGATTAAACCGTCTACATGCTACTTCATTGTCTTAAAATATAACATCTTAGCTCTATTTTGCAACCCCATTCAATTTGGTTAAGTGGTCACAGAGAAATGTGGATTGTTGTAAAGCATGTCATGAGTCTGATTCTTCCAAGTTAGGCACTTGGATGCTCTTGGAACTGCATATTAATGTGTGAACACAATAGACGGAACTTGGAGAGAAGGGATTCCTGACATGCTCTACAAAATTCCTCATTTCTCTCTGACCACTGAAGCAAATTGAATGGGGTTTTCTGTAAGATGTGGGTAATGAGTTATAGTTTCATACCCTGATATTGTATTTGGATTAATTCACTATTTTTTAAGTCATCGTTGTGGAGGGTACTGTTGTAATTTTTTTTTTTTTTTTTGACATACAGTATATACACTGTATTAATTACATTTACTACGTCCTGAAATTTGTGCATGACTTGCTTGTAACAATGAGAACTCTGAACTTTCAATCTCAGCCAAGAGGTTTCTCTGCCTTGGACATGATCACTTCAGTATGTCTGTGATATCTTTTATGATATAATTTTGTAATTAATAATACTTACAATTATTGTTTTGTATGCGATTTAGTGTAAACTTTAAAAAAAAAGAAAAGAAAGAGAGTTAAAGTCAATGTTGCAGTAATGGGTGCTGCATTAAAACTGTACTTGTGTCTGTTTATCAACAAATTTTCTGTGACATTCTGTGGCAAGGCCAATAAAAAACTGATTCATTTCTTTCCAAGACCAGTAATTGATGTTTCTGAAAATTTGTGTCACTGTGTCATGATGAGTATTGAAACAAGGAAGTTATGTACAGCTGTATTGTATACAGTGCACTCCTATTATAAGGAACACGGTTATAACAAAATTCCGGTTATAAAGAAGCAAAAATTCAGGCAGCAACACTATCCACTCGATGTGTTTTTATTGTTCATTTGTTCAGTTATAACGAAATTTAGATCTAACAAAAGGAAACTGCCGGTCCCAAGACTTCGTTATAACAGGAGTCTGCTGTACCAGCTCAAAATTCTGGGAATGAGTATTTAAATGGAAACTCAGCCTGGATATGTTCCAGTCACATTTTACACTGCTTTTTTTTTTTTTTTTTTAAACATATACATGTATGCTTCACAATCAGGAAGGCACACACTCAAACAAACAACACTACACATAAATATACATGGTAATACGTCCTGCCATTTATTGTGTACATTGTACAATTTATGTCATGATTTTGCTCTCGTCAAAAAATGCTGGGCACATAAAAATGTAAAATATTCCAGCCTACAAAAGTATCGCAGTTGAATCACATTTGTAATAAGACCCTTGCAGTAACTGTCCCTCTGACATATTATTACATCCATTATACTTGTACAGCCAGTACATGTATCTTTCCACTAAACCTCGGATCTTTCACAAAGAACTACATGTACATGTACAACGTATTTCCTTCTGGATCATAAGTAGTTGGTGAAAAGGTAGCTCTGTCATATCACATTGATGAAACACAGCACTATTAACGTTAACAGTGTACCAGGAATTTAAAAAAAAAAAAAATATATATATATATATATAATGCAAATTGTGCCAAGTTCCTTCCTGCTTCAAAGGTGCCCTGAGGTGCCAAAATGCACTTTTGTTTCTTTGTGGTGTCTATTGCCAAGACAGGAAACATTCAAACACTGAAATGAGGTCAATTCCAAGAAGCAGTCAGGGAGATAGATGCTCATGTATTACATGCATCTCATTAGGTGCATTTAGTACACAAATCAAGGTGGTTTGCAAGTTCTCTTGTCAATGGAGAAGAAGTTCATCTTTAACCCTTTGGAGACTAGTCCTGAGTATCATCCAGCAGATGTCTATTGGAAATGTACATTTTGTATGTTAAATGAGAATCAGCTCACCCTAAATGGGTGAAGGGAGTGCCCCAAATCACACAGACTTAGCAGGTCGAGCTGATTGGGACCATTGTAAATTTTCTTGTTATATCGAGTATCTTGCCATATCAGGGATTAATAACAAAAGAATGTAAAAGGAATGGGACCTGCAAAATTACCATGTTATATCAGGAATCTCGCTGTATCGGGCATACACTGTAGATATAATGGAAGTTTCCCTTTAATATTTCAAAGCATTATCTTGTATGCTGGTCTACAAACCATACCATACTGACAAAAATAAAAGAGATTATCCCGTTTTCCAACAAACACGATTACCTTCTAGAAGCATTTCAAATATCAACCATTTATCAACTAGAGATTTCTTGCAATCTCAACCTCATTTCACTGAAAGAAACAGCTCATTTTGCACCATCATGGGAAATTAAAATGGACAGTATGGTGCTACAGGGATGATATAATCCATGCGGAGAAGCACATTTCCAGAAACCCACACCCCATATGTGTACAATGCAACAGTGGCCAAAGGTGGTTTAGTGACATGGGAGTGGGTTCAGCCATGAGCAGTTCAAGTGCTCAGGGCTTAAAACATGGATGTACACCTGTGTTCCAGCATCCAGGCACTCTTCCTCATGATAAGATTTGGTAAGTCTTGATACAGTGTCACTTCACAGCTTTCTAATAGACTGGTTTGCTAAAACATACAAATTGTATGCACACAGTCAGAACTAAGGTTGGTCCTTACAACCAGAAAGCTTGCTCTAGGCTTGTTCTAAAATACAAAAAGGACAACTGTTTGCATTACAGGCAAACTGTCCGTTAGTATTTCCCCAATCCTATTGTAACATTGGCATAATTGTGGCTTCAGCACATCAGCCAATCAGACAAAAGAATTGACAAAGTTTCCTTTTTGCAGTCACATGTGAACATTTCTTTGTTACCCCTTCGACATTTTGCAATGAGATGATTTCCACCTGGCTGATGGAATCACAGAAGAATATGATCTATAGACCACCACACATGATTCTTAGATGTCAATTGCATTAACATTAGAATGGACCTTCCAAAGCTTGCGCAAGAAATTTTACTTCTGTGTCCCCTTCAATTTACCTTGCTGCTTTGTCTCACTCATTTCACCCTAGGATTCAAAAAAGATAATACTGGTGTGGCGGCAGTGTTTCAATATGGATCCCTGCAAGACAAAGTACCTATATCCAAACCATTGACATTTCATTTTTGCACAAACAAGCAAAGTCTGTGCAGACTTGCTCCACGTAGCCATGTTAAATGAAAGCAATGTACAGTACATGTAGTAAAAATTCTACAATGTTTGATTCCAGTAGTTCCCACACCATACATTTTGTACCTGTGCTTTACATTTTAACAGAGTCATATTCCTTTACAGTACAACCTAACTGGGACATACTGTGTAACTGCTAAAGGTATTTGAAATGTGCCTTAATTGTCTTTCATCATTCTGCTATCTTTTCTGCGTAACTTTTCCTCAAAAATATTTTGAATCTATAAAGTCAAGGAATACATGTACTTTGTGACAAGTACATAATGTGTTCAGATATAACAGATCTTTCAGCTCTTACCAAAATAATCTACTTTATGAGTACATGTGACTTTACTCTGCATAACTGGAATCGGTACTATGAAGACATCAACTCTTTTTTGTCTCAAGAGAGTACAATTAGAGAAAGATATTCCTGCTGTAGCTCTCTACACACTATATTGCATTGATCGATCTGAATCAATTTTGTATTGGGGTATTTGTTCCAAGTTCACAATGCCACCGCCATAAACTGGCTGCAGCTCGGCTGGTAGCATCACTGCCTGGTATTAATAAGTTGACGGTGATGGGTTCAAATCACAGGCTGGTTCCTTTTTGTCACATGGTCTGTCACTTCGTCTGTCACGATACCGATTATTAATGCAGTCTCGCTTCCATAGAGTTAATAGCAAAAACACACCTCCTCACAATTCAAAACCATGCCTTTTGCTGCTGGAGAAATGTCATAAATTGTTTGCCATAGTCTGCGACACTTTGCCCTCTAAATTTTCAGTGTTTTAGTACCATTTACACAGAAACAATTCAATGGATCCAAATCCCGAGATCTGCACCACGATCCCTGTCCCAAGATTTTTGCCAGTGTGGACATAAACATCTCATTATTTGGCGTGATCAATGTCATGCTCCAAATCAGAAAAGACCTTGTGATTATTGTGGAATTATCACAATTTTTTTTGTTTGTTTGTTTAGGAATAGCACAATAATTTGCACTGCAGTGGGCGTCTGAATGGCAGAGCAAAAATCTCTGTATCTTCTATCCCATCATCACAAACACGTGCAGAACACAAGGGAAAGGGTCATCATTTCAGTAGATTTCAGGCATGCCCAGTTTGGTTGACAAAATATACCGATCAGCAATCGGTGCAATATTTGTCTCCATTTGAATGGGTGCAAAAAATTGCAGTATTTGGATCACAATAAAAATCCTACTATTTTGTCTGTTTGCACCGATCTATAATGTAAAGGCTTGCAGAATTTCATTCATCCTTTGAAGCAACACAACAGGGAGAATATGCTCAAGCTTAAAAAAGAAAAGCTTACAAAAAGAAATATGTACCTGATCCTGTGTAATACAGTTTTCCCTCACACCAGGAGCTTTATTGCTCTTTACAAAGCATTGAACTTTTGTGACTACAACCGCACTCCCCAATATTTTCCTGCTAATTTTGCTGTGTACATTTGTCAGCAGAAGCAAACATTGTATAGGCCAGAAACTGCACACTCGGATATATAAACTCAAACAGCATTTCATCCACTTCCACTTCTAAAAAACCTCATCAGACTCTGCTGATGTGACTGAAATCATATTAGATTTCACTGGGCTACACATAGTACTGTTATTCAGTACTAGTTAGTTTTATTTGCTTTGTGTGTCTGTTGATTGGCTAGTTTCTTGGTTTGTTTCAAATCATTATACATGTGGACCTGGCAATGGATGCAGGAGTATAAAAGACTAGAAAAATCTAATGATGTCATTGTTAATGATGGCATACCCTGAATACTGGCACTGATTCTGAAGCAATGGAGACGAAATAAGCAAACATTTATAGTAGGCACATCCTGAAGCACAGACACACCACCAACTGCTGGTACATCACACGCCTGGTGCGTAGCAACCATGGTTCATTAAGTACCGGTATCGTCGGACGTTCCGGAGACTGGTCTCTCTCTCTCCCGCCCACTGTCTGCTACCTGTGGTCTGCCCCCACAGCCTCGGCCACCGAATTAAAGCCGTCCCTCCTGCAAGATCATAAAGAAATAATTTCACATACATGAGAGGATGTGTAACAACACTATTTAGTATCATCACTTGCAATTCAAGTCATCTGCTAATATAACATGTACATCACATACATCAGGGCTCAACACCAACATTTTTCTCTGATGACCATTTCAAGCCATTAAAATCTTTGAGTTTGAAATTTTGGTGGAAAAAAAAAAAAGAAGAGAAATGAAGTGGCCTGAAATAAAAGGAAATACAAAATCTTATCTTCAATTTCAGCTGCCCGTTTGGGGCACCAAAGGATAACCCTTTCGGAAATTTGGTGGCAAAACATCAATTTTTAGTGGCCCCAGGCCATTGGACCATTGCTACTGTCGAGCCCTGCATATATGTACCTCCTTTGGCAGTCACAGACTTGGACATTTATTAGTCAATAAGTAAGCAAGCAAGACCTGTCTGCATGGCAAGGTTATGATCAAAAAGAATACATCCACATACTGGCAAGAATTTGGAAGCTAATGTGTTGATTCACACACGGAAGAATGATACTGATTAAGTATCTCAATGCAATGAAGCATCATAAGATCGTGAAATGCAGTATTTCTTTTGTGTACCTTAATAAATACACCATAGTGCTGTGTCCATAAAACATTGGCAATGATTTAAATAAGCCATAATTACTGCAGCTTCTCTAGCAACAACTCAAGCACTAACACCTGTAGGGCTGTTGCTTTGCTATGACCTGCAAAACTGCAACCACTGCAGGTTACAGCAGCAGCAGCAACAGCAAAAATAACAACAACAACAACAACTATCATCATCATTCAAGAAATGTTTATTACTTACTTTAGTAATTCTTCTAGTTCTCTTTTGATTTTGGCCGGAAGAGGAGGACCCTCATATGCAAATGCGGTGTACAGCTGAACTAGAGAGGCACCTGCTCTGATCTTCTCATACGCATGTTGCCCATTGCTTATTCCGCCCACTCCAATGATCGGCAATTGACCTTCAATGATGTAAATGAGAGTGTAAACAGTATAGGTGGAGAGAAATTGAAAGCAATGACATAAAACACATAACAGTCTATATACATTTTCTCTAGTGTCCATGTCTGTCAGATCTGTTTTAATCTGTTGACTATAGATGCAACAAGTAGTTAAAAGAAAAGAAAAGAAAGAAAACACAACATTGACAGCTCCAAGTAAGGCTGTATTACCTCTACCATCAACTAACTGATTCAAAGATACTCTCAAAATGTCAAAAGCAGAAAGCTCATCAAATACTTTGTCAAGGCACAATGCTGCATGTCCTCAACACCAATACCGGCAACTAGAAATATTATTATTATTATTTTAAAGTTTTCATTTTCATGTGATTGCCCTGTGTATTGAAATTCAAATGTCACTGATTATCAGTGTAAGAGTATGTGTGTAAGCAGACACACACACATCAGTCATGATAGTACAATAAAATACAAAAGGTATAGTTTGGACTGATCTCATCTGACTGATGGATACTGCATATCACTGCATCTAAGCTATGATGGTCATAAAAAGATGTTTAGTGTGTCTTTAAAACTTGTAAACACTCTGTGCTATGGTAACTGTCCTGAACAGGCTGCTTCACCTTTTGTCAGTTTGTACATGTCCCTGACCGTTGCCGTGGAGAGCTCCCTAAGAGGGGCGCCACTCAGCCCCCCTGTCTCGCCCTTGTGCACTCCCTGGAGGGTGTCCGGTCTGCTGATGGTGGTGTTTGTTACTATGATGCCTCCAACTCCATTCTGCAAAAGTACCGTGGGAATAATTTTCATGAAATTTGATTAAAACATGGCAATATGAGCTCAGAGAATCATGAATTTCAGCATACATCAAATGATAGTTAAGGACCGACATGAAAAAAAAAAATCAGAGACATGAAAAAGGGAGAAATATAAACACATATACACTGGTTTAAAAGAACATAATAAATTATATGTGCATTTTATTTTATTCTTTTTTTTTGGGGGGGGGGGGGGCAATGAAAAAGAAATAAACTAGATATATCACTGGGCGACTGATATGCCTCTGCCATAATGCATGGTTCTCCTAATAGGTCTATAGTACAATGTCTTGACAATGTGTGATGACAGTTTCACACAATTGGCAAAATATTAAAATGACAGGTTTGCCACAAATGTGCTGAATGTTCACTTTCCTAGAACTAGGTTCAATTGGATGATTGATTAAAACGTCAGAGTGCAGGTATTTGGGGAACTGATGATTTTTTACTTTTGACCCTTTTATAAGTTTATGCATTGAGTAATTTTCAAGATATTGAGAAAAAGTATAATTTCAGTATCAAATGGTAAAATAGTATTATCTAAACCTGGCCTTTGACCTTTGACCTCACAGTTCCAAAGAGAATCACTATTAGGTAGAACATGCATAAATATGTAAGTTTCATGATGATACCTTGAATTACTTTCGAGATATGGAGGAAAAAGTGCAATTTAGCACTTTCACTTGACCTTTGACCCTTTGGCAAGAAACTTCCCCAAAAATATATATTGGGTAAAACATGCCATACATCCAGTTTTAAAAAAAAAAACCAAACCTTCAGGCATACTGCATTTTAAGGAAAGTAGTGATATTTTGAGGAGTTGACCTTGACCTTTGACCCCCTGACCTTTGACCCATGACCCCCAACTTCCCTAGATAATCACTGCCCATCGGTACAAGCATATATACTAAGTTCCATGAAGATACCTTGAACCATCTGCGAGATATGGAGAAATATGTGGAATTTTTTTTTTTTCACAAAATAACCTGTGACCTTTGACCTTTGACCCTGTGACCCTAAAATCCACACAAAGTATTATCCCCCAAGGATATACCCTCATACCAAGTTTGATGTAAAACCACCACACGGTTCTTGAGATATCGACAAAAACAAAACGGGACGGACGGACGGACGACCCGAAAACATAATGCCTCCGGCCACTTCGTTGCGGAGGCATAAAAATCCAAAGCAACTGTGAATGCATTTAGAACAATATCAAACAAAAGGAAATCAATAATTACATATAAAATGTAGATAGAAAACTACAATATCTGAAGTGCAGTGCTTGGAATTGTTGAACAAAATACATGTATACAAATTAATCTTAATCATGAACCATGTTTGAAGAGTTAAAAGAGACTTGTTGAAGAAATACACAGCACTTGACACTCCACTCACTATGGATGGCAGTTTGTCTCACAGATGCAGTTGAAGAAAGGACAACAGACAATCACTCATCCTCAACTGACGCAGATATTGTTGAATGGTATCAAGTAACTCAGCGCTTAAACTCATGTGTCACACCGTCCACTATTATCAAAGAGAGCAAAGCAGTAACTGATGCAAGGTGCAGACAGCCTGAGATATGTACCTGATGGTATGGCACTCTCCCCTCTATCCCCACCCCCTTCACCCCTTTCAACCCCTTCATCCCATCACCTTCTCGTCCATGACAACAGCAGCAATGTCCTCCTTATCCCTCTCTGAGAGGTCGGGAGAGATCTTCACGACGACGGGTGGCTTGGGCGAGCAGGGGAGAATGTCTCTGGCAGCCACCACCTGTAAAGAACCAAGAAGACATTGGCACATGATGCTGCTGATCAATTTATGCATGGAGAACTGAAATCAATCAATCATCTACACTTAGTACGCTAGTTACCCTGCAATAACACTGCCCAATACAGTTAGTACACAGCATTAGACACGGTGTATTGCACTGCAGCTGCTCACTCTGTTTGTGTAACCTTAACCCTCTCGGAGCAACAACTTCTTCCAAAGTGTTGCTCTCAGAGACATGCAGATTACTCCTGGGGAATAGATACACACAGATTCTGAGCACCATCAAAGTTTTCTTCCATTCCTTTACTGTGCGGTGGGCGATATCATGTTATACATAATAGATATGCAAGCATGATCAAGTTAATGCTACATGACTCTTCTTCCTAAAGAGCAAAATCAGGAAAGTAGACAGAGATCTAAGGCTCTTAAGATGAAGAAAAAAATACTAAACAGACTTCGCTGAGTTTAGTGAGATTTCAACCCCATCATAAGTCTCAACTTTATGGTAATATTAAATGTTTATGTTTTTGACAAACTACTTGGAAAAAAATGGGAATGCAATCTTTAATTTTTGTTGTGGACCAAACCAACCACAATTTCTATAAAGAGAAATGGCAAAGCATATAAGTGAATGTTTAATCAAGCTCACCTCATCTACAAAGATGCACCCTTGCCAACAAGATGTTCCTGGATCAGTTGAATTGGCAAGGCATATTTTTCAAAACTTGTGTCAACTACAATGCAACATAAAGTTCTGAGACTGGTCCAAAACTAGGAAAGGAATTCCAACAGCACTAAGTGGAGTGGCTATCTCAGTAGTGGTTCCAGGCGAGGCTGCACATGGTGCCCACCCCTTTTTTTTTCAGTAAAACAAAAGAAATGAAAAGGAAAAAATGGATGGGACGTGTGCACCCCCTTTAATTTTATAAAGGTGCCCCCTACCCCTTCATAGAATTCCTGGATCCGCCCCTTATCTGTCATCCATACCTGCTTTACGAGTTGCTCTAGCTGTTGCCTTCCCTGCATGGACCTCAGGCCGGGGGTATTGGGACTGGACACGTTGATGACCAGAAAATCTCCAAAGCAACCTAGTTTCCTGACCCCCTTCACGTAGTCCTGGACCGCATCCAGTGAGGTCTTGTTCTTCCCGAGATTAACTCCCACGATGCCCTTTTCAGCTGGATACATTTGGATTTAAGATGCATGAAGAAAGATTAAGATGAACATTATGGTTAACTCCAATGACTCCCTTTTCCCCAGGACAGAGATTTATGTTAACCCGTTGAGGAGGATCTGATTTTGCTAAAACACGCATTTCCCACAGACACTTGCCCGAGTATACTCGGGACTCATCCTAAACGGCTTAATACGCATTTGAATGAATAAGAATGGCATATAAATATCTTGTTCTTCCTGAGGTGAACTCCAACAAAGCCCTTTCCCTTTGGATTGTTATACACAAAATATGCATACAAAAGATCAATGCACATGGATTTCTGAAGTATTGCTGTAATGCAAAATGGACACACTATTGATTTGAATCATCCACACGAAAATTGTCCTCAGTCATATTCTTCATGCCTATCTGATTTGTTTGTTTTGTTTTGTTGTCTTTTTTAACAGTCATATATGTGAATGACACACCTTTCATAGTAAAGGGTTTCCCAATTGAGTTTTGAAGCTCCTTCAATTTTCCACACTGACTGCACTTTTGTCTACCTAACCGTCTACATTAGAAATCAATCAGTGTACTCTTTACTTGAACTGGTACAAACATTTCCAACAAAAGTATTGACATAGAGAAATAGATATAAATCAGCTGTGTGAGAGTAGGAGAGAGAAAAAGAGTGACAGAAAGTGAAAGAAGAAAGGAAAAGTTCAACATAATTTCAACATTACTGAGCGCTACAGAAATTCCCCGAAGGTTTAAATCCTTAACCACAGGGCCAATTATACTTGAGCACATGACATTACCCTGGGACATATTAAAGAGATCGTACTGCTTTGGTTGAGACATAATTTCAGGTTTCTAACATTTTTTTGGTGAGATAATGAGAAACCTCTCATGAAATATGAAAGAGCATGTAATTCTATAAGGAATTCAACGTTTGTTTGAGGAAAACTGGTTTTGAAATGGCTAAGATATCCAAAAATGTGCGATTCTAATAAAGTGTAGGACCCACACTCTATTGCGATCGCTTTGTTTTACTTTGTTTTTGGATGTTTCAGTCATTCCAAACCCGATTTTCATCAAATAAACTTTGAATTCCTCTTAAAATGGTATGCTCTGTACTATATCATGTGTTTTCTTGGTATCTCGCAAAAAGTTAAAAGCCCAATTCCCATCACCAATACTGTACTATCCCTTTAAAACTACTGCAAGGATATGAGTGACACAACAATGCCCTGTTACAGGAAATTGTTATCAATCTCTCTGGCTTCACACTATCAACAAACTCTCTAACAATGGAACTTGCAAAGGTCATGAGGAAAAATATCCATTATTCCACCTTGCAGCTGTACAAAGTCCACAATGAATTTTACTGATGGTAAGTGTCTGCACAGAAACATGCCATCTCATACTGAATGACTAACTCTGCCTGGTACGTTTCTGATCTATACACACAAAAATGACACACAAAGACACAAACAAAATAAAGATTAAGTATAAGTGCTACATACAATTGTAATAATAGACTAAAATCTATTTGTGACCCGCGACAACGGTTTCAGGCAAAAGTCGCAAGAGCAAATTCCCTCCTAGGCGGGGTACAAAGATTTTGACCATTATTTTTGTCGATTTAGGTTTTTTGCAGAAATCGAATCTTTGATATGTTTTCTACAACTACACTAAATTTCAAAGCATAAGACTAAGTTTTTCCTATCGAAAATGGAATTTTAAGCACCCTATGTTGGATCGCGCTCGTCAGTTTCGAGCTTCTTTCGAACGCCGCGCCAATATCCCCAGTGTTGCTACGGCGCAGGGTCTCGCATGCGATTGGCTGGTGCGTCGCATTTATTTACATAAGTCGACTTTCGGAGACACCAGTTGCAGCGTTCGGGGGAATGCTTTGTCCACGCGTGCACAATTACATGCTCCATTGTTCTTGCTATCGTGGTTTATATACGCTCGCTCTGTAGTGCATGCTCTTCGTTTGGCTTTCTATCCAAACTTACGGCAATGTTCGACAACGGAAGTGAAACAAAAATCATGTAGCATGACATAATCGTGTGAAAAGAAAACTAGATACTCTCAAATTTGTCTACTTGTACATGTAGTAAAAATTATGACAGCAGACTGACTCAATGGAAGGTAGATGAGAGGAAAGGAGCGGTCACATGTGACTAATTATATTTAAATACTACATGTCAAGATCGCACCAAACTAACGAGTCGTGTTTGTCTGTTTGTTCGTTTTAATTTCATTAGCACCACCGAACAAAGCAACATAATGCATTACGCGTGTCTTGTAAAAGCAAAACAAACTGGAAGCGTGACCCTTGCCAGCACTAGCAATTTTCTGCCTTCAAAAGGGTCGCCAATGATAAAGACAAATCAACCACAATGAAAACGCGATTTGTAAATGTGTGGATTCGCCACCGCTCCTGTTACATGCACACGGTCATGGCGTGTGGATGCCATTGCGTAATGCGTGCACCATACACATGAGTACATGTACACCATACGTTCAATTATCATATTCGCCATCTTGAAAGACGTACTGTAAACAAACCCGAGCGGAACGCATTGTTTTTCGGCTCCATACGCTGAGCTCCGAGGAAGGTGCCCGGGAAATTTGACTCTCTCAGTGAGCCAATCAGAAGGCGATGTGGTTGCTAAAGGCGGAGCTTAACATCGATTGGCACCATCGTACGGATGGGTGATTCTCCCCTCGCATCGCCGCTCGGACATTGTCTTTGAAAAAGAGGTGAATCTTCAAAGCCTGTTTTCTCGCAATTTTGTCAGGCTAACAAGTTAAAAAGTGCATTTTATTTCTCTTCCTATGCCCACTTATGGTGCCGAAGTATACAAGTGTTTTATATCAATGCAAAGCTTAGGAAATGGGCAATGTGATTCAGTGAAAAAATGAATTTTCAAAATTCCCGACTTTTGCCTGAAACCGTTGTCGCGGGTCACATTTATACTTTTCTAATATAAGGAAATTACCTTGGGTTTTATCAGAGACTTGCTTTAGTCTTCTCAAGAGCCTTTCATGCACCACATCATGTCCAACACTGTTAAAGCCATACCTGTGATTAAAGAAACACACACAAGGTAAAGCATCAATAAGACAAGCAATCACATACAAACAGTGAATGGTCACGAGTGCGATGGTACAAGATTTTGCACGAGGTGAAAGATAGAGGCGCTCTATTCAACAAGGCAAAGCCAAGTTGAATAGTGCGCCTCATCTTTCACAGAGTGAGAAATCTTGTTCCATTGCACGAGTAAAGACCATATGTATTTGTTTTATACAACACCTCAAACGTCAACAGATGTTGTCCACACAGATTCTTAAAGTTAGCACAGAAATGGCAACCATTTTCCGTGAAAGACGAATGAGTAGCCGCACAGCACAGTCACCACGTATGTGGACATACACGAAGCCGATCGGCTGAAGTTGTTTACAAAAATGAGTGACAAAAGTATGCACTTCAGCGCGCTTGTAATTGTTGACTGCGCGCGGCACATGTTTGCTTATTGTGACATCAGAGCCGTGCGATGGAACAAAAACTTTGGGGTCAATCGTGAGTTTAACACAGTAGTCAATGGAAATGGGTGGCATCAGCCATGTGCTGTCCATTTTTGCTCAAACAAAATTGCACGGCTGACAGCCACAGGTGCAATGGAACTTTTAACTAAATGTCACGTGATGGGCAATTGACTAATCAAATAGCTACATTCTAATTAAGTGTTGTAAAACAACAAATATGTCTCACACAAAAACAATCACTGCAAATATTTCCTCTCACTATTTGTAGATGGGTATTGGCCTACTGAGGTACTGAGGTGGCATTTAAATGTCTTGTTATGACACAATGTTCAGAATCAATCATTCAAATAGGGGAATGAGAGGCCAGACAGAGAAAGGGAGGGGGCGGGGGAGAGTTAAAGGTGCATGGCCCCGGCGTTTTAGTCAAATGTGTACACGGGCGCACGGCGCAAGTTTCCTATAGAGACCTACGCTATTGACTCCTCTCTAGTGCTTACGCTATGGCCCACTTGCCCGAGTCTGAAGAAGTCCGATTCACTGTAGTCAGTGGTCCGATCACAATTCGGCTCATGATTCGGCTGAGGGGGATGACAGCTTTAGCAAACTTCTTTTGTGATGTCATAATAACAAGCACATATGCACGCACCTGGCATTACTACAGACTGCGCGATGCACAGAGAAGACAACGAAGGCAACGTTACTTAGCAACACCTACGCACTTTACTCTTGACGACAGCTCAACTTCGGTAATCTTCGTATCAATGCTGGTGATCGGCAGTATCATCAACAGCGCCCTCTACACTACCAGGACTATGCACCTTTAAGAAACCTGTCAGCCGTAGTTTGCATCGTTTCTAGAAGTCAAGCTTTTAAATACAATAACTTCATGAGTAAGTGTTGGTTTACTGTCGTAACGATGCTCCACATCAAAAGTTTTCGTGTGATCTTCAGCAGTGGAAACCACCGCAGACAACTATGGCTGCACAGTTGGCAATGAGACACAGCTGTGGCAGGCCAAATTATGTATCCCCTTTCCACGGTCAACTACATGTACCATTGAACAATGCGAAATATCGATCAGGCGCGAGGTATGAATAGACTGTGCGCTGATGGGCTCACAAACTCCTTTGTTCTTCACAAAAGAAGCACTTGAATGGGATCAGCAAAAGCGAAAATCTAATGAGCTCAGCCTTGATTGCTGTGTACATCTTCATACAAGTTTCATAGCAAAATAGGTGCACACTACATTTTAAAAAAAAGCAAAAATACAATGATATATGCAGTTTTCATAACAGAAAGAAAACTGATTATGAAAGAAGAGTCTTGAATCTTTCTATCTGAGCTACTTTTCTGGGCAGCATAACACAAATAAACATGAACTTAGGCCACAAATGCAGGCACTCTTGTCTACATTTTGGGAACCTTGTATAACAGGTTCCCATCAGTTGACACCACGGGAACCTGGTACACCAGCTTCCCATAAGGAGGTCCCCATAAAGAATGTTTATCGGTAAATGAATATATTGCAAGTGAAAGCAAAAGTATCAAGTTTTTGGGAATTACTGCAATAACATTATAACATTTCGTTTTTGGTTTTTTATGTGAGTGTGATTGTGTGGGACAAGAACTACACTCATTTGTTTCCAGTTTATTTACTAGTAGCATCATTGATAATACCTAAAACAACAAAATCCTGCTCCAGTATGTACGCCCATGATTTTAATCATGGCTACTACTAAAACACTGATCAATTCAGTGCTTATTTACGTCAATGTAGGGCAATTTGTCAATCAGTTGCAACAAAATCCTTTATGCCGAAATACTTCCTCTATGATGAAATACTTGGAGCTTCACTTTCATGCTGTAAGCCCAGCTGCTTTCTTTTTCCATTTTCATGAAGTCTGTGCACTCAGACAGATTCTAGGCCTACAGTTGTTTGACAATGCAAAGAAGAGCTCACATAACATTTCTATCCAACGCAAGAAAGTAACTATATGGCCTTTTTTACGATCAGTGGTGTAACTTTTGTACTCGGAGGGTCAAAATTTCAAACAAAATATTTTTTCATTATTCTGTTTGATTCCTGTTTGAAAGTATTCAAATTTTTGAAAAAATAACATTTCAGACCTTAAAGCTGAAGGGTTATTGGTGTAATTTAAGGAAAACCCTGGCACCTGAAGTAAATTTAAGCAAAATTTTGCTTTCATGAATTGCACCATATTGACAAAACTCTGTAGTCAAACTTCGCCATGCAAAGTTTATATGGTTAACAACAATATATAGTTTGTGAATCAAAACTATTTGGGGGTTGAATATAAAGTGAATTTAAAAAAAAATACATGAGATTTATAAATTTTTGCTAAAAATACCAATTGACATGCAATTTTTAAGATTTTAACTATTTATTGGAGGGCAGGCCTGGTCAAACTCTTACTATAACAAGTCTTTAAGAAGGGCTACCTTCCTATGTAGGTTAAATAAAATTCCAATCATTTCTTTAAAACTTGGATTTTTCACACATGGATGTTTCGGAGGTGACAGTTAACATATTAGAATGTTTCGGAGGTGACATTAATATTAACACTCACCTTTTTTTTTTAGAATAAGTGACAATAACACAAAAACTTCTTCTTTTTATCAATGTTTTTAATAATTATAACTCGAGAACAAGAAATTAACTCCTGTTTCAAGCAGATAAACCACACAGAACAAGTGTTTTGTTACACTTCATTAATTAGCATGGGTACCGGTAGTGTGCCTTCCATTTGGGCGAAGGATGTAAGCTAAATATTGTAATCTGAAGAAACATGGCATTCCATTTTCTACCTTAACTTGAGATGAGGGTGTGAGATCATTTTAGTAATGTTTCTTTGCTCTCTGAACATTTTATTCCACAACACCAGGGAAGAATCACTTCGTTTCGGAGGTGACATTCAATGTTAACATTGTGTTAGAATATTAATTTACAGTAAGAATATGATGGACATAAGCTAGATATTGTAACCTGAAGAAACATGGCATTCCATGTTCTACCTTAAATTGAAATGAGGGTGTAAGATCATTTCAGTAATGTTTCTTTACTCTCAGAATATTTTATTCCACAACACCAGGGAAGAATAACTTTGTTTCGGAGGTGACATTCAATGTTAACATTGTGTTCATGTATTCATATACTATGTCCCCCCCAAAAAAATTTACAATTAGACTTTTGCATTGATAGCACCCAATATGATTAAATCAACTAAATTCTACTTTGGGGTCTTAAATTATAACATCTTAGCTCTATTTTGCAGAAAGCCCCAGTCAATTTGGTTAAGTGATCTCAAAGAAATGTGGATTGTTATAAAGAATGTCAGGAGTCTGATTCTTCCAAGTTCAGCACTTGGATGCTCTTGGAACTGCATATTAATGTGTAAGCACAATATACAGAACTTGGAGGGAAGGGAATCCTCACATGCTCTACAAAAATCCTCAATTCTCTTTGACCTCTGAAGCAAAGTGAATGGGGTTTTCTGTAAGGCGTGGGCAATGAGTTATAGTTTGAATCCCTTACATTGTATTTTAGATTGATTCACTATCTTTAAAGTTATCGTTGCGGAGGGTACCACTGTAATTTTTTGGCGGGGACATACGGTATGAATACCAAAAGCAAAAATTCTTATTTGACTTGTGTACGTTTTTGTTTGCAGGTAGTTTTATAAATAGATTAATTCAAGGATGTTCATGAATTCTTCATCATTCTTGATAGCCACCATACCAATGTTATGATACTGGTGAAAGGTGTTTGGTTCATCTGGGATAAATTTTCTATACACCTGATTCATTTAAACTGTTGACATTACTAAAATATATTTTACATAATTTCAATTGATTGAAAATTACCTGCAAATCATGCATATTTAACAGTCACTTTTGAGAGTAAAAAGTATATGATAAGAAAAAACATTTTATTGTTTTTGAGGTGACACAACACAGAGACAACCCAACTTCTCAGGTGTTAAATATTTAGTGAACATACATGTCTTTCCTCATAGCTTTAATTTTCAAATATAAGCTCTTTCTTTCAGTTCTTACTTGTTATTTTGTTTGGTTATTCTCTTTCATGATAATGGATACCAGCTCATATTTTGTTTGAGATTGTAATTCATACCAATCTTTAGCAAGTTTTTACAGTTTGGTTAAGACAACAGTTTGTGTTTCCCAGCTGAAGAGAGCAGCATAATGCTTTTCTGTGAACTTGAGGGGAAAATTTGTTTTTGTTCAGTAATTTTCCCCATCAACTTCACAGAAGGTCCCGGACACAAACTGGTCTCAAATAAACCTATAAGGGACCGAAACTGGAAAAGGACAAGTTCACCTCAATAGACCTAAGGGTTGAGTAAATATAGCAATATTAGTAAAACACATCAGTGAGAGTTTGAGGTAAGTAAGGCAATCCGTTCCAGAGTTATGGATTTTTGAAGTTTCTGCTCAGTCAAAGCTGAATGAGAAGACTTCTATAGCTTGTGATGTCACATGTGCACAAGGATATAGAGAAAGTATCAAGAAAATTCAACATTCTGTATTTTCATTTTTCTTTCACAACAAAAGAACACATGACTTCTCTCTTTTGGAAGGCAGGGTGAATAATATTGCCCTAAAATACATCAGAAGCAAGTTCAAGAAATGTGCACTTTTTTCAAAAAGTAAAGTTTTGTGAAATTCACTTATATTTTCCTTATATCGTTGTATGCATGTGACATCATACACTGTCGTAGTCGTCTCATCCAGCAGTGATTGCGCAGATACTCAAAAACCCATAACTTTTGAATGGATTGTCCAATTTCCCCCAAACTTTCAATGATATGTTTTACTGTTGAACATTTGCATTCACTCAATCCCACATGTATATGAAAGTGGACTTGTCCTTTAAGAAACCATTTTCTTTTCCTTGAAATTCCAGTACTTAAAGCCAAATTCTAAGATAAAACATAATGATTTTTTTTTTTACATTCTTTTTTTTTAAGATTGTGGACTAGGGCATGCATGAAATGCCACATGTATTACTTTGGTATCAAGGGAATTCTGGTGAGCTATGTATACAAAAGTCACTTCTGTTGTGATAATTTTGTAGTATATTAAATGTATTAGAAAATGTTAATAGATAGTGAAAAGGAACTGAAGTCTTGCCTTTCACTATCACATAACAATATGGTGTTAACAAACAATGTCACCTCCGAAACACAAGAAAAAGCAACCTACAAGGAAAGCTGTGATTGGTAAATCTACACAACTAAATTGCTTGTTGGAAATCAAGCTTCTAAGATGAAAGCATCTATATGTTTACTTAACTAAAGCAGGAGAAATGATCTTGATTACAATATTATATATACAACAGATGGGTGTATTTTGTGCATTCTCATTGTTAAAAAAAGTGAAAAAATGTAAATTTTCCCTAAAACGTACAGTCTAGTAATAAAAAAAAGAGTGAGAGTGTGGTAGTTGATTTCTCTACTTTCAGACTTATGTTACTAAAATAAATGAAACCATTGGAGTACATGATATGGTTTCTCTTCAACAGAAATGAACAAAAAATCTTGTTAACAGTGTTTTGTCACCTCCGAAACAGTAATTTTTAGTTTTTATTGAATCTTTTATTAATCCCTAGAAAATTCTCACTTCCTGTTGCCATATTACTATTGTCATCCAAAAGAGATTCCTGTCAATTGGAGAGAATCAAACAAAATTGCTTTGTCTTCGAGAAATTATCAAATATAATATGCCTGTTGTTTCGGAGGTGACAATTGTTTCGGAGGTGACAAGTGTTAACGGAAAATTGTAAATTGCTCCGAAATGAAAACAACAGGCTATATTTCTACTACCTTCATTCAGAGATAATGTGAGGGGATATGTTACATTTTTGCAAATGTAATGTATAACTGATGTCAAGAATAAAAAAATTAGATACATAAATCTGTTGTCTCGGAGGTGACAGAAATGTTAACGGAAAAGTTACATAAATTTATAAACGTTCACCAAAAAATGATAAGTTATTTGAATTAAATAATCTTTGGATCAAAGTTAACTCAGATTGATTACTATTCTGTTTTGTTGGAAATTAGCAAAGTTGAATTTCAGAATTGTGAACAAGAGCTAACTCAAAAGAGGGGTTAATTGTTAACGGAAAATGTCACCTCCGAAACATAAAGTTTGGACAATTTCAGTATTTAAAGAAGACAAAGCAGAACCTGGTAAACATAATAGTTCTTAATGTTGGATACCTGTCTATCACAACAGCAACAAAAATAATGAAAAGGAATAAACAATTTAATATGCTAGCTCTGACAAAAATACTATGTCAGAGTGAGTACACCAAAAGTGTTGGATTTCAGGCATGTAAGTGCCTGCCACATCTGAAAGAAAAAGAGAGGAAAGTTCATTAAGGTACCCAAGGTAGACACTGTGGATGGTAAGATTATGAGAAAAAATAATGCATATCTGTCAGTGTTGTCACAAATGTACACACAAGTAGTTATGTACATGTATCAAGGCTGTATGCATGGTTGTTTAATGTGTATGTACACAGGTAGACCAGATTAATGGAGAACATTCTATATGATATAGATATAGTACGTACAGGCTGACCAGATCAGTGGAGAATTTTCTATGTGGTATACAATGTAGCCACAGTACATGTATGCATGTGACAGGAAATACATTATAGCTCACTCAATCTAGAATGATTTAACCCATTCCAGAAAATTCTGGGAAGTGCTGGCTGAGTGAGGCACTGCCCTTGTAGCCCAATGTGATTGGTAGTTAATTTTGGCAATGATGTTATGCACATATTAGGAAGTGAGTCATCCAGGATTCCTGGAATTTGGACTTGCTAGTATGTTCAGGTATGTAGCCCCAGGTTGGAGAAAATTACAGAATGTACTAGAAAGGGGTGAATGGATAGTATATAAGCCGGAGAAATTCTGCAGTAGGCAGAGTACCCAACACCTCTGCTCTGAGAGTTACGTCACTTCTGGCTCTGAAGCGACTTGTTATAGTCAGTCCTGTGTTACCTGCTGACCTGCTATACAAACTGTGTTTGTGGAGATAAGGCCTGGGAGACATTTTGCCTGCAGAGAATTAATTTGCCTACATTGGAGATAGACTCCATATTCTAGTGTCAACGGACATTATTACGGCAAAGCTGTGACGGGCTGGATTCCTCGCTGGACATTATAAAGTGAATCATCATTCACCGCATCAACTGGACGTGGTCGTCATAACATTTGGATTCTGCCCGTTTCCTGTGGATTCTGCACGTTTCGCTGTGGACGTACATCCTGGATTTTTACCCCGGATTAATACCGAGGATTATCACAACCTGCGCCTCTGGATTTACGTCTGAGGTATCATTCATCGGTGCATCGCGGTTCATTCATCTGTGCGTCGAACATCGTATCTGGACACTGTCAAAGGATTACTTGCTTTCAAATTTGGCTGTACTACTTGTAAGTGAATCCACTACCGATTTATAATTGTTTTTATTGATCATTATTGTACTGATGTGAAAACCGATTACGAGTCTGTACCCACAATATCACTGTTAATAAACCGCCTGAACATTAGTTGATTGTTTCTTTTGTGCGATCATTCTCGGAGTGATTGTGGTCGTAACAGTGTATAAGAAAGTTATACACCAATTAGTGTCAATACTGCATTTTACACCACTGATTGTAAAAATGGCCATATAACATTAACCCATTTAGGGACGGGCTGATTTTGCTACAACAGGCATTTCCCATTGGCACTTGCTTGAGTATACTCGGGACTCATCCTCAACGAGTAAAAGACAATTCACATAGAAGAAATTATTCTGTTTTTTCATTTAAAAATAAGAACTGAAACCACACCTCCAACAAAATATATGTATAAACTTCCTAAAAAAACTCCAAAGAACCCCCTCTAACACCAACAAATAAGACCAATATTGGATCCTACTGATCTCAACAAAAATAAAGCTGATCAAGGTAAAAACAGTCGTCAGATGCACAAGTGAGCAACGTCCGGTACCTCTATATAAGGTTGCATCACACATGTAGCCGGGCTGGCCACAAAATCTGACACATACCACTGAGAAATCTATGGATTATTTGTAGGTTTAAAGCAAATAAAAGGGGAAATATGCAAACAATAAAACAAGAAAAGCAGCAGATAGAAGGCAAAGGCAAACTAACTGCAATGAAAACAAATATAGAGAAATGAAGAATTACTTAACTGTCAATGATCACAGACAAAAAGATGTTGATGATTACTAAATTAAATTGAATTGAATTGGATTCTGTTTTCATTTTGCTTAGCCCTAAACAGAGCAATGAATGCTTTTATGCAAATGACTGCAGGACTGGTGGCTTTCAGTCCTTTCTAAAGTACGGGTACTAAGCAATGAGGATAAAGTGCTATGCCCAGGGGCACAAAATGCTGCTGCCAAGTCGATTTAATGAGGCGCCTCATAATTGGTGGTCTGTGTTTCTATCCACACAGCCACAACAGCTCCTCTATACAAATCATCACTAATGATTCTTGCTTGCATATTTTTTGTTTTTACTTAAAAAGCAAACAGACTAACAAACTCAAACAGAAACAACAACAATGACAACAACAACAATAACACTGCAGTTTAGGAGGGATACCTGTTTATAACTGCCTTGTCCTCTGGAAGCCTGAAGACCCTCGGTTTGGGGTTTCCTGGCTGGGGTTCAGGGGTGACACTGCCCACCTCAACAAAGCCGAATCCCATCTTCAGCAGGCCGTCCATGGCCTCTGCATGCTTGTCAAACCCTCCAGCCATGCCGACTGGGTTTGAGAATGGCAGACCCATCACCTCACTTGCCTGGGCATCAACCAAGGAACAAACAAACCAAAACATGTCTGTATGGGACTGCAGTGCATCATTCACGCGATCACCATTGTATATTAAGACCATGAAATACGTTCTAAATATCTTATCATTACCAGGTGTTGTGGTCAAGGCAGGCGGAAGATCTTTAAACTTCTGATTTTTCTGACCAAACTGTTTGGCATATCAGCAATTCCTGTGATATGGAAACCAGTACTTTTCTTTCCAACTGCCCCATGTCCATGAAAACTGTTATTGGAGCAAAACTTTACGTCAAGATCAATGTCTTCATGTTACCACACTGCAAAACACAGAACTTTTATTCATCTCTGTTTCTAGGTGCTGCCTGGAACTCAAATGTACCCCATGCAGCTTAAAAATGTTAATCCTTGCATCATACAGTCATATGTAAGAACCATCCCAGATATTTTAAACAATCTGTTGCAGATATTATAAGCAACATAAATTGGGGAGGGGGGAATTCACAAACATGATAGGGCCTACATAATGCAACTATGCTACTCTCATAAACACTGCTTGTGCTGTCATAGGCGAGAGTGAATTCCTCCAGTAAAGTTCACTGAAATTACCAAGGAGCAAATCATTTCATTAATTGTACCAT
The DNA here is from genome assembly GCA_033980235.1 of Diadema setosum. Taxonomy (NCBI): domain Eukaryota; kingdom Metazoa; phylum Echinodermata; class Echinoidea; order Diadematoida; family Diadematidae; genus Diadema; species Diadema setosum. The sequence continues at coordinate 32,345,782 of CM067066.1, read as the reverse complement.
ACAAAAATTTGTCTTCTTAAATTTTACGATATATTGATATTGTATATCCTGTCTGTGGCCTACCAGTAGAGGGGGGTCTTTGTATCTGCTCCGAGGCACCAACCCCCACGCTGCTGCCTTCACTGCCAGGATGTGAGATGTCTCGCCGTCTATCAGTCTGAAGGAAGGCATCACAAAGTCTCGATAGAACTTCTCGTTGCCGTTGGCAATGGCGATGCCCACAAAGAGCACGGACCCTCCTCCCAGGACGGTGGCCGCTGTCTGAAGTTTCTTCTTTGACCACCAAACATTGTAAGATTTGCAATATCTTATTAAACTCTGCTGAGCCCCGATTGAGAGTTTTTACAAGAATATGTTTACACGAATGCGATGAATACAATTGTTTGCATTGTGAATCAATTAATAAAAAAAAAAAAAATACAAAAACTATTAACTACATATGTGACCCGCTACAACAAAATGATCCTAAAGTCGGCCGATGTCGATTATTTGAAAATTGCATGATATAATCCCCTAATCTTTCTGCTTTAAATTGATATAAAACACATTTTATAAAAATAATCGGCTGCGGAGATATCGATGTTTAAAAGAGAGCATGTCGAGACGTCTGGAAAATCACTGTTTCGAGAAAAGCGCCCTAAAAGTCTTCCTTTCGACGCAATCGTGATCAAGGGACACGCAAGTCAGTTTTCACCTCTGGACAATTGAAGGTAAGCCCTAGCAACCCCCGAAGAGTTCATTCAAGCACATCAGCGTCGGCGGTCTCCTCACCAACCGATCAGTGACCAGGATGTGAGAAGCGGCTGAGCATAGCGCACCCCGATCGCAAGCACCAGTCGACTGGGCAGTGTGCGAGCTTCACGCTTTGGTTAGCAGCAAGCAGCAAACTGACCAATGAGATCACTCTGGTCGTTGTTAGGGGCGGTCAATCCAAATTTTCAAACCAGTTTCTGCTTCGTTGAAACGCCAAAAAACATGGCTCAGAAAAACGCTATTTTTTGGTCTTTCCTTTGATCATTTTGCTTCAAAATTTCGACAGATGATAGAAGACATATTAGACTCCAATAATATATCAAATTCAGAAAATCGTAATTTTTTGCCAATTTCAATGCTCTGACTTCAAACTCGATTTTCACTGCTTCGACCGTGCGCGACTTTAGGACCTTTTTGTTGTAGCGGGTCACATATATTGTTTTTTTCAGCACAATTACATTGTAAAATGCACTGTATTGTTAGGTAAATAAATACCATGGTACAGTCAAACCTGTCTATAGCCACCACCGTCTATAGTGACCACCTGTGATATTTAATATGGACCACTAAATGCAATTCCCCACATGAGAAAGGCCATGGTAATGACCCTGTCTATAGCAGCCACCTGTCTACAATGGCCACTTTTTCATCTCCCTTATGGGGTGGCCGCTGTAGATAGGTTTGACTGTACATAAATTTAAATTGCCAATTTTCTTTTCCATTCATCAATCACAGGGCTGCCAACATCCACACTCCAAAATCAGGAAGGATCCTAGACTTGGTACAAGACTAAGAGGCTTTCATGCAGATAGATGAGTCCTATACAGTAAGGCATTGCAACAGGCATTAAAATTATTAGTAATTCTGGATTGAAGTCAGCATTTCAATGATTCTTTTACCTAGGTCAAGAAGAAATGGTTCTCTTTTTTTTTTCAGGAAGCATAAATTTACCTTCCATCATTCAGGGATAAGGGAGATCCAGAGATTGGCATATAAAAATAAATCAAATTTAATACCCTAGTGGAAATTTAAGTATTAATTAGCATGCTTCGATCATCACGATCATGATGAAGATCTAGGCCTAACATATTATTAGGCCTACTAGAATCTAACTTGTAATGTTACCATGGTTACTGTTAGATGTAAATTAAATTTTAGATGTCTAGTGAACAAGCTCTGACCCTCTGTTAAATATACACAGCCGCTCTAACAAATAGGACGGGCCTAGATCATAGATGATGTTTGAATTGGTCCCACAGTCCAGATCACACATAGATTTCTAGTCATAGGATTTCTATTCTATTAAATTCACACAGTAAATTTACACATTTGCCATTGGGCATTCTGTGTAGATGTCACGCGTCAAGACAAGAGTCTACTCACTTTCAGTGACATTGTTGTTCTACAGCTGAGCACCACATTAACTTGCTTGTTAAGATCTAGAACTGGTGTGCATTGCAGCCTTCTACATGTTATTGGTAGAATTCGGGTAAAATGTGGATACAAATCATAAAAAACGCCTCAGTTTCGTATCGTATGTTTTGTAAATGGGTGGTCTTCGTGATTACAGCACAGACCTACCGCACAAGGTTAGAGGCAATAGAGGCGTACGAGGAAACACGCGCGCAGATGATAGACTCTGTCTTCAGTTGTTCTCTACAATGCTTAATTTTCGTAAATGTTGTTCCTCAATTTCAAGTGTCTCTTTGGGTCACTGATATCATCGAGTCAGTCCAGATACGAATAGCTATTTCTAAAGATAAGAATTATGAGCAAAATAGTCGAAAAGAATATTTAGAGTGAGTGTGTAGATTCTCTACACTGCACTGGTAAGCAGCTGTCGCATTTTGTTAAAAAAAACCGTCTGAATTGAGCCTAATTTTATTTGGTCACCTGATGATATACGGTACATCACATGACAATATTATTCAATACAGCCTGTATGTACTCGTGCAGCTTTCTCATACTGAGTAACCAAAAAGCGCACGCATGTAAATCATGTTGCTAGCCGCTGAGCAACAAAACTCAGTGTTGTTGCGAGGTTAGGCCTCACTACTGTCTCCTGCTTGATTCTCTGTGCAGCCGGTATCGCCGCCCATCGGAGTCAGCAGAGATACCATTCTATCAAAACGTCTGCTCAGGTTTTTGCGAGTTTCCCCTGCCATCGACCATTCGTTTAGCCAAAGATAAATCTTGTAAATATTATCGTTCTCAATATGGGAACCAAGGGGGCCATTCGTGTGTCTCTGTGGGTCGTAGCTGCGAGTGCTTGTTGTGCCCTTGCCCAGGCGCTGCCAGCGACGAGTAAGAACGCCGTATACTACGGCAAGGAAAATGCTCTCAACTACCTCGTGCTGGCTGACTGGGGCGGCCAGCCCGGCGCTCCGTACTACACCGAGTGTGAATACAATGTTGCAAAGCAGATGGGTGTTATTGCGACGAATTATGACTCCAAGTTTGTATTGGCACTGGGAGACAACTTTTACTACGACGGCGTAAAGAGTGTAGACGACCCCCGCTTCAACGAGACTTTTGAGAACGTGTTCACCGCCGATTCTCTACAGGTACCCTGGTACGTTGTTGCTGGGAACCACGATTACCATGGCAGTGTTCAGGCACAGATCGAGTACTCCAATGTCTCAGAAAGGTGGCAGTTTCCTGACTTCTATTTCGCTGAGCGCTTCCAGATACCCAACACCAGTGACACGGTGGCCTTTATTTTGATTGACACTATCATGCTGTGTGGAGGAATGGATCTCGACGATGCGGACATCCACAAGCAACCGTCGCAAGCCAGTGAAAAGAAGTTGATGGAGGCCCAGTTGCTGTGGATTGAGGATCAACTAAAGAACACCAGAAATGACACGTACGTGATCGTTGGGGGACATTATCCCGTGTGGTCGATCGCCGAGCACGGCCCGACGAAGTGCCTGGTAGACCTGCTTCGTCCCTTGCTCATCAAGTACGACGTCAATGCCTACTTTTGCGGTCACGATCATAATCTCCAGCACATCCGAGAAAGTGACTCCACCGTTGAATACTTCGTCATCGGCGCAGCGCACGTCGTGGACCCCTCCGTGGCCCACCAGGCGGACGTACCGGCCAGCTGGTTGAAGTTCCATTACGCCGACCTGACGAGTCTTGGGGGCTTCGCGTACGTGGAGGCCACATCGTCTGGCATGGATTTGACATTTGCCGACGGCGTGGCGGGAAAGAGTCTCTACCATGCCACAATCATGCCAAGAAAAAAAAAATGACATGTAAATGATTAGTTTCTGTCGTGCACTTGCTACCTAGCAGCTCTATTATCCTCGCCTCAAATCTAGACCGAAATGATTATTACTTTTTGCGTGTTGTCGTTTGCCGTTTCGTCTTTCTTTTTGTCTATCATTTCTCATGAATATGACACGAACCTTTGTGAATCAAAGAATAGATATAGATGTTATATGCAAAATGAAGACCCACCATGGACCCATTCTCTCAACTGAGACAGAAATTGGTTACTCTAAAACGGATATACGCTTGTTTGTTTGCTTTCTCTGTTGAGATGATGGGGTTTGATGAAACGGGAGTAAATATTGATTGTACATGACAACATTCTTGATATGTGATAGACAGTCCGATGATACACGTGTATATCGTCATTCATTAAAATTTATGAGTAAAATCACTCGGGGGAGGAAAGATTTGACTTTCTTGTAAATGACGATACGCTGAACTTCTTGCGACTGTCATGTCGCATGCAGCTGCACTGAAATGATGTTCATTGTCCATGTTGTTTTCGATATTGGACACCTTTCATTTTTTTTTTAATTTGACATGTTCATGTTACAAAAATAATGAGTAACTTTTTGTTTGTGTGTTGTATTAATCTGCTGTGCAGACCAGATATACTTGTAGGTGATAAGATAATGTACTTCGGCTCCTAATGTTTAATATGTTCTCCCTGTACATACGTTTGATGCACTTATCACCAAAAAAAAAAAAAATGATATTATTTTTACATTCATTACGCATCAGTCGAATTTGTCAGGTTCAAGATAGTTCTCATACTCACTGATGCATTATCGTACGGAAATTAACCTTTGATCACAAATGCAAAATACAGTTTATGTGATACTATGATGATTATCTATAGATTGTTCACTGTTGAGACGATGCGTACATGGTACATGTATAATACTGAACATCCATGGATAAGATTGTCTACCCAGTGCACCATGTCCCCTTGATCCGGGTATCAAAATTTCAGGAATCTATGGAGGGGCATTGTATACTACATTGTATATACAAGTACAACCTTAGATCAGTTATATCATGAACATGGTCATTATGCACAGGGCCTATATACTATTATGATAAAGATTCTATCCCAAAAGTCATGTTTTGCCAATGATGAAGACGATAAGGCTATAAGTAGGCCTACTATAGTATACGTGTACAAATACAACATGCGTATTGTTACCGTAATAGAGTTTTTTTTTTTTTTTACATTATACTTATTGCTATTGTTGCCCTAGAGATTGACAACTTAGAGGTTGTAATGCCTTATACTGTTTTGTTCCTCATCAGCCCTCTTGGACTTTACGAAAAAAATAAGTCAGTTGGCAGTTGCTCTCAATGCCGTATTTCAGTGCCTGATTAAGTGACGGTATACTCTAGAAGACAAACAAGTGTTCAGTACTTTTGATATGTTCATTGTACTTTCGCAATCAAAGCCATATTTATTTGATATTTATTCTTTATAAATACCCGATAAATCAAACTGACATAGGTCAAGACAAATTTGAAAAATGAAAAGTTAGCTTACGACAATGTTGTTTACGGGCGTAGGACCTAAGAAGATGTTATATATGATAAGAGGAGGTGAAGTTCAGATGAATGATTGGACTAAATCATTGATAATGTTAGTCTTCTTTTATTTAACTATGTTGGACAGGAATGAAAATGACTTGTTTTTAAGGATCAAAGATAGAGAGACATCGAAAGCCAAGGCTCGATGATAGCAGTGACAAGATGGCCCGGGGCCACCAAAGATAGATGTCGGGTCACCACTCTTTAAGAAAAATTATAATGTTTGGTTGCCCGTTCGGGCCACCAAAAAAAGTTAGTGTCGAGCCTTACATTTATCTTCATTAGAAAAAAAAAAGGTAACAAATGAATGAATGGAAGATGTCAACGTTAGTTAGTAAGGAATTAATCTTTTGAATAATGACTTAGTCGAAAATTAAATGTCTTCCGTATTAAAAACAATGTTTAGTTTATCCGATTTTCAGATAACTACCAACAGTCCATGTTTAACGAGACGAGTAGAAATATGTATTTGTACAGCAACAATATTGAGTAAGCATGCAGGATGCATGTGACCATAAACGTGCCTTACTGCCTTATCGCGGAAGCTTGCAGAACAGAAGGAGATACGAGATCGAAAGTCAAATGTCGTGTGCGAGATGTACCCGAGATGAGCTTTTGTTTACTAAGTCACGGTGTAAGTGCTGTATACCGGTAGTTTCGGTGAATTCAAGGGGAAGTGCACATGAATAATCTTATTTACACGCAATGGCGGACAGCAATATACAATCGACCGGCGTAGTTTTTTTCGGGACATGATTGTTGTAATTGTTTCTTTATCCACAACAGCGATTTATAAAAACTACATTTTGAATAGTTTGTAACGACTCAGCTATCGATCTACAATGTATGTCCAACGTTTTCGATAAGAGAACAGAAACTATGCCAAGCAGCTCATTAAGTGTCAATACAACTGTTAGCACTTCGGCGTCTAAGGCTTTCATCATGGAATTAGAAGAAAAAAGAACACTGAGACAATAAAGCTCTCGTGTAATTAAAAAAAAATGACAAAATGATAAAATAGGGCAATCATATACATCATCAATATCGTCACTAGAGTGTCATGATATATTTTCATGCGTCATCAAGAGTTTCGTGTTAGACATTTAGCTGTCCTGAGATTGCTGCTTTTCATGTTACTGCCATGACATTATTCAGGAACAGACTGTTATCAATAAATATCAACACGTTTTGCGAAGCAGTGTTTGTTGCGTATTTACTTCCTTTTTCCAACACACGATCCAGGTGTCCGCCTTTATTATAGTATGCAGCTGCAGTTCATTTTCTATTTCTATTCCAAAGAGAAAAATCACATTTAACTAGAAATGTCGCTACGGCGACTGGTATGCCTCCGCCATAATGCATGGTTCTCCTAATAGGTCTATAGTACAATGTCTTGACAATGTGTGATGACAGTTTAACACAATTGGCAAAATATTAAAATGACAGGTTTGCCACAAATGTGCTGAATGTTCACTTTCCTAGAACTAGGTTCAATTGGATGAATGATTAAAACGTCAGAGTGCAGGTATTTGGGGAACTGATGATTTTTTACTTTTGACAGTTTTATAAGTTTATGCATTGAGTAATTTTCAAGGTATTGAGAAAAAGTATAATTTCAGTATCAAATGGTAAAATAGTATTATCTAAACCTGGCCTTTGACCTTTGACCTCACAGTTCCAAAGAGAATCACTGTTAGGTAGAACATGCATAAATATGTAAGTTTCATGATGATACCTTGAGTTACTTTCGAGATACGGAGGAAAAAGTGCAATTTAGCACTTTCACTTGACCTTTGACCTTTTGGCAAGAAACTTCCCACAGAATATATTGGGTAATACATGCATACATCAAGTTAAAAAAAATCCTTCAGGCATTGCATGAATATAAGGAAAGTAGTGATATTTTGAGGAGTTGGCCTTGACCTTTGACCCCCTGACCTTTGACCAATGACCCCAAACTTCCCTAGGTAATCACTGCCCGTCGGTACATGCATACAGTGGTATATACTAAGTTCCATGAAGATACCTTGAACCATTTGCGAGATATGGAGAAAAACATGAATTTCAATCTTTTTTTCACAAAATAACGTGTGACCTTTGACCTTTGACCCCGTGGCCCTAAAATCCAAACGAAGTATTATCCCCCCAGGATATACCCTCATACCAAGTTTAATGTAAAACCACCACACGGTTCTTGAGATATCGACAAAAACAAAACGGGACGGAAGGACGTACGGACGGACGGACGGACGACCCGAAAACATAATGCCTCCGGCCACTTCGTTGGCGGAGGCATAAAAATGAAGTTGATATAGTTTACTTGACCTTTTGTACTTATATACACTAAGTTTCAAGAAAATATCTTCAGGCATTGCATAGATACGGTGGAAATAGTGAAATCCTACGCATTTGACCTTGACCTCTTGACCTTTGACCTTGAGCATGTGCACCCAAAAGTTGATAGGCACAATTTCACCCCCTTATACACATGCATGCCTAGTTTCATTAGGATACCTTAAAAGGTTTTTTAGTTACGCTGTCCACAAAATTCATTACGGACGGACGGACAACCCGAAAACATTATGCCTCCGGCACCACTTCGTGGCGGAGGCATAAAAACAAGCGAAAAAATTTCCAACAAACTCGAGTTGAAGATGAGTTTTTTAAAATGAGATAACTCAATACTGTATATTGTAGCAGAAAATAGGCCTAGCACTTTCCCTTCGGTTCCTTATAGTTGCAATCTTGATTGTGCAGGAACATTGTGTCAAGAAATTTATCAAATTCTGAAGTAGTGGAAAATTGAGCAAAGAGAATGGGATTCCATCGGGATTCGAACTCGAGACCTCCGGATTGCTAGCCCGGTGCTCTACTGACTGAGCTATAGAAAACCCAAGAAACCCTAAATTCTCAATGCTGAATGGTCAGAAGCTATAGCAGTGTGTTTGTGTGTGACACGCACGTACACACTTGACCTGGCTTAAACCCGAAGGATAATTCAACTTGGGGATAAATGTGAGGGATCACCGAAGTGATGCAGCTTTTTGAGTATGTATAAACGCAAACAGATAAACTGACCAGAATGAATACACTGTACTATTAATTAGTGGAAACTTCAGCAAAGAAAATGGGATTATAGTGTAGCATTGTCTTTGGTTTTGTATCTTTAACCTTCATGTAATCAACAAGACTGTATAGTTAGATTTTTCACATTATGTATTTTATATCAATTAATTTATGCTAATTCATGCAAAAATACTTTTTTGCCTATAAATAAAAAAATAAGGCTCCAAGATTTCTAATTTTTGGTGAACACATTCTTTTCAATATCCTCAACAATAATATTGAAGCAAAAATTCGGCTTCATAATTATTTCTTATGTATTTTATTGTTTATTGAATTTCTTGTGTATTTCCCTTGTTTTTTTACTTTTTGTTTTTGTTGGGGTTTTTTTCGTCAAAATTTGTCGCAGAAACTTTTTAAAGCATAATCAGATAAAATCATCAGCCACTAAAAGTAAAAATATTTATTTTTATATGCATTAATTGCAAAAACACAATTTACATTGGATTCGTACACAAAAATCATGTTTTTGAGCAATTTTTGGGTCGACAAAATTTTTTTCAAAGGGGCGTGGCTTCAAAACGGTATGCCCGGGAGCGACAAATTTGGTCTCAAAAGTTGCCCGATACTTGAAAGAAAAAAAGTCATAAAATGTCACGGCATCACGCGTTGCGGAATACAAGACCAGTAATCACGCGAAACGTCCCCCCCCCCCCCCCCCCCCCCCTCCGTGGGAATAGGGTTAAGGCACTGAATCGAAATGGCGGCGATATACTGGTTGACGCATTAAGAGATTTAGCGATGATGATGATGATAATGATGATAACAATTAAAAAAAAGAATGATAGTGATAAAAATAGCAATAATTTGATAGTTATCATTCTCATTATCAATAATCATATAGTGATGATAATGATAATAAATAACAACGTGAAAATGTAATCTATTGTGATAGATAAATATTTCAGTCATTGCTTATATAGTTCAATTCAATTCAATTCAACTCAATTCATTTATTTCATTCTCATTTTCTTTCCAACAAAACATAACACAAGGTAAATCAGAAAATCCATCATAAGCATGTATACAGTACAAAGTGCGAAGGATTAACGATATACAACAAACTAATAGAGATGAATCATGTATACATACGGGAAAATACAAAGTTATATTTTGAGGAGAAAAAAGAGAACTGAGAGGTCCACTAAAAAGCAGTGCTTGTAGATTGTGGACCACTCAAGAATTTCTACCAAAAATACTTACTTCACATACAATTACAAGTACATTACACACACACACACACACAAAACGATTTAGATAAAATGGAACAAACAACAGAGACACAACAACATGACATGACTAAACTAAGGAGATACAATCGAACGGAATAGGACAAAAACAAAATTAAAGGAAGAAAGGGAAAGGACGAAAGAGAGAGAGAGAGAAATGAGAGAGAGAATGGGGGAGGGAGGGAGAGAAAAGAGAGAGAATGCCTACACGCTGAACAAGAGAAACGGAAGAGAGAATTGATGAGGTGCTTCGAACAGCTGGTGACGGCACGCAGCTGTGTAAAATTATGCAAATAACATGTATTTTATTGCCTAGTAATGCCGTTTTTCACTGCGTAATGATGAATTGAATAACCGATGATGACCCTCATGTTTGCTGTAACCTGTATAGGTAATGAAAATAAATATCTCAGCTAGAATTTAATTTTTTAATGATTGAACTGTTTGTCTACACACCAGCATGACCACAGGTTAGATCATCTCGCACGCAACACACCTGTACATGCAGCTAATAACTAATTTGTTTGGCTTGGTTCAGTTCAGATCAGAGCAACCACTTTCTTGTATTCAAAAATATTTTCGGTAATTCTTACTTTATCCTATAGAAATATCCCAGCGAATGTTTTAAGTAGAAATATGAATAAGACCTAGGTATTTGAAGGTCATTTGGTGCAATCAACGTCAAGTTTAAATTACTTTTCTTTCTTATAAATTTCCGAAACGCCTTTCCAGACAATACCTCATCTAGCGGTGACTCCTGTTTCCTGCGCCAAACGCTTATTAACGTGTGGCTGAATATCGACACTTTATACGGACAAATAAGTAGTAGTCTGCTGTTATTGATATGTTCTATGTCTCAGCTATCGATTATTAATGTCCAACTTTTGGATAAGAGAACAAAAACTATGCAAAGCAGCTCGTAAAATGTCAATGTTAGCGCTTCGGCGTCTAAAGCTTTCATCATGAAATGGAAAAATACGACACAGAAACAATGAAGTTCTCATGTAATTAAAAAATGACAAAATGATAAAAGACGCCAATCAAATACATCATCAATATCGTCATTTGAGTGTCATTATATATTTTTCCTGCGTCATCAAGAGTTTCGTGTTAGACATTTAGGTGTTCTGTTGCTGCTGTATACATGTTACTACAATGCAATTATTCCGGAACAGATGCACTGTCTTAAAGGCACTGAATGGAAATGGCGGCGATATACTGGTTGAGATTTAACAATATTAACTATGATGATAATAATAATGATAACAATAAAAAAGAATAATAGTGGTAATAGATGATAATGTGAAACTCTTACTAATATATGTGAAAGATAAACATTTCAATCATTTCTTGTATAGGAAATATAAAGCAATGATTGAGAAGTTTGTCTATCACAATAGATTAGTAACATTTTATTATTATGAGCATTATCAACATTATTATCTTGATCATTATTATCATGATAGTGATAATAATGCTAACAGCAATAACTATCGAATTATTGCTACTACTGTCGTTATTATTCTCGTGATCCACAGAGTCAAAATCTTTTATCATTATTATCTTAACAGCAATAACTATCAAATTATTGCTATTACTATCGTTATTATTCTCGTGATCCCCAGAGTCAAAATCTTTTATCATTATTATCTTCATCATTCTTAAATCTCGTAATGCGTCAAATATACTCTGGTCATGAAAAGCGTGGATGAAAGTCAACGTAAAAATCAAGAAAAAAGCCTCGATCCCTCGCATCTGAAATCATCGTTGCATTTGACTTGAGGGGGTTAATTGATTGATGGTAGTTCGTATATCGATCACCTGAGTATTGACCAAAAGTCCTTTTACTTAAATATTCAAATTCATTTCGTCCGTCCTGACGCAGTTGCTCTCTTATCCTGTACCTCAAAACACATTTTAATACTTGGAATCAAGTTTGCAATTATTAGTTGTTGCTACATCGGGCAAGCTTTCAGTTTGTCAAGGAGAACCATTGTCCGAGAACAACGGCGTAGCCAGGATTTGATCTTAGGGGGGGGGGGGGGGGGGGCGGAGGGTGTGTGAGGGGGGTGTCCCCCCTCCCACGGTAAGAACTTTTTGCATTTTGATGTTGTAAATGGTGCAATTTGATGCATGTTTTTGCGCGTTTTATCGACGTGAAACAGTCCCACTTGTTTAAGGTAGCAGTATATTTTAGTGTAGATTATTATTGAACAATTTGCCTATAAAATGGTATAATTTAAAATACACTTCTTGTATTAATTCTTTTCACTGAATATCATGAACGCGACTGAACCCGAGCGAGCGGAGCGAGCGAGGGGGGAGGGGAGGGTGTGGGAGGGGGGTGTCCCCCCTCCCACGGTAAGAACTTTTTGCATTTTGATGTTGCAAATGGTGCAATTTGATGCATGTTTTTGCTCGTTTTATCGACGTGAAACAGTCCTACTTGTTTAAGGTAGCAGTATATTTTAGTGTAGATTATTATTGAACAATTTGCCTATAAAATGGTATAATTTAAACACACTTCTCAATATTAATTCTTTTCACTGAATATCATGAACGCGACTGAACCCGAGCGAGCGGAGCGAGCGAGGGGCGAGGGGAGGGTGTGGGAGGGGGGTGTCCCCCCTCCCACGGTAAGAACTTTTTGCATTTTGATGTTGTAAATGGTGCAATTCGATGCATGTTTTTGCGCGTTTTGTCGACGAGAAACAGTCCCACTTGTTTAAGGTAGCAGTATATTTGATGTAGATTATTATTGAACAATTTGCCTATAAAATGGTATAATTTAAACACACTTCTCAATATTAATTCTTTTCACTGAATATCATGAACGCGACTGAACCCGAGCGAGCGGAGCGAGAGAGGGGGGAGGGGAGGGTGTGGGAGGGGGGTGTCCCCCCTCCCACGGTGAGAACTTTTTGCATTTTGATGTTGCAAATGGTGCAATGTGATGCATGTTTTTGCGTGTTTTAACGAGTTGAAACAGTCCCACTTGTTTAAGGTTACAGTATATTTTAGTGTAGATTATTATTGAACAATTTGCCTATAAAATGGTATATCATTTAAATAATCTTCTTGTATTAATTCTTACACTGAATATCATGAACACTGTCTGCAGTTCAGCGATCAAACAGAAAAAGCATGCACACGAGGGTGTAGATAGGGGCATATCCCCTCCCACACGAAGGTGATTTTGCGTTTTCAGACCTGAAATTCAGCGATCTGGCGCAAATTGTTTGGTGCAATACTTTTTCATCGAAGTGTTAAAATCACGGAATTTAGCTCTTATTCCGAATGTGCACCATCTGTGTGTATGTATAAAGTCTAGTGAGGTAGAGCTTAGGGGAAGGGGGATTCCCCCTCCCGCTCGCGGAGCTTTTGCGTTTTTAGAATTGAAATAAAGCGTCTAAACAGTCTACTTCTATGCATAGCGGAAGGGGGGGGGGGGAGTGGCGGGCGATCAGGGAGAAGGCGTGGGCGAGTGTTATCTCCACCCTTCCCTTCCGATGGAGCTTTTGCCTGAAATTGAGATATCTCGTATACGCATATTTGATGGAATCAACATTTTGGGAAATCACAAAAAAAAAAAAAAAACTGATGGGGGGGGGGGCTGAGGGAGGAAAGGGTATATTAAAAGGGGAAATTCCCCTTATACATGAGGGAACCTTGAGTTTTCGGAATATAAGTGATAAGTCTTGTGCACTCAGAATTATTCATATTTTTTGTGTGTGCGTAAATCTAAAAAGTGTACTAAGCTAGGGAAAGAGGCACAGAGGGGGAGGGTTTGGGAGGGGGATACCCCCTCCCAAGCACGAGAGATTTTGCATATTTTGATTTGAAATTCAACGATCTGGTGCACACTTTGAGTGAAATATTCAAAAAAATATCTTATTTGATGAAAGGTTGCAAAGGAGACCCGCTTCATGTGCATGCATACAGTATACACGCATTTTTTTTTCCGCCTCCCAAATCCCCGGTCCAAATCTTAGGGGGGGGGGGGGGGGGGGGGGGGGGGGCGACCGCCCCCATCGCCCCCCCCCCCCCCCCCCCCCCCCCTGGCTACGCCAGTGTCCGAGAAACATGCATATAGAATTGAATATTGATAGTAAACCGGTCTATTAATTGAATTTTCTGACTTTTTGATTGTTTGTTTGTTTGTTTGTTTGTTTTCATTTTTATTTTTTATTTTTTGTAGAAATAAAGCAGTGGGAGAGTTGTGAGCTCGAGCCGGGCCCGGGCTTTAACAAACTCAATTAATCTTTAATACATTGTGCTTAATTTGCACTTCACTCTTCCTTGAGAACAGTTCGTTATGTCCGCGTTTGAAGAAACAAGTACTACACTTCAGATTTATGAATTCTTGCTTCGAGTTGCTTATGCTTTAACTGATTGAAAAATTGCCCTTCATCGACGCAAATTATGCACCAATTATGCAGTGATTGATGCAGTATGGAAGCCATATGATAGGGCTTCCATTACTTGAGTTTGATCTAACCCAAGTATAAAGGCCTAACCAACTCAGGATCAGGATCCAACCGAGTATCTATACCCATGTTTAGTTTTGTTTTTGTTCTTGTTTTTCCTCGATCACCATGGGATGTCGATCTATACTCTACTACAAAACACCGACCATAATCGGTGATTATTTACGTCGATGAAGGCAATATGGCAATCAGTTGCAATAAAATACCGCTGTAATTCTTCGTATCAATTTGATCTTTGTATTACAATTTACTTTAACATGGAATCGAACTGCAAATGACTTCGGTTGAGTTCACGCAGTAAAAATGAATGAGCCCTGGGCACTTGAACGTTCAATACGTTTAATCGACGTATGTGCACTGGCTGATGCAACCCCGCGGTGGAATGGAGCAATGGCTTTGAGTATATAGACCTGCGTCGAACCTCCGCGAGCAGTTGAGGACATTGACATGACGCCTTCAAGCAACGGGTGAAGATAAAACAGAACATCTCTACCTCGGAAGCTGTGTAACGAAGGTATAGCTGCAGAACACAATTTGCTCCAACCAAGGAGGTAGTAATAAACGAGCATACGGAATGATTATACATCCTTTCTATAACCAGAGAGAGATGTTTTCTGTACGATCAACACATTGTGCAACCGGAATTGCCTGTCACCCACGGAGAAAAATTATCCTCATATATAGTGCCGTAATCATCGGTTACAATCTTCTTCTTTGGTTTTCATTCAAAGATTTTAAAGCCGCTTTGAAATGATATCATTAAATTTTGTATCCCATCCTTGGTGTATTAGTTGAGTGAGTGAGACACTATATCACCTGACTGCCGTGACAAAATAATACCTGTCTTGGTTTTTAACTCCGCTTGTTCGTACAAAGTTCACTCACGATAAATCTTTATCAGATTGTCAATTTCAGACAAGTCAAGGGAAGTGCTATCACATGTACGGCCAATAAAAGCTTGACACAGATAAAGCTACAAACAGCATTATTTGCGCCAACTGCATATGGGAGTGCGTTGTCCCTATTTACCAACACCAGTGATCGAACACACAGTCTATTCAGGGAGCAGCACACTGGTCATAATGGAGCTGCACTTGTAGCTCCACGATCTCAGTTCAAGTGTTCCGATATCGCATCCCCATTCCCCTCTGAACTGCAGCAGCTCCATGCAGCTTTCGCAGTATTGCCTGGATTTTTTTTTTTTTCCGCTGTCTGTTTTCTCTCTCTTCCCCTCCCCATCGCCGACGCTGTCCTAGATCTATCTCTGAGTGAGAGATTGAGTCTCGCTTTTTCGCTTTCTTCACGATCTCTCTTATAACAAATGACCACTTTAAACTCTAAGGTAATCGATGACCAAAGCAGTCGATCAAAGGCTGCTAAAACAGTTATTGTAAAAAAGTAACCGCATGATACAGCCCTCTGGCTGACGCCACGTTTTCCTACCGTTGACACATTGCCAGATACATCGTCAAGACGTGTATATTTCGCAAGGATTCAGCCTGCAAGGGAAAAGCATCATGTCGTTCAAGCCCAAGAGTAAGAGAGTGTGTGTAGACGACTTTGAACGAGATGCCAAGGAGTTCATCGAACCGATGATGTACCGATTCTACCAGGGAGGTTCGGATGAAGAGATCACCCTGCACGACAGTCGTCAAGCTTTCAAACGGTACGTCCACAATCGAAGTGAATTTAGCGGCTTGTAACGTTGGTGTTCTCTCGAAGGCTCAAAAGTGCATGTCATAAGAAGAGCAGGGGCACAAAAGCAATTAAGGTCTTGAATGAATAAAGCCGGACGGCATTAATCGATTATTATCGCATTGATGGCAACCGATCGCGTTCAGAGGTGAAGTGGAACGGAATGATACGCATTGTTGTACTCAGTTGTTGTGGATGTTCAACCAGCTTTCTATCCATAGAGAGAACTGATGGTGTTTCCATTACTGTCGTGAGGGTTTTGATACCGTCCCGCTATCTCACGGCGGATGTCCTCTGCGATGGGATAGCTAATTTGGCCCCTTGGAAAGGGACCGCCCCTCTATTCAAATGAAATGAAGCTATCGCTGCCATAGTGGCTTGGAATAAAAAGTCTTTAATAAAAGACTATTCTGACTTTTTTTTTAAAGACTCTATAGTTTCCTACAATGGTAAAAGTTAAATACCATGATGACGAGATGGCCACTGTCCAGATATTGCCGTTAGTAAGACTTCGTAAGAATCAAATTTATCTTTGTGACTCAACAGGAATTGTTCCGATTGATTTTTGGTACAGTGTAAGCCCTACAAGTAAACTTTTCACAGTTTAGTCAAATGACCAAGAATGAGCTTCCAGACATTTCGTCGCTGTTCCGACACAAAGATACTTCATGAAGGCCGAGTCACGCTTTTGTAAACATTTTGTTTGAAACTCTGGGGTTGTGTTTGTGGTGCTTTCCTTTGTTCAAGTGTCTGACACTTCGCCTTATTCTTATGATCTATTCGTAATTACCAAGTAGATGTCACTTTTAATTGTCATTATGAACACGTAACTTTTATAGATACATATGAAAAGATATTGGTTTCTAGTACTCTATAGTTCTTATACATTCAGCAGTATAAGGGTGTTGCATTTTTTTGTTTTGTTCATCGATTATTATAGGCGACAAGGAATATGGAAAAAGGAAACGCCTGCTCAGCGATGCATCGGTGTTTTATGACAGATGTTACATCATTTTAATGCATCAATGTTACACATGTCACACTCGAGTCACGGTATCAATAATGGAAGTCTTGTTTCTTTTCTTACTCTAAATCCCCGCCATGTTTGACCGGTGACGAATGCACAGGCCTACCCACTTCTTCTCATGTTGTTGTTCGCATTCATTTTGCAAATCAATTTCACTTTTCAGATATCGCTTCCGACCTATGATTCTTCGCGACGTCTCGAACAGAGATATTTCGACCACGATACTGGGTCATCGAATCGCCTTTCCTTGTTGCATTTCGCCTTCGGCTTTCCACAAGGGTGCACATCCTGATGGGGAGTTGGCAACTGCGAAGGGTAAGAATGATAATATGATATATGAAATGAAAAACATAAAATGATATATATATATATATATATATATACATATATATATATATATAAATATATATATATATATATATATATATATATATATATTATATATATATAAATATATATATATATATATATAATATATATATATATTATATAAATATATATATAAATATATACATTCATTCATTCAAATTTATTCAAATACGATTCTACAACATTCTGACATTGACTTTAATAAAAAAAAGAGTAAAATTTGATTCGTCAAAATTAGTGGTAAGTTTCCACTGAAAAAAAAAATATATATATATTGATTACTTTTTTTACAGAATCCAGAGGAAATTTGTTTAATGAAGTGACGGCATGAGTTTTCTTATTTCCTCAGGTACTGCATTGGCCTATAAAACGTTTTTCAACTAGTTACCAGTGCGAACTAAACAAGATATTCAAAATTGGGCTTCTGGAACGATCGACTATTACCTGTTACCTATTATGTTTATACCAACGAATCCCTCTTTCTATATATTCAATACCCCCTACACTCATCACAATTTGACCTCAGAGCCATGACCTAATCTAACACTGTTTAACCCTGCTGGAAAGAACACAATATCTCACAGTGTGAGAACCACAGTGTGAACACAGTGTGGACACGTTGTGAACACACACTCTTCACAATGTGAGTCTTTAACTCACAGTGTGAAACAAAGCATTACTATGTGAACACTCTGTGAAAACCACACCACAGTGTGAAATCAGCTCCACCCTGTTAAATGCGAGTGTTTTCACATCTTCGACTATATGAACACACTGTGAGACACTGTGAGACACTGTGTTTTTTCCAGTAGGAAATAAACACATGGTATTCCTTTTGCTTGACCACAGCGGCTGCATCCCGGAATGTGGGAATGTCACTGAGCTGTGGATCCAATATCCTGATTGAAGATATCGCCAAGGCTGCCCCCAACGGACTGAAAATGATGCAAATGTACATCTACAAAAACAGAAAAATTTCTGAGTTATTCGTTAGACGAGCGGAGAAAGCCGGTTTTAAAGGTATGGTATCAAATATTATCTGACATGTACGAAACGCTGTCCATCTAAATATCCTATGTATGACAGTCATGATCAACTGATCTCAATTAATGTGCTTCTCTAAGTTGGGTAGACTAAATTTTACCCCCACCGTTTTATGAATGTAGTCAGCTATTTTTTCCCCCTATCGCTATCTTTGAATTCAACCGAGTCCCTAATTTACCCATTTTCCGTAGCATGTGAGCTATCAGCTATTAAACCTTTATATATTCTGGTGCTGATGCACAGCATGAGATCAGGAATAGCTCGCGTTCAGTACGATATTCGCGAAGTATTGAACAAATTGTATATTCTGCCTGGAACAGATTGTATACTAAATTCTGCATGGAGTTTCCTCTTCAAGTATCCGACGTTTCAGTACTATCTTGATTTCTTTTTGCGTATAACTGTTTCAGCCATGTTGGTGACTGTTGACTTCGCTGTATACGGAAAGAGAAGGGGAGAGCGCGATGACAACTTTTATCAGACGACCAGAGAGAATCCAGCTTACGCACATCTTGAGTAAGGATTGTGTAATATCAATTCATGTTTTACAGCAGTGTGAGGTAGACGCTATAATGTTGTTTCTGTCACTCCTCTCTCCACATAGCGATTTCTCAATTAGTGCGTAAAATAGTTTAGATGCACTTGAATATTTGGAATAATGCAATTATACTGACGTTTTACATTCTCCCCATGCAAGGAATTATTCTAGAGTAGTTGATTTCGTTGTTGTTGTTGTTGTTGTTGTTGTTGTGCTGTTGTTCTCCCATCTTGTGGTCTATAAAATTCACATGTGAGAAAAATCCCTGCCATAAAACGGATGAATCTTAGGCACGTAATGCCATTACTAGCCAACTAAGGAATGTCAAACAAAGACAAAAAGAACGAAAAAGAAGAAAAATAGCAATGCCTGATTTGGAAAAAAAAAAAAAAATCACCAGTTCTAAAAAGAAAGAAATGACAGAAATATTACTACCAATAATGAACAAGGCCACCACTGAATTCACCTTTCAAGAAAAAGTCACCTTACTTTGCATTTATAGACAGCGAATGTTGTGAAAGTATTCAAGTTTGGTATTGTTTGGCCGTTGTTTTTTCCATTAATGTCCACATTTACGCAGCACTCCCGGAGGAAAAAAAAAATGCAACATTTCACTCAAATGACAATAGAGCTGATTTTTTTTTTTTCCTGAAAAAGGCTGAAAAACACAATTTTGGTGCAGACCGACATTTTCTACTTGTACGCGTCAACGCTAAACCGTTTCTCTCTTTAATCCTTCATTGATTAAAACCTATATATGGCTGATAATTTCCTTCTTAGATGCGTGAACATGAACATGATGGGGGAAGAAGCACGGAGAGAAAAAGCTGCCGGAGACACGCTGCTATGGGTCTACAACGACCAAGCCGACTGCTCCGCGACCTGGGAGGACATCAAGTGGGTCAAACGCATCTCCTCCATACCAGTGGTGGCCAAGGGTGTTCTCACAGGTAATAAAGACTATGGAATCTGTCAAACTTTCAACTATACAGCAAAAGATTCCACTGCATTTATCTCCTTCCATTTGCTGGAAAAAAAAAACTTACTTGTTAAGGCATTTAATAATTGTGTATTTCATGCCAAACGCGTAGAGAATTAATGGTCATTATTACGCACTTTATAGATATAATACCTCCGCTATTAGGTGAAACCTACGGCCGGTTACGTTCGGTTCCGTATGTTTGTTTATCTGTTTGTCTATCTGTGTTCAAAATAACTCGAGAACGAATGAACAATATTTTCAACAAACTTGCGGATTCGTTCGTAATGAAGTAAAATAGAAATTATTAAATGAGGTCAAAGATCAAAGGCCATTATAGGGATCATAAAGTCCATAACCTAAGCATAATCTTCCAATATAACTCATGAACAGATGATCGGATTTTCACAAAACCTGCAGGGTGTGTTTATATTGAAGTGCATGTGTGTTTATATTGAAGTGAGAGAGAAAGTGAGTGAAGTGAGAGAGAAATATATTGAAATGAGAGAGTCCAATTTGGGGTAAAAGGTCAAAGGCCATATAGAGTAATAAAGAACATAAAACAAGCTCAAGAACGGATGACCTGATTTTTACCAAACTTAATTGCAATGTACAGTATATTCATAAGAGAGAAACTATACATTTTAGGTGAGGACGTCAGAAGCCCAATGTCAAAGGATCATAAATGTCCAAAATAAGCTTCATCTCCCAATAACTCAAGAAGAGATTATTGGATTTTTACCAAACTTTCAGACTGTGGTCATGATGACGTAAGAAAGAAACTGTTTATCTAATAGGGTCCATATGGTTAAAGGTCAAAGGTCATAGGTCTAGGGGGTCATGAAAGACATGAAATGAGCTTAATCTGCCAATAGTTCAAGAACGGATGATCAAATAATCACCATTTATATATACTTGCAGGGTGTGTTCATAATGAAGTAAGAAAGAAACGGTTGAATTTGGCGTCATGAGGTCCAAGGTCCAAGGTCATGGAGTAATAAAGGACATAGAATAAGCTTAATTTCTCAATAACTCAACAATACACGATCAGATTTTCACCTAACAGCCTAATGTATTGTCTAGATGTCTTTATGCCTCCATGTTTGTGTTGAAGATACTGCCGACGAATTGGCGACATTATATTCCGCAGCCCCTGTATGGTAATATTTGCCATGTACTAGTATTGTTTCTCCTGCATACTGTAATCTTTCAATCATATTTTCTGCAACAGGCGAGATGGCACGCGAGGCTGTGGCGGCTGGGGTAGACGGCATCTTGGTCTCAGCTCACGGTGGCAGGCAGCTGGACTCAGCCATAGCCCCAGTTAGTTATCAAATCCAACTTAGCTTTTAAACTCGACTTGTCATAAATTACATATCTTTTCGGATTATTTTTTTTCTCTCTCTCGAGATGGCCTACAAGACAATATACTGTAGGCACAGTATAATTATGTAGCAAAATTATATTATATTATGTAATTCAGCTTGTGGATCGTTTAGATGCAGTCATTCGGTGGGAAGACATTGGACATTTGACAACTTGTGAGAGCTGTTCTCATAAATCATACTTGCTCTTAATCACGAGTGTCTCTAATTATACTCTTAATAACTGTAGTCGTGCAGGTTACAATATCCAGTCATTAAGTTTCAGATAGAAAATGAAACAAACAAGCTATGGTGATTATAATTATCAGTAAGAAGAAAATTATTATTATTATCATTATCCTCATCGTATGTCATCATTATCTATATCATTATCAATAATGGATGTCGTTTGTCATGTTAATATTGTTTTGTCGTCTCTTTGTACCAGCTTGATGCTCTCCCTGAAGTGGTTGAAGCTGTACGTGGTACCAACGTAGAAGTTTACGTTGATGGAGGCGTGCGTACTGGGGCGGACATCCTCAAGGCACTCGCCCTGGGAGCCCGGGCCGCCTTCATCGGCAGACCGGCGATATGGGGCCTTGGATGTGGGGTATGCATATCGTATTTCACTTGCCTGCAGGGTGTAAAAGATTATCTTTATTCTTTGTATTCAAATCTTATGTATTATTCTTTCCGAGGACCTGATAGTGAATTATAAATTCAACTTTTCATACTGTTGTAGTTCTGTACGGTATATACACTGTCGCTCCTGTAAACCATACATTACATTGATGTGAATAATCTTCATGCATTCCCTGGCCAATCATCAATTCTGATGTATCATCAAAATCAATATATTATGTCACCGATGTACCTTGTCATACTGGTATAATTTTTGTAGTTGTAATTTCATTTTGGTGTTCACCCATTTCCCGAAATCTATCCTCTCTCACAGGGTGAAGATGGCGTGAAAGAAGTCCTAGACATTTTAAAGGATGAGTTCGACAGAGCAATGGCATTAACAGGTTGGTACACAATCGCCCACAGCATACACTCCCGTTATATAACGAACACGGTTGTAACGAAACTAGAGGTACAAAAAACAAGCCCTAAAATTATTGTCCATACTGCAGTTATTGTCGAAGTTTTCATGAAACGAAAGAAAACTGCTGGTTCCGAGGACTTCGTTTTAAACGGAAGTCACCTGTACCCAGAATTAACTGTGGTATTTCTTCTTAACTACGACTAAAATATTCGCGGTGTGTGAAAAAAAAATAAAAAACACACAAAACAAAGTTATACACCCTAGTTTTAGCTGCATTCAGCTCGGTACGAGAGGTAATCAGTCACGGTGGATTGTATTTGTTGACACTTTACAGGGCAACTTCATCAATTTAAGTGAAAAAAAAAGAAGATGAAGAAAACCTTACATAAAGAACATACTGAGTCTACTAAGTACATGAAAAACATTTTTAACTCTGCTTAAAACGGTATTGTAGGGGATAGACTTTGGAGACGAGCACATGGATTTTTTTTTTTTAATCACAGGGGTATATTATTATATACATCATTGCATAATCGACATTTCATGTCATAAAAAAACAACAAAAAATGCACTGACTTCACAGTTATTGATGACTTATCAGTGTTATCTACACCTAATTTGCATACATGCTATTGCGAGATTGCGTAAACGATAAATACATTTTCCTCTATTCTAATGTGTACTTTCATATTTCATGAGGCAATCAACACATCCGTTTCCAATGCAAAACATATTGAAGCACACTGCATGCAGGCATGCCGTTTTCAATGATTTTTTTTTTTATTGTCCATATTCCAAAAGCAAATTACCTTTTTGATGGCAATATCAGTTTTGATGCATAAGCATCATGACACTTTTTTGATTGAAATTGTTTTTCCTTCTCTTAGCTTGAAGGTGCCATGTCTCTATAATTCTTGAGCTTTCGCTTTTTAATGTGTGTCATTGTTTCGAATGTTTGTTGTCATTGATTTAAAACCTATAGAACGAATTCCATATCATTTCAACAAGATTGATTTATGTCTGCATGAGTAGCATTCTGTTTGATCGAAACTGTTCTCTTGATTTAATGCAGGCTGCGCCAACGTTGGCTGCGTGAAGAGGTCTCTCCTGGCTGACAAAAACAACTTTTCCCGCCTGTAAGAACTTCTTCTGCTGAGCAACGGTCATAAAAGAAATCAACGCATATTTGCTCGTATGCGTGGCACAAGAAAATAAAAAGAGATGATTTAAGGGGAAACAGGCTTATTTTATAAAATATGATGTTCTAAATGGTTTTAAATATAGCGCACAGCATGTAGGACCCCATTATTTTTCTACAATTATGATGTGTAACTATGAGAACCAACTGAAATATTTATTACTCAAAATGAATGAAAACAACACTGAAGGTAAAGTCAATAACGTTAAAGGTAAGTTGTGGGTAATGTTTATAGGTTAGATACATTGTATTTTCACAATGGGTTTGTATCGCTGGAAAAAAAAAATAGAAGCAAAATAAAGCCGCAGCCCATCAAATTCTCGTTATTCTTATCGGTGTTGCAGTTGATATTTAGGTTAGATAATATTTTCTTAACTTGTGAAGTCATTCTCCTATTTCTAGAGGCTTCACTTCGAAGTGATTATAATAATTTCTCTAAGGAGACGAGAAAACAAATATAGGGAACAACCGTTAAAAGTCTTCCATGTTTATTTTAATTATAACAAACAGTTGCCTAATTGATGAGTATTTATGTATAAAAGAGGTAATTGATTGTATGGCAAATAATTATGTTGGACTTGAGCTGTACACACAGAGCGATAACACATTTTTTCTTTGTTTTGGGAATTTGTAAACTTATTTGGCATTTGGATAATTGTGAAGTTACGTGTTAGTATTTTTTTTTGAAAGTAACAAACTGTTGCTTAATCGTTAAGTAAGTTCTTTCTCATAATGCAGAGAGTGAAATGCCTCCAACACTAAGATTATTGAAGATGTAACAGAGGTTGATAATGGTACATGTACTAGTAAATTATGTTGTACGTGCGTAACTTATATCTGCATACAAAGCGATATCGTATTGGACCTGTTAGGAGTATTTGCGTGTGTGTGTGTGCGCGCGCTCGTTTGTCTTTAATTAAGGTTAAATTGAATATCAGCTGCAACGCAGTTGTTTCCGTAGTATACAGTATTTCATAGGCATGGTATTGGTATAAAGGGCACTTTATGCATGTTTATATTTTCTTTTGCTGCTTGATATATAATTGATTTTAGTATGTTCTAATCGAAAGAAACAAATAAACAAATTTAATAACGTCTAACTTAAAATGAGTGCGGTAATTGTATACGTGATTATTTGTTGTGACAATTAGTCAACTTTGTGACATTTTGGATGTGAAGGTATTGTAACTTTAACCGTTAGATTTTAAACATTGTGTATTCTCGTTCGGTCCATAAAGGAATTGAATGTAACCTTATATAATTTCTTGCATATTTGTTAATGTAAATTTATGTCTAAAAAGGTATAAGAACATGAGTAAATTGAATACTTGAAATGAGCTGAATCAGTCTCACGACCCTTTATTTACAGAATTAGTGTTCATTCTGCTGAACACCTGTTTAGTATCATCAACTTTCATCCTTTCATCACTGGTATCAATATTAAGCATTGTCATTTTATGGACGGTGTGCTTTGAATGAACAAAACCTACACACTGGGATCAACCCTCCCCGTTGTAAACTTATACAAAATGGATTCACACAAGATGACAATAATTTATATGAAACAGTAACAGCACTTCTGTTGTTTGCCTCTTTCTTTTGCAAAGTATGTATATATATATATAGATGTATTGTCTTACTTCTTTTGAATGAAAGTTTTCCCAATATTCCACCAAAAGAAAGCATGCACTTGATCGTTGAATTTCAATTCTAATAATGTAAACTCAGGCTGTTATGTGAGTACATAATTATACATGGATTACCTCATTTTCAAATTAGTTGTTCAGTGTCAATATATAAATTACGCGGCAATACTGGAGTCTACTGGAGTCTATTGCTTTCTTCTAACATTGAACTAATGCATCGTCTTACACTTAATATATATATATATATATATATATATATATATATATATAATGTCTCCATTGCGTAAACTGCCATTGAACATGTATATAATAAATTTGCATATAAAACAAATGGAAATGTCTTCCAAATGACTCATTTAGGAGTATATGTATATATATATATATATGTATATATATATATTTGATTTTTACATATTCATATTATATACCCTTTGTGATGCGCCTTGAACAAGGCTAATACCAATAAAGCGGTCCGCAGCAAGTTATCGCTCTCAGATCAATACATGGCTTCCCAATCGTGGTCTTTTGCAACATTGTTGTGATGGTTTGGGTGCGATCTGCCAGGAATGGAGCGGAACATTTTGATTGTCATGATGTGGTGATTGGGTTGAGTCGTGACAAATTGGGACCTTGTCCGGGAAAATGAACAGACAAGCCGTTTTCTTTCGCATGTTCCATGCGGATTGTGGTGAGGACTCTCACGTCTGGTTGTACACGTGTGCTGTAAGTACGTAGTGTATAGCGTCGATGGTGTATAGGCTCATGTCGTATCGGGCCTATGTACCTGCTTGCATGTAGGTTCTATTAGGCCTCATGCGTTTTGGTGAGAACTCTCACGTTTGGCTGTACACGTTTGTTTTAGTATGTAGACAAGTGTATAGCGTCGATGACAGGCTTATGTATTGGGCCTGCATTGTTTGCATGTTGGTTTTGACAGGCCACATGCGTTTTGGTGAAGATTTTCACGTTTGGTTGTGCACATTTATTGTGTATAACATTTATGCTGCGTAGGCTTTGGCAGTCATTGACTGTGTTTGTAGTTTTTAGACTACGTTTTGTGTGAAGGCCTGGTGCAGATTTTGGTGAGGATTCTCACGTTTGGTTGTGCACGTTGTGTATAACATTTATGCTGCGTAGGCTTTGGCAGTCATTGACTGTGTTAGTAGTTGTATAGGCTACATTTTGTGTGAAGGCCTGGTAGTGCAGATTTTGGTGAGGATTCTCACGTTTGGGACGTTTGTCGTTTTTGCATGAAGGTCTTGTGTAGACCGATTTGGGTGAGGATTCTCACGTTCAGTTGTGTGCGTATATAGTGCATAGCGTGGGTATTGCGCATTGGGCTCGCACGTGTTTTGTAGTCGCAGACGGTCGGTCTAGCGCGTCGTGTGTAGGGCTAGTGCAGTTTGTGAGTGTGCGTATGCTGGATGTGTATGTGTGGGGGCTTGCGTACACATTGGCTACGGGTCACGCCGAATTTTCAGGAAGATTAGCCTCGGTTAAAGGCTTTGATATATTTTCCTTGGTTTGCACAATCGTGCTATGTGGTCGTTTGTAGTGAGTATGTATACTCACTCTATGTCCTTAGATCACATGCTAATGTGATGCCGTGGTGTTCTGATTGTATGCCTGATTCGAAGGCTTAGGGATTTTGATGTTTTCTGCTTATCGTAGAAAATTTTTGCCTGTTCTGCGCGTGTGACTGGGTTCATGCATACATGTGTACTCATATGCAGTGCATTTCTTTTGTTAAGGCTTTGTAGTTTTGTGAGGATTTGTGACTTCTTGCAAGTTTTGATTTTGATATTCCCACAATGGCTGATGTCGTGCAGAGCTTTGTTGATGAACCCACTCAGGAAGGTTTTAATAACCTGAGGAAGGCAGAACTGGTGGAAGTTGCTCGAATTTTAGAAATCCCGATCAAAACATCGGATCGAAAAGCAGAGATCAAGGACACAATTTCTGAGTTTTTTACCAATACTGGTATCTGGCCTGCCTCTTTGTCAGAGGATGAAGCAGGGACAGATGATGGTGAAATTATCACACCTTTGGTAACCCCTGCAGAAAGTGAATTGAAGAAAATTGAGATCCAGCTTCGGATGAAGCAGCTGGAAGTCGAGGCAAAGAAAATAGAACTCGAAATCAAGTCAATCGATGCAAAATCGAATGAACCTTCTTCCAGCAGTTCAGCAAAGTCATCAAAATTTGATGCATTAAGGCAATCTCAGTTGGTGCCGAAATTTCGTGAAGACCGGGTAGAAGAGTTTTTCCAGCACTTTGAAAAAGTGGCTGTGAGTTTAGAATGGCCCAAGGAAGTGTGGCCGACATTGATACAGAGCTCGCTGGTAGGGAAGGCCCAAGAGGTCTATGCGTCTCTCACTATCCAAGAGTGTTCTGACTATGAGAATTTGAAGAGTTCCGTGTTAAGGGCGTACGAGTTGGTGCCGGAAGCCCACAGGCAACTGTTTCGGAATTATAGGAGACGGGATGATCAGACATTTGCTGATTTTGTGCAACACAAGCAGACCCATTTCGAACACTGGTTAAGGTCGTCTGGTGTTGATGATTTCCACAAACTGAAGGAGTTGGTATTGTTAGAGGAGGTGAAGAGGTGTGTTCAGCCAGATCAGCGGCAGTACCTGGAGGAAAGGGAAGTGAATGGTGCCAGGAGAGCTGCTGTCCTCCTTGATGAGTATGTGCTTACGCACAAGGGTACTTTCAAACTTTCTTCAAGCAAGAAAGGAGGCCAGGGTGTGCCAAGAAAAGGAGCTGTTGCTCCGAGCATTCCCAAGCCCGATCTTGATCAAAAGCCGAACAAGGCTTGCTTCTATTGCAAGAAGGATGGACATGTGATGTCAGCTTGCTGGAAGTTGAAGAAGAAGCGAGAAAAAGAGGGGATTAGCAACCCCAAAGCATTGCCAGATGCTTTTGCTATCACTTGCACAGATCATCTGCCATCGTTTGAACGGGTGGCAGAGAATTACAAACCTTTCATATCTTCAGGGTATGTTAGTTTGACGCCTGATAGTGAGCAGGTTCAGGTTCACATTTTGAGGGACACAGGAGCATCACAGAGTCTCCTGTGTGCAAATACATTGCCCTTTTCGGTTGAATCTTCTGTGGATTCAGAAGTGTTTGTGAGGGGAGTTGAAGGTGGGAGTGTCCGAGTGCCTCTTCATAATATTGAATTGAAGAGCGATCTTGTCAGTGGCTCAGTTGTAGTAGGTATTTTGCCTACATTGCCAGTCGAAGGTGTCACCTTATTGCTCGGCAATGATATCGCTGGAGAGAAGGTTTTGCCTCACTTTCTCCCAAGTAAGACACCCGTGGTTGACGAAGCCACAGAGAAATTGGTTCAGGATATGCCTGATGTGTTTCCCTCATGTGCTGTTACCAGGTCAATGGCTCGTGAACTGGAGAAAGAGGAGCAAGAGGATATCTTGGCTGATACTTTCTTCTCTAGACTTGAAGAGTCTAGCAGTAGTGATGATGTACACATGGACCATGGTCAAATGTCAGAGATTTCTCGTCAGAGTCTGGTTGAATTGCAGGGCAAAGACCCTGAAATAGTGCGTCTTGCACAGTCACTTGTACCTGAGGATGAGGAAGTGAATGAAACTGTGAAGTTTTACAAGAGGGATGGTATCTTGATGAGGAGGTGGCGCCCTCCTGATGCCACAAGTGATGAGGATTTTCGA
This sequence comes from Diadema setosum, assembly GCA_033980235.1. Lineage (NCBI taxonomy): Eukaryota > Metazoa > Echinodermata > Echinoidea > Diadematoida > Diadematidae > Diadema > Diadema setosum. The sequence goes on along the minus strand of CM067066.1, from coordinate 32,316,736 downwards.
GATATTCATCAAGTAGTGGTACCAAAGATGTACCGGAAGGAGATTATATCTCTTGCCCATGAAGCACCATTGGCAGGTCATTTGGGGATCAACAAAACCCAAGAGAAGGTGCTTCAATATTTCTTCTGGCCAGGTTTGCGACATGACGTCGCAGAGTTTTGTCGGTCTTGCCATGTGTGTCAGGTAGTTGGCAAGCCAAACCAGAAGATTCCCCCTGCCCCTTTAAGGCCAATTCCGGCCTTCGAAGAACCGTTTAGTCGGGTCATTGTGGATTGTGTCGGTCCTCTTCCAAGGACAAAGTCGGGTAATCAGTATTTGCTGACGATGATGTGTGCATCTACCCGCTTCCCCGAGGCAATTCCATTACAGACGATTACTGCCAAGAATGTCAGTAAAGCTCTTGTGAAGTTCTTCACAATGGTAGGACTTCCAAAGTGTGTGCAGTCAGACCAAGGGTCTAATTTCACATCCAAAATCTTCCAACAGGTGATGAGTGAGTTAGGTGTAGAATGTAAGAACTCAAGTGCTTACCATCCACAGAGCCAGGGAGCTCTTGAACGCTTTCACCAAACCTTGAAGAATATGATGCGTGTGTATTGCAGTGAGCACGAGAAAGAATGGGATGAGGGTATTCCTCTCCTCTTGTTTGCAGTTCGAGAATCGATCCAGGAATCTCTTGGATTCAGTCCTTTCGAGCTGGTCTTTGGACACTCAGTTCGTGGTCCCTTGAAGATCTTGCAAGAAAAGATCTTGGTTGAACCGGAGTCCAACCTATTGGACTATGTGTGTCAGTTCAAGGATAGACTTTCTTGTACTCGTGAATTAGCTGCAGGTCATCTGAAGGCAGCTCAGTCTAACATGAAGAGACTGTTTGATCGGAAGGTGAAAGAAAGGCATTTCGAGCCTGGTTCTAAGGTTCTTGTGTTGCTCCCTCTTCAAGGAGATGCCTTGAAGGCTAGATATGCAGGGCCGTATGTGGTTGAGAAAAGAGTGAGTGATGTCAATTACATCATCCTGACACCTGATAGGAGGAAGAGGAGAAGACTCTGTCATGTCAACATGCTAAAGGAGTATGTTGAAAATGTTGAAGAGGCTAAAGAAAAGCCTGTTGCTACGGTTGGAATCGGTTGTGAAGTGGATGGTGAAGACAGTGAGAGTGATGATGTGGAAATTCCGCAGTTGATGTTGAAAAATTCTGAGGTGTTAGCAAATCTTTCTGACACATTATCTCATCTTCCAGGAGTAGAGAGAGCTCAGGTGATGGATGTAGTCCATGAGTATGAACACCTCTTCAGTGATGTACCAGGTCGTACTAGTGTGGTGGTGCATGATGTTGATGTGGGGGACTCCTCCCCTGTCAAGCAACACCCATATCGTGTGAATCCATTGAAAATGGATGTTCTGAGGAAGGAAGTTCAATATATGCTTGAACATGACCTTATTGAGCCCAGTAAGAGTGGATGGAGTTCTCCCTGTGTGTTGGTTCCAAAGCAGGATGGTTCTTTGCGTTTCTGTACGGATTACAGGTTGCTCAATTCGAAAACAAAGTCAGACTCGTACCCTTTGCCCCGCATCGATGATTGCATTGATCGCGTAGGGAATGCCAAATACGTCAGTAAGTTTGACCTTTTGAAGGGGTACTGGCAGGTTCCCCTCAGTGAAAGAGCGAAAGAACTGTCTGCATTCGTGACTCCTGACGGATTCTTCCAATACAAAGTGATGCCGTTCGGGATGAAGAACGCGCCCGCTACATTCCAGAGACTCATCAACACCGTCACGTCTGGCTTGGTGGGATGCGAGGCGTATCTCGACGACATCATAGTGTACAGCCATACATGGGAGGACCACCTTCTGAGAGTCAGAGCACTGTTTGACCGCTTGACCAGTGCCAACCTTACGGTGAACTTGAGGAAATGTGAGTTCGCCCGAGCAAAAGTCGTGTTCCTGGGTCATATTGTGGGACATGGTTCCGTCAAGCCTGTTGAAGCAAAGGTGGAGACGATCCTGAACTTTCCCCGCCCACAGAGTAAGCGAGAGCTGAGACGATTTCTGGGCATGACTGGCTACTATCGGAAGTTCTGCCATAATTTCGCTGATGCTGCAACACCGCTCACCAACATGTTGCGGAAAGATTCGCAGTTCGAGTGGTCAGATGACTGTCAAGTTGCTTTCAACCGGCTGAAGGCAATGCTAGCGAGTTCTCCGGTTCTTGCAGCGCCGAACTTCGACAAGCAGTTCATTCTTATGGTGGACGCGAGTGACACAGGAGGAGGAGGAGCCCTGATGCAGAAGGACGACAACGGAGTTGACCATCCCGTCGCGTACATGTCCAGAAAATTCAACAAACATCAGCGACGGTACTCCACTGTCGAGAAGGAGACGTTAGCGCTCGTCATGGCTCTTCGTCATTTTGACGTGTACCTGAACACTACAAGGTATCCAGTGCTGGTGTACACCGACCACAATCCGCTTGTGTTCCTGTCGCGAATGAGGAACAAAAATGGACGCCTAACCAGATGGGCGCTAGTGCTACAGGAGTACAACCTCGTGATACAGCACGTACGCGGAAAAGACAATGTCATTGCAGACGCTTTGTCCCGTGGATAAGATAGAAGTACGCGTATTTCCACGGATAGGACAAAAGGACACCAAATGTGCTTATTATCCATAGATAATAAGACTGGTAATGACTTGGAAACATGAACAATACGAGACAAAAGAAATGTGTTTCCATGCATTTGTAAGAAAATTATATTTCTCATGTTGAAGAAAGAGTGTTATTGATTGCTTTGAAATGATGACACAAACATTGTGTACACTGCTTTAATTTATTCTTTTTGTTCTTGTCTGCAGGGAAAAAGACAGCGTGTTTTCCAAATTGTCATGATTTTTGCACCAAAACAGGGCAAAATCATTTCAAGTGATATAGCATGAGTTTTGCTATGTTTTATGCTTTATATGCTGAAGAAAGGGGTTTTCAGTAATACAGCATATTTTGATACAGGGTATAATGTAGACGTTGTATTAATTGGAACTGCAAATTAAGTTGCATTGCTGTTTGCAGAAAGCACACACAAGCACACAAAAGCTGTTGTTGCATTTTTTTCAAATGCTTAATTTGCAAGAGTTGGAATTTGTGGCATCACAGAATTGACCAATTATACACATTTTCCATAGCATAGATATCGACTGAGTGAAATTATGACACTATGATATTCATAATGTTGTGAATGTGTAAGGTTCATGAGACCATACAGGTGTACAGACATAATCAGGTTATATTCATGTGATATCTTGTTTCAGAAACAGAGAGTATAGCAGGTGTTCATAATTGCATTGTTTTGCTGTACTCTAGTGTACTTACTGTACATGCATTTATTGTCTTGACGAACAAGGCTTTACAGTACTTGAACAGAAGTGTCAAGGAATTAGAAATGTAGAGATGTTTGTCATACCAAACAGTTGAGCAGAACACGTTGTTATATCAGCTTTTTAACAAAGTTGAGATTGCTACAAGCTCACCATGTAAAAATGGTTACTAAGTATAGTGAATGGAAGATTACTTCTATTATTGGTGACATACACAATAATCACAACAAAAATGTGTGAAGTTCATTATTCAAACTGCATGATTGTCAGTGTATGCAGGTTAGTTAGTGATATGTGTAGCGGTTTTTTTTCAAGCATATGCACATCAAACTAAGAGAGAAGTTTGATATGTCCATACTTATGGTATATTGTTTCATGATACAAGTACAGTGTATTTTGTTCTGAACCAGCAGCATTTCTTAGACTTCGATTAGGTGTTGAAATGTTTGGCCATTTGATACTCATAAGCATTTCAGGAAAGCTAAAGAGAATACATGCTTCATGATTTATGACCAAACAGAAAAAAAAAAGAAGAAAAGAAAACAAGGAATGTTGTGGTTGTAAAGTTTTGCGCGTATACGCACATGCTTGTTCCGAGCAGGTAGTGGGTCTATATTTAGACAGTTAGCCTACGCTCAAGAAAGGTTTTGATAAGGCTCATAAGTCTGAGCTTGTTTATGTGAAGAATAGACTTTAGTGTATGAAAACACAACTGTGCATTTTTATGTATTGTGTTTCGGAACATGTTTGTAACGACTGTTTGCAGTTTGACTGGAAAGTTCTTCCATAACTTCCCGTCTTAAGGGGGGAGATGTGATGCGCCTTGAACAAGGCTAATACCAATAAAGCGGTCCGCAGCAAGTTATCGCTCTCAGATCAAGACATGGCTTCCCAATCGTGGTCTTTTGCAACATTGTTGTGATGGTTTGGGTGCGATCTGCCAGGAATGGAGCGGAACATTTTGATTGTCATGATGTGGTGATTGGGTTGAGTCGTGACACCTTCCAATGGGGTACAGTCTTGAAGGAGATTTTTTTCTTAAAGAGGTACACTATTTCGAATTCTGAACCCCCTGCAAATCCTATATAGATACGACCTAAAGTACCAACACTCCGATATTTACGCGATATACACGTTACGAAGGATAGCGCACATCGACATATCAAAACTTTCTTCTGAATACAAGCAGTTGACATTGGTTGACCTGAGCCATATCTGTAGAGGTTTTTTCCGATGCCTGATCGCTCCGAATGAATGGCATATTTTATTTTGCCGTTATTGTTGTAAATAGTTGAACTGACGCGACTTTATTCATCCTGACTTGAAAGTTGCTCTGTCGCGAAATGTTGTGGACTTGCACGCACCACACTTCACTGTAGAGAAAGAAAAAAAAAATACAAGAGGGTAACAATACCGTCGCATAATGAATAGAATATACGTCCTCGATTAGCTACACACGTTGACCGTGGAGCTACCTAAGTTGCAGCTACAAGCACTGACAAGAATTAACTGTTTCGTTCTGTGCATTGACCGTGCCTGTGTTGTGTTGCCTCGCTGGAGAAAGGTAGGTGTACCTCCGTAGAACTCCCGTCAGTTATTACAAACGTGTCAGGTCCCAATCTCATGACCTCCCCGATATCACTATGAAAACGTGTATAAAACCACAGAGTCGACCAGAATATCGTCAACTATCACCTATATGATTAAATAATTTATGTTATGTTACGTTGATAAACACCATATTCCCGGCGGCCACGACTTGCGAGGTTGTAATTAGCTGGAAAAAAAAAAAGATTCTAATAATCAGAGGCCATGTTTAAGCGTAATTAAATTACACCCGACCCCCGAAATACCATTAAAACGTTCAGATTACTTTCATTACGGTTGCAATTTTGAAGTAAATAGCTGTTTTCAGGTATTATTAACCAGTGTACATAGAGAAGCAAATAGAGTTATAGATTCATCATATCAACCATTTTCGAAGTTCTCATGATGATTAAACACTGTTTAAATTCAAAAAAAAAAAAAACAACAACAACAACTCCAAACCACAGTCTGCATCGAATATATGCCCACAACTTCTTCAATTATTTTACAGGAATGTTGAGCTCAGTGAATATTGTGATGATACATAAATCCGTTCATCATCTTTTCTGGAAATTCTTTGCACGTACATTGTATTTCTAAACAGCTCCTACCACGTAACAAAGAGGTCATCCTCAGACGTTATCATCTCTTTTGCTAGAATTCTGGTTTATCAGCGTTCTGAGTTTGTTTGTTTGTTTGTTTGTTTGTTTTTTTCTCCCATGCTCAATACACTACCGAAATTAAGGTTTTCTGTGCATCTCGCATGCTAGAAAGTAACTTTTTTTTTTTTAAATGCACAGTTAGGTAAAGAGCAACCTAACTGAGTCATCAATGTGAAAAGCGAAACGTCATTTTTCAGCCTCATACAGTATCATGTCACGCTCCGAAAGACGCCCTTCTATAGATCAAAGGTCCTTCTTGATATCAACAGTCATTGCTTCTCAATATTTTCATTTCTTTTTCTCCATACCCTTTGGACTGTGCATTTAAATATCTGGCTACTTTATTCCTGCCCTTCCTATTTGTAAGTATCCGCCGCAGTTTCCTCGCATGGTTCACGAGGAAATCTCTCCTTGGTCTCAGACATGTTCTAGAGTTTTTATGACCATCTGTTTATGCTGTTTTTGCTTGCACCCAACAATTTCAGCCAGGTGGTATAAAATCCATTTCATATAGTACGGTATATCACGGGCAGGGTCAACAGCTATATAGCTTATCGCTCGGGCCCCGGACGTCACTTTTCCGTTAGTTTACTTTGTAAGTTCAATTTATTGACTGGCTCACATCTCTGCAAGTCTGTCTTTCACGTGAACTCTTTTTCGAATAATAAAATGATTTCTATCGAATAGTTTCATATAATAATATAGTATTTACTGTATTACATTCTTTTTGGGGTAAATTTATCGGCAAAACGTGGTGTAGAATTTAATTTCATTTCAAGTGAGTGGTTTGTTGTTGGTGTTTTTTTTTTTCTTTACCTGAGGTGAAATATACCGGTATCTGTTTTGAATTGTTATTTACAGAGTGAATACAACTAGCATTTGTTTATATGTGTGTGTGTATGTATGTTGTTGTTTTTTTTTGAGTGTGAACAAAAATGATGGTACCTCAGAATCTTTTGCAAGCTATTGGTCATTGATTGGTTTTCGTTCTTTGCTTCTTAAAGGGATGGTAAAGCTTCGGTTGTGATGGGGCTTCAGGTTTCCCACTTCTTTTGATGATACTTTTGAAAGATAATAAACAATCCCTTATGAAATATGAAAGAACATAGAATTCTAAAAGGAATTCAGAATATTTGAAATGGCTTAGACATCCAAAACAAAGTGATCCTAATAAAAGATGGGACCCACCTTATAGGATTGCTTTGTTTTACTTTGCTCTCGGATATCTCAGTCATTTCAAAAACAAATTTCATCAACTAAACTTTTAATTCCTCTTCGAATAATTATGCTCTTTAACGTTTCATTAAATGGATTCAGTATCTCGCAAAAAGTTTAAAGCTGAGTCCTCACCTTACCCAACATGACCAATACTATACCACCCCCATTTTTTTTTTTGTTTCTCGACGTCCACCTGCTTCTTTGTCTACAAATCCATTCAGTCCATGAAATTAATTCCACGTAAAGAATATTCCGAGTCTGCTGAGTCTATTTCTGTTTTTCAACCGTAGACAAAAGGGAGCTAAAACCTACCTCGTCACACAAGAACACCAGCTCGTGAGAATTCATAATGTCTAATGGAGCGAGGAGAGTGTGTGTAGATGACTACGAGAAAGATGCCAAGAGAATCATTGACCCGCTGATGTTGGACTACTACCAGGGAGGAGCGGATGAAGAGATTACTCTCAAAGAAAGTCGCGCGGCTTTCAGGCGGTACGTCAAATGAATAACCAAAGTTTTGCTGATTCTCATTTTTTTAATGCGTAGATTATTTGCCTTTTTCTTAATGGTTAAAAAAAAGACCTCCTTGTCAGCAGCGAAACAATCATACTGGAGCAACGATGTGTGGCGCCATGCGACGTCCCAATATTGCGTCTGCATCTCTGCTTGTGTATGCTTAGCATTATACTTACATATCCAAGGAGGCACACGAGAGGGGAATCAGCTCTATTTATTTTTACAACAGTGTCCACTTCTGTATGGAAAGTCACGTTACCTTGACAACAATCCCAAATTTGACACAAGGAGTTGCACCAAAATGACTGAATGACGGGACGATGCCATTTGATTATTATTTTTCTGAACATTAAAGGAAGTTACAGAAAGCAAATCAAAAGTACATGTATACAATACAATCAAAAGTAAGTATCATAAACAGAAACCCTTCTTTCTCTACATCCTTTTGTGATTAATGTGCAATATCAATCATTATTGACTAACTGGAAGTATAAACAACAGGAACAATCGAAAGTATAGAGACAACGGAACAGCAAATAAATACGCAAGCACGCACACGCACACGCACACACACACACACATACACACACTAAAAATCTTCCTGTTAGATATTCACTTTGGTTCACTTTTCATGTGATAGGTACCGTTTTCGGCCTAGGATACTTCGTGACGTCTCTAACAGAGATATTGCGACCACGATACTGGGTCATCGAATCGCCTTTCCTTGTTGCATCTCGCCCACGGCGTTCCACAAGGGTGCTCATCCCGATGGGGAGTTGGCCACTGCAAAGGGTAAGTTACAAGATGCAATCAACTATGTTTGAATATCTGTAAAATGATGGCGACAGTAAAAGAGTAAAAAGGCAATGAAATCAGATGATTTGAAGGAGGAAAAAGATACTATTTCGTTGAACAATGTTTCGACAACCATTTCCACAGCCGCCGTTTCCCATGACGTAATGATGGCGGTAAGCTCCTCCTCCACCTGCTCCCTTGCAGACATCACCAAGGCTGCCCCGACCGGACTGCGGATGATGCAGATATATCCTTTCAAGAACAGAAAAATAACCGAGTTACTTGTTAAGCAGGCGGAGAAGGCAAACTTTCAAGGTAGCACATAAGTACCCATTGAAAAGCAAAACGTGTCTCTTGTCTATGCCGAGGACAGCCTTGTCGTTTGAAAATAGGCAAACATTGTCTATTGTTCAATTGATTAATGCACATAGATAACGAAGGCGATTTTTCTTTTTGCATCTTAAGAATGTGCACAAAGTCCAACTTAAACATTGATGCACAAGATAGTGTTAACGAAAACAGAATAGCACAATCACGCACACATACACAAATCTATACTATGGTTGACGGGAGAGTCTGAACAGTCAACCATTTTATCATTTACACGATATGGCCAACTGAAGGAATAAAATAGAGAACCCTGTGTTGAGTTATGCTATATTAGATCAGTCGGTAGCGCGTCTGCCTCACGATCCTACGGGGTCCGGGTTCGAACCCGAGTCTGGACTGAGCAATGTGTGTGTAATCATACCGTCCCCTCTAGCAAGAGGCAAAACACTCTGTCCCTCCAGGGAGGTGGGACCACCTCCCTGGTCCCTCGGATAGGATATAAAATGGAGGTCCCGTTTATGAGAGAGTCGCAACTTATACACGTAAAAGATCCCGCTTCATCCATTCATCGTAAAGAGCAGGGTGGTCCCACCTCACATCCAACTGGACCCCATGGAAGACCAGTTTAACGTCGCTGAATATGGGCTATCCAGCCATCTTCTCAGATGGAAATGCACAAACAAACAAAACATCCTGGAATTGTAAATAGACTTGTAGAGAGAACGTTTCTTTTCCTTGGAGTAGTTTGAGAACGGATTTACTAACACAGAGTCATTAAAAAATACATCAGCAATATCCCATAGAACACCGTCACTTTGTGCAAGACACTATCATATAATTAGGATAAAGACTGTCACTTTGTGACTTTAAATTGCCTTAACGAGTGGACATGTTCTCCATGACATGCGTAGAAAGAATTTTATTTTCCATGACAACATTCATTTATGAATCATCTTTTACTGTCGTACATCCCAGCTATTTTGGTCACTGTTGACGCTGCTGTTTACGGGAAAAGGAGGCAAGATTTGCGAAATGACACCTTCAAAGTAGTCATTACAAATCCAGCCTATGCCTTTCTCAGGTAATATGTGATATTACAGAACTTCACCCTCGCATGTCGACTGCATATCATCTTATGGCTATATTACTTACCCATGAATCAAAAAAGGGAATCTAACATACCTACTTCCGATTTTTTCTGTCGAGGATTATTGTAATGCCTGTTTGGTCCATCTGTTTCTTTTGTGATATCCTTTGGAGATAGTCTCCTGTTTTGTACTTTGTCCTGCTAAAATGGAATAGAATCGGATTGATGAGCTGAAAACTGTTCTGACAGATAGACCCTATCGTATCATGTCAATACATAAAATCTGATTCATCCTTGGTTTTAAGTCTAAGATACAGCGTGATGTACTATGGTTATCAAGGGAATTATAAAACGGTATTTAGCATGTAATCACCGATAAGATGATATAAATAACATGTTTGATGAAAATTCAAAGGCAACACTGTCACTAACCCATTGCTTTCTACAACATATCACAGTGGTAATATTTCATCATTTCTTTATTCCAGCAATATCAGCCCCTGTATACCTTATAGGAAGCATCATTGCCAAATGATTAGAACTGTTTTCAATTCCAATAACAATTCAATATTCAATATTGTCATGTATTTCCATTCTCCGAAGGTTGAAACAAGTTGCAAAGTAAGTTCCTTGTCCTTGATATTATCATGCTGCGACAAATAGTGCGTATACTCTCTGATTCATTAAGATAATAGATCTCAGTGACAATTTGTGTGCAACAAAATTGGGAAACTTGTGAGGTTATCTTTACCTTGACTATAGTTTGCATTTGTGACTCATTCGTGAGAATATCAAATCATTTTAATATCGTAAAAGTTCTATCATTTTGTGTCCACTTTTGTTGAAACTTCTACCGATCTTCGCCATGCTTTGTTTATCAAAGTTGACAGTGAGGTAAAGTGGTATATAAGATTTTACCTTTACCTTATGCTTAACCCTTCTCATAGATGGAGCAGTGGTTGATGACGACCTATTGCAATATCAAATATATACAAGTATCCTGATGATCTCAATCTAGCACCTTTGCGTATCTGGGATTGATATAGCCATTGAATCAATTGGATAGGTTTAAAGAATACGAATACGACAGAATTGCATCTGTGAGGATTTCAAGTTCAAGTTCAAGTTGTTTCATTTCATCTCCAACAAATTGAGGATACAATGAAATGTTTGGGTATACAAATAATGACACGACATCAGGACAACAATGTAATGAACACAATAACATGTAATAAAAACACAGGGCATTGTTAGCATGTGAAGCTACACCTGAGATAAAGTGGTAACCAGGGCAACCAAAATGAATACACCAGACTGCTGATGCCTTCTCTCCGTCCTCCTTGACTCACAGATGTGTGATCATGGACCTGATCGAGGAAGACGTCGCACGGGCCACGGCCGAGGGCGACTCTCTGCTCTGGATCTACGCTCAATCCATCGATGCCTCCATCACATGGGAAGATATAAAGTGGATCAAGAGCATTTCATCCTTACCTTTGGTGGTCAAGGGTGTACTTACAGGTAATGATGCCCACTTGCCCACCACTGCCCATGCAAACCGGCATCGTCGTGACACTGCAGTATGTAGACTGCATAGCTTTAGCTCAGTGGTATAGTGCCGCTTCCCGTTAAGCAGCTGGTGACACGGTTCCAAATCCCAGGATCCTTCTTTTTCACTTGGCAATTTATTATCAATTGTAATTATGATTTTATCAAACACACAATACATTTTTTTTTTTACTCTACACATTCATACTCACATGCATATTATGAATACACTGCTTATACATGCCATCCATCCACATAAACATCATATAATACGTTTGTGCAACAAGGTTTAGAGGAGTATTTTACTCGAGTGTTTTGCATACGTAGGCCTACACATTAACTTACTGTGGCTGCTCTCGAATCTGTACATTCTCTGTATAATACAGCGCTTCTCTTTTCTGCTACAGGTGAGATGGCGCGCGAGGCTGCTGCGGCTGGGGTAGACGGGATCTTGGTCTCGGCTCACGGTGGCAGACAGCTGGACTCGGTCGTAGCCCCGGTTCGAAAATTATGATTGTACATGCTATTTAGCCAATTAGCATTTATATCAGTATATTGCTACCCGACTTTTAGTTTTACTTGTTTATGCAGAACAGGCCATGGTTATCTTATCATGCTTATGGAATCGATTTTATAGTAGTTCAATTAAAACCTTTGTGAATTTTTTTCTAGTCTCCTAACTTACACTGCATTTTTATCTCTATCAATTTTTTATTGTCGGATTTAATCATTTTAGTTTTCTCATGCACTTTCCAATTATTTTTTGTATCATATTGGTTGAGGATTGTCATTTTCCTATCTCCATTAGCTGCGTCTTAATCATATCCAGCTTTGATTCGGGATGAATGGACGATCACAATTTCTTATCATCAGCTGTCACCTAAATTTTATATCTACTCTCTAACACTAGCTTGATGCTCTCCCAGAAGTGGTCGAAGCTGTACGTGGTACCAACGTAGAAGTGTACGTTGATGGAGGCGTGCGTACTGGAGCGGACATCCTCAAGGCACTCGCCCTGGGAGCCCGGGCCGCCTTCATCGGCAGGCCGGTGATATGGGGACTTGCATGTGGTGTAGGTTTAAGATTGCCAACACATCTATACAAGATATCATTATCTCTATTATTAGAGATCATTATCACTATCCTACGAGGGTTAGTTAACAGATCAGTGTGGAGGATTGGGGGAGGTCTTGAAACCAATGTTCAAGAACTGCATGGAATGAACTGTTCATGTGTCTAGCTTGCTTTTGTACCTGTGTCAGAGTAGATGAAGTTTGGAATAGCGTGACTTGAGATCAATACGAACCGATAAGAGCACACGGGGTTTCCAGTGATGCTGAATCCTCCACAGTCTCCAATAAAGAAATACATGTATTTCCAAAATTATAATCGTAATTTTGTTTAATGAAAATACACGTGAATGCACTCAAGAGATGAAAGTACAGAAGGTCAGGAACAGAACTGTGGTTGTATGGAATATCGACTAACGATATCATTTTTAAATGCTTGATCATTCATGTTGTTGACCTTTACGCTCAAATGGAAGGTAAAACAACATACAGTGTATTAGACGTCAGATCAGGGAGCAGTGTTCATCGAACGCAGATCTTTGTCCTCGTTACTAGTCTATGCAGTCTAATGACGGTGCCTTATAATTGCACATGTCCTTTTTGTAGGGGGAAACGGGAGTAACAGGAGTCCTAGACATTCTAAAAGATGAATTCAGCCGAGCCATGGCATTGACAGGTAGGTTATGATATATATACCTCCGGAGAATGATACAATTTATTAAAATGGAATATGCTGTTTTAAGTAAAGGTTCCAAACATAGTCATCCGGGGTTTTTTCTTCTGTCTTTAAAATGGATTTAAAGTAGCACCTGACTAAACTTGCTTGTGCGATCTTTTATAAGTTGATCTTTGAATGCTGTCAACAATGTTCATCAAACGGTGTTGGCTTCTTCAAAGAACTGTTGTATTTCACTCAAGTACGATTGTATCTCGTCTGGAGCTTTTAAATTGGCATTGTTTCTTGATTTCTCCTATAAGCCTGATGAAAAATCACGTGCCTGCAGCAGTTGTTACGTAATCAGTCCATTTTTATGTTGCGCTAAAAAAAAATGTATATGAATTCGTGTTTAAAACACCTCTCCTTACTATTTTTCTTTTCCTTGGACTTGGAAGTGACACCTATTACAATTTTGTTGATTTGATTAACAGGTTGTGCCAACGTTGGATGTATTGACAGGTCTCTCATCGTTGACAAAACCAAGCTTTGCCGATTATGAAAATGCGTATACAGTATACGAAGCTAAAGGGGACAAAGATGGATCGTCTTTTTTTTTCCTGCTGCTTGTTCCAGAAGTCACGTTATTCCTTCAAGATCATGTTGGAAAAATTAATTTCAGAGGGAATACGTGTTATGATTGAAAATCTTGACATAATATGCCTAATGGCGTATTCGTTTGTGTGTATGTGGGTGATTGTGTATGCTTATACTGCTATGTAATGGCACAACAACATTGAGGTATTATTGTACAGAAAAACATTATTAGTGCATTGTTCGAGGGCTTTCTGTAACCTCTGCTATGATATTCCGAGATTTCATATCTAAGCTGTGGAAGCTAAACATGTTTTATTTTGTGTTTGCTTGTTTGTTTTTCCCTATGCATGATAGTCGCTTCAACACTAATACTCTTCTACATGTTTACAATATTTCTGTGGTATCACTGAGAGTTATACATTAGAATCGTGTAATGGTTCTTACAGGGAAAGAAGGTTGAAGGTATAAGTACGATTATTGAAGTTAAAGGTGAGATGGTGCTCAGGGTTTTAAGGTCCAGTAAGTCGAAATGTAATGCTTGGAAGGATGAATGCAGGTTTAGTAATTGAAGAAAACACATTTCAATAGACAGAATTAAGAGACAGTTTATAAAAATCCCATTTATCTTTGGTTATAATAATGATATGATGAGATTGCAGAATCAGTAGGTACATGGATTTAGTGTCAACCATCACTCCTGATCATACGCTTTGAGTTTAGACATAATAAAAACATAAAGAGAAGAATGATCGTATTTTAAATCATATTGGATAAATAAATGAAATACAATCATATCTTTATATGCGATAATGATGTGGGTTTTTTTTTTATCGATGAACTGTCAATTGAAACGGAAGTAACGAAGAGGGAAGGGATACGGGAAATATAATGTAAATTATTACTTTTGGATTTTCTTGAAATAAATCTGAGAGATTATGCTATATTAAATATTCACATGCAATTTCAAAGGAGAAGGAAAGTAGAGGCGATTCCCGTCAAGAAGAGGTTCTCGCGTTCGGCAGTTTCCTTCTGTTGTGAGAAATACAATTTACTGATAGTGTTGGGTCTGAATATTTACTTCGTTGTAACTTCAACCAAAAACACAGGTGAAGAAAAAAATATAACAACCCCGAACTAAGTCAGGTGTTCAATATAATGGAGACGGCTATAGACCTCCGGCATGTGGATATCATGGTTTCATCGTGGAATTTTGTATCACGATTTGGACAAACATAGAGGTATAGTCAGTTGAATGTTTGAATAAGACGCGAATAAAGGGAGCTTACAGCATCCCGGAAGTAAGCTGTCGTAATACACTGTAACATTAAAAGAAAGTCTTGAAAAAGTCTGTTTTCCTCCCTTGCACAATTAACTGCTTGTTACTTTAGTTATCGTGGTATATGTTACTTATCTTTTTTTAAGCTAAAGATTAACCAGGATGAATTTTAAAGGGACTGTACAGTTCTGGGTGAGGTGAGTATTTAGCTTTTAACGTTTGGGGAGAAATTTAGAAACCATTCTATGAGATGTCAAAGAGCATGCAATTCTAAGGGGAATCAAAAGTTTATTTGATGAAAATCGGTTTTGGAATGGCTGAGATATCCAAAAACAAGGTGAAACAAAGAGATCCTAATAAAAGACGTGGCCTGTCGCCTTTTATTACTATAACATTTTTTTTTGGATATCTCAGCCATTTGAAAACCAATTTTCATCAAATAAACGTTGAATCCTTCTTAAAGTTACATGCTCTTTCATATTTCATAAGAGGTTTCTCATCTCACTTAGGAATGTTACAAACCTGAATCATCACTTCAACCAGTACTGTACAGTCCATTTAATGTGGAAATGAGCTGTTCCGTTCATTTGTCCTTGTTTGCTTACTATTCACTCTGTATCAAATGATTCGCGGTTGGAAGTGGAATCGATAAAATGAAATACTGAATAAAAAGACAGCAGTTGCCTGTAAGATTTGCTTTTTTTCACCATAATGGAAATTACTTGAGTCTGGTAAATCTATATTACGCGTCGTCTCGGGTGCATGGAAATTATGTAATAATTTTAGATAATAAGAAAAAAAAAAGCTAAAAGTCAAACGGTGGTCCATATGACACCCATACATTCATGGTGTAGTGCACTAACACATGATTGTCGTCACAGTGTAGCACATTTTTCTCCATCAACAGTTTTCAATATCATTAACATACGTGTATATCAATTTAATGTTTAGTCACATGGTGCTATGTAGACCTATCACTGCAAAGGATTTTGTCGATGGGTTATAATTATTGCGCATTATTGCACATGTGTAAGAAAATGTAGGCGCATGTGCATTTCACTCTCCTTATCCCTTCTTTTTTTATTTACCCCAAGGCTATCTATAATCCTCCATAGGTTCAAGTAATGTTCATTTTCACTCATTTTGGAGGGACCTCAGGGATCACTCGAAGATTTTGGGGTGATCCCTGAGGTCACTCTAAAAAGAGTGAAAATGAACATTTTCACTCAAAATTCACTCGAAATTCACTCGAAATTCACTCTTTTTTGTATTCACTCCTTTAAGAGTGAATATATTTTCACTCGATTTTTTTAGAGAGTACCTAAATACCCCACCCCTTTGCTTAGCCCCAGTAGGCCTACATGTATTTACAAGTAATGGATTACAAGGAATTTCTTCTGCAGCTTTGATAACCACAACCAAGACGGATGATATCAAATGTCAAATATTAGGAAACCCTGTTTATCTCCTTCCCCACACCCCAATTATGGAAAACTGTTTAATGTTTGTCCTTCATCTCGAGTAGGTATGGACTGCATTTGCATTTGAACTTTGAGCGGCTTTGTCGAGCCCGGGACTCGCCATATTTGGCTAGATCAACACTTCCGTCGTTGCCTGAAAGATATTCACCTTTGTATATAAATAAATTATGTCTAATGGTGTCACGGCTCGTTCCACATCTCTTCATTTTGCTGCCGGCACGCCGCTCACTAAGGATAGGTACCATGACACTGGACATCTTCGGATATTCCATGTCTTTGACATGGCTTCTTGTCTTGACAATCGCCTTACTTGTGGTCGTGTTTCTACTGTAAGTATAGGCTAATCAGTCCTGTAAGTATAGGCTAATCAGTCAACGAGCATGGGAAGGATGTGTTCAAACGCCCTATCCTTAAGACAGTTCCCACATTGGTCCCCATAGGCTAATTGGGACCTACACTGCAACGTCTCTTTTATTCATCGCCCCTTGAATGATGACTTGTGTGCTATGCTATACCTTGTGCAATGTTTGGTGGTGTAAAGACAATTGAACATATACTGAAACTCGATTGTCAGCTGTACACGATTAGATGACTGACTTTAATGCTTTAGTTTCATATATAAATATTCACTGCTTACCATTGTATTTCCTAGGCTGTCCGAGAGTGTCGTAAATAGGCAACTTGACTTTCACTACTGCAATCCGTAATGGTCAAACGAATGCCATCCGAACGTTAATTACATTGTAGTAGTATATAGCTCATAGAAGTAATGAATGCTGTAAGCCAGAATATGGGTGTGTGGTGTACAAAAGTTAGGCCTTGAACTCGTAGAACTTGTTGAAAAATGATGGCTGGATTGCGGTCTGCCTATAGCTGCTGACATGAATGAGATAAAGGTGTGGGGTATCTCTTGAGAAAATAAATGTAACCAAACAGTTGTGATTGTGACCACATTTTTACAGGGAGTCTGCAAACCAAGATCCTGTAGTAAAGAGTGCAGCAGCTCAGTTTAAAAAAAAATAATATATCCTATATTCAACGTCAAACACGAGTAACAAGTTACTACGGTAATCTCACATTCGGCAACAATGATACCGGACCCAGGGGGTTCATCCTAAAGACGCACTCTCATGTTTTACCCCTACAAGTCAGAGCACAGGGATGTTATGGCTCGTTGGGACTAGCATCATGCTTACTTAGGTTTTAAAGATATCGGCATAATTATGATGATGATGACGACGATGATGATGATGATGATAATAATAATAATAATAATAATAATAATAATAATAATAATAATAATAATAACGATAATAATAATAATAATAATAATAATAATAATAATAATAATAATAATACCAATAACATACTTTATCTAGGGCAGCCTGCAGTATTGACATTGCTGTACCAGAGGGCCTGCTATCATTACAAGTGTTTAATACCCTTCCAATGCCAGGTAGGCCTAAACCCACTTACACACCTGGGTCGAGAGGGACATGATAGGCAAAAACAGCTTGCCCGAGAACATAACTATACTGCACTGAATTCGAACTCCGGTCACCAGACTGAAAGTGAGGAATCTTGTACACTATGCCACAGTGTCCCCAAATTAAGGGTATATGCTATCAATCTAATTAATTTTAACACTTTCCGTTTGATTTCATCAGGTACGATACATGGTGCCACACCCACTGGCGACGGAAGGGCGTGGTCTACCATCCCGCACTGCCCATTATTGGTAGTCTAGAGTTCAGCATGGTAATTATCAGAGAACATAACGGTGTAAATCGAAAGTCAGCAATTAGTTGATTTTTTCCCGCATCTGCTACATCATGATATATACTGGCGAGACACTGTCAACTGAAACGTATACTGTTGCACATTTTAATTGTATATTTTTTTTCAGCTTATCATTATATCAAGAAGAAGCTTGTCAGTCTGAAAACTACAACGTAAATGTAAAATGAAATATCCCGATTAGTCACATAGAAAACAAGCAGATGCCCCGGTTACGCAGCGTGAGTGTTTTGATATACGGCATTGAACCCACCTGTAAAGAGATCTAATGTTGAGAGGTACAAAATCAAAGTCAAAGGAAATGAAACATGAATAATGTCACTCCCAATATCATAATTTATTCATAGCTACAAATTACAACAACCTTTTTTTTTTCATTCACAGTTCTTTGTTTCTTTTCCAGGGTGAAACAAGCGGTCAGTTTAGTCGAATACTGAACCAAATCATCTGTCAAAATGAGATGCATAATTCTTGCCTGCATGCGGAATATTTAAGGGTTTACCATAACAGACTTCTAATCCGCCAGTAGTAAAGACTGATGCTTGGAAACCGATCAGAAGTACCATTCTGTTATTTTCTTTGATATTTCCCTCTTGTTCATTCTCAGGGAGTTCCAGAAGTTTTCACCTTCTTAGCAAAGAAATATGGCCGAGTTTACGGGTATGTAGTATTATTTGCCGTCCAATTACATGAACATAATCCTCATAAGTATGATGAGATGATGATGATGCAGATAATGACCAAATACTATATAGGTCTAAATGATATTCATGTTGATAATGATGACCATTTTACTAGAAAAGCGGTAAATGAATAATGACTAATGAATAACATTTATATAGCGCTTAATACTGATGCTTCTAAGCGCGTCAAATCGGGAAAACAAAACAAAACAAAAAGGCCGTCATGGGCACATGAAAGATATCATGCCACAATTTGGACATTGAATGGCTCAGTATTTTTAGAGCCGATAATTGTATCTGTTAATTAAAGAGTAGAGGACAGTCATAAAGTCAGACAACTAACATTTTGCATAGATGATAAAAGTGCAAAATTTACACATGTAGGTCTATAGTGAATGTTCAAACGATTAATAACACAAACATATAGAGTTGACTGACAGTCGCTGAAATGGCAACACACGTTGTAAAGGACTATGTCACAGCATAATAATGCTGTTAATGAGGTAATGGGTTTCTTGCAAAGCTATAGTGCCATTTTTAGTCATGCGACCATTAACCCTTTTCATATCACAGAGTCTACGCCCCTCGAATACCCATGCTGGTGGTTGGAGACCCCGATATGCTGAGACTTATCATGGTGAAAAACTTCAGCAATTTCCACAACAGACTGGTAAGAACGGGTCAATGCTTTCACACGCAAATTCTCCACATAATGATTTGTGTGTGAATGATTTACCGGGCCTCTGCAATGAGTATTGTATTTGTATATCGGATTGTTTGTTGTTGTTGTTGTTGTTGTTTCTTGGTTATCGTTTTGTTCATATCTGTAGTTGTTAAATCGTCTGTGTGTATGTGAGCGACTTAAAACCATAATATAATGAGGACGTGCCATGACAGGATGCGAACCTTAGACCTTGGTGTTACGTGGTGCGCTACATAACAACACCAGACGTCCTCTACACCTTCACAAACACCCATGATACATTACTCGTAGAATCAAGTGGGAGTTGTATGACACCTGGCTCTTTCTTTGATACAGCATTAGTGATATTTTGAGGCAGCAAGATGAAGATGATGTGCCACGTAGTGACCCATGATTATGATTGTATGTTGACAGGATTTTGCGCTGAACAACAGAGAACTGCGACAGGCACTCCCCTCGCTGGAGGACGAACGATGGCGCGAGGTACGCAATCTACTCACCCCGACCTTCAGCGCAGCCAAGATGAGGCAGGTGAGATTCCTCTGGCCCTCCGCTACAGCCTACAACACAGACACAGACACAGACACAGACACAGACACAGACACAGACACAGACATGGACGCAGACACAGAGATACAAACATGTACATACAGTGCCATATCATACTCATAATACAGACAAATTCGTAAATAGGCCTACATGTATAATATACAAATACAAATACGTAATAATTACGCATCATCCAAGGCTGAAAAGGAAGCACCTGATGAGAAGAAATACCTTTGATATTTGCTTCAAATCAAATGAGTGTAACGGCAGAATACAGTGTACCAGTAGCTCTCTGAAGAGGCGAGTCATTCAAGCCCGTAAATACATTCTGTAAATACAGTCAAATTCGTATAAGTCGAATTTAAAGAAACAGGAATTAATACTTCGACTTACCAGAATTAAGACTTACGCGATAACATTAACATATTTTATTATGTTTATATCCATCCGAGTTAGAAATTTCTTCCATTTAGCTAATTATTTTTCGACTTTTGCGAGGTCGACTTAGGCGAGACAAGACAAATGTGTGAAATTCTCTCATGACTGCTGCACTGTCACCAATGTGCACTGTCAACAATAAACCATGTAATGTTTCTCAAACTTCTAACAAAAAACACACAAAGAGAGAAACAAGAGCAAATAACACAATGACATAATGACACAAGCATAATCCTGGGTAAACGGTACAAAAAAAAAGTTTAATCATGATTGTGTCAATGTTCTGAATTTCAAGATGTCCAATTTGGTGAACAAGGCCGCAGACAAACTCATGGAGCACATTGGGTCTCAGCAGAAGAAAGACGGCTACATCGAGTGCAAAAGGTAATAACTGTCTGCATAGTCATACAGGGGAATGCTATAAGAAAAGGCCTGAATTTGCATCTCATCGGTTGAGAATGATAAGGGCGTTAAGTTGCCACAAAAGCCATAGTGTTCGAGGCACCTATGAGTCTGTAGTTTTGACTAGGTGTGTCACCATCTCTTGAAAACACATGACTTTAAAATTTCATTCTCTTTTTATATTGCATCTATATATATTAGTTATATCATAATGGCAATATAATGTCATAATAATTATTTCGAAACTGAAAACCCAACTCAGAAATGATACGCGATAGGATATAGTGTATACGATATTATTTTTGTAACTATGAATTTAGGATTGTTTTCATTGATATTTGAAACAAGGCTAAATTCAATTAGTGCATCGAAAATCATTTTGCAATGCCGCAGGTGATGATCACAGATTTCTGTTGTTTTCTTTAAAAAATATAAACTTTTTTTTCTTAATAGGCATGAAATAAACATTACTCATTTATATGAGAGTGATAAATAAATGACAGATTACAACGAAACTTCCTCAAGGCCTCGATCATCGACAAAAAGATCCCCAGTAAATGCAAATCCGTTCATATACTTAGGCTCACAATAAAACTTTGCAAATTACATAGGCAATTATAAGTGATAACCTTTCGTCTTTTAAGTCCGAGGATTGTGCTGAAAACATGGTCGGAATGCCAGCTTTGACTTGCGTTCGTTTCGTTGGATTTTATGTCATTTATTTATGTCTTTATGAGTAAAAAAAAAACAAACAAACAAACAAATAAACAAAACAACAACAACAACAACAATTCAGACCACTATACCTGACCTTCGAAAGGGGCGAAATATATCTTGGTCAAAATCATTATACAAAGTTAAAAACATGGAAATCAATTTCTTTGTCCAGTAACGAACAATACAAGATGAGATAAGCTATGCTGCTTGCTTACAGTCTCGGATAATGAAGACAAACATCCTGCGAACATTCACTCACCTTGTAATTTTGAAAACTTGTAAATCTGCGTCTTTCTAGTGTCAAGTAGATAACCATGAACTTTATCCGTTAATGCTCGTGCGACAGTGTCTTTGGGTCTTTCGTGATGGACGTCATTGGTAGCTGTGCATTCGGCTTAGATGTGGATTCTCAGGCCAACCCCAATGACCCTTTCGTGGCTCACGCCAGGCGAGCCTTCACCTTCGATGCGAAAAGTCCTCTTGTCGCTCTCTCGAGTAAGTCATCCAGAATTAAAGTAGAATTTTTTAACCCGTTACGATCAAACCTCGAAAGACGCAATTGATATCGCTTCATTGTGGCAATGAAGTAATTTGCAACAGAGTTATAGTTAGCTGTGATAATGACAGTAAGCAGCAGTCAATATTATATAATCGAAGCGCCGATATCCGATTTTCTCAGGTAATCATGTCCGAACGGTCTCAGCCATCTCCTTTTGACTGATCTGCTCATTGAGCATACTGTTATTTTCACTGAGAATAACGAGAACTTGCATCGCAATATTGACTGACAAATTGCCCCCTTATCGACGTAAATAACCGATGAATATTTAGTGTTTTGAGTTAATAGGCAACATTGAAATCATGAGGGGTGAGATCCAATCCAAGTATATGATAATAATGGTAATGTTAATGATAATATCACTAATGCTGCTATAATAATAATAATAATAATAATAATAATAATAATAATAATAACAATAGTAATTATAATACTAATGATTCCAATAATTTTGATAATAATAATAAAGGTTAGAAGCATGAATTTATCAAATGGCAAATTGGAATACAGGAGATTCATAATGCAGTTGATATGATATCATACTCAATTCACCATAAAGACTATTATAAACCATCTGCTATTTCTCCTTTGTTACTGATACATGCAATGGAAATTATTTCGTCTTGGCCATTGGCAAACATGTCGCATAATATTTATTGCCTTGGTATACTTTTTATAGTTTGCTGAAAGGTCGGGCAAGCCTCTGGCAAGCTTTTAGAGCTGTCCTGGGCAACCCTTGTCACGATGCTTGAGATTTGAAAACGTTATCGTAAAATCATACAAAATTATAACATCTAATTTAGAACGTTACTGATGGTATCCTGCGTCAATCATGCTCTGTCTATCCCCCGCCCCCCCCCCCCCTTTCTCTCCCTCTCTCACTTGTGATATTCATCATAATCTCCTCGTATTTCCCTCCACAGGTTTATTCCCTGCACTGGGAGAAATTTTCAACTTCCTAGGAATCGTGAGATTCATTCCAAAGGACGTAGTGGCATTTTTCGCCGACATCACGAAGAAGACTGTGGCCCTTAGGAAGTCCGCTCCTCGAAGCGACAAAGGCAAGGTAGGTGAGGGTCGCACAGACTCGCTTCAGTCATTTTGTGTAGAATTAGCGATAGCTCTGTTCACCATCCATATAATTGTAAATATGGATATAGAAATAAAATTTAGATAAAAGAGATTCCTTAACTTTTTATATTCGTTTGTATTTTTTTCTTTTTTAGCGATATTGAAGGAGTTTGGTCGTGCATTTTGTTATGTGCTGTGTGAGAGTAGTTTGCTGTTATATAGTATTATTTTCTTATCATCATCATTAGTATTTATTGTTGTTGCTGTTGTTAATACATCATTAACGTTACGATTATATAATTTTTAAAAGTATAGTTTATTTATAATCATTGTGCACCTGTTTTAAATGACTTTCTCAACGATAAGGCATCAGCTTTAACTAGTGAAATTGATACAAATCGAGGAATACCAAAGGGTCGGGGATATATTCCGTCTCGTGATATTTAATTGGCTTTGCGTGTTATCACAACAGTTAATATTGACGATCACACGAGACATGCCCCTATTAGAAAGTAAGAAGGGCTTCTAAATGTCATCATAAAAAGTAGCCTATATTTGTCTCTGAATTCAGCATGTAGCGATCGAATTATTTGTGCGACAGGTTACGTTGTACCGCACCCAGTGTACATTGCAGAACACGATGGATAAGTTTACTGAAGTATGAATTATAGACTAAAGAGGCGGATCCGAGAATTCCATAAGGGGGGACGCACGTGCCTCCTCCATTTTTCTTTTTATTTCTTTCGTTTTAACAAAAAAAAAAAGGAGGTGCGCCCAGTGCGCTTCCCCTGGATCCGCAACTGACTAATGTGAAAAAAGATGGAAGAAAAATAACTTTGTATGCATATTCATCACTTCTTATCTTAGTTTATAGATTTCGGATCCTAGATAATGTAATTCTAAGCAGTACCAACGTTTCCTTTTTTTCCCCTTTTGCTGGACAGTCGGTCGACTTTTTGCAGCTCATGATCGATGCACAATCCTCTGACAAGGGAAAAGTCACCGAAACGAAAGACGAAGGAGACAAGGATGACATCCATGCCGACATCGAACGTCACCACGACGTCGACTTCCACACGAAGACTCTCTCGAAGAATGTTCTGCTGACAGACACAGAACTGGTCGGTCAGGTGGGTGTGTCCGTCACGTCAGGCGTGACGTCAGGTGCAGACAGTCTGCTCTGGGAGCGATTCTGGCGACAGACGTGAGCAGCACCCTTACACACACATACATACACAAACAAACCACTTTGAAAGTAGTAGAGTCGGCATACACGTTGTTATGGCACGTCAAACAGTTATCGGGAGTATTCTACAGATTTCATCGGTGGGAAATAATTTTTGTCTTTTTAACTGAGTTTGTTTCCTGTCAAGCTATATCTGTCCCTCTCTGCATGGTAGTATACAAAGAGTTAGTTATGGTGAGGGCCAAGGGGTCTCGAGTAATTTGGCAAAATGTTAATGGGAAACAGACAGAATGCAATTTATTGCTTCCTTTCTAATAATCCACCATTGCGTGATTGCAAGACTTTTCGATTATACCCACGTTTGGAGCAAAATCATATTATAAGGACAGTTTGAAATATATAACATGGGTGTCAATAAAGCCAATAGAGTGTAAAAATCAAACTTAATATCAAATGTATAGAAATAATTCAATCATCCGTAGTCACCTTGTTGTTAAAGCAACATAGGCCCTAATGGGGATCTTCACTTCTTGATACGAGAGTAGTCAGTTTAGCACACATTAAAGGGTACTGAACCGTTAGAATGATCAGGAAAAGAAAAACGCCGTTCAGTTTGAATTACTCTTTCAGGCAATAATATTCTTCACTGCTGGATACGAGACTACCAACACCTTGCTGGGGTTCGTCTTCTATCTCCTGTCCACTCATCCCGAGATTCAGGAAAAGTTGATTCAGGAGGTCGATGAGATGACGCCCTCTCGTGACTCGGTAGGGTACACGTCTATCGCCACCATGCCTTACCTGGATCAGGTGGTGTGTGAGACTCTACGCCTCTATCCTCCTGCTGCTGTGTAAGTAAGCCTACATCTGATTAAACCTAATTTGCTCTCGCCTGGATCAGTTACGGCACTGACCTGGATCAGGGCCGTACCTGGATAAAGTTATTACGCCCTCTTCGACAGAATGTAAACCCAACCTCCTACTAAGAAGAAATCCACCCAAAAAATAAATAAACTTCAAAAGAAAGAGAAAATATTCCCTGCAGTTAGAAAATGGCAAAAACCTGATCAGAAATAAGGAAGATATGATATTTTGATTTCACACATGAAAACTGGTGTAAAAGGGATAACCTGGGTTAAGAAATGCGAGAATAATTGTTTTTGTTGAGCTCTTTTTCCCAATAAAATGTCAAAGTATGCAAAGCATGCCAATGATTTCCGTGAAGAAATAACAGCGTTTACAAATCAACCGAGCATATTAATTTCATACACAATATTCGTATATTTCGTATATCTGTGCATTGATTGCTTTGATGATAAGCGCAACTTTCAGCGCTCATTAATACTTTTACCGCGTCCACTTGTCACATGGGCGGACTCAAATAATGCTCAATCACACTCGTGCCATTCACTTCAATGTACAATTTAATATAAGCATTTGTGGAATATTTACAGGACTGAAATCAAGGAGTTGTGACCAACATAAATGCAAAATCAAAATTCTTAGTGAGATAAATTTAATTACAATACTCTTATATTCGACAACCATGTGAACGGGACCCTGTCTTGGTCCGGTTCCACCTGTAATTTTGGCTTGACACTTGTTCAGAATAATTATACCAGCTTCGCTATCAATTCGTTATCCCTGACAATACACTATCTGCTATCAAGCGCAACACTATTTGGTTCACACCACCGTAGTGCTGATCCTGAGATGACCAGCCTGCACGCACGACGGTTTACCGCGGTTATAACACTTGTCTTCGATCACACTGCTTCCGTTTACCTCCGGGTTCTGTGCTAACCCGCAATTATCATGAAGTGTATAACTACCAATATTCGAATTATGTGCACATTATTTTCATCTTTTTAGCAGTTTAACCTGACCTTCATCTCTCTACTTCAGCCACACTTCCACGTCATAACCAATCATATCTACAGGGTGTCATGCACCCGCCAGGTTCATCGCTCACCTGCGTTGTCCCCAGAGTCACATTAATTGTCAAACTGTTCGCTTCCAGAACATGAACTGATTCGTGGGTGGAGCGTCCTTATATGCGAGGTTGCTGTTCCAGCTCCAAAGTGTCGCGAGGGACCCGCGTTCCGTATTCTTTGGCGTCCAAAGTCCTCCCTAGCGAGGGGCGGACCCAGTCGCTCTGCTGCGAATGCGTCGGCCTGGGAGTAGGCTCGTCCTCGGTCTCGGCGCCATCAATGACCGGTGTAATATAACCAAAATGCCTCTTCTTCTTGGCTACTGGAAGGCTGCAAAGGCTGTTGGAATACGCCTTCTGGCAGCAAACAAAATCTGAACTCTAATCAGCCAGTACACAGGCTGACGGTAAGGTGGACGGACGGCTCCTGGCCGCAAACGAAATTGGGCTTAGACACAAAATTATTTTGCCAACTGGCGCCTGAGTGTGGCAGGTTGGTTTCCTGCCATCACGGAGCTAACTCAATGTTCTCTCGGTGAAATCAAAATGGTGTCTGCCCCGAAAAGATCCAACTCTACTGTTAAATTGCTACTCGACTACGACACTCCTTTTCGAGGCATTTGGAATATTTGATACAACTAAAAGGACTTGAACGAAAACACCTATACAGCACTCTCCCGGAACTGGAGCTATTTCCTGTCTTTTCTTTCTACATTAATTGACATGCAAAAATAAATGATCTCCTCTCGGTCATCGATGGCGCTACTTGTAAAACATTTACACCTGTCTTATCACTTTCTCTCTCTCGCTCTCGCTTTCTCTCTCGCTCCCTCACTCGCACCCTTTGTCTCGTTATCCCTACCCGTAAACATGTTTGTCTAGTTGAATGACCGATAGGTGATATACATGAAACAACCTGGAAATGCATTTTCAATGTGACATTTCACTCCCCCTTTCGAAATATGCATTTCATAATTAAAAGAAATTACTTATAACACTATCTTTCTCTCTACAGCCGGCTTAGTAGGTCTGCGCCAACATTCTCGCTGCCGCGGATAGCTTCCACACGGAATCTGTAGGGTTGCAAAGCCAGAATCCAACGCATTAGCCTCCCATTTGCAGGGCTAGCCTTGTTCATGTACACTAGTGGGTGGTGGTCTGTTTCTAGCACAAATTGTCTGCCGTACAAGTATGGTTTGAACTTCTTTACTGCCCAAACTACAGCTAAGCACTCACGTTCTATGGCTGAGTATGCTTGTTCTCGTCGAAGCAGTTTTCGGCTCGCGTAGGAGACTGGAAATCGTTCGTCTTGGTGTGTCTGGAGGAGGACTGCTCCTATTCTAACGTTGGAGGCGTCTGTCCTGAGGATGAAGTCCTGTGACAAATCTGGCAAATGAAGGATAGGGGGGTTAGAAAGTTTTTCCTTCAGTGTTGTGAAGGCCTGCTCTTGGCTCGTTTCCCATTTTACCTTGTTTGGTTCAGCATTTCTGGTCCTGTCTGTGAGTGGTGCGGCGACGGCGGCGTAGTTCGGAATGAACTTCCGGTAGTAGTTCGCCATACCTAGAAAGGATCTGAGCTCTCGTTTGGTCTGAGGCTGACTTACCTCTTGGATGGCTTTGAGTTTTTCAGGGCGGGGTCTTACCTGTCCGTGATCGATCACGTGTCCTAGGAATTCGACGCTTGTCTGTCCGATGAAGCACTTACTTGGTCTAGCAGTGAGCTTTGCGGCTCGTAGTCGTCTGAAGAGTTCTGTGAGTGTACGTGTAGTATATTATGTAATCAGGCTAGACTCGGACCAGACAGGTTGTCTGAGCTCTGTCGGCCAGAGGGCTTAATATCACATCACTCGTATATCGGAGGGATTAAAGAGACAGGTGTCCTCACATCATGGTGGACCACCATACTGGTAGTAGCAATGTACCGATGTATTTATGACCAGGCAGTCCAGTGTTTTAGTCAGTCTGTCTCGAGCGTTGGCTGAATGCATCTCTTCCAATAAAGTCAATCTCTCTCTTAACTCCGAGTGTGTCGATCGTGTTATATTTGATTGTGCTCATAGCAGGTCACTTCACTGGCGACGAGGATATTTTTTCGAATGCTCCTATACATGTACTGTATAGGATGGCTCTCATCGGGAAAATTGAGGAGTTTCTGGAGGGGAGAGAGGAATGGTCGCAGTACGTCGAACGGCTGGACCTCTATTTTAAAGCCAATGACATTACATCTGAGGGAAAGAAGCAGGCGACACTGCTCACAGTCATTGGGCCTTCGTCATACAAATTGCTACGGAACCTGGTGGCCCCAACCAAGCCCTCTGCCATGAAGTATGACGATCTCGTGGCAGCGATGAACGCACATCATTGCCCGATTCCAAGCGAAATAGTGCAAAGATGTAAATTCAACAGCCGGTTTCGCATGGATAATGAAACGATAGCGGGATACATGGCGTCACTTCGTTCTCTAGCAGAGTTTTGCAATTTCGGGACATCGCTTGATGTAATGCTACGTGATCGCCTGGTATGCGGCGTGCGGGATGACCGCATCCAACGTCGGCTTCTTGCGGAGAAGAGCTTAAATCTCGGGAAGGCGGTGGAAATCGCCACCAGCATCGAAATGGCTGCCAATAATGTTCGGGACCTCCAGACGGCGCAAGCTCCAAGGGAGGAAGTACACCAAATGGCTTCCTCGCCCCAGCCGAAACAAGCCAGGGCCAGAACGTGCTTTCGGTGTGGAAAGGGCGGACACACATCTGACAAGTGCAGGTTCAAGGACAGCAATTGCCATCATTGCCAAAAAAGGGGACACATTAGCAGCGTGTGTCTAAGCAAAAGACGCGGAATACCGCCCAAGAGCAGTGGCCAGGTGAAAGCGTTAAAAGCGGACGACGATGACGCCGGCACGGAATCGGCGGACGAGAGTTCAGCTCCACCACCAGCGGAGTACCGCAATCTCAGGCTGTATCGAGTGGACGGCAAGTCAAATGTGCCCCCACTGAAAGTAAAAGTCAATATTGACAGCCAAGAGGTCGGAATGGAAATCGACACCGGTGCATCTATTTCGCTCATGTCGGAGACGACATTCCGGACATATTGGCCTAAACGACGACTAAGCCCAACAACTATGAAGCTGCGGACTTATACCAACCACGAATTGGAAGTCGTGGGCGTGGTCGAGGTGCACGTCGCTCACAATGGCCAGGTGAAAACGCTCCCGCTCATCGTGGTCAAAGAAGATGGTCCCAGCCTCCTTGGTAGAAGTTGGCTGCATGAGCTGAGGCTGGATTGGGCAAGTGTGCATAACATGAACGCCGCAGCCACAACCGACGTCAACGACATCCTGCAACGTCACGACGCGGTATTTCGTGAGGAATTGGGCAAGTTCACAAGTCTGCAAGCCACGATTCACGTGAACAAGGATGCAGCGCCCCGCTTTTGCAAAGCACGGGTGGTGCCGTATGCGATGCGGGACCTGGTGGAGAA
The DNA here is from genome assembly GCA_033980235.1 of Diadema setosum. Lineage (NCBI taxonomy): Eukaryota > Metazoa > Echinodermata > Echinoidea > Diadematoida > Diadematidae > Diadema > Diadema setosum. Next base: position 32,287,031 of record CM067066.1, on the reverse strand, counting down.
GGAGTTGGAGAAATTGCAGCACGACGGGGTAATCGAACCGGTCCAGTTTTCGGAATGGGCGGCACCCATAGTGCCCGTGATGAAAGCTGATAAGCAGTCAGTTCGTATCTGTGGCGACTTTAAAATGACAGTCAATCGCGTAGCGAAGTTAGACAAGTACCCACTCCCGAGAATTGAGGACCTATTCGCATCACTTGCAGGGGGACAAAAGTTCTCGAAGCTGGATTTGTCCCAAGCGTATCAGCAGATCGAGCTCGACGATGACTCACGCCAGTACGTAGTGATCAACACACATAAGGGGCTATATCGCTACAACAGGCTCCCGTTTGGGGTGTCGTCCGCCCCAGCCATATTTCAACGGTTAATGGAGAATTTGCTACGCGATATTCCCCACGTCACGGTATACCTCGATGACATCCTCATCACCGGGGTCAATGACCACGACCATCTTTCGACAATCGACATGGTGCTCGGGCGGCTGGAGGAGTCTGGGCTGCGCTTGAAGCGAAGCAAGTGCAAGTTCATGCAGCCGTCGGTTGAGTATTTGGGTCACACCATCGACGAGCAAGGCCTGCATCCGACTTCGGGTAAAGTTACAGCGATCACGAATGCCCCTGCACCCCGCAACGTCACTGAACTGCGAGCCTATCTGGGGCTGCTCACATACTACGGCAAATTTCTCCCGAATTTGTCGACCACGCTAGCACCTGTGTACGCCCTCCTGAAGAAAGGGACACCGTGGAAATGGGGCTCAGCTCAGCAAACGGCATTCGACTCGTCCAAGAAGCTGCTGTTATCCTCACAAGTTTTGGTACATTATGATCCAAGCCGAGAGCTGGTCGTGTCCTGTGATGCCTCGCAATACGGCATCGGCGCGGTGATCGCGCATCGCATGGAAGACGGGTCAGAAAAGCCGATTGCGTTCGCCTCGCGAACACTTGCGGACGCCGAGAAGAAATATTCGCAAATCGAGAAGGAAGGTTTAGCTTGTGTGTTTGGTGTAACACGCTTCCATTCTTACCTGCATGGGCGCCACTTCACGCTCGTCACCGATCACAAGCCCCTCCTCGGCCTGTTCAACGAGGACCGCCCTATCCCTGCTCAGGCATCAGCTCGCATTCAGCGTTGGGCCCTCACTCTCGCAAGCTATGAGTATACACTCCGTTTCAAACCGACAGGATTACACGCTAATGCCGATGCTCTCAGTCGTCTACCACTCGCCGACGTGCCGCCCACGGTGCCGTTGCCGGCGGAAACAGTGCTCCTCCTCGACACGCTTGAATCATCGCCCATCACTACAGCCGACATTCGGAAGTGGACGCGCCGTGACCCGGTCTTGTCTCGCGTGTTAACCTACGTAGAGCGCGGTTGGCCTGAGCAGCGAGAGGAAGTCGATGTCGACATGAAGCCATATCATGTGCGCCGCGATGAGCTATCAATGCTAGATGAGTGTGTGCTCTGGGGAAATCGTGTGATCGTTCCTGGGCAGGGGAGGAAGCAAGTGTTGGAGACGCTCCACGCGGGACATCCAGGCGTGTCTCGGATGAAAAGTTTCGCGAGAGCATTTGTGTGGTGGCCTAAAATGGATCACGACATCGAAAGTACATCGAAATCGTGTAGCAAGTGCCAGGAAAATCAGCCAATGCCGGCACCCACACCGCTTCATCCATGGCAGTGGCCAAATCGTCCATGGTCACGCCTGCACATTGACCACGCTGGGCCGTTCATGGGGAAATATTTCCTCATCGTTGTCGACGCGTACTCCAAATGGCTTGAAGTGATCCCAGTTGGTTCGACGACGACAGCGTCGACAATCGCGAAGTTACGGCTACTTTTCGCAACGCACGGATTGCCAGATAAAGTAGTCTCCGACAATGGTCCCGCCTTCGCTAGCGCGGAGTTCAGCGTCTTCTTGAAGAAAAATGGAATCGCACACGCGAAGTCGGCCCCATATCACCCAGCGTCTAATGGCCTAGCAGAACGTGCCGTTCGCACATTCAAAGACGCGATGAAGCGCACGGGAGATAGTTCGTTGGAAACAAATATCGCGAGATTTCTTCTGCAATATCGCACAACTCCACACTCGACGACAGGAATCTCGCCCTCGGAAATGCTAATGGGTCGTCGTCTGACGACCGCACTCGATCGTTTGAGACCCGATATCGCGTCACGCGTGCATGATCGTCAGGAAAAGCAAAAGCTAACGCATGACAGCAGCTCGAAGTCGCGTACCTTTGCTGTGGGAGACAAAGTGTATGCCAAAAACTTCACCTCGAAATCTCCCAAATGGTGGAGTGGAGAAATCGTTTCGCAGAATGGGCCGGTTTCATTCGAAATCGCTATCGCCGACAACAGCGGTCGGGCAATTAAACGTCACGCGGACCACATTCGCAAGCGTTACAATTCTACGATATCGCCCTCGAGTGGCGGTACATCTCGACTGACGGATACCGCACGCGGCATCACCAGCGATGAAGGACTAGATATCCAAGGAAGTGTAGACGCGACCGCGACGACCGACCCACCAGCGGAGCTACCACCCCCGGTCATGTCGCAGAACGACAGCGAGCTCCAACGGCAAGACCAGTTAGCGCCGAACCGTAAAACCTACCCAATCAGGCAGCGAAATCCACCTGATCGATATGGATTTCCATAATGCCGACAAACTTTGTGGGTGACACTGTGTGATATCAGTTGAGTTGTTGTTGTTTTTTTTTTCTTTCCTTATGTGCCTTTTGTTGTCTGTATTCCTACACAGAAACGAAGATAATATCTAGGCATGCCTTCATTTATACTGTAAAAGTTCGGGGTAGTATAATCCCAAATGCAGCGAGTATGTTGAAAAATTTACTTGAAAATCGGCATTTCCTGTCAAGTTCATGTTTGTTTAACTTGTTCGTCCATAGTCATGAACATTGAAACATTAGAACAATGCCTTCAACCCCATTCCTTCGTTCTGTAATTCTGGGCGAGTTTATTGTAAGATATACTTAATGGGAAACTAAATTTTTGTACACAGTTTGGGGTTTTAGTTTCGTTGTGTGTATACATGTCATGAGTATGATGGTTTGGAAGTTATATTCTCTCCCTCATCATCTCTTCAAATGCTATGATTATTATCATTATTTGGTTTGTTTGAACAAATGTCAGATTTTTTTGTTTTGACTTTCTTCCGTGTACTAATTTTGGCATTGTTAATTCCTGGTCAGTTATAAAGGGTGACCATATTTTGCATAATACAGGTATTTTAATTCCAGGGTTATGCTGACCAAACTTTCTGTGTTTGTGAGTGTCGCATGGTCACCATTGTCTGACGACAGAGTAGCTATTCAGTGAACATGTGTCTCAAAGGACGCTAACTCCATTGTACATTATGTAAGTTTTAGTAACAAGCGTAGCCAAATGTTTTTTTATTCCATGTGTTGTCATGCTCTTATTCACAACAACGACAATAAGGCCGCTTACACCCTATAAGCGAATAGTCCGTACATGGCTGCTCATGTAGAATGTTGTCCTAGGAAACTTTGTTCATGTACTATCTGTTAATATGTTCTGAATTTTTCTTTTGTTTATTTTTTGTTTTGTTTCATGTTTGTAATGTCTAGGATATGTACCCCATATTCTTTACCTGGTCGAATGATAAGATATATAATGATAATATTTTGTGGGTTTTGTGTGTGTTTTTTCATTTAGTACTTTATTCAGGTTATTTGGCTATGTGAAGGCAGTGTTAATGATATAACTGTTGAAGACTGTCATGACGTTTTCCAAGTTTTGCTAGCTCCTAAAAACTCGTTCTATTTTGATGCAGTTGCAAGTTATCACTTTAATAGAGGTTGTAATCTAAGGGGGGAGGAATGTAGTATATTATGTAATCAGGCTAGACTCGGACCAGACAGGTTGTCTGAGCTCTGTCGGCCAGAGGGCTTAATATCACATCACTCGTATATCGGAGGGATTAAAGAGACAGGTGTCCTCACATCATGGTGGACCACCATACTGGTAGTAGCAATGTACCGATGTATTTATGACCAGGCAGTCCAGTGTTTTAGTCAGTCTGTCTCGAGCGTTGGCTGAATGCATCTCTTCCAATAAAGTCAATCTCTCTCTTAACTCCGAGTGTGTCGATCGTGTTATATTTGATTGTGCTCATAGCAGGTCACTTCAGTACGTAGGTGTTCTTCCCACGTGGTCGAATAGATGAGGATGTCGTCGATGTAGTTCACCGTTCCTCCGAGTCGGTCTAGCAGTCTCCTCATCAGTCGACTGAAGGAGGCGGGAGCGTTCACTAAGCCGAAGGGCATCATTGTGAACTGAAAGAGACCATCGGGGGTAAGAAAAGCGGTTAGTGGTTTGGATTCGGCTGCCATGGGTACCTGCCAGTATCCTTTGCTGAGATCTATTTTGGTGAAGAACTTTGCATGGGCGACTTTTGTGAAGAGTTCATCTTGATCTGGTATGGGTTCAGCATCAAATACAGTCACTTTATTGAGTTTTCTGAAGTCTACACAAAACCGGTTGCTGCCATCGGGCTTTTTAACCAGTACTATGGGGGAGGCAATGGGGCTTTCTGATGGCTCAATTACTCCGAGCGATAGCATGGTTTTTACCTCTTCTCTGACTGTGTCTCTAAGAGAGTGGGGAATGGGATATGGTTTACTCTTCAGGTGTTCATTTCCTTTGAGTTTGATGTGGTGTTCGCCTAACGTGGTTCGACCGGGAAGATCAGACAGGACGTCTTTGTACTCGTTGAGGAGTTCGTTGACCTGTTCTTTCTGTGGGGAGGAAAGGGCTGAGTTAATTGAGACATCGTCAAGTGACTCTTTCGCCTGAAATGGGAAAGGCTGTAGGAGAGATGTGTTAGTTAGTGGTTGCTGCGTTTCTTCCTCGTCATCATTTTGCTCTTCGCATTCGATCACGGCGGTACAAGCAGCTTCGGCATCTGAAATAGAGGGAATATCATTTCTAGCATGATACTTTTTCAGAAGATTGATGTGGAACACCTTTGGTTTCCCGTTGAGGTCGATCCTGTAGTCCATGGAGCTGATTTTGGAGATCACGTCAAAGGGGCCCTTCCATTGTAGAAGGAGCTTATTCCTGTCAGTTGGTAGGAGTAGGAGTACCTTGTCTCCGACTTGTAGCTCCCTGTGTTTTGCCTTCTGATTGTAGTATTTTGCATACCTGTTTGCTGATTTCTGAAGTTGAGTGTGGGCGTTGCGGCATGTTTCGTCGATCCTGTTTCGGAGATCAAGTACATAGTGGTAAGTAGACTTGGTCTCACCTGTTTCGGCTTCTCCTGTCCAGAGTTCTCTCAGGATGTCGAGGGGTCCGCGTACCTTCCGGCCGTAAAGAAGCTCGAACGGGGAGAACCCCATGCTCTCTTGTGGTGCTTCTCTCACTGCAAATAGAAGGGGAGTAATGTACCTGTCCCAGTCTTTTGGGTTTTCAGCGCACATACGTTTCAACATTTGTTTTAGAGTGCCATTGAAGCGCTCAACTAGTCCATTCGCGGCAGGGTGATATGGGGATGTAGTGAAGTGTTTGATGGAGAGTAATTTGCTTACCTCTTTCATGAGATCAGATGTGAACTGAGTCCCTTGATCGGTCAGCATTTCCTTGGGGATTCCGACTCTGGTGAAGATGCTCACTAGGGCTTCTGCAACTCTTTCTGTCTCGATGCTTGGGAGTGGGATTGCCTCGGGGTACCTAGTAGCAACATCAATAACGGTAAGTATGTACCTATTTTTCTGGTCAGTCATTGGGTGTATTGGTCCAACTATGTCTACAGCAATGCGTTCGAAGGGGACTTCGATGAGCGGCATCTTTCCGAGGGGGACCTTGGTTACACGACCTTTTGATAGTGTACGTTGGCAGACGTCACACGATCTACAGTACCTGGTAATGTCAGAGTTCATACCGGGCCAAAAGAAATTGGTAAGTATCTTTTCAGTTGTCTTTTTGGTACCTTGATGCCCTCCGAGTATGTTTTCATGGGCTGTTTGCATAACCTGTTTGCGGTATTGTTTTGGTACTACCACTTGTGTGATTGTTGTGTCAGGGTCCATTTGGGGAGAGTGGAATGAGCGATACAGCATTCCGTCTTTGTAAAAGAAGGAAGAGAGACCGTTATTGCGACTTACCTTCTCTGAACGAGTATCGGCGAGTTCTCGCAGGCGGTGTAATGTTTCATCCTTCTGTTGTGCCTCTTTGAGAGCTGTTGGAGTCACGATGTCCTCCATTGGGTGTGGGGTTTTGAGGGGACGAAATGGCTTACCGTCTCGTTGAGCCTGGGCTCTCGTCTGTACGGCGCCGACAGGCATTGGTGTAGCCGTCCAGTCGGGATCTGGGTTGTCTGGTTCTCTTACTCCGGGTAGGTTACCTAAAATCAGGTCATAGAGTGGAGTTTTCATGCACAATGCGTTAACTTTCCCTACGTAGAAGGGAGTGTCAACATCTATTCTAGCGACGGGGAGAGTTTTCACTGTGCCATCAATCAGCACGCAAGTACTTTCTTCACCTGTCATTTGGTTTGGCTGGACAAGGTCTTGTTTAATGACAGCTCCGCTGCAGCCGCTGTCTCTGAGAACAGAAATTTGGTTGTTATTGACTAGTCCGTTAGTAACTGGCATTTGTCTGACCACATGTTCTTTGGTGCATGCTGCACTCATCAACGGCAAGGAGTGTCCACACTTGAATTGGATATGATCTGTGGTGGATTCTAGTTTGGGGGCATTGAGTGGCATTCGAACCATCATACAAGAAGCCTCAATTTTGACCTTTGTGTTAGTGCAAGCTGGACATTGACAGGGAGTATGTGGATTTGGTTCTACCTTATCGGGTTCCGATGAAGCCAGGCTGTGTTCCGAGGTAGGGGGGTTTCCTGGCTCTGGATCCTGGGCGAGGACTAGACCTGCCGATTTCATGGGGGAGAAAGGACAATAGTTAGCAATGTGACCTGGTTTGTGGCATATGAAACACGTTCTGCCTCTGGTTCCCTGTTTTGTACAATCACGGGCAAGGTGACCGTGTTGGTGGCAGTTGTAACATTTGGGTTGAGACGGGGGCCTATTTCCTGAAATGTTATTTGGAGGGATTTTACCTTCAGGTCTGGTGTTGCCCCGTGGCATCTGTCCCACGTGTGTCTGGATGTTCCTTTGTGTCGGTGGGGGTGGTTTGAAGGTGCCTCCTCTGGCGTCTAAGTACTGCTCAGCTAGTTTCACCACGTCCTTCGAAGTCTCGGGCTGCCGTTCTTTTAGGAAGATGGCCAGCTCTCGATGACACCCACTGATGAGCTGCTCCCGGAGGAGTAGATCTGCCAGCTCCTCGAAAGTGTGCTCTATACCAGAGAGGCTTACCCACCTGTTCAAGTAGTTCTCTAGTCGGTTTGCATACTGGGATGCCGTTTCTCCTGTTGTCGGTTTGCCTGAAAAAAACTTGGAGCGAAATCCTTCTGCAGTGAGCTGAAAGGATTTCAAGAGTGCATGTTTCAAAGTGTCATAATCATTGGATTCCGCACTTGACAATCTAGAGTGGACATCAAGAGCCTTACCTGTAAGCAGCGTGCTTAAGTTGAGTGCCCAGTCTGTAGTTGGCCAGTTTTGATTTTTGGCATATCGTTCGAACCGCTGTAGATAGGCATCTATGTTATCTTTGTCTTCGTGAAATAGAGGCAATTTTGGAGATCGAGCTTTGCACCCATTAGAACTTGATTCGCTTTTGGTTTGCTTTTCTCGCGCTATCGCCAATTGTAGCTCGGCTGTTTCTCTTTCCTGTCGCCTTAACTCTAACATGTCCGCTCTTTCCTCTCTGAGTCTCTTTTGCTCGTCTGTAACAAACTGCCTAAGCTCCTCTCCACTGAATCCGAACTTTTCTCCAATTTCAGTTAACTTAGCTAGCTCCATTCCGAATTACCTGAGCACTTATAATACCAGAATGTATTCAGATCAGTTCAGATCATGTACACAATGAATATACAACGGTGCACCTATGGATAGTACATACATACAAATGTAGAGGAAACAAAAAAATCACAAGTTTTCCTCAACCTTTTTCTTTACACTTTTTTCTCCGTTTATATACCCATGTGACTTCGAATGGCACGAGTTATATTCCCGGACAAGCCCCCAGAAAATGTCACATGGGCGGACTCAAATAATGCTCAATCACACTCGTGCCATTCACTTCAATGTACAATTTAATATAAGCATTTGTGGAATATTTACAGGACTGAAATCAAGGAGTTGTGACCAACATAAATGCAAAATCAAAATTCTTAGTGAGATAAATTTAATTACAATACTCTTATATTCGACAACCATGTGAACGGGACCCTGTCTTGGTCCGGTTCCACCTGTAATTTTGGCTTGACACTTGTTCAGAATAATTATACCAGCTTCGCTATCAATTCGTTATCCCTGACAATACACTATCTGCTATCAAGCGCAACACTATTTGGTTCACACCACCGTAGTGCTGATCCTGAGATGACCAGCCTGCACGCACGACGGTTTACCGCGGTTATAACACTTGTCTTCGATCACACTGCTTCCGTTTACCTCCGGGTTCTGTGCTAACCCGCAATTATCATGAAGTGTATAACTACCAATATTCGAATTATGTGCACATTATTTTCATCTTTTTAGCAGTTTAACCTGACCTTCATCTCTCTACTTCAGCCACACTTCCACGTCATAACCAATCATATCTACAGGGTGTCATGCACCCGCCAGGTTCATCGCTCACCTGCGTTGTCCCCAGAGTCACATTAATTGTCAAACTGTTCGCTTCCAGAACATGAACTGATTCGTGGGTGGAGCGTCCTTATATGCGAGGTTGCTGTTCCAGCTCCAAAGTGTCGCGAGGGACCCGCGTTCCGTATTCTTTGGCGTCCAAAGTCCTCCCTAGCGAGGGGCGGACCCAGTCGCTCTGCTGCGAATGCGTCGGCCTGGGAGTAGGCTCGTCCTCGGTCTCGGCGCCATCAATGACCGGTGTAATATAACCAAAATGCCTCTTCTTCTTGGCTACTGGAAGGCTGCAAAGGCTGTTGGAATACGCCTTCTGGCAGCAAACAAAATCTGAACTCTAATCAGCCAGTACACAGGCTGACGGTAAGGTGGACGGACGGCTCCTGGCCGCAAACGAAATTGGGCTTAGACACAAAATTATTTTGCCAACTGGCGCCTGAGTGTGGCAGGTTGGTTTCCTGCCATCACGGAGCTAACTCAATGTTCTCTCGGTGAAATCAAAATGGTGTCTGCCCCGAAAAGATCCAACTCTACTGTTAAATTGCTACTCGACTACGACACTCCTTTTCGAGGCATTTGGAATATTTGATACAACTAAAAGGACTTGAACGAAAACACCTATACAGCACTCTCCCGGAACTGGAGCTATTTCCTGTCTTTTCTTTCTACATTAATTGACATGCAAAAATAAATGATCTCCTCTCGGTCATCGATGGCGCTACTTGTAAAACATTTACACCTGTCTTATCACTTTCTCTCTCTCGCTCTCGCTTTCTCTCTCGCTCCCTCACTCGCACCCTTTGTCTCGTTATCCCTACCCGTAAACATGTTTGTCTAGTTGAATGACCGATAGGTGATATACATGAAACAACCTGGAAATGCATTTTCAATGTGACACCACTGTTTATACCGATTTTTTTTTTTTTTTTAAAGCATCGGCAACAAGCGACCACGTTCAGCATAGACTGGCATTTATTACAATTTGTAACAGATGAATTCCTAGTACGCCTGCTCCATTCCGCCATAATTGCCATGTCATGACATTTCTAATCTGCACCGGTGTTCATGTATGCGTGTGTGATTCCATCACTGCATGATGTATTACAGGATAAATCGTCGATGCACCGAAAGTTTTACCTATAACGGAATGACGATCGAACCAGGCGTGGTTATCTTCATTCCCGTCTACAACATACATCATGACGAGAAGTACTGGCCTGACCCAGAGAAATTTGACCCGAACAGGTAACAAGCCTTAAAAGCCAAATTGCTCCCTTTCATGATGAGAAAGCGTTAAAACTTTGCAGAGAGATGGACTTTAGATGGTTATGGATCACAAGTTCAAATTTGAGTTGAAATCCTGTCTTTAATTGAAATTGGATTTTTTTTTTTTTGCATATTATGTAAATTTGTAAGATTTAACGAGTTCTAAAACCGTTTTATATCGGCATCGGTCTTTGAACTAAAGAAAGGAATTCATTCTCAAAGATGACATTCTAATCATTGTTTTAATCAATGTTTCTTGTTATCTTATCATGTTGGTGTTTTGAAATAAATCCCTGTTTTTCTTCCCATTGTTTTGTATTAAATTTAATAACGCTTATTCTATTATTCTCGAATGAACATAAAATGCGTATTGCAAATACATGAACGACAGCAATTTAGAGGTTGAAAAGATACATGTTTACACTACAGGTCATTTCAGGTACAAATTGACAGTAGGGAATTTTAACGATATTCAATCTATGAAACTTTTCCTTTCCACGCGTGGAATAAACCAGAGCTGTTCTTAAACAAGTGAATGAATATTCAACTGTCATGACTAGTATGCGCGCTGATCCAGAAAATCTCGAGATTTTACGGATGATATTTTCCCAAATTCTACTATTGTATTCTTTTATTTTTCAGCCAAACTACTATTCTTTTTATCTGTCTTCTTTTAAAGTATGATTCAAGATGTATTTTTCCAGCAACACATCAATGTATTCCTTAATTCTTCTTTAGATTCAGCAAAGCCGAGAAAGATAAGCGCCACCCGTTCGCTTGGCTACCGTTCGGAGCGGGTCCCCACAATTGTATCGGAATGAGGTTCGCTCTCATGGAAGCTAAGATGGCGATCGCTCGGCTCCTCCAGAAGTACCGATTCGAGACGTGTCCACAGACAGAGGTATTTTGAGCTCGCAGGCCAAAGTAGCTTAGGCAAATCTTTTGCCAGCTTAAAAAAACAACAAACAAAATACCCTTTTTACCTTCTTTATGGGTATACAATTTCATTGTTTTCACCTTTGCCGCAGTTGCCTTTAGACTGTTAAAGCTAGCTCTTTTTCACGAGATTCCATGAAGAATGTTATCATCACAAGCAATACCTCTGCTGATATTCAAGGCGTTTGATACAAAGTTGAAGTTGAGTGTAGGCCTACTGTAGATTTGCAAAAGGATTTACTTAGCTTAGGTTGTTAGTTCATGTAACATCCTCCTCCTCCCCACTAAAACAACAACAACAACAACAACAACAAAAGGATAGCGAAGAACTCAACAACGTATTCAAGTACCATTCATTTTTACACAGAAAGCCACAAGTACAGATGTATCCTTTTTTTGTAGGGGTATTATTTATATTCCTTTTAGGGCAATATGCTACAATTTCTGACATGTCATGTACCTCAACACCACAATAAAAGTTATGGAACGGTTCCCATATAGGACCACCGCAAAAAATGTATTGAATGTCTTGATGTAATCGTCAGACTCCAATCCCTCGTCAAATCCTAAGTCGAAATGGGGCAAGCCACTCGCCACTTTTATTATACCCCCGCCAAACGAAGTTTGAAGGGGGTATATAGGAATCAGCGGACGGTCGGGCGGTCGGGCGGTCGGTCGGTCGGGCGGTCGGGCGGTCGGTCCGTTGCAAATCTTGCGTCGCGAACTACTTCCTCAGTTTTCAACCGATTCCCATAAAACTTGGCACAGATGTGTGCCTTGGGTTGTAGATGTGCAAGACGTATTTTTTGACAGTACCCAAAAGTACGTTGCCATGGTAACGGCATATTATGGGCAAAAATGGGTACAAATCTTGCGTCGCGAACTCCTCCCACAGTTTTTGATCAATTTTTATGAAATTAGGTACAGATGTTCATCTGAATATGTTAATGTGCAAGACACATATTTCCGCAGTGGCAAAAAGAGCGTTGCCATGGTAACGGCATGTTATTGGTAAAATATAGGGCAAAATGCTTCATGGCAAAACTGCTTCATCAGTGTTCTTCCAATTCTCATGGAATTCATATTGAATGTTTGTCTTAGGATATAGGTCAGCATGACACATTTCTTGACAGTGACAAAAAGTATGTTGCCATGGTAACAGCTCACATATTATGAGCCAAAATGATGGAAAATTTTGTGTTGCAAACTACTTCCTCAGTTTTTGCCCAATTTCCATGAAACTTGGTACAGATGTGTGCCTTTGGTTGTAGATGTGCAAGACACATTTTTCGACAGTACCCGAAAGTACGTTGCCATGGTAACGGCATATTAATGGCAGAAGATCAAGGAAAGATCTTGCGGATTTAACTACTTCCTCAGTTTTTTGACCAAAGCTTATGAAATGTTGTTTTGACCAAAGCTTGTGAAATGTTGTTTGGCGGGGGTATAACCAGTCGCTGTAGCGACATTTCTAGTCTATCAGTGTATATAGGGCCAACATATCAATGTTACTGTATGGACGTGATGCAAGATATCAGCGTTTTTCTCTTTCCTTCTTTCTTTCTTTCTCGCTTTCTTTCTTTCTATTTTCTTTCTATTTATATCTCTTTCTATTTTTTTTTTCAGGTTCCCCCTAAGCTTGGTGATAACGGCTTTCTGTCACCGCCCAACGGGGTAACTCTCCGGATCGTCCCACGGACGGACGCCGTCAACTGATTCTAATAATGCCCTGCAATCACTCATTGGGAGTACCGCGTATACCAACGCCGAAAAAAAATAAGCCTCTCACCTGCAAAATGATATCCCAGAGAGTTAAAAAAAAAAACAACCCTCAAGTCTCGAAACGTTTAAAGTTTATAAAATACACGAACAAAAAACGTGGCGTAATGTTTAAGGTGTTGTTTCGTGCAAACCAAATTGTTTCATTTCAATCCTAAAATCATCTATGAAAAAAAAGAGGGCGAGACGGAAGATTAATTGCTTAAACATGTTAATGTTGTCAGGGGCCCTCTACGGCTACAAGTAACTAAAAACAAAAATCAAAGACTGAATAAACTTTCGAAATGTTTGCGTTCCTAGATGGGATGGATACTGTACGGGAATTTTATACAAGAATTTTCTTTCACACTTTGTTTTAGTTTCTGTCATTAAAGGATAGAGGTATGATCCAGAAGGATCTGTTAATTTACTTAAAGTCGTGAAGTCTTATAGCACGCAACGCTGTCGGAAGCTGAACGTGTTCAGTTTTCAGTTCTGATATTTACCGTAGTCTAGATTGAGTTCATGCTCAAGCAGCTTCGGTTTCTCCTGAAATAAAGAGCGATTGCTTTATGTAGTAGGCCTATACGCAATATACGTTAAAATATATTTTTAAAAAAAGACGTAGGTAGGGTGCTTAAAGGGTGTGTATAGTTCTGGTCGAGGTGAGGATTTAGCTTTTAACGTTTTGCGAGATATTCAGAAACCACTGCATGAGGTGTCAAAGAGGATGCAATTCTAAGAGGTATCAAAAGTTTATTTGATGAAAATCGGTTTTGAAATGGCTGAGATATCCAAAAACAAGGTGAAACAAAGAGATCCTAATAAAGTTGTGGCCTGTCGCCTTTTATTATTATCACTTTTTTGGATATCTCAGCCATTTGAAAACCAATTTTCATCAAATAAGCGTTGAATCCTTCTTAAAATCACATGCTCTTTCATATTTCATAAGAGGTTTCTCATTATCTCACTTAAGAATGTTCAAAACATGAATCCCCACCTCAACCAGTACTGTACAGTCCCTTTAAAGGTAGGGGATACCTTTTACAGAACTCCTAAAATGCAGCAAAACATTAAATATGAACCTCAGTGGACTTGTTTAGGCCACTGCTTAGAAATTTGGAAGTCAACAGTTATCTACAATTTGAATAATGCACAAAACTCAACTACTCAGTAGTTACTACTCAGTAGTTGTGTCAGCCACACTTAAGCCTTTTTGTTGCAGTCCAGTCTGTATTTTTTATATAAACACAAATCTAAAAGTATAAGAGCTGATGTAATAACATATAGAGTGTGTGGCAAGAATGTATATAGAAGTGTTTGTAAGTTTTGATGAACTTTATTCACAAAATATACATGATGGACACACATGCAGTGCATGGGTCTGCAAAGGTAGCCTAGTAATGTACTGGAATTTACGGTGAGCCCCGAAAAAAATTCAATTCAAAATCTAACGGTCAATAAAAATGTACTAAATGTTACCTTCCACTTTCAATACTTTATGGGAGTTTCTAAAATGATACTCTCTTCAACATACCACTGTGTTTATACAACTCTTCGTTTAAGGCATGCAAATGGGATTCCCTACCTTTAACAAGACACGAAGTGCAAGTGCAACAGAATCGCCGAACAGAAAATATACTTGTAGGAGTATGACTTATGTATCAGTGATAAGCGAGTGATAGAACTGAATAGAAGAGACTGAAATGAAGCCATGAGGTTTCTCTAGAAGCAGTCCCCACTTGATTACTCTAAGAAACTGTCGCTCTCCACCAAAGTGTATGGCGATTCGACAAGCTATTTTTATAGAATATACATTGCAAAGGAAATAAAATGTAAGCAGTTCCTATATTGCACGCTTAATTCATAATGCGCAATGAAATTGATAATATCGCATCGGCTTTTTTTTTTTCCGTGTCACCCACCTATCACCGTCCAATTTTGTTCATCTTGTTGTACTAAAGTTGTTTCCTTTGTGCATGTGTTTTGTCTCACGCTCTGAGTTTCTGTGTGTGCGTGTCCGAGTCCTCATGTTATAATGTGTATGTTTGAGTATTTGTGTTGGTGTTTTGATGTTGTTTGTTTTCCCTGTTACGATATACCTTGATCTCTCAGAAACAATGTATCATTATCTATACGCTCTAATAAAAAATTAAACATGAAGAAAGGAGAGAGTCTGTTTTACTCTTTGGAGAAGAGTGAACACAGAGTGCAGAAATGCATCGTTTATCATTCAACCACAAGTTCCATGTCTTTATAACATCAGTTTTTTTTTTTTTTTTTTTTTTAGCACAATGTTTTAACATACATACATCGAAACACTGGACTTAACTTAAAAGACAGATGAAAAATTGTCACTCTAGATATTAATATTGCCCACAAGAACCAAGTAAACTTTGTACAAACTCTAATTGATTTCAGGATCTTATAGCCAACGAATAAAATATACATCTATAGTAGAACATTTCTTTTCGACTATACAGTTCTTCAAGGGAATGGCGCATTTGAATGAGTTCCAACACCAGTGTTTATCCCACCACAACTGAGACGCAACATGAATTTTCCAGCTTTGAAGATTTTATTTCAACAACAGCTAACACCACACCCGATTTGGATTATAATCGTGGCCAAGACGATTCTATTCATCGTCCACCTTGTAATTATTTAACAGAAAATCAGTTTAAACAACAAAATATTAAATCATATGAAAATTTTATGGTTTAACATTTAAATGTAAGAAGTATTAATAAACATTTTGATGATTTATTACATTTGTTAGAAAATTTAAAAGACAATTGTGCTGCGATTGCAATAACCGAGACATGGCTTTCACAACACTTCAGCAATTCATTATCCTCCCTGACTATAATTTAATTGTAAATAATTGATTAGAGAGAATTGGTGGAGGAGTCAGAATTTATTTACCAAACAAATATAATTACTTAGTGCATGAAAGACTTAACTGTATGAATGATACAGTTTAATCACTTTTCACAGAACTTATAATCCCAAATGGTAAAAATATTTTGATTGGTGTTATATACAGACCTCCGAATTCAAGCGTTAATGAGTTCATGATTTATTTGCAGGATTTATTAAATGATCCAATATTTGCAAATAAAGATTCGTACTTGGTTGGTGATTTTAATATTGATTTTATGAAGTGCAACTCTTTGAACATATCACAAGAATTTATTGAATTATTAATGTCCGTCTCTTTTATGCCTATGATCTCAAAACCCACCCGAGTCACAGAATCTAGTGCCGTTTTAATTGACAATATTTTTACTAATAGAATTTCTCTTCCGGAATCAGCTGGTATTGTGTTATCAGATATATCCGATCATTATCCCATATTTGTATCTTCTGTTATAAAGAATGGAGAATAGATAGTTCCGAAAATTATTGAATTAAACGTATATTTTCTGAAGAAAATGTTATGAATTTTCAAAATACTTTAGAAAATGTTGATTGGCCTTCTGTTTATCAAACTGAAGATCCAAATTTATCATTTGATAATTTTATGCAAATAATCGATATGAATTTAGATATTCATATTTCAATATGTAAGATCAGAAAAAAGGATTAAAAAATTCCGAGACTTCCATGGATTACAAAATCAATTTTAAGATCCAGGTATAAGCATAACCCTACTGAGCGAAATAGATTGAAATATGTTAAAGGGAAGATAAACCCCAAGAACAATGTGGATCGAGTGAAAGCAGCAACATTAGTAGAACACATCAGTGAAAGTTTGAGAAAAATCGGACAATCGATGCAAAAGTTATGAATTTTTAAAGTTTTGGTGTTGGAACCGCTGGATGAGGAGACTACTAGAGGATATGACGTATGAGTGGACAACAATACAAAGAAAATATAAAGGATATTCAACAAAAATTCACTTTTCTAGAATTATGAAAGAGCAGTGGACCAACCGCTTTCAGAAAGCAGGGGGAATAATTGCTGCCCTTAACATATGTCAATATCAAGTTGATGGAATTTGTAATTTTCATGAAAAGTGGATTTTTGTAGTATTTTCTTTATATTTTCTTGATATTGTAGTCCACTCATACGTCATAACCTCTAGTAGTCTCCTCATCCAGCGGTTCCAACAGCAAAACTTTAAAAATTCATAACTTTTGCATCGATTGTCCGATTTTCTTCAAACTTTCGCTGATGTGTTCTACTAATGTTGCTGCTTTCACTCAATCCACATTGTTCTTGGGGTTTATCTTCCCTTTAATTATAAGAATATTCTTACAAATGTTCTTCGAATACAAAAAAGGAAATATACAAATCAACTTGATTTATTCAAGCATGATATGAGAAATACATGGGAAGTTATTAAAGTTGTAATGAATATATCTGAAAATACTTTTAAAGTTTCAAAAATAAGATGGGGTAACGTTATCAGTGAGAAGTCAATTGATATAGTTGAAACTTTTAATGAGTATTTCTCTTCAGTTGGTAACAATTTAGCGCGGAATGTTCAACCGACGTATAAAACATTTAATGACTTCTTAGGTGCGTCTAACCCCAATTCAATATTTTTTATATCAACTCATAGAGAAGAAGTTTTCAAAATTGTATGTGATTTTCATGATAAGAAAAGTTCTGGCTTTGATGGTATTAATTACCGTTTACTGAAAAATATTATTGTTTTTGTCGTTGATCCCCTTGTCCACATTTTTTATTTATCTATTTCGACTGGTGTTGTACCCGACAATATGAAAAAAGGTATACTAAGGTTGTCGCAATGTTTAAAAAGGGGCATAAAAGTGATGCTAATAATTACAGACCCATTTCTTTATTATCAAGTATGTCAAAGGTTTTAGAAAGAATAATTATATATGTTAGAACATCTAGATTTTGCCAAGCAAATCATATATTTACTGATTCACAATTTGGTTTTCGTGAAAACCATAGCACATCACATGCTCTACTTTCGTTTGTAGAAAAAGCGACACAAGCATTAGATAGGTTTTGTCATATGGTAGGTATCTTCCTGGACTTCTCCAAGGCCTTTGACACTATCAATCATGAAATATTACTCAGCAAATTATATCATTATGGAATTCGTGGGAAGGCCTTGGAGTGGTTCAGGAGCTACCTATTTAACAGAAAACCGTTTGTGACTTTCAACAGTATAAACTCTTAGATGTTAGATATAAATTGTGGTGTTCCACAAGGTAGTTCATTAGGCCCACTGCTCTTTATAATTTGTATTAATGATTTTCATAGATCTTCGAAATTATTATCGTTTATACTGTTTGCAGATGATTCCAATCGGTTTTTTTTTCTTCTTCATACCCTGAATTCAGAATTGATAGAAGTTTCACATTGGATCAAGGCTAATAAACTTTCCCTTAATATTGCTAAATTTAAGTTTATGATTTTCAGTAATTCAATAGAAGTATTGCCTTTTCGCAATTTCAAAATCTTTTTTTTTTTGTGTGAGTGTGCTTATTTCTTTTTCACTTTGTTATTTGTATATCTACACTGTAAATACATCGGTGTTAGATTTAACACCATGGGTGTTAAATCTAACACCGATCAAACTTCTATAGAGGACCACACCCACAGGTGTAGAAAATGTATTGTGACGGTGTTAAAAAGTGTTCGCCTGGCACTTCGTGGTGTTAATTTGACACTGTGGCTGGTGATATTTTTGACACTGCGCTAGAGTTAATTCAATAATGACACCGCATGGTGTTGATTTGATATTGGTGGTGTTAATTTCAATGGTATATATAACACCCGTCCAGCTTCAATAGGGAGCCACACCAACTGGTGTTACTGTGGTGAAAATGTATTTACAGATTTTTTCAAAAATCAAGTACTTTATCGGAAAATTCTTTATCGTCTTGTTGAAGTTCGAAATTAACAAGAAGTGCAGTAACTAAGAAAGTAACTATACTATATATATCTAAGTAACTGTACATGCTTTACTCCAGTTTTATTTTACCGTATTTGAATTATGGGATTTTAGTGTGGGGCAACACGCATCAATCCCTTTTGGAAAAAGATGTATTACTGCAAAAAAAAAAAAAAAGTTGTTAAGAGCAATCTCTAATTTAAATCCGTGTGCTCATACTGAGCATTAAATTTTGTTTTGTGATAATAAATCATTAAAGATAAAAAAATTATATTTATTTCAGTTGGGTCAATTTAGGTTCAAATATAATAATAAAAGTTTACCACAAATATCTGATCAAATTTTTCGACGCAATGATGCTGTACACAATTATCCTACTCGCCGTTCCAATGAATATCATTTACCATTACTACATGTAAGTACAATTCTCGCCCAAAATACATTCGTTTTCACTGGCCCGAGGTTCTGGAACAGCCTTAATAATACTTTAAAATATGCTCTGACTTTTCCTTCCTTTAAATCAAAACTGAAAAAAATTCTTTTGTCATCCTCACGTAAACAAACAAACAGATAAAAAATGTTTCTTTTTTAATTTTCATAAGAATAAATAAATAAGTTAATGACGAGTATTTTTTTAATAATTAAGAGTTTGTGTATTGAATTTGTATAGAATTTTAAGTTTTTCCTCATGCCTTGGTGACCTTCCCAGATAACTGAATGTAGGCATTGTCTTGTTTTGTTTCCCTCCCTTTCTTTGTCATGCCTATCTTTAGTTTTATTTTCTGTCTGTTCCGTCCCTGCTTTTGTTCTTGTCCTTGTCATAGTCTTTTTTTATATTTTCTGATTATTTCGCCTGACATCAGGATATCAAAATTTTATACATGGAGTCCTTGACGGGTCTTGAGATGCCCTCACCTTCTAGAGTAATTCACAAATTTTACAAGGTATGCTTTTCTTGTGAATTCCTCTTTTCCATGTAAAGTTATAAATTAAGATTATATTGCCTACTTGTTTATTTATCCAAACCAGAGTTGATATCATTATGATAATTGTATTCATGTTTTCTTGAAAATTACGTGATTGACAGTTCGTTTTGATGTTATGTATTCATGTAAGCGTTATGTATATTACTTTGTATTACTTTATATGGAAATAAAATCATTTGAATTGAATTGAATTGAATTGAATTGAATTGAATTATATATACATGTATCTACCCTCCTGCTGTTGTGGGGGGGGGGGGGGAGGGTAGAGACTAGTTTTGCGAAATTCATCAAATGCATCAGAATCCGCCTGCAGGTGGACCGTGACAGAGGAATGGTACAGGAAAGTTCGTGATCTTTGATCACTATAGCCCACAGTCTATCATAGGCTGGTCGGCCCTGACGGGACTCTGGTCTATCGATGTACGAGTACGTAGGCCTACAGTGTTTGGTCTTGAAAGAGACTAAACTTCCTCAAGAGCAATCTTCACGAGTGGTTTGAACCTTGTCGATCGTCACAGTTTTGATACTCTGTAACCGATGACAGTTTTCACGTGGATAATAGAAGGCAAATGGGGGGGGGGGGGACAGAGAGAGGTAGAAAATGAAAAGGAATAATAAAAAGTACAATAGATCGTTCTCAGTCCTATATGTTCAACGTACCGTTTAGTGATTGTGAATAGAGCAATGTAGAGCGAAATCCCCGGGAGATGTGGTTCCATATTCAAATACCACCTCGCTTTCAAGTACATTTGTATAATAAATCACCGTCTCTCTGTACGTAATGATAATGGTTACACACTCTATTGCAAGTACAGTATTCAACGCAGACTTTGCTCTCCCTAACGGTGACGTCACTGATATCATCGTGTTTACAATAACGCGATACTACAATACTTCGGGGACACGCAATCGTCCTTTATATTGCAGAGATTTTATATAGGTGCACCTCCATGGTGCAGTATTACGTAAACAGCTGTACCTGTTACAAGGGAGAAAACTTCACTTCACCGTATAAAAGTGAAGGAACATGAACAGTGATTCGTGAAAAGTTGCCTTCATTTGCGCGTCTATTCATATATTCATCTGGTCCTTCGTCACATCTTCTCTCGGATAGCAAATTCTGAAAAAGTTACTAGCTACGCATCGAGCTTGAAGAAAGCATGACAATGGAGTTCTTTGGTTGGGCCATGCCACTCTCGTGGTTCTTGCTGCTTGCGGCGGTCATTCTCTATTTGGTGTAAGTAAATCCAGGGAGCTAACGCACCTATTTCCCACATCATTTTTGAGTAATCTAGATCTGTGTGAAGGGCTTGGATTATTGGATTTACATAAATTTCATGCTTTGAGAATGGTATCCTCTCTACATGAACTTCACTTTGTCATGTCCTCCTACGTACTGTTGTAGCAAGTTCCATTATTCAGTTAGTGTGTTATCAGAGTGTTTCGACTTGAAATCATCTCATCGCCACCCCGCCCCCAGCTTCCCTCGACTTGGAAGTGAGACTGTTATTCTTCCTTTTCTACTTTCTCTTTCTTTTTTTTTTCGTGTGATTCAAACTTAAAATTACAGACACTTATTTCGTGCACATGGCGATTTTGCTAATGACTGATTGCCGCCGAGTCTTTGCAGTGGAATCATCTACATGACTGTATTATCAATACACTAAGAAGTAGAGTCTATACAATTTATAGGTCTGGAAAAGATTTTTATACCCCCCCCCCCTTTCCCTCGTCTCCTTCTCTCCCTCCATCCCTCCCTCTCTCATTCGTACAGTCTGTCTTTCTGTCTTTCTACCTGTCTCTTTCACACACACACACACACACACATTTTTTTTTGTTTTATGATATTTTTTATTTGAGTTTCATTCAATATCAAATCCATATCAACAATAGAATTGATATTACCAACATCAACAAAAAAAGCTGTACACACACACACACACACACACACACTACTAGTATGTCTCTCTTTCTTTCACTGCATAGTATATTTTATATGTGTACGTTAGTGCTTTACAGGAACATGTAGGAATAAGGACAAGAAGAGCAAGTCAAGACAAGAAATGAAACCTCGACTGCTCACTGTCCTGAGCTACGCCCATTATCAATGTTGTATATATTTTTAGTTATGACGTCAGGATATCATTTAGACGGTAAGAAAAATACATTTATAAAGGCTACATGACTGTTACACCAGGCTGAAATAGGTTTATGTACTGCGTCCATGGGGTGAAGGAGGCATGAAACGTTTGATTATTCGTTTGTTTGTTTGTTTGTCTTTAAAGGGGGTGCAAGCGGGCTGTGGGTCAATGGTAACCGCCCCCCCCCCCCCCCCCCTTTAGAAGGGAAGAATCTAAGGACGAAACCTTCGAAAATATGGCTTTAATTTTTCCCTCCGATTTCTTGGGGACTTTTTAACAGCCCCAAAAAAGTGGGATAGGGGCTGCAGCCCAAAAAAAAAAGTGGGATAGGAGCTGCAGCCCCCCCCCCACCCCTCATTCGCTGTTACGGCGGCATGAGAGAGAAAAGAGATGCAAGAATAAATCCCATTAAAAGTGCAATGATATTATACAGGATTTCATGAGGGTTTAAAAGATTACTCATTCTCGGAGGGATAAATAGGAACAGCGAGAAAGGACAGGAAAAAAAAGAGAAAAATATGTACAAATGCAATGATTTACTATAAGTACATGTAACCAAATATTAATTTGCCGGAGCCATTCTATTTCCTCCTTTCCTTTTCTTCTTCTTCATCATCATCATGTGATCATTTTTTTAAATGTATTTTGTACTACACTAGCAACAGGAAGAAGCAGTATCATTTTTATCATCTTCACGTGCAACATAAAATGCCTTTCTCATTGATATCGCATATTCTCTAGGTATATCTAATGACAGCGGTTGTCTTTTCCCGGTAATGTGTCCTTGCATTGCCGGTTTGCGGCTTTTGCGGGAGACAATATCATTTTCATCACTATACTTTCGTTCCTGGTTATATGTGCATGAATATACCGGTAGTATGACTGTATCATATGCCAGTGTTTATATCCGTATCAGTTTAGGCGAAGCACATAGAACAAATTGATGATGTTGATTTAAGAATGAAACCAATTATTTTTGGTTTGTTTATGACGGAACATATCAAGAAGTTAAAATCATTATTGTTATTATTATTATTATTATTATTATTATTATTATTATTATTATTATTATTATTATTATTATTATTATTTCATCAACATCATCATCATTCCTAAGATATGATGATGATGATGATGATGATGATGATGATGATGTTTAAATTTATTAAGATTTTGTCAGAATTAAAAATGTAAAATAGAGATTTCTCTGAAATAATCATCTTTCAAGTCTCTTCATGTTCGGACGCCGATTAATTTTTTAAAGAATTCATTCACATATTGACTAGGTGATTTTTGTTTGTTTGCTTGTCTTTGCTTATGATCCTGGGTGTAACAGAGTGAATCGAAATCCTCGTGTGTGTATAGTCGTTAACTCAATAGTGGTATGAGTGTGTGTCTGGCAAAATGTATTATGACCCTGTCACTGAACCTTATACTTAACGTGGATAATCAATGGATTGTTTCCTCAAATACAACATGTCGTCGCACCTTCTAGGTCATCAACGCGGACGAGTGAAGTATTGTTGCTTTGATCTGAGCTTTTTATTTAACACTTTTTTGCACCAGTGAATAAAAATATCCACAAATCTCACACACATACCAATGGACGGAAATTAATGTGGTATACAGACTATTGATCTGTGTAACCTTACTTCTTTTGTTGTTACGGTTACAGTTCGTTATTCCGAAGGTTCGTTATTCCGAAGGTTCTTTAGTCAGAAGGTTCGTTATTCCGAAGGTTCTTTAATCCGAAAATGTGATAAGGTTTGTTATTTCGAAGGTTCATTAATCCGAAAATGAAATAAGATTCGTTATTCCGAAGGTTCGTTAATCCGAAAATGAAACAAAGCTCGTTATTCCGAAGGTTCGTTACGGACCCTATTTCATTTCGGATCAACGAACCTTCGGAATAACGAACCCTATTTCATTTTCGGATAGACGAGCCTTCGGAATAGAGAACCTTATTATTTCGGAATAACGAACCTTCGGAATAACGCCACTGTTCGGATTAACGAACCCTTCATTAACGAGCCTCTAGGTATAGGGAATTTGTGTGTTTCGGATTAACGAACCTTCGGATTAACGAACCTTCGGAATAACGAACCTTCGGAATAACGAATCTTCAGAATAACGAACAGCACCAGTTGTTACGAGTTCATGTATCATAAGAATGAGAAGAGGAAATTACCATGAAAATCTGAGTATCTACGATACTGTGGATGATCTACTTATTTGCAACAACAACGTCAAATCATGCTGTCACGCCCACTATCACGTTTTGCATGTCGTTCAGAGAACCATGGCCTTATTTGGAAATTGCTGAGTCAAGGTTCAAAAGGTGCATACTTACCATCTATTCACCGCGTCTTCCAAAGGAACGTGTGTATATGAAGCACGAACAAAATGCACTATGATCAATGAAGGTACACTGAATTATGAATGATTATTGTGCGTGCTAAAGAAATCCTGCAGGGAAACCTTGGTTAGATTATCTCTGCCTTTACCACTGTCGAGATGTTTGCTGGCAGTGTCAATGGCATTTTCGGACCATCCTGCATGTTGAAGGGGTCAATCAAACATTTCTCAACTATTCAGGAAATGCCAAGCAAAGAAGTGACAATCCACTGTATTATCTATGGTTTATTGTCAGGTTTAATTTTGTTTTCATCATAACTCTCATAATAATCTAGCTTCCTGATAAACTTTCATGTTATATGGACTCTATCTTAACTGTCATAGGTGCAAAATAAAAATTCTTGTGCAAAGTCAATCTATATTTTGTGTACAAGATTGTGATAATATATCTCCAAACTATTGAGCACTGGTCTACACTTTCTCTCTTCTCTAAACATCTCCCTGTTCAGGCAGCCCCTTTTATGTTCCATCGTACATACATATTTGATGTCTGTCTAGATACATCCTCTTTGCTTATCAAGGAGGTTTTATACATTGAAGTTCCAACTGGCTGTGATTATTCAAACAGTTGTCAGATTTCTATTGATGTACAAAGGAATTCCACAGGTGCACTTGTGCCTTTGATGATCAATGTTCCTTGCCGCCGTCTTGCTCAGCATTCTGAAGATTAATTTTGAACGTTATCATAATTTTGGCCATATTTTGCTTATCTATTTATTAAATGAAATGAGATTTCAATTAATGATAAAGCATGTAAAACAAAAGACATTTCCGTCCAGAAATTTGCGCAAAAGTGTAAATCTGAGCTGTATCATGTGAAAATGTTTAAAACTGTACCATCCTGGAAAGCTGGTTTTATCATTTTTCCGCTTAGTTTCCACAAATGAAACAAACTAATATGGAATGATCTTCAAGTATAATTCTTTATTGATAGATATATCAGATTAGTGCCCTCGTATGCCCAGTCGAGTAATTTTCATCTTCATTTCAGCATTTTTTGCTCAATTTCTATTCGCGCATCCTCATGTCTGTACCACCTACCTTTTATAAGAAGGGATAGCGAAAAGTAATTACCATCACAAAGAAATATCTTCTCTTGAAAGTGGCTCGTGATTATGCAATGAGACACGAGTCAATTGTCTTCCTATCTGCGCGGCATATCCTGTTAAGCACATGCTTCAAATATTTTTGAGCGGCGGCTTCGAACATCTCGCAAAGGAAATAAGACGGTTA
The DNA here is from genome assembly GCA_033980235.1 of Diadema setosum. NCBI lineage: Eukaryota > Metazoa > Echinodermata > Echinoidea > Diadematoida > Diadematidae > Diadema > Diadema setosum. Next base: position 32,261,677 of record CM067066.1, on the reverse strand, counting down.
TGATTCCATTCTCTAGAACCTCCTTGGTCTTATCTTCCTTGGTGAAATGCTATTGCATGTTCTCAAGCCAGTGTTTTTTTTTTTCCGTGTTTGTTTTGTTCATCCTTCAATTACAAAAAAAGAGAAAAATACAAAATGTCCCTTCTCCTCGAGACCGTCATCCTAGTCCAGCAAACTATATTGATGACGGTCTCCTCCACAATGTACCTTGGTTTACCAAGTAAAAATTATTATGTTCTCTTACTTACATTACTAACGGGAAATTGTAGAAGTATTCCTTTAAGTATACTCTCATTCATATTTTGATGAGAACATTGTTGATTTGTCATAGTGATTTCATTATGTACAAGTGGAAAAATAAAGCAAACGGAAATAAGCTAAAACTTGAAGTGAAATCGGTATACTTAGTATATACAGTGTTATAAAGTAGGGCCTAACTATCCTCGTTGTATGTATTTCTGAGATGAAAACATAACATTCTTAGTCGATATGGAAAGTAGGTAGCTGCAATTAAAAAAAGTACAATCGAATTGCATTGCGTTGGTCTGCCATGTCAACGTGACGGGAGATAATTTGGGCTCATGTTTTGAGAGTATAAAACTGGTGCTTCAAGTCTGTTTCTTTGTTCAAAGCCTAACGCTTTAGGATTCATGAATGATTACTACGAAGAACGTCAAAAGTGACTATACATACGATAAGTTGACAGAGTCGAACGTTTAGAACCCTGTACTGTACTGTTGGTCTTGATTCTACAAACTCATCGTAGATGCTTTTTATCGAATGTAACCATGGCAACTAAGCAAATTTCCTTCGTATCACTTTCTCTCCTCCAATTAAGGTACGACACGTGGTGTCATACGTACTGGCGTCGGAAGGGCGTGGTCAGCGAGTCGGCCCTGCCTGTCATTGGCTGTATGAGGGAGTTTTCAAAGGTCAGTTACGTAACATAATGAAATGTATGATATGTATATATATATATATATATATATATATATATATATATATATTTATATATATATACATATATATATACATGTATACATGTATGTATGTAGTATACACAATTTCATTTTAAAGCCTTTTAATATCATTTTAAGATATTTTGCAACAAAGGAATTGTTGTGTACCATTGACTTATTGGATATGTCTATATTGGTTAATTTTGACATTTACAATAGTTTGCTTCTCTCTCCCTCTCTCTCTCTCTCTCTCTCTCTCTCTCTCTGATCAGGGCATACCGCAAGTGTTTACCAACATGAGCAAGAGGCATGGGAAGGTGTATGGGTAGGTATAACAAGCATCGATGGTGATATTGGTCTATGGCTATAAGACATGCGATTCAGATGTGGTTAAAAGCAGTTGTTTGCTGCTTCATAGTACCCATACTACCCCATAGTCCTAATCTGCCCTCTTTTAATACGTTGTAGTATCTATACAAGAATTACGTACTCGTATGTAAATGTGGTACAAGTACAAACGACTGGCTTCCATAGCTGCTCCGCGAGAGGGGACACTAAAATTGTCCAATGCAATGCAATGTAATGCAATCCAAATGTCTGCGGCTGCTCACGAGCAGGAATATAGGGCATATGAAACTACTAGATTCAGAGTCTGAATCGCCCAAGTGCAATCCGTTGATAAGAACGATAAAGGACTGGTTATATGACAAGCATTAGAAATGATGCATAAATGATGGAGTAAACAATGATGACCGACAGTGGTCATAGTGGTTAGAGTGATGTTGATAATCATCATTAGAATTATATTGATTTTTTTTTATAAAAAAAGGTATAGAAATGACAGAATATGATAATACGGATAGCAGCAGTGATGCATGTAATGATATTCAAAAGAAGAAGAAAATGTTGATTTCATTGCAAATTGATGTCGAAAGTCCCCTTCGCTTTAACAAATTGCATGCAACACGGTGAAATCAATTTATCGTTAATCAGAAATATACAATTGTCTATACTCAGAAAGATAGGAGGACATTAAGGATATTATACTGAAGTCTGGGTGTGAACATATTTGTACTTATGTTATAACTGGTTTTTTTTTGTTTTTTTTTTAATCTTCTTTCCACTTTTGATACCTCAGGTTTTACAGTTTTTACGATCCTGTGCTGGTTATTTCGGATCCTGACATGTTGAGAGATATCATGGTCAAAAACTTTGGAAATTTCCACAGCCGAGTGGTAAATAATTTCATTTCCAACATCTTCTTTAACTTTGCACACATGCACTTCAAAGCAAACTCTTCGCTGCAATTCGCAATTGCATTCTTCAGTATAGCTTTCTATTCCCCCGGCCATCTCTAGATTGTATGTATGCTTACGTTTAGGTTCCCATTTTGATAAAGCACTAGCTTTAGGTGAAGGTCTGCGGTTTTCTTTTCAGTCGCAATTATACCCCCCCCCCCATACACATACTTTTGTTTTCAAGATTATCAAGTACACTTGAATGTGTTTCAAACTTAAGTGTTTATGTAAGATCACCCATTGCAATATCACTCGTTTATCATGTATCAAAGAAAGTATAACTTTATGTTGGTTTGTCCTGAGATAACACAGAAATGAAATGAACGCCAACTCAGCGTTAAATAATTTTCTGCAAGTGACATGTAAGTTGAAGAAGGCTCATATTACTACAAGACTCGTTCGAAGTGTTTGTGCGTATGTGTTGTTGTGTTTTTTTTTTTTGTAAAATCACAAGATACACATGCATTCCATTGCTTTGCATATTTTCATAAAGTCCCTTTCTGATTTTCATAACGGACGACGACTCTAACCTGACGATGAGTACAGCGTTTTCCTCTGACCAACAAAGAGTTCCTGGAAGGCGTCGGGACCCTGGAGGGCGAGCGATGGAAGGAGGTCCGCAACCTGCTCACGCCAACTTTCAGCGGCTCCAAGATGAAACTGGTCAGTCCCTAATATAGCTCACATCGGTACGAGTGTCAGGCGAGCAGATGCTCTGTAGGGCTCAGGTAGCAATGGGTAGGGCAAGGCTTGCGAAACGGTGCTCCATGACCGCTCCTCACGATAGCAAAATGCCGGTTGACGTTGGTCTTGAAAAACAAGCTATACTCGGTAGGGAGCCTATTTCATTGTACAGAATGACCGACTACCATGCAAGACAAATGTCTTTTGAATAGAAGAGCAGTACTGTGATAGCACACACAATATGTAAACCACTATGAAATTGATGATGTCATCACCAAACGCGTCTCCAGTTGACATGTGCACAAGTCTTCAATGTGTTTTCTTCTTTTTTTTCAAAGAAAATTACACAAACAAACAAACAAATTTGAAGCCTTCTCATGAAATTCATAGATGTAAGTGGGAAGCATTTTTTATAGCTGGTAAATTACGCCCCGGATCACAATATCCATGATACAGAAAATTTATATCGGTTATTGTGATGAAATATTTATCATAATATATCATGGGGCATAACATAATGTGAGGAGGTGATAGCGTCACCTCATCTATTTTGCACAAGTGTACCAAAGTACACCCTGGTCCCGCAAAAACATATCATATCCTAGCATTCCGTAACTGCATCATTGCATGTCAATTTGATAAAACGTTGGTAATTCTGTTGGTTTGGATTTACCCCTAGTTTGTAAAGTAACTTTAGCAAGGAGTGGCGTTGCACTTCACATAAATATAAGATAACGTGCGGCCGTGTTCAAAAGGGCATTCAGATTCAGTATAGCGCACTACAGGAATTGTGAGAATTATTTGCCTGCTGAACTTTGCATTAATTATGGACGAGTGGATCGCTCATTGTGCGTAGAGAATATATTGTGCAATCCATGACGAGCGCTGTGAATAGAAATTACCCAACCATAAAAGGCTCCGTGAACTCTAGAACTCTGCCATCTATTTTCAGCATGTTTATATTGCATCCATTTATCTCTATAGGAGTTATCTACTGCAGAGACCGATGTATTGTACCTGTATAATACACAAAAATATTTGAGTAAAGTAGAAAAAAAAATAACGAACAACCATTGCAATATGAACACCTCAGGCGCGCGCAAACGACTCTAATAGAAATCAGCGTTATGCACTTTATTCATGGTTTCAACGCGTGAGAAATGAGCTGTTTTCTATCTGAAAATAAGTCTGAAAAACAATTTTTTAGACTTCAAAAACAGGAGCACTTCATAATATGAAGTGCTCCTCTGTTGTTATGTCATTCCAGAAAGCGGGAGTTGGAGCATCGGATATATTGTCTCAATGCACATTCAAATATTCATAGATTGTTGAAAACCGGTGAGAATCGAGGGTTGCAATTCTCCCATCCCGGGGTTTAGATCGACTTTCTTGAATGTGCAAAATTCTTATTTCACATATCAAATAAAATTTTCATTAGTGGGTGTTATTAAAATTGCGTAATGTATGTAATTTATGTTTGCATAATTTCAATCTGCTATATATAATTATAATATATTATAAAGCAAACAAATGACATGAAATCAAGACGTTTATGATAACAGCTCAAGTCTGAACCGACGCGGTGATTACATCAAGTATTCCGAAAAGCAGCGATTGATACTGTTGCCCACAATAAAGCAGGACATTAGATTGTATGCCTTTTTTCTTTAAAGGACAAGTTCACCTTCATAAACATAAGGATTGAGAGAATGTAGCAATATTAGTAGATCACATCATTGAAAGTTTGAGGAAAATCGGACAATCCGTTCAAAACGTATGAATTTTTGAAGTTTTTGTGCAGTTACCGCTGGATGAGAAGACTACTGCAGTGTATGATGTCACATGCGTACAACAATATAAGGAAAATATAAAGAGAATTTCACAAAATTTCATCTTTTGAAAAAAGTACATATTTCCTTGACTCGTTACTGACATATGTTATGGGTAATATTATTCCCATTGCCTTTAGGAAGAGGCAACTCAAGGGCTCTTTCATTATGCGAAAAAGTGAAAATATGTTGAATTTTCTTTACATTTTCTTTATACTGTTGTACTCATATGACATCACGAGCCTTAGTAGTCTCCTCATCCAGTGGTTCCAACACAAAAATATTAAAAATTCATAACTTTCGCATCGATTGTCCAATTTTCCTCAAACTTTCACTGATGTGTTCTACTAATATTGCTGCATTCTCTCAATCCTTTAATATGTTTAAGAAGGTGAACTTGTCCTTTAAGTTATGTATCAAAACATGTATATGTGCTCATAAAATTGAAGAAGAAATGCATAAATGTAATCAAATCGAACCAATTATGGCATTCAATGACATCACTTAACACAACAATCATGTATACCTATTTTTCGTCTGATTTGCTGTAGATGTCTTCCCTGGTGAACGACAGCGCAGACAACCTGCTGAAGAACATTGGCAAAGAGCAAAACGAGAAAGGATACTTGGAGTGCAGGAAGTAAGCTTGTGTGTGTGTTTGTGTGTGTGTGTGTATGTGTGTGTGTGTGTGTGTGTGTGTGTGGTGTCTTTCAATTTCAATTTCAGTTCAATTGTGCTTCTACTTTCCATCCAACAAAAATGTAATACAGATACAAAGTTATACATCTAATATATCATATTGTTAACAAATTTTATAAGTGATGTCAATCAGAAAGTTTAATTCAAAATATAATATATGAACGTATTAATAGAAACAATGCACATTTGTCAAAATCTTGCGATCATGCAACAACAACTTTGATTATGATATTAATGAAAAGATAAGAATATGGGGTAGGGGGTCATAGAAGTATATGCGTATAGTTTATACTATCGGGATAAAGAAGACAGTGCAGAGAGGGGGAGTTCAGTTCAGTTCAGTTTAATTTATTTCTGGGTTTTTTTTCACAATAGAATAATATGTAAACATAAATCTCACTTTCTTCAGTGACAAAAATGATGCATGTAAATTTATACAAAGAAAACAATGGTTAAAACTTGCAGTAAGGATACATTGCAATGGTTGCTAAAGTAGTGAAAGTGAAATAATTGTCAATATGTATTGTGTGGAGGAGAAACAAACGAAGATGCTGAGTATAATTCTCCTTTTTGACACAGCTTTGATATATAAATCAATTCAACTTTTTATCTTCTTCTTTTTTTTAACTGCAGATTATTTGGCGCTTTTGTAATGGATACCATTGGAAGCTGCGCATTTGGACTGAATATCGATTCTCAGGGACGGCCAAATGATCCATTCGTCACCCACGCCCAGCGAGCCTTCAGAATCGATCAGACCAGTCCCATCTTCGTTATCTCTAGTAAAGACAATCAATATCTACAAATAACATCAAGCTATGAACGAAATGTTTATCCTCGTTCATTCTTACTTGTACTTCACGACCATAGCAGTCTTTTATTTCCAATCTCTGAGTGATGTGAGCATAGAATCGTATTGCACACAATTCATTATTTTTGGAAGTATTGCTGAAGCAGGACTATGTAAGAGAGAATATAACGGGACAGTATGTTTATGTTCCATCATATTTTGCCAAGCAGTCATCACTGTACCCGCCATCTCCAAGAAAAGTATGTCTCATATAGATCTGTTGCTTCAAATATCCGGTTAAAACATTTATTTCGTTGCTACATTTAATTATAGACTCGCATGTAGACTCGGATGTGATATGCGTAATAAAAGACACGAACAGGTTCGACGTAAACCTGACAAACTCATCACGCCTTGTGAGGTATGCAAAGACCCAGTTATATTGCATCCCTCAATGCAAACCGTCAATCCTAAATCAAAATGTGATTTCCATTTTGTTTGTTGCGTATTGTCATTGCTGTCGGAGACCCTTTCTCTGTTACATTTTCAGCTATGTTTCCATCAATTGGACGCCTAGTTGCCCAATGTGGTTACGGCTTCGTTCCCCGGGACGTCGTCCAGTTCTTTTGTGACGTCACGCTCAAAGCAGTTGCTCTGAGAAAACAGAGCGTCGGCGCCGTCAAGAAGAAGGTTGGTTGAAATCATATCACGATAGACTGTCATTTTGCTCAAAATAAACTTATTTAGATGTATATTCCCTCCATTATTTGGTTAGCTTATAGATTGATTGATCTATTGACTGATTGATTGATAATTGATTGATTTATTGCTCAAAATAAACTTATTTAGATGTCTATTCCCTCAATTGCTTAGTTAGTTCATTGATTGACTGATTTATTTACTGATTGATTGACAATTGATTGATGGATTGACGGATGGATGGATGGATGGATGGATTGATTGATTGATTGATTGATTGATTGATTGATTGATTGATTGATTGATTGATTGATTGATTGATTGATTGATTGATTGATTGGGAACGTATGTACATGTGTTTCTTTGATCTCAAACAATCGTGTCAACTTACGAGTGTCGAGTACGACGATTGCATTGCAGGAGCTCCAGAAAGTTTCTACAAGTATGTGTGTTTGTGTGTGTGTGTGTGTGGGGGGGGGGGGGTTCAAGGTTTAACCCCCCCCCCCCCCCTCAATTGGAGGAATCTTCTGGGCCGAACCGTCTCGTGGGGGGGGGGGGGGGGAGTCGCTATTTTGTCCGCTCTTATTTCAAGAGCCAAGGGACTTTGAGAGACAGTATGTAAATGTTTTGCTTTGCGCATGTTCACACATTCAGCAGCATTACGACAAAGTCATAATTCTGAAATGTAGTGAAAGTGCACAAGGTAGAATTGTAATGAAGTTTATTAGTTCTTTGTGCCCATGTGTTCTTATCTTTTCCTGTTTTTCCCCATTCAGCATTTCTCACCCTTTTTTAACACGAGCCCTTTTTTGACTCCTTAAAGTCTTTTCGAGGCAGTTAGATAGAATCCAAATATTTATTTATTTATTTAGTTATTTATCTATCTATTTATTTATTTCTTGCGGATGCCTCACAAAATTTTCTCCAGGGGGTGTTTCATAAAACTGTTCTTAAAGTTACGAACAACTTATGAGCGACTTGTGATCAGTTCTGATGTGCTATACTTCAATTTCAATATTCAGCACAAGAACTGATCACCAGTCGCTCGTAAAACTTTACGAACAGCTTTATGAAACATCCAAGGTATGCCACGATGTCGCAACACACCCGAAAGATGCGGGGGTAGCGATGTTTAATTCTCTCATTCGTACGATTTATTCTGTTTGATGTCAAAAAGCTGGTGGATTTCCTTCAGCTGATGCTCAACGCCCAAAGTACCAGCGAAATCGACCAACTTCCCGCTGACGAAAAGGAAGACGAACTTGACATCCATGCCGACATCGAGCGTCATCACAACATGGAATACCACGCCAAGAAATATGCGCAGCGCATTCAGCTGTCTGACAGGGAGCTCATCGGTCAAGTGAGACTTTTTTACTTCCGGGTCACATCCCATTCTCTCAATGTCCTATAATCCAACACACTGTTAGCGTATATGGTAAGCCGCTACAAAGGTGGTTTGTTTTTCAATTTACATGGTTTTTCCTATCTCTTCCATTATGGAAGTTGTAAAGCATGAGAATGATTTGCATGACAAGTTTTAAGAATCAACGGGATAATGACAGGACTGCGATGACCATGGAAGGTTTCAAGGAGATCTCAAAGGCAATAGTAGAATTTTCTTTGCTGGCTGTGCTAACAGTGGAAGACAAATGATAAAGAACTGACCAGTTTGATCTAATCAATTGTCGGCAAAGAAAATTATAGCTCACCTTTGATTGTGTAACATAATGATATACACCTTTAAAATAGCCTAAATTCATAACTACCTTACTGAACGATATCATCGATGTAATGGTGTGGCTTGTGGTAAAAAGATAATCCACAAAAGGAGTTTGTTTTGCGCTCCTTGGCGATACTATGTCTAGCGCGAGAAGTCATTCAGCGTGCTGTATAGGGCTGTCCATTTTGTCTATCTCCGTTTTTTCATCCACTTTGACAGAAGTTGAGAAGTCTACAAATAATATGTTTCCACCAGTAAAACTGTGCTAACTCGATGAAGTGGTCCTCCCACATAATACCCACACCAGAAAACGCGGGTAATCGAACGATACTGACCCCTCATTGTTCACCGCAGGTGACTAACGATAGTAGTCACATTAAATCAAACAGGCACGTTGTACCATGCGAAGAAAAGACGACCGTCAAAATAGCAATTCTGTCCACTCGCGAAATATTCTAATTTCACTATGTTTTATCAGGCCATGACTTTCTTCACGGCTGGATACGAGACTACCAACACCTTGCTGGGGTTCGTCTTCTATCTTCTGTCCACTCATCCCGAGATTCAGGAAAAGTTAATTCAGGAGGTCGATGAGATGACGCCCTCTCGTGATTCTGTAGGGTACACGTCTATCGCCACCATGCCTTACCTGGATCAGGTGGTGTGTGAGACTCTACGCCTCTATCCTCCTGCTGCTGTGTAAGTGCATTTATTGGTCTATGATTCTCTCTTTTTTTATACACATGTTTTTGAGCCTCTCTCTATCTTTTTAAGGCAAATGCACATAATGTGTATATGTGTGTATATGTACAATGTATGTATCATTTATTATAACATTTTAACTGATAAACATAATAATGTTATGTATAGTATACTACCAATATAAAATGCACATGACCTGCAAGTTTGCACTGATTGACAAATTGCCCTACATAGACGTAAATAAGCACTGAATTGATCGGTGTTTTTTAGTAGTAGCCATGATAAAAAATCATAGTCGTACATTCTCGAGCAGGATTCGAACGTATGACCTCCTGATCACCGGACAGGCGTCATCTCCACTAGACCACCGAGCTTTCCACCTACACGTTCAAGTGTATCCTATTTTTCGTTCTTCTAAATCTCTCACTGTTTTCTTTCTCTGACAAAGGAATGACTGTGATTATACATACAAGTGATTTAACACAACAAAAATCAAAACAACACAACAACAGTCCTTGCGTAGTTGTATTGCCCTTGTCAAAAATGAACACGAATTTCCACAATAAGTGAGTTTTGTTGCAACAATCGTTGAAAATAAAATTTGACAGAGACTGATGAAAATAATAATGGTTGCCAACAGAACGAACCGGATGTGCCACGAGACATTCACGTACAAGGACCTGACCATAGAGAAGGGCGTACAGGTATTCATCCCGATCTACAACATCCAGCGCGATGGGGACTACTGGGCCGATCCGGACAAGTTTGATCCCAGCAGGTATATCAGTGGTCCCCAATCACTGTTAATTAGAACGTAATTGTCATGAAGGAAACCAATGATTGTCAGGAATAACGATGATGATATAAATGGCAGAACGGTGATAACATTATCTACAGTAATCGAGCAGTGATAGTTTTTTTTTTTTAATGATAATCATGGCAGTAATAATAGTAAATACCCCTAGGATAATAATATCAATGCTGTAACAGAAGTTAAAAAAAGTTAGAGTATGATGAGAAAAGAAAAAAAAAACAATGCTCTTATAATGATGCTGACATTTATAACGATGTCATACTCTTTATCCTTGAAATTTATAAGAGCGTTGGAAAATCGGAAGAGAAAACAGTTTTCGTCATCACTTCGGATAAACTACTTTAGATCATTCAAAACTTCGTGTTAAAGTAAGAGAGTGTAAAGACCTTCTACCTTTCACTTGAAATTTTTAATTGAAACTATCGTTTATTTTTCAAATGAATTAGATTTTCAAAGGCCAACCGAGAGAAGCACCACCCGTTCGCCTGGATCCCGTTCGGTGCTGGACCCCGGAACTGCATCGGGATGCGGTTTGCTCTCATGGAAGCTAAGATGGCGATCGCTCGGGTCCTCCAGAAGTACCGATTCGAGACGTGTCCACAGACAGAGGTGAGACTACCGATTGACTTTGAGCGTAAATTGATTTGAGAAAAATGAGGATCAACCTACTTATAGCTAGCTAATGACCACAAGACGTAGTCTTCTACGTAGAAATAGACAGTGATTAGCGCCACTACATGCTGCTTAACAATACCGGGGGAATTGACTCGGGGACCTAAAAATTGAGACACTCCCTTATCATACCACTCGATCAGCCACAACTGCTTCATTTTTTAATCATCGGGAATGCCTTACCTTCTTAATATGTGCTCTCATAATTATCTTTTATCCTTTTTTAAGATTTGGTTTTGTCTATTGCATGGAAAAGAGTAATAACAAGTTTGACATGTATAAGACACGATTTAGTACTCATCATTGCGATTTGTAATTAAACTTTTGGTTTCAACACTCCAAATTTCAAATGCTACTGACGGTGACTAATGCCACTATTGATACTTGACTATATACCGCTACAGCTACCAGTACTACACATTATACATACACACCTTTAGATAAAACCTCAAACAAGATATAATTTGTTTGTAAAGATACACAAATGAAGTGTAATAACAGCCGTTTTCTTTGACAATTTTTTTTTTCTTCAGATTCCCCTGAAGCTAGGGAATAATGGTTTCCTGGCCCCTCCTGACGGTGTCACCCTCCGGGCAGTGGCCCGCAAAGATGCCGTCTTCTAGATCCACGTCCTGAGTCCGGTTTCTCCTGTGCAAGAAGGAGGAGGAGGAGGAGGAGGAGAAGATGAAGAAGAAGAAGAAGAAGAAGAAGAAGAAGAAGAAGAAGAAGAAGAAGAAGGAGAAGACCACTACCAGCAACATCAACAACAAGCAACAACAGCAGAAGAAGAAAGAGAGGAGGAGAAAAAGATGAAGAATTACAACTCTTATATCAACCATCAGAGGATAACGAATTTTCACATCCTTTCTGTGATGGTACAATCAATCATCTATCAATATCAACTATATCATTGTCACTGTCAACAGCAGGGACCAGATATGTTTGTTTATTTAGTCTGTTTGTCTTTTCTTATTAAATAATCGTGTTTCGTTAGTACGATCGACATCTACGAAAATGAACAATCGAGAGCTGCCTTGATGCCACGAAATAGATAGATTGATAGATTTTTATCGGCATTTATTGCATTTACAGGCCTTTGTTTAAGTCATGTTGTGTCTGAAATGGTTTTGGTATATATATGAAATCTTAAATGCAGGAGATTCATAAGAATGCTGATGTTCCTTGTTGTATGAGTTAATTAATCCAAACTAAAGATGTTAAATGCTGCGTAAGTACATGGGCATTGTGATGGTAAACAAGCATTTCTTTTCTTCTATTTCATCATTGCGGTTCTTGGATCAAAATCTGGCATGTACAAATAATGTTAATTACAAGGGTCTACAGCATTTAGTCTCACCGACACCAAATTACTGCTGCTATTATAATTCCCTTTAATAACGTATCTGATGTTACTCGATATATTATTAGATAATATATATGCATTGCGTTGTATACAACATGTGCCTTGTGCATTTATAGGCGTTCTCATGCTCTTATCAACCTGCCGATAGTGAAGTACAACTTGTATTATTTTTAACAGACATTTTTGTTCATTAGGAAAACAACATATATTACTGTCAGATGTGACTACATTTGAATTACATCAAAATGATTTTCATTCAAAGTGCTTCCAGTTACTGGTATGCAAATTTCCAAGTGTGTGTATTAATGAAGTTCGAAGTAATATCGAAGTATTATCGCCGCTATAGTGTCAATAACAATGATTTTAATAAATATGTTATTGTGATTGTAAGCCTAAGCGTAAAGTCCGTGTTAGTTTCTTATGTTTTCTTACGTTCTGACGTTTCTTATGTACTGGTAGCATGTCATGACATAAATGTGGTCATGTCAGGATTTTATAGCGCCTCAAATTTTATCTTATAAACTGTGAATACAGCGCATTATATCCATGTGGGATTTGTGAATTACCTCATTTGTTTGAAATTGTGACGTCAAACATGCTTCCTTGAAGTCTGTTTTAGAATAGAATAAACTTTGGAGAAAAATAGAACAATGTGTATATAGATCTGAGTTAACCTGAAAAACAAAACTAGTTTATGAGATTTTGAGTCTGCAATGGTGAGTGGAAGTGTGAATGGAATGAAATACGATGTGTCTTTTCAATAATGATAAAGATTTCGTTCGCGGTTTAAAGCACTTGGGAATTATGAGATTGCATGATTTGGGTTGAACTGACGATATCTTTGATCCTTAATGTTTTGTTACAAAAATTTCAACATCCACTCAAACAAACTTAAGAAAATGTTGGTGACCGTCATTTAGGTTAAAGAGAAACATTAAGGTTCTTTTTAACTGTGTGCTTTTGGACAGCAATTATTATAATTTCCCTTATTTTGCGTGCATGAAGAAACTTTGACAGGATTATCAAATTCTCTAGTTCTATAAAGACAATTTCCTCGCGTACACCAACATCATGTTTGCGTATTGAGAGGAGCGTTCACTCATTTTTTCAAGATTTTCTTTTTCCCCTAATGGTTTCCCATGCAAATAAAAACCTATACATGTATAATGATAGCGGCAATATGCATTCGGTTTCTGCACTATATTTCATTTTTGTTTTACCACATCCAAATGGATATCATTGCATATGCACACACGCACACGAGCTACATGAGCTACAAGTCTACAACATCTATAAAGTTTCTCCTTTTAGTTGATGTATTCTGCCGTGGCCTTCGAGAACGGATAGTGCATCGTGGTTTCTCCGTATACTATAAGAAAGTTTGATGCTAATAAAGTACTTAGTATGATGAATGTCATTAACAAGGTACAGGAAGACGCTATATGTTATCGCTCTTCTGCGCCACGAGTTGCTAGTATTGTATCCAGTCTACAATTAAATAAATCGTCGATAACTTATCGGTGAGTAACGAAGGTGGAATCCCTCCTCGTCTGGATGGGGAATTAAGGGAGGGAGAGAGCGGGAGGGAAAGAGGAGGAGATGGGATGGGGGGATGGAAAGGAAGCAAATAAACTATTAGCAGTATACAGGCAAGTGTCCCCATGTAGACCCACACCCAAACTATGACAGTCCCCCTCTGTTCATTGCGGCAGTTCGATGACCCCTAATCATTATGTCTATCTCCCAAATTGTCTTTTACGAGGATATAACTATTCTTTATGGCAATTAGCTTCTTAGTATATGAATATGTGCATGCATGTGTGTGTATGTGTTTCCATAATTTTGTAAATAATATCCTTTGTTCATTTTGTCAACTGAAAACGGAAGGCCGTTCACACTGTCTTATTTTGTAGTTTAATTGTCAGAGTCATTACATACGTATTATGTCAATTTGTTATTTAGCATTTTATCGTCTGTTGGCGCGTGAGTGGATATAGAATTGAGGGATACATATGGGATTACAAGGTAGTTGAAATAGAACTAAGTGTGTGCATGGTTTGATAATTTTGATAATTTTAATCAAACTTGTAGAGAATGATTTACCTTCGACGGATTTGGTACGGACTGTCGTTTTGGGCTTCAGAAGGATAAAGCAATGAAATCAGGCAAGCTTCTGTCTCATTTGCCCCCCCCCCCCCCCCAAAAAAAAATGAACATTATGAAGATGATGTTAACATCTTACAATTTTGAGGCATTTACTTCCCCAAGGTTGGCAAGGATAGATATACACTAGTAGTATTTGACAGTTTAAGTTGCATGGATCTCTTGTTTTATCTATGGATAATCATCTATAATCTTTTTATGTGTGACATCCGGTCTTTTTTTTATGTTCAGTGTTTTCGGATTAATGTATTATAATGATTTTGATTTTGTGAGGCCAGTGAACTTCAAAGTTATGAGTGGTAATTGGGAGCATGTTTCTGTGTGTGTAATTGTATGTGTGTGTGGGGGGGGGGGGTGAGTGTGTGTGCGTGTGTGTGTGTGTGTGTGTGTGTGTGTGTGTGTGTGTGTTTGTGTGTGTTTTACGTGTGTTGGATGAGCTTGTGAATAAGGATGTATAGAATGCGATGCGTGTAGTGGTTTTATGTGCATGGCATGGTTACGGCGTAGTCACTAGACGAAAGAGGCGTAGTCAGATCACGAGAGGGTAACGATCAAGATGTTGTTTTAAGGGGCGAGGATAAACATGCATATGCCATTATTACTTGATTTTTTTTACTTCAAATTGTTATTCTTCGGCATGCTTCTGTGTAATGCTTTCTTTGCACGTTGAGCCTGGTGAGAGAATTAATCTGCCTTCTCCCTGCATAATTCAGTGAAATGATCCGCCTCAAGTACACACAAGTCATCTTGACGACCCTGGTCCCTTGCAACTGAAGACCAGCAGCAGTCTGGAAACGCAGCTGAATGGGTTGACCACCCGTCCTCTCTTGTACAGATGGATGTGGGGGAAAAATAAACGAGACAGAAAAGCTTGCGGTATATAATTCCAATTTAATCAAACTGTGATGACAGTGCAACGGCCCATTATTCACAGCTGTGAAAGTGTCATGTATTATCGGATGCACATAAGAATGACAAGAGTCACATGCTGATACTTTAACGAAACGGAAGTACATTGTATATTGTTAACAAGCACAAACACAAATGAAAACGTGACAGTTTATGATGTCACTTTCATTATCAAAATTAAAGGCAGCATAGAAAAGCAGAAAATTCGATGTATATTTTGTGTGTGTATAGGTGTGTGTATGTGCGTGTGTGTGTGTGTGTGTGTACAAATGAGATATAAACTAAGAATATTGTTGTTAACCAAAAATTGGTGAAACAAAGGAGCATGCTGTATATCAAATGAATTTCTTAAATACTACTAGTAACCGAAGGGGATAAATACTCGTCTTCACGTAACCCGGCAGTCAGTTACTTTGCATTGAATATATAACAATATTGATTGTACATAAATTCAAACTTTTTTGGCATTGTTGTTACAAGCACAAGAGAAACCCCCCATTTGATATCCCTCAGTGGCGGATCCAGAGGGGGGCGCAACCGGCGCACGCCCCCTTTTATTTTTCGTTAAAAACAAAAGAAATAAAAGGAAAAAATGAAATGAAACCCGGAAGTGGCACCAGAAATATTATTTGCGCCCCCCCCCCCCCTTTACAGAATTCCTGGATCCGTCCCTGTCCCTTTCTTCTATTAAAATTTGAAGTGGTTAATTTCTAAGTTGAACACAATCTTATTCCTGTACCCGGCAAAAACTTCACGAAAATGCGGGTTGCGTCTACCTGTCTGTCAAAACTGGTGTTCTCTCGGAAGTCACTTTCTCCATAGAGGTGCTAATCAAGATTAATTCTAACAGGATCATCAGCCCATTTTGACAGTCTAACGAGCTTACCTTATCGAAAATTATCAAACAAACTACACTGTCTGTCTCTTGGGACCTATTCTAATGGTCAAGTCGTCAACAAACAACATGTTTGCCGAACACACTCCACGTCAACCGTTCTCCATTCATGGACCGGTTCAACGTCAACGGAGTGTTTCCGTTTTCTCTTCTTTGAGATGCTACTGGTGAAAGACTTACCCCAAAACGATGATTACTCATCAACTGATGTGGGTGTCCGCGCTATCATGTCTTGTTATCGACATAGTTTATTTCTTTTTCAGATCTCACACCCAGACAAGAAGGACCACTAGCGCCAATTAATGGGGCAACTATTTTCTTTCCTTTTGTTAAGTGAATTTCCTAAGCATTTCATCAGCAGTTCGACATTTTCCTCGGCGATACTGTACTTTCAAAGGGGAGGACTGTATGGGAAGAGAAAGTGTGATATTCATGCGACATTGATTTTTTTATTCGCTTTGTGGATTTGCAATTCGATACTGTGATATGCTCGAGCGGATTTTTAACAATGGAGTAAAAATAGAATAGTATAATAGAAGTGACATCACAATCGGAGTTAAGATAAGACAATCTTGAAAGTCTAAAGTCTCCACATGTTTTTACAAAGCCGTGATTTTAGTAAGAATAAATTGTGCAAAATAAGGTGGTGATGTCATTTCCTTTTCAAGATTTCACAAGACTTTTCTTCGAACGTGTAATCAAGAAGTTAGGCCCTACACATCATTCAAATTCCGCGTCAAATTATTTTAGTCTGCAAGTAACCCAGCAATGATGACTGTAAGGGACAAGAGGTTTGAGTTGCTGAATTATTGACGTAAAACATGATTGTGATAACATTATTTGTGTTCAAATTAACCATCAATGGGAGAGTAATTATGATGTGATTGTGACGTCATTGCCTCCCCTCTTTTTTGTATGTGGTAACTCTGTCAATCATCGTTTCATGTATTCATGTGAAACCTTGAAATTCCATCACTTGCTAATGTTAAGTCTGATTTTAATGAAACATACACCATTCGTGTTTTTTTTATGTAAATACTTTTTAGTAAATTATTACAGCCAATTTGGACATGGAGTGCTCTCTATATAGTAACATCTAGTGAAGTACATTGACAATTACAACCACTTTGATTTAGTCTTAAGCGTTGATAGATTTTGTGTCTGGAAAAAAAAACACACCAACAAGACACACCTTTCAATTGGAATCGTATAGAAAACCACAACCAAATGAACATTTTGGTTGTAACAAGTTCGCGGAGAACTTTAGGACCCCGACAAACAAGAATACTGGGAAACGCACTCTTGACATAACGGCAAACATCCGCAAACTTTGCATCGCTCATAGAGGGAACTTCAACTAAGAGTTTGACAAACATTTGCCCCTCCTGAAGAGAACTTGTACAACAAGTTTAAGGTTAAATCCAATTGTCGCCAGCTCTCAAGCAATATTGTATCTTTGCAAGGACTTCCGGCCATCATTTGACTGTTCCGTCGGTTACCATAGATGCATCATGCAGGTATGGAAAAAAAGAAGAAGTTTGATGTACTGTTTGACGGCAGATTGACACCGTGAGCATTGACAGGGTTCACAACGGAATCTTTGCAAAAAAAAAACGAAACGAAGCAAACAAAACGAAACTCTCTTACTTTTTTTTTAATAAACAACTATTCGTTTTTAGGGTGTTTTTTTTTTTAGGGTGTTCGTTTTTTTTTGTTGTTTTTTTTTTTTCATAAAGATTGAATTCTACGTCCGGGTTTAGTATCTTTATATCCTTTATTTAAGAGCCACTTTGATTTGAAAGAAAGTGTACCTGTTTTAACGCCAATGCGATGAAACATTTTCTATCTACATTAGAAGATTATGATTGATGCTAGTAATAGTAATGACATAAGTATGTTGGAAAAATATTAAATCTTCAGAAACTTTGCGAATTATGCTCCCTAATAAACTTCACCTCCTTTACTTATATATCACAGAAATCATGTTTTCTTTTGATTGTTTCTCTTGCGTGCTGAGATAAAAGAGTAGTGATTGCGAACCAGATAGTCTCCAACTCAATGTGAATAAATCATGATTATTTGTAAAGACATCGAACTAACAAAGTTTGCTACCTTCACGCTTCTTACGAAATCACTACATAAGTTACACAATATTGTAGTCGCTTTACATTTTGCAATTCAAAATAACTAAAGAAAATATCCTCCGTGATACAGAAGTAAAAAAAAAAAAAAAAAGAAGAAGAAGAAGAAGAAACGAACATAGTAGCTGTGATTTGACACAAGGCAGGTGCATTGGGTCACAGTGGTGGCAGAATGAATTAATGGAATAATAACAAGTTTATTGGCTTAGAAGCGGCTTTGAACGAGACTATTATTTCATCAAGTTCAAATGTATAGGCCCTTGTAGTGGCTGCCTCTGTACTAAGCCTCGATAGGTCGTAATCCGGAAACTTGTAACAAAAGGGCGCGAATGACTCAGTTGTTTTTGCTAGGATTATCGTCCAGGGCGGAGCAGGATTACCAGAGAACAGTGAGAGAAGTTGTTTTCTTAGCGTGGGAAAGAGCGACGAAGTTCAAGGGCCACCTATGAAACAGTCTTTCGTTTCTATAGGATAGGGTCTCGAAATGGTTATCACCACTAAAAGAAAACCCCTATCGCTTAGCAGCAGACGTCATCGCAATTACCTCATCTAAAGAGATTACACCCGCTCACCTTTTTTCCCCTGTCATTTTGATTGAAATTCTCACTCTGGAGTATATCATTAGTTAGAGGCGAACAATCTGCTACATTCTCCTGACTGTGCCTTAATTATTGTACAAAGAGAGAAATGGATGAAAATAAAGAACAACTCTCTCTGCATAACTATGTCGTGTGTGTGTGTGTGTGTGTGTGTGTGTGTGCGTGTGTGTCTGTGTGTCTGTGTGTAACCTATCCTTCTTCTCTTTAAAATCATTTCGAAAACAGTCATTTCAACCTTTCATACATTTTATTGTAGGTAGTTGTAAGCATGCACATTAAATCAATGGTGTTCGAAATGACTAAAGACGAATATTCTTTTTTATCCCCCAAACCCTGCGAGAGATTTTCCATGATTTTTTTTTTCCAGCTGTTGCTTATGTGGCTTAACCATCGATTCAACGAAAGAGTTAAAAGTCACAAACACATGCATTTATGAATAGGATTCTAAAATCCCCTTTCCCTTTTCATGATAGGCGTGAAGCCAACTGTTTTTTCCTATTTCTTACTATGACACATGAAGAAAATTAGATCTTTTGTGATTTCCTGCAGTTCTGTTTTTTTTTTTTTTTCAGAGGTGAAAGCACTCCCCAGTAGGAATTTTACCCTTAAAACGTGTAAATTAGGGACTAATGATAACGTGTTAGAACCCCCCTCACACACACACACACACACACACACACATTTAGTCCAAACTGGTATTGCTGGGCAGAGAGAAATGTTTCTCTTGTTTTGTTTCTGGCGGTACCCCCCCCCCCCCTTCCTCCGTTGGTGAAAGTACGCAAGCGCAGATAGATGCACCCGACTCGCTGCGTTGCAGCGACGCTTAGGCCTATTACGTAACTCTGGAACTTTTGGTGGAAAGAAAACCACCGATCTCAGTAGCGCTGAGAGCAGTTGGAATCTTCTCCTCTTCTCCGTTGGTCGCCTCCCTACTCGTCCGATTCTATCCATCTTCTGCATTCGGTCAGAAGATACGACTGGAGACTGCATTGACGTTCTGTGATTGTTACTAGTGAGTGATATATCTTTTCTTATAATTCTTGCGTATTCTAATGCGATATTTCTAATTTATTTACTACTCTTATCATTGACAAATCTTTCAGACAATTCCCTCAATATTTCTCTTTCCTTTAATGACTCTCATTATCGACAAATCTTGCCCATACCAATCACCTTTTTCCGTAAAGAAGGAAATTTTATTCATGTTTTAAGACCGAGACTCTAAGTTTTCCAAGATTATAGTTACTTTTACAGTTTTCGAATCTTTTTGTATGTCTGAGTGTTCAGTGCTAAGCATCCTTTAATTGGTTGACGAGTACGCTGCTGTTACCTCTCGGTTTTATTTGTTGTTCTGTTCATGAAGAAAAGGCGTTTGCTCTTCAGTATCTGCTAAGGCTGTGTTCAGGAGTTTGTCCCCCCCCCCCCCCAAAAAAAAAAAGGGACAATTTTTCTTAAGTGTTAATGCATTCATGTAAACATATCTGCCTGCCTAACAGAGTAGCACATCTGAAAGTGTGTAAAATGACGCCCTGGCGCGCACCAATGTGTGTGAAGGATGCGGGCACCACTACTGGGCTGACAGCATCTTACGTGACAGACACCTCTCCGACGCCCCTCCCTTCCCGGCGATCAGGGAAGCGACCTTCCCGAGTCGATCTTCCTGGCTACACGTACGCCGAGCTCATCGCGATGGCGATCCAGTCTTCTCCGAGCGGCATGATGACCATCACGGAGATACAGCAATTCATGAAGGACTCTTTCGACTGCTTCAGGACGTCATACAGCGGGTGGAGGAACAGCATTCGTCACAACCTCTCAGCCAGGGAATGCTTCTACAAGGTAGGTTCTGAAGACAAAAATCCCATGCGTTGTTATTATTGTCATTAGTAGTTCTGTGTGCATGTAAAGCTCAGTGTATTTTTTTCCTAGCTCTGTGTAGATATAGCACATTACAGTTATGCAATGTATCGCCATGTTGCAAATCACACATGGGGGATATTCGGCTCAAAATTACGAATCGACTGTGAGATGTAATCTGAATGTTGTACCTGAGTAATCATACAAATTCCACCATTCAGGAATGCTGTCGTCAAAGTTATCATGCGTGAACCTCGTTTCATGGGAGACATATCAAAAAGGGGTATAATCTGCATGACCCGCAGATTCTACACTAGACTCTTTCTAGGGAAGGCATATAGGGCTAAGTAGTTGGAACTCTGACTGATATAGTCATGGTTCTATCAATATCTGTATCCCTAGCAACGCATCATTGTTCTCGTTTCTCCGACACTTCCCCGCCAGGTACCGATGGTGAAAGGCGCCTCACAGGGACGGACGCACTACTGGATGCTGAACCAGAACTGTTCCCACTGCCGCGGGGGTAACGATCTCATCCGCGTCGCTCGTCAGTGGAGATTGGGAAGGCTGATGTCGAACAGACGGCGAACAGCCAAGAAACTCGGAACGAACATGACTCGGAACGCCGACGGCTTTGTGACGAAATCAGCCGCCAATCCGGTGAGAATCTCGACTGTGCATTCAGATTTTTAGTGATTAACATTTTTAGCTAGTTATTCATGTTCTTACTCATCAGTATACAAGTACTATATCAAAATTAAACTTGTTCATTAACTCAATTTCTGGGGTTTTTTTTTTTCGTTTTCTATATCTTTCGCATAATATGCACCACTAATTTTATTATTTTATACTCATTGGATATTGCTGCATTCTGTTAAACCATGTTTATGTTGGTGTGAACTTGACCTTTAATTGTATATTGCATGTGATATCAAATCATGTAAGATGGAATTTTACAGGTGACATTCGCTGTGTCACTGTGATTGTTTTCAAGTTTGCATCTATTTGTATGAAATGAATGTAAAATGCGTCTAATTGGCCAACAATTTGCCCGATGTCATAATTATATCTTCTACGTGTAATCTTCTTTCTACGGGTTCTTCAGAGATTAGACAACAACATTGCACAGACGATGGCCACAAAGAATTTCATCTCGCCCAACTTCTTGCCGCATCGACAACGGGAGGATCAGCAACTAGGTAGTCGTTCGCCTCCGCCTCCAACTCCCGGCGACGAGAAGCCGCCGTCACCAACTTGCTCAGCCTGCTCGGACGGGGTCATCGACGACTGCGACCACTGTGTCTTACTCGATGTCGAGGACGACCACGGCGCAGCGGCGGACGTCATCGTGGATGACGCCGACACTGACTTCTACCCCTGCCATGATGCCAGTGACAGCGCGACAACCCAGCTGGCGGAAGGACGACGCATTCTCAACATCGGAGAAAGATTGCTGAACGGAGATATAGCCGGTATTGCGCCAACCAACAATGGTAAGATATCAATAATGACGATAATGGTGAAAGAAAATGATGGCAGTAATTCCTGTACAGCTGTAGTACATCTGGTACAAATGATGATAATGTTGTTAAAAATGATGATGATGAGGGGCGTGTGGCATGGCGGATAAGACTCTCGACAATAATCAGAGCTCCTGTGTTCGGATCCTGTATGAATTGGTACCTGGCAACGCTGGGATAATGACATTGCCTTTCGTAGAGCAGTGCCAGTACTGAAGAAGCTACTCTACATACAAAGAATATCGTACTATTTTCATTATTATTGTTGTTACTTTCATTATTATTGTTGTTACTTTCATTATTATTATGATGACTATTATCATCATTATATAAATATTATAGTCACAATACTACTAATGATAATAAGAACAGTGTTCTTTTATTAAGATCCAATGTATACCAATGTCCATGCTGGCACTCCTTGTTCTTACGAACGTCTTGCGAGCCACGTCTTTCCATCAACCCTGTTAATCTTCGTCTACATAATTAGGACAATAAGATATAATCACATCATTCTGTCCTTGTCATCTTGATAACCGCAGATAGATATTCCTCGAGTCTCGACGATCTGGCAGACAACGACGATCTCCTCCAAACGGACGATTCCATCGACCTCTCCCTGTACGACGTCGACGGAGGAGGACTAGAGTCTCGTCATGGGGTCGCGACGTCCAACGCCGATTGGGACTCGTCTTCGGGCTCCGAGAATCCACTCGACCTATCGATAAACGTGAGTTATACTCTGTACATTGTTGTATGCTGCAATGGTCCATAATTTCAGTGATGATTCAGACTAACACTCATACGAGATACCAACGTGAAAACAAAAAGTAGGTCTTCAACTCAACCGATAGTTTAACGTATATCATGGTATGAAAAAGTGAGGTACAAATTGAATCGTTATAGGTTAACGTATATCAGTGTTATACGGTATTGGAAATAATATCTGTCATGATCATATATATTGGTTGAAAGGCTTTCTTCTTTTGTGGGTTTTGCCTACCTGCCGACCAAAGGATTTTAGATAACGTTTTCCCTGTAAATGTTGAAACATTGAAACAGATTTTCCCCTCGCTCAAGCTCAGGAAGCCAAAACACAGGGGATTAATAAAGTCGAAATTTCGTAACTGAATGGACGGCAATGTAACCCACCATTATTGTATGACAACAAACTGCTGTGTCTTTGTTTGTTATCTTTTTTTTTGTCCCAGTGTCTCTTATTTTGTTTCCTTTCATTTATTGTATCACTAGACTGTCTAGTCCACTAATACCATTTTGATACTTACTGTGATGAAATGCCATCCATTATGCATGTGTCCTGTCCTAACGGTTCGCATTCATATCGTCCTCTTCAGGGTCCATACCGGGTTTCCTCCTCTCAATCTTCAAGGTATTCGTGCGGCCGTTTTCAGCACAGCTGCCAGAAAAGTGCCAGGCTCTATCAAATGTCGCCATCTACCGACTGGGACTTGCTCCATCGAAGCCACTCAACCTACGAAAGGGTCATCCGCCGCGGTAGCAACTTTCAAGTCTTCAACGGATCCGAGACGTTGAACATCTCGGGTGCCAAGCCCACAGGCAACAACACCTCGTACGTAGATTACCTTCGGCAAGTGTGGGGCACATCAACACAATATCAAGACATCTACTCGCGACGCTGGGAATATCCGAACTACGACGTCAACGCGCAGGTACCATTCCAGAGGTGTGTAGATGGAGTCATGGAGACTAGAACTCTGACGTCATCGATGCATTCGCTGTCCATGCGAGGAGGTAAGAGGGGAAAACTGTATAATATGCGTATAGAGGTGCATAGATTCATGTACTTCATGTTATGTCTTAGGCATTGATCAACCAGAATATATACAAAAATAAATGATGTCAAACAGGATGATAACAACTTTTCACAGTTTGCGTATTGTTATTTCATTTTCATCTCTTCAGTTTTTATAAAAATGTATAATTACCGTAGGGTTCCACAAGTATTGTGTACTCTTCTCAGTTTGCTTTGTTTTGCTTATGAAGCCTTATTCTCTTTTACCAAAGAAAGTGAAATATCTATGTTTTTCATTGAAAATGACATTTAATAAAAAAAAAAGAATAATTTCTTCCATTCACCATGGTGTTATGCCATCTGTGCATTTCCATTATTACTGGTCATCAAACGGATGTCTTAAATAAAAGACATTAAAACAAACTGCTACGAAATTAAGTATAAGGGCAACCAAAGAAAACGGCATTGATTTGAAGTAAATTACCATTTAATTATTATTATGGTTGTGATTATTACCGCTGTGAAGTTTGTTTGATTGTTTGGTTGAGTTTTAGCGGAACCAATCAAAGTCTTTACCACTCGTGTTCTCTCGCTTCAGGTGTGTCTCCTCCCTGTCCGGGTGAGAAGGAGATGATGCACGAGGTGCCGAGCCAGTCATCGCACAACCCATCCTGTCTCATCGTTAAGGAGGAACAGACTTCCCCTCCTCTATCCGCATCTTCCTACCCATCCGCAGGTTGCCTGGAAACGGACCCATGGAACAAGCCACGCCCTTACCTGTCAACCAGGCCTGCGTTTTCCACATCACACCACCCCAGGGCCGTTGACCCATCCATCTCGCACTGCCATGCCGAGAACAAGCAACTTTGCTCAGAGACCGATGCTCATGTCACGAGGTCAAAGGTCGGCGAACTGCTGAAAGCTAGCTTGGATGTTGCCTCGCATAATGAGTCCTGGTAGTGTCGTCAAACATTTTCATGATGAGATTGGTACTACTGTATATCAGTAAAAAGCAAGAAACTAAAAAGTGGGCGTAATGTGTGTGTGTGTGTGCTTCTTTCCGTTTTTATCGTTTCGGTGTAGATGTTCAATAAGCGAGAAGAAAGGCCAGTTCTGGAACCCACATCAATCCCGAGCATCAATCATTGCCAGAATCCAGCAGAAGTATACATTTGTTGCTTTTTGTATATCATTTTGTAATGACATATGGCTGATTTCATTTTCTTGCCCGAAAAGACATATGTAAAAGAACATTGCTTTTGTTAAAGACTTGTATGTGCAAATTTACGATTTAGCCCACTTAGTAACCAATATTCTTCGGTGTAAGTCGATAGTCAGTGCATAGGCCAATGCTATGTACTTTTGATTGATGTTCTTTCAGCTTTCTCTGACTTACACTCCGTTGACTGTCGGCAATCTAGTGTATTTTTTTCTTTTGTTTTGGGAAAAGTTAACACACTTGCGTTACTCTTTGCACCAACATTGAGAGAAAGAGGCCAGTAATATCAATCATTAAGTTTCTGAAAGTTTTTGGTCTTATTAGCTAATTTTAAAGGATCAAGATAGAATCACAAAATTTGTTTGATGCAGTCAAAGGAGCCTGTGAAGCAGCAAGAGGAAGAAGACAATTTTCTGCAATAAACTTTATTATCTATTGGCGAGCGCTATATCTACTATTTGGAGAACATTTTTAGCTCACTTCTTATCAATTGATGTGGCTTCTGTTGATGTCGACACCTTGAAGCCCTGAAATATGCCACTTTATACCGTTTTTAAAAAATACAAGAATGATTCACGGGTATGCATGTTTTGTATATACTTAAAAGAAAACAATTAAAGACAAGCATGTGAGCATTTTGAAAAAGCATGGACAAAATGTCACTTCACCGCTAGTCTTCGTACCTAGACGGCTTAGCTTTGAGCTTGCCACTAACTAAAGTAGAATGACGCCATTAGTCGTATTTTGGTTTGTTTTTCCAGCATGGAAAAAATGTCATCAACACCGCTGGTCTTCGTACTAGACAGCTTGGCTTTGAGCTTGCCACTAACTAAAGTAGAATGACGCCATTAGTCGTATTTTGGTTTGTTTTTCCAGCATGGAAAAAATGTCGTCAACACCGCTAGTCTTCGTACTAGACAGCTTAGCTTGAGCTTGCCACTAACTAAAGTAGAATGATGTCATTAGTCGTATTTTGGTTTTTTTTCCAGCTCTGGAGATTTTTTTTTTGTGATTTTACTGTATCTTATCTATGTTCTCTTACAGTTTCCATGATGATAAAAAAAGATACGTAAGGCCCGCCTGACAATTGATTGTGGGGTACCCTTGATATCATATTCGGTGAATATTGAAGATTAACCGAATAACAGTACAAAAGCAATAATATGCGGTGGTTGTAGGTTCCTACTTAGAAAGTGTATTTTCCTCTCCATTACTTTATATCCTACAATCAATTTTGAACATCCATAATCTATATTCTTCTTATTTCAGCAGCGTTTCCAGCTGTTGTGTCATCTTAAACGTTTATAAAATCATTATACGTTTGTATTTACTCAATTATCGTTAAAAAAAAAACTTCGGAAACACGTTTTAGCCTATCATACGTACACAAGCTCTATCAACTTTCTTCACTAATTTTGCTCTATATACTGTTATAAGTTATCACCACACTGTGTGTATAATGAAAGGAAAAAGTGTAGATTACTCCTTGACGCTGTTAGCATCCAAAGTATGTTTTATTCCGATCATGGATGCGTACACAGACCTAGGCCTATATATGTATGAACTTATTCTAACATTGTTCTCCAAAATAAAGTTCTTTAAATAGTTTATAAAGTGTTACTTCATGAATAGAATTGTACATTGATTTTGTCTGTTAATACGGTATGCTTTGCACTGAGCGTGTGTGTGTTCTTATGTGCATACATACAGTGTTTGAATCATGTGTTGTGTATCTGGCAGATGATTTTGGTAATTGCGATGTTTTCATGGACCTGCGACCTGTCCATGTTAGAAGGCTTGGCAGTCCTTCAGGGCCTCGTTTCATAAAAAGTTGATAATTATGATAGCAACTCTTGCTGAAATGGCAAATGCCATGACAACAATAAGAATCCAGCTTCCTTATTGGCTCAGTTGCAATTGGAAGTTGTCGTTCCAGCAAGAGTTGCCATCCTCATATCTTTTATAAAATGGGGCCCAGGACTCAGCAGATTAAAGACATAAATTCAGTAAATCACAATAGAACATACATGCACATCCTGTAGTGTTCCTCTCTAACACACACACACAGTCATGCGCTATTTCATGCATTTTAATACACTCTATTGGTCCTATACACAGGAATTAAGTATAATTATGTATGATCAAACTTCGGTATGAAAAAATATGGATAATTATGTCTAATACATCAGTCTATATAAACGTATATACCGTACATATATATTTTGCATTTTAGAATCAGATATTTGTGTGTGTAGAGGGAGAGAGAGAGTGAGAGAGAAGGGGGAGGGAGAGGAGAGAAGAGGGCTGGGGAGCTGAAGGGGAAGGGGAGAGAAGGAGGAGAGATGGAGAGCCTGGAGAGATGAGGGAGAGTAGATGAATTTAGTGGTGGTTAAGAAGCAAGTGCTTGAAGAATACTTAATTCTTAGCAATTTGTTGTATAACTATAATAGAACAACTTTGATAGATTAAATCGACTTCTTTTGTTGGCTCATTTAGCAAGATACAATAAGGCCTATAAATTGGACATGCACGTGTTCGACGTAAAAATCGCGGGAGATGATGAAAAGTGGGTGATGGTTCAGGATAATGCCGCACCCCACCTGTAAGTAACCTTGTGATTTTGTAAACAAACACCAAAGGTCAAGCACTCACCTGCGGGATACTGTAGGATCAACCAAAGAGGTTCTATATGTATAGTAAGGGTACTAGGTCTCGCGCAGGGACGTAATGATCGCGCATAGTGCAACTGCGTATAGCAAGCGATATTACGCGTAGTTGTAAGCGCAAAATTTGCCGATACGCCCATGGAATAAACATACCTGACCTACCGCTCAACATGAGAAGGAAGCAGCTAAGAAATTTTGATTTCCAACAAATTTTCCACTAAATTTCCAATTTTTTACCTTGTACAAACCTACCTTCCCTTAAAATCTGTTCTAAGGATGTTGTAGCCTAGACGTGTCGTCTCGCTTGTCTCGTTCGTAGTCGATAGAATTCGTAATTTGTTCGATCGATCGTTTACCACGTGACGTCATCATACACAAGAACAATGTATGCTGCCAGCTACGCTGAAATACTATTAATAAATGTTGTTTTAAGTCAAATCTTAACACAACGATTATAATGTTACAAAGGAATAAATATTTCAGTCTACTGAAGTTGAAGTGTGATTTCAATTTGAATTTGCTTGTGATTTCTTGCGCTAACTTGTGATATATTTGTGACAGGGGAGGGCCATAATGATACTGAAGAAAACAACTTAGATGAGAGTGTGACAAATGGGTGACGAAAATGAGAGGGTGACGAATGGGTAAGCACACAAACAAACACACACACACACACACACAAAATATATGTTCATATTCTACTTTTTTCCATTTTATATTACATGTATATTATTGGTTAAAGTGATTAGAAATATTGTAAGAAAACTTTATAAATGAAAATCATTAACGATTTATGAAAATATCAATGATAAAAATAATGATAATAAGAATGATAAAATGAGATGATGGTGGTGGGAGTGATAATAATAATAAAAATGATAATGATGATGATGATTATGATGATCGATGATGGTGGTGGTGATAATAGTAATAATGATAATAATAATAATAATAATAATAATAATAATAATAATAATAATAATAATAATAATAATAATAAGACATATAATAATAATAATGATAATAATAATAATAATAATAATAACACATACATTTGTATAATAATGATAACAATAATATACACAAGTTAGGTAAAACTGCTGTTGCTTAACAGGGACAAATTTAATATCAAGTGAAAAAATATTCTACGAAAGCCAGAGCACGTTACTAGCCGCAGAGGGGCAGACACTTTCACGCATGAAACTACAGAGGGCAGCTGCGCGATCTTTACATACCCCGAGAAATTGAACGCATAAAAAAAAGTCCGACATGCAAACGGCGACAGCGCACTACTCCGTCATCGTATTATCAGGAGATTCTGGGAGGTGATTTTTCTGCATTTTCGTGATATTCATTGAGAAATTCAGGTACGATTATGGAATAACTTCTATTATAAGAGCATTTCAAATTTTCGTGCGCGATATCTAGACCCCTCAACCATATATATAGAACCTCTTTGAATCAAACCAGCTGCCCTGGGAAGTTGTTGGCACTGAGGGAGAGCTCCGCTTCAAAGTTACATTTGGAAAGGTTTGTCGTGCTTGTTTGGGTCGTTTATGTACATTCGATACGTTAGACTGAGTTGTATACACATATTTTGATTCTGGAAATTGTTATTGAACTTTTTCCTTATTGTTTTCAGTGACACAAAAAGACAACATGCGACGGACGGAGCAAGAAGCGTTTGTGCCATTGTTAAGTCCCATCTGTTTATTTTGCCGTTAGTTATCAAAACCCGTGTAATAGGCTATAGCTTATTATACCAGCGTATAGCCCGACCAGACACTGTATACGCTATGCGAAACGCGACGTACCATGTACAGCGACTGGGCTGTGTATAGTTAACCAGCGTATTGCTTGGCCGTAGGGAATCAAGATGGGCCAAAAAATCCGTCTCTGTGTATGCATGTTGCTTGTTACCAGGTATTGTTATGTGGGCAACATCAGTGACAATAGACAATAAAATCATATTCCAGTGCCTGCCAGTGCAGTGGGACCAAGAGTTTGTTCATAAATGCAATGTATTTTATATCCATCTTCTTCTCTTCTTCTTCCTCTCCTTTTTCACTCCTGAACCCCCTGAAGATTATTGCAGAAAGGGGGTGTGTGTCTGTCACAAAAGAAGTGAAGTTCTGAGCATGCTGCATGCTGAGTGTCCTATTTAATTAATAGGTCTAAGGTGCAAGTAAAAATCTGCCAGGCTGATTCTACCTAGGTTTAGGTTTATCCACGGCATTTTGTCAATATTCAGTGAAAAGTTCCTACCGATGAAGACTCTTTATCAGTTAACATCTGCTGGTAGAGAGTTCTATGTACACACGGTCCTCGGGGAGAATGGCTGCCTGTGTTACCATCGGGTAGATTCTACCAGTACTTATCAAACTACAGTACATCATATCTCTGTGCGTAGAGTTTCCACCATTTGCCCACTGTTCTTATATTTCGTCAGTTCAGCAGTCTTGGCATTTATCAACTTGACAGGTTCAACTCTCTGACTCCCCTGAAAGATGAAGATTCAGGGTGCTGTGGCACTCATCACTGGAGCTGCCCATGGCTTTGGGAGAGCTTTCTCGGAAGAGCTGTTAAAACGGAATGCAAGGGTAAGTGCAGTTTCTTCTAGTGGTAGATATGCCTGTTTGTTATAAAGCAAAAAGAATACAACAAGAAAAGACAACAACATTGTAATTTATAGTTAAACATCTTGAACATTTTGTGGATTAATGCTGACAAACTGAAAATTTGGTTGTCAAACATCATACGTTTGATATGTTTCTCATCTTGAACAGGGGTAGCTCCGGGAATTCTGTAAATTAGGGAGGTGGGGGTATCCTCCTCCCATGGTAGGGAGATTATTTTTTATATTTATGTTGGTCATTGTGCAATTTCATGCATACTTCTAAGGTATATTTTTTATTATTTTAAAACTCGTCGTAATTCTGTAAATGTTGAAAGAAAATAATAATCCCGTGCAGGTCCCTTCCACTTTCAAGATGGTCTGATTGAAGAGGATAACAAACAAACAGAAATGCATGCATTTCCAAGTGCATACAAAACGTTTTTTTTTTTTCCCCCCTTTGTGTGTGTCACATTTGATTGATTTGAGTAGATCTTTTGTCGAAAGATCTTTTTTTAATTAAATTATAGCTCAATAACAAAGAAAACGTGGGGAAAAAACTACCCTTTCTTATCCTTCATCAATATTAAACTTACCCAACCAAAGCAAAGTGTGAAGTATTTCAGCATGTTCACATTCTTACTTTATCCAGGGTGTTAGCATCGTTGACTTCAACGTCGCCCTGGGCCAAGCCACACAGGATGAACTGAACGAGAAGTATGGAAGAGACAAGGCCATCTTCCTTCACTGCGATGTCTCCAACAAGGAACAGCTAGAAAGTAAGGACACATGACCTTGGAAGCATTGTGATGTAATAATAAACACTTGAATTAACAAAATTAAGTGTTTGAATGTAGCACTTATAACAAGTTTTAGCTTCCAGGGCTAATTAAATATTACCCTCACATGTCTTTATATGTAGTTTACATACAAGTGTCAAAGGGTACTTTATATAGGTGTTTATTCTGCTTTTGGTTTTGTATTTGTTCTTTATTTTGTGGTGTTTGTGATGGGGGTTGTGCAAGAGATCGCATTGTGGACTTTTCGTTTTTCAGGGAGATGGAGATGATATCTTACCCCTGTGCTTGCTCTCCACTTGGGAAGTGCACATGTATGTAAAACCTTCCCCCCTTTTTTGATATGCATTGGCTTCACTTTGTTAATAAAGCAAAATGAATTGTTTGCTCACCATATGGGAAGGCATAAAGTCTGGCTGAGCTTTTATGAATGAATAAAATGTGGAAAGGTTGAAGAAAAAAAAACCAACTAAACAAAACAAAACAAAAACTACAGCATTCAAGATTGGCCTCACAGTTACATAATACTTGCTGGCTAGCACCCCATGCATTCGTGTGTGTGTGTGTGGGGGGGGGGGGGGGTGGGGAGGAGGATGCCTTAATGTATTACCTGAGCTGGGACCATATTGCATGAGTAGAAAACAAGTGCGATATGGTCCCATTGAGGGCAGGGTATGTTTTGGATCCAGACAATACTGTTATCATTATGATTAATTACACCTGTATTCATATTACTGAGTATATTGAATAGGATACCCATAGAATTTTGTCTGAACCATCACAATTATTCATGCAACCTGTGTTCATCAGTATACACAGTTGTGAGCACCCATGATAGCATTGTTCAAGTTCTGCAGCAAGTTATCTGACATGCAACTCTGTCAAATTTCTCACACAATGGCATGGTTAAGTTTAGACAATCAAAAGGTTGAGTCCTAATACTGGCAAGTTGATGACTTCAGATAGCCTGCTTTCATGCAAGCCAAAACAGGATGAGATATGGAATATCATGGATTCCCTGGTTTTAATAGTACAATGTTGGACAAACAGCAGATGTTCACAAATGAAGGGTAAGATCTTGGTACTGCTGATGCATAATCTATCCAAGATGAGAAAAGGGTTAGTACCAATGGTAGGCAGAATAAAGATTTGTCATCTACCACTAAAATATTATTCAGTGATTTACTCAGTGTCACATGGGCGGACTCAAATAATGCTCAATCACACTCGTGCCATTCACTTCAATGTACAATTTAATATAAGCATTTGTGGAATATTTACAGGACTGAAATCAAGGAGTTGTGACCAACATAAAATGCAAAATCAAAATTCTTAGTGAGATAAATTTAATTACAATACTCTTATATTCGACAACCATGTGAACGGGACCCTGTCTTGGTCCGGTTCCACCTGTAATTTTGGCTTGACACTTGTTCAGAATAATTATACCAGCTTCACTATCAATTCGTTATCCCTGACAATACACTATCTGCTATCAAGCGCAACACTATTTGGTTCACACCACCGTAGTGCTGGTCCTGAGATGACCAGCCTGCACGCACGACGGTTTACCGCGGTTAGAACACTTGTCTTCAATTACACTGCTTCCGTTTACATCCGGGTTCTGTGCTAACCCGCAATTATCATGAAGTATATAAATACCAATCTTCGAATTATGTGCACATTATTTTCATCTTTTTACCAATTTACCATGACCTTCATCTCTCTACTTCAGCGCCACTTCCACGTCGTAACCAATCATATCTACAGGGTGTCATGCACCCGCCAGGTTCATCGCTCACCTGCGTTGTCCCCAGAGTCACATTAATTGTCAAACTGTTCGCTTCCCATTCCAGAACATGAACTGATTCGTGGGTGGAGCGTCCTTATATGCGAGGTTGCTGTTCCAGCTCCAAAGTGTCGCGAGGGACCCGCGTTCCGTATTCTTTGGCGTCCAAAGTCCTCCCTAGCGAGGGGCGGACCCAGTCGCTCTGCTGCGAATGCGTCGGCCTGGGAGTAGGCTCGTCCTCGGCCTCGGCGCCATCTACAAAATCATTTAAATGCAACATATACCAGTGGGGTGTGTTCTAATCACACACACACAAAGATTATCAGCTTAAAATCCTGACATCACAGTGACAATTTACGAACTGCATTATTATCCAATTAACATACAAAAATTCACATAATGAAATGTTTCAAACATTGGAAATATAACCGGGCATAGCTTATCAAACATCACCGCATCGTTTATAATATACTTTATCACTTATTCACGGGGTTCTCCGGGGCTATATGTGGTGCCCTGAAACACATTCACATCCTTTTACACGACAAAGCAGAAATCAAATCGCAATTTAACTTACCAATGACCGGTGTAATATAACCAAAATGCCTCTTCTTCTTGGCTACTGGAAGGCTGCAAAGGCTGTTGGAATACGCCTTCTGGCAGCAAACAAAATCTGAACTCTAATCAGCCAGTACACAGGCTGACGGGAAGGTGGACGGACGGCTCCTGGCCGCAAACGAAATTGGGCTTAGACACAAAATTATCTTGCCAACTGGCGCCTGAGTGTGGCAGGTTGGTTTCCTGCCATCACGGAGCTAACTCAATGTTCTCTCGGTGAAATCAAAATGGTGTCTGCCCCGAAAAGATCCAACTCTACTGTTAAATTGCTACTCGACTACGACACTCCTTTTCGAGGCATTTGGAATATTTGATACAACTAAAAGGACTTGAACGAAAACACCTATACAGCACTCTCCCGGAACTGGAGCTATTTCCTGTCTTTTCTTTCTACATTAATTGACATGCAAAAATAAATGAACTCCTCTCGGTCATCGATGGCGCTACTTGTAAAACATTTACACCTGTCTTATCACTTTCTCTCTCTCGCTCTCGCTTTCTCTCTCGCTCCCTCACTCGCACCCTTTGTCTCGTTATCCCTACCCGTAAACATGTTTGTCTAGTTGAATGACCGATAGGTGATGTACATGAAACAACCTGGAAATGCATTTTCAATGTGACATTTCACTCCCCCTTTCGAAAAATGCATTTCATAATTAAAAGAAATTACTTATAACACTATCTTTCTCTCTACAGCCGGCTTAGTAGGTCTGCGCCAACATTCTCGCTGCCGCGGATAGCTTCCACACGGAATCTGTAGGGTTGCAAAGCCAGAATCCAACGCATTAGCCTCCCATTTGCAGGGCTAGCCTTGTTCATGTACACTAGTGGGTGGTGGTCTGTTTCTAGCACAAATTGTCTGCCGTACAAGTATGGTTCGAACTTCTTTACTGCCCAAACTACAGCTAAGCACTCACGTTCTATGGTTGAGTATGCTTGTTCTCGTCGAAGCAGTTTTCGGCTCGCGTAGGAGACTGGAAATCGTTCGTCTTGGTGTGTTTGGAGGAGGACTGCTCCTAGTCCAACGTTGGAGGCGTCTGTCCTGAGGATGAAGTCCTGTGACAAATCTGGCAAATGAAGGATAGGGGGGTTAGAGAGTTTTTCCTTCAGTGTTGTGAAGGCCTGCTCTTGGCTCGTTTCCCATTTTACCTTGTTTGGTTCAGCATTTCTGGTCCTGTCTGTGAGTGGTGCGGCGACGGCGGCGTAGTTCGGAATGAACTTCCGGTAGTAGTTCGCCTAACGTGGTTCGACCGGGAAGATCAGACAGGACGTCTTTGTACTCGTTGAGGAGTTCGTTGACCTGTTCTTTCTGTGGGGAGGAAAGGGCTGAGTTAATTGAGACATCGTCAAGTGACTCTTTCGCCTGAAATGGGAAAGGCTGTAGGAGAGATGTGTTAGTTAGTGGTTGCTGCGTTTCTTCCTCGTCATCATTTTGCTCTTCGCATTCGATCACGGCGGTACAAGCAGCTTCGGCATCTGAAATAGAGGGAATATCATTTCTAGCATGATACTTTTTCAGAAGATTGATGTGGAACACCTTTGGTTTCCCGTTGAGGTCGATCCTGTAGTCCATGGAGCTGATTTTGGAGATCACGTCAAAGGGGCCCTTCCATTGTAGAAGGAGCTTATTCCTGTCAGTTGGTAGGAGTAGGAGTACCTTGTCTCCGACTTGTAGCTCCCTGTGTTTTGCCTTCTGATTGTAGTATTTTGCATACCTGTTTGCTGATTTCTGAAGTTGAGTGTGGGCGTTGCGGCATGTTTCGTCGATCCTGTTTCGGAGATCAAGTACATAGTGGTAAGTAGACTTGGTCTCACCTGTTTCGGCTTCTCCTGT
This sequence comes from Diadema setosum, assembly GCA_033980235.1. Taxonomy (NCBI): domain Eukaryota; kingdom Metazoa; phylum Echinodermata; class Echinoidea; order Diadematoida; family Diadematidae; genus Diadema; species Diadema setosum. The sequence continues at coordinate 32,226,050 of CM067066.1, read as the reverse complement.
CCAGAGTTCTCTCAGGATGTCGAGGGGTCCGCGTACCTTCCGGCCGTAAAGAAGCTCGAACGGGGAGAACCCCATGCTCTCTTGTGGTGCTTCTCTCACTGCAAATAGAAGGGGAGTAATGTACCTGTCCCAGTCTTTTGGGTTTTCAGCGCACATACGTTTCAACATTTGTTTTAGAGTGCCATTGAAGCGCTCAACTAGTCCATTCGCGGCAGGGTGATATGGGGATGTAGTGAAGTGTTTGATGGAGAGTAATTTGCTTACCTCTTTCATGAGATCAGATGTGAACTGAGTCCCTTGATCGGTCAGCATTTCCTTGGGGATTCCGACTCTGGTGAAGATGCTCACTAGGGCTTCTGCAACTCTTTTTGTCTCGATGCTTGGGAGTGGGATTGCCTCGGGGTACCTAGTAGCAACATCAATAACGGTAAGTATGTACCTATTTTTCTGGTCAGTCATTGGGTGTATTGGTCCAACTATGTCTACAGCAATGCGTTCGAAGGGGACTTCGATGAGCGGCATCTTTCCGAGGGGGACCTTGGTTACACGACCTTTTGATAGTGTACGTTGGCAGACGTCACACGATCTACAGTACCTGGTAATGTCAGAGTTCATACCGGGCCAAAAGAAATTGGTAAGTATCTTTTCAGTTGTCTTTTTGGTACCTTGATGCCCTCCGAGTATGTTTTCATGGGCTGTTTGCATAACCTGTTTGCGGTATTGTTTTGGTACTACCACTTGTGTGATTGTTGTGTCAGGGTCCATTTGGGGAGAGTGGAATGAGCGATACAGCATTCCGTCTTTGTAAAAGAAGGAAGAGAGACCGTTATTGCGACTTACCTTCTCTGAACGAGTATCGGCGAGTTCTCGCAGGCGGTGTAATGTTTCATCCTTCTGTTGTGCCTCTTTGAGAGCTGTTGGAGTCACGATGTCTTCCATTGGGTGTGGGGTTTTGAGGGGACGAAATGGCTTACCGTCTCGTTGAGCCTGGGCTCTCGTCTGTACGGCGCCGACAGGCATTGGTGTAGCCGTCCAGTCGGGATCTGGGTTGTCTGGTTCTCTTACTCCGGGTAGGTTACCTAAAATCAGGTCATAGAGTGGAGTTTTCATGCACAATGCGTTAACTTTCCCTACGTAGAAGGGAGTGTCAACATCTATTCTAGCGACGGGGAGAGTTTTCACTGTGCCATCAATCAGCACGCAAGTACTTTCTTCACCTGTCATTTGGTTTGGCTGGACAAGATCTTGTTTAATGACAGCTCCGCTGCAGCCGCTGTCTCTGAGAACAGAAATTTGGTTGTTATTGACTAGTCCGTTAGTAACTGGCATTTGTCTGACCACATGTTCTTTGGTGCATGCTGCACTCATCAACGGCAAGGAGTGTCCACACTTGAATTGGATATGATCTGTGGTGGATTCTAGTTTGGGGGCATTGAGTGGCATTCGAACCATCATACAAGAAGCCTCAATTTTGACCTTTGTGTTAGTGCAAGCTGGACATTGACAGGGAGTATGTGGATTTGGTTCTACCTTATCGGGTTCCGATGAAGCCAGGCTGTGTTCCGAGGTAGGGGGGTTTCCTTGCTCTGGATCCTGGGCGAGGACTAGACCTGCCGATTTCATGGGGGAGAAAGGACAATAGTTAGCAATGTGACCTGGTTTGTGGCATATGAAACACGTTCTGCCTCTGGTTCCCTGTTTTGTACAATCACGGGCAAGGTGACCGTGTTGGTGGCAGTTGTAACATTTGGGTTGAGACGGGGGCCTATTTCCTGAAATGTTATTTGGAGGGATTTTACCTTCAGGTCTGGTGTTGCCCCGTGGCATCTGTCCCACGTGTGTCTGGATGTTCCTTTGTGCCGGTGGGGGTGGTTTGAAGGTGCCTCCTCTGGCGTCTAAGTACTGCTCAGCTAGTTTCACCACGTCCTTCGAAGTCTCGGGCTGCCGTTCTTTTAGGAAGATGGCCAGCTCTCGATGACACCCACTGATGAGCTGCTCCCGGAGGAGTAGATCTGCCAGCTCCTCGAAAGTGTGCTCTATACCAGAGAGGCTTACCCACCTGTTCAAGTAGTTCTCTAGTCGGTTTGCATACTGGGATGCCGTTTCTCCTGTTGTCGGTTTGCCTGAAAAAAACTTGGAGCGAAATCCTTCTGCAGTGAGCTGAAAGGATTTCAAGAGTGCATGTTTCAAAGTGTCATAATCATTGGATTCCGCACTTGACAATCTAGAGTGGACATCAAGAGCCTTACCTGTAAGCAGCGTGCTTAAGTTGAGTGCCCAGTCTGTAGTTGGCCAGTTTTGATTTTTGGCATATCGTTCGAACCGCTGTAGATAGGCATCTATGTTATCTTTGTCTTCGTGAAATAGAGGCAATTTTGGAGATCGAGCTTTGCACCCATTAGAACTTGATTCGCTTTTGGTTTGCTTTTCTCGCGCTATCGCCAATTGTAGCTCGGCTGTTTCTCTTTCCTGTCACCTTAACTCTAACATGTCCGCTCTTTCCTCTCTGAGTCTCTTTTGCTCGTCTGTAACAAACTGCCTAAGCTCCTCTCCACTGAATCCGAACTTTTCTCCAATTTCAGTTAACTTAGCTAGCTCCATTCCGAATTACCTGAGCACTTATAATACCAGAATGTATTCAGATCAGTTCAGATCATGTACACAATGAATATACAACGGTGCACCTATGGATAGTACATACATACAAATGTAGAGGAAACAAAAAAATCACAAGTTTTCCTCAACCTTTTTCTTTACACTTTTTTCTCCGTTTATATACCCATGTGACTTCGAATGGCACGAGTTATACTCCCGGACGTGCCCCCAGAAAATGTCACATGGGCGGACTCAAATAATGCTCAATCACACTCGTGCCATTCACTTCAATGTACAATTTAATATAAGCATTTGTGGAATATTTACAGGACTGAAATCAAGGAGTTGTGACCAACATAAAATGCAAAATCAAAATTCTTAGTGAGATAAATTTAATTACAATACTCTTATATTCGACAACCATGTGAACGGGACCCTGTCTTGGTCCGGTTCCACCTGTAATTTTGGCTTGACACTTGTTCAGAATAATTATACCAGCTTCACTATCAATTCGTTATCCCTGACAATACACTATCTGCTATCAAGCGCAACACTATTTGGTTCACACCACCGTAGTGCTGGTCCTGAGATGACCAGCCTGCACGCACGACGGTTTACCGCGGTTAGAACACTTGTCTTCAATTACACTGCTTCCGTTTACATCCGGGTTCTGTGCTAACCCGCAATTATCATGAAGTATATAAATACCAATCTTCGAATTATGTGCACATTATTTTCATCTTTTTACCAATTTACCATGACCTTCATCTCTCTACTTCAGCGCCACTTCCACGTCGTAACCAATCATATCTACAGGGTGTCATGCACCCGCCAGGTTCATCGCTCACCTGCGTTGTCCCCAGAGTCACATTAATTGTCAAACTGTTCGCTTCCCATTCCAGAACATGAACTGATTCGTGGGTGGAGCGTCCTTATATGCGAGGTTGCTGTTCCAGCTCCAAAGTGTCGCGAGGGACCCGCGTTCCGTATTCTTTGGCGTCCAAAGTCCTCCCTAGCGAGGGGCGGACCCAGTCGCTCTGCTGCGAATGCGTCGGCCTGGGAGTAGGCTCGTCCTCGGCCTCGGCGCCATCTACAAAATCATTTAAATGCAACATATACCAGTGGGGTGTGTTCTAATCACACACACACAAAGATTATCAGCTTAAAATCCTGACATCACAGTGACAATTTACGAACTGCATTATTATCCAATTAACATACAAAAATTCACATAATGAAATGTTTCAAACATTGGAAATATAACCGGGCATAGCTTATCAAACATCACCGCATCGTTTATAATATACTTTATCACTTATTCACGGGGTTCTCCGGGGCTATATGTGGTGCCCTGAAACACATTCACATCCTTTTACACGACAAAGCAGAAATCAAATCGCAATTTAACTTACCAATGACCGGTGTAATATAACCAAAATGCCTCTTCTTCTTGGCTACTGGAAGGCTGCAAAGGCTGTTGGAATACGCCTTCTGGCAGCAAACAAAATCTGAACTCTAATCAGCCAGTACACAGGCTGACGGGAAGGTGGACGGACGGCTCCTGGCCGCAAACGAAATTGGGCTTAGACACAAAATTATCTTGCCAACTGGCGCCTGAGTGTGGCAGGTTGGTTTCCTGCCATCACGGAGCTAACTCAATGTTCTCTCGGTGAAATCAAAATGGTGTCTGCCCCGAAAAGATCCAACTCTACTGTTAAATTGCTACTCGACTACGACACTCCTTTTCGAGGCATTTGGAATATTTGATACAACTAAAAGGACTTGAACGAAAACACCTATACAGCACTCTCCCGGAACTGGAGCTATTTCCTGTCTTTTCTTTCTACATTAATTGACATGCAAAAATAAATGAACTCCTCTCGGTCATCGATGGCGCTACTTGTAAAACATTTACACCTGTCTTATCACTTTCTCTCTCTCGCTCTCGCTTTCTCTCTCGCTCCCTCACTCGCACCCTTTGTCTCGTTATCCCTACCCGTAAACATGTTTGTCTAGTTGAATGACCGATAGGTGATGTACATGAAACAACCTGGAAATGCATTTTCAATGTGACACTCAGTAGTATATAATTGTGAAACCAACGTCTGTGCAGCTGCTTTTAATACTTTCCGCTCGTAAGCCGATGATCATTAATTGATGCTGTGATCCACTTTTCATTTTGAAGATGCTTTTGCCAAAACTCTGGAGCACTACAAAGGCCTTGACATTGTCTGCAATAACGCAGGCATTGGAGATGAAGACAACTGGGAGAAAACGGTGGAGGTTGATCTTGTAAGTGTGTGTGGTACTCGAGTATTATGTTGGTCCAAAGTTTAAAGTTAAAGAAGTTAAACTAAAAACATCCATTTATGTCCCTATTTATGTCACGCCAAAGTCAACATACGTTCATTTTTCTAATTCACTGAAAGAGCACATGACTTACATCTGTCAAAATGCAGGGGCAATAATATTACTCTTTACATATGTCAGTAATAACTGGGAGGAATGTGTAATTTTCAGTACAAAATGAATTATTTGATTTTAATTCTCTTCATAATTCCTTTATACTGTTGTACTGTGACATCATTAATTGTATCTTATCCAGCAATGGCAGTACCAAAACTTTAAGAATTTATAACTTTTGAACAGATTGTCCAATTTTCCATGAACTTCACAGATATTTCTGTATTCACTCAGTCCACAAAACTGTTTTTATATATGGGTCTTATTCCTCTTTGAGAGGTGTAATAGAAAAAAAAAACTAACAACAACGAAAAAGAAAAACAAAGTACAGTTGTAGCCAAGTTGACCCAGATTGTGTATCATCAGACCTACTAGAATGTAGACCAGTGCAACTCTGTGTGGTGTTTTATGATGCTGGATAACATATTATCAGTGTGATAAGGTACAATGATGTTATGTAATATATCTCATTATATTTCAAAATGTTCTGCCACCACCTGATGCAGGTAGCAGTGATGAGGGGGACATATCTGGCTCGTAAGTACATGGACAAAGAGAGCGGAGGCAGAGGAGGGGTGGTCATCAACATTGCATCCATGGCTGGTTAGTTGCCATCTCACTGGGTAGTTCAGACTTGTCAGCAAAGGACATATTGAAAGAATGCAGCATATAGTAGAACACATCAGTGAAAGTTTGAAGAAATTTAGGCTATCCGTTCAGAAGTTATGGATTTTCGAAGTTTAAATTTTGCCACGACTGGATGAAAAGACTACTACAGCGTGTAATGTCACAGGCGTAGAACGATACGGAAATTTCAACATATTTTAACTTTTCTCATATGATAAAAAGCACTTGATTTGCCTCTTTGAAAAGGCAGAGGGAATAATATTTCCCTTTGCATACGTCGGTAACAAGTCAAGCAAATGTGTACTTTTTTCAAAAAATGAAATTTTGTGGATTTCTCTTTATATTTTCCTTTCCTTACATTGTCCTATGCATATGGCATCATACACTGTAGTAGTCTCCTCATCCAGCAGTGACTGCACAAAAAACTTAAAATGTTCATAACTTTTGAATGGTTTGTCCAATTTTCCTCAAACTTTCACTGATGTGTTGTACTGGTATTACTCCATTCACTCAATCCACATACTGTCATAATGTGTAGACGAATGATTTTAATCTCTATGCTTAGCTTCTATGTGTACCTGTACTCTTGGAATATTGTACTTGGTAGTGACATAATAATTATGTCACCTTATCATTTTTTTTTTCTTCTCGTGTGAAATCTTCAGAGCTATTTGTAATGGTGAAGAAGGTAAGTGTAATAGATAATGTCAACTCTGTTGCAACAATTATTGACTTACAGAACATTCTGCAGTTTGACCAAATTCAAAGGCTTTATTTACGATTTGCAGATGAAACAAAAACCCAGCTTTAGTGCTTCAAAATAGTTCTAAAATATGAGTTAGGTATATGATCAACCAATGTAAAGATTTTTATCATTATAATCAATGTTAAGTATTGTCAAATATACAAAATATGAACAATAGTTATAATAAAATTGTTTCTAGATTAAACCATCTACAGTTATGGTTTAGTGAGAAAAATTGTGATATCTTCTTCTATTTCAGGCTTTATTGCAAAATTTTTGTATGGTAGGATGTTTGATGATACAACTGATCTTCACATATGCATCAAATGTGATAACTTGAACATTATTAAAATCTCTGCTCCCAGTGGTAAACAATACCTTTAATAATAATAATGATTTTGCTGTTTGTACTGTCACCTCCCAAGGTTTATTGGCAATGCCGCTTGCTCCAGCTTACACTGCTGCTAAACATGGTGTTCTTGGGTTTACAAGGAGCTATGCAGTGAGTACAAATCAATCTTCGTGAGTGTTCCACACTGTAGCCATTTTGTTTCAGTTGTTAGCTCCTACCTGCAAAACATTTTAAGGGCCTTGATTGAAGAGGCAAATGCTCTCTATTATTTAAATTACTGTTAAAGTCAAAAAGTTATTGGAGAGGCTAAAAAATCATCTTTCATCATTTGGAATTTGCTTCCAAAACACAGAAAGTGTCTACCGAGAAACTTATCCGAATGATGCAGTTTTATTTGCTAGGTGAATGAGTGGTTTTGGAGTGTTTTGAGATCAAAAAGTGTGGATTGATTTTGATTGTAGTACACAACTTTTATTTCAGAAGAGCCCTCAATGTTAGCATTGTGGAAAGGTAGAACGTAACGCAATGATCAATCATGCCCTTGCAATCGTAATTTCCAACAAGCTTCATGCAATTCACTCAAGTGCGGAAGATCAGTGGATATCACTGTGGCCCAATTTTTTGATTACCAATATCTAAAATCAATTATGGAACATTACATAGCAACCACGATAGAGTAAGCTCGGAGATAGTGGACTTGTGGCGATCCTTTTTGGCTAATATTTTGCATTTTAATCATTACCCTACTGAAATTGTGTCATTACATTATTTCACACATTTCTTTAATATGCATATGTCTACATTTTAGAGCAATACATCAACAGTTCTGCTTGTGTACGAGAACTATATTTTGGCTTTGTTGGTTAATTTAGGACATAGGTACACTAAAATCTCATGGAATGTTACTCATCCAGTTAAGCTAAAATCTTAAAGGGACTGTACAGTACTGGTTGAGGTGGGGATTCATGTTTTGAACATTCCTAAGTGAGATAATGAAAAGCCTCTTATGAAATATGAAAGAGCATGTAATTTTAAGAAGGATTCAACGTTTATTTGATGAAAATTGGTTTTCAAATGGCTGAGATATCCAAAAAAGTGCTAATAATAAAAGGCGACATGCCACAACTTTATTAGGATCTCTTTGTTTCACCTTGTTTTTGGATATCTCAGTCATTTCAAAACCGATTTTCATTGAATAAACTTTTGATACCCCTTAGAACTGCATGCTCTTTGACATCTCATAGAGTGGTTTCTGAATATCTCGCAAAACGTTTAAAGCTAAATCCTCACCTCGACCAGAACTGTACACACCCTTTAAGGCAGTTAAGTGGACAGTTATCATTTTATGTTTATTTAGACTAGAAATTTGGTAGCAAATGTTTAGTTTTGTCTCCTTAAACAAACTTTGAAACTCAACACTGAATGGTAACACATAGAACTGTGTTCATTAAGTGTAGAGAGCAGATCAGTATCATGAATCCCATAATGAAGAACATTAAAAGTAGTTTATACTGTAATTGTCACTACCATGCCATTGGATAAACAGCATCCAATCAGCTGCGAGTAATTTTCATATTGTCATATCAAGAAGAGTATTTCTGTTAGATACAATTTGACGTCCCCCAGTGAAATTAGCCCTTGATGACAAATGATATCAAGAAAAATGATACCAGTTCCAAGATTACATAAGATATGTAATGATTATACATTGATGTTGATGGTGATGATGGTGATGGTGGTGATGATCATGATGAAGATAATGGTGATGGTGGTGATGATGATGAAAATGGTGATGATGGTGGTTGTAATGATGGAGATGATGATGATGGATGTGATGATGGACGTAATGATGGCGGTGATTGTGATGGTGATGATGGTGATGGTGATGGTAAGGATGATGGTGATGGTGATGCCCAAAGTGAGAATTAGGATGATCATAATATTTCATTGTTGACTTTTGCCCCCAACTTAGATGGCCGACAGTGTGTTCAACCACGGAAATGTGCGTCTGAACGTCATGTGTCCGAGCTTCAGCGAGACAGCCATTTTACAGGGTATGAAGGACCTTGTAGATGCCAACCCTATTGCG